>CM033273.1:41242111-43642111 GCA_019343175.1 Oedothorax gibbosus
GCACCTTTTTTCAAGATTTTCCTTTCCCATATAGCCTATAAAATATGAAAGCAAAGAACTGCATTTTTATTCTCTTTGTCAGCTGCCATCTGTAGCGCGTTGCTTTTGATGTATTCGATGAAATATTGTCTTCGTTTGACGCAAGCCGCCCCTTTATAAACGGAGACGGCAAATGGCAAAAGGACCACTTTCGTAAGTTGAAGTGCCAACAGCAATCACTTGTCAGTCCATTTGGGAATAGGAAAAAAACGGAAAAATTGCCCAATAGTTTTTCTCGTACGGATGTAGTAATGCTTTGTTTCCGAGTATTTTCTGTAAAATTATTTTTACTAGGAATTGGTAATTCTCGTAAGTAATCTGATACAATATAGGCATGAAAAAAATGCATTCAATGTTCACTAAGAACTTTTTTTTTGTTTTATGTATGTATAGATATTGCAGATAGTAACAGGATGGCTAATAGGAAAAGGATCACTTATGTAAGTTGAAGTGCCAACAGCAATCACTTATCATTTGGGAATAAGAAAAAAAAACGGAAAAATTGCCCAATAGTTTTTCGCGAACTGATGAAGTAATTCTTTGTTTCTGAGTATTTTCTGTAAAATTATTTATACTAGGAATGATATGTATTATTTTAATAATTGGTAATTCTCGTAGGTAATCTGATACAATGTAGGCATGAAAAAAATACATTCAATGTTCTCTAAGAACTTTTTTGTTTTATATATGTATAGAGATTGCAGATAGTAACAGGATGCCTAATAGGAAAAGGACCACTAACATAAGTTGAAGTTTCAACAGAAATCACTTGTCAGTCCATTTGCGAATAGGAAAAAAACGGAAAAATTGCCCAATAGTCTCTCGAACGGATGAAGTAATTCTTTGTTTCTGAGTATTTACTGTAAAATTATTTATACTAGGAATGATATGTATTATTTTAATAATTGGTAATTCTCGTAAGGTAATCTGATACAATGTAGGTATGAAAAAATACATTTAATGTTTTCTAAGAACTTTTTTTTGTTTTATGTATGTATAGAGATTGCAGATAGTAACAAGATAGCTAATAGGAAAAGGACCACTTATGTAAGTTGAAGTGCCAACAACAATAACTTGTCATTTGGAAATAAGAAAAAAACGGAAAAATTGCCCGATAATTTTTTCACGGACGGATGAAGTATTACTTTGTTCTTGGATACTTTTCTCTAAAATTATTTATACCCTGAATGATATGTGTTTTATTTATAATTGGTAATTCTCTTGGAAGTATTTTTACACAATGAAAGTATGAATACTTCCTGGAATGTATATAAATACATTCCAGGAAGAAGATGGCATGGATATCTAAGATTATTTTTATTTGTTTGTATTATTTATTATGAGGATGATTCATCAGTCTATTTTTCGAATAAGGAAAAAAAAGGCTCAATTGTTTTACAAGAACGGATGAAGTATTATTTCGTTTTCAAGTATTTTTCTCACAAACTAAAATAATTTATACAATATTATTCTTTGAAATTTTTTAAATTCTGTCTAATCAAAAAGAAGGAAAGTACGCGCTAAAAGTACTCAATTACACAGTTTTCATTGGAACTGGATTTTCAATTGTTTTTGCATTTTTATATTCATTGTATTCTGCCATCCACGTTCTAACAGTGAAAAGCGTTTTAAATTTCAATTACTAAGACGGTCGATGTATTTCTAAAGTACTAAAACCAATGAAAACTCAAAGTTCAGGTTAACGTTACAAAAGTATTATTTGAAAACAAAAATATTAAAATGTATGGTAATATATGCATACTTCCTTACACCGCTTCCTTTCCATCGCTGTCTTCTTAATTTAAAAAGAATAAAATTACATTTTTAGGACTTTAAAAGGTCCTTTCTATTTTAGTATAATAAAAAGACAAATTAGGTCTTGTCTTGCATTGTTGTTATTATATTTACGACGATGAGTAGTTTTCCTATCAGTTTAAAAGTGTTTTAATGCCAAACATTTTAGCGTGTTTTGATCTTTTTGCTCTAAAGAAGAAAAGATCAGGATACCCTCATGAATATGTATCAAATCGTAATTTATAAGGGAGCGAATTTTGATGTAAAAGGTTCGTCCCAAGATATATAGATCCAATTTCTCGATCTAACAGGCCTTAGTGGATAACATTGCTTTTCCTTTTTTTCGTGAATTTTTTATAAAAATATAGGCTAGAGAGATTCTTTAAGAAATAGTTTGTGATTATGATAAAAATAAAATTGAGTATTTCAATAAAAACAATTTCATTGCTTTGCAAATCAATGTCAAATGAAAATTATTTGGTGCATTAAAATTTCAATGCGATAAAAGGCTATTTTTTCTTGCAATATTTGATAGCAATTTGTACCTTTGGTTTGGCTTCGATGTTTTGTAAGAAATATTGTCTTACTCATGGAGTAAAGTTACAAAAGTACTCTATCAAAGCTAAACGGAAGCAAAAAAATGTATATACTGTTAACCTACCGAGCATTAGACCCGGTTTTTTTCCATATTTTTTTAGTCCTTTTTTTCTTACAATAACCATAAAATTTAAAATTTTATAAATAATAAATTTTTACTCATAATGCACTTTTTTTTATTTGGAAATGATTTCAAGTTCATATCTTCAAAACTAAACATAATTCTGATTTTTTAAACAAATATTTTATTTTAAATAAATTTAATTTAAAATTTATGCATTGAAAATTACCATACATTTCTGTCCATTTCCAATATGGAAGGTTAAGGCATAATACAATTATTAGCATTAAAAAAACAATATGTAATAGGCGTAAAAATGTAACTATTTCAAAATTGCGTAAATCTGATGTCCGATCTGCCTTACAAAAGCTTCTTTTAAAATCAGTTCCTTAAATTTTTCTTTTGAAGTAGCGATGCTTCTTTTGGACTTCAAAACTGGTTTGATAGAGGTTTTATTTTCTAACCCAGTATTGTTCGAGCGTGTAGTTATAAAAGTTGCTTACAATGCACTCTTAAAGGAAATTACAAGATTTTACGAGTCACTAGAAAATGGAAAATACCGTAATGTATTTTAACATAAAACTTCCAAGTGCCTAATAAAATTTACTATTCACAACTATTACCGAAACTTTTCTAGATTCATCTCCTTATATTAGTCAATAAAAAAAGATAAGATAAGAAATATTATAGAAAATAAAATAGTTTATCGTATACTTAAGCATGTTATATAAACAGCAAATTGTACTTATAATAAATTAAAGAAGTTAAAACCGAAAATTTGCAACTGAAACTGTAAATGAATAAGTTTTGAAAAAGGCAAGTAACATTTTTTTTTTTAATAATTTACATTTAAAACTAAAAATAGAAATTAAATAATAATATTATATCAATTAACTGTCAACCCCAAAGTTTTAACACTTTGTTTTGAAATGTATATGCTATTAACTTTATTTATAAATGTGAGATTTGTACCATAAAAGTTACTCACATTTTAATTAATATATTTATCTAATTTACATCCACAATGTTTTATTGATTCCTATTGTAAGCACTTAAAACTCTAATATTGAAACAAACTTTTTTTCGATTATGACATTGTTGATTATTGTTCATGCTTTTAACATTTAGTGTCTTTTTTAATGTTATACAAATAAGTTTTCATTTATTATAATTTAATTGTAAACCTATATGTACACTGTTAAAAATTAGGCACTTTGTTTCACCAAAAATATGGTTCATAGTAGCTGCAACGGTTGTGTGGTGAAATGTTAAACCATATTTTTGGTATTCGCTTGAACCATTTCTTAGGTTTTTGTTTCCAAGTCCAGAAAAATGGTTCAACCAAACACCAAAAAAAAGGTGAAACATTTCACCACACAGCCGTTGAAGCTACTATGAACCAATATCATGGTGAAACCAAGCACAAAATTTTAAACAGTGTAACTGATAAATCGTATTTATGCTGATAAAAAAATTAGCATTTACCGTATAAAAAACAAACCATAAAAATATTTAATTTTCAAAGACAAAAAAAAATGTGTATGAAATAAAATAATTAATGCATGTGCAAATGAGAATGTAGATACATTAAAAAAATATATTGTACTTTTATAAAAGACAAACCATAAAAATATGTAATTTTCAAAGACAAAAAATAAAAAAAATTTGTATAAAATAAAATAATTAATGCATGTGTAAATGAGAATGTAGATACATTAAAAAAATATATTGTACTTTTATAAAAGACAAACCATAAAAATATTTATTTTTCAAAGAAAGATATTAAAAAATAAATATAACATACATTAATTAGATCCGTTTATATTTTTAAATACATTTTCTACATTCACTATTTCATTCCGATGCGAAATTTACCAAACCAAATTATTTGTACTTAATTTTAAAATTTATTATACCAATTCTTTATTCCAAATGTCTGTCAGTCAGTCCCCAGTTAAATTGCCTTCCTTTGTGCCAATTCTAAATTGACAATGCATGACTTCTTTGTCTGAAAAAAAAAAGAAATTGCAATACATAAATGTTCCTTAGGCCATGTTTGAATCTTTTAAACAAATAAATTTTGCATCAATGCATTCTGGAAACTTTCCAAATGTTTGCGCAGTCCGCTATGAAATCTCATTTTGATCTTAAATCTTTGGATGTTTGCCATGCTATATTCTACATAACGTGTAGTATTTGGATAATAAAAAAGAAAAAACTCTATTTAATTTCAAGGTCCATTTTGTTTTATGTTCTACTTTTAAGCATTGTATCATAAAGTTAATTTTGGAAAACAGTAAATTGAATTTGGCACAATATCATAAATATCCATCTAATTGACCAAGGCTGTTTTGTTCTTTAAAGTATTAAATGTTAGCTCTATGTATTAAATTTTCGTTTTAACAATACAATTCATAACAATATATAGTAAAATGAATGTACAATAATTGACCCAGGAGGATATAATGAACAGGAGTAGACAAGTGGCCCCTCGGCATGAAGCGAAAAAGCTTCCCCCTCTCTCTTTAAGACGCGCATGCGCAGTGCTTTGGGAGCCATATTGGTGTACGCAAAACATTGCTATTTCTGGCTAGTCAACTCTATGGGCTTGTATTATTTTGAGGTAAGCGAATTTATTTAAGTAGTTTTTTGTTATTCTCACTATACTTAAAATTAAAAAAAAAGAGTTTGTTTTTGTAAATATGAAATTATATCCTCCTAGAATTGACCCTGAGTGTTTTTTTCCCTTTAATTTTTAATACTAGGTCTATTTATTTAACAATATAACTTATAACAATGCATAGTGCAATAACTGCCTTTAAAAATGTCATGAAGTATAAGCAATGGCATTTGGGAAATGTTCTAATGGTTCTGGTTATAGCACAACATCCAAGAGTAAACAGGTCATTGCTGTTATTTAAAACGTCGAAGTATAATACCAAAAAAAATAGAAATATTGAAACAAAGTATATTGACATGAATTCCATTATTTAAATATCCAACCTTGCTAGACTTATTACAATAATAGAATATACAATATTACATTAAAATATACAATATTACATTAGAATATACAATATTAGAATATACAATATTAGAATATACAATATTAGAATATACAATATTAGAATATACAATATTAGAATATGCAATATTAGAATATGCAATATTAGAATATACAATATTAGAATATACAATATTACAACGTATTACACAAAATACCTAAAATAATGTATTTCTTCATAAATGCTTCAATGTAAACAAGTTTCCTATTTCTCCCAACGGGAATTCTATTAATCAAAATTTATAATATACTTCAAATACATTTCTGTCTATGCACTTCATGGACCATATATAGTAACCGATATCTATTACTTGAGGGATAGTTGACCAACATCGTACCTATTCCAGCATTTAAAGTTTAAAAGGCCCGCAGCATTCGGACGCCGTCCGATTTCAATTAATAACAGCACACATTGACATGCCAACAAGGGATTATAGAATCCTTGTGCAGTGGTAGATTTGGTGTGACAATATTGCAAGTACCATTTTTGACATAAATTTGTTTGGTAATTGTTCGAATCGAAACAAAACATGGTAACCACACTGTAAGAAATGGATATCAATTTTCAAGAAAAATTAGTCTATTTTAAGGACTTGATGTAGTGAAAAATGTTCTGGGGAAATATATTGTTAATTTAGAGTAAGTTTTTATTTGAGATATGAGCATCGTGTTAAAGCGCTTGAATTTGAAAAAAAGGGTTTTCAAAAGTGACGAAATCGATTGAAAAATTGTCATATGTGGACATGTATTTCTAAAAATTGCATTATTTGTAATTTTATTTTTTAGGAAATGCATTATGATTATCGTTATCACGTTTACACTGAAAAAAGAACACTTTGAAATGAGAAAAAATCTATGTCCTCATTTTGAAATGAATAATTATGATAATATGAGTACTACATGAACAATTTCAGAAATGTACTCTGAGCAATTTTGACGATTGTGACGTTCTTATATTTGAGTATTTATTTTTTACTAGGTTTTCGAAAGTTTATTTTTCGAGTAACTTAAATAGCCTTACATACATTATGTAGGTCGATGGTCACTATTTGTCTTAAATTTTGTTTATTTAGATAAACTTAAGCAGAACGATCATTTTCGTGTGAAATTTTTTCTCGCCAATCGTCGTTAAGGGGATACGGTCCCCAAAAATTGGTCAAAATATTGATTTTTCAGTTTTTACTTTTTATTATTCACAATATCTTTTTGAAAATTTACTGAAAGTTTCATAATGATATCTTTTGTAGACAAAAAGTTATTAAATATTTTCTGGAGTCATTCTTATAAGTTTGAATACGTATTTCGTCTGCTTTCAACCTGTTTTCTCTGTTTCACGTTTTTCAATTCTTGTGTTTAATAAATCCCTAAGGCTTTTTTGCTAATTAAGTTAGAAATTTGAAATTTTTAATCTGTGTTCTTATATAAGTAGTGCACAAAACTGTGCATGGAATAAGGTCTACTACGTATAGTTGTTTTTTAAAAAAATGTTGAATTCAATAATTTGTAATTGTTTGGGGGGATTTTCAGTATAAATGCATGTTACTTTTTAACTGTAGCTCACATTTTAAAATCCATGCACAGTTCTTGAACAAATAGTTCTAAACACAAACTATAAAAGTTTGGTGGAGTTATTATCAAAATTGAAAGAGAAGTAGCGTTTTAAAAAAGTTCAAAATGTTGACTTTTTTTTAAAAAAAATGAAAAACTACTTATAAATATTTGTTTTTATTGCTAGAAAATGTTTATTTAGAGTGAACATTATATTAAAACACTATAATTTACAAGTTTATGTTATTATTTCTAGAAATAATGTTTTGGGTACCGTATCACCTTAATGGGTAAAGTAAATTTGATTATAAAAGGAATATTAAATGATCGCTAGATTATAGGCAGCATACTCTTAATCCCGGATCTGGTTAGTTGCTACTTTACCAAACCAAATCATAGCAGAATGCAGGCATAGCTCTTCTGTCTGCCTCGCTGGTAATCGGGGAAGGGCTGGCTCTACAGAGGGATTTTGGCATACAATTGATTTGAAATAGACATGGATTATGGATTTATTTGCGACAGCATTATGAGGTACATTGAGTGCATTTGATAAGGACTGCGAATTGATGTATATCAAATTATTCGCGTTGTGTATATGCAAGTATTGAAGGAAGGAGATAAGCAAAAACAATGTTATAAAGTTATCTTTATTTAAAAAATAATTAAAGAAATCATAATAAAAATAAATTGACTGAAATTCGTTACATCTAACACCTTATATATTCTTCATTAACATAAATGAAAATTAAGGAGCTACATCTCGAAAGATGCAAAAGTAATATTTAATTAAAAACTTAATTCAACTTACTAAATACAACAAAGAGTTTAAAAAAAAGCATTTTCATGCATGAAAATACGTGTATCTACATTTGTACTGTTAAACTTAAATGAATTTTTATTTATTGTCATTTTAGAGTCCATAATAATAAAAGAAAGAGTCTGTCTGTATGTTTGTCTGTGGATCGTGAAAGACCTACTTACACTGCCGAGAAAAATTTGAAATTTTTAATATAGATTCCCTTCAATACCTACGTGTGCACCTGAGGCTTATTTTTTCATATTTGATAATTATTTTTTAATTAATAATAATATTTTTAAAACTACTTCATCTAACTAAGAGTGAGGGACCATAACAGGACTTGAAAACACATGGTCTTGGCCAAAACAGGGGCTTGACGTCATAAGTCAATAAACGTGAAAATACAGTAAGAGACAGTTGTTAAATAATTACTAAATAAATTTATCGTATTTTTTTTAATTATTTTGTTTTTTCTTAGGTCTATTCACGGCCTACTCAACTACTAAGGCCGAAGAAGCTTTCCCAAACAAGCTCGGGGACGGAAATTTTGACGTCATAGTTCCGAGTGACGTTGTTCCGAAAATGATAACAACCTGTCTCGAAACCTGTTCGGAACCACTCGTTCACGGCTGACCACAATTTTAGGGTTCCGAATGCGTCCGAACTAGTTTCTAGATCTTCGGCACTGGGAACAGTGACGTCAAAATTTCCGTCTACGCTCATGTTTGGGAGAGCTTCTCTGGCCTTGTTATTGAAGTTGGCCGTGGTCTATTACTTTAAAAGTTTTCATTTTTTATTGTTTACTCTATGATTTCTGCACCAACACGAATTCGATTTTTTTTTGAGTATTTTGAAATTGCCTTACATTTTTTAAACAAATCAATTTGTCGGGGTTACCAGATTTGGCGTAAATTTGCCGGCCACGATTCTTTAAGTTAACCGATGTCTAAAGTAGGTAAATCTGTAATTCTTCTCATTCTCATCTTGGCTCAAATGTAAGGAGTGCAAACATTGTGTATCCGGAAGTTCATCTACATTAATGTTCGAATCTTTTTGAGGATGACAACCACTGTTTTAGGTAAATCTTAGGCAATCAATCTTATTGAAGCAGAGAACCCTATTCCCCAATATTCTTTAAGACAAATTTTCTATTAAGTTAACGGATTCCCAGCAAGGCCGGACGATACTGCTAGTAATATATAAAAAGAAATATAAATTGAATCCCCTATTTTTATTACTTTTATCATCACCAAGCAGAATACAACTTACCCCATTGCAATTGATTTCTGTAAAACAGTTTTCTCTACTCTAAGACCCCCGTTAGTAGAAAACAACATTACGCGGGCAAACGTGATTTTCGTGTCTGAACTATAAAATAGAAAACTTTTGAATATTTAAAAAGCTTACCTTTGACGAAATAAAACATAAATAATAAAACTTTGATCAATTGAAATAAGATTTTTTCTTCTAGACATTCTTTGGGATTTAGAACTTGAATGTGTGAATTTTGTGTTTTTAATTCTTTGTAAAGTTGTAATGTTGCACAGATGTTTGTTACTTTACGCTTTGCGAACCTTTGCAGACACTTGTGTAATCTGATTAATCTAAACAACAACTTGGGGAAATCTGTTTGAAAGCCTAATTGAGGAACTTTGACCTTTGTAAGCCTGCTTTTTATGCCATGATTTACATTACATGTTGAATAAATAACATTATAACTGATAATAAATCAAATATTGCCTAATTGCACTCAGAAAACTTGCGTTGAGTTTCTATGAAAAAATTTGTTTTTCTCAGTTATTGTTGTTGTATCTGTTAAAAGTTGTGTTTAAACAATACACAATTGTGTAGCGACTAAATAATAATGCATAATTATAACAAAAATTGCGTTGAAGATGCAGCACGCATGTTTTGTTCGGAAATAAAATTCAGCATCTGTTCTTTAATGTTTCGGATTGATAGCTATTATAAAGCTTAAAAAATTTATATTTCCGTACATTAAAATTAAGTTATAACTCTTAATAAATCGTATATTTTTTTATTAATAGCGTATGGGTATAATATTGTCTCCTTTCGCAATCGTTATAGTTGTGTTGGAACAACACAAATATGTGTCCGTATGTTATCAACACATATATTGTATTGAATAAACAAATTGTAATGTTGTCAATTTTACACAATACTTGTGTTTCACTTTTGCTGTTTGAGTAAATGATTGTCAGAACGAAAGAAATCTTTTCGCCTTTATTCGTACACAACAGCCATATTTGAGTTTTATTACCACTATAAATAAATTAATTAAAACTCACCAAACATTATGTTGAACCACGAACAAAAGTTTTGCAGACACCTTTACCATACACCTTTACCAACAATAAATACCCCAACATTAAAATCTGAAAACATAACCTGCGGATATGGATACAGGAACATAACGGACAATACCCGGCAATGGAGAGTAAGGTGTTGACTCTTGATCTGGTTATCCCAGGAAGCTCATGGTTGAACATAGATTCCATTACTACCCTCCAATAAATAAATTGTATCGAACAATCTTTTTAAATTCTAAACTTATGGCTTATGAACGTATTTTGAGGGACAATGACTTGCGTAAATTTATTCCCGCTATGATTTACATTATCTGTTGATAGTTTACATTATAACTCATATCATACAAAATATTGTTTTTATAACAACGTGCAAAAAAGTTCCCTTTTTATATCATATTCATTCATAAATCGTTGCGAAAATGACTCTTTACGTGCTTACGTCACAGACAGTGCCGAAAGTACTTTCGGCACTAGTGCGGTAAAGTAAATAAGAGTATCTGATTGGTAGAAAAACAAAATGATGTCATGAATATCTCCATGTAAACTAAATGATGTCATGAATATCTCCATGTAAACTAAATGATGTCATGAATATCTCCATATAAACTAAATGATGTCATGAATATCTCCATGTAAACTAAATGATGTCATGAAACTCACTTATTTATATTGATTCATTACTTTTGCATTTTCTAATATCTCCGTGGAAACTACAAGAACTACAAAAATTATTAAAGGAAATTAAATAAGACAAAAGTAAGAACACAAATTTCACTCCAAACAACACTTTTATTTAACAAAATAGAAAATTATTTTACAACTTTTCTTTTACTACTTTGCATTTTCGAATATCGCCATGGAAACTAAATGATGTCATGAAAATCACTTATTGGTATAAATACTTTTTTGCACGTTATTATAAAAAATATTGTAAGCAAGCACGTGTCAAATAATACTTTATTAAGCTCTTGTCATTATTTCACTCGACCTACGGTCTCGTGAAATAAAAGCCACTCACTTAATAAAGTATTATTTACGGCACTAGTTGCTTAAATAACTATTACTAGAAAACAATTTCTATTACCAAATATGAAAACCTTTTCAGTTTTATCAGTAAACACAACCCACATTTGTGTTTTATTATTTTTTAGTTTTAGTTTTAGTTTGAATTATCGTCGCACTAGAGCTACACGAGGGCTATTGGCGACGGGCGTCGTATTTTAGAACCACAGTCAAGTGACGAGCCGACAACCGAGTAGGCACCCAACGCAGCCGTTAAAGGCGACATCGTACGCAGCGTTAGGACTTAGAAGGATATTTAACGTGCACTCCCTCCACACGGGGTATTATTCGTCGGACATTTTGGCTGCACGGGCCGTTTATAGGTCGGCAGTTATTTTGGCGATGCCCGGACCCGAACCTGGGACCTTCCGCATGCTAGGCGAATGCCTAACCGACTGGGCTCCCCAGCCCCTGTTTTATCATTACCACAAATATATAAAGTACATATACACTATGATGAACCACTAAGAAATGTTTTGCTGACACCTATACTCATCAGCAACAATAAAATCAGAAAACATAACAGGAGATGGATACAGGAACATAACGGACAATACCCGGGAGCACAATAGTAAAACAAAATGGCGCTAAAAGAAAGCCTATTCGAAAATTGTTTCTCAAGGAACCAGTTAAGAAAAAGGCAATGAAGCGCCTCCCCCTGTCTCAGACAAATCAACTGCTTTCTCTTGGCTAACCAGATTACGAAAGATCGAGACGCGTGGGCCTTCAGCAATTCCAAGTCGTTTTGTTGTTCCGCTTAGTTTCCGTGGGCATGGTGTCGGTTGGACACACTTCTAATGGTGAGTAAAAGAGTTGGTCTTCAGATCTAGTGGACCCAGGAGGTTTACGGTTGAATACAGTCTTCAACTCTGTCCTACCATGAATGAATTGGGTAGATCTAAATCCTGAAATGTAACATTTATGACATATGAACGTGGTTCGATGAAATAAAGAATATCACAAATCACAATTTGAGGTGCTTCAGATCTAAAGGTTAAGGTAATGAATTCCAATGTAATTATACCAGGAGGCTTAAGGTTGAATACAGTCTTCAACACTGTCCACCGATAAATAAATTGCATAGAGCTAAATCCTTAAATCTGCAACTTATGACCGCGGTTCGATGTAATATAGATTATCACAATTTGAGATGCTTTCAAATCTAAGGGTATAATACGTTGGTCTTCAGATCTAGTGATTCCAAGGGAGCTTTTAGTATAATCTCCAACTTTGTTCTCAATAAACGAATCATATATAGCTAAATCCTTAAAAAAACTGATGACTTATGAAAGCGATTTGATGCAATAAAAAATATCCCCATTTTTTTAATGTGTCGGAGGCAGCAACAGAGTTTACAACTAACAAATCCAGAAATATGCTACAAGACATTTTATTACGAACAGATGTAACCTATACCAAGCTAAAACAAATTACTTTCAATTGATTGGATTTTTATACTGCCAATATTACCAGATAAGAGACTGTATTTTATTAAATAAATTATGAAAAAAGTCTTGTAATAGATACCTATTGCAATGAAATAAAATATTTTTATTGGCTTAACTAGGTGGTAAACACATATCTCATATAATAAAGTTTATTGAAAAGAAAGTGTTTATTTGTATCAATGTTATGTTTAGTTTCTAACTCTACTATTTCTTTATGATATCACAAAATCAGAAATAATCTAACCTTTTTACCTCTGAACATGTATTTGAGCAGAAAAAAAATATTAACCTTGCGTAAAGGATAAATCCCAAGTATGTTTGTTTTCTCATTTTGGCAGAAGGAGAAAGTGTAGAGAACAGAAATTACGGCTGTACGCGACATTTACCTCTTGTAGCGGCACAGTCAACAACTAGATGATTCGAGCGCCATTTAGTACAAAATACTTTTTGGGGTAAAAAGGCTTTTGTTACTCGTGGTTTTGTGTCACGTTTAAAAGGTTTATGTGAAAAAAAGTATGGGTAAAATTTGTATTATCCTATTACTAAATAAGTAAGAACTGTCAAGCCACCTTTAGTTATACGCAACATTATCCGTTTTTGGACGAAACTAAAATGGGACTCGTAAAGCGCAAAATTGTAAACGAAATACTGGCGAGTACTTCTAAACAAGTGTTTTCGAAATCGGATGAAAATAATACGTGAATATTTGCGACAACCAGTGTTTTAACGGTATGGTGATTCCTTTCACTACCCAAGGCAAACTTATGTCCTTTCAATGTCCTCCAAAGTATGGGTTCCCTGATCATTGTAATCGTAGCGTCCACCACGATCGCCTCGCTGCTTTAAAAAAAATTGTATAAATAGATTTTCCGCTACACTCTTAAAACAAAAGAGTAAAATTCACTCCTATAGGTAATGACATTTCGGACCGAGAAAGGAAGTGAAATAACTCAGACTGAGTTAAAACCGCTCGTTTTAAGAGTTGTAGGACGCCAGATTGTTTTCTTTTATTTCTTTTCACCCACCCGAAAAATAGTGATTCACTCCTATAGGAGAGTGCATTTTCGGCAGGAAGGAGTCAAATAACTCGACTGATTTAAAACGCATCGTTTGTTTAAAGAATGTATACGTTGACGTTTCTGTGACGTAATATGAATGAGACAGTCGATGATGATCGTTATCAGAGTGACCTAGTTCATTTCCTTTCTGAACCCTATTCTTCTCCAACACTTGCGTATTTTACGGGCATTTCGATTTTTAATTGTATGAGCAATTAATATTAAAGTGACAGCTTTCCTTTTATTCATGGCGAATGGCGATGGAATGGACGATCCCGATCACTGTTTATGTTATAACTGACACTAACAACGGTTGCAGAGTACTGTCGTGGACACTACTCTGCAAGTTAAACGTGCAACAAAGCTATAAACTATCTTGCAGAGCCTTGCTGCAAGAAAGATTGCAAAGCTCCATGTAAACACTCAAGCAAGTTTCTTGCATGAAACTTGTGCACTTTTTCTTGCACGTGGACACTTAGCTTTAGGAAACCTTACCTTTAGGTAACAGCAATTCGTCGTTTTTTCAACATCATCATTTGGCAAATATTGCCACGACTCTGTCTGCATTTGTAGAGACATTATCTAGCGACTCTACTACTACTTATTCTGGTTACTACTCATGTAATACCCGTTTTCAAAGTGGACTCTTCCTTGACCCACGTTTTCCAGCAGCCAGAAATTAGGATTCAAACTACAACCGTAGGTTATTTTTAATTATCGTCGCACTAGAGCTACACGATGGCTATTAGTGACGGGCGCCGGATTTTAGAAACGCAGTCAAGTGACCAACGGATACATGAGTAGGCAACCAACGCAACCGTTAAGGGCATCGTACGCAGCGTTAGGACTTTGAAGCACATTTAACTTGCACTCCCTCTACACGGGGTATTATTCGTCATACAATTATTTGCTGCACGGACGGTTTATAGGTCGGCAGTTACAGTCCCTGGACAAATTATTAGACGCACTGTGACCCATAGGGATACATGACCCAATGCCCTTTCTCAGCATTGGAAAAGTTTTATAAGTTGAAAGTGGCATCACTTCTTTCCTTTCAGTCAGCCGATTACATGGTGAAAAAATCCAACTGAATCATTGCGTATATGTTTAGCTATACGAAGAATAGAAACACCCGAAATCTTGCAGTGCGTCTAATAATTTGTCCAGGGGCTGTATTTTGGCTATGCCCGGAACTGACCGGAACCGACTCTGGGACCTTCCGCATGCAAGGCGAACGTCTTAACCGACTGGGCTCCCCATTCCAAACTACAACCTTATGAAACCCTGTCAGTAAGAAACCATGAGTTACAACAAAGTCAAACTAACCCATCTTTCTTCTATTGTCTTGATTTTTGTTTTTTTCAAGGTGGAAGGAATGCTGCCTTTAGGAAATTGTTGCCCTCTGGCCGAAATGAAGAAAATTACTGTTGGTGGTAGCATTACCGTCTGACCAGAGGGCGTATTGGTTTTCAACTGCCAGTAATTGAAAGCTTTCAATCAATATTTAAACTCTGCGATTGGATTTTGTTTTGGATTACTAGTCGTAATGGCGAATGAAAAGAACGGCTGTAGAGAAGATCCCATTATTTTTAAGTGTATTAGCTGCTCATAGAAATATGGGATTAAAGGGAAATCAATGGATTATTTTTTTATGTTGCATGTGACTGAGTTATCCGAAAGCATCCTTAAATTGAATGTTATTATTTCATTTTTAAACTGAATGCATTGGAATATCTGATTTGCTAAATTCGAACTTGAAATTTAGTAGTACTTTTTGTTATAACATTATTTGAAAACACTTTTTGTTATGTTACATGTTACTGAGTTATCCGAAAGCATCCTTAAATTGAATGTTATTATTTCATTTTTAAACTGAATGCATTGGAATATCTGATTTGCTAAATTCGAACTTGAAATTTAGTAGATATAACAATATATTTTCTTGTTATTTTTATTTCAACAGCTCAATCGAATTTTTCGCTAAACTATACATTAAGATTTATTTGATTTGCATTCAATTTCATAATACATGCTTTCGGTACCTGCTAAGCATGAAACTACTAAATATCTCATTAAAAAATGCAATTTTTTTGTGGCATTTAGAACCTACGCGCTTTATGGCTTTATGCTAGTGAATACTTTAAATTTTAAAGTCTGATAGAAGAAGTTTTATATTTTTAAGAACAACTGTCAATCTTAAGACAAACAGTTACAACACTAAAAAGCACAAAATACATTTAAATGACTGCAACTTGAAGGAAACTCAAATTCTCAACAAAGTAATATAAAAAACTAGAATATCTGTACATTTTGCTTTTGGTCAATTTTTTATAAGCTTTTTTTCAGATTTTTTACGAAGCCTTTATGGGCAATAAACAAAAATATGGTTCGCATTTTTAACATACACAAACATTTTTTCAGTTGTATTTATTTTGTTTCGTATTTTCCAACATGGCAACAGTTTGAGAGATGATAGTTTTATGAAAGGATAATGTCGGTATAAAAAGTTCTGTTTCTATGTTCTCTTTTCTATGCCGAATTTTCATTAATAATATCAAAGGTCTCTGCTAGAGTAAGAACATGTTCTGTATAATAAGGTTTACTTTATAAGTAATGCAGTTTATAGGTTTTTAGAACTTTATAGAACTTTATTGAAATTCGAATTATTCCTCCATATTTTGATTTTGTTCTAAACTCTTTCTCAAATAGCCTTAATAAGGTGTATCATAAACGTCGCACACATCATTACTTACATAAATAGACATGAACTTTTGTTTCAGGCTCTACCCTATTATATCAGAAGCAATTAAATGCCCTCGTAACACAGGGTAGAAAAAGCAATAAAACCAATGATATCTATAAATTGTAAATTCATTCTCTTTTACAAGCCATGCTTGTTAAAAATCTCAAATAAATCCAAAAATCGATTCGCAAAATCGCAAAAAAATATCTATAATATCCTCTTCATAATAACCTAAACTTTGAAATAAAACTCTTATATACTTCTTTACAAACATAGTAACTCTCTTTTCTCTCATTTTTCTTTAGGGGGGGGGGGAGCAAGCCTATAAATTCTTTATTAGCTCTTAGGACAAACAGGTAAGAATAAAATTGGGATGCTTCTGGGTGAAAACCAATTCCAAACACTAGTTTTTCCAAGAGAAATTATGATTTTCTAAAAAGCCATATACCATGCGTTTATATATATAATTTTTATCATATAAAGCATCTAGTTGTTAAAAAATGCTTAAAGCAGCTCTTTTATGCCAGAGTTCATCCCAGAATATATTATGCTTTGACCATTTAGGGCAGCTACTATAAATCAAATGTTTTCATAGTCAAAAATTTTTTTAAAAAATCCTTAAAATAATTAATATAATAATCGCAGCATTACATTCCAAGCTTACAAATCAGTAGTCAAACTTCCAAGTTAAACATCTATACTTTGCTAAAAATTGTTACAATCTCTTCTTAAATCCTAATTTATGTAATAATATAGAAACAGTCATTTTAAGACGAAAAAACGCCATTTCCAATGTACCCAAAGCCGATAAACAGATTTTTCACAATTGTTTTTTTTATTTGGTTCCCAAACAATACAATAATTTCCCTATTGATCTGCATAGCATATCCGTTTTGAAAAGAAGTTAAAAATATATTTCTAAAAAAGCTTTTAGAAGACGTTTAATTCTATTTTGGGAATTGTATTGTTTATTTTTAAAAAAGCATTGACGCTTTTGCCTTATCTCACTGTCATATCTATCTTGAATTATTTTTTAATGGGTCTTGTAAAATTTTATTTACAAGTATGTTATTAGAAAATCCCCATAGTATTCTATATCGTTCTTGTTGTTTTGTTTTCATTAATAAAAAATAATTGAATAAAAAAAACGCCCAAATAAATACTTAGCTAAATATTTGGCACTACATTGCATATCCTTTTCGTCACAGAGGTACACATACAAATATATAGTGACTAATTTATTAAATACGCGAACTTTTTTTTTTTCAAAACGGTGATTCATCTTTTTTCCCACCTAACCATATATTTTTATCCGAAGTTGCTCAGGTTATAAAAATTTTCAGGATTTTTATTTGAAAAATACTCTAAAAGTGCAGCGAAACTGATTTCTATATTTTTAAGTAGAAATATAATGACGCAAAGAATTGACCCACACACAACATATTGTTTTTTTGATATTTAAAACTACATATATCGATATTTATATTTCCATCTTATAAACTGATTGTGTAATGTGTTAGCAATAAAAAAACAACCAATAAATAAGCATGTGTAGTACGTATTCGGTTTATGATGATATCTCGCAACAAACTGGTTTTTGGTCATAAATCCTGACGCCTAATATCAAAGTACTTTATATAAGAGTTAACTTTTCCATCACTGCACTTGACCGCCAACAAATGGTATGGCACCAAGGAAATTAAGGGGATACGGTACCCAAAACATTAGTTTTAGAAATAATAACAATTTAGAACATAATAATAATAACAATTTAGAACAATAACAATTATAGTGGTTTTATATAATGTTCACTCTAAATAAACATTTTCTAGCAATAAAAACAAATATTTACAAGTAGTTTTTTATTTAAAAAAAAGTCAAAATTTTGAACTTTTTTAAAACGCCACTCCTCTTTCAATTTTGAGAATAACTCCACTAAACTTTTATAGTTTGTGTTTAGAACTAATTGTTCAAGAGCTGTGCTGCATGGATTTTAAAATGTGAGCTACAGTTAAAAAGTAACATGCATTTATACTGAAAATCAAAAAAATTACAAAATATTGAATACAACATTTTTTTAAAAACAACTATAAATAGTAGACATTATTACATACACAATTTTTTGCACCATTGATATAAAAACACAGGTTAAAAATTTCAAAATTGTAACTTAATTAGCAAAAACGCCTTAGGGATTTATTAAACACAAGAATTGAAAAACGCGAAACAGAGAAAACAGGTTTAAAGCAGACAAAATACGTATTCAAACTTATAGGAATGACTCCAGAAAATATTTAATAACTTTTATTCTACAGAAGATATGCTTATGAAACTTTCCGTAACTGTTCAAAAATATATTGTAAATAATAAAAAGTAAAAACTGAAAAATCGATATTTTGACCAAGTTTTGGGTACCGTATCCTCTTAAATAAAGTGACAAAATACACACTGTGGAATTACACTGTGGAATTATTTTATATTCAAACTCCTTTCAACATAAAAAATGGAGGCTTTCACACAGTTTATTTTTCCTAATTCTGACCGAACTAATAACCTATTTTAATATGTTTAGTATTCATTCTCAGGTATTTCTTGAAAACTCAAAAAAAAAAAAATTAAAAACTTAGCAGCAACGTAACTCTTAAGAAATGAAGACTTTTATTCAATTTCTTTATCATCACCAAACAAAACAATTTTTCTAAATTCCTAACTTTAATATCGATTCTCAGGTATATCTAAAAAAAATCCCATCTCATAACCTGAGCAATAACAATAGCATAACTTCCCATACAAGCAGCATCGCCATAGTAACTCCTCCTTCACTCATTTTTAGTGCAGGCGATCCCGTTTAAATGCTAATGCCTTTTGAAGCCCTGGAATCTAATTAAAGAGGTGGGGGGCCGCGCGAAAGATGAGCACCTTTTGATGAACGACGTGCCATAGTCTGCAGACGTATCATTCCATGGGGTTATAATCCGACAGGCGTGTTGCACAGGAATATAACTGAGTTGAGGTTGATACTGTTGTAAGGCCCATTTCATGAGCAACCGTTCCGGTAATGACTGACAGAATCTTTTCTAGTGTTCTTCTTTTCTACCAATAGGGAGTTTAAACTGAATAGCGGTGAAGCACATGTGCTTGAAAATTACAGCACCCATTGCAGTCAACTGTTTACACTGTTTTAAGGTCAATTTCATAAGTAACCATTCTGGTACTGATAATCATGACCATGGTCAGTGTTCTTCCTTTTTACGAATTGGGAATTCAAACTGGATAATGGCTGAAGCACATGTGCTTTAAAAATCAGCACGCTTTGTATTCAGCTGTTCACACTGCTGTAATGCCCATTTCATAAGTAACCATTCTGTTACTGATAATCATGACCTTGGTCAGTGTTCTTCCTTTTTACGAATTGGGAATTCAAACTGGATAATGGCTGAAGCACATGTGCTTTAAAAATCAGCACGCTTTGTATTCAGCTGTTCACACTGCTGTAAGGCCCATTTCAAACGCGACCGTTCCGGTAATGATTGGCGTGACCTTTGTCGGTGTTATTCATTTCTACCGAATGGGGATGCAAACTTGATCGTGGCTGAAGCACATGTGCTTAAAATTACAGCACGCATTGTATTCAACTGTTCATACTTTTGTAAGGACCATTTCATAAGCGACCGTTTCAATAATATCAAACATGATCTTTGTCAGTAATCTTCTTTTCCACCAATCGGGAAATAAAACTGAATCGTGGCTGAAGCGCATGGGTTTTAAAATTACAACACATATTGCATTGGTAATAATACGTCACCAGTTCTGGTAAACGTGACTGAAAATTATTCACAGGGTATGTTATTTCTATACGTATCGGTAATGGACGGCAATAAATTTGACCATCGATGTGAAATTTCTATTTTTTTAAATTCTGAACATCAGTTCCCATTTGTTTTTACTTTAAACCACAACTTTCATTAAAGCCCCACATATACTCCAGTCGGCTCAGTAACTTTGAGGTATCTCGTACCCGCCTTATAAGCCCTAGATCGTGGCTTCGAGCCCCGACTAAGTCGACAGATTTCAGGATAGGAAGATAGCAGGCACATGTCACATGGTTATGTGGCATGTAAAAGATACTATCTGTACTCATTTGCCTGGGGTTCTCTCGGCATCTGGGCATGCTTTTACACCCACAAAGATTTCAGATTCATTGTAATGTGAGCGTCAGAATTGGTAGCGAGAGCCACCTAGATGGCGCCGCAAAAAAAGACTCTCAGTTCTGTTGAATATGGCGAGTCTGCAAAAGACTTATCTCCACCAAACAAAGCAGCCGTTTAAGGCCGTATCACACGAGAGCTCGTTTTTTCAGCGACGTCCGTACGCCATATCAAAAACTGGTTTTTGGAGCAGTTTTTGCTCGAAGAGCATTTTCGAGTCGACTCGAAAAAATCCGGCTCATTTTTGCTGTTCGAACGGCCGCTCCAATCAGAACGAAGTTCAGTCGTGACGCACATGGCCGAGCATCCTCCTCCTCCAATACCGCGATAATACTGCTTTTAAGTTTGTGATGTTACGCATGACGTAGCCGTTTTCTGGTGACGTTTTGCTGTCCCAAAAGTTGTTCAACGAGCGACGTTCGTACCGTCTGATAAGGGCTTTAGAAAAACAAAAACATACTCTCTAGCCAAACCAAATCGGTCCAATAACAGGTCCCACTTTGTCAAACCACCACTGCATAGATATGACGATCCTCAATATACGAGCTTCTCTTCCTTTTTGAGGGCGGCCAACGCTGCATACGGCTAAACTAATTTTCAAGTTACAGAAGGATAGGTTTAAAATTAGATGGCATAGTAGAGAAGTATGTGGGAAGTTTGATTGCAGGCTTTGGTTGGTAGGGTCCAATATACGAGAATAATCTCCTCATGCATAATTGAGAAAGTATTAGAATGGTTTCGCTAAACACGGCAATAGGCTTTATGTTTATAATTCTGAACCTCGGACCGAGAAGCGCTTAACTATTTCGTTAACTGGGTGAAATATGTTAAATAATTACCAATATGGGTGTAAGGTACATAATTTGAAGTATATATTAGAATAGTTTCGTTAAACACTGCAATAGGCATTATGGTTGTATATGTGTTTGTGTACCCCAGACGGGTACAACTATTGTGTTTAAATATTGAATAGGTACTAATGTGGCTGTAACATTTAATTTGCATCTAGTTTTGCTTGAGAAGAAGCATACGACTCATGGATTAAGGGAAATTTATTAATAATGATATCGTTATACACCGCACTTTGATTGTTTCACCAACGTTAATCATTCGTGCTTTCATTTCTGAATTACATTGGTGGTTTCGGTGATTGGTGGTATGGAACAGTAATCTTCGTCGACTACATTGCTTAACGAATCTAACCCTTATTCATATTCCCGTGTAACTGTTGCCACTCAAAACGTGGAACATGACGTTTGTCTATGATGAAAATTAAATATTAATTTTATCAATTAACCCACTTTTACTGTTACTAAATATTTTTTTTCGGATACAATGAACCGTTCAATGGGCTGACAGTGCATCCATAAAAATTAAAAATTATTTAAAAAAAAGTTATGAGCAACGCGAATTGAAAACTAGATTTGCAATCATAAAATTAGGAATAAATAGCTAATTAACTAGAGACTTAAAAATGTAAGACAAAATATCTAGTTTTTGCGTAAATGTAAATGTATTTTACTATGGAATGAAATTACAATATTTAAATTTTAAAAACAAAAACAAATGAAGCAAAAGTTGTGAAATATACTAAGAACGTTTGTGAATAAAATAAAGCCAACTACTACTACTATTACATATATATTCCGGCTTGTGTGCTTGATCAAAGACCCGCTTATGAAGCCTTCGTCAAGTGTGAGACAGACACAGAAAGAATTTTTACTGTCACCAGAGAAAGGAATATACACCCAGGGCGAAGGCGGAAATTGAACCCGCACGCGTTACAGTGCGCAGACTGCTAGCGTAATGGTCCAAACCACTCGGCCATCCGGGCTCCCAAAAAAATAAGGCCTACGAGGCTGTGTTTAGACTATGTACAGATGCTAGTAATATACATCACGTAGTATTCTTATCAGTTTATAGGGAAAATTACCCCGATTAAGAAAAAAACCTAGAAGTTATTAAAAATTCATAATATTTAAAGCATGGAAAGAATTTAAATTTCCTGTTGACCTATGAACTTCAAACCCCATTCTGCTACATCATGAGTATTAAATCGCAAATAAATGACGCCAACCACCCCCTTCTATCTTTCACGCCGCATTTACCCTAATAAATCCCAATTGCAGATGCCATTTCCCCGGGCAACCCCTTCTTTTTTACCCCACCCTTTTATACCCCTTCTCTCTGTTGATAGACATCTGGGGAAATTTTAGAAATTTAAATTCCAATCTTGTGACTCAGACAATCTCTCGCGTACAAAAAGGGAGACATGACCTAATTATCGGGGAGTTTTACGCCAAGATTCTGTTCGGCGCCAAAGTGTAGAGAAAAAAAAATTATATATAAAGCTGGAGAATATAAACTTCCTACTTTATATTACTCTTGTCTGACTTTGTTAGTCAGTGTATGTGATAAATTTACGCAAATATATATTTTAGGTCTGAAATAGATGTTTACAATTTATTAGTCGTAAAGGTCGGCATTACATCATTTTACCCTCGAACCCGTATTTAGCATATACTTTTATTTCATAGTATTCCATTTCGCGGAGGCAAGCCATAAAATCACCGAAAATGTACAACTGCGGGCAAACGGAGTATTTCCAATGGTAACCATTCACTGTGTATACTATGGTCCATAAACTATGTATACAGTGTTTGTCGCCAAAGGTTCCGTTTGATAAGATTTGAGTCCGTGAAATGGAAAAGTACCTTTTATTTTTTTAAAATAATATATATCGTCAAATATTTTTTTAATAACAATTTGCTTTTCACCGCGTGAGTACATTTTATGTAGGACCTATCAGTGCGATATACACTTGCAAAGTAAATGGTGCAGCTTTATAGCCATCCTATAATAGACTAATCGAAAAATCTTGTCAACGTTTAGCACTATTTTGTTATTTCATCAAACTTCATTTTAACCCATTTTAGGTACAACTATTGAATTGATTTTTACCCCATTTTTATAAAACGCGTTTCTTTTACTTTACAAGATTAAATTTAGTTTAGTTTGCATCCCACACCAACAAGTAAACACACAATCGCAGCCCTTAAAACGCTTTGACGAATAATGGAAATTTGGCTAATAAAAACCCCGATAACTAGATATCCCCCTTTAGAAGGGTGTGCCAATTTTAAAGCGTTCGTCGAAGGGTGTTTGACGAGTTGTAAAATGAACTTTTAGAGCGCCTCAACTCCCACCCTCCCCCTTTCCTGTCATTAATATTATAACATTCTCTTGAGAAATAAGGTGGTAATAAGTAGCATGGGAACAAAAGGGTTTAGTGTCTTCGTTATCCTTAATTAATTATAAAGTGCACTTATTTCAGTTTGAAGTGTGAGACAAAACATACGTTGGGAGAGTGAAGTAAGTCGATCATTTAGGCCGTTTTACACGCAGCAGTTTCCTTTAGTTTTTTTGCCTTACTTATGTTGATTCATGATTACTGTGGCAACGGAAATCAATTAGTTGCTTTCACAAGCGGGAATAAATATCGCACTTACGGTTTTATAAACGATGTTAGGGATTGGAGGCACCTATCTTCTATGTTTAAACGCTATTGGAGTAATATTCATGTTACTCTTTAGGCCACGAAAACATCAATGTGACATAAAACTAAAATTACAGCAGTGTGGTATTAAAAATACTGGAAATAGGAGATGCAACTTTAAAGTGCGTTGAGTTTTATAGTGCCTTGTGATCATGCGACAACGTGAGTGCGGCCAAAATTAACTTTCATATTAAACTGACCTAGTATTATAAATAGGTTAGTAATAAGTAACATGAGAACAACGGGTTTAGAGTCTTTATTATCCTTTATTAAAGGGGAGATGTTCGAATTTGAGTTTGATGGGTGAGAACAAAGCCATAGAAGGGAGGCGTTTACAATCGTTTGAATATTTTTATAAAATTATATAGGATTTAAATTTTTATTATTTTATTACTTATTTTAAACATGATAATAATTTTCTTGACGACGCCTTAGAGGGCACTCAAAGCAATTTTTAGTAGTCGGGACTTTGGATCATATTTAAGGGCGCCCGGTACCAAATTATATAGGATTTAAATTTTTATTCTTTTATTACTTATTTTAAACATGATAATAATTTTCTTGACGACGCCTTAGAGGGCACTCAAAGCAATTTTTAGTAGTCGGGACTTTGGATCATATTTAAGGGCGCCCGGTACCAAATTACATAGGATTTAAATTTTTATTCTTTTATTACTTATTTTAAACATGATAATAATTTTCTTGACGACGCCTTAGAGGGCAAAGCAATTTTTAGTAGTCGGGACTTTGGATCATATTTAAGGGGCCCGGTACCAAATTATATAGGATTTAAATTTTTATTCTTTTATTACTTATTTTAAACATGATAATAATTTTCTTGGCGATGCCTTAGAGGGCACTCAAAGCAATTTTTAGTAGTCGGGACTTTGGATCATATTTAAGGGCGACCGGTACCAAATTATATAGGATTTAAATTTTTATTATTTTATTACTTATTTTAAACATGATAATAATTTTCTTGGCGACGCCTTAGAGGGCACTCAAAGCAATTTTTAGTAGTCGGGACTTTGGATCATATTTAAGGGCGCCCGGTACCAAATTATATAGGATTTAAATTTTTATTCTTTTATTACTTATTTTAAACATGATAATAATTTTCTTGGCGACGCCTTAGAGGGCACTCAAAGCAATTTTTAGTAGTCGGGACTTTGGATCATATTTAAGGGCGCCCGGTACCAAATTATATAGGATTTAAATTTTTATTCTTTTATTACTTATTTTAAACATGATAATAATTTTCTTGGCGACGCCTTAGAGGGCACTCAAAGCAATTTTTAGTAGTCGGGACTTTGGATCATATTTAAGGGCGCCCGGTACCAAATTATATAGGATTTAAATTTTTATTCTTTTATTACTTATTTTAAACATGATAATAATTTTCTTGGCGACGCCTTAGAGGGCACTCAAAGCAATTTTTAGTAGTCGGGACTTTGGATCATATTTAAGGGCGCCCGGTACCAAATTATATAGGATTTAAATTTTTATTATTTTATTACTTATTTTAAACATGATAATAATTTTCCTGACGACGCCTTATAGGGCACTCAAAGCAATTTTTATTAGTCGGGACTTTGGATGATATTTAAGGGCGTCCGGTACCAAATTTTCTAACTTTTTTATTTATGCATGGATTTATACCAATTTTTTAAAAAACTGATTGAATACATATTTAACATGCTTCTCCAATGTTTTTATTTTTAAAATTAAAAAAAATTAAAAAAATATAAAAACAAAGAAAAATTTTAAGAAATTGATGTTCACAATTTTTGATATAAGTCACTAAATAATGTGATTATTATCAAGGTAAGCACTTTATGGTATACACAATAGTATGTAGAAAGATTGATTGTCTTCACAGAATTTTGATAAATTAAATACAATTTTTTTTTAAAAATTTCAAAGTTAAAATTTTCAATTTTTTGGATTTTTTTACGTATTTGTTAGGATAAAAAAATTATATTTTTTAAGAAAATACTGTTTTCAAAATTATGTGAAGATAAAATGTTTATAATAGTATGTAGTAAATAATGTATGAATTCCTAAGGTCTACAATGAATGGTTCGTAAGATATATCAATTTTAAGTTTAGATACCTTGAAAATATGAACAGCTTAAAAAAATCGTTTAAAGTTTTGAAACTGCATATTGTGTTGATGTAACTGGATTTAGTAGTACCAGTATTTAACATGGTTCTATTCATCGTAGAGAAAAAAACAAAGACACCATTGTTTTCAGAATAGTTCGAACTATTTTATAAAATATTAAAAGAAAAATTGAATTTTTAAAAAAAAATTCGGTGCCGGACCCCCTTAACGTGCACTTTGCACGGGCTATTATTCGGCTGGCTTTTTGGCTACACAGACCATTTATAGGCAGGAAGTTATTTTGGCAATTCCCCTGAACCTGGTACCTTTCTCATGCGAGGCAAGCGCCAACTATCTTCCCAGCCAAATATCAGTAATAAAAATCAATTAAATAGTCATATTTAGCCTTGGATTTGTTTTTTGTTATTGCTATTGCATACCTGGCGATAAAATATATAGAGCAGAACGATTACTTTAACTTATATTACGATTAAAAAAATAAAACAATAGGTCTATGTGACTGTGTCCGTTCCCCTTAAAAAAATTATCCATCAATATTCAACGCATTTTTTTAACTAAAAAAAAGTATTCGTTTTTCGTTTATTACATTAGTATACATTAGATCGGAGAAAAACTAAGTCCTTCACTTAGTTTGCGGAAAAGTAGACATTTTGCCAACGCTAAGGAATAGAAGAAGAAAAAAAAAAACGCTAACGCAATACTTGAGGATAACTCAGTTATAAAAAGCAAACATCGGGAGCCCCTTTTATATGCGCGCATTCTGTTTACTCTCGCAACAATGTTTGAAAACTACTTATTTCACCAAATCTAATCATTTTTTGTGTACATTCCACTTAACTCAGATTAATGAATGTCAAGAAGAAAGAATAATTGAGAAGAACGTTTTTTTTTCTGATCTTTTTTTACCGAAAAAAGCGTTCCCGAAGGTTTAGTCATTCTTCACTTTAACGTTTCTAAGTAAACTTTTTTTTCTTTTTTTTTACAATTTAAAAAATGGGGAAATATTTCTACAACTTTTGCTTTGAAATTTGTTTTGTTAGTTAAATTTTACTACTGCTTTCTATTTTTTTATATAAGACAAATAATGTTATTTCTTTTTTTAAAAATCTTTGTTAAAAAAAAAGACAGGCAAAGGTATGTGTAAGGTAAAGGTTGGTTTATCAAACATATTAGCGGTGGAACGTACGTAAAACACGCTGATTTATCAATATTTTTATTAAAATATAAAAAAGTAGATTTAATAGAGAAACTGTCACTTAAAACTGCTTCCACACAAAATTCATGAGTCCAAAAAAAGCTCCAAACACAGCATTTAGTTACACATAAACTTTTAAATGTCAAAATTTAACCAACTATTGTTTGACGAAAATGTAATAATAATTACTTATTGTTTGCCAAATTTAGTTTTATTTCGAAGAATAAATATGTAAAATTTCTCACTTTTAAAAATAAGTAAAACGTCAATCAAAACGTTATTAATTTTAAATTAATAAAATTTTATCTAAATCACTATAAAAATTTATTTGTTTTACAACTTTTTCCTCTTTTAAAAAAAATGAATGTAAAACTACAAATATATAAATAATTTTTGAAAAGATTCAAAATTAAAAGTTTTTTTCCTAGATTCAAAAATAATTATTTTCTTTCGAAAAACATATAAATCGCTCTTAACCCTTTTAGTCCCAATGACAATTTGGCATCATCATTTTAGAAAAAAAATTATGATCGTCTATAGCCATTTATGAGATCCAAAAGCACATCATTCGATTCTTCAAACTTTTTCTATTAGAAAATATTTTTTATTAATCCCAATAGATGTCAGCCCTATTATTTTTTTTAATTATGATCAGAAACATGATTATGCCACATTGCATCCCTGGGACTAAAAGGGTTAACAAGCATAAAAAGGCAGTTTTGATTTCTATTAACTTTTAATCCGTTTCATTTTTTGTAGCAAGAAACAAAAACACTTTACAGTAGTAGTTTTAAAAACTATAAAAATATTAAAAAGTGCATTGTACATCATTGTTAAAACGAATCCTTGTTTAAAAAAATAACATACCTCTAAATCTAAAATTGTTTCCTATTTTATGGTAATATACTTAAATTTTGTAACCAAAAAATGACGAGAAATATACACTTTACTATTTACATAAAAATATATTACTCATTTCTCCTTACATACCCAACATCCTAATAAATTCACTGCTAGTTTTCTCATGTATTTTATGAACGTCAATGTGTTGTTTGACATTGTTAAAATATCTGTTTTACATTGTTAAATAACACACAAGTTGAGTCTTGGTTCTATTTTAAATTCCTGTTGAATATTTAGAGGTTGCATAGTAGCTATGAATAAACAATGGCGCATATTGTTTTGTTGCTAAGACATCGCTTAGTTTGATTCTATAAGGTACCCTTAGGGTGCAATGGAGAATACAGAGCTTACATATCTAGGGGGACTTGGTATTCGGAAATTTAGCATTTATGAGCAGATATGAATAAAAGGTGAGTTTAATGTAAAATACGGTGAAATATTAAAAGTATAAATATGTCACCATGAATAATTGTTTTGAAGAAGGGTTATAAATTATAATGTATTTTGATTATAATTAAAGCTTGCTTTGCTTCATATTGCAATTATGTATTGACGAATGTAAATTATATAGTAGAGCTTTGAATTTAACTTTTATTTGCATTCAAAAATATACATGTGCGTGCTAAACAACTACATATTTCTTATAAATTTACTTTAATATATACTTAAATAATTGAATTTTTTATAATATTTCTAAACTTTGATTTTGAGTTTTTCAAATTCGGTATCGAAAATTAATCGGACGTTTATTTGGGTATAAAGTAAACATTGTGTGTATTATTATTGCACGTACGCGAATACAGCTTTAAAGAACTTGTTTTAAAATGTAAACTTTAAAATATTTTATTTATCTTTCAATTTAAATTACAAATTAAATTTATAATAAAAAAACACTTGTTAAGTAAATTTTGTCAATTCATTGTGTTTAACTATTACTTATTAAAAACTAAAAAAAACTTACTATTAGTTAAAATAATAACTTAAAAATGTATGTCTTAAAACATGTCATTTACGACTTCAGAAGAGGACAAATAACTTTCAACATTAGCATTCCATATATTTTTTAATTTTTTTCTACAAAAATAAATTACACTACGACACCAAACCAGTTAATATCGCAATGAAAGCCCTTGGAATTATTGCCAAGCAGGACGAAGTAACGTTTCAACCGAAGAATATGCCTCATGTTAATGCATAATTCGTTGGGAAGGATTAAGTTTATGTTTATGACATTATCCAAGCACACATTTCCTCGGCTCAACTCAACCAGGTTTCCCAAAAATTGTATGAAACATTAAATTTAACGATGCGGCAGGTAATTATAGCAGCGGTTAAATCTATTGGAAACGGCCACCTGTGTTTTGCGATGGGCCGTTTACACAGAAGTGTAGTCACTGATGGTTTTTGTAGAAGATTTAGAAAAACTGCAAAGGGTCAAAACAGCTGTCGTTAATAAAAAAAGGGATTTTTTTTAATTATTTGAAAGGTCTTTGTATATGTTTATTTTGGTAGATTTGTTTTGGAAAAAGATTTTCCATGCAATGAAAGTATAAAATTTGTAGGGTTTAATATTTTGAAAACTTTTTAAAAAGGTTTCATTAAAAGTTTTTCATTCTAATTGACATCGTTATTCATGCATTATGGTACACAACATGGAAACAACACAGCGTCGTCAACCTGTGATTAGTCTGTGTTACGTATCATTTTGAAGAAGGTAGGCTTCTTGAGTTCCCACCAAAACATGTAAATTTGTTTTTGGAAAAAGATTTTCCATGCAATGAAAGTATAAAATTTGTAGGGTTTAATATTTTGAAACTTTTTAAAAAGGTTTCATTAAGAGTTTTTCATTCTAATTGACATCGTTATTCATGCATTATGGTACACAACATGGAAAGAACACAGCGTCGTCAACCTGTGGTTAGTCTGAGTTACGTACCATTGTATAGAAAGTAGGCTTCTTGACAGTGGCGGCTCGTGGCATACAGCAAGTACAGCCGGCTGTACCTAAATATTCAGAAAAAGCAAAATCCCAAATCCGATCATAAATTTTTTATTCATTTCTGTATCTTGCCATAGAAGCGCAATTTTTAATTCATCGCTTCGCCAGACTATAAAAAAAATCCCGTTCAAATAGTGGGATTGGTGCTGGATACCATTTGCGTATCAATGAGGCTTATAATCCATTCCTACTCTGACTACAGCTAGAGAAGAGTATCGAAGACGGGCTGCGATGCGGGCATAGTTGCCATGACGACGGGAATGCTTTGTCCCGTTGTCATGGCAACCATGTTCGCGTCGCAGCCCGTCTGTCGATTTTCAACTCTGGGTGTAGTCAGAGTAGGATTGGATTATAAGCCAGCAAGGCATTGGATACGCAAATAGTATCCAACAGCAATCCCACTATTACCCACATTTAATGTTATTTCAGCGGGATTTGCCGGAAGGAATTGTTGTTACTTTTGCCTGTGATTGTGGAATTCGTAGATATGATTGGCTGCTACCAACACGTATTAGGCTATGTGTGCGTGTGGCGGTGGGTTTGGTTTCAAGAATTTGAACTCTTTATCGTAAAACGATTATACTTTTTCTGTGTTAAACTGTTAACGGAATACTTTTAATTCTTAATTTCAATATCTCATTAATGTTTTTTTTTATAAAATGGAGCTCTGCTATATAAAGTATGCTGAAAGTAAAATGATAAGTTTTTTAAAAAATAATTTAGATACTTTTTTAATGATATGTTTAGCTTAGAAAAGTTGGAGGGGGGGGGGGTTGCTTTAGTTTTGGCTGCACCAAAATTTTTGACCACGGGCCGCCACTGCTTCTTGAGTTCCCACAAAAACATGTAAATTTGTTCTAATAAAATATTTGCGTCAATAATCTACATTGTTTTTTTCGTAAATATTCTCTAATGTTTTATCAGTTGTAATCAGTGGGCTGTTGAAACAAAATCGGACCAGACCATTTTCACGAATACCGCCTTTAAACCATTTTTTTCTCTAAATAAATCCTTTATGTGCCATATAATTTCTTATAATTGTAATCATTGAGTATTTAATAATACAACTGGTCCAAGTTTGAGGATACTGCCACTGACCAGCCCATTTCAATCCTGAACATTCAACATATTAAAATGCAGACAAGAGGCAGCACCTTATCAACAAGTCATTAAAAAGTTGGTAAAATTATTTTTTACAATATCATTAAGTAGAATGATGTACCATATTATGTTATGCATTCGAAGAGAGTAGAATAATTCCAGAAGCAACTAGAAAGTTATTACTGGTTCATAATTAGTTGACAAGTGGATCAACCTTATTGCTGGGCCTCGACAATAGTTGGTTGACATATATATTGGTCGACAATATTTGCATTTGTATTTGTACTCTTTCGATCGGTCGATCGTTTTTTTTTCCAAAATACTCCTGCTTTACTATACTTTCTTATCAGTTGTAATCATTAAGTATTTCATTATAAAAATGGTCCAAGTCGTAATAATAAAAAGTCATATTTATGGATACGTCTCTGACCACACCAAGGCAACACTGAACAAACCAACATATTCCAAATGCGGACAAGATACGGCACCTTATCGCCATCTTAATCCCAGAACGAAGAGGAATTCCTCCAGCCTAGTCAAAAATGCAGCACCTCACCTGCCATAAAAACTAACTTTTTTGCTTTATATTCTTATCATTTGTAATCACATTAGACGTTTAAAAACAAAAACGGACCAAGTCATATTCCAGAATACTGGTTTTAGGCCGTTTTCCCTCCGGCACATTCGTTCTTTACTATAATTTCTTATAAGTTGTAATTTTTAGTATTTAATAATAAAAAAATGGTATATTTTTGTAGATACTGTCCAGACCAGTCAAGGCAACACTGAACAAACCAACATATTCCTATGCAGACAATATACGGTACCTTATCGCCATCTTAATCCCAGAAAGAAAAGGAATTCCTCCAGCCTAGTCAAAAATGCAGCACCTCACTTGCGATAAAAACTAACTTTAGTGCTTTATATTCATATCATTTGTAATCACATAAGACGTTTAAAAACAAAAACGGACCGAGTCATATTTATGAATACCACCTTTAGGACGTTTTTCCTTCGACACACTCCTCCTTTACTATAATTTCTTATCAGTTGTAATCATTGAGTATTTAATGACAAAACTGGTCCAAGTCATAACAATAAAAGTGGCCTATGTTTGTACATACTGCCCCTGACCAGCCAAAGGCAATACCCAACATATTCCAAATACAGACAAGATACGGCACCTTATCGCCATCTTAATCCCAGAACGAAGAGGAATTCCTCCAGCCTAGTCAAAAATGCAGCACCTCACTTGCCATAAAAACTAACTTTACAGCTTTATATCCTTATTATTTGTAATCATGGGTGCTTGAAAACCAAAATGGATCGAGTCATATTCACGGATACCTCTTTTTGAATATTTTTCCTCCGACACACTCCTTCTTTACTGTAACTTTTTATCAGTTGTAATCTTTAAGTATTTAATAATAAAAATAGTCCATGTCATAATAATAAAAATGGCCTATGTTTGTAGATACCGTCACTGAACAGCCCAAGACAACACTGAACAAACCAAAATATTCCAAATGTGGACAAGAGAAGGCACTTTATCACCCATCTTAATCCCAGGAGGCAGAGGAATTTCTCCAGCCTAGTCAAAAATGAAGCACCTCACCTGCCATAAAAACCAACTTTATATTTTTATCATTTGTAATCATTAGACTTTAAAAACAAAAACAGACCGAGTTATATTCATTGATACCGCCTTTTTGACCGTTTTTCCTCAGATACACTCCTTCTTTACTATAATTTCTAATCAGTTGTAATCATTGGTATTTAATAGTAAAAATGGTTCAAGTCAAAATAATAAAAACCTATGTTTGTAGATACTTCCCCTGACCAGCCCAAGGCAGCACTGAACAAACCAACATATTCCAAATGCAGACAAGATACGGCACCTTATCGCCATCTTAATCCCAGAACGAAGAGGAATTCCTCCAGCCTAGTCAAAAATGCAGCACCTCACCTGCCATAAAAACCACCCCTCGAAGAAAGAGGCAAGAACCCCGTAAAATATTAAACGATCGTAAGCGCGTTCATATTTCTGTGTTTATGGCACTTGGATGTGAGGCCGGGCCGCAGTAAATAGACCAGAAAGGTGGATCATCCCTTTAAGATATCATCCCCTCTGTAAGAGATATTGCTGGAATTCTGGTTATGGGGGAGTTTCTCGCCAAACTACCGATACGGGTCAGGCTAAAAAAGGGCCACTATGTTATATCCACAGTAAAATAAAGTTAAAATATTATTTTAAAATCCGAAAATAGAATATATTAGATGCTTACCCCTTCATGACCTGATTCACACAATTCTGCGGGTATAAAGAAGAAGGATTAAGATTTTTTAAAAAGCACTTTGTTTCACCAAAAATATGGTTCCTAGTAACTGCAACGGCTGTGTAGTGAAACGTTAAACCATTTTTTTGGTATTCGGTTGAACCATTTCTCAGGTTTTTGTTTCCAAATCCAGAAAAATGGTTCAACCAAACACCGAAAGAAAGACGAAACATTTCCCCACACAGCCGTTGCAGCTACTAGGAACCACTATCATGGTGAAACCAAGCACAGAATTTTTAACAGTGTATATATACCGAAGCAGGTGGACAAGTATCACTCGTTTTTCGAATACACAATGACATTGTGTTTAAGGAGTTGTCATATTTTATATTGTTTACGACAAATTTTAAAACTTTAACATTTAGCCTAACTTAAATCGGCACCGTCTGAAGGGATCGTAAAGGGTTATAATTTAAAATATGAGTCTCAAAATTTATTAAATCAATGTCTGTGTACTGCCAGATCGTCATTTTTTTCGTCAGCAAGGAAATGTTTTACTTTTTAGCTAAACTAAGCTAATAGAGTGGGTATGAATTAATTCCTTGTTTAGTTTAATATATTCTTAATAGATAATACAAATCTATTGTTAAAATACAAGAAGCAATATATTTTATTTTAGCTTTCAGTTTTTTTAAAAAACAAGAATAGTATAGGGGTGGTAGGAGAGTGGAATTTTTCACATATCCATGAAAAAAAACTCCGAATTGTTATATTAAGGGAAATTTTGTAAAGTTTTATTAGATAGGAAAGTTTTTCAAACAATAGTATTATACTAGTTTCATAAAAACCTCTTTATTTTTGAATAATTTAAAAATTAAAATTTAAAAATAAGAAATGAGAAAGGAGCCTCCATCAAATATCCTTCTTATACTTCTGATGTCACTGTTAAAATTTGTGCTTGGTTTCACCATGATATTGGTTCCTAGTACTGCAACAGTGTGTTGAAATGTTTCACCTTTTTGTCGTGTTTTGAAACATTTTTCTGATTTGGAAAAAAACTGAGAAATGTAAACGAATACAAAATATGATTTAACGTTCACCACACAGCCGTTGCAGCTACTAGACCATATCTTTGGTGAACAAAGTGCATAATTTTAACAGTGTAAAGGATTAACTGCAATGAGAAATTGTATAGTTGTTTTGATACGCACCCGTAATAACTGCAACGTTTAATTATAATATCAGCTTTATTAAGATTAGAAATTTCATTTGGCTAAATATTACAAGCTTGGCGAAAAACACCCAGTACTGGGATATTCCTCCAAAATCATCCTTATGGTCGATATGTAATAATTCTTTTCGATTTCTTGCGACCCCGTATATAAATAAATGGACTAAAAATAATATAGAGGGGTAAGAAAAATCCATCTCAAGGGGGCAGAGGGACCCACCAACGAATCTAATGCGATTAGTCTTTTTTATGTATTTTTTCTAATGCAGCTTAGCTCCACAGATGTCGGTAGGGTCATAAGTAGAGGTCTTGATAAAGTGTTATTTTCTATAAATAGTGGTTACTTGGTAATGTTATTTTTTCTTAACGGCTGCTTTTTTTGGAGGTTGTTGCTTTTTGTAGACTTTGCATACTTCCAAGAACTGAGAGACATTTTTGTGGCACCATTGGTAGCGAGAGCCGCCTAGCTACGAATTTTGACGCTCGAGTTATTTGAAACTATTTTGTATTTTAGTTCGTTGAATGAAAACCTTTGATCTATTCTTTTTTATCACAACTGCTGCATGGAGTACTAAATAATGTTCCAATTGATGTAACTTATCATGCCTATAAATTATTGGAGTATCATTCAATTAATTTTATGTGGATAAGAAGTATATAGAAGATTTAAAAAAAATTAACCTTTTCCAGAAATCTGAAGATTTTAAAATTTGCAATGATGGTTATTTACATTTTTTTTTCCTTTTATGTAAAACTCGAATCAGAAAAACTCATCGTACCGTTTAAGAAAAGCCACAATTGTGATTTATAATTTATAATACAAAGCAAATTTATACTATAAAGAAATATATGATTTGAACTTTGAATAAATAAATTCTATTAAATATGAAATAAACACCGACCAAAATGTCAATGTTTCCTTCGACTAGGTTAAAAAAAAATTTCAAGGCTACATCAATTTAGGCTAAATAGTTCCTTCCAGCTCGAATTTGTCATCTGTTCCCACGTGACATGGATTCACCAATCAAGATTCAAAGTATAATTCGTTTTCATTCATCTTTTCTGTTGCCACTCAATATCTAAAACATGCCCATTGCTGTCGTTTGCTGCATGCTGGAAATACATTACAGGTGCGTTACAAACACCTACGGAGGACTGGCGCTTATACCTTGCATGCTAAAGGTCTCAGATTCCAACATTGCCCAAAGAACGGCCTATCTACAAATGACCTGTATAGCCCTTGTGTAGCTCTAGTGCGACGATAATTCAAACTAAACTGAACTAAACAAATGACCTGTACAGCTAAAAAGTCCAAAGAGTACTACCCCGCGCAGAGGCAGGGCACGTTAAACGTGGGGTGGGGGTGGGGTTGATACATATATATTCCGGCTTGTGTGCTTGATCAGGGACCCGCTTATAAACCTTCGTCAAGTAAGACAGACACAGGAAGAATTTTTTACTGTCACAGAGAGAGAAATTACACCCAGGGCGAAGGCGGGAATCGAACCCGCACCCGGTACACGTTAAACGTACTCCAAAGTCCCAATGCCACTTACGATATCGCCCTTAAACGGTGTCGTCTCGTCACTTGACTGTAGTTCTAAATAGGGTACTTGACTTTATCGCTAATATACCTTCCAATATTAAATTAATTATAGTTTGAACCCAAAAATAACAAACGTATGTATTTTTTTTGCAAAATAAATCTTTAAATAATTCATAAAAATCATTTTCAAATGACTTATTTTTCATCGGTATGTCACGTGATCACAAATACGTCGATTTGGCTGACGTCACTAGTATATATATAAACAAATCGGTGTGATGTTTTTTTGCTTGCAATTAAACTGGATTTAATCTAATTTACTATTAAAATAAAAACTATATAGATAATGGAAGGAGGTTTTACAGAAGCGGATAGTTCAAATTTGCTTAAAGTAGATTCCAAAATGGTGTTTCAAAGTTTGTTTATAGTTACTAGTGACGTCATAGATACCACGTGACAACCACAAAGCGTTTTCGGGCGTAATATTTCGTCCTAATTTTAAAATTAATTTTTCTCCTTATTTATGGGGTATTTGAAAAAAAGAGAAAATACGGGTCTAATATTTTTGGCATAAGAATATTTTAAGCCAATAATAAAATTTTAGTCAAATACCCTATTAAGACGGCCGTCGCCAATACCATTCGTTTAGCTCTAGTGCAATAATATTTCAACCTAACCTATGTCAATTGGCTTGTTACAGGTGACGTAATTCCTTCCTATGTCGTCCCGGTCAAAATGCGATTAGGGCTTGTATTGGTCCTATGTTTCCACGCAACATGGATTAACCAATCAAGGCTCGCTCGAGAAAGAATAAATTTCCATTCAGCATTTATATTACCACTTAAGAACTGAAACATTACCATTCCAATAGTTTAGTGCATGCTGAAAAATAGTCATTTGCGCAACTAAACACCCACGTGTGAGAAACAACAGTTTATTTACTTTAACATCCGTATTCCTAATCCACTGTAGGTGGGCTTCGCTGGGGGAGTAGTTGCCCTTTTTTTCCCCTCTGGAGAGAGCAGGGGGGTGCAGGTCGGAAAGTAAATGAAAGAGCAGGGAAATTTCGTCAAGCAATTTGTGAGTCTCACTCCCTCACAATCAGTGCTGCTCAATCGAGTTATGATTTTTTTTTCAGATTTTGTATAATATGTAATTGCAAATGCAGGGGGCTTATTACACTGGAAATAGGTTTTTTTAATTTTATTATTTTTGAGATTGAATTATTTTTTATATTAAATTATTTTTAATATTGCATTATTTTCTATTATTGCATTATTTTTAGCACAGTATTATTTTTATATTTAAATAATTTTTTTTTGTATTGCATTTTTTTATATTAATAATATTTTTAATATTGCATTATTTTTCTATCATTGCATAATTTTTTGCACAGTATTATTTTTTTATGTAAATAGTTTTATACCTTTTAAACTTTTTTTCATTATTTTTTTGATATTTCATTGGTCTAATATTTTATGTTCGAATTTTCGCTGGCATTTTTTTCCATTTTAGCTACATTCCACAGGCTGACTCGAAAAGCCTCAGCACATATAAAAAAAACATTGGATATTATTGGACTAGAAAAAATAATTTGACTTATGTTTATGTCTTATTGTTCATGCAGTACTTTTTACTGTTTAAAATAAGGGGAACTTCATAATACTACAATATATAATCAAGCAACTTTAACATTGGTATGTACAATGCCAGTTAACCGCAACATATGATATTAAAAGATATAGAAAATACATTTGTTTTTGAAGTTAAAAAATATATCTCACGTACAAAAATTCAAAAATAAAACAGGTTTAATAAAAAAGCAAATGATTGTTAAATTTCTAATAATATGCAAAGCTAGTTCTCGAGTTAAAAGGTAAAATGTTAGTTAAAGGATTTTATGTGCTACGTGAATCCCATGCGTGTGCTTAATTATAAACACAAGCGCAGCAAAAAATATATTTCTAATTAATATCCGAACTACTTAGTTTTATACGCATTAGTAATTTTTAAATGATCGAGATTCGGAAAATTTTAGTTTTTAAAAATTATCTTCAGAATCTGTTTTAAACAACAAAACATTTCAGATAATTAATAAACGCAGTGTATACTTGCGGATTTTTTGCACAGTTTTAGTAACTTAATACTTACCTACACTTTTAAAAAGGTAATGTTTGTATAAACTTTCATATTCTATACTTGATGAAGGTAAAAATACATTAAAAAAATCAAATACTATATTTTAACATGAAATGGAAACTCTTATAATTTTAACAATGATATTATTATTTTGAGAATGTAACAATAAAATATTCTTATTATGTCCTAGAGCCAACTATAACAGAAATCTTGTGGTTACAAATTACATGTTTTGTTGAAAAAACAATCAATAGTTTTTATCCACAAGATAACCATTCATCCACATACAAAAACTAATGAAATGTCGAAAAAAATGCGTTTTAATCTAAAAGTTCCAATATTTATCAGAGACAAATACATCCCGATACACAAAAAAATGCCATCCATATTAAAAATTATTACAAGTAGCAAACGAAAACTAATATTCCAAAAAATTTCCAAGAACAACAAAATAATCCATTTCGAATTCCACAAAATTCCCAAAAGACCGAATTCCACAGAGAACAAAATCTCCTCCCCCAATGAAAAACTTCCAATTGGTGGTTGATTACGTCCGCTTTCTTCGAAAAAAGGAACAATTCATCAGGCGATTTTTTTTTCTACCTTCTTTTATTCCGTAGAACAGGGAATCGCAAATACTGTGTTCGCTACATCTCAAGTGCCCTGTCCTCTGTCTTTCTTTTGACGATTTTGGACTATCACCAAAACAATTTTCTGTCAAGTTCTTTGATCTTGGTTTTGATGTTTGTTCGTGGAAGTTTGAAAATGATTTAAGTTTTATTTACTGATGGTTTTGGAAAATGAATTTTAAATTTTGAATGCTTTGGAATACCAATTGAAACAATTACATGTAATTGGTACCTAATATGTCTAATGTTAATCACCAAAAGTTTTTGTTTATCTTATTATTTTATTTCGATTTTATTGATTTTTGTAAGTCGATTGAACTAGATTTAAATAATATATTTGAATTATTTGTATAAATTGAGTTTAAAAAATGATATTTATCTCGAATGTATGAGTTGAGTAAAACTAACGCCTAACTAGAGCTACACGAGGGCTATTGGCGGCGTACGAGTTAATTTAGAACCACAATCAAGTGACGAAGCAACGCCTGAAAATTCACCCAACACAACATTTAAAGGCGACATATCGTACGCAGTGGCGGGAAATTGAAACATTTAGAGTTCACACCTTCTATAACTGTTATTGTTTATCTTACTGTTTATTGATATAGACCGTTTATAGTCCGGTAGTTATTTTGACAATACCTGGGCTCTAACCTGGGACCTTTTCCATGCAAGGCGAGCGCCTTAACGACTGGGCTCCACATCCGTTCCGAATGGAATACGGAAACATAAAGTTGTATGTACGTGTAATGCTGATCACCAAAACGATTTTTGTCAAGTTCTTTGCTCATGGTTTCGATGTTTATTGGTGGAGGTTTGACAAAGATCTACATGATTCCGTGAAAAACATGTTTGAAAAATGAAAATTATTTTAATGTGTTTGGGAAACAGAAGCGCGTAAATGTATGTGTAATGTTTATCACAAAAACAAATTTTTCCTGTTTCTTTCAGATTGAGTTCTTAATTTTAATTGCTCAGTTTTACAAAAAAATAACTATTAATTTAAGGTATCCAAATACCTTAGACAACTTTTCTTTAATTTTTGAGATAGACTTTTAAAACTTTGTGAGAAAATCAGGCGCTTAAAACTTAAAAATACTTTACAGCAAGTTCTGATGGGTAAATTTTGTGCCAAAGGTGTATAAAATCAGGATAATCAAAGACAATCAGGTCATCAACAAATCGGAAGGCAGTGAAGTTTAAAAGAGTGTAGTTTTTCTCAAACCAGTGTAAAAATAAATTTGCAAGGATAGTTGAAAAGGAACTGTGGTATTCCATTAACTTGTTGGTAGATTTGTTCACTATTGTCACTATTGTAAATAAAATTATTAAAAATGCAAAAATTAATTAGTTTATTCCAATATTCCTGACTAATATTTAATGTAACTATTGTAATCATTATAATAAGCAGTGAGGACGTCTTTTAGGTGAAAAAAGGTAGGCTAGAAAATAAATCTTTGAAGTCAAATGTGTCAAATGAATGAATATTCTTGTTATGCAAGTGTTCTAAAACAGGTTTATTGTTGTTAATAATCCAAGTAAAGCCTTCACCGACAATAAAATTGTAAAGTTGTTCAGCAAATTAAAAAAGATATCACCAGGTTTATTGATGTAAGTGTTGGAACCACAGGTTATAAAGCGAAAAGCTAAAGGGGTTTTGTGGAATTTTGGAGTGATGGTAACATAGGGAAATTTAATGGAGGAGTTATTTATTTAAAAATATTTATTGAAGGCAATAATCTTTTTACAAACACTTTTGTAGTCCAAATTGGAGAGTTTGTATGTGTCAGATGATTTTAGTCATTGTCAAGAAGAACAAGTAAAGTTTTTACATATAAAGCATATAATATATATATATATATATATATATATATATATATATATATATATATATATATATATATATATATATATATATATATATATATATATATATATATATATATAATATATATATATATATATATATATATATATATATATATATATATATATATATATATATATATATATATATATATATATATATATATATATATATATAATATTATATATATATATATATATATATATATATATATATATATATATATATTATATTATATAATATATATATATATATATATTTTATATATATATATATATTAATATAGATTTAATTAATTTTTGCAAGGAAAAGAACAGAAAGTATCCCGCATGTGATCATGTAAAATTCAAGCTCTAAGAAATAGTAGTATTTAATCATGATAGTTTTGAAATTTCAATCTTTAAAATATGATTTTTTAATCATTTTATTTTTAAGTGTCTGTAAAAAATTCAATATTTGTTAGAATTGTTAAAAAGTACATGGCCACATGCCCTAATTTATACTCTTTAAAATGCACTTTAAATTCTTTAAATCGAAGCATATTAATTTGAGATATCATATTCGGAGTACAAGCATATCATGAAAAAATTCGTTCTTATAAAATAAATTCAAGGTTTTCATTGTAACGTTGATGACAATAGAATTGCCTTTACAAGACTGCATGTAAATCAAAAACTTTTTACAGTACAAGAAATCTACTTGTACCATTTGGAAGATAAGGAATCAGAGAATATTTAATGCAAAAATATCAAAACACATCTTTTGGTCAATTTTTCCGTTTTCTAAGGTATATGGATACCTTAATTGTTTGCGCAAAATAAGATTTTAAAATGATGCATTTTTTAGTATGTGCATGGATATTAGAAATATGTTAATGTACATACGTGTAATATACTAACCACCAAAACAATTTTCGATCAGGTTTTCTTATTTGGGTTTTGGTATTTGTTGGTGGCGGAATGAAAAAGTTTGGACCGATATTAGATACATTCTAATTTATGAAAAAAAATTACAAAACTTATGTAGAGACAAAAACATGTAATAGTATATGTAAAATTTTATTCATTGGAATAATAATACTAATTGATCATTTCTTTGATCTCTGTTTCGATGTTTGTTTTGAAAGGTTATAAAAAATAAGTACCAACTGGTGTTGCGCTTTAAACAAATTCTAAAACTGTTGCAATGCATGTGAGAAACTTAAAGATAGATTAATGTGTGCGTACAATGTTAATGACAAAAATAATCTTATATTGTGTTGTTTGATTTTGGTTTTGATGTTTATTGGTGTTTGTTTTCTCTCGGTGGTATTTAAATTTAAAAAAATTATATATTTAAAGATTTTTTGATTATATTTAACTTATTGTTTTAAACAGGACTTGACATGAGCCATGGACTTTACATTTTAAATAATAAACTAATTTTTAACCATTTCAGTCCCAATGACAATTTGGCATCATCATTTTAGAAATTTTTTCTTGATCGTCTATAGCCATTTATGATATCAAAAAGCACATCATTCGATTTTTCAAACTTTTTTCTATTAGAAAATATTTTTTATTGATCCCAATAGATGTCAGCCTTATTATTTTTTTAAAATTATGATCAGAAACATGATGATTCCAAATGGCATCACTGGGACTGAAAGGGTTAATATGGCAGCGTTTAAGTTTATACATACTTTACAAATAAAACAAACTTTACATGTTATCAAAAATATCAGTTACATTTTTTACAAATACAATACAAATACAATTTTAACAAAACAATGGTCTGGTTTCCCCATTGAAGAACGATGAACACGTTTTTCCCCCATTGTTCATCTACTTTTTCCCCATCATCTCATACTCTCGATCCCAGTACCCATCTACCCTCGAACTAGTAGTAGCCTAATATATCATGACTGGAGCAATAGATACCGAAAAAGGAATAACGAATAAAAATCTAAATTGTCTTTATTTGTCTTTCTTATTATTTTCGTAAGAATTTTTTAATATATTTACGTAGATTGCATAAAAAACAAGCACTTTTCTGAAAGGCCAAACCAATCGAATCTGATAAATATCTTTTTGCTATTTTTATTTAGGCAACCTTCTGTTTCTTATATTTAAGTGAAGCACGTGGAAATAATTAAATAAAGTAATTTCAATGTCTTTTTTTATTCCCTTTAGATTAGTTTAATTCCTACATTTTTATTATTTTAAGTTAATGAATGAATTTAGATTTTTGTTGTTTTTCTTGTAGGTAATTTATCAGTGGAACAAATAAATTTAATTTTCTTTAAAGTTGATAAAATTGCTGGTTTTTGTAAATGATTATTTTGTAGGATTGTCTAAAATACGACTTACAAAATAATGGCGATTTGAGACATTATTCTGAAAGAACTGATAATAAAAATTTAAAAAATAAATTTGGTAGTATTGAAGTTCGTTTTTTTTTAATCAAGTTGTAAAAATCTACTATTATTTTTTTATCTTTATAAGATTAAAAGCATTTTGATTACTTTAACATATGAGTAAATTGTAGACTTTACCAATATAATAGAGAATAATCGCTTTCTAAAAATTCAAAAAATTTCATTTCTAAAATTTAAAAATATTCTACTTTTGTAGATTAAGGTATGGAGAACAAGTACATTATAATCCATTTTTTTCTAAATATTCCGTAGTTATTCATATATGTCTCAGTCAAACTAGTTTCGTCAAAAGCGCCTTATTTTCTCGTTGTAGCTTGATTTTGAAACAAGTTGCGTTGGGATCGTTTTTCGTTTTAAACATGAATGTTAAATTGTTAATTGCAGAATGTTTAATTTACATAAAATCTGCCTTTTTTAAAACTAAACGTATCTTTTACCCCCTATTACTTGGCAAAAAATAACAATATGGAAATTTAGATAATTTTTGATAAAATTTTATTGAAACAAGATTATTTCATAAAAAATAAAAATAATACAGAGTTTACAAATTGACACACTACTTAGAGTGTAATAGTTACTGTAAGGAATTTAAATGCTTCAAATATATATCCTGAAAGGGACCTTATACATCTTGGGAGATATATTTATTATTTATTCTTTGAAATACAAATAAATTTAGCTTACGAAAATTAATAATTATTAATTTTCTATGAAAAATAGTTTGTTCAATTCTTAACTATAAAAGTTTAATATAAAACTAAATGCTGCGTTTTGCTGAGTTTTTTTCGCATGGGGGAAATTTTGTGTGAAAGCAGTTCTAAGTAACAGTTTCGTTCAAAACCTACTTGACGATACATTAAATTGCACTCTCAAGTTTTATGTGTAAAATGCATAAATTAAATTATGACATCCAGAACTTTCTTTCGTAAATGGAAATCTCAAATTCTCCTCTTATAGTTCTAAACAAACTCAAATTCCCTTCAATCTTATTTTAGCATTTCAAAAGTTTTCCTCCTCAGGTCATATACAGCAGCCCCATGCTTTAATCAAAACATCCGAAGCCTCCGCGTTTAATTTATCTAATTCTTCACATCTCAACAAGAAAGTAGGGATGGAAAACTGGAAGCGAATAAACCGAAACACAGTTTTTGACTTATGTTAAACTATACAAATCCGGAACCGAACCGATCCGGATCCTGAACCGATTATAACCGGAGAGCACGTTTCTAAGTACAAATTCGGCACCTTGTTTTTAGTATATCGAGGAAAAAATTAAATTATCGAAAAAGGTATTTAAATAATAAATAAAAGAACTGCATATCGGAATAAAAATGGAAAACCAAGCTTTTTTTAAAACCGAATTTTTATAATAAAAAAAAGCACGTTGAAAATGAAAAACTGAAGCTTTATTAAGTAATGTGGAACATTTATACAAAGCCCCAAAGTGCTATGTAATTTCTATAAAAACAAACTTAAAATAAACTAACCAGTTTTTAAGTTTGAGTTACAGTGAAGTACACTAATACCGGTTAAAACTGGAAATGGAATAACCGGTTAATTTTAAGAACCGCTCATCCCTACGAGAGATCTAAACGCCAAAACTTTCAAAGACCCTGTATTCGCCCGGGAAATTACAACGAAAATGCAAAGAAAACCTAGAAATTTGCACTCCAGTAGAAAAGAGGCTGTTTTACCATCATTATAACATAAAACATTTGCCCATTTTCGACGGCGGGACAGAAATAAATCTGTCAAACCTCAACTTGATTAAAGTGTGCAGATGACTCCAGTGCTCAAACACACACGACGAGTGGAACCAGAATTTAAATGCTAATCACTAATGGAAGACAGTCTCTGAGGTGGTTTGATCACGCATTTGTAGAGAGTGTCATTAAACGGGGGGATTTCATATTTGGCGGGAGTTTACCCCGCCAACCTTTGCGCTGAGTTGTCATTGAAAAGGTTAGAAAGAAAAAATTTTAAACAAATGTTATGTAAAACAAATGTATACTTTTGAAAGCAACTAAAATCTTTAATCGGAATTTTTTCTCGAAAACATATTTCTGAGTTTTTCACCTTCTTCGAACCGCTAATGTTCAAAGGAAAATCACCCTATTTTATTAATTTTCTTTTGTGTTATTCCACATGATGTAGTAAAACAATCTATGTTGATTTTGGGGGGAAATTTGATTGTCTAAATTTTTTTTAAAATAAATTTTACATTAAAAATGTTTTTTTTTCTCAAAAAAAATATTTTTATTTTTTTCAAAATGTCCGAAAATAGGTTTGTTCTATATGATTGCAGAAATTATATTTTAATCTATAATATTAAAGAAGGAGCAGGGCTTTCAGTATTTGAAAAAAATCGTAGGGAAATGGCAACCTTTTAGTCCATAAACTAAAAAAAATTAACTCTGTTGTTCTAATATTCATATTTTTCGTTTATGCTAACAATTTTAAATGGAAATGTTAAGAAATAAAAAATTAAACCCTTAAAGGTGGGGGTCTACCTTAAGTAAGTAAGGGGCTGGGGAGCCCAGTCGGTTAGGCGTTCGCCTTGCATGCGGAAGGTCCCAGGTTCGGGTCCGGGCATCGCCAAAATAACTGCCGACCTATAAACGGCCCGTGCAGCCCAAAAATGTCCGACGAATAATACCCCGTGTAGAGGGAGTGCACGTTAAATATCCTTCAAAGTCCCAACGCTGCGTACGATGTCGCCCTTAACGGTTGCGTTGGGTGCCTATTCACTTGACCTACCCACTTGACTGTGGTTCTAAATTACGACGCCCGTCGCCAAAAGCCCTCGTGTAGCTCTAGTGCGACGATAATTCAAACCTACCTACCTACCTACCTTAAGTAAGTAAAGATTAGTATTGAAAAAAAATCGAAATCAAACGATTTTAACAACTGCCGTATAAGTTGCAATCAACTCACACTTTTGTGTCCAATAAGTTTCATGAATATTCGTAAGTTGGATAATTTTGTCATGCTAGACTTTCCACCCTTTCTTTTTCTAACGACTATTTGAAACGTTGACGACGTTATTTACACACATTGACGGTCATATTTTTAAGTAAAAGTCTAAAAGTTCAGACAGTTATTTGTTTTATTTATGAGGTCACGCAGAATGTGTCATCATTAAAATATTTTTTCTTAAAAATTCAATTTGCAAAAAAATATTCGAAGAGTGTAAAAAGAGTTATATTCAACTCAAGAAACCTCTTCGACACAAAAGATACGAGTTAAATCCAACTTATTTGGAAGTTTTCGAATACATTGTTTAGTTTTCATCAAATAAAACTAAAATCAATACTTAATGAATAAATTTCAATATCATTAAAGCTTGCCAATTTTAGTTATTTTATAATTGTGTTAATACTTTAATATTGTAATTGTTTTGTAACAATTAACTTATAAATTATCATTATATGTTGCTTTATATTAAACAAACGTAATTATATTGTTTAAGAATATAATTTAAAACACCAGGAAAAACTTTTATTTTTAAATTAAATTGATTAGATTTTTCTGTAAAGCAGAAGAAATAGAAAATCGGGAAATTAAAACTAATTTTTAATTATAAAAACTACGGTTAATATTGGCGACATAGTGTCCAGTGTTGACAACTTTATCATAGTCTTGGCGACGATTTAGAAACTTGGCAAATAAAACCCCGGTAACTAGATATTCTACAATAAAGTAGCTTCGCATCTGGAATCTAATTTTGATGTCTGACGTTGGATGTCTAAATGCTGGGATTTTATTTTTATTCGAGTGCATGCTTTGTTAGAATAAATTTTATTACGCTGCTTTCAAAATTAAGAGTGTGTAAATGTTATGTCCTGTCTTTAGGTGTTTTTGCGTCAGGCGAAATTATTTGATATTCAAGATTAAGGAATACATAAATTAAATTTTCATTTTGAGAGGGTTTTTTAATATATGAATTGAAACTACAAATTTTAATGCAATATTGTGATCGGGTTTTTTTCTGTCGTTATCGAATTCGATTGTGATAATTGATTTCGAAAACTTTTGGTGCTTTTCTTCTTATTTGTGTCTATCTTTAGTACTATATACAAAAAATGAGCCTAAAAATTTTAATTTTAATATAATAACAAATGTTGCACTACTACTGATTTAAATTAAATAATAAAATTCAGCCATATTCAAAATATATATAAAATGTAGAGTTCCAGACAAAAGCAATAATTGTTTACATAATTTTATTGAAACTTGAAATGTATTCCTAATATATACATATATAGAACTTAATATCCAAATAATTATAAGGGCGAGTGATCATAAGTTTTCATTTCACAAATAAAGCGCAATTCCGATAACTACATCTCATATTCATTAACCAAATCATTTATTTTAATTAGCATCATAAAAAAACAAATAAACTAAAAAAATCTTAAACCGAGGATTCTCCTAAAAGTAAAACCTTCTTCAAACCATTTTCTCCGATAATCCCTAATCTCTTAAAATGAAAGAACCCCATCAGATGAATAAAATTTTCGATCTAAGTTCTATTATTTGACATAATTTAATTCATTTTTTTTTTAATTTTATCTAATTGTAAAAATTTAGTCCCAGTATATTTATATGTAGAACAAAATATCTCAAAAAATAATTGTAGTAACAGAGCGACATTAGTTCTCATTCCCCGTAAATTAAATGCACTGACAATAAAATACTCACTAAAAACAACAATATTGGTCCTCAGTAAATACAACAATATTGGTACTCAGTAAATACAACAATATTAGTATTTCAATAGAAATGTTGCAGCACAAACATTGCATAGTCACTTTATGCAAATCATCTAACCGACTTTTTCAGGTGCAACCTATTGCCGATTACATGGTCACATCAACACCTGATGCATCCTTATCTAACCCAAGCGATACTTCCCTGACACCCACTTTTCCAGGTGCGAGCTATGACCGTACCCCATACAACAATATTATACTCGGTAAATACAACAATATTAATACTTAATAAATACAACAATATTAGTACTTAGTAAATACAACACTATTAGTACTCAGTAAATACAACAATGTAATTTACCCATTATTTTAATAGAAATATATTTCATCACATATATTGCATATTCACGTTAATAAAGTTGCCTAACATATTCCCGCATTTCTATGTCTGACGCATTTTTATCTAACCCAAACAATACTTTCCTGATACACGCAACAAAACTTCAATGTTCAATTCAAGTGTTCAAATATCTTACATACAACCATATTAGTACTCAGTATTTTAATAGAAATATGTTGTATCACATAGATTACATAGTTACATTATTAAAGTTATCCAACTTATTCCCACATTCCAATACCTTACGCATTCTTATCTAACCCAAGGGATACTTTCCTGACACCCACAACCGAGTGTAATTGTTCAATTCAAGATTTCTAAATACTTTCCATACAACAATACTAGTACTCCGTACTTCAAAAGAAATATGTTGCGTCACATATATTTCACATCAAATTAGAAAAGTTATCTAACATATTCATACATTCCAATACCTGATATATTGTTATGTAACCCAAGCAATACTTTCCTGACACCCACTTTTCCAAGCGCGTACTATTCCCGCACCCCCTACAACAATATTAGTTCTCAATAAATACAACATTATAAGAAAAAAAATACAAAAATATTGGTACTCAATAAAAAAAAACGATTTTTGTACGCAGTAAATGCAACTAAATTATTACATTATTTCAATCGAAATATGTTGCAGCACATTCATTTTGCATGATCGCATATTATAAGTAATCTAACCGACTTTTCCAGATGCAACCTATTCCCGATTACATGGTCACATTATTAAAGTTATCCAACATATTCCCACATTTCATCAACACCTGACGCATTCTTATCTAAACCAAGAGATACTTACCTGACACCTACTTTTCCAGATGGGAACTATCCCAGTGCTCCTACAACAATATCATGACTCACTAAATCGATAATTACAGCAATATTAGTACTCTTTAAAAACAACAATATTAGTACTCAGTGAAATACAACAATATTAATACTCCAGCATTTCAGTATCAATCTGTTGAATCGCATATATTTCATATTCACTTTACCAAACTTATATAACATAATCACACATTCCAATACTTGACGCGATTAACTGAAGCAATGCTTTCAAATACTTTCAATACAACAATAAAAGCTCTCAGTATTTCAATAGAAATATGTTGCATCACAAATAGTGCATGGTTACATTAATAAAGTTATGTAACATACTCACAAATTCCATCAACACCTGACGCATTCTTATCTAACCCAAGCGATACTTTCCTGACACCCACTTTTCCAGGTGTGAGCTACACAATATTATGACTCGGTAAATCGATAATTACAGAGCAATATTAGTACTATGTAAAAATAATATTGGTACTCAGTGAATACAACAATATTAATACTCAGAATTTCGGTATCAATCTGGTGAATCACATATATTGCATATTCACTTTATTAAACTTATCTAATATAACTACACAATCCAATACTTGACGCATTGTTATTATAACTGAAGCAATGCTTTCAAATACTTTCAATACAACAATAAAAGTTCTCCTCAGTATTTCAATAGAAATATGTTGCATCACAAATAGTGCATGGCTACATTAATAAAGTTATGTAACGTACTCACAAATTCCATCAATGCCTGACGCATTCTTATCTAACCCAAGCGATACTTCCCTGACACCCACTTTTCTAGGTGCGAGCTATACAATATTATGACTCGGTAAATCGATACAGCAATATTAGTACTATGTAAAAACAACAATATTAGTACTCAGTGAATACAACAATATTAATACTCAGAATTTCAGTATCAATCTGTTGAATCGCATATATTTCATATTCACTTTACTAAACTTATATAACATAATCACACATTCCAATACTTGACGCGATTAACTGAAGCAATGCTTTCAAATACTTTCAATACAACAATAAAAGTTCTCAGTATTTCAATAGAAATATGTTGCATCACAAATAGTGCATGGTTACATTAATAAAGTTATGTAACATACTCACAAATTCCATCAACACCTGACGCATTCTTATCTAACCCAAGCGATAACCCCCGATTCCCGCTTTTCCAGCTGCGAGCTAACCCCGTGCCCCTATAAATAATTGGGTTCAAATCACCGTCGCTTTCTCTGTTCGCTGGTGTTAATACGGTTCCGGCAGCAAAAGAATTACTATGTGATTCCTAATTTCTGGTAACGTGTTTATCCTCCTGCCGGAACAAACCCTGAAGACGCCTATTTGCCTTATTTGAAGACTTTTATGCCTTCCCACCCCAAGAAGCACGGTACTATGGGCAGTTATTTGCTTTAAAAGTGGTTCAATGTTATATGCCTGTTTCACATGTAATAGTTTCGGTTTATTTTTCCGTACGTACGGTGCCTTATGAAATGCATGATTTTTTTACCCTTAACATTTTTATTTCGATCTTGGATGGTTATACAATAAAAGGGAAATATTTAAAAAAAAATCTATCTTCACTTATTTCAGTTTTTTAAAGTTTGTAACGTCATAGACTTAGCATTGCGGATGTTGAATTAAATTTGAGTAAATTGTAGCATTTTAACTGAAAACATCATAAAATCATATTTATTATTTAAATTCAAAATTTATTTTTAATTCTATTTCTTTTTCATTCTAAAACATCAATATAGCTTCCAATTGTGGTGAATTGCTAAAGTTGCCGAACATCACCGATATGTTCAATTCATAAAGTATAAAGTTGGTTAAATAATATGCTGTCAAGAGGCAACAGTATTTACTAGAGGGTTAAAGAAGTGATGTTGATTCAATTTCAGCTTTCACCCAGACGGGAAAGCATATAGTACTTTTTTGAAAATTATGCAATTTTATCATGAACATTTGATTCTATTAAGTCAATGGTATTCGAATTAGAGCATTTACCATACAAGTACGGAAATCTTTGACATGGACGGAACAATTTATTTAATTTTCCCTACATTACCACTGCATATAGAGTTAACATATATGTGTAGTGCTGAAGAAAACAAATTTGCCAACACTAGACATGTTATATTTTTTTCTAGTGAATCCACCAGTGATCCAGTGACCAGTTGTTTAGTGATTCCACCAGTGAAAGTTTTTATTAACACAAGATTGTCACTGGGAATTGCACTGCACCGTAAATACTTCGAATACTAGTTAAATACTCGTGCATGTATGTGGAAAGATCATAAAGAAATATATTAGGCAAAATTAAATTGTTATATATTGCTGCTAACTATTTGTTGCTAAATATAACTGTTTACTACTGTTAACTAACTGTTAAATATTACTGTTTGCTACAGTTAATAACTGTTAAATATTACTGTTTCAGAGCAAGAAAGGGTCAAGTCCAAACCGGACAAGGGCCATTATGGCTCTAACACCCCCATGTGAAGACTTCCCTCCCCCCTTTCCTAAGAAGAAAGGGCATTATGTGTGGACCTCAGAAGAGGTTATTAGATTTTCCTTCCACGTTCTCGGCTTACTGAGCCACAAAATGCAGTGATAAGTCACGGTCAGCCTGCTTTGTTAATACCCTGGAGTGCTTACCCATCATGATTCCGGAATAAGGTATCGTGGAATAAGGTGCGAATAAGGAAGGGGCCAGGAAAAGTGTTAAGTTTCTGAGAACTAAACTCGTGGGATTAAGATGGGGATTTCCTTCTTCTGATGCGTTTCTTTCATTTTAAGGGATTAGGGATTATCGGAGAAAATAGTTTGAAGAAGGTTTTATTTTTAGGAGGGTTTAAGATTGTTTGAAGTTTATTTGTGTTTTTTTTTATGATACTAGTTCAAATAAATGAGTTGGTAAATGAATGTGATATGTAGTTGTGAATTCACTTAATTAAATGATAGATGAAAAGTTATGGTTTTTCAGTACTATGTTAATTTATTTGGACATTTTGTTTTATATATAAATATACTTGGACTAAATTTCAAAATCCGAAAAAAATGTGTTCAATAAAAGTACTTAGAGAAAGGATGTCCTTCCTCTGATACGTTTCTTTCATTTTAATGGATTGGGAATTATCGGGGAATATAGTTTGGAGAAGGTTTTATTTTTAGGAGAGTTTGGTTCTTATTCTTTCTTTACTTTTTCTGGGCAACTCTTTGGCCAATTATAGGATGACGTCCATCTTTATTTATAGCGTAAATCACAGCCTAAAACTCACTATTAAATACATACAATACCAAGTCTATTAAAAGTTAAACAAGTAATGGTCTCCAAGATTTAATCTCTTCTAAAACTGATACAATTCGTGGTACCTTTCTTATGCCGCAGTTCCATTACTTCTTGATTAGGAAACGAGAAAGTTCGTTAAATGATCCTAAGAGAATGGGCCAATTTCGATCTGGAGTTCTGATAAACCTCATTAAATCAGATGAAACTGAGGGTGCGACTACCACCCCTCCCCCTTCCTAATGCTGGCTTTGGGTGTAAGTTTGTTTTAAGGATTTGTTTTACAACTTTCCGAAGTGTCACTATAATTACGGGGTCGAGTAGCGAAACTTTTTTATTGCGACTAACTTCCTTGGAGACAATGTCAATAAATCGAAGGGGGCGAGTAACTTATAGGTACTTCGGTAAAGTTTTGAGAAATACAGTAATCGGAAACAAAAGTGGTGATAACGGTTACTAAAATGTGCATATAGTTTAGTAAAGGGGACTCAGTACCTCTAAATCGATTAAAATATCGATTTTTTGATGTGTGTTTTAAAGTACTATTTAAACCCTCTAGTATGTTATCCCAAAGTTTCAAAATAATTAAAAAAATATTTCTTACGTATAATGCTTTTTATTTCAACTTCTTGTTGAATGTTCTCCGAAACTTTTTTTCTCCGAACTGATTTTACTCGATCTGTAATATTTGGTTACATACCTGTACTAATTTCAAAAACTCCCATTTCTATAGAGTATATTGAATAGAACTAGGAATGAAATAGTAAAAATGTTTTTGGAGAAATTTTTGAATAAAATAAAAAATATATATGAAATTTGTATCTTTTTATGAAATTTGAGAAATCACTCACATTTTTTTTTTCTTTTTAGAAAATAGGCCTCGCTTTAAAATTCCATCTTTAAAGTTATTAAGAATGAACCAAAACTGCTTAAAAAACATTCATTTAAAAGATTAAAATTAAGTAGGACAAGACAGCAATAGACTGGCGTCCCCCTCAGCACTCTTGGTATGGCGCTAAGAAACCAGGCGAGATTTCTAAATTGCAACTATGCAGGCAAGACCAAACTGCTCTCTTCAGATTCAGGACGGGACACACAAATAGTTTGAAGTTTAAGGCCGGAACCAAGCTGTTCCCGGACTGCCCCAACTGTCGTGGAAGTGCTCAAGCCAGTCCCGAACACATACTCCATTGCCTCGGTTTGACGTGGAAGGACATGAACGACGACCCACTTTTATTTTTGGACTTTCTCAGGGTCACAAACATCATGGAACTGGTGTAATTTTGACCCAGGTATATGTAAAAAAAAATTAAGTAGAAAAAGATTTTTAAATAGCGTCAAAACTTAAAAAAAGTATTTTCACTATTTCCTTTTTCTAAAGTTTTTATAAATAAATTCTAACCATTAACCAACCTCTAAACCATTTTACACCTATTTATCAAACAAATAAGATGCCAATATCGATTTTTTTTAAAAGACTGGGACAGAGTCCCCTTAAGGAAACCGATGTTTTAACGATGTTTGTAACGGTATTTTACCGAAAATTTTAACGGATAACGTTAATATTTTTGGTCAACGCAATTTTAAATAAAATATATGGATAAGACATTCCTAAAATATTGAGATTAATTACGTCATTATGTGAAATAACAAATACTAAATTAAACAAAATATTACTTGTTCAAATTTTTCAAAATATAAAAAATATATGTAAGCAATCATACATATTAAAACAAAATTTCAAAAGTTGTAAAAAAAAATAACCGAAAAAATATAAGTACAACGTCCTGGATTCTAGAAAATAAAAAATAATAAATAGCTTATTTTTTATGCAAAAACTGTCAAAAGTTTTATTTTTTCAGACAAGTTCAAACAAGATTAGGGTTTATTTGCTGAGCACACACCACGAGAAGGAAAAAAATTCTCTCATTCGAAAAAAAATATTCATTTTTCAGAAAATAATTTTAAATTTACGACTACGGTTTAGTAAGATTAATACGATTTCTAAATATATTATATTTACTAATTTAACAATCCATTAGTCATTTATATTTTCTATTAATTCAAGGTGATACTATTTCTTAAGTAATCAACAATTTAATCAGTATTAATTTTTATTATCGTACATTCAGATGTAGGATAATTTACTTTAATGATTTCTAATAAATGTTAAACTCAAGTGAGACCAATTTAACATCAGTATTACCTATAAAATTTTTAAATATTTATCGATAGTAACCTCTACATAATTTCCATTATTAGAAATTTCCAATGACATTCTACAATTATGTTGCAACCACCAAGTCATGAAGAACTATTACACTCTAGGCAGCGTTTAGCCCTATTTCTTAGTGTTTGTATTAAGTTTCCCTCACGATTTTGTTAGAAATCATTCGCCTACCGTTAATTGATATGAAAAAAATTTAAATATTGACAAAACTTAAATTTGTAATGTCCGAATTAGAACCTAGTTATAGTGCAGAAAACCACAAACATCATTTTCTTTACTTAATTTAAGTTAAAAAATATACAAAAAATAAAATCATACACATTACGAATAAATTTAATAATATAAACTATGATTAAGAAATGTATAACAAGAAATATAATTTTTCAATGGTAAGATTTCTATGAAACTGAAATGGACTGCAATTCCGAGCCATCTGTTACGAAGATTTATTTCTAGAGGTTCCTTATTGAATAAACTTAATGTAATTTGCAAAAGAAAACTCATGAGACTATCATATTAAAACAAATGAAGAAAGAAGGCTTACAGCTATTTTGTGATAAGAAAAAATTGAATGAATCAGCGTAGACTAAGATTGTTTGCATTAAGTAATCATTATTAATTAAAAACTAATAAAATGCAATTTCATTAAATGTACAACTTTTTTTTATATTCAGTGAACTTGTATATAATTTAAAGAACATATTTCTTACTTATATTGGTTTATTTTGTTAGTAACAGTTAAATCGGTTTACTGAAAAAGTAATAATAGTTTATTCTTTTATTTTTACTGTTTACTTAAGAAAACATTTAGTTGGACATAAAAAGAGTGTTTGTATTCCTTTCAAAATAAGAATTAGTGTAAATAAATATAATTTATACATAACTATTTTAAACCTTATTTTTATTGATTAGTCAATTAGTGATTATGAGTGGTAAAAAATTATTTTTCACCAATAAATGTTTCGACAAATTAGTTTTTTATAAAGTTTATCTATATTATGAAGGGAAGCGTATTAACAGAAACGGTAAAGTAATACGTGTTTCTTATTTTGAAACCTTTTTATTACCATCTCTGTAAACATATTTGTATTTGAATAGTTTTAATTTGTTGGAGTATTAAAAACTGGATGGTTGAAATATTTTGGTAAAAAGAACACGAAAAAAGAATGTTTCAATCAGACATATTTAAAAACATAAACATGGAACTCATTTAAAAAAGTAGCTCACTTAAAAATTAAAAAAAGGAGCAATTAAAAATTAAAATTAATTTGACTGAACTTAAAAACCATCTTTTCAATAATAAAAAGAACAATTAAGTTTTTTTAACTTTTTATTTTCTTAAAAACTGTTATAAAACTTTATTTTTTCACGTTATTACCTAACAGAACTTAGGTAATTTAACTGTTATAAAATTAAAATAGTACTTACAAAAAATCGGATAAATAGTGTGACTAAAAAACTAAGAAAACTATAGTTATAAAATAGGCAAATAGAATTAGATAGATAGCAGATAGAGTTTCTACCCACAACTAACAGTTAAAATGCGTATTTGGTTGCTGATTAGTACTATTGACCCTGTTAAAAACATTAAAAAAAAACGTTTTTCTTTAAACAACAGACCATTTTTTACAGAAAATAACAGTATTTTTATGTAAACATATTTCTTTTCTGCCAAATTAACAGATTTTTATGCAATGTAGGAACAGATCAAGACCATGGACCTACACCTGCAATATTTCTAATAACCTACAATAGATGGATTTTTTTTCTTCAAAATTCTCAAATGTTTTTTTTTCCCATTCAACTATAGTTTTCTACTTAAAAAACATTTAAAACTAAAAGTTTTTCTTTAACAACAGCAAGTTTTTACAGAAAATAACAGTATTTTTATGTAAACATATTTCTTTCTGCCAAATTACAGATTTTTATGCAATGTAGGAACAGATCAAGACATGGACCTACACCTGCAATATTTCTAATAACCTACAATAGATGGATTTTTTTTCTTCAAAATTCTCAAATGTTTTTTTTTCCATTCAAGTATAGTTTTCTACTTAGTCACATTACTGTGCCCTCTTTATCACCAAACCGACTAGATAGTGTAATATTACTATAGTTAAACTCATAGTTTCCTTGCACAGATTACACGACCATGGGCAGAGCTATAAAACACGTGGAGCAATCAGACGAAGAGAAAATTTCATCCGATTTATTTTCTCTTCATCTGATTGCTCCGCGTGTTTTATAGCTCCGTCCATGGTCGTGGCTTCTGTGCAAGGAAACTATGAGTTTAACAATAAATGTTTATGAATTTTTTTAAATAATACGCATCTGAATATGGGGTTGGAGTTCTCAAATTTGGTAGTTAATTTCAATATAATTTTTTTTTGCTTTAGAGTCTTATTAGCACTAGATTTAGCTTTTGTAATCACAGATTTTACATATATTGGTGTACCTTGACAACTTTGCTTATAACAAACTTGTTTATAGAAATAAAATTAATCAATCAACTCAATTAACTCAAGTTTATGATAAAACATTCAATTAGTATTAACCTAAAAAATTTCGCATTTCTTAAAATTTTAAAAATTCTGTTTTATTAATTTTTGTTTACTGATTTAAATAGTCATGTATAATAGAAATTAACCTTAAGAAATTCCAACTAAAAATGTTTTTGGAATAATGACATTTAAAGCTGGCAACAAAGTTATATTGAAATTAACTACCAAATTTAAAACCCCAGCCGCGTATATTCAAATGTGCATCATAGAATTTTTTTTCGTAAAGGCACTATTCGGTAACTAAAGTTGAAATGAAAATTCGATATTTTGAGTGATCGTTTTGTTCCCTGTTACCTTAAAAAAAGGTTAAGCATTTGCTAAACGTTTTCACGGAAATTCTGTGGAATATGAGGTTTTTAGGTACACATTTCTGTGTTATATGGAGAAGCAAACAAGATCTGTCAGTATTGTAATTAATTTACTTTTCTAAAAATTTAGTTTAATGCAAAATGGGTCTTTTAAATTTACAGCTGAAAAAAAATTACGACTTACGAAATCTGTTTTTACCTTTTTACAAATTTTTGTATACACTTAATTAGATGATTTGGTATCAGTACTTTTGGAAAGCTTGAACATTCTAACTTAAAATTGAGAAATAGTATTTTATTTATTTTATTTATTTAGAACAAACACACACTACAGATAAAAATCCAATTACAGTGGTGCATGTATTAAGAAAAATTGTGAAATTATATTGTGATGTAAATTTTTCAAATGTTTATGTATGTGTATCTCTGTAGCAAAGAGGTTAAGACCGAAAATAACTATCATAGCAATTTTCTTGTTTTTTAAGTCATTTATTAAAATAAAGCGAATACACTTAAGCTTTGATTTTTCATCTTACTCTAACTATCCTTATGTCTAATAAAATAATAAAAAACTCTCCCTGGTCCTTCGATTCGTAACACAATAACTCAATACACATAACTTCTTTGTTATATGACAAAAAAAACTCTTTCATCGACAGAAGACTTTGTGCCACATTTCATTGTCTTGATCTATAAGAGCTACTCTGACACAATCAGGACACTTCTTTTTGGTCACTTTGGGTCAGGGCAGAAGAACAAAGGTCAACAAATGACATCTTGTTTTCGATGATTTCAGCAGGGGTAAAGACCGTAAAACGAGGAGGAGGATTGATGATCGATTTCACAATAAACGATAAGTATTGGTCCAGTTTTCGTTGGGGTTGCTTTAATTGCTCCTACAGTCCCTGGACAAATTATTAGACGCACTGCAAGATTTCATGTAAAATATTAAATACCAGGTGATATTGTACCGATTTATTATTTTAAATTGATTTTTTTTATTTTTATATTATCCAATCAATTACCGATTTATTTGACATAAATAAAACAGCATTAATTTAGAAAAGCATAAGTTTATTAAGTTTGAAAGAAAAGTGAAATTAATGTTAGTAAAAGTCAATATTTAGTTCATCCACCTTTAGCCGCTATCAAAGCTGTAATTCTGCGCGGCATGCTATTAATGCAAGACTGTACTGACTCCTGCATTTGAGGAGGATGATTTTACACATAATTCATCTTATTATAAATAATTAATATAAATTAGTCTTAATCATAACTATCTTAAAATAAATACAAACATGTAGTCTACGACAATTCTTTTAAATAAAAATCAATAATATTGTAGTTTAAAATTGAAATATACCATTATTGCATAAAAACTCTTAAGAAACATAAAATTACTAAAAAAAATACAGTGCGTCTAATAATTTGTCCAGGGACTGTATAGTATATAGATTTGGTGTTCAGTGAAATATTTGGTGTGTTTACTGAAATACTTGTAGTTTTCCTAAATATCCCGTGACATTTTGAACATTGTCCGTCTGTCTGAAACCACTCCACAGCTCGAGCTTAAAAAACAACAGTACATATTGGGTGATACAATTAAGTGAAAGTTGACATGTTTAGAGTTCTGGTGAGCTTACAGTCCCTGGACAAACTATTAGACGCACGGTATTTTTTTTAGTAATGATGAAAACATACCAAATAATCATTAAAAAAATGTCGATATATGTATTAAGTGTAGCAGATAGTACTTTCTATTCACTAGCTTAAGTTTAGGAACACAAATGTCCTTCTAAAGGTATTTTGTTCATCATTGATTGATACATGAAACCATGCAGTGCGTCTAATAATTTGTCCAGGGACTGTACATGGTGAATATTTTTATCGTTTCTCAGAATTACTCTGGCTTTAAACTTTATGTTTCTATTTTTAACGCGTATCTCTGCGCTTTTAAATATTAAAACTATTTTTCTTTATCTTACGTTGTAAATACCAAAATGATCGAATAACAACAAATACTATTATTTTGTTTCATATAAATCGATTAATTATCAGAAACAAATTAAATATTTATCTCTCTAGTTAAACTCTCATTTTATGAGAACTAACACATATGTTACACAGTAACTTTTCTTTATTTAAATCTAATTTAAAATACCATCTAACTTGGCTTTCTTCGGGAATCGCATAAAGTAAATGGCTTCGATCCAAAAACAAATAAAAAGCTCGGTTCGCTATTCGAAGATAATCATTCTTGGTTAACCACAAAACCTTTTCTTTTTTTTATCCGTCCACTTCAATTTCCGGATGAGCACTAGAATCATTTATTGTGCATTTCCAGCGTATCTCATTAGAAAGGTAAAGCAAGGTGACCCAGGTTTAAAGAGGCATTGGTTTGAAAAAATGGTATTGTTCAATGGCATGAAGCGTAATAAAATATAAAGAGATACGTCATAAATTGGCTAATTGTAATATATTATGACGTTGTGGACACACTGTAAAAAAATTCCTTAATTTTACAGAAATAAATTATTTCTGTACAGAAGAACACTGTTAAACACTGTGTAAAAAATGCTGTTAAGTTAAAAACAGTGTTTTCATTTTTTTAACCATGCAAAGAGTATTAAACTGCTCATGAACAAGCATTTTATGTTTTCGAAGCTTTGTGCGCTAAAATAACTTGGTTGGGGGAGTGTTGAACTAGGGATCTATGTCCGTGGTTCAAGTTTGAGTTAAGCAGCGTATTATACCTCGTTAATATTGTATCCCCGTCCGCACATGGGTGACTGGGTGTTCTATTCATACCGGCAACTATAAATATAAAATAATAATATATAATATATATAATATATATATATATATGATATATATATATATATATATATATATTATATATATATATATATATATATATTATATATATATTATATATATATTATATATATATATATATATATATATATATATATATATATATATATATATATATATATATATATATATATATATATATATATATATAAAATATATATATATATATATATATATATATATATATATATATATATGTTGGTGTGTGGTTTTAGTATTCATGCAAGGATACCTAAAAGAATTGTGAAAAAAAGGCATGGAAGTTCAATCTTCATTAAAACATTGCAAAATGAATCTTTTCATTTCTGAAACTTCTTGTAGCTATAATTTAACTACCGTTTACAGTACCGGTAACATTTATGCAAAGAACATTCATGCTTTATTTTCTGAATTCATAATAATAATTAAAAGTGGAAAGTAATGGATCGGCAATGGGGATACTTCGTGGAGATTCCTTTCCACCTGCTTGACTGTAAACTTTTTCAGGTTCCGTTATAACGATTATATTTGATTTTTTTAAAGTATTTAAAGTATGACATTATGCATCAATCATTTGCACTTGTTTCCCGTTTATTATTCTTATGTATATTCGTTTGCCTGTCCATACTACAAAAGATTTTGTTAGTAAAAAAAGTTACTTAAAAATATACTAATATTTTAGAACTGTTGGTTTAAATGTGCGTTACAATTGTGTCACACAGCTTTTATGGTCTTGCCTAAAAACAAAAGAAAACCACACGCTAGCGTTAAAAATATTACGTGTTTCGTTTAACATAATGTTTACAATGTTTTTTAATTAAGTGCAGGTAAAGAGATCCGTATAAATATTATTACATTATATTAAGGGAAATAAAAAGTAGAAGATTAACCACTTTTCTTTTTATAAAAGCATAATCAGTTGTAACTTGAAGCGTATATTAAAAAAGAACACTGTTTGTACATTTAAATTTATGTTTAATAAGAATTTTTTTGCTTAAACTAAAAGGTATTTGTTGAAAGTAATTTACTGTATGAAGTCAAATTTAAGAAAAAAATTATTCAAAACAACATAGCGTATAAAGTATTCAACTTCATTTCTAAATAAAACTGCTCGAGGTGTTCTATAATTAACGAAATGTTTTTTAAACATTAGCTTTATTCTAAACTAGCAAATATATACCCGTTCTTGGCACGGAATAAAAAAATATCAAATAGATTCCAAATGTGTGTACCATATACCCTGTTATAGGATCATAAACTTATTATTGTTTCCGCTTGTTATAAATGATAAAATCCCGTTTCATTGCCTTAAAATTCCAAAATGAAAAATACGCTATAAAATGCACTCATAAATGTCATCACAATTCCCTCATAAATACATAAAACCTTTTAGCTCATTTGGCGCGTTTTGGGAAATAATTTGGCGAGAAAATAGATATAGCTACCCACACCCATTATACAGCTCTAACCCAATGACCTTCGAACAACCGACCAGCTTATAAATTATTTATAAAAGAAATTGCCTATTTGGCGAATTTTAGTTAATAATTTGGCGAGTTTGGCAACGTATTTGGCGAAAAAATAAAGACATAAAACACTAATAGCTCTAGTCCGATGGCCTTTATTAACCATCATAGTTCAGTAATAGCTTAACTATACATTTATTGCTTAAATATGCATACATGCACTCAACAGAAAAATCCATGAAAAATCATCAAATAAACCCACAATAAAATCCGGGAATGAAGACTGGCGGAATTATGTCACTTGAAACATGTCAATTATTTTTCAAATAATGAATTTAGTATCTGAAAGTAATGGCAAAAGAATAAAATAGACATTTTGAATTTTAAATGTTTTCGTTAAAAGTTTTATTTAATTTTTTCAGCCGATAGCATCAAGAAAGAGAAAAAATGATCGTATTTGAGCGAAAGTGGTGTATTTTTTCAGAAAATTTGAATGTTCTCTAAAAATGGAACAAATATGATAAAACCAAGCCTCAGGCGCACACGTTGGTATTAAAGGGAATCTATCTTAAAAATTTCGAATTTCTGAGGGCAGTATAAATAGGTCTTTTACGATCCGAAGACAAACAGACACACACACAGACTCTTTCTTTTATTATTATAGATAAAGCTAAACCGTTATAAATATGACATACGAGCAATGGTTTTGACATTTTCATTTACATAAAATACTTTTTTACTTATGATTGTTACTTTATTTAATACAAATATATACATTGTTTGACTTGTATCATGACCTTTTAAACATAAGATTGTGGTAAAACGAAATAAATTATTTAATTTCCTTAAAAAACGCAAGTTTAAACTAGTTTTGATTCTTAAATTAAGGTTTCCTATTACTTAAACACTAATCAAACCCGTATATCCATTCTCTAAACCCATAAATTATTTTAAAAATATCTAATATTTTTTTACAAAATTCTGACAAAAAATTTTGAGTTCACACAATCACATTTTTTAAAACCAAATCAAGAAATACTCGGCTTAAAAAAACAAGATTAACTCTATTTTATCTGACAACATTTGTAACTAGAAGAAATTATAACTTTATATTTCTTAAAACTTTATCAAAACCCATTTAACCATAACACATACCGGGTGGCCCAGCGGGAAGTGTTTGAAACAAATGAAAAAATAAAAACAAATAAGAAACATGAGAAGAATTTAATGAAGGTTATTGAAAGGACATATTGGGCAATTAATGATAAAGAGGTTCGAAGTGCCCGCCATATTTAACAAGGACAGCAGTTGGCCGGTTCTCGAATACAACGATACTTAATACTCCTTACCCATACCTTCCTCCGCACTCCTGCCATACTCCTTTTGTTTGGCCAATTCTCTTTGTGGAACTTCTCACAAAAGCTAAAAAAAGCTTCCCACAAAAAGAATTGGTCAAACAAAAGGAGTATGGAGGAAGGTATTTGTAAGGAGTATGGAGTATGGTTGTATTCGAGAACCGCCTTACTGCTGTCCTTGTTAAAGATGGCGGGCACTTCGAACCTCTTTATCATAAATTGCCCAATATGTCCTTTCAATAACCGTCATTAAATTCTTCTCATGTCTCTTGTTTGTTTTTATTTTTTCATTTGTTTTAAACACTACCCGCTGGACCACCCGGTACTCACATATTAATTGTAATCTAAAGAAAATCAATTTTTATTATTTTACAATAACCTGAAACAAAAATTATCACATTTTTTCTTTAAAAAAAACAAATAAAAAATTACTTAGATTAAAAAAAATTCCAAGATAAAATCTACCTAATCTGAAATTCATTTACAATAATCCCAAAACAAACTTTTCACAATCCCATTTTTTAAAACCAAATCAAGAATTACTCGGCTCCAAAAAACCAAAGATAAAAATCTATCTTATCTCACAATATTTGTAGCTAGAAGTTGACAAAATCCTGCCAAAGGATAAACATGTGAAAGGGGACGAATTCGAAGCAGTAAAGAAAATCAGCAAAGCCATTCTTTGCTACCAAGGGATGAATAGCTGTTGAAAAAGAACGAATAAAAAATCACCCCTTGTGAGAAATAGAGATATTTATCTTCTTCCATGCAGATTTAGTGACAGCATTTTCTATTGAGTGTTGGAAAAATTTACACAAAGATTTTTTATGTTATTTTTTTTATTTTGGGTACTTTAAAATTTATTCGAGTTTCATTTAAGTGTTGGAAGAAGTCTGGGGAAATAGACAGAGCTATACATTTTCTTTTCGAGGGTATGTATGTAGCGCTTTTCAACAGTACATAAGTTTCAGATGTAAGTAAGTTTCAAGTATTTTATTTTGTAGATCCTCTGTGTGCCGAAAATGTTTCTAATTTATTTTTGAAATGTGTTTAAAGCTTGATTTATTTAGTTTTAAAATAGTTTTTTTTTCAATAAATTATTCTTCGTTTCTTAATTTTCTTAATATAATTATAGTTTATTTGGGAAATGACCCTTTTCTTGTATTTTTGATTTTTTTTTTATCTTGAAGTCATATTTTTTATTTATTAATGCATTTAGGAAATTTAACAAATTATAATATAATCTGAGAAACTTTTCAGATCCGTTCTTTAAACAACCTTTTCGAAAATAGAAAAATTCATAATTCAATTTTTCAAGAAATAAATCACTCTTAAGATTATAATATCATGGTAGCGTATAAATATCATAGTAGCGTATAATATTATTATAACATATTACGCTACCATGATATTAACTATATCATAATCTATGATATTAACTATATCATATTAAATATATCATCCCAGACCCCAGCTCTGGACTGCAGAGCTAGGGTCTGGGTTCGATTCCCGGGTAAGACTTGGTTGTAAATTGTACTTATCTCAGTCTTATAATTGGGTGTGGTAGCGTTGGGTGCCCACTCAGGTGTCGGCTCGTCACTTGACTGTGGTTCTAAAATACGACGCCCGTCGCCAATAGCCCTCGTGTAGCTCTAGTGCGACGATAATTCAAACTAAACTATAATTGGGTGTAAATCTGCTTAGGCTTAGTGTCATAATAAATATTATTAATATAATACAGGGGTGGGTGGAAAAATTATTGACAGACTCAGCAATTTCTGATTTTTTCAACACTTCTCACAAACTACTACGAAATATGACATTACCAAATTCATTACTTTGTTTTTAAAACCTTTACAACGTTAACACGCGATTTAAAAACATCAATAATTAAATCGAACAATATTTTTCTACTACATTTACATGATCGTACTCTTACAAAATAAAAGAAGACGTATTTTTTAAACTTCTGAATCCACCGAGATACTAAAATAGACACATTGAGAGCTTTACCATTCTTTTGAATCAGTAAAATTTAACTTTTTTTTTTATCTTGTATTTCAAATTTTTCAACGCTTCTCATAAACTACCACGAAATATGACATTACCAATTTCATTACTTTGTTTTTAAAACCTTTACAACGTTAACACGCGTTTTAAAAACATCAATAATTTAATTGAAAAATATTTTTCTATACTACATTTACATGATCATACTCTTACAAAATAAAGAAGACGAATTTTTTAAACTTCTGAATCCCCGAGATACTAACATAGACATCATTGAGAGCTTTACCATTCTTTTGAATCAGTAAAATTTAACTTTTTTTTTTATCTTGTATTTCAAATTTTTCAACGCTTCTCATAAACTACCACGAAATATGACATTACCAATTTCATTACTTTGTTTTTAAAACCTTTACAACGTTAACACGCGTTTTAAAAACATCAATAACTTAATATTAAAATATTTTTCTGCTACATTTACATGATCATACTCTTACAAAATAAAAGAAGACGTATTTTTTAAACTTCTGAATCCACCTAGATACTAAAATAGACACATTGAGAGCTTTACCATTCTTTTGAATCACTAAAATTGAACTTTTTTTTTATCTTATAACCTTCCTCATTTATACCACATGATTATGCGCTTAACTGAAAACTTTTAAGAAGATTTATTCACCCATGCGTTATGAGAGTCCTTAATTTATGAAAAATTTAGGTTCAAGATAGAAAACTTTTAACTAACTTTTAACAAGCCGGGATTAACTTTTATTTTTAATATATTTCTTTCAGACAGTTTTAACTGAAGAACTTTGAAGAGTTTGCAAGATCTGCATTATTAATAATACGAGTATTTCATTAATGTTACCGAACTTTTTTTTTTTTAGTTTTTTAACATCGTATTTGCATAGACGTTAAAAATGAGCATTCGCAGCAGCGTTACTTTTAGGGACACGTGGCAGTATTTCTTTTTGGTTTTAAAGTACCGTTGGATTTTTTTTTACTGAAGAAGATTGGCTGACAACGGATCAAAAGTTAAAAAAGAGAGTATAACAGAGCATTTTGGTATAAATACGCTTTAGCTTTTCATGAATATAAAGCAAAGGTTTTAGGATAGGCTAATAAACAAGGCTACTGAATTTTAAAAAAAAGCACAAATGTAGGTTTAAGTTTCGAGAAAATAGAACAGTTTTTAGAATTTTTCTTTCTGCTTTTCTTCCTAAATTTTGGAAAGGAATTAAACTTATTTATAGTTTATAAAACGTAGTTTTTAAACGTATTTTGGAGTTTATCAATTAATTTTAACTCTATCAACACTTATTGACATAAACCATTTAAATTGTATTCACACTTTTGGATTTATAGTGGTTAGGTTGACTAATTTATAATTATTATGCGTATTAAAGAAATGGTCTTTAAATTCGTTCTTTTTTTAGTTCATTGCTTTGTTGCTTTTAACAATTGATGCTATTAGCATTAAATGCAATGGTGCTGTTGATTGAATTGTCTTTCTTATTAATATATGGTATTTTTCAATTTAAAGTACTTTTTAACCATTACATAATAAAAAAAATACTATAATGAATTACTCTATAACACTGTAATGTGCGTTTATTATTATTATTATTAAAATTTATAATAGCCGCACATTAAAACCCTATTGAGTTGAATCTTTTGTTCGTAATTAATCATCAACATAATATAATATATATACAAATTTATTTTACAAACATTAATGATATATAATTATTTTTTCTTTTTAAATTTAAAATTATACCTCTAGCTTACAATCAGGAAAAAACTTTTCTTCAATACAAAATATAAGGTTTTTACCAGTTATTACAAATAGTGTTAAAATAATACAAAAAATTTTAATGTGACCAAATACAAAAAACTTGTGTTAAAGGCACAGCACGCATGTATTATTCCGAAATGTAGTTCGGAATCTGTTCTTTAATTGGTCGGATAGATAGCTATGCTAAAGTTTAAAAGTGATGTATTACGGTACTTTAATATGAATGTTATAATTTTGAAACACATATTTTAGAAAGTATATAATTATATTAATATAATTTACAGTTTTTCACGCATGAAAATAATAATCATCTCCTCTGGCGATCGTAAGTTGTGTTAGAACAACACGAATTTGTGTTTGTGACCATCAACACAAGTCTTTTATATAAGCTATACACTATTGTAATGATGTCATTTTTACACAATACTTGTTTCCCACTTGTGCTGTTTGAACACAAGTTTTTTACAGTGTCCATCTACATTTTATGTTAGTAAATTTATGCCCACATTCTAATTGTCACACCAAATAAGTAAAACAAACACCAAGTCTATATATTCATGGAAATTGATAAATCTTTTCATTAATTATTATCTTAACTAAACGATTTTCAAAAAATGTTTTCACATAATCATTTATTTTAGTGCAAAATACAACTTTAGCTTCTACATTACACACACATAGGTAAAGTGCCCCTAACATTCTAATGGTTACGCCAAGTCCATAACACATGCATACAGATTACGGGCATTTCACACCCGTTTGGTACTGGATTATGCCTTCAACATTACAGCATCCGCACGCCTATCCCCGACACATACCAATCATGAGTAGATAGTGGTAGGGTGTCCACAGTATCTGCCTTACAATGCAAACAGGGTCGGCATACAAGAGAGGAATGGATGTCCAAATTAACCGAGTACAATGGGTAGAGATTCGGTCAACCCCGCCTAGTGCTTTTGGTATGAGATAAACTGGGTAATGATAGCTCATACAACATAGCGGGGTTAGATGCTACTACTGACTCCTACAAATCAGCTGTTTACAGTAAAACTCCAAATATATTTTCCACGCTTTATGTAGATAGATCTAAAAATGTAAGTGGTATCTGTTAGTTGTTTAAAATACTATTTATAGAGAATCCTTTGGAATTTTTCTTAGCAATCCACCCAATGTTTACCATTCTTTGGCGCAGTTGTTATTACCAAGAGGAAGTGCTCACCCTACTGTATGGGCATATCCATTTGATTTATAATCATATACGGACGATTGGCATGAAAAAATTGTTGTTAGTTGTTTGTTGCTGTTAGTTGTTTAAAATACTTATTTATATTGAATCCTTTGGAATTTTTCTTCTTAGCAATGTACCCAAAGTTTACCATCCTTTAGCGCAGTTGTTATTGCCAAGATAAAGCGCTCACCCTACTGTATGGGTATATTCATTTGATTTACAATCATATACGGACGATTGGCATGAAAAAATTGTTGTCAGTTGTTTGTTGCTGTTAGTTGTTTAAAATACTTATTTATATTGAATCCTTTGGAATTTTTCTTCTTAGCAATGTACCCAAAGTTTACCATCCTTTAGCGCAGTTGTTATTGCCAAGATAAAGCGCTCACCCTACTGTATGGGTATATTCATTTGATTTACAATCATATACGGACAATTTGCCATGAAAAAATTGCCGTATGAAAATTTTCAAAATCAATGCCATGATCTTAAAGAACTTACGCACGCTCAATAAGATTTTTATACGAAACGTCACATTTTATATTCTTTAAGAATCCGTAATTAAAATTCAAAAATGACAATTTGTGGTATTGTAGCTCAAGATATTAAAACTTACAAGGTTACATTTACCTTCATACATAATTTTATTTGCGGTATTTGTTAATTTGAATACATTAATAAGAAGCACTTCAAATTGAAATGTCATATATTAATAAGAAAGACAATTCAATCAATAGCACTGAGTTACATAAACTTTTATTTACTATCTTAGAACTTTCTAAAAACCCAATTTGTATATTCTGTCCACAGCATCAAAACAACAAAATTTAATTTTCTCATGAGTAAACCGAAAATCTCGAGAACTTTCTTTTAAAATAATAATATTCTAAAACGCGTCTGAGCATTCACTCAATAAATTCCGTAGAACACATAAACTTCCAATTTTCATTTTCAGGTTCTTTATTAATATATTTTTCTTACAAACTCAAGCGCAAATAATCTTCTTCGAATTGAACAAAAATTCCCATTTTAATGCGTAACACATTGCGCTTCTTGTAGAGAGTAATCCAAATCCCCAACGTGAAATTACAATTTTAAGGGCCGTATCTGCAGGCGTTTAGATTCGAAATTGAAATTTTACGACACACTGGCATTAAGGTGGTAAAGAGTTTTACAAAAAAAATCGATGGATAAAATGGGAAAAGAAAGAAAACCTCTATTTCAATCTTACGATGGGGTAAGAGCATAAGTTACCAACTGTAAAATAAAAGAAAATTAAACTAAAGAAGTATCACATGGCGTTTTCTGGAGTTATTTCGAAGTAGTGTGATCTATTCGGAGATTTGAAAGTTCCGTGAAATTGAATTATAACTTCAACTTGCTATTGATATAGCTTAAGATTTTTTAAAAATTTATGTCTTAAGAAAACAATTTATATGGTCTGTAGTTCAAACTGATTTTTATCAAAATGAATTTTAAAAAATAGGTAGACTTTAAACTGCTAGAGTGTAGCGTGAGCCGTCACTGTTTATGATCATACATATTTTCTAAATTTTAGTTCAAACTGATTTTATCATATCAAAATGAATTTTAAAAAAATAGGTAGAATTTAAACTGCTAGAGTGTAGCGTGAGCCGTCACTGTTTATATCATACATATTTTCTAAATTTTAGTTCAAACTGATTTTATCAATAAGAATTTTAAAAAATAGGTAGAATTTAAACTGGTAGAGTGTAGCGTGAACCGTCACTGTTTATATCATGCATATTTTCTAAATTTTAGTTCAAACTGATTTTATCAATAAGAATTTTAAAAAATAGGTAGAATTTAAACTGCTAGAAGTGTAGCGTGAGCCGTCACTGTTTATTATCATATATATTTTCTAAATTTTAGTTCAAACTGATTGTATCAAAATGAATTTTAAAAAAATAGGTATAATTTAAACTGCTAGAGTGTAGCGTGAGCCGTCATTGTTTATTATCATACATATTTTCTAAATTTTAGTTCAAACTGATTGTATCAAAATGAATTTTAAAAAATAGGTAGAATTTAAACTGCTAGAGTGTAGCGTGAGCCGTCACTGTTTATTATCAAACATATTTTCTAAAATTTAGTTCAAACTGATTGTATCAAAATGAATTTTAAAAAAATAGGTAGAATTTAAACAGCTAGAGTGTAGTGTGAGCCGTCACTGTTTATTATCATATATATTTTCTAAATTTTACTTTCGAGGATATAATTCAAATTCTGGTTCCTCAGTACAAAAAAGACTAACATCGCGGTCACGCACTCCCCTTATCTATTGTTGATCGTGATTAGGTGATTCCTGAGTGATCATTTCAAACACCCAAAACACGACCACGGGCATGAACACAAACACTTTTATTACATGTTATCTCTACCGCCTGTTGCACGATATCCAGCCATAGAAAGGCGTCGAGAAAGACAAAAAACGTCGAAAATTCCGATGGGAAACTATCGACTTCTTCACGCAATGCTTTCGATCGATGTTGGCCAGTTTTCAGTTATGAATGTGACATGGAAAATCGTTACCAGTGCCGGGCTTTGGTTTCAAATCGTTGTAATTTTTTAAATAACACTAGTCCCAGATATGTAAACATGCTGTACAAAAAAAGTTTCTGAGCTATCTACCGGTTAAACAAGAGTCATTGCTGAAAATATATGCAATCATGCATTGCCTTACTAACATGAAATAAATTCAACTTTTAAATGAGAAGCTATGGAGAGATACATGCTTTTGTCAAAGTGTTGTTTTACGATGGCCTCTGGTTTCAATGTACTCCGTTCTGCTAATACAACTAAACATAATATTTTAAATCGTCACCTATGGATCCTTACCTCAAAAAAGGCATTGACTTTTTTATTATATAATAGGAAGCGTAAACTGTAGATGATTGTTTTTATTTTGATTATACTTTAACGTCTTAATATATAATTTTGCCCTGTGCCATTATAAGTCAAATCCAATCTCCAATTACCTGTTCCATTATGTTCCAAATCAGGACATTTATCCACACCCAATGACTAATCCAAAGATACACCCAGCCCTTAGCAACTCGTGGGTGGTACTCATTTTTGCAGATAATATAAAGAGAGTCTCTCTTGACCATTTCCCTAAGCCTGAATAGAGCCAAACAAACATTTTCTACCCATGTAAAAGAACACGCTCTCACTGTTCATTTACATTCGTACTTTCATTTCAAGCAGGGAGACTTGGAGGACTTAGGTTTGAATTTAAATAGTCGGACCAGAGCATATGGACTGAAATTAAATTCCTGCTTCAAAAAGGAGGTAAGGCAGCATTATTTTTATAATAAAGTCGTTAATAAGTGGAATGTTTTATCAGATTATGTTGTACCTTCGAAGAGAAAAGAAGAATTCAAGATGCATCTTGATAGTTATTGGATGTCAGATTAAAAAAAGAGTAGTTTTTTGGACCAACCTTGCTGGACTACTAGCTTTTGATGGTGGTCAACTTTCGTATTTGAATATATATATTTTATTAGAAATTAATAAAATATATTTAGCAAGTTCCACACCTTTAGATAAATGAAGCCAGAAGGCAACATGCTCTCCAGTCAATTGTGCATCTAAAATGACATGATGAGGAGAACTTGTAAAGATAAGCAGCCAACAAGGATTGTCCATGCCAGAAACCAAACACATTAAGGGAAGCGGTCAAATTAAAACAATACAATCGTAGACAATACATAAGTGCCACGCTGGTCTCCATTTATAAAACATAGAAGCTCTACATGACGCACTATCCGTATTGTTGAAAATAGGGTTAAATAACGTCGCACTGGAGCCTTAGAAAGGTGGCTGTTTCGAAGAAGAAGAAACCTGTTAGGGATCTGAGAAGTATTATCGACCGTGCACGAATGGTTTCTTCTTCCCCAGAACAGACGGCACTCCCAACCGGGCTGGTAGTGCGACGTTAAGAAAAGTTTTATTGCCTTATAAGTTGATTTGGCTGTGGACATGTCCAACCCATGATATAAACCTTGCCACAAAATATTATTTACAGCTTTTTCAGCCCACCGCATCGACGTATTAAACATTCCTTGTAGGTTATTTCACGTGCGATTTCCAATACATCGTGTAAGCGTCATTAGTTTAATGCATCGCTAATGAGTCGTGTTGAATTTCGTGAAGCAGGACGATGAACATGTTCGGTACACGGTCTGAAAAAGAACATGTGCTCGGTCGAATCGATTCTCGGCCGATTCTTGTAACGGCTCTGGCATAAATCAAACACCGCGGGTGATTGGGCAGGGATGTGCGGTACGGAAAACCGGTCTCAACCGATACCGGTTATACAGTCACTAAAAACCGGTTCTTTTTTTTCTGGTTCCATCCGATACCGGTTATGCAGTCACTAAAAACCACCGGTTCTTTCTTTTCTGGTTTCAACCGATACTGGTAATACAGTCAAACAAAACTGGTTCTTTAAAAAACCGTTGTAATACAGTCAAACAATACCGGTTCTTTGAAAAACCGTTTTCAAAAATATATGTATGTTTTTATGGCAAGTACAAATCAGTTGCCTGTTTTTCAAAAAAAAATTCCATATACATGATTAAAGCTCCTGTGTTTCCATTTCCGTACCAGTTTCACCTATAAATGACCGTTATTCCTTAAATACTGGTTTTTATTTTATTAACATTATTTATATTTTCCATTCTTTATTTAAGTATTAAAATATATGTTTTTCTAATATATTAGAATTATTTTTAAAAATTGAAGAAAAATATGATTAAAAATAATTTATTAAAAATTTAAAAAAAATGTTTGCCGGGCATATCAAAGAGCCAGTTTTTGCCAGATCAACAGAAGTCAAACACCGGTTTTACGGTACAACTGCTCAATGTTTTCCATCCCTAGATCGGACTATCCGTTTTACTTTATAAGTTAAAATGGAGAACATTATCGGAAATATGTATAAGCGCTATGCAATTTTCTATTGTATTATTATGTGATTTGCATAGTTTTCATGTTTAAATGTATGGATCAACAAAATGTATGTAGTACTTTGGGACTGACAAAACGATATAAAGTTTGGTAAGCCGTTTTTGGTTCGGATATTTTTGTTATTTTATCGGGTTAGTTTTAGAATGAATTTTTTTCGTTAGATTTAAACCATACTACAAACATAACTATCAAACACAGAAACTTAGTTTCTGTAGCACATTTACTTTATTTGTACTTTATGTCAACAAAACCTCAATATTCTTTCATTATTCATCATCATCCTTCACCAACCACAACAGTCGATAAATAATTCCATAAACCCAAAATTAAAGTTTTTTATGTTAAGTGTAAAACTATAGGTTTTGATGTAGCATTGTTTGGACCAAAAGTGTCAATCATGCATACGTTAAACGTAATGCCGATGTCTTCTTTTTGATGTATCGATTTTCAGCAAAAGCCATCTTTGATTATCCAAAGCAGTCGACATCAATCACTACCGCTATTCTTACTTAACATAATCATTATCAAAAGCTCAAAAAAATTTACCTACTCTTTTTCTTTTATTATTATTTTATTATTGTTTATTTTTCTTTTATTTAGCATTGTTTGGACCAAAAGTATCAATCATGCATACGTACACTCTTAAAACAAAAGAGTGAAATTCACTCCTATAGGAGAAGTGCATTTTCGGCACCGGAAAGGAGTGGAAATTAACTCAGACTGAGTTAAAACCGCTCGTTTTAAGAGTGTAGGACGCAGATTGTTTTCTTTTAATTCTTTTACCCACTCCGAAAAGAGTGAAATTCACTCCTATAGGAGAAGTGCATTTTCGGCACGGAAAGGAGTGGAAATTAACTCAGACTGAGTTAAAACCGCTCGTTTGTTTTAATAGTGTAAAACGTGATGCCGATGTCTTCTTTTTGATGTATCGATTTTCAACAAAAGCCATCTTTCATTATCCAAAGCAGTCCACATCAAACACCACCGCTATTCTTACTTAACATAATCATTATCAAAAGCTCAAAACAAATTTACCTTTTTTTTTTCTTTTATGAGACTACTTTTGGCGAATTAGGGAGTATGCAGAATCGGCAAATTTTCTAGGAGCTGATAACCATTTTGTGGTACCATCTAGGCGGCTCTTGCTACAAATTTTGGCTCAGAATACAATTGAAGAGCTTAGTGGAAGAACGTGCTAAGTGACAAAAAGGTGAAAACGAGAAAATGAGCTTTAAAGTTTTTCATTTGCACTCATATTCGTTGAAAACGGTACTTGCAAATGGTATAAGATGTACTAAACTTAACGCTTATGATAAAGGGGAAACTTGTTAAGGTTAAAGATGTTAGAAATATGTTCATTGACACAACAATCTCAATTTTTTCAAAAATGTCACTTCTTCCACTAAGATCTTCAATTAATCTGAGATCTCTGTGGATGTTATAGTATGCTGAGATTTAACTTGGCCGAAAGCTTAAGTCAATTAAAGGATCTTTCGCATGCCATATAATCGTTTGACATGTGCGCTTACGATTTTGCCATCCTGAAAATATTCGTCCTGCAATCTCGTGAATATGCGACGGGCACTCTACCTATACCCCATTGAGACGATTTTAATCTCCATTCAATAATTTTTTTAACTCTCAATTCAATATTTATTCCATACATTTTTCACTGTAATGATTTTTTAAAAAATCATGTTCTTCATAATACATACATAACGTAAACTTAGATGAAAAAATGCATATTATATTGACAAACAATGTCCATCCTGATAACTTAATACATGAAGGATAAGTATCTAATAACTTCTTTGCTTTGTTTATTTTTCAACAAAACCTATTCTTCATAATCCACACACAACACCGAAAACGGCAACTTAGATGAAAACATTCATATTATTTTTACAAAAAAAATTCCATCCTGCATGCGTAAGACATGAAAGATGTAATGTTTTCTTTGTCATGTTCATTTTCTACAAAATCTATATTTCAATACATAATGTAGTCAGCTACTCCCCATATGTACACGTTTATTATAAGCCTTCGTTAAGTAAGACATACACCGAAAGAATTTTTACTGTCACAGAGAAAGGAAAGTACACCGAGGGCGAAGGCGGGAATTGAACCCGCACCATTTACAGCGCGCAGACTGCTAGCTCAATACAGTAACAGATAAAACTTCTGAACTTAATTTATTTTCAACACAACCCATCCATTAACATCGTCACACAACTTCCGAAACCCCAACTTTAATTTATCTTCCAACAAAAGCAAGTTTCCTTGTTTTAATACAATTACTTTTTCAAGTATTCATATCAATAAAACTCATTATTTATTATTCAAAACAGTTGACACCAATCACCATCATTGTCAGTCACATTTCACATAATCATTTCTTATCCATTTATCAATCATTCCATGTCCATACTAACTTTTACTAGCCGTTACATTCAATGAACTATTCTACTTCAGATCTTATTAAAGTAACCTAAAAACATAAACATTAAATAACAAATCTCTTTGTTGCAATACAATTAATTTTTGAAATATTCATTTTAATAACTGCCAGTAAAGACCTCTGCCTCTTATCTGTGCCATATACTTTGGATTTTTTTCCTTGCTAAATAAAATAAAAATAAATTCATTCTTTATTATCCAAATCAGTTGATACCAATCACCAACGTTGCTATTCGTACTTCACATTATCATTGCTTCTCTATTTACTAACCGATAACTATTTCATGACCACACTAACTTTTTCTAACCGTTCAATTTTATCAAGCAAATATAAGCAGAAGTTCTAGCAAATCTAATTAAAATAATTTGGCCATCAGACAATGATATCCAACAGTTTTATATGCTATAGTTTACAATGATAAACAATAACATACAAAACTTTAGAACGAAATTCATTTCCAACATAAACCAATCCTTCAACATCATCACACAACTTCAACGAAAACCCGAACTTTGGTTCCTTTTCGAACGATTGGGATTCCGCATTCGCAATTCCTCGGCTGGCCGACTTCCAAGAAGAAGAATCTGACAGACAGATGATGGATGTTTGGGGACACTTAAGCGGCAAATGTCACGTCGACACCGGGGCCACTGACACGCCACTTGATGGACGACGAGACACTGCAGTGGCGTGCTAAGGGACAGTCCAGCGATCTGGATAGCGGAGTTTTTTAATTGATTCTAGTAGTTGAAGGTGGACGTGTGTTGATTGAGTGATCGGTAGATGTGACAAGATGTCTGTAAGGTATCTGGTCTAGAGTTTTGTATGGAAAATGAGTAATTAGAAAAATATATGGTAGTTTATTAATAGAGATTCATGGAGTCATACAAATCATTAAAGGATACTGATGTATGGAATAAACAAATTACTGGGCTGATGTCTGTATAATTTGTTATAAATATAATAATTTATTAAATACAATTACACAATAATGAATGTAAAAATATACGCATGAAAAACGTCAGCAAAAACAAAAAAGAATAATAGTTATATAAAAAATTAAAGGTAAATATTAGCGCCAAAGGTAGCGTTTAATAGCGTTGGCAGTTCGACGAGATAATACACAAGAACCCCTATTTTAAGCCATACATCAAGCATTTATAAATGAAAAAATAATTCCATCCACTTACAAACATTTCCAGCATTTAGTCTTTTATGCCGACTCGACATAAGTTCAAAATGTTTTACCGGTTTATTATACATATTAGGGATTTATATATGTTACAAATCATTTATACTAACATTTGATATTTTTGATGTATATTTTATTAATATATTTAAGAAATATTATATTATTTGTTTCTTATTGTATTTCACAACTTTTTAAGTAATTCAGCATATTATGGTTTCAGGAATTGTATCATTTTAAAATTGTCCCATTATGCCATTAAGTCAAACAAAAAAGTCCCGGCCTATATATATTGTTTAAACAAGTAGGTTTGTGACAGAATCTATCACTTAACCCGCTTCCACGCAACAGCTGTATTTAACAGGTAAAAAGGCACCAAACACTTCATTAATCCTATATTAAACATTTACATGATAAATTTGGCTAGTGTCTTTTATTTTATTTCGAAAATTCAATAATTATTACTTATCGCTTGCACAAAATAATTTATATTTCAAAGAATAAATAAGTAATATTCCCGCGGTTTTAAATAGAATGAAAACATTTCATATCAACGTACAAAGAATCTCGTAGTGAAATATATTTGACGTCATTTCAAACTGATCGATGTCGCAAAAATAAATTTATTTTAATTTATTGTCTAAAAGAATTAAAGTTTCTCGAGCGATTGTTGCGAATGGCAATGGTGTTTAAATTCTAATAACAATGGCTTCCTATGCTTTTTAAATGAGCATTAAATTTTGCAGTTTTTTAAATAATTGAAGTACTTCGAATTCTTCTCTGAAATTTTCAATGCATTCTAATTTCAATGCGCTGAATTTTATGACGTAGCACACATGTCCGTAGCATTTGTAGTTTGGGCTATGAAAGTGGGTGACGGACAGACGGATGGACAAACAGACGGACTGAACGATTACAATACCTTCCACTTTTTAAGTTATAAACGTAGTGTGGAAGCTAACAACACAGACACAAAGCAACATACATATAGTGAAGGAACCGAATGCCGTTGGTATTACCGTTCTCGGATTATTGTAAGACATCTTCAACGAGATTATATGTTAGGGGACACTTACCATTTACGCGTTAATGTCTTCTCAGACAGAAGAGGCTGCTAACACGCCACTTGATGTATGCCAGGACACTGCAGTGGCCTGAGGAGAGGTTGAAAGAGCAGTTTACTGACTCGCGACCAGTGCATATTACACTTCTTGGGTACTTTTTGGTGAATTTAAATGTAAATTTTAGTATTTAGAAGTCAAATCATTTTAATGTACGTACATAAAAAATCTAAAGATATTTTTAGCTCTATCAGTTGCGTAGTACCCACGAGAAAGACTTATTAGAACTATCGTATTAAAAAACATCATGATAGTATTTTTTCTTACGTTTAACTTCTTTTCTAATCAATAAATTCATACAATATTGTAAATATATATATTACATACAAGCATAAAAAATGTATTATTATGTAAGAAAATAAATGGAATTTTAAAATTTTATTTAATAATTTTTGTGCTGCCGGCACCTGGTTGTATTCAATTATTAGGAATATAATTACATCTGATTATTTATTGTTATTTTTACTTACAATTACATAATAATAATTACCTAATAAATAGAAGGTAATTAAAGTATTGTATAATGGTGTCGAAATCCGTTTATATGTTTTCTAGACGTTAAAAATTTAATTTCGAACATTAGTCCGTCTATCAGACTGTATGTCTGTCATTATATCAGTCGATAATTCTATCTGTCTAAAACCAATGTACAGCTGGAACTAAAAGAGCTACGAACTTCAAAAAGTCCTAGGTCTAGTACCTTGTTGAATATAAATTCGAGAAACGCGCATGTGCAATGACAGCTGCCTTACAAAAATTAAGTTTGAATTTTAAGATTACTTTATAATTACCTTTAAATGTTATTGAATCACGGCCTACTCAACTATAAGGCAAAAAAGCTCCCCAAACAGCTCGGGGACGGAAATTGTGACGTCATAGTTCCGATGACGTTGTTCCGAAGATGAAGATAACTGTCCGAAACCTGTCGGAATCACTCGTTCACGCTGACACATTTTTCGTTCCGAATGCGCCGAATAGTTCCGATCTCGCACTCGACAAGACGTCGAAAATCCGTCTACCTCATGTTTGAAAGCTTCTCTGGCCTTGTTATTGAAGTTGGCCGTGATTGAATTGAATTGATTTGAAATGAAATGAAATTAAATGTATTAAATTGATTTATTTAATGGTAATTGAAAGTCGTGTAATTTTAACAACTCTATTTCTATAATTTTTACTATATTTACATTAGACGATAGTCATTAGGTACCAATATAGACATTTCGTTCAAAAACATTCAATGTTTTATTTTAGAAGTTCATAGATTGCGTCTTCAAAGTTGGAATTTTAGAAAGATTTTTCAAATATCTTCCAAAGTTGAAACTTTCGTTCGATTCAAATTTTCGAAGCTTAAATCCCGTTATGTCCCTAAAAACCCTTCCGTAATACATTCCAAGCCAAGTGCGTAAGGTTTTAGATGTCGATACGTGTGTACAGACTCATCTCTTATTCAAAAGCTTTTTTTAAAACAGTCTGCCAAAAACTGAATGTTGGTGTATGGATCGTTCGTCCTTGAAAGGTTGAAGGAGTGATCATGCGAGAATGTTCATTTCAATTTAGAACTTCGACATTTTGTTTTTGAGAGGACAGACAATTTTTGGCAGGTATTTAGCATTTACGTTATACTGATAATGTAAAGTGAAAAGTAGTATGGTATCTTTATACACGTTTCTCTTTACGTCATCCATTTTCACAGTCAGATCCACAAATTTCAAAGAAAAAGGTGATACTGTCGTTTAACCCTTTCAGTCCCAATGACAATTTGGCATCATCATTTTAGAATTTTTTTTTCTGATCGTCTATAGCCATTTATGATATCAAAAAGCACATCATTCGATTCTTCAAACATTTTCCTATTAGAAAATATTTTTTTATTAATCCCAATAGATGTCAGCCCTATTATTTTTAAAAAATTATGATCAGAAGCATAATAATGCCAAATGGCATCACTGGGACTGAAAGGGTTAAGGGGCCAGTTAACCTTTCATCCCAATGACAATTTGGCAACATCATTTTAGAATTTTTTTTCTGATAGTCTATAGCCATTTATGATATCAAAATGCACATCATTCGATTCAATCAAACATTCCTATAAAATATTATTTTTATTAATCCCAATAGATGTCAGCCCTATTATTTTTAAAAAATTATGATCAGAAGCATAATAATGCCAAATGGCATCACTGGGATGAAAGGGTTAATGGCGTTTAACCCTTTCAGTCCCAATGACAATTTGGCATCATCATTTTAGAATTTTTTTCTGATCGTCTATAGCCATTATGATATCAAAAGCACATCATTCGATTCTTCAAACATTTTCCTATTAGAAAATATTTTTTATTAATCCCAATAGATGTCAGCCTATTATTTTAAAAAATTATGATCAGAAGCATAATAATGCCAAATGGCATCACTGGGACTGAAAGGGTTAATGTAAATAGAAGAATTCATTCTCAAATTCATCAGAATTAATAAAAAAATCATTATGGAATGTCAACAGTGGAATATTAATCTAAACCCGTTTTAATCAAAAGGATAATTTAATATAAACAAACATTTTTTGAATTTGGAAGCATATAATCAAACAAACCCAACCTAATTATTCAAAATTAAATTTTCATTGTTTTAAACAAATAGAGTTAGCAAACTATAATAAGTATTATAGATTTTGGGAATTAAAAATTTATCAAAATAGTAAGTTTGACTTGGAAAAGTTTGAAATTCATTATTTAAAAAAAAAGTTTAGAGAACTTGGTTTTGATGTGTGTCACAATTTTAATCCTGTGTGAATTCGAAATAAAAATAGTGGGGCTTATTTGACTATAAATAGTTATCAGTTAAATTAAACTAAAAACATAAAATTGTATGGTTAACCTATTCGTTAACTAGAGAAAACTTTTCAATTTACTTATGATAAAAAATTTTCTAGTTACTAGACTTCAAAAATAAAATATCTAGCATTGTTTGAAAACTGCAATTTAATAAGGGGGTCTCCGGTACTAAATTCTCTAAATTTTTTTATTTATGCATGGATTTATTCCATTTTTTTACTGATTGAATACATATTTAACATGCTTCTCCAATTTTTTTGTTTTTAAGATTAAAAAACATTTTTTTAATAATTAAAAACAAAGAAAAATTTTAGGAAATTTATGTTTACAATTTTTGATATAAGTCACTAAATAATGTGATTAATATCAAGGTAAGCACTTTATGTGATGCACAATGGTATCTATAAAAGATTGTCTTCACAGAATTTTGATAAATTAAATACAAAATTTAAAAAAAATATCAAAGTTAAAATTTTCAATTTTTGGTATTTTTTTACGGAGTTGTTAGGATAAAAAATTATATTTTCCAAACAAATACTGTTTTTGAAAACTGTGAAGACAAAAAGTTTATAATAATATGTAGTACTAGCTGTTATACCCGACGTCGCACAGGTAGAGGTGGAAAAATAATTTAACAGTCAATTTAACTATTTTTTTTCTTTCATTTTAGTTACATAAGATATGAAGATTACCTGGATAAGATCGCCTGTATTAATCTCACTCTTGGTCTGCGTGCAGAAAACAAAATATTCTTAATGAAAGCGTTAGGATATCCTTGAAAATAAGAACAGCTTCAAAAAGGCGTTTAAAGTTTTGAAACTACATACTGTGTTTATGTAACTAGATTTTGTAGTACCAGTATTTAGCATGGTTCTATTTGTCGTAGAGAAAAAACAAAGGCACCATTGCTTTCAGAATAGTTCAAACTATTTTATAAAATATTAAAAGAAAAATTGTATTTTTTTAAATCGGTACCGGACCCCCTTAAATTTGAAATTTAATTTAAAAACAAAATGATAATATAAATAGTTTGGTTAATTAAAAAACAAATATTAAGAAACGAAAGTTAAAAGCATAAATTTTCAAAAAACTTGCGCTATTATTATTATTATAAATAAAGGACAGCTAATCCATTTACTTAGTTATCTGGGATATTTTGAAATTAGTAAACATTACTCATTAAAATAAGTTTACAACTCTCTATCGAATTTTCAACTTTAGAAATAGCAAAAAATCTAATTTATCAGAAATTATACACCACCATTTTTTTTATCCGAAGATTCCGTAAGCGTTTCACCATAGAATGATAAGCAAATAATTTAATTGGATTTCACTAATTCGAGCATTTTATTGGTTGCGAAAATTACTTCTTGTGATTCGATATCATTTTACTATTTTGCTTTTGAAAGGAAAGAAAATGAAGCATGAAATTGTTTAAATATGGATTAAAACTGAAACATGATGCGAAATCTATAAACTTTCGCATTTTCGTCCCTACTTTTCGAAAAGGAAACGGTTTAAAATTGAGTTAGTTCATTAAAGAGGAAAAAATCGCCAATTATGAATGCCTGTGTTGTTCCATTTGTGAAAACTAATTAAAATTCCTTCTGAATATTATTCGTCCTTTAATTTAGTTTGGATTTTTTTTTGTCTGATCTGATAGCTGGATGTGAGGAGATTTCATAAGTTTAGTTGGGTAAAAAGATTTTTTTCGTGTGAAATTTAATCTAAATTCCTTGCTTATTAACGCTTATTTAAATTAGTTTTTCGTTAATTTTGAAAAGTATTTATCATCGTTTTAGAGTTTTAATTATGCTTAATGGGTTATTGATTTTTTTTTTTTATAATTTAGAATTGAATTTGTGTGCGTTATTTTTTCCATAATCAAACAAAAATAATAAAAATGACAGTTTATATTGATCATTAAAATAATAAATATTATTACATTTTTAATTGTTCAATAATTATATTATTACAACAACAACAATAATACATGATAAAATTTAGTTTCGTAGGACATTAGACTTTTCATAACATAGGTTCATTTTCAATAAACAGACACTTGCTTCATACCCATTTTTTAAAAATATTATCCTTAATAGAATTTATTTTTACAACTAATTATTTTTACATTAAAGTTCAGTTAAACCTCTTATTTAAAATTACTAAGCCATATTTAAATAATAAAAACAATACAATTAAAGTTACTTACAATAACACATACTTAAAGATCGTGCGGTATGACGTAAAAATTACTTGGTATGAAGAATACTTTTCTTACATGCCCTACATTTAAAAACAATTCAAAGTTTCTATAAAATAGCGGTTACCAAAACTTTCAGCAAGTTTATTATGTTGTTTCTAGATAACTCTGGATCATATTTTCACCTTCACAAGCCTAAATACACAAAATATGTTTTAGAGATACCTAAAAAAACTTTACATTAAACTCCACCAAATATAAATGGTTTTACTCCCTTGAGGCTTCTGAAAATATGTTTTTCTTAGAATATAGGCAGATCGCTGCTATGGGTTTTAAAAGTTTTAACTTACATTTTTGACTTATGCGTAAAAAAAGTTTTAAAATAATAATTTTGAAATAAGACTATTTAAGAGGAAAACAATTATGTTGATCGCATTCAATTTTAGTTCAGATTATAGTTTTTTTTGCTAATAGTAATTAAAGTTAACCCTTACAAATACATTTTAACAAAACCATAGAAAAAAATTCGAAATGTACTTAATAAGTTTTTCATCCACAGAGAGCTCAGATTCATTGTAATCTGCGCGTCAAAATTGGTAACGAGAGTCGCCTAGATGGTGCCCCAAAAAAATGGCTCTCACATCTGGGGAATATGCCGAGTCTGCAAAAGGCTTGACCGCCAATGTTGCAGCAGTTATGGCTGCGTAAAAGCGGTTTAGGTTTTGTGCGGTTCTAGTTCTTGTTGTGTTTCAACCAAGTTGGCTATTGTGGCCTTGTCAAGTTGGGTTATGCAATTTCGAGAATTTAGAGGCGGCTAGATGGTGTGTTATAAAAAGCTGGTGATGCGTGGCTCAGGGCTTTTTGTCGTTCATTCGTTTTGTTGTTTTGTTTCGGGTTTCCTAGAAATGTTTCTAATGAAAGGCTAAGCTCATGCCAGCCGCTCTGCAAAGGACAATTACAGCGTTTTCCACAAACATATTTATTCGATTAAGCATATTAAAAAAACTCTAAAACTCAAGTATTTCTGGTTTTAAAGATGTATTTATTTTTAAATTCATGTTTAAAGTTAATGATACGTCACTCCTGTTAAACCACTCTTAGCATAACAGATGACGTCACGGTTGGCTTTTTTTTTTGTTCTTGGCGTGTTATTTCGTATCACGTTTCACTGTATCGCTTTTGAAACTGTGAAACGTGCTTTCATCCTTATCAAACTCTTAAAAAAGTTATGCTATTTCACAGAAACATGTCATGTTCATTCCAGTTATAATTTCTTCAAACGTTGAACGATTTCACTCGACTATTCCGACCAGATCCAACATTCAATAGTTCTGCAATAGCTCATACGCGCTCTAGTGTGTGTATTTTAACTAACAACCAAATTTGGAACAAGCTGTTTAACTTCCTTAATATGAACTGCTTACAAATAATATTGCCTTCTCTTTTAATGAGGTTTCGCAGAAATTGTAATGTTTACTATTTTATAAGGTGTATTACAGCATAGATCGAAACATCGCCAAAAACATAACAGTTGACGTCAGAGCTGTTTTCAGTGACGTACATTTTCGGCAAATTTCAAAAATGCATTTTTGTTGAAATTAACATATTCGTGAATATTTAACCTTACATTCGGAATCTGCAGCTTCTAATGTATCAGAAAACACATATTATGAATTTCGCGTTTCATGCAACTTGTCCATTGACGGTGCGTTAGTTACCTCGAGCCGTTCGGTGCCTAGTCAGGAGTCTGCAATTGACCCATCCCTACCTCTGCAATCGACGGGACGTTAGTTTCTGTGATTCGCCCTGTTTCTTGTCAAGAGTCATACCTGTCCGCGCCCATGAACTTCCATGTCTTTTCCTGGTGTCTCTTGCGGTTACTTTCCGAACTTCTGTACCACCCCGTCTCATGAGCCCAACTAGTACCCTCGTCCACTGCCTGCCACATCGGCCCGTTAGGTTGCCAACCACACTTGTACTTTTTTAAAAGAATTTATTATTGTTATACAAATCTTATGCTAAGTTTACTTTTACCCCTCATATATTTATTAAATATTAATTGATATTAATTAAGTGTTTTTAAACCTTTATTCACTTAGTGTGTTTTATGTAATTAGGCAGTATGTTTATATTTTTCTGCCAGGGTTATTTCAATGCTTATTTTTAGTGTATCTTTATCTGTGATAATCATGCCTGGGAATGTGACCAGCTGGAGTAATTTGTCTGTCATAGTTTTTTGTAAATTAAAGTCCTAAACAAATTAAAGTTTAATCAATAATTGCTTTAAACACTTGTCTTTATTCGGTGTCACAACACAGCCCCATTAGAGAAAAAAAAACTTAAGTTTTCGGAAACAATAATTAAATATGCGATATTTTTTTCTTTATTTATACATATTAAAGTAACAAGGTGTGACGCTTCCAGTTGATATTAATATTTGATACACACTTATTAAAAATTGCATGTGGTCTTCGCAATCGTCATCATGTAAAATAGTAAAATAAAAAAAAATCCGTATAGAGAAGGCTGATGTATTTTAAATCCTTCGTAATCCAATCATCCGTCATCGTTTGGGCCTTAGTGAGCCTAGTGGTCAGCGTCTCGGTCTCGGGATCGGAAGGTGCTGCGATCGAGTCCCGGTACCACTGAAGACCTACCGAGTATATGCGGAGTACGTGCTCGTTAAATCTGTTGGGTCCGAAAGTCCTCTAAGTTCCCATACCAAATCAATACCTCTGGGGGTGACAAGCCAATTCTGGGGGCCTCTAGTTGGCCTCTGTCTCTAAAAATTAGATGGATCCACTTATGTGTGTGTGTTGTCTGTTTGTCTGTCTTACTTGACGAAGGTTTATAAGCGGGTCGCTGACCAAGCACACAAACCTGAATATATATGTCTACCAACCAACCAACCAACCGTCATCGCGTACTATAGTTCAGAAGTCGCTTTCAGATTGCTTTGTGTACCCACTCAGGTGTCGCTCTTGTCACTTGATTATGAAGGCTCCTCTCCAATAGCCACCATGTAGCTCTAGTGAGACGCTAATTCAACAAAAACAAACTGTTTAGTTCTTATACTTAACGGCTTTTTTAATATCTGCCAAAGTGAAAACTACGTACCTACATTTCTACATGCTGTTTTTAATGAAGTAGTGACGATGGTAAACGCCGCTGCAGTGGTATTGAACAGGAGAAAATTTCCCCCGCCTATCATAAATTCACTTAATATTGTCATTACTTGATTAAAAACTGCAGGTAAACCCGCAAGTACGGTTTTCACTATGGCGGAAGTTAACGGAACCATCGTCGTGTAGAGCTTCTGTGTCTTTAAAGTTGACTAGGCCATGTTTTTACCTGCAGATTTCAATCAAGTAGTGACAATCGTAAACTCTGCTGAAATGGCATTGAGAAGGAGCAAATTATTTCGTACTTCAAATTCACTCAACATTGCCATTACTTGATTGAGAACTGTAGGTAAAAAACCGTAAGTGCGTTTTTTTTTACTGTCTAAAACCTACCATTACCTTGTAAAACTGGTCTTACATTTGTGTCACACCAAAGTCTTACGATACGATGTGGGACGACATCGATCCTATTTGAAGAATAAAGTGTTTGTGGTCTCCCGCAATCTGCGGACAAACAACATAATCCGTTTCTCAAGTACTTTTTTTTCTTCCTCTTTTATTTATCTAATACCACCAAAAAGATTCGTCTCATTTTCTTTCCAAAAACCATCCTCATTCTGGGAAAACAAGAATCGAAACAGGTGCGCTTGAAAAATATTAGGCATTCGCGGTGTTTGCTGCCATCGAGTTTATGTGAGTATACTTCTTTTTTGCGGTGAATTATTTTTTTTTCATCTTTGGGGATTTTATATTTTTTATTCCTGAATTGAAAGAAGATATTTAAAGTGCAGAATAAATTCTCTGGAGCAACGTGCATGGAGATTGAATTCGTCGTTCTATGAAGAATTTATAAGTTCTTTTAGGGGAAAAACTCCCTTGGCGATGTCATATTCATTCGGCAGAAGATTCGTTTTTGGAAATATTTGCAGCAAATATTCGTCGCTAAAAGTTGGTTTTAGGGAAAAGAATATTTTGGAATTAGTTTTTCATTCATCAAATTTGAAAAGTTTTAACTGAATAAACAGACTTTTTAGTAGAAATATTATAGGTTTATTTTTTTAAAAAGTTTATTCAGGCCGAGTAGATTTCGTTAGTAGAAATATTTTGCAACTATAAATTAGCAATTTTAACAGCAAAGTGCATTTATATAGTAATATTAAATTATTTTAGCACATCTCGTTAACCTACGCTTTTAAGTATTCAACGATCAAATAAAACAACTAATACTTAGCCATCAAATAAAATTTAACAAAAATAAATTAATACAAGCAGAGTAAATATCCTTGATAGAAATATTTTGCATGTATAAATTAGAAATTTTCATATTAACGTTGCCTATTTTACTGTTTCTCATTGACCCCCGTCTTTTGAGTACTTAACGAATGTACATAGCTATCAAATTAACTTTTGTGCCTTTGTTAACACATAAAACACGGGCGCAGATTTGCCCGTGTTCTAGATGTTAACGGATGCACAACACGGGGAATGAAACGAAGGCTCGTTTAACGAATGTACATAGCTATCAAATTAACTTTTGTGCCGTCGTTAACACCTAAAACACGGGCGCAGATTTGCCCGTGTTCTAGATGTTAACGGATGCACAACACGGGGAATAAAACGAAGGCTCGTTTAACGAATGTACATAGCTATCAAACTAACTTGTGCCTTCGTTACACCTAAAACACGGGCGCAGATTTGCCCGTGTTCTAGATGTTAACGATGCACACACGGGAATGAACGAGCTCGTTTAACGAATGTACATAGCTATCAAAGAACTTTGTGCCTCGTTAACACCTAAAACACGGGCGCAGATTGCCCGTGTTCTAGATTTAATGGATGCACAACACGGGGAATTAAACGAAGGCTCGTTTAACGAATGTACATAGCTATCAAATTGACCTTAAGCATCCGTTAATAGATATTTAATATTTTCGGGAATAGCTTATTTTATTATTTAAATCAGATATTTTTTACTATAAACAATAAAACTTATCAGTATTGCAACTATTGAACTGAGAAATTTATAAAATACTTTGGACTATTTATTAGCACTATAAACTTTAAAACAAATATTGATTTCCAAGAAAGCTATTAAAAATTAGGCTTATAATTACTTGCCCTTCCAAATCTCTATATATTTTAATCTTTTAATCCAAAATTTTGATTTCACTACTTTCATATACTATTTGAATGTGTTCCAGAAGTTAACAATACTAAATTTTCTTTTAACTATTATTTTTTATTCTTCTTCAGTTTATATTTTGCAGTTCACAACTTTTTATTTATTATATTAAATTACATATGAAGTTCATTACACTATAAAAGTTTTCGCAAACTTCATAAGTCTTATTCCTATTTGCAATTCCAAATATTTATACAATAAATCTAGGCAAAAAGTTAATGAAATGAGCGTTTTCCCTAACTATCAATGCATCATATTCTTTTTAAATAACATATCAAATACATTGTTTGAATGAGTTCAGAAAGTTAACAATATTTTTTTCGAACGTTTAGGATACCACATTCTTCTTTAACTTTCATTTGCAATTATTATTTTCCTTATAAGAATAAAATGAAATAGAAATTGTAACTAGCATATATAATTCACTGTTTCAATGTATTCATAAAGTTTACAGTATAAGCTTTTTTACAACATTTTAGGATACTACATTCTTCTTCAACTTCCACTTGCAATAATCATTTTTCTATGCAAATTGATAGATACAAAAAGTTAATACAATTAACACTTTCCTAACTATCCAGATATTATATATATTCTTTTAACTATCATATAGAATTATAGAATTCCCTGTTTGAATGTGTTCATAAAATTAGCAAGATTAACTTTTTCCCAACGTTTAGGATACTACATCCTTTTTTTTAATCCCATTTACATTTCAAATTTCCCTTATGCAAGAATCAGATGAAAATATCTAAATCTTAAGATATTATTTTCGTAAGTAAAATATGTAATTCTCTGTTTGATTGTGTTCATAAAGTTAGAAAACTAACTTTTTTCCTAACGTTTAGTCACAAACATTCTTCTTTAACTTCCATTTTCAATTATCATTTTCCTATGCAAATGAATCTGTGCCAAATTCCTGAATATGTACAAAGAGTTAGTATAATTAGGCTGTTTCCCATCTCTCAAGATATTATTATACTTTTTATAACTAACATATACAATTCACTGTTTGAATGGGTTAATAAAGTTAGCAATACTACATTCGGGGTACTACATTCTTCTTTTAACTTGCATTTGCAATTCTCATTTTCCTATGCAAATGAATAGATACAAAAAAATTAATACAATTTGCTCTTTCCCAACTCTCAAGATAATATACACTTTTTTAACTAACGTATCCAATTACTGGTTGAACATGTTCATACAGTTAGTAAAACTAACTTTTTTCCCAACGTTTAGAATACATTATTTTTAACGCCTATTTGTAATTCTAATTTCCCTCATACAAGGATCAGACGGTAAGGTCCAATTCTTAAGATATTGCCTTTTTGTAACTAACATATGTAATTCATGTGTGGTAATGTGTACATAAAAGTTAACAATATTCACATTTTTTCCCAACGTTTTGGATACTACATTCTTCTTTAATTTCTTCATTTTTTTTTTCAAATAAATATATACAAAAAGCTAATACAACTAGCTTTTTCATAAATATCAAGATATTATATTCTCTTTTAAACAAACATACGCCATTCATGGTTTGAATGTGTTAATAAAGTTAGCAATATTATTTTTTCCCAACGTTCAGGATACTACATTCTTCTTTAACTTCCATTTGCAATTCTCATTTTCCTTACAAAGGTCAGATGAAAAAGAAACTTTCGCACGTCCAAGAAACGTATCTTGAAGGCATTCGTAATCGAAAAGCCAAGAAAGTGTTGAGCTTTCAACTTTGCCCGGAAAGATTTCAAAAAGAGAAAGTTCACCCGTTTTCCTAAGAAAAGGTTCATCAGTCTCTGTCAAGGAAGAGAGATAGCACTTTAAGATATCTCGAAGGTTAGTTTAAAAGACGTGTAACTACCGTTTTCGATAAACTGAGTTTTGTACAGAAGTAGCAGACTATCCTAATTCCAAAAATATTGTTTAGCTCTAACCATTCGTTGTAAAATAGATGTAGTTTCATTAAGACGGAATGCGAGACGTAGACTGGTCTCTAACACGAAGTCTCCTTTCTGTGTTAATTCATTTAATAAAAAATTATTATCTCTGCCAAATTACTCCAGGTGTAATGAATATTTTCAGAAATACACTGTTAAAAATTTTGTGCTTGGTTTCACCATGATATTGGTTCCTAGTAGCTGCAACGGCTGAATGGTGAAACGTTCCACCATATTTTTGGTATTCGGTTGAACCATTTCTCAAGTTTTTGTTTCCAAATCCAGAAAAACGGTTCAGCCAAACACCGAAAAAAAGGTGAAACATTTCACCATTCAGCCGTTGCAGCTACTAGAAACCAATATCATGGTGAAACCTAGCACAAAATTTTTAACAGTGTAGTTTTTTTCATACGAAAAAATGTAGCTCGCTTAATTCGTTCAACATGCAAAATGGATGTATTTTCATTAAGGGGGGATGCGAGGGGTTGACGGGTCTCCAAAAGTCTTCTCCTTACGTTAATCTAACGGGAAAAAATTCTAAGCCAAATTTTTATAACTGTATTGAATATTTTCACTAACGATTTTATTATCAAAATTGTAGCTGGCTTACAGCGCTTTATAATTCCACCTTTTGAAATTAGTTTATTTTTTTTCTAATTTCTAATAAATAATTGTTCAACAAAATAGTAAAACCAATTTTATTAAGTAGAATTATAGAGCCTTTTAATCTATGTATATTTATCATATTATAAAACCGTTAGTAAAAAAATTCAATACAGCCGGAGTATTTTAGCCAAGATAATTATTTTTCCCATTGGCTTAACACAGTCTCCATAAACTCGTACAATGCTCCATAAATCTTATATAGACTCCATAAATTTAGTGTAAAATATTATCTTGAAAACTTATTTGTGTAAATTAACTCTATAAATTTGGTATAAGATTACTTCTTATTAACTTCCTATTTGTGTAACGTTACTCCATTAATTTGTTATAAGGTTTCTCCTTGTAAACTTCTTATTTATGTAAAGTTACTCCATAAATTTTGCGGAACGTCACCGTTTATAAACTTCGTATTCGTGTTAAGGTGCTATTTAAATTTGGTGTAAGGTTACCCCTTGTAATCTTCTTATTTTTGCAACGTTACTCCACAAATTTGGAACAAAGTTACCCAATGTTAAATTATCATTTATGTAAAATTAATCCACAAATTTGGTGTAAGGTTGAAAATCTTATTTATGTAACGCTACTTCATAAATTTGGCATAAGGTTACGACTTGTAAAATTCTCACTTGTGTAACAACAATCCATAAATTTGGTATCACATTACCCTTTGTAAACTTCTTATTTATGCATCTTCACTCCATAAATTTCGTGTAAGGTTACCCCATAAGCTGTAAAAATATATTCTTCCAACAATTTCATGAAGTAAAGTTACACAACACATCTTTACAGCACAGTTACACCTATGTCGTAATAACCTGTGGATATGGGAAAGACATTTCAACCTTCGTTTCAGATCTTTCATTTCTGGCAGAGACTGAGAACTTTCGGTCCCAGTTCGGCGTTTTAAATTGCGTTTGGGGTTCCTTTTCTTTTGAGCTATCCGAATACAGAGATATAGTCCACACAGAAAGAGAGAATTTAAGGTGAAGAACGCAAAAGTGTAGATATAATGTCTATTTTCATAATATTTTTCGGACTGAAAAATGCTAAGCGACCAAATGTTTGCAGTATTCATTCTTTTCAGAGATATAGACGTTGGTATTTTTTCCTCCAACTTTAAGGTTTTGTAAGGAAATTTCTCAATATATGGAGAATTTTACCCTGTTGAGGATTTAGCTTTATTTTTGTCTGGAAAATATCTTATTTTTTATTTCCAAGTAAGTGTTTTTCTTTCTAAAAAAGTTACATTTATTTGATAACATTACTGTAAAAAAAGTTTACTAAATAAATTTTAAATTGATTGACTTGATTGACAACTATTGATTGATTGATTGACAACTATTTCTATATATTCTCATAGATTGATTTAACTTTGATTTAAAAAAAATAAATATGTTTTAAAATTAAAAAAAAAATTAAAACACACGTTAGTTATTTTTGCGTGTTTATGAGCTTTTTCGTAGTAGTACTTTGAAAAAAAAACGAAAACATCTTAAAATGTGAACATATTTAAACATCAAAGTATTTTAACAGACAAAAATAAATCATATTAAAATAAAATGCGCAATGAAATAGTAAAACCCCCTGAGTTTTAAATTTCAAATATTATTATTTATAATAAAACACGATATATTAAATCAAGTAAAATAGGCCGAATGCGAAATCCACAGTATTGTTTTTCTATTTAAAAAATGCTATCTTACAGGTACTTAATATAAAGAAAACCAAAATCTTTAAGCACTTTTCAATACACTTATGCATTTTTTTGCTTTCTTTAAAGTCTCTTAGATTGTAGGGTATTTCTATAATAGGACAATATCTGTTAGAGTATATTGTAAATTCTTTAATTTATTTTCCAATAAATAATATGTTGAAAAAGTTATTTTTTCGAAAATAGCCTATTTAAAACAGCCGTAATATTTCTCTTCTTACAAGGCAATGTCGACAAATATATTTTTTAAATGAATGTTTTAGTATTTTTTTATATTCTGTAACTTTGTGTTTATAAATCTGCATGAATTTGCAAAACAAAACAGATAAATATTTTAATCCATACAACTAATATCGGCATTCATAAATATATTTTCCAAGCAGGTTAGTTCTGAAACATCACACTGAATAAATTTAGATTTAATGAAATTGAATGGAAAAATTTATATCTGAATTTTAATACCCTAAAAAATTGTCATATATTCACATATTATCATATATTAACCTTTGAATTTTACCACTAATATCAAGTTCTTTCAGAAGTCAGGTAATAGATAAACCTCTGCTACCTCGCTAAATATTTAAAGAATACAAGATACTTTATTCGTGGATAATCCTCGTATTTCGCACAAAATAGGAAAAAAGTTAAGTCAAAATTGTCTGTAACCTCTTTTCGTAAATATTTCCTTCTTTTATTTATTTAAACCCCGTGTAAGAGGCATTGGATATTCTATAAGGGGAGTAAATCAGGAGTCTGGATGTGACGACGTATTATGCGAGCCGATAGACGACATTGTAGCCTATTTTGCTATTCTGCAAACTGACATAGCCAAAACTGCTGGATAAAAAATGACTCCATAAAATACACGGACTAGAAATATCGTACATTGTGTTCCATTTTTTTTTTGTGTGTGTCTATTTTTGAATAAATTTGTAAGCAATATTTTGAAACTATTTGTCCGGAGTTAAAATTTAATCAATGGTTCAGGTGGCAGAGCTTCATGAATATATTTATTATTTGGCTGATTTAGAACATTTCTTTCTAATATGTTTCGAACTACAAATATCTATACCAACAACAGACAATTACTCATAATCTTTTAAATAATTCTCAAATATAATTTTAAAAATTAGTTTAAATTTATCAAATTGAGAAATATCACACATTTCCTCCACCCTTTTATACTTCTCGCATTATTAATCATATTACTATAGCTCTTGCCTTTATTTGTATTCACATTTTTTATGGATGTATGTTGTTATCACAACATGTACTACGTTCCTAGTAATCAGTTTATACTCTATATATCCTTTAAAGTTTCAGTTACTATGTACATCGGTTGCAAAAGGATTTGCTATGTTATGTGATATTGCAAATACTATTTGATTTGTGTAGTGATATATAACTTTTGCTTTCCAATAACATTTACTGCTATGTAATAAATTTACTTTACTCACACTTACAATGCATTCCTTTTGTTATGAAGTCATTATGCCATTTTATCTACACATAGTGTATGTCTATGTAGTATTATTCACCATGTAATTCTTTTTAATCACATTTACTACCTTCTTTAAAATCCTATTTATTTTACATGTACTTTGTAATCATATTTAAACCTTAGCTTTCTAAAATAATATACTGCTAGCTAATAACATTTATTATGTTATTTGCACTCATATTTACTAAGTATGTATTTCTTATGATATTCTGCTTTTCTGCCATGCCATTTTTAATTGCATATACAATGTATGTCATTTCTAATCTCATTTACCATGATATTTCTCTACATTTAATACGTAAATAAGGAACCTTACAAATAAGTATACAAAGTGTATATTCTCTTTGTTTTTCACAATCATCAGAGTAACATGTGAAGAATAAATATTTAATTAAAAATGTATAGTAAAATGCCCGAACCATTTAATTTTTTTAATTTCTTAAGTTAATGTTAAGTCAAATGTTTCAAATGTTAAGTTTATTCAAAGTTATGCAATATTATACATCATTCTAATCTATCAAAATACTTAGCAAAAATGTCGTGGGGGTACCAGTAAAAGTGTGTACCGTGCAAGAGCATACCCATGTAAATCTGAAATCATGCATGTAAATGTACTTAACCAGTTAAATTACCCCATACACATGTAAAATTGAAATTATAGATACAATTTCAATTAAACTATTTAAATAACTTATTGATGCACTCACCATATCACTTAATCAACAAACTTTCTTGCCATTTTTTTTTTACGATCTTCAACATTCGACAGCATTTCGGAACCCGAACACCGTACATTACATACGTCAAAATTTTTATTAAGTAAAATTCCAAAATCAGATCTTATTCCATAAAACGCAAGTGGTTTCAGCTTCTTTCGGAATTATCAAGTACTCTAAATATTTTACTGCCTCTGCCTCCATTTCAGTAGCCTGGCATTAAGGCTATCAGGGCAGAATGAAGTCGAAGAACTTGAAATTTTTACGACCAAAATAGCAAAGTTCGAACTCCTAGCTTTTTATGACTGCATATTTATTTCTGTTTTATCTGCGAGATGATCGGTGTTGCGCAAAGGAACGGATTTTTAGAAGCAAAGGGGTATTTTTGTATTCCTCTCCCGAGCGAAATTCTTTATTGATTGTACAAATTTTATATTTGGGTTTCAGATAAATTCTTGATATTAAAGTTATTTTCAAATTTTATGTGACCACGGAAATGTTTATGCATTGTAAAATACATTCGAAATTGAGACATATTTTTAAGAAGCATATGTACTTAACAATTGCATAAAATAAAGAGTGCTTTCTTATTATTACATTATATTACACTCTTAAAACAAAAGAGTGAAATTCACTCCTATAGGAGAAGTGCATTTTCGGCACCGGAAAGGAGTGGAAATTAACTCAGACTGAGTTAAAACCGCTCGTTTGTTTTAAGAGTGTAATATTATCAAAATGCACTGTAGCTGCCAATGATTTTCATTATAAAGTAAGTTATATAAATAGCTGATTAACTTAAATACCCATTAGAAATTAAACACCAAATCTGCGAATTAAACACCAATAGGGTAACTGCGCCACTCTAAACAGATTAAGGACAGGCCACTTCAAAGGGATGGAAATCCAAAAACATGGAAGGAAACACTCCAGCTGCAGAAACTGCCCCGACTCGGAACTGGATCCAAAACATATTTTCTCTTGTCCAGCCATCCTGGAAAAATTGCAGCAAATCACCAACTCGCCCTACATAGACCTTTATGGTGACCACTGTCTGCAGATCGCTGTAGCAGTCTATGAGACCTTTGGTCCCATATAATCATTATCCATGGACACGACATCATCATTAACTTCAGTGTTTAACATAAAGCAGCACGTGAGACTTAAAAATATTACCGTAGACGACTTTCAAAGCCATAAAACAGCTTGAAAAACAACAGCTTGAAACAGCTTGATTCAAAGCCAATTGATAAATTCTTATGCTGAGTGTATTAAGTTTTGTGAGTAATATAGGGATATTTAAATAATGTAACACGAACAGCACTATCGGGACATAGGCATTGGGCATATCTCAAAACGACAACAATGATTCCCAACATTTTCTTCCACAATGAAGTTAAAGAAGTTTGGAATAGTTAAAAATTTCCGTTTAATTGGAGTCCTTGCGGATAGTTTAAAGAAAACATAACCGAACAAAACTATGAAGTGGACAATAAAGCGGAGTTGTGGCATTTTCTTTCAAATAAACAAAATATTTCAACCAAGTTGCATCAAACTTACATTCTTAAAACTAGGTAACAACAAAACATACAATCCGAAAAAAGTGCACACATAAATCTCTTCTTCAATGTATTCTAGAATTTTAAAAGCATACAGAAAACCCACAATCTCTATTATTCATAGACCCTTCCTCAATTACACTCCCGATGATCATAAAAGAACCATTTTCAAACATCTATCAGTACCCACAATAGGTAATGCACTCAAAATTGGAGAGACCATATTCCTTTTTTTTTATCATGTCTATTACTTTCCAAACTTGTCGTCCCGATCAGTCATTTGTCATAATTACCTCACCTCTTTTGGCGAGTGTTGGAACATGCTTCCTGGAAATCACCTGCAATTTATTATTTCAAGTGCCTACAGAGGGGATGCGGCAAGAAATCGTATTACACACGTCATTAGCTTGCCCTTTGTCATTCGAGAACACACACTTCCAGCGGCGGGAACATTCATCATTAAGTGGAATCATCGCGTTTTTGAGGAATTTTGTCCAATTCCCTGTTCGCTAATGATGGAGGAAATATGTCTCGGGATTTTTGCATCCAGAAATAAGTGGGAATTTGAAATTTGATATATACGGTTGTATTTGTAACGATAGATGGATTCAATGTCGTAGGTTTTATAGTTAGATACTTTTCTTTAAACAATTCAATTGAAATGCCAAAAGATGAAACAACATGTTATATAAAGTATTTCTTCTAAAATACTACAATTTGGTAAGATAGATAGGTATTAAAACAAACTTGTCTGTTCAGAGTTTGCCCTTTGTCATTCGAGAACACACACTTAAAACAGTGGGAACATTCATCATTAAGTGGAATCATCGCGGTTTTGAGGAGTTTTATCAGATTCCCTATTCACTAATGATAACAAAAATATGTCTCGGTATTTTTTGCATCCTGAAATAAATGGGATTGTGAAATTTAAAATATACGGTTGTCTTTGTAACGATATATGGATTCAATGTGTTATTGTGTTTTACCAGTTTTATAGCAAAATACTGATATTTCTTTAAACAATTCAATTGAAATGGCAAAGGATGTAATATTTTGTTTTAGAAAATATTTTTCTTGAAAGTTGACATGTTTGTAAGATTGTAAAACAAGCTTGACAGTTCGGAGCTGGCCCTTTGTCATTTGAGAATACACACTTCCAACGGCGGGAACATTCATCATTAAGTGGAATCATCGCGTTTTTGAGGGATTTTTATGAATTCAATATTCGCTAATGATGAAGGAAATATGTCTCGGGATTTTTGATCCACACAGAAATAAGTAGGAATTTGAGTTTAAATCATAGGATTTGGTACGGTTATACTTTAGGTGGTTTGTAAAGACATATAGATTTAATATGTCATTGTTTTTTGCCAGTTTTAGAGTAAAATACTTCTTTAAACATTTCAATTGCAATTGCAAATGATGTATTATTTTGTCAAAGATTTTTATCACAAGTTATAAGATAGGCGAGGAAGTAAAGCAAACTTGACAGTTTGAAGTTTGTACTTTGTCGTTTCAGAACACACACTTCAACGGAGGGAACATTCATCATTGAGTGAAATCATCGCGTTTTTGCGGATTTTTGTTAGCATTCTGTATTAGCTAATGGTTAAGATAATATGCCTCGTCATTTTTGTATCCAGAAATAAGTATAATTTAAGTGGTTTTGAAGTTTAAAATCGATGTTGTGGTAAGGTTTTCTGGGAAATGATTTATGGCTTCAATGTGTCATAGTATTGTGCTTGTTAGTTTTAGTGTAAGATACTTATTTAAACTATTCAATTGTAATAGTAGGGAATATTTAATATTTTGCAATTATGCATAGAAATTTTCTAAATATCCACAATTTGGCAAGAAAGTTCAAGGCTCGAAAGTTTGGTAATCCAAAAGAACACACATCCACGGAGGAAACATTCATCATTAAGTGAAATCATGAAGTTTTTGCTGAATTTTGTCGAATTCCCTATTTACTTATGATGAGAGAAATGTGTATTTTAAATTTTGCAACAGAATATGACTATATAATTCTTTTTAACAGTTTTGTTCAGCAAATATACCAGTTACTTTCTCTAAAAAAAGCACATAAAGGAAGTAACTTCCCTGGAAAGTTTAAGAAAAAGTCCATTTGGATGCAAAAAACGGGATGACACCAATATTATGATTACTTCTTTCTCAACAGCGTGCTGGAGCGGTATATCTCGTATTCAATCCACCAAACTTTGGGTTCATTCGTTAAACCACTTCCTAACTGCGGCGCGTGTTGCAACTTTAACAACGACGAATTATATTAAAGTGTCAAAAAGATTAATGTTAACTGTTTTTACTTATATTTCTGGGGATAATCCGAAAATCTCAAAAAGCAATGTAAACTTGAAGAAGCCATAACCTTTACGATACACAAGAGTAACGTTACGAATTTTTTTTACAGTGTATCCGATCAACAAATTACACCACGATTCCAACACACTTTTAATTACATCCTTCCCCAAAACAGTCTCCTTCAACAACACCGACAAACATCCCTCTAAAATTCTAATTCCCCACACTTCTCACTGTCTTGTGTCGAACACACGCCCGTTCGAGGATTGATCAATTAATTTTACCCCGTGAATAATGAAATGTTGGAGTAGTTCTGGAAGCCCTAATTACTACCGTTGGTCATCCGAACCCGCTTCGTGCCAAAGACTCTAATCAAGAATTTTCTTAATCGCAATTTAAACACCCGACGCCATGAGATAAGACTAGACGAGAAGAGGTCATCGACATACAAGAAGTAACATACTATCTGATAGTTAAATGGTAGTTTGGGGTAGGGATAAGATGGATGTACGATTTTGGCATGAAATATCGCCCTTTATGGCGACTTGTCGCTGTAGTTTGAATAGCAACCAAACAAATTTCGTTATTTTCGAATTGACGCCACCGCCACAGATTAGGTAAGGTTAGTTAGGTTGAATTTTCATCACACCAGAGGTACAAGAGGGTGTAGCGGCCTCAGTAACTCACAGTCTACCAATATGATCCTCAAGGTAGGGATGAGTTACCTCGGCTTATATACTACTATTAACGTCGTAATCAAGAATAGTGGTAGGAACGAGATGGTAAATAAGCGCCACCTAGTTGTTGATGGCATATTGAGGTTGCGTGTGTGGTGAACCGCCACAAGGGTATAGACGACGTAATTTAAATCCACGGTCAAGTGACGAACCGACACCTGAGTAGACAACCAACGCAATTTTTTAAGGCCAACATCGTCGGGACTTTATTACATATTTTACCTTCACTCACTTTCTACACACGGGGTATTATTCGTCGGACTTTTTCTCTACACAGACCGTTTGTGGGACGGCATCTATTTTGGCTATGCCCGGGTCCGAACCTGGAACCTTTCGCATGCAAGGCAACAACTTAACCTACTGTGATCCCCAAGTCTACCTATTTTTGCGAAAAAGAATGCTTTTCTCGGCGACGTTTCGCTATCAACCAAAACTCTTATTTGTTTTAGGTTCGTAATTTATATGTCAAGAGATCATGTGTTTTGTTTTTAAAAAATGAACTGCCATTTCGCAAAACTCTAAAATCGAAATAAATACAAATACAAAAATTGTCGACCAACAACAGGCCAGAGGCTCAGCAAGGTTGCTCCAAAATAAATCTAATACATTACCAGTTTCCAATGACTATCAAGATTCTTCTTAAAATCTTCTACTCATTTCGAATACACCACATAATCTGATAAAGCATTCCACTAATTGACAACTCTATTGTAAAAATTATGTTTTCTTACCTCCCTTCTAAAGCACGATTTATTCAATTTCTGATCATGTCCTTTGGTCCGGCTATTTAAGGTAAAACCTAAGCCCTCCATGTCTCCCTGTTTTATGAACTGAATCATTGTGTTTAAAATTGTTCAAAATTTCAATGATATGAAATATTCGCAAAGTCTTTGTTCCAAACCCATGTGACAAAGGGAATGATGTTAGGTCTCCTTTTAGGCTTGCCAATGTGCGGTTTATTTTTACTTACAGTCTTTGAAAAGGACTCCAAACAGTTAATTTAATAAATAGATTCTCTTAAGTGATGAATGTACGGCTAGAGGAAAACTATTGAGGAGATCGAGTTCGTTAACTAGCTGCAAATGGGCTTGTAAGTGTATTAAGGAATTAGTGGATGATTATAATTGTTTAGTTGAAGATAAATTACGTCAAGGGTGATAAATAGTGGTTTGTATGACGTTAATTTTGTATTCGTTTCGATGATTATTATTACGGAACGCATAATGTTTCCTCGGTGTTCGGTCGGGAATGTAAATTTGCATTTCATATATTCAAGCATTGTATATAGATATTTTACGTTGATATTTTTAGACTTCAAATTACATAAATTTTGTTACGTGACTGTAGCTGCCTCAGTAACCCATAGTCTACCAAAAGGATCCTCAAGGTGGAGATGAGTTACCTCGGCTTATATACTACTATTAACGTTGTAATCTGGAATAGTGGTAGGAACGTGGCTGTAAATCAGCGCAACCTAGTTGTTGATGGCACATTGAGGTTGCGTGTGTGGTGAACCACCACACCACTCCCCTCCTAGAAACAACGAAGTAAGGAACCGTGCGCGGGTTGCTTCACTGTGCGTTGAGCTGCGGTTGATTTGTGTGCCAGCGTTGGCCGTTGAGTTGCGGGGATCGTTAAGTTGAGTTGCGTGCAGCGTTGAGTGCATTAGCTGCGAGTGAGCAACCGTGGTTGAGCGCATCGTAGCAGGAGCGTCGTTGGAGTGGGTGACGATCACGTCACCACTGTAGCTGCCTCAGTAACCCATAGTCTACCAAAAGGATCCTCAAGGTGGAGATGAGTTACCTCGGCTTATATACTACTATTAACGTTGTAATCTGGAATAGTGGTAAGAACGTGGCTGTAAATCAGCGCAACCTAGTTGTTGATGGCACATTAAGGTTGCGTGTGTGGTGAACCGCCACATGACCATATTCACGAAATACTCAAGACATTTTAGAAAGAATTTAAAATTATTAGCAAAGCGGGACTGCTAATTTTTGTGTTGAAGTATTCATTTCTGCATCGCCAAAGTATTATAACGGAGGTTATTGAATATACAAAGTTTGGCAAAATGTATATTAAGTCTACAGTTACATATTTTGTGATACAAGTATTAATGCTACTCAAAGGCCTTCCTCAGGATTTGATCCCAGAACCGAAGCCTTTCCACTGAGCAACCTGTGATGAGTAGACTAATAACTTGTTTTAAATAGAAAATGTTAGTCCGCTATCATAAAGTCAGAATAAAAGTAAAAGTGAAGTAACCCAATTTGGCGCGAGGTCAAAAACAAACACTTTTTTTGGTTGTTAGCCTAGCCAAAATCATTTAAAGATTTGGCGGTAGTTTTCGTCATATGCTAAACTAAGATCATTTTTTTCTGTATTAAGATTGTTTATTTCAAAGTACATCATGATTATTTAATTTTATTAAATAGTAGGACAAACCTAATAAGAATTTTTTTCTCTTATTATTCAACTTTCTTTGAGAAAAAAAACTACATGTTTCGCCAAAAAAAAAAGCTGGTGACATGAGACTCTTTCTTTGACAGTCAAGTGGTTCATTTTGGGATAGCTTTTTCTGCGAAGATTGAATCGCCTCCAAATTATTTCGTAGTATTGCATACAAATTAATGGGGTTGTTTATTAGGCTTAGCTAAATATAGATGTTTGCTTATAGATGGAGATATCTTCTTTGGAAAGTGCATGTATCTTTTGCGTTTCTTATGTACTTTATTTTCTCAGTGTTTTTGCGCTTTCAGCACAATATGCGTTTTGCAGATAAAGCATATTCCACAAAGTAAAATATTTTTTGTTACACCATCTAAACGGCCCTCGCTACTAATTTTGACACTTCAATTACAGTTCATTCGAGCTTTTGGGGGATGTCTAACGATTTTCGAGATTCATTTATTCCAAGAAAACACAAGCCAAATGAGTGCTGAAGGGATTTCATACGTGTCACATAATTATATGAAATACGTGCCTACGATTTTGCCATTCTGAAAATCTTCCATCTCAGCCGGGACCGTATCTTGTATGTAGCAAAATCAAAAAATAACTTTAAATCATAATAAAATTAATTTAACTGAGAAACATTGGTGTCATGTTAAGAACAATCTTACCTCTTTTTATACTCCTTTTAAATGTTATAATGTCCAAAGTTCGTATTAAACTTCTGGTGTCAAGATAGAGAAGACTTCCTATGCTAAATGCAAATGTAATCTCGACCGGTCACAAGAACATACAAGCGGTTTTAACTCAGCCTAAGTTAATTTCCACTCCTTTCCGTGCCGAAAATGCACTTCCCCTATAGGAGTGGGTTTCACTCGTTTTGCGGAGTGGGTAAAAGAAATAAAAGAAAACAATCTACGTCCTACACTCTTAAAACGAGCGGTTTTAACTCAGTCTGAGTTAATTTCCACTCCATTCCGGTGCCGAAAATGCACTTTCCCTATAGGAGTGGATTTCACTATTTTGTTTTAAGAGTGTATAATACATGAGGACAGCAACGGTCGGCCTAATTTATTGTTATTTTATTTGTTTATTTTCCTTCGTTATTCTTGTCTGTACTATATGTGTGAAAAAAATATTATTAAAATAAATTGCATGGATGTACCCTTAAAAGGAATAAAAATTACGAAATATATTCTAAAGTCTCTACTCTCTCCCGAGAGAGAGGAAGTGCTCAGCTTTTTATCTTCACTCAATGGTCATCGTTGGTCAATCATACCGGCAGAATCACTTCAGAAAATCAGAAAAAAAATGAAGTGTTCATGCGGACTAGAGGAGAATAGATAAAGTGGTTTTTCAGTTTAAGAACTTCGGAGATATGCGATCGGCCCCTCCGGAACTCAAAATCAGTATTTAACAGCGAATGAGTCCAATTGACCACGGTTCTACAAATCAAAGTACCCCTGTGTTAATCTAATGAAAAAATAGTTATTTATGCAACAAGTGTGAAAAGTAACACTTTTTAAAACTAGTGGATATTATTTCACGAGCGAGTGAAATAATGACATGTGTTTTATAAAAAGTTTACTTTTCACACGTGTTTATACACTATTTTTTATAATTACGTGAAAAAAAAGCAAATCTCATTGTTAAAAATAATTCACGTGCTAATTTTTTTTACGTAAAGAAGATCGGCATCGATAAATATCTGGAACTACTCAAGGCAAACTTATTTTTTAGTTTAAAGTCAAACATTTGAACATGGATACTGATTCATAAATAAAAAAATAATAAAATTCACGAGCATATTATTTATAAATAAAGCAGATCAATAAATTTCCGGATTTTATGAATATTATGAAATAGAAAATTTACTTGAGATGTTGGCATCTTATGAAAAGAGTGAAAAAAGGTACTTTTTTTCACTGCTTTTGGGTGAAAAAAAGTATTTTTTTTATCACTCTTTCTAAAAAGTATAACTTTTCGCACGCATCTGATATTAAAATTATAGTGTAAAAATCGGATTTTTTTCACGCAATTATAAAAAAGTTATTTTCTAAGCCACATTTTCCGGCTGTATTGAATATTTTTACAAACTGTTTTTTATTTCTCATATGATAAATGTAGCTGACTTACAGGCCTCTATAATCACACTTTTTGAAATTGGTTCGAATATTTTGTGTAAAATTATTTATTGAACATTTAAAAATATATTCTAACCAAATTTAAAAAGTGGGATTATAGGGACCTGTAAGTCAGCTTTATTTATCATATAAGAAACCGTTTGAAAAAAATATACAATACAGCCGGAGAAATGTGGCTAAGAAAATATTTTTTTTTGAATTGGATTAACACAGAGGCACTTTAATTTGTAGAACCGCGGGCTCAATTCGCCCTTAAGAATCAAAGAGCAAGAAAAAAAATATTTGGTATCCCAACAATGAATGAGACAATATTATAAAACTTAAATAGGGATAAGCCAGGTTTTAAACCGAACCCAATTTACCCAACGTAATGACATTAAACTTTAGATAGGTTATGAGCTTCTTAAATAAATACATGCTTAATCTTACCATATTTACCTAAAACAAACCTTAAAAAGGAAACTTTAATAACATGGAACTTAAAAACAAGCCATGTATGGTAAATCTAAATGCAAATGAATATGTGCAAAGTGGTCTTTTATTAGATTATCAGGATCAAGCAAAATAACACTAGATATAATAAACACTCCCTCTCCGAGATTACAAAGACCACCTCGATCCTTTTCTTTTTTTGTATCGCGACTATCAGCGAATTTAAATTCACTTCTAATTACATCCAGAGCCCAAACTAAGCCTTCCTGAATTCCGAGGCTACAGTATGGAGGGCCCTAATGCTTTAAATCCTCGTCTCTGCTAAAAGTATGTGTTGGTTTGACATTGAAGTAACTTATACTATTTTTTTTACAAAAAAAAGACATCGAATACCTTGAAACGTACTTTTCTGGAGTGTGACAAACGTGTAAAAGCGTATGCTATAAATAATTGTATTTCCTTTTATTGTCAAAGCAATTTTTTTATAGAATACCTTTAAATTCATTTTATTTATCAAAAATTTTATTCTTATAGGTGTAAAAAAGATATGCTTTTGCAGAGTGGTCTTTAAAAAAATGTCTATTAAATAATAAAGTACTCAATAACAAATATATATAAGTAAAATCTGTAGAGTTATTCAAATTATAAATTTTCAAATCTAAGTAATTTATTGTATAAACAAAAACATATACAGAAGCATAAAGCTTTCAATTCTATTCAAGTTAATTTTACATGACGTAGATTCGTTGCTCAAAACAATTAAATTGCATCAAATTATTATCTTATATCTTCAGTTAAGAAAAAATTAAAGCTTTAATAAATATTTTCGGAAAACTCATCGTAAATTATCAATGATTTGTTTTCCGGAACATATTTACGTCAGATCTGTTACATCTAACAAATGTATTCTTAAAATCTCGTAAAAGACGGTGATTTTGTGACGCATAACTTTTGTCAGTTTTTTTTATGATCATGTACAAATGTATAAATATTAAAGACTATTTATATTTGAATACTTATGGTATTATAACCACTGTTGCACATGTTTGAGAAAGATATGAAAAATTTTTTAAAGGCATTGTTGGAGCTATATACCTAACGCATTTTTTTCAAAATCACATAATCCATAAGAATTTTACTTTACAATTAATAGCTTTTTTCACTCAGTAGAAAATTAAGTACATTAAAAAAACAAAAAACTTCACTTCGGTTGATACGGACTGAGTCGGGCCACAACCAGGATAATATTACAGCTTTGACGCAACGGGAAAAATGCCATACTTACGATTACATTAACGATACTTGGCCAGAATATTTGGTTCCAATATTCACTATCTCCAGTTGCAATGTAGAACGACATATTTTATTGTCTAAGTCAAATTTTACAACACTTTTGATGGGAAAGCTCTAACTTGCTTAATACTGCAACCATTTGGGCATATATTGTTGAGAAAATTGTAAGTGCCGTGTTTTTCTCGTCTTGTGTAAAAACTCAAAGTTTCCAGGGCCGTGGATAGCCTAGTGGTTAAGGCCTCGTTCTCGGAATCGGAAGGTCCCGCCATCGAGTCACGATAACACTGAAGACCCACCCAGTATATATGCGGAGTACGTGCTCGTTAAATCTGTGGGTCCGAAAGTCCTGTGGGCAGTCATGGCGCAGTTTCCCACTGGTACAAGTCCCTGGAGACTATTTCCCTCCCCTTCAGGGACATGTCTAAATTGTGGAGGTGGCGATAGATGGCAGCATCTGTCACTTATGTGTGTGTCTGTCTTACTTGATGAAGGTTTATAAGCGGGTCTCTGACCAAGCACACAAATCTGAATATATGTCTACCAACCAACCATCAAAAATTCAAGAAGAGTTCCTCTAATCAGTTACACCATAATAATAACAAATTTTACTAGAACAGGAGTGAAACGGTCCTGAATTACACCCTTTCCAAACCACTTCAACGAAAAGCACCGCAATTAAATTCGCCGTACGCTAACAAGAGGACCTTTCCCGTAATGAGTACAGCGTGGCCAAGTTTTAAAGGTGTCCCGCAATCTCCTTACAGCAATTGAAACTATCTACGAAACAAAAATAATCTCATTAAAGTCGTCCGTGGTCGTTTCCTCGAGATTGAATTAATTTTTCACAATTGCGTTTGTGATTCAGAGCGGGGTCAACTTTGAAGACGCTCTTATCTAATTATAATAAAAGACAGGACATTAAACTTCAGGGTCTGTGGTGCAGTAATGGGGGTGATGAGGGTAATAAGGTTTCTGAAGTGCACTAATTATGTGAACTATTGCACAAGTTTTTAAAATTAAAGCTTTTTTTGTTTATTTCGTTTCTAAAGTTAAGGCATCATCGATTTAACTAACTTTGGTCCAATCATAAACTTTTGCTCTATTAATATTCTACTTTACTAATGTTTTGATGACAGTGCTGTCACTCTTTGAGAAAATCCATAAAGAAATTCATTAGGTTCTTTCGATATTCTAGCACATGATTTTGCCATTTGGCAACATACACTTCAATTTAATTTAATGACTTTAAAATATTGTTGATGTGCCGTAACTAGCAATTTGTATTTTACTAGCAGTAATTTTTTATAATAAAAACGTCAACTATTTAAAGAAAACAATGATTTTATGCTGTATACAATTAAAATGATATAATTGTGCCCCAAATTTAATACATCATCAGCAATGCTAAATCTATAGCGTTGCCAAAATGCATTTAAAAATTAAGTTAAATACTATAAATCCAGTGCACGAAGATGATTCCCTTTAAATATTTTTCCCTTGGAAACTACTAATAAATTTAATAATAAATTTTGAAAATATACTTGTCAATTATTGAAGATGTATTTAAAAAAAATTATATTGTTATTGTTACATCGCTTTCCATTAAACAAACACAAACGTAATTTTAAAATAAAACTACTGAATTGCTATTCGTAATTAAGCTTATAAAATTTGTCAAAACATACACAAAAACCAGCCGCTAAATTACACTGCACATATATATTTGTTACCGAGAAAAACTTTAATCTGCATAATATCTGAATCCTCAGACAAAATTTCAAACAATATTAGGGTAATTTTTTTCACTGATTATACGAAAATAATGAACGAAAAGTATTTGATTTATCATTTTCAGACTGAAAGAAAATTGAATATTTATTTTTATCATAATAAAAAATAATATATTTTTTATAATGCGTATTCTACCAAATAATTATTAAAAGCCTGATCAGGATAATCATTTCAAAATCAAAGATAAATTTGCATATTAAAAAGCCGATGGTGATTACCTTCGGTATAGAGAATCAATCAATAGCTGAATTTGGTAACGTGCGCAATTTTAGCTTTATTTTGGTACACTGGTAAGTAACTATTCATTGAATTGAAGAAAAATGGGATTGAAAATGAGAAGTACGTATAATCATTAGTATTTGTAAAATAGCATACATTTATTATAAATTGGGTTATTTATATCTATAATAATAAAAGAAAGAGTCTGTTTGTCTGTGGATCGTGAAAAACCTACTTATACTGCTCGAAAAAAATCGAAATTTTTAATATAGATTCCCTGTAATACCTACGTGTGCACCTGAGGCTTAGTTTTTTCATATTTGATTACGATTTTTTAATTAATATAATTATTTACAAAAATACGTCATCCACCTGAGAGTGAGAGACCGAAACTGGGGCTCGAAAACACATGGGCCGGGAAGAAACAGGGGCTTGATGTCATCCGTAGATAAACATGAAATCCAGTAAAGCCCTGGTTTGTAAGAACACAAAATCGGACGCTGAGCAGTGCGTCCGAATTTTCCGCTTTCTTATTGGCCCTAGTTGTCACGTGACCGCGGCACCAAAAATAACGTTGATCTTAGCGTTCGGAAACCACGAATCAGTCGTGGTTTGATTGAAGCGTCCAAAACGTGCGAAATGGCCGATGTTTCTACCTATTCGAATGAGATAACGGTGGCCTTCGCTCACTACGCATGCGTTAGATGCGGACGCATCGCTAGACGTGAATTCTAACAAACCACCCAAGCGAAGATAAGACGCTGATATCGATGAGCAGGGCGTGTTTTAACGCTTTGACGTGCGTTTTCAATCCTTACAAACCAAGGCTTAAGAAGAGCCGTTAAAAAATTGACACAAATTCGATTTCTACTTTTAATTTTCAATTTGAAAGAAACTTTAGCGCGAGCAAAAATTAAGTATAAAAACGAAATATCAAGAGGTTTTAATTTGTAGGATTGTTATTTGACTATCATTATTTTATTCCATTTATTGATTGTAAAATGATTACCACATTCAGGTTGTTAAATTTTAAATATTGCCAAAAGTCGCCAATGAACAGACCGACCATTTTATTACAGCTGTGTCAAAAACAAATCACCATTATTAACTGTTAACCCGTGCGACGCCGGGTTTAGAAAGCTAGTACTTATGAAAGCCAACAGAGTGCTACTTGAAAGGCATAACTAACAATATTGAAACTCATATATGTAACTCAATTTTACACTGCAAAAAACTCTATCAAACCATACGGTTTAAACTGGCAACTTAGTTTTTAAGATGAAACCGTAAAAAATACTGAAACTTTCTGCATTATATACTGTAAATTCCCTTTCCAATATGGTTTTATTTTGTAAAATATAGTGATGTCATTAAAAATTGAGAAATAGTTTTATCATCGATCCAAGTAGTGCATAACTCGAGCTCGCAACCTTTAAATTACAACTGAAGTATCATACCAACACAGCCACCAAATGCATCGACGGAATTAAGTCATATCATTGACATTAACACCCCCTACCCCCCAAAGTGACGTCATTGAGAGAAAGTTTAAGAAAAGACAGGTGTAAACTATGAACGAACAAAAAAAAACTTTTTCAGACATAAAATCAATCAAAACGATTTTCAACTGTTGAAAGTCCACAGGAAGTAAAAAAAAAACGTTTTGGATACTCTCTGTATTACAGCTTTTTTTTTGCAGTGCATTGGCAATTACAGCATTTTCATGAAAAAAATACAAAATGTAACATACATTTTTTCGTTACCGTTGTATTTCATCCCCTTTCGAAAGCAATTATCGAACCTGCATCTCTAAACACATGAGAACCTATTGGTGTTCGATAAGTATTGCAGTGGAAGCTAAGGGGTGAACCACAAAAATGTTTTAAATAAAAAAAATGTAAAATGGTTATTTAAAAAATATTAGTGTAACATGTCCTTTTTTTATTTTAATAATCGTTGCAGTTAGTTTTTCAGTATTTTTTATCAATAATTTGTTTCAGTTTTAATGTAAGCAATGTATTTTTAAAATTTATCTTTACAAAGCTACGCTATTATTTTTAACTTATATTTTTTACTTATATTTTTTAAATATATTATTTACAAAATTTCACACATTTTTAAATGATCAAAACTAATGTTGAATAAAAAATATATTAATTTAAACATAAAGTTACTAATGAACTTAAATTGAATGTTTTGGAACGTGATATATTAAAACAAATTATAAATTTTAGAAATCATTCCCAGTATCCCAGTTAAGATAATAGCTACATGAAGTTTATGTGACAATAACTTACTACTTACGTATCTATGTGTAGAAATTTTCGAATAAAGTGAAAGCGTCTGTTTTTATTTGTTTAAAGAAGTAAATGCCATCTTAAGATTTGAATCTGTAATATCACCAATACAAATTCCCACTTCGATGTCCAATTCAAATATATTTTTTGAAACAATGAAAAAACAGATTTCTTCTGTATCGCCAATTTCAGTCCAATTCAAACCACCATTGTTTTTTAGAACTGCATCTTCCAAAAAAAAATATAAACTTCAACTTCCCAAGGAGTAATCCTACCCACAAACTTCTCTCTCCCCGGGGGCTAAATTACAACTTTGTTGCCAGACCCAATTCGCGGGAAAGAAAGGGCAAAAAAACTTAATCGAATAATGGAAAAAAGAGGAGGTTTGATAAAGCTTCGGCCCCCCTAAAAAAAGAGAGAAAAACATTTTATCGAGTAGGTGCCAGGGTTCGCGAAGAACAATACGAGAATCAGAGACCTCTTCGATATCGGTTTGCGAAAATCGTAAAGAGCATTTGTTGGAAAATATTTTCAGATTCGATTCAGAGTTATTGGATTCCACTCTTTAAAAGCTCACTTTAATACAGGGTGATCGTAAAAGAATGTCCGAGAGAGCTTTTATGGTATATTACAGGAGTTTATTTTATACTAAATATAACAAATTATACATGACATTGAAGGAAAACTAACCTAGGTTTTCCTATAAGTGCTCAATGTGTACGCCTTTAGTGATACGGCACACATCCAAACGAAAATGCAATTCTTCCCCTACTGTCTTCAGCAAGTCCGGGGTAATGGAAGCAACAGCCTGTGCAATTCTACCTTTCAAGGTTGGTAAATCGTGGGGTAGGGGTGGAACGTAGACCCGGTCTTTTACGAAGCCCCAAAGGAAGAAATCACAAGGCGTGATGTCAGGTCACAATTTGAAACTCGGGCATTCTATTACTGACACCCTGTATTTTCTTATGAAACAGATTGAGAATCTGAATGAACGAGTCGTTATAATTGAAGTCTGTATTTGATATTGTTGTAAAATGATAATGCTAAGTCATATAATCTGACAAGAAATTTAACAGAGTTTGGTATAAATGGGACAATAGAATGAGGAATAAATAAAAGTAAGGAGCGATGAAATAAAAACGAAATTTTGCGTAAATATGAAGGGTCAAGTTTAAAAACTCACAGTCTCCAAAGTATTACCAAGATATGGGGTCTGGTCCATTCATTAGCGACTTATGTTTAATGTAAATTCAATTGGACCAAGCCACCAATGAAGAGGCCGGGCCCTATAACTTAGTTATACTTTGGAGAATGTAAGTTTTGCAACTAGACCCTTCATAGCCATACATAGCACTGTCCTGCGAAATCCAGAAGATACATCTCATATTTTACCCACAATAGATTTTAACGAAAGCACTGACTGATTTTAGTAATTACCCCCATTGCTCCCTCTTTCCATTGCCTCATGATTACAAAATCATCCATTTACCTTCTGCCCTCCAAACTCCATCGTTTTTCCCATTCTGTGAATCTATTTCTCAATTACCATATGCTGACCCATTCTGTATGTAAAACTAACGTGGTTATGATAAATTTTAGAAGTAGCGGGGACAAAGGGGCATCCTAAAGAGCTCCCAATTAAATAAAAAAAAATATTTTAAATCTATTTTACATAAAACGAACAGGTAAAAAGGTGCTTGTCAAATCCATGAAGTCCATACACCTATTGACGATAGCGCACAATGCCACATAAAGTTACTACTCATGTGTTGATCACGTCCCTGACAAGGGTTCTTCATTACAACACGTATAGTTGTGTAAAATCTCTATCAAAAGCCTAGAAATAAGCTTCTGGAAACCAGTCTTACCTTACACTAACCGTTTCCCTTTTCATCCCATTATATACATATTATAGTTTTTTTTATTCTTTACACACATAATTCTTAGACTTCTTACACATCATTCTTCGCATACTTATTCTTCATACACAAAATTCTTAGACTTCTTACACATCATTATTCGCATACTTATTCTTTATTCTTTATACACATAATTCTTAGGCTTCTTACACATCATTCTTTGTGTACTTATTCTTTATTCTTTATACACATAATTCTTAGACTTCTTACACATCATTCTTAGCATATTTACACTATTCTGTTTTACACATAATATAGCTTATTGCATATTATGTGTGTGCATATTATAGTGCATATTGGGTTCAAAAGGGCAAGGGTTAGTGTAAGGTAATACTACTTGTTGAAATTTTGTCAAACCATTCCAAAGACCTTTTGTTTGCCTTCCTACTGTTTTATTTTTTATTAGGTCTTCCTGTTTCCAAGCAGGTGCCCTGGTGTTGTCGGTAATCTTGGAAAAGACACAAGTCCTGATACAACGCAGGAGCACCCACATTGAGAAGTTTACCCGGGTTTTTTTTTTCGTTCTATACACACACCCTATTGATTCGAACGTCTGGACGAATTTTAGATATCGATGTTTTATCAGGGTGTAACAGACACCGTAATCTGTACATCTCTAAGTCGATTCTATAATTGGAAATTTAAACCCATCCAAATAAAAGAGGACAAATGTAGCATTGAAGCTTGAAAAATGTGAGAAGAAAAGTTTGGTTTTATTTGAAGAAACTTCAAATAAATTGCAAATGCATATAATACATTTATAATATTTTAAGCAAATAGTCTAAGCAAAAATAGTAAAAAAAATCATTTAATCACAATTTCATAAATAAATCATATCGATTCATATCGATGTTTTATCAGGTTGTGACAGGCACTGTAATCTGTACATCGCTAGTCGATTCTATAATTGGAAACTTAAACCGTCCAAATAAAAGAAAAATGTAGCACTGAAGCTTGAAAAATGTGAGAAGTAAAATTAGGGTTGAAACATTAGGTATTATTTTAAGTAACTTCAAATAAATTACAAATGCCTAGATTGTAGTTATAATATTTTTAGCAAATAGTCTAAGTAAAAATAGTTACAAAATTAATTAAATCACAGTTTTATAAAGTCATTTGTTGCCATGAAGAAAATAATTTCATTATTTTCTTCTTCAAACTGTTAATTCAATTATTTCCTACTACACTCGTATGTTTTGTGCATAAATTAATTATATGGAGATTTAAATTAATTTACGGTTCCTAAGCATGGTTAGAAGATATTTTACGATGAAATTGAGAAAAAAAAACTAAAAATCCAAAACTATATCAGCATATAGAAAATTACACAACGTAATTATTTTCATTACTAAATGAAAAATAAAAAAACGTAAAACAAAACAAAATTTATGGACACCCCTAACTGTAGACAATCATTATTACTTTTTGAAGATCAAACAAGATTTGAGTTTCGCAAAATCTGATTTTTAAAAAAAAATTTGCATTTTGCAAATGTTACCTTTAACATTTTAACTAAAGACGTTTTTCAGCTAAGCCTCAACCGTACTGCTTCTACCTTTGAAGCATTGTTTTATATTAGAATATATTTTATTAAAGAAGCAATAAATAATATTAACGGGTGTTTTATATATCTGCAATGATAATTAAATACCAGTAAAAAGATAATAACTTTATAAAGTTTACGTCGTAACTATAGATAGAAATCGTAAAATTCAATATACAAAACATAAAACTTTATTAGGACTTCTAAATTTTCATGATTAGTGGAGTGTATTTTATCTGCCCTATAATGAGAAAAAGAAGTTGATAGTTTTTAGTTTATAACCCCGTTTTAGTTTATTATAAATGCAACGCAAAGAGTCATTGAATATTAAGTGAAATGTTAGGTAGATCTAAAATTGGTAGATCTATATAGGGCAGTTATATTTTTAATTGTTTAAAACTCTTTAGTACCATATGAAAAGTTTATACCGCATAATTTTAAAGATTATTTTATAAATTATTGAACATGAATAACTTATAAATAGTATTTTATGTTATTAATAAATCCCAATATTTATTTTAGAAACTCCGAGGCTTCGTTTTTAAAGTACAAAATTCAAGAGAGCAATGAATAATATAAAATATTATACATCATAAATTAAAAAATATTTCTTTACATTCAAGCAATACTATGTCATTGTAGTTTAGAGAAGTTTTATTATTCACATTAGAAAACAGCAGCTAGCTAGTATATTAGTAAGATGTCACGTGCGAACCACAGAGAAAGTGTTTGCGAGGTAAAAAAAAATGAAGAAAATTAAAATCAACTAAAACTCATTATCAATCTTTTCTGTAAACGCCAAATCTTATCGTTAAAATAATATCTGATTTAAAATAACACAAATTAGACACACATAAGAATAATTTTTCATTCTTTCTTACTCCCTTTTTTTGATATACTAAAACAAACTTTTAAGTCAGTTAATTTTTTTTTCATTTCCTTATTATTTTAAAAGTAGTGTCAATAGAATTTTTTTATTATGCGTTCATTATAAATTATCTACTCTATAAAAATAAATTTTAATACGGGTCATTAATTTTTTGGTTAAAAACCGTAGATAAATAAATATTTTCTTGTGTTTATAATTTGTTGACTCACGTACCCCAAACAATATCTTTAATGCGCTACACTCATATATTATTCAAACACATTACTTTAAAAGCGAACAATATCAAAATAAAACATTAAACTAATGCAACAAAAATAAATTTTCACTCACTTAACTATTAAGATAAAAATTGCATAGTCATGAAAAAGCTTTAAACATTATTTACTTATTATTATGCGAAAACCAGAAAAAAAATACGCATACTATAAGGACAAAACCATTTTCTTAATTGGTTCCTCAGTAGAGAGTATAATCCTTTTATACCAAAGAAATATTATCCTAAAACCTTTTTGTTCAGCCACTAAATTTACCGTAGTTAAATATAAAAAAAACTAACATTTTTTTACATTAACACCAGCACTTAACCACATCTCTTTTCATTAGAATCAACTTCAACAAATTGCACTTCAACATTTTTTTTATCAAGCTACTTAACAACAAAGCCTTAACACAGCATAAATCGACCCAATCATTTTTAATTATAATCCCGATTTAACTCCGGTTATTTGGTTTCTCGGGGATAAAAGCATTTTAAATATTTCCCAACTCTACAAATTGCACTTTGCGGCCTGATAACAAACGGGCGAATTATGCACTTTATGGGGAAAGTCAAACATATCCGCTCGCTGCGAGTCCCTCTTACGCTTTGTCTCCGTTTCATAATTCTTCGCCACTTAAAAAGACTGTGGATACGAAATGACATAATTGTAACTGTATTTCAATTGATTTTGAAGAATAGGATTGTAAAATATGCATTTTACTAGATTTATAAACCCGGCGTTGCACGGGAGTACCCTTAATAAGGGTGACTTGAATATTATGTTGACATTTATATTATAACAATCGATCATCTTTCTTACTGGTCAGCAAACTACTATGATATTATAAACCTCTTATTCTGATGACAGCATTACTTTAAAAAAAACTGGATGTCTGACTGGATGCCGTCAATTCGAGGAGAACTTTCTCGTGGACCACTGTGAAAGTAATATTTGCAAAGCTAGAATAGTTATCTCCATTCAATGACATTCGACATTGTAGCAAATATACTTATACAAAATTGCCCTACTTCCGCATCAATATTCCTAGGCATATGTTCCGCATCAATATTGCTAGGCATATGTCCCGGTAAGGTGGTCAGCCTCACGCAGAACCCCCAGTGTTTAGTTCCCAAGCATGCTTGGTACTCATTTTATCGACCCACTTAAGAGATGAAAGGCCAGGTCAACCTCGCCCAATCCGGGACTCGATTCCCGGACCTGTGGCGTGACAATGCGAAGCACTACCACTAAGCCACTGGGCCTCTATCCATAAGGTTGATTAAATACTTATAGGACTTCGTTTTTAGTGCGTTTGGAGGGGTATTTTTTTAAACAGCACTTCAGTAAAGCTTCAAAGGGGTTCGTAAGACCTCAAGGTTGCCTTTCGTATATCGGCTGTGGTAAATATATAAATACAGCACACTGTTAAAAATTTGGTGCTAGGTTTCACCATGATATTGGTTGGTTTCACCATGATATTGGTTCCTAGTAGCTGCAACGGCTGAATGGTGAAATGTTTCACCTTTTTTTCGGTGTTTGGTTGAACCATTTTTCTGGATTTGGAAACAAAAACCTGAGAAATGGTTCAACCGAATACCAAAAATATGGTGGAACGTTTCACCATTCAGCCGTTGCAGCTACTAGGAACCAATATCATGGTGAAACCAAGCACAAAATTTTTAACAGTGCAGGCTCCCTCGTAACCATACTCCATTTATTAGGATCTTCACTTTTTACCGGCCGATTCATTTTTTTACCTCATTTTATTTTCGATTCCCATTTTACGCGTAAAAAATACATAAGAATTGGGGGTATTTGGTACGATGTCTCATGACAGAAGGGTCGATAACTGTTCTATTATAAATCTGCTGAATACTTCTCCAAAATGTCAATTCCCTCCTATATATCATGTTCTCACTATAGCATGTCCATGTGTATTAGTAGCAGAACGTGAAATGTTCAATTGCTTTCTAATCCTTAATTGTACCCTGGGCCAGGTTTTTCTTTACCCAAGCTCTATCAATAATAGTTCCAACATTTGTAATGCAAACTGTGATAAATTTACCTCTGAAAACACTGTAAATTGTTTTTTGCAAAGATTCCAAACTATTGCTTGACCCTCGTGCTACTTATTAGATACAAATAATTGCCTGAAACTTGTCAGCTGCTGAAGCTTAACGTTTATCGTTCTAATAAAAATGGTTAGTATTAAGAAAAACTGTAAAATGAAGTAGTGATGTGAATTCTACCTAGAAAGCACGAACCTCTGGAAAGAAGAGATAAAACTGAAGTGCCGTTTTCCCCAAAACTTCAGTTACATCATATGCAAACTAACAAAATGTCCACTGAGTTGCTTTCAGCGCAAGCATAAAGGAACCGGATGTTCTTCACTGCGGTTTGAAAGGATTAAGAACGATCCTCGTCAGACTTAAGATTCTTAGAAGAAAAATTAAATAATGCACAAGGAGGCTTTACTCCCTTTTGCACCCACATTACTCATTACTATTGCTAATTAAGAGACTAAGACAACTGAGCAGAATAGTGGTGTAACTTTTTATGTGGGTTACTTCATTATACTTCACATTGGATGCGTTCTTCTTTGTTGAATGAAGTTGGAGTAGAATTCTGTATTTGAATAAGTATCGTAGGTTGCGGTTTAGGGAAACTGAAAATTTTAAGATGTAGAGAGCGTAACTTCTCTGTGCTAAAATATTCATGGGTAAAATTGAGACAAGTATAAAAATGCTTAGTATTAGATTCTACTGATTGTGGTATATTTATTCTTAGTTGTTGACGTTAGTATAGAAACGAAAATTATGAACTAGGTAAAAAATAAACTGATAATTTTATTAAGATTTATGAAATAAATATTGAATTAAAATAGTTTTCATTCTGAGATTCCTCTGAATTTTCAACATTGAGTACATGTCCCCTTTGCATTTCCGACTAGCCACTCCACCGTTAAATACCACAGGGCAACAAACAAAATTGGGGCCCGGATGGCCGAGTGGTTTGGACCATTACGCTAGCAGTCTGCGCGCTGTAACGGGTGCGGGTTCGATTCCCGCCTTCGCCCTGGGTGTACTTTCCTTTCTCTGTGACAGTAAAAATTCTTTCTGTGTCTGTCTTACTTGACGAAGGCTTATATAAGCGGGGCTCTGATCAAGCACACAAGCCGGAATATATATGTACATACCCCCTACCCCAACAAACAAAATTCTATGTACATACCCCCTACCCCAACAAACAAAATTCTATGTACATACCCCTTACCCCAACAAACAAAATTCTATGTACATACCCCCTACCCCAACAAACAAAATTCTATGTACATACCCCCTACCCCAACAAACAAAATTCTATGTACATACCCCCTACCCCAACAAACAAAATTCTATGTACATACCCCCTACCCCAACAAACAAAATTCTATGTACATACCCCCTACCCCAACAAACAAAATTCTATGTACATACCCCCTACCCCAACAAACAAAATTCTATGTACATACCCCCTACCCAACAAAGAAAATTCTATGTACATACCCCCTACCCCAACAAAGAAAATTCTATGTACATACCCCTACCCCAACAAAGAAAATTCTATTACATACCCCTACCCCAACAAACAAAATTCTATGTACATACCCCCTACCCCAACAAACAAAATTCTATGTACATACCCCTACCTCAACAAACAAAATTCTATGTACATACCCCCTACCCCAACAAACAAAATTCTATTGCTAGTATTTTTGGACATAATTTAGTTAAATTTAGGTTACTGCATCTTAATATGAAATCAGTTTTTCTCTACCAGCTAAACTTTTTGAGATATTCACACTTCTGTGTTAAAGAGGTGCTTGAAATTAAAAAAACGGAATTTTGCTTATAACGTTTAGTAAAATGCGTTTAGTAAATGACGTAGACTTTGATGTCGAACCAGAATCTGGTTTCGGTTCCTTTCTTAAGATTTTGCCAAAATGACTTTTTTTTATCTGAAAACAGTTGCCTCTTCCTACTTTTCCCGTGGATGACACTATTAGCAATATTTTTATAAAAAGTTATATTTAGTTTAAATATTTTTTTGGGCAAACCAACCCTTTTTATCCATAAAATGTTTTCTTTTTAATTTTTGGAGTTTTTTGTCTCTAGAATATCCCCTCCTTGGTTAGAATTTGTTATTGTTATACGATATATTAAAAGCCGTATTTAATGAAATATTATAATTTACTTGCTTCCATATTATACTTAATTATTCACTGTTAAACTTTAGTGGAACGTTACTTTGTAAACACGGTGGAAGCCGGTAAAAATTGTAATGCCTTGCCAGATGAAATGCTGCAACCTTTTTTACGGAGTAACATTGTGCAGGTGGTTACACCGCAAAACAGGCGGAAGCTTAATTTTACGGTGTAATGCTACATAACGTTACTCCTTTTTTACGGTGTGTTGTTATATAACGATGGCAACACTTTTTGAAAGCTGCCGTCGTGTTTATGGAGTAACATTCCACCAAAGTTTTAAAGGGAATAGGTTATTTACACACTTTTGTATAGATTTTTTAACATTCATGACTTGCTACGAGCCTTATTACTAAACTAACATATATTTCGTCTATCTAAACCCCAAAGTCCCCATCAAGCGGCATCATTTCCTTACATATGACAAATCGGTTTTAAATTTTGTTACATTTACATACAAATTTAGTCCAATAAATCCAACGTATTTCCTTTTCTAATGGAGTGACCATGAATCAGATCGACAAGTTTTTACTATTAAAGTAATTAACTAATTACCACGTAAAAAAATCGGCTTACTATCGTTAGATAAATCCTCATTTTTATTCAAATAATTGGTATTAATGCTCAGTTGCCAAATATGTCAACGGTAATTACAGTCATTAAATTTGTTTAATAACACACACCAGAATCCCCACTTAATGTTAATTAACGCAAAACGGTTCGACTAATTAATTATTCAGCAAAAATAAATGAGAGAAGATAAACTTTCTAGATGAATAATTACATTTACGTATTTATATTTAAGAAATTTGTAACTAATGTATTCATGAAAGAGTATTATATTGCTGTAATATTTCATTTATTCTCGATATTTAAATTACTCCATTTTAAAAGTTATTAAAAGCTCTTATTAAAGTTAAGTAAATTAAATATTAAAGTTTTCAATTATTGTTTCTTCGTTAAAAGGGAAATTCACAGAAGATCTAAGAGAACAAATATATACATTATAAATTACTTCCTGGAACTAAATTTGTAGCCTTAAAAATTACTGTGCATTATTAAATAAAAGTAAGAATAAATTGTCTTAAACACAAAGTTATACAAACCAGTAATGGATTGGATTTATAAAATTATTTCGCATTTCGGGTTTTATCTTTGTGGTAAAATTACAAACACTATACGTAGTTTTTACCATTTAAAGCGATTAGCGATTAGAAGAATGATAATATCTTAGATGATCAGTTTATTTGCATTAACCAAATAAAATTTGTAATGCAACTTCGAAAATCATTAATGGGACCCTTTTGCACTTCAATTACAAAATATGTTTAAAGAATAAGTTTTTTTAATAAAACTATTTAAAATATTACTTGTGGAAACGTATTCATTGCACAACCGTTTACCGATTTGTCTAGTTATTACATTTGAAGATCAGTGAAATGTACTCCAGTAAGACTCGTTAAGATCTAAAAAGAACGAGAAACACAATAAGGAACACCCCGAAACGCCACAAAGAAACAGTCTCATAAACGAAACCAATTTATAGCGACTCCAAGCAGCAGATCCTCAAGATCTTTATGTAATGGCTTTCACTGCATGTCTCATCAACCTCCCAGAAAACGCAAACACTCAACCAAAGAGCAAAAGAAGCCGAAAAAAAACAATAAGAAATAATAAAAGCAATGGCTGGCATTAGTCCTCCATATGTTGCACTCCCACCGAGCCAGACATTTATGGCTACTAGTCCTGTATTGACAGTCCCTTCGTAGGAAATTCCATTTCGGACCCATGTAATACAAGACACGCTTTTTAGAAAGAGAGATAAAAAAAAATGGTCCGAATTGAAATTGACCGGAATGCAGAGCTTGCAGTTTCATCTGCCTACCTTTTGTTTCGTTGGTCTCCCCCCCCCCCCCCCCTTGTATTGTAGAATGAAAATTGCTTCTTAGACATCCGATTCGAATGGCAATCCTACATAGAATTTGAAATTAAGTATTATGAATTATAACTACGTTTAATGTACTCCAGTGAGACTCTTTAAGGGCTAAAAAGAACGAAGAAACACCCCGAAACGCCACAAAGAAACAGTCTCATAAACGAAACCAATTTATAGCGACTCGAAGCGGCAGATCCTCAAGATCTTTATGTAATGGCTTTCGCTGCATGTCTCATCAACCTCCCAGAAAACGCAAACACTCAACCAAAGAGCAAAGAAGCCTCACAAAAAAACACAATAAGAAATAATAAAAACAATGGCTGGCATTAGTCCTCCATATGTTGCACTCCCACCGAGCCAGACATTTATGGCTACTATTCCTGTATTGACAGTCCCTTCCCTGGAAATTCCATTTCGGACCCATGTAATACAAGACACGCTTTTTAGAAAGAGAGAGAGGGATAACGAAAAAATAGTCCGAATTGAAATTGACCGGAATGCAGAGCTTGCAGTTTCATCTGCCTACCTTTTGTTTCGTTGGTCTGCCCCCCCCCTCCCTTTTGTTTGATTGATCGTGGCTCTTATTACTATTCCATTGTCTTGCAGTTTTATCCCCGTTCTCCCCCCCCCCCTTTTCGCAATCACTATTGTAGGGAGAGACTTGTTTGGCTGAAAAAGAGATCGGTTTTTTGGAGGGAAATGATACAGAGAGTGAAAGGATTCGAGAAAGGGAAACCTACTCTTTATTCACCCACAGCGTAGGTCAACAAGTATGTCTTAGAACATTGAAGCTAAGGTTTCCCTAAGGCCAGTTCACATACAGTTGTTCGGCTGGTACTTGTGTATTATCCCATTTTCGCCAAACACGGTATATAAGTTATAATAAATATAACAATCAATCAAATATAATTATAAAATTTTAATTAATGTAAAAAAACACCCATAATCAACGTAAAAATTGAAAAAAAAGTAAAAATATTATATAAAAATATATATAAATAAAAACATATAATTAATTAAGATAATATAATTATATAATATAATTAATTAGGATAAATTACACTTACTGCAAATATTATTATTTAATGTAATTTATAGCAAATACGAAAATATAAAAATCTAACATAAGCATAATTTATATGTATTTCTATTTTTTTTTAAGGAAAACTAGCACCAAACTTAAATAACAGGTAAAAAGGCGCCAAACACAGCATTATTTCTATATTAAACATTTACATGCTAAATTTGGTTAGTTTCATTTATTTTATTTCGAAAATTCAATAATTATTACTTATCGTTTGCAAAAATTAATTGATATTTCAAAGAATAAATATGTAACATTCCTCGCTTTTAAATAGAATAAAAACATTTCATTTCAACATACAAAGAATCTCGTAGTGAAATATATTTGACGTCATTTCAAACTGATCGATGTCTCAAAAATAAATTTATTTTAATTATTTGTCTAAAAGAATTAAAGTTTCTCGAGCGATTGTTGCGAATGGCAATGGTGATTTAATTCTAATAAAAAGGCTTCCTATGCATTTTAAATGAGCATTCAATTTTGCAGTTTTTTTTAAATAATTAAAGTACTTCGAATTCGTATTCTTTTCTAAAATTTTCAACGCATTCTAATTTCGATGCGCTGAATTTTTTGACGTATCACACTTGTCCGTAGCATTTGTAGTTTGGGCTATGAAAGTGGGTGACGGACAGACAGACGGACTGAACAATTATAATACCTTCCACTTTTTACGTTATAAACGTAGTGTGGAAGCTAAAACTAGCTCCAAATGATTTGGCGAAAGTTGGCAGGTCGACGGAAGAATACACAAGTACCTTTCGGCTAATTTTTGCCGGACTTACGGTACCTCATGTTCAACAGGGGGCAAACCAAAGTTTAAGAAAGCTGCAGAATGTTTATACTTGTTCTTCCAAATACGTATATTCATTGAACTATCTGCAGCATTTATTGTTATTAATATAAAAGTTTTACAGTCACATTTACATCCATAGGTCGACAAGTAATCGTTTCCGGTTGTCTCTTTCTAACCTCCGTGATGAGGTTTTAACACAAAAAATTCACATAAAAAGCTTTGTAATTTTTAAAAGGTAACTTTGAGAATAGACCTTTTTAACCATCTGAGGTATACAGACTTGGTAAAACCCGTTAAATTTTACTCAATTTTAATAAAATTTGAAAATTTATTCATTTATAAATTTAATAGAATTTTAACTTGTAAACTATTGAGAAAGTATTTAAAATTATTAACTCAATAACTAAAATTTAAATACATTTAAATTTTAATTATTGGGTCCAAAATTTTAATTTAAATCTCATTCAGTGAAAATAAGTTTACACTTGGAAAAAAACTTAACCCTTAAAGGGTCAGAACTACAAATGTTGTTAATGATTACCATTCTTTGCTATAATAACTCTAAAGGTCTGCGTTTTGGAATTAGAAAACTAATTTAAATAATCAATAAAACATAAATAATAAACTTTCTAAACACTAAATTTTAAAATAATCAAATTCTTTATTTCACCTTTATTTCCCTTTTTAGTAAAACAAAACTCAATAGCTATATGAATTTTGGAATTAAAAATAACATTTTCATTTAACATTTAATTAAAAGATGTTTTGTTACAAAAAACAACATGCATGTTTTTACAGAAATAATTAATCAAAAACTATAAATATTTGAGGTATTTTATTTTGTAAAAGATTATTTTGATTATGAATTACTCTGCTATTAAATCTATTGCTAAAACTACAATTGCTAAAACTACATATAAAAAGTTTGTATATTTTAATCGCAGCGATCAATTACTAAATCATAGATAAAAAAACATTAAACACTTTTAAAATTTCATAATTAGGGTAAATAAATTAATTAATTTTCGAAAAAACTAGATTTAATATTCTTAGCTTCTTTAAGTTTCATAATCTTAACTCATTTTATATCGAAAGAAAAAATTAAATATTAATTACTCAACGATGATTGTAAACTATTTATTTAACAAAATTTAAAAGCTAAGTAATTATTTTCATGGTATAAAAACAAAATATTATTTCTTGGTGAATTAATTATTCTTATTCACAAATTTTTAATCTGCATGATACTGCTGGAAGAAAAATTATTAGTTTGTATAATAATATATATATATATATATATATATATATATATATATATATATATATATATATATATATATATATATATATATATATATATATATATATATATATAATATATATATATATATATATATATATATATATATATATATATATATATATATATATATATATATATATATATATATATATATATATATATATATATATATATATATATATATATATATATATATATATATATATATATATATATATATATATATTATATATATATATATATATTATATATATATATATATATATATGCCAGTAAAAAAAACTATGTTTATCTATTTGTACCTTAAGAAAAAATTTGTCCCAATGACCGCAATCTCCAAACCAAAGTGACTCAGTGTTCGTCCAAAGGAAAAAAAAAATATTTTCTTATATACCTGGTTTCTCCGGCTATATAGAATATGTTTACAAACGGTTTTTGCATATGATAAATGTTGCTGACTTACAGGTCTATATGATTCCACTTTTTGAAATTGGTTCGAATATGCTGTGTACAATTATTTATTGAAAATTAAAAAGTGTAAACCAGCTTTATGTATCATATTAAAAATCAGTTTGTAAAAATATTCAATACAGCCTGAGAGAAATGGGGATTAAAAAAGATTTTCTTCAAAATGGTTTAACACAGAAGCAATTTGGTTTAGGTACCAGCGGTCAATCAGTCTCATACGCCCTTAAAAGAAAAGCACCCAACACTTTATTTGTAAACATAGGCCATGCGACATTTTTCTTCTGAGACGCACACTTCAATATACCTTAATCAATTATTTTAGAAATCCATACACAACCCTATAACTTCGTTGCCTTCAAAACAAAAAAGTAATTCCCCGCAAACCCACAAATCCCAAAAAATTGAAAGAAAATTATTTCCACCACACGATGAAGACAACAGAGAGAGAGAGAAATAGTTTCCCCATTCGTAAAATCTCCAATTGCATCAACAAACGTCCATTACGTCGTCCAAAAATAAACCAAACTCAACTCAAACGAGTAATAGTTTTTGCTTTTTTCCGCCCTTTGATAGTGGCGCTGCGAAAAATCAAGAAACGGGAAACGATCTAAGAAATGAGCAGTTATGGAACTGGAAGCATCAGCTGCTGGGAGAATCGTAATAGAAAGAAAGCTTAATCTGCGGCGATGAAAGTAAAGTCTAAACGAGGGTAAAAAGGCACAACCAAGAAAGAGTTAACTTGGCATGATAACATTGTAAGTAGAGACACGGTTGTCTTAACTAATAAAGCCAGCCAAGCCCTCTCTGAAGTCAACACTATCCAACTGGTTCGGGTTGTCAGCTATACCGAAAAAGAGTAACGAAACCTGTACGGAACCAGAAAAATACAGTCGGCCGTGTGCGAATGGGTTTCGTCCTATTCATCGAGAAAACCCACAAATTCGTCCAAGACGGATGGCAGGACGTCACGAAGAGCTTCTGTGGGCTTAAAGTTGAGTAGGCCAAGCTAAATTGGCCCTCTCAAGGCCTTAAACATTGGTTCTACTAAACTGACAAGGACAAATAAATGGCAGTATCTAGACTAATGATTTGTACCATTGTTCTAAAGACCCAATAACTCTAACTTTTAAAAAAGAATACTGAAAGAGTGATTATTTTAGTGCTAAAATGGTCCATCTCATATTGTTGTGGTTAGGCCCTTTGCCAAAGGAAGCTACTGAACGCATCCTGCATTCCAGGTTATGCCCTGAAGGCACACGAAAAAAACAACACAAGATTTATTTTGTAAACTTTATTTTTTTTTAATTTGTGACAATGTTATCTTAACTTATAAGTACAAAAAAAAATGTAAAACAGAAAATTAGTGACAAGGTCATATGTTCCAGCAAGAGCACCCTTAAGGGGACAGGGAACATAACGACGCTTTAAAATATCAAATTTTCATTTTAACTTTCAATCACTAAAATGAATATTTACGAAATTTTTTATATAATACGCATCTGCATATGGGGTTGGAGTTTACAAATTTGGCAGTTAATTTCAATATAACTCTGTCTCCAGCTTTTTATGTCATTATTTTAAAACACCGATTTTTAGCTTTTAGGTACACTTTCCAGCACAACTATTGGGTGTATCTGAAAATATTTTTATAGAAATAAAAATATGTCCATTCAACGCAATGAACCTCAAGTTTGACGATAAAACATTAATAATTTTAAGTTATTAACATAAATAGAGATTTTGCGCATTTCTTAAATTAGAAAAATCGTCCTATTTTTACTCGCTTAATATTTTTTGGAATATTTTTGGTTCACTGTGTTAAATAGATATAAATACGACTTCACAGAAAATTTCAACCCTTCTAGTAAAATAGAAAAAGAGAAAAGTGTACCTTAAGGCAGAAAATTGGTGTTTTGGAATAATGACCTTTAAAGCTAGCAACAAAGTTATATTGAAATTAACTACCAAATTTGTAAACTCCGGCCGCATATTCAAATGTGCACCATAAAAGTTATTTTCGTAAAGGCACGATTCAGTAACTAAAGTTTAAATGAAAATTCGATATTTTCAATGGTCGTTCTGTTCCCTGTTACCTTAAGCAACAAAAGTTGCCCTAACTGGTGGTATACGACAAAAATGTCAATTACAATTTTACCAACCAGACACCAGCTAAATGGCTTATGAGCCAGTTGCGTGAGGCTATGTTGATGAAAGAAATTTCCCACAGAGAGAGATATATTCCATTTCTAGAGGAAAAAAAAGATTCACCCCCCCCCCCTTCATATATTTTTGATAAGTTTCAAAAGAAAATATCTAGGTTAAATGAAGTAGCAGAAAGCTTTAATCGAGTCGGTCCCCTTCGTCACCATAAGGGTCCGCGAAATAAAGCATCAGATTTTAACTGTTTTTTCCTGAAGACGGGAAAGATTGGTTAGAGGAAGTTTATTTTGAAAGAAAATGGAACAGAGAGAAATTGGATGTTATTTTAGGGTTAGAGGATGAGGACCTTTGGTTTTATGACTTTGAAATAAAGGTTTTATTTGGTTCTGTTTTGTTAGGGTCGGAATGTAATCCAAATTATGTTCTTCTCAAGACACGCTATAAATACTAATAGTTTTTCATTAATCGAAATATCGACGAACCAATCGAGTATATCTATTATGTCCATCATATAATTATACATACATTAAAAATTTATTTTAATTAACTCAGTAATTATTTTTATACTAACTCAGGAAATTTATTCAAAACTTTCATTGCACATTTTGATTATTCGAGATAAAATTTATATCTAATAATATAATTTGACTGAGCTGACTGTTAAGAAAACACGAAAATTACACTAAACCAGTAACAAGTCAGTTAAACGTCAGTCGTTTTTAATAAAAATTAAAAATAAGTCTTTATAAATAACAACCATTACACTCTAATAAAAGAAAAAAATTCACTCCTATAGGAGAAGTGCATTTTCGGCACCGGAAAGGAGTGGAAATTAACTCAGACTGAGTTAAAACCGCTCGTTTTAAGAGTGTAGGACGCAGATTGTTTTCTTTTATTTCTTTTACCCACTCCGAAAAGGAGTGAAATTCACTCCTATAGGAGAAGTGCATTTTCGGCACGGAAAGGAGTGGAAATTAACTCAGACTGAGTTAAAATCGCTCGTTTGTTTTAAGAGTGTACACAAATACACTAATGTGGGTTCCGTATGGGCCCATTTGGGTAATGTGGGCACTTCCCATATGGTGTCAGAAAGGAACAATCTCTTTTATTTTGGTCAAACCACATGGGCCCGTCTATGCTACTCCTGGTAGGCACATTTACAATTTTGTCACACTTACAGTTATTAAATCTAAATCTCTCTTATAATATCTATAGAAACAATTCAAAATAATAAGCAATTACAATTTTTTCAGTACACTGTTTTTAAATAAACGATTGAAAATAATTTTACATTTAAATTATTTTATTCAAATAATAATTATAAGTCTGTGTCGTAAAACACTCCTTTCGATACCCATAAAAATATTTACGGTTTATCCATCACCAACTATCTGAATAACATTTATAATTACTGTCAAACAAACAAAATCAAACAGATTAACATGGGGCAGTGAGGGCAAACTTAACAGATTATTATAGGCTACCAATTATGAAGCCCATGTTATCGAAAGGAGTAATTAAGGGAAAGTATTATAGTTATAATTTGGATAATGGAATTATAGTTTAACTGTAAAATAATGTGTCAAGTTTTAAAATACAAGTTACTAAACAAAGCCATTTATTCAATTCATATAAATTCATTAATTTAAATGTATAAAAGCTTTTTGATTCCGAAATTCATTATTTGCAAGTATTTAATTATATCATTTATTAAAATGAAACACGAAAACTTGTTGCAAGGCCAACCCAAAACCTAATGCAAACACAAAGCAATATAAATCGCATTGTCTACGTAATCCATCCATACTCCTCTTCCATAATCAAATTTGGTTTTCCATGCTTCCGCCAGCCTACTCCCAGCCTCCAACAGGAGCTTTAACGCAGCCAAAATAAAAGCACGAAACGAATCACAAATGATCCTTTCTCTTTTGATAGCCATTTAATTAAATCAAGCTTTCCTTCACTTACAAAATAATGAAATTTGCCTTTCGTCATTTGGAATATTTATAAGCCAAAGAAGGGCTCCTTTCGGTTTTCGAGAGGGATGGTTCTTTATGTTCCCAGGCCTCGATTTTTCACGAAAGCCGGCTCATCATTCATAGAACTTGGGAAATAATATGATTTACCCCCAGAGGCGTCTTCAACCCCTCTACAAGACCTGCGCGATACATGGTTGGCTGATTTACAAAGTGGTACGAGTACAGTTTTTTTAAAGATAGAATTACTTACAGGCTAATTTTAGAGATGGGCTTATAAATGGCCTAATCTACTGTAAGGCCACAGAAGTTCTACGTGTTCTACGTAGTTGATGAACTCAAATCGCACTAGTAAAAGAGATGGTAGTAGCCGTTTGGTGTCAATGTAAAGAAGCAGTTAATTCAGCCGAACCAGCAGTTGGACTTCCAACATCATTTAAATTTACACCAATTTTATCTTGTTCCAGCTTACCCATGGCCTAATCAACTGCAAGGCCACAGAAGTTCTTCGTGACGTCATGCTATCCGTCTGGTATGGATTGTTGACTTCTGCGAAGAAAAAGCGAAACCTATTACGGCCTACTATGAATTTCAGGTTCCGAACATATTTGGTTCCTCTCTTTCAGGATAGCCGATAACCCGAACTGGACGGATAGTATGACGTCACAGAGACCGTCTCTGGCCTTCTTAGTTCAGTTGGTCCTGGCTTAACCCTACCAATTTTCAAGGATCCTCAAAGTCTTAACCCGACAATCTATTTTCAAATTTGCGGACATTAACTGCATTTTTTCTGCTATTTATCACATTATTGATCAAAATGAGTAAACTACAATTTGATCTTCAGCAAATTTTTATTCTTGTTAGTAATGAAATGAAACAAAAATATTACAATGAGTCAGCGACGGAGCTCTCGAAAAAAAATCGTGATTTTTTATTCTTATAGGAAATACTGGACCGGGTCTTAGCTATCATAATTTAAAGTAACATTGTTTGATTATTTGGATAGTTAAATGGTAAGGCCCATAGTACTGAAGTTGTTGAACTCAAATCGCACTAGTAAAATGGATGGTAGTAGCCGTTTGGTGTCCAAGCAGTTAATTCAGCCGAACCAGCAGTTGGACTTCCAACATCATTTAAATTTTTACCAATTTTATCTTGTTCCGGCATTAGAATTATTTAAAAATCTAACAAAAAATCTTTAAATAAAATCGATACGCCGGAAACAATACCAACTAGTGTTTGGTAATATAATTACTAAGACATTACTTCTCCTAAAATTTCTTAAATTGAACATAAAACCTTTTAAATTTTTACAGTTATTGCAAAGGAATTTATTTTTACTTTTATGATTGAAGGTAATTTTTACAGGAACAAAACATACATTTTACATGTTAAAGTACTTATACTGTTCTATATTATTTTGCCACAAAGAGTTATGATGCGTTTAGACCACTATTCACATTAACCATCCATATACATATATAAGTAAAACTCCATTTCCTTGAAGCCGTCGCGAAATTATTTCCGGCGAAGTTGTGATGGGGCTATAAATTGCAGCACTTTGACTTGCAAAGTGTAAAATTTTGGATCGCCTCGTTTGATGTATCGCTCTGTTAAGAAATTTATGAGCTGAAAAAGGACTGCCTTGGAGAAACTTATTTATTAAGAGAGATAAACATACCATTGGGTCGGTTTGACCAAATACAAACTCGCATTTTTCTGAATATTGAGTGAAATTTCTTTAAAAAACACAAGAATTTCAATCAGTACCTGTATAAAAAGAAAAATTCACTGCTTGTTATTTTCACACAAACAGTATCTAGATAACTACAAAATGTTTCGCTAAAAAAAATTGAATCAAGTCTATATAGATGAAATATTAATTAAAAATCTAACTATAACATAAATGAAAGTTACATGTTTAGCAAACTATTGTAACCCTTTAACGTTTGAAAATATAAATAACTTAATAATATTTAGTAAATTACTTTTATTTATAGTTTACAATGAATATTTATTTTGTTTAGCTATGCATAATGAAGAAACTAATGTAAGTTTAACTCAATTTCTTTACGAAAGTGAAATGTCTTTTTAAATTATAGAAACTTAGTGCTAAATTATCCGATTTATGATGTTTTTAAAAAAATGGTAATGGGTCAAAAGGAATGTTAGACAACATGAATTAGTTTTCATGTTAAAAAGAAAAGTTCTGGACCTTTTGTATACTTGTTAAGAGTTTAAATTGGTTCAAAGCTATGTTAAATCGTAAGATTGGTTACAATTGTTGTAAAACTCACATTCTCCAAAGATATATGGCTCGGTCTGTTCATTGGCGAATTTCGGCAATCGTAAATTGAATTGAAAGAAGTCGCTCTCACGTTATGGAATGGATTCCCTCCCACGTTAACATTCACGGAAATGAAGTCGCGGATATCTTAGCTAAAGAAGGCTGCTCTGCGACGGCCACTACCGAATATGACCTAACATTTCAAGAGATTTTCTCCTAGGCGAAAAATAGAGACCTGCAATAAGTCTGGCTATCCCCTCCCGCACATCCTTGGTACAGTAGGTTAAGACCAAGAGGATCATTGCATTTTGAGGCTGGTTGACAGGATCAAACGGCAGTTTCGAGACTTATCAGTGGGCACCTAAAGTGTATGACTTTTGATTCCGGCAGTGAAGTTTTCCCAAAGTGTTCCAAATGAAATCTGATACCGGCTTCCCCGGAACATATCCTCGATTGCTTAGGGCTCACCTTGGAGGATGTTCGTGATAGCCCTCTTCTGGTGCTGGACTTTGCAAGGCTGCACGGGCTCATGGATTTGATCTAGCTGTCGCTAGATCAGGAAGGATTGGAAACAACAACAACAAAAACAACGATAAAAGTCGCGCCAATGAAAGGACCGGACCCTATAACTAAGCTATGCTTTGAAGAATGTGAGTTTAGCAACTACATCTTTCAATTACTGTATTGCAGAAAATAAAAATGAAGTTTGTGAAAATAAAATATGACCCTCGCCAAAGCTATTTTTATAATACGAAAACTTTATGTTAGATTTAGAAATAATTTCAAAAGTAAATTTGAGTTTCATCAAACTAACAAAACGTGAATGTCGTCAAAATTAAAGTCCCAAGAAAAATCTTATTTTATTTATTTACTGTGAACTTGCATTGCTCCTTGCAATGATTAAAAAGTCGGAGAAAAAACGGAATGACTCACATATGGCAGTTATGAATCTTTTTCAATAGACTTTTTTTTTTGTTATTCTTCGTTTATACGAAAGAATGATTATTGTGTTATTCAAAGTTTTATGTCTGAAAAACTATTACAAAAGTTCTGTGTATGGAATTATTTAATCACTTGATGGGTAAAAGTTATATTTTAGTTTAAAATAAATGTATCATGAATGTTTCAAGTATCCAACTTTTCTGCTCTTCCAACAGTTGCACTATCTATCAATTTGTCAAGTTCTCCCATGCATAAGTATATTATATTTTCATAAAGGATTTGTTAAAGTTATACAAATTCAAAGAAATAACTGAAATAAATAAAGTAATAATAATACAGCAAAGAATATGATTCAAGGCATTGAAAAAAAGAAACATTTCTTTTTACTTAGTTTTTCTTGTTTTTATAAATGGTAAAATGAACTGCATATTTTAATTAGTATACTTAATTGCTTATGTAATTAATTTATATATATATATTTCTTACTTAATATTAAACATAATAAAAAATAATTTTTTAAAAATAAATTCTATCTCAATTAACGTCATTAAAAAATGAAACAAAAAAATTGAAGAGTTCTGTTTATTTAAACTAGCTAAGAATCAAATATCAAATTAGCAATACACAGGACACTGAATTTATAGTCATTAGAATTGAATATTAACATAATGAAATAAAATAATAGATCCCTAGTTTTTTTTTAGTTTTTTATCAAGCGTTGTAAAAAGAAATACATAATTCACCCCTCCCTTCCCTTTCCATCGAGAAATTGCATGAAAATCATAATTTTACTTCTTAACTTATTCATACCTAGATTGAATTGTGAGTATAAACGATGTTTTAATCCCTTATTTAAGGGAACGGGCAATTTTAATTTTTTTTTTAAAATTCAAATATCATATACATTTTTTCAAAAGAATTCAACCTGTTTTCAAAGGTTAAAAAATTATATTTTTTAAAAAAATAAAATGTTAATAAATTAAGTTACTTATATTTTGTTTCAGAATTTAAAATTATTTTCTTGTAAAACTAATTTGCTTATCAGACAGCCATACAAAGTTTTGAAAACGCAATCTCTGTTAAAAACCTAAATAAAGCAATCAAAAACGTACATTTAAAAAATTGCCATCTAATCAAAGAAAAAAGCTTTTGTAACGTACCACGTTTTAAAAAATTTCTTCAAACGATCTGAATTGTTCTTTGAATTGGTACTTGACATCAATGGAATGGTTCAACAGAAAAGTAAACTTTTTTTATAGTTTTATATATGACGGACTTATAACGTATAAGCATACTTTAAATAATACATCTGTTTAAATGAGTTTCGATGAGTTTGGACGAATTTTAATTCCCAACCAACTATCAATTTCTTATCTAAAAGACCTGTTAAATCAAAATTGAAAATAAAATGAATTCTGCTTCAAAGGTAAAAGTTATGTTTTAATTCAAGCACTTACAGGCAGAAACAAGAGCACAAAATATTGAAAAGTAGCGTTTTGTTGTGTTCATAAGAATTGTTGGTACTGTTTCATTTCACGGGTGAAAGCGATAAATTCGCCAAAAATAAACAGCCATCGCCAAACGGAATATTTTCCATGATAAGACTTAACAGTGTATACTGTGTCTTGTCGTCAGAAATTTCCGCTTGTCGCCAAGGATTCCTTTTAAGCGAAATTATGTGTCCGCGAAATGGAAAATTACCAAACTGTTCAGTTGGCGAAAAAGGTTCCAAGTTTTTGGATACCTTATCAATGCTCTTTCAGCCGAAAAAGAAGCAGATTATACCTAAATTTGAGGTGTTGTTCTCGTAAATTTTCAGGGGTGCAAAATTACGAGGTCCAAGAACAATATAATAAACGACAACGTTTATCAAACCGAACTGGAGCCCTGATGGCCGAGTGGTTTGGACCATTACGCTAGCAGTCTGCGCACTGTAACGGGTGCGTGTTCGATTCCCGCCTTCGCCCTGGGTGTACTTCCTTTCTCTGTGACAGTAAAAATTCTTTCTGTGTCTGTCTTACTTGACGAAGGTTTCATAAGCGGGTCTCTGATCAAGCACACAAGCCGCAATATATATGTACCTACACCCGCCTCCCCCCCATCTCAAACCGAACTTTGTATACCTAGTCCTTTAAGTGGAACAACTTTGAAACTTAAAATGTTATTTAGGTCCAATCATAATACCAATGGATGATTTGTAAGAGCGGAGCGAGGTCCGTTTGTGAGATAAAAGACAAAGTTTGACGTACCTGCTACGTCACCATAGGCTTAGCCGTTATAATTTTTTACGAATTTGCAGCCGAGTGGTTTGTTTGTAAGGTGTACGACAAGCAGATGTGATGTCACCGTAGACGTGACCGTTCCAGCAGTCCATTTTATGTTTAAAAAATTTTTGTTTCCATAATTCAAGACTAACATAGTTACAACCAGATAAAAAAAAAGACATAACAAATTATATTAGATTATTTAATGATGAAATTATAGAGAAAAGCTTCGACCAGAGTTCCCCTAAATCTAGACATACACGAAGAGACAGGACATGTAAACCTCCACCTATAACACTGTCACTCTTCTTCTAAGATGTTACCGAAAGCATTTTAAGTGATTGGTCAGTGATTGGTTTGAAATGTCACGTGGGCACAAAATACAAATCACCTACTAGTTAAAATGCTTTCGGTAACATCTTGGCAGAAGAGCGACAATGTTTGGCGAAGGTTCACGTGTCCTGTCCCTCCGTGTGGGCATAGCTTGATTGAAACAACTATGAATAGAACAGTTTCTCATTTGTGTGGACGTGAAATTTCCACTAGAAGACGAATTTTCAACTGGAAAAGCCTTCATTATTCATCATTATGTGGGTAATTAATGCTGTATAATGTGCTTGTAAGTCACGTAAGGGGTTTTGATTTGAATTTATGCAAATTTTCCAAGTTGTAGAAAACGAGGCATGTATAAGCTTACAGAAAAATCATTAGCAACGGTTTGTGTAATTTTGATTTTGAAGCAATGCTGGTTGTTTTGCGTTAAAAATTTTAAAGAAGAAATGAAGAGTGGCGTTGTTTGTCGAAGGTTCATATGTTCTATATTTGGTCCCGTCCCTCCGTGTGAGCATAGCTATATTGAAACAATCATGATTAGAACAGTATCTTGTTTGGACGTAAAATTCTCGGCGACCGACTTCGGCAACTTACAGACCAACTTTCAACCCAGAAAATCTTCATTCTTCACCATTATGTAGGTAATCAATGCAGTCCCTGCGTGTATGCCTAGCTTAAAGAATAAAGTTCCTACTTCTAGCTTATAGTTATACTTGTGGTTATGGAATCTTTAACTACAAAGTAATAGGACCAAAGGAAGGGGGTAGACCCAAATTAAGATGAACATACTGCATCACTAAAGACTTTCAAATTTTGAATATAAGGGATTGACAAACCATCGCTAAGAAAATGGCGGAATGGAAGCGAGTTCTTGATAAGGCCCTGTCCCAGACTTGGGTGTCATGCCAATCGAAGACTTCCAGCTTTGTCAAACCCGTATGCTGCGAAACTTTCTGTGGTTTCCATTTGCAAAGAGAATAGGGAACGAGTGCAAGAAACAAGAAAAGGCATCGCCCCCCAACCAATTACAGAGTTAAGAGCAGAGGTTTATCTCTCTCTTTCTCTTTTTCTTCATGAGCACTATCCTCGTGGGATGCAGATTGCGGAGAAATTCAATTTTGCCCAAGTTTGAAACAAAGTTTGTCTCTCCAAATTATCCAACTACCCGTTTAATTTACTTGATATCGATTATTTTTTTCAAAAAAGGAATGTAAATTATCAAAGCCTTTTTTTGATATATGGGTCGATACCGTTTTTTAAAGAGAAGTAACCGGATGGCTTGGAAGAAAATAATTGATTTTTTATCGGTATTGTAAATGGTTACTTTTTTGTAACATGAGGCTTGTAAATGTTTTTAATTATTAATCAAATAAAAAAATACTATTAATTCAGTTTTTTCGATTATCGAACCGTAGATCTACTGCAATATTAACACTTTTTTATTTCTAGTGAAAGCGTTTCAAAGATTTTAGGTTCAGTAAAATTTAGTTTTGAAGTGTATTTATTATCCTTGATGTAATCGAATTCGGTCTGATTATCTATACAACTAAAGATACCCAATATCGCCACTCTTCTTTCAAGACGTTACCAAAAACATTATTTATCGTCGGTAATTGGTTTGGCAAGTCACGTGCGCACACAAAACCAATCACTGACTAGTAAAAATGCTTTCGGTAACGCCTTGGAAGAAAATTTACTATTACTGTTACTATTACTTATTACTATTACTATTTCTGGCGATGTTTGGAGAAGGTTTACATGTCCTGTTTCTCCATGTTATTTGTCCTGTTTCTCCTTGTTTTTGTTTTTTACCAGATTTTAAAAAATTAACAACTAGATATAAGAAATGCGTTTTTGTATAGCTCTGATTATCCTATATATTAAAACTTTACAAAACACAAGTGCAGCATTGGTACGAATATCGTTAGATACGCGATTTATGAAGAAAATTTTATTCACAAGCCCGCCTTCGTAAATACCCTTACTTTTCTGCACAAATCTAATTTTGTGGTAAAAGCCGTCGATTTCAAAGGCACAAATCATATATTGTGTACGTAAAATGCATATACAGTCCCTGGACAAATTATTAGACGCACTACAAGATTTCATGTATCAATCAATGATGAACAATATACCTTTAGAAGGACATTTGTGTTCCTAAACTAAAGCTATTGAATAGAAAATACTATCTGGTATACTTAATACATATATCGAAATATTTTTAAGGATATGGCATTCTTTGGTATGTTTTCATCATTACTATAAAAAATACAGTGCGTCTAATAATTTCTCCAGGGACTGTAACTCTTTTTCAAAAAATATAAAGAAACATATAAAGCATAAATTTAATGAATAAGATTTTTAAATTATATACAGGTCACATACAAGTCACATACTTTAATGCATAAAGTAGTCACCTTAAAATGTACATTCAAATGTTATCCAAGTTGTTTAGACTCACGTGGGACATAAGATTGAAGGAAATATAAAAATAATACTCACTTCTTCAATTAAATATCAGAAGTTATTTCTTGAAAACACTCTATTTTTTGGGTATACATGTTTATAAAAAAAATTCGGGGATTCTCTACTAGAAAATTATCAAACATAGGGATAACAAAAAATTTATATTTATACACTAATGCAAACAGAAATCTACATATGAACAGAAAGGCATTACTAACTCCAGACTTAAAAATCAGTTTTTTAGTATGCACTTATAAAAATCTATATTAATGCTCGTGAGAATTAATTGCAATTATTTATTTAAACATACAATAGTTTCAGTTATTTTTCAGCTTTTGTTGATTTGCCTAAAAAAGATATTTACGCATATACAACGTAACAAAACGTCATTTAATAAACTTTTGGAAACGAATTGATGCTTTTCTTTATGTATATCTTCAAATAAAAAAAGTATTTGAATTTAACTCATGCATTTGTTTTTATATCCACCGACTCATAATTTGTAAAAGAAGGAAGAAACTGTAAAAATCTAATGTCTTATTCATACATTCATTGCACAAAGAAATCTTCAATAAAGTACCTCAATATAACAAACGTTCTTTTTTTATCGAACAAACAGTGATACTAAAAGAATGGAAAAACTTAAAGTCATGAATATTTAGCCGAATAAAATTTGACTCATGCATCGGATTTTGAAAAGAATTATTTCTGATGCAGTCAGGCACGATTTCATTTGGAAGCAACTATTAAAAGGTATTCAATATGCAAATTGTCTAATTTTACTTTTCATTTTTTTGGAGAAGGCATTCTTTAATTGTATTACATTTTACTTGATGACTTAATATGTAATACAATGACTTAATTGTGCAGTCAAAAATGTCCGAAGAATAATACCCCTTGTAGAGGGAGTGCACGTTAAATATGCTCCAAAGTCCCAACGCTGCGTACGATGTCGCCCTTAACGGTTGCGTTGGGTGCCAACTCAGGTGTCGGCTCGTCACTTGACTGTGGTTCTAAAATACGACGCCCGTCGCCAATAGCCCTCGTGTAGCTCTAGGGCGACGATAATTCAAACCAAACCTAACCTTGATGACTTAATAAAAGAAATATGTACAATTTTCGAATGTTACCTACTACCTCCTCTGGACGTACAAAGAATATTTATTATTTTTGTTTTCTTCGCATGTTTTGGTCAAAACAATTTTTTCTGGAAAAAAAAATTGTATATCAGTCAAAGAAATAAAACTTAATCTATTTTAATTTTGTATCAGAAATAATCGCAATTGCTTTTAAGTGTATCTTCTCACATTTATCAAATTAGACGGTTACAATTCTGTGATGATAATGATACCAACAATAATAATAACCATTTTAACTTACAGTCATTGTGAAATATTTTTCACAATGATGATAATGATACCAACAATAATAATAACCATTTTAACTTACAGTCATTGTGAAATATTTTTATATATAATTGCTTCGAATACGTATTTACATGAAGAAAAAGACTCAATACAGAAAAAAAACGCTGAACTAGCTTACTTTTGTTGAATTTTTATGCATGATCTACATATTAAAAAACATAAAAAGTATTCAAACAAAAGAACAATTAAAATAAAAAAATATATATAAAATCCTAAGTACTAAAAAAATATGCATCAAACTTAACAAACAAATATTGTCATTTGCATAATTGGATGAACAAAACTAGGCGTAAACGTTAAATGAAATTCCAAGCTTCATAACTCAAATAATAATTACTTCCTTTCAAAATGTGTGTACCCCTGGAATCCCAAATAAAAAAAGGTTTGTTGAACCCTTTTATTAACCCAAAATTCAAGCATTATCTGTATTTTTTTCTGCATATTATCACTTATTTCATAGTAAAGAAAAATCTCAGCACCGCATATTTCTTTTAGGCCGGAAAGTTTTCCTGGAGCCTTCAGGTGCTTCTTATTATCGTAACCCTTTTTTTTGCCGTCTCCTTTTAATATGGAAATATCGGATTTTATGTGCGAGAATGGCGCATCCCCTATTTGTTTAGCATAGCAACGTGCGCGGAAAAGTGGCTCAAAATCTCTGGAATTTACATCGTACCGAGTATAGGGAAGTGAAGCATATTCCTCAGAATTTACATTGTTCCGTGCGCAGAAAATGGCACATATTCTATGGAATTCACATCGTACCATGTGTGAAAAAATGACTTAACGAACAAATTTGATTTTAGTTTCGCAAAAAGTGGAAGATATTATAATCGTTCAGTCCGTCTGTCTGTCCGTCACCCACTTTCATAGCCCAAAATACAAATACTACGGACAAGTGTGATACGTCAGAAAATTCAGCGCATCGAAATTGAAATACATTGAAAATTTCCGAGAAGAATTCGAATTCGAAGTACTTTAATTATTTAAAAAACTGCAAAATTAAATGGTCATTTAAAAAGCATAGGATGCCATTTTTGTTAGAATTAAATCACAATTGCCATTCGCAACAATCGCTCTAGAAACTTTAATTCTTTTAGACAATAAATTAAAATAAATTTATTTTTGCGACATCGATCAGTTTGAAATGACGTCAAATATATTTCACTATGAGATTCTTTGTACGTTGATATGAAATGTATTAATTCTATTTAAAAGCTAGGAATATTACATATTTATTCTTTGAAATATAAATTAATTTTTGCAAACTATAAGTAATAATTATTGAATTTTCCAAATAAAATAAATGAAACTAGCCAAATTTAGCATGTAAATGTTTAATATGGAATATCAATGCTGTGTTTGTCGCCTTTTTAAGTGTTAAACACAAATGTTGTGTGGAAGCGGTTAAGTGACAGATACTGTTACAAAAATACTTGTTTAATTTTCTAATACTACAATATTGTAAACCTAAGGACAGTAACTAATATGGATGGTCAGCCCCATAGAGCCAGTGCAATAGTTTTGAAATCATAAGTTAAGAGAAAGTAAATTACTTTGCCATGTAATACAATTTGCAATACGTATGAGACTCGTCATAACATCAAAATAAGTAAATATCAAAGGTAAATATCTTTTTATTTAATTAATAATGTCTCGAATTATTCTAAATTTGGGTATTGATATTTTCCTTTACATAATATTTCAATTTAATTTCAAAATTGTTTTATTTTGATGTTATGGTGAATTGGTGATTCTCTTACCTGGTGAAAATATGCTTACAATAGAACAATAGCAAAATAATACTTTCGCAGAAATTAGGATTTCAAAACTAGTAAAATCTAAAACTATAGTTCTATGGGAGTAAACAAATCTTAAATTTAACGATATAACAATCGTGATGCAGTGGGCATGTTTCAGGTTTTGATTGTCAACAGAAATGCTGAAAATGAAAATAATTTTTTTGAACTTCGATTGGTGAATCAATGTCGCGTGTGAACTAATCACCAATCGAAAGGACGAACAAGAAAAACAGGATCTGCAAGGAACTACGTCACCTGAAACAAGCCGATCATTATTTTTACAATAATGAAAAAATACAGTCCCTGGACAAATTATTAGACGCACTGTGACCCATAGGGATACATGACGCAATGCCCTTTCTCAGCATTGGAAAAGTTTTATAAGTTGAAAGTGGCGTCACTTTTTTCCTTTCAGTCAGCCGACCACATGGTGAAAAACTGAATCATTGTGTATATGTTTAGCTATACGAAGAATAGAAACACCCGAAATCTTGCAGTGCGTCTAATAATTTGTCCAGGGACTGTACATTTCAGATATTCTCTTGAGAAATCATTTCTTATGCACAATCGCTACACCACTTTTCCGCGCCCGTTGAAACACGATACATACGTCACTTTTGTACGTCACGGTCAATATGATTTGCTACTGAGAATAAGCAAGTTACGCCCAGGGCGACAGCTCATTCAGCTAAAAAAGGTATTTACTTTTTAATACATTTCGGAAGTAAGTAACTTGCTTTCGTGCAAAAATCTATTGACGAAGTTTTTTTTAGGAGTTTCTTTTTATACGAATTCCCCCATTGCACAATCGATGGGGGACACTTTTAACTTGAAATGTAGCGCCATCTGTGGGAGATAAGTCAGTTTATACTGCGACTAGTGTATGGTATTGAGTGTATTTTATATCCCGTAGAATTTCAACAATTATTTTATTTCACGAGCGCTATGAGACCAATAATTATAGCTTCATTTTTTTTATATTGCTACGATTAGTCCACCCAAAAGCAAGATTCAAGTTTGAGAAATTAATGGCAAAGTTGTTGTTGTTACTAATGCAACTTGGGAAACCCAAGTTAAGGCAAATGGGCGCGGTTCCTGAGGAGGGATACCCGTATAGAGACTACACGGCATGAATCCGTCTTGGCATCGTGCTGACAGATGCTGCCATCTATCGCCACCGCCGCAATTTAGACATGTCTCTGAAGGGGAGGGAAATAGTCTCCAGGGACCTGTACCCGTGGGAAACTGCGCATGACCGCCCACAGGACTTTCGGACCCACAGATTTAACAATAATGTACTTCGCATATACTCGGTGGGTCTTCAGTGGTATCGGGACTCGATCGTGGGACCTTCCGATTCCGAGAACGATGCCTTAACCACTAGGCTATCCATGGCCACGTTTCAGGTTAATGCGGCAACAGAAATCCTGAATGAGCATAAATTATTTCTCGAGCATCGTTTGAGGAATCAATGTCACGTGATAACAAAACACCAATTGAAACACAGATAGAGAGAAATATAGAAATGAAAGCTGGAAGGAATTACGTCTCATGACACAAGCCAATTGCAAAGTAAAAATATCTTTAAATATCAATATATTACAAAAACAAAAAAAAATTTAAAAAAAAATATATATATGCGAAAAATATCGTTTTTTTAATAAGTGCAATAACTTACATTAAATATAATTAAACATCAATATATATAAACACAGAATCAATAAGAAAATATTTATGCCACCTTAAAATAATGAATTTTTTGTATTACTTAATAAAAATGCTAAATTTCATTCGTTGTCAAAGATTTAAAATTTTAAGACTAAGTAATGCTTCATGAATCATAATTATACAAAACGTCGCTCTTAAATATTCTGTAAGATGATGCCTGCCTAGATTCCTACAACTTGGGAACATTTTCATGAACTCAAATCATAACCCTTTACGTGACTCAAAAGCACATTAGAAAGCATTGATTACCCTCATAAGGATGAATAATGGGACTTTCTAGGTTAAAATTTCGTCTTTGACTGAGAATTTTACAACCAAACAAGATACTAGTCTAATGATGGTTGTTTCAATAGAGTTCTGCATGCACGGATAGATAGAATCAGGAACAGGACAATATTAATAGGAGGGTTTTTTTAATAATAAAAACAAGTTGGTTTGTAACAGAATCTGTCACTTAAACTGCTTCCACACATTATTTGAGCTCACCAGGGAACACACTATTTATATACCTTACAAATTCACCAAACAGGGCCTTTAGCAAGTTCTAATTTAAACTTTTGAACGCCAAAACTAGAAGAAGTTGAGTTAAGAATAATTGTGTATTTTTTTTGCTGCAAAAATGGAAGCGAAACTATTATCATATCATTTAACTTAACATAATTTTAAAAATTAAAAAAAAGGACACGATTTTCATGCAATAAAATTGAACATTCTCAGTCGTTTTCCTAATAAACAACTTTTGTCGCCATAATTTCCCATTTTCATTAACTTTCTTTTTCGAAAAAAATTCAATTAATAATATTTATCGTTTGTTAAATTAATTTGCAGAAGAATTTTCGAAGAATAACTAATTAGTAAAATTGATGCTTTACAAATAAAAGCGAAACTTTTCATATTTTTTATGCACTTTCTATATATGCATCTTTCTTCATATATAAATAATGAACCATCAAAAGAACTCTAATGTGATGTGACATCAATCCAACTTGAATAATATCACATAAAAAAATATTTTTTCAAGAGTTTTATTTTTATTTTAAATAAAGTTTCTCGTACGTTTGACGAAATGGCAACCGTGAAAATATTGAATAAAAAAGGAATTTGCATGTTATTTCAATGTAGATTAAATTTTTAGTTATTTAAATTTTAAATAAACTTCTAATTAAAATTTTTTAATGAAATTTGGAATGTAGCCTAGCCTGATGTTTTGCTTCAAAATGATGTATCCCACTTGTTTGTGTGACTTGCGGTTCGCTTTTTGAAAGTATGTGACGGACAGACGGCCGAACAGACAGATGGACGAACGGACAGACGGACTGAACGATTATAAAACCTTCCACTTTTTACGTTATAAACGTAGTGTGGAATCTAAAACATTAAATCCAAACATTAAATCCAAACAGAACCGTCAACCAATTTTTTTCATTGTATTTTTGACGGAGAAAAATATTTATAGGACCTTACAAATATAAAACAACATACAGCCAAACAGTTGAATGACAGATCATACCGCATTACAATAACATGACAGTTCAATAGTTATTCAGTTAAATAACTTTAAGCATAAAAGTATTTAAATAAATTATTGTGACTACATATTCAAACCAGCAGTCGATCATAGAAAAGTTGTGATAAACTACTCATTGGCCAAAATTGAAAAAAAAAATAATAATAGCCGATTTTCAAGGGTTCAGAAAATCATAGAGTAAAGTTTCTACACAAAAACGAATAATCATAAACAGAACAAATCTGTCAACAATGTTATACATTGTTATAATACAAAATTTACAACAGACAGTTATAACTAGTAAATGCATTGAAATTGTTCGGTCAACAATACGGTGTGATAGTAAAATGCTTCATACTTCATTGTTATTAACTTATTAAATACAGATATTTGTTTCACTGTAATACAATTGTTATAACACTGCAATACATTTGTTAGTACACTGTAATTGCATTGTTCAAATAAAATACGTTGTTTCAATGCATTCATATTTTAACTGTAATACAATTGTTACAACACTTCAATACATTTGTTAGTACACTGTTACTGCATTATTCAAATAAAATACATTGTTTCAATGCATTCATATTTTAACTGTAATACAATTGTTACAACACTTCAATACATTTGTTAGTACACTGTTATTGCATTATTCAAATAAAATACATTGTTTTAATGCATTCATATTTTAACTGTAATACAATTGTTACAACACTTCAATACATTTGTTAGTACACTGTTATTGCATTATTCAAATAAAATACATTGTTTCAATGCATTCATATTTTAACTGTAATACAATTGTTACAACACTTCAATACATTTGTTAGTACACTGTTATTGCATTATTCAAATAAAATACATTGTTTCAATGCATTCATATTTTAACTGTAATACAATTGTTACAACACTTCAATACATTTGTTAGTACACTGTTATTGCATTATTCAAATAAAATACATTGTTTCAATGCATTCATATTTTAACTGTAATACAATTGTAATTGTACTCTAATTAAATTATTCAACTGTAATATATAGTTCCACTGTATTATAACGTACTAATAAATTAACTGTGCATTGAAAATAATTATAATAGTTTATTTTCTTATGTACAAACTTGAATAGTATTTTTTAATGTATTATTCTTATAAATACCCTTATTTACCCGCAAATTTTTTGAGTAAAAATATATCTTTATGCAAGTTTCATGTTTTAAAATTAGAGAAGGTAATAAAGTATTTAAATATTATGGTCATTTTAAATAAAATAAAAATTTATCTAACTCAGTTTCTATAAGAAAAAGTAAACAATATTTTCTGTAGGGGAGAGTGGGGGCAAATGGGACAATTTTTTTAACCTCTGTATTTCAGCAAAAATACAAGAATTTAATTTCTTTTTTTACAAACTCATAAACTGAACATTCGTTTATTTAAATAGTCAGTCGACGGATGTTAAAACATTCCCATATTTTAATTGCTGAGCATTTTAAACAAACATGTAAATTTCCCCTTAGCCCCCATATGTGGGGTCTAATAGGACAGGGTGCAGGGCTAATGGGACATAGTAACTAATGCCTCAATTAAAATTTCAAAAATTGTGGAAAAGGAATCAGAAAATGACCTGAAAATAAAATTTTAAAGCAAACACCATTTACATGATGAAATTTTATTTTTTTAAAACTATTACTTCCCATTGAAAGGTGAAATATCAAAGTTCAAACTCAAAATAGAAGGTGCTCCCATAATTTTTTTTGAATCACAGGATAAGATAGTTTTGTAACTAAATCTTCTAAAATTTATCCCAAACTTGTCCTCTTTTTCATGGTACGTGAATTAAAAAAGACCGTCTTTATCTTTAAATCGCTCACCCGGAGTTCATCGCTTTCTATTTCAGAAATCAATCCAACACAATAAAGTTTAGTTTGCTTTCAAGCAAATTTTACCAACAACAAGTAATTAACAATCAATTAATATTCACCAACCTCTGGTCAGATGTAATTAATGAAATTTCAGGTGGAAAAATATGTCATCAATATAGCTACTTGAACTTTAACCTATTATGCGACGAAAAAAGTTCCAAAAAGTTTAAAATTAAAGTTTTAAAAAGTTTTTAGCAACTTGACTGAATAAGATATTCGAGATTTATATAGATTCTTCTAGAGAAGCCTACAAAGCTAGGTTTATTTGTGTCCCATTAGACCCCACAGTTACTGTCCTATTAGACCCCACAGTGCTATTATTTATAAATGAACCAAACACAGAACCACGTGTATTTCACCACAGTATTTGACATATAATATCTTAATCTATGATATGTCTTCTACCTAAAACTATAGTTTAATTCATGAAATTTTTTATTTAATACTTTAAAAGTGTGAAAAAAGGTACACTTTTAACTTACTTTGAATTCTCCAAAACAATAATTCTTCTCTTCACTTCACCAAATGCTTTTAAAGGCTAATCTTTTGGCTGTTAAAATGCGAAGTCTAACTGTTGCAATGTTGTAGTGTAGAAATATTTGTAAAAAAATCTATTTTTCACCCCTTTTTTCCCCTTGTCCCATTAGCCCTGCGTCCCAATAGCACCCACTCTCCCCTAATTATCTGCATTGTTATAATATTAAAATGCAACACTAAATTATTTTTCATAAAATCATATGCATTATCTGGTCAGTCCTAAAAAGTCTCTCCAAAATAAGTATATTTTATTACATATGAAAGTAAGCAAAATTGGTTCAAAAATAAATTTTACACTACTACAATTTTTTTTTAAAATGCTAATTGCTTATATCAGTATCTATATAAAAGGCAAAGTCCTGACTGACTGACTCACTCACTCACTCACGTATCAACGCCCAGCCCAAACTACTGGAGGTACAGCTACCAAATTTTAGGAAAATATTCTTTTTATATCGTAGGCGTCATTTAAGAAGCGAAGATATAACATATAGACAAGTTAAAAAGGATTTTAAAGGTAAACTATTTTTCGTTTTTGACTTTATAATTATATTATGTCAGAAAGAGATTAGAAAATGCATTTTGGGTGATTTTCTCAAAATGTTATCGTTTAGGTAATGTTCTGTAACGTTATGTAATTAGTCTAAACTCATTTAATTGAATACCCATTAAGGAAACAGTAATTGCATCACCACATGCTTTAAGAATTTGTATTGGAATAAAAAAATGATATACTACTTATGTTTTTGTTGCTGTTAACCCTTTCAGTCCCAGTGATGCCATTTGGCATCATCATGTTTCTGATCATAATTTTAAAAAAATAATAGGGCTGACATCTATTGGGATTAATAAAAAATATTTTCTAATCGAAAAAAGTTTGAAGAATCAAATGATGTGCTTTTTGATATCATAAATGGATATAGCATTCTATGCAAGGATACAGCATTCTATGTAAGGAAAGTAATTACAGTGACAGGAAATTAAAAATATATAGATAAAGGACTGCATATTATTTCAGAATTTCACCAGCAGAAAATTACATAGTAATAAATTAAATCTATTATATAATATTATAAATTTTTCCTATGAACATTAAGGCAAATATGCCACCGATAGATGGAACCACATGCAGAGAAACAGATGGAAAAGTTTTGTATACTCGCCGCCAACCAAATTAGAACACGTTAGGGATGGCAGTTTTTCAGAAAAACCGGTTTTTCAAATACCGGTTCCATCCCTAAACTGTAACAAATGAGGGTGGCGGGAACTATAATAATTTATTTACCTAAAGTAAAACTTGAAAAGTAACTAACAAGATTCTAGTTAAAATAAAATTGAAATCACAAAAAAAAATTTGAGTAATGGTTAACTTCTAACTGTTAGTTTTAATGATTATTTTTTATATTGTACCTGGTACTAAATTGTTATTTTTACTCACATACATTATGACTATCCAAATGAAATTTTTCAATATTTATGATATTTAAAATAAATTGAACGAAACAATATGAAAGCCAATTAGTTTTATATTTCAAACATAGAAGTGTGCATTTCAGTTTAAATGTTTTAAACTTACAGAAATTGATTTAATGAATTATACTTTTGATATAGATATAATTTAGAAAAATATATCTATATAATTCAACTTAAACTTTTTATTACAGAAAAACATTTAACGAGATATAGTTAGAAATGTACTTTAACATATAAGTTATAAACAAGATAATAATGCAAAATATTTCTTTTTAAGAGGACGCGCTACTAAAAAAATTAAACCAGTATTTTTATCGCTAGCATTCAAATTAAACTATTTTTACAAAGAACTAACATTCAATAAACATATACGAAAAAATAACAAAAATTGAATAGTTTTTTTAAAAAATCAAAACAATTGAAAAATTTAACGTTTTTACATAATGCTACTCCTTCTACAGTTTAAAGAATTTTGTAATGGATTTATTTTTAAAATGTTCCCACAACATCTATTAAAAAAAGTTGGTATGGATATTAATCTATCAGTTAAACAAAAGAAGTAATGTAGCTTTATGTATAAAAATGGACAAAGTTTTTTTGTAAATTTTGACCTTCATCATTTTTTTTAATCTATTCACACTAGACCTTATCCCATACCAACTTTTGTTAAACGCATATGTTTCAACATAGGAAAAAAAATTGGAGCTCGACATTAATTTACCTAAAAGCCTTAGGGTGTTAACCATTCACAAGCTAATAAAATTTTAAATTTAAAAAATCAACATAAAATTTCAAAAATCATTTTACCAACCCACTATATCATTTTCAATAAACCTCCACCATTATAAAAGAATCCTTTTCTTGCAATATCCTTAGCTCACAGCATTCGAGCATGTTTAATTATTTTCTGGGCAGCCGTAAATTTTGGGTAATGCGTCCCCTTAACTTAATTTCACTAGTTAGTAAAATAAAAGATTTGTATTATACTGCATATTTCTTGGAATTGTTACTTTCAATTACCTCGTAAGAAATAAAAGGTAATAAAATAATTGCGATGTGTTGAAACTCCAATTTTTTTTTTTTTTTTTTTTTTTTTTTTTTTTTTTTGAAAAAGGGGTTTTTGAACATTGGTTCGTCTGTCAGACTGTCTACATGCAACCACTTTACAGCTCCGTCAAAAAGAGCTACAGAATTTGGTACGCGAGTTCCTTGTACCAAATGAACGAATTCTAGCGTTTCAAATATCTATTATTGAGTGGTTATTAAAATGTGTGGGGTATTTCACGCACACCCTAGTTATATATAAGAATAATACTGTACCACATTAAATCACACTGGGATGAAAAATGATTTCATAGGCCAAATTTCATTTTAATGTGCCACGTTGACATAGAAATACAGTAATTGGAGCTTATCATTTTGTAAGCAAAAATATATAGCTTTACTTAGCAATTTTTTTTTACTGTGAGTTTTCCCAAAAAACCTTTTAAAAAATTTAAAACAAAAACATACCAAAATTTTTTGTTAGTATTTGGTGCTGCCATCTGTTACAAGAAAACGACAAAAAGAGAAAATGGAGTAATAAATTATTCTCGCCGTTATAACATAAAAGTAAGATGTATATTGTATAGCTAAACATTGAAAATATATATAACGCCTTCCTTTTATCGAATTATAGAAAATTGTTTAAAGGTTTGTTTGCCTTTTATTTTAAGTGTTTTTGGTAAAAACTAAACATTTATAGAGTGTAATTTATATTTTGAATAACTAAATTATGCCAAAATATCTTTACCAGAAACTTTTTTTTAACAAATTAGAACAACTGATACATACTTATCTCTTTTTACTTATAGAAAATCAAATATCTGTCCTTAAATAGCATAAAAATAATCTACGGAATGTTCTGTATTATAAGATTTTATTGTTGTCCAAAAAAAATTTTCGATTTTGTTGCACTATTTTTTATTAAATGTAATAAAACGTATTTACAAGGGTTTAATCAATTTTTAATTTAATTGTCTTTGCAAAATTTAAACATTTAAAGATGATTAGTTTGATTTTTAATGAATATTTATTACCAACATTTAGTTTTAGCAAATAAAAAAAATATATAGCTATCATTTTTGACACAGAGAAAACTAAATCCCTGTGTTTAAATGAAATAATAATGATATATTTAGTGTTCCATAATATAAAATGCTATTGTTGATTGAACAATGTCAATATCTAAAGTTTAATTATTTGGTTCTACTTTTTTCATTATAATATTAAAGCATTGTTGAAAGGTTTGTTTGCTTTTTCTAATTTAATTGTTTGAGTTGCAGAAAAAAATACTAATACTAAAATATAATTTAATTTTGAATAAATAAATTATGCGGTATTCATGCTTATAACAAATATTTGACAAATATATAACTCACTCTTTGACGCAAAGAAAACCAAATCCTTGTTTAAACTGGCTAATAATGTAATTTGGAGCATTCTATATTATAAGATCCTTTTGTCAAGAAAAAACAAAATCGAGGTTTAAAGCAGTAAGAATAGTGTATTGTACATATTTATTTAAACAGTATGAAACATAGCAATAGTGTTTGTTTACTTTTACTTATTTAATTGTTTGGAAAGAAATTGATCACAAAGGATATTTATATTAAATTATTTAATTATATTTCAATATAATGATGGTTATATATAAAATACAAGAAATTTATCAGCAAACTTATATATTCTAAACAAATATGTGAAATTTGCCATAAAGCTAAAAGAAAATAAAAGTCAAGGAAATATAGTTATTCAAAAGAAAAATTAAACTTGATGTTATTCAAGCATTTTATTTTTCATGATTTTAAATTATCAACGATAAAATATAAATCATAATTGAATAAAACTATATTCCTATATATTTGATTATAACTTCTGTTGAGTAAATAATAAAATTGGCTGATAATACATTTCTATAAATATTTTAATGCATACAGACATCATTGATGATAAAAATAAAATATATTTCAATTATTCTATTACACAAATGTTAATAAAATAAATTATAAAATATAAAATTTATAATATTCAACACAGACAAATTAAATAACTGTGTTCAAAAGTAAATAATAATTGTGGGATATGATTATCTTATTATTTAATAAACAATGGAAATGCTTTTTCGACTGTCATATTGTATCCTTATAATAATGTAGAAAATTTCTAACTGTTCACTTTTTAATTATAACTGTTTCCATAGATACTTAACCAATGGTTATGTATGAATGAACAATAAGTGATATATCTTTTTATTTGCAATGAATAAATTATATTTAAAATCGCTTATACATTCAAGTTCAATAGATCTTCCAAAAAATTATTCTGTTGAAAACGGCAATATTTTAATGAAATAAAAGTTGAGGGAGAAAATGTAAGGAGAAAATGTGAACTTGACGCAAATTATATGTATAAAAAATAAGAGTTTATGGATCGTACTTAGTTTCAAATCAGAAATTTCCCAGAGAAATTATTATAACTATGCATACACAACCACAACATGTATGGCTTAAATTAAATAACCAATTTGATAATGATTTGTCATTAATTTAAATTCATAAAAACGTATTTTCTAACACAAACCAATACATTTATTGTAATTTTTTTCAAATCACTATTTTACTCTATTAAATAAAAATATATAATTGAATGAAGTAAAAAAAAATTAAACCATTGTTTGTTGAATAACTAAGATGGAATATGGAATGCCCAATTTTAATATCCTATTGTTGACCAAACAATGTCGATATGTTACTAGTAATAATACCTGTCGTCCTCCGTTATTTTTATTATAGCAATATAAAATTTTACCTTAGGGTTTATACTTTTTATTTTTTATAGTTTTGGAGGAAGCTAATACTTAATTATGTACTTACTAGCTGACCCGACAGACGTTGTCTTGTCTTTACTTTGAATATTGAATTCTAATTGAAGGGTGATCGAAAAATCCATCTATCCTTGGCAAATGCAGCCAAAAATGTCCAAAAAATAATACCCCATGTGGTGGGAGTGCACGTTAAATATTTTTCAAAGTCCCGACGCTGTGTACGATGTAAAAGTTGCATTGGGTGCCTAATCAGGTGTTTTCTCGTCACATGACTGTGGTTCTAAATAAAGACTCCCGTTGCCAATATCCCTCTTGTATAGCTCTAGTGCGACGATAATTCAAACAAACCCTAACCCATACAACTGGATGGGAGTAGCTACCCTACGCTAAATTTTTAACTTCGCCAAAAGCCGCCAATGCCAACATTCAATCGACCGTTACGCCATCTTAACATCAGAAAAAAACGGACATTCATCCTCTTGTATGGTTGGAAAAGTTTTATAAAGTACAAATTCCTTATTTAGGCCGAATATATTCCCGTTAACCTAAAAAATCATGGCCGGCAATTTTACGTCAAATATGGTAACCCCGATGGCAACATTTGGCGAAATTAGCAATTGCATTGACAATTTCTAAATGTTAATCTACTTAAATCTTAAACGCATATAATTTATACTGAAGTTTTCTTATACTAATATTTTATTAATTAGATGCTTACTGATTTTAAATAATGTTTACTTTTTTTAAATCAATTCTTCGTCATTTTAAAAATGCACTTTTTTTTATATATCTGGTCTGCAATTTAATGAATATTTCCGCTGTTTTAAGTCGGCCATTTTGAAATTAGGTAGTATTTTTGGTCATTTCGAGATGGTAACCATCTCGGCAAGTGCCGGGGGTTGTTATCACTTCGACTTGGCGACATTTTTGAAAATTCGCCAAATCCGGCCACGATTCCTTTAGGTTAAACCTATATTCCTCCATATCATCATTTCTTACCATTTGTAAACATCAATTAAATTAAATTTGGAAACGTAATTAAAATCTAGTTGGGGAAATCTGATCCACCATAAAAAATAAAGAAATTTAAAATCAACAAATAAAATACTGATATTCAAATAACAATCCAGCAAAAATTAAACCGACGTGCTCTTTTTTTTCTATTTTAATTTTCGCTCACGCTGAACGCGCTGAAATTTCTTTAAATTGCATTTAAAAGTATAAATTCTAATCTTACAATGTTATTCCTATGGGGAAATCGTCTCACGTTTTGTACTACTACAACCGTTTGGGTTCGAATAAAAAGTATCCTATAGCCTATTCCTGGTTCTAAGCTATCTCCCCACCAATTTTCAGCCAAATCCGTTAAGCCGTTCTTGAGTTATAAATGTCTTACTAACACGACTTTCTTTTATATATATATATAGATTCGTGTATTGATTTACTAAATTAAGTATGCTTTAATCAATTAATATATCGTTGGTTTACTTTTTTTAAAAAACTAAATTTGCACATAAAAAGTCGATATACTTTTTCATAAGATTGACTTAAAGTAAAGACAAAGAATAATGAATAAATCTAAGTTTAATATTAACAATTATAGGTATTAATTTTTAAATAATAGCTTAGCTATTAAAAAAATGAAAGTGCATATATTTCATAATTTTACAACAGCCAACTTGCATAAAGATGCATCTCTATAATAACTAGAGTTTGTTGGGATATTGGTAACGACGACGTTTTGCAAGACGCGTAAATTACGTCATTTGAAAGGTGTAATTGTAAAACACGCATTCTCCAAAACGTAGGTATTATTTAGGGTCCTTCTTAAAACAAGTAAAATTGTATACAGTGGATAAAATACATTGATAATTGACAAAATACACTACTAAAATATGTTTTAATTAGAGAATTCAGCAACCTCTGCTAAAATTTTGAATCATCTATTATAATAATAACCACATTGTTGACCCAACAATGTCGCTGAGTTCTATTATTAGTTCATTGTTCTATTTTATTTGTATAACAATGTAGAACATTGTTGGCAAATGTATTTACTTTTTTTTGGTTTTTTATGAAAACGGAATGTTAGATAAATACACCTTTTTAATTTTGAATGACCAAATAATATTTGAATGCCATTCTTTATATAAAAAAGGCAGGGCACTCATTTAGAAATCATACCTTTGCATACAATTATTCTATATGGTTTTCCCTTCAAGTTAAAGACAAAAGTTAAATTTAATGTTAATTATTTATAAAAAATATTGACATTTACTTCTATAACTACAAATAACCTTAAAGGTCGCAGAAGGTCACATTTTCATAAATATCGATGATTATAAAAATGATGTATTCATACGCTTGTAATTTCTGAATATTTTGATACCAAAATTATAAAGATGCGCTACATATTACAAGATTAATTGTAAAAACTTCCGACCGGCAGTTCTAAATTTGGCGGGCGCCACTCCCTCTTTTGGTTGGCACTCGGCACAGTTTCCAGTGATAATTTAACTATTGACAATCCTTTGCAAGTATGTTTTTTAAATATAAAATAAATATTTTATTAGATATAAAGATAGAGATAATTTAACCGCGTTAATACTATACTCCATTTTTAACAAGAATTTCTCGTTAGTATCAACCATCTGAGTAAAGAAAATACTTACTTTGTATTAAAGGTGTCGTGTCTTTACATCTTAAAAATGTATATAAATGTACACCGCAATGGGTATTTTTTACATCTTGAATGACAACGACTTCAGCGGAATTGTTTACATTCTTGCCATGATGGATTTACACTCGTTTTGGTATTCTCGAAAGATAGTCGTATACAAAAGTTCCTTTCAGTAGGATTAAAGTTTTTTTCTCTGTTCGTGAATCACGTTAAGTTGCTGTTCCACAATTTCGTTTAATTATCCGCATAAAAAATATCAACTAAACCAAAGTTCTCCAACAACATTGACGATTTAGTAATGATTTGTACAGTTTAAATTTAATCGAATTAAAATAGATAACGTTTAATAAATAGCTGGAATAAGAACAAGTACAAGTTGCTCGTAAACAGCTCTAAAAAAGAATACAGCAGACGAACAAACCGAAGCAATGAAATCGCGGAATCACAAGGATCAAAACTGAAAAGAGCTGAACCAAGCCAATTGAAGAGCTTAATGAAAGAACGTGATATAAGACATTTAAAAAAATTATATTTTATGGATATTTTTTTGTAAATAAACAAATTATTTCCTAATTTAAATTTAACAAGTTCCCCCTTTTCATATAAGCTTTAAGTTAAGTACAATTCATACCGTTTGCAATTACAGATTTATGGGAGTTTAAAAATCATTTTCTCATCTTCCCTTATTTGTCACATATATAGCTCGTTCTTCCTCTAAGCTCTTCAACTACATAAAAACTGCCCGTGTTATCACATATATTTATACTTTATGCTTGCAGCACTCTGTACATGGAAATGTGATTCTTTACCCAATGAGTTAACATGGATGAAGCATCACTAAAACGCTTACAGTTCGATATCTCTTATTGCCATGCTCGTAAAATGGCATGTAACTTGAGGAATCGTAATATTGTATGTTTTAAAGAGTCACTTAAACGCTCCACGTCTCCCCCTCTTTAAGTATTTTTATTATCCATACATCCAAAATATATTTTACAACGAAGATGCCTAATGCATACGATCCAAATATTTTTTTAATCAGTTATATACCTATACAGTTTTAGAAATATCGAAAAAGAAATATATGGTATTTAAACTATGAGGATGGGTGTTGACATATTTATAAAGCCCGATATAAAACAAAGTGCAATTCTTAAATGTAATCGGAAATTTAAGGCCTATTCTTTATCTTATGAACATTAACAAAATCTATCGTACAAATTTGAGCTATTTTGATGTCAATAAAAACTTTTTCCCCCAGATTTCCCCCAGATACATCAGGATTTTACGTGTAACTTTTCCAAAATTCCGAATAAAATCCTTATAAATTTGCCATTACTTAATACATCTTTTATTATTTACATGAAATATACTGTTTAATATAATTATGAAACATTAAAAAGTGTAGTAGAAATTTTGGTGTTAATGTTCAAAAAGCTTGGGAAAAGCTAAGGAAAAAAAGAACATTTAACACTTGCAGATATTTCAAATGTATGAAATAAACGCATATTATACGAGATTCTAAGTACATTTCTATGCAACGAACTAATGTTAATGCTGCAGAATAATGATAACACTGATTCATTGTGACCAAATGACAGTTGTAATTCTCCCGAGATATCCACTTAATAAGAGAAGTGACGTGGCCATTAATCAACAAGATTTATAATCCCTGTGACGCATTGATCTCGCTTAGTGATTTCCAACAAATTAGATGGATTTCGGCACACGTGCTAAATGAATAATTCTTAACGCGGCGTCAGTTATAATAAAATAGCTGTAGTATGAATAAGTAATTATGATAAAATAACGATGTTTTGATAATAGTTTCTAGGGTAAATATATGATGGATGAAGTGGGTGAGGGACAGTCATAACGACCTTGCTAATATTTTCAATTTTTGAGGCTGGTAATAAAAATTGTAATAATAATATGTCACAAAATAGTTATTTATGCAACTAGTGTGAAAAGTAAGGCTTTTTTTTTAAATGAGTTGAATAAATTATTTTACGAGCGAGTGAAATAAATTCATCAGTTTAAAAAAGGCTATTTTCGACACGTTGTCATACACTTTTTTTTATAATTACGTGCAAAAAAAGTATTTATTTTGGCTTGTTTCAACAATTTGTCTAAGAAAAAAAACAAGCAATGAAATCGCTGTTCGGGGCGCATGACGTTATAAACAAGTAGGTTTGTTACAGAATCTGTCACTTAAACCGCTTTTACACAACATTTGTGCTCAACAGGAAACACTATTTATACACCACAGAAAGAAATTCGAAAAACAGCGCCTTTAGCTAGTTGTAATTCCAAAATTAACTAATTTATTTAATCTTCTTTCGCAGATTTAATAATTAATCTTTATCGTTTGCTAACTTTTTTTTTGAAGTTCGAAGAATATTGATATATTTTTTGTAATAAATATCTTTTAATAGCCACCAGTTTACAGTTAGAAAAATAAACTAATAAAATTGATGCTTTAAAAATAAAATCGAAACTTTGCATATTCTTTGTGCAAAGTTAGAATTCTTTGCAGTTTTTTAAATAATTGAAATACTTCGAATTCGAATTCTTTTCTGAAATTTTCAATGTATTCTAATTACGATGCGCTGATTTTTTTGACGTATCACACTTGTCCGTAGCATTTGTAGTTTGGACAGACAGACAGACGGACTGAACGATTATAATACCTTCCACTTTTTACGTTATAAACGTAGTGTGGAAGCTGAAAACCAATGAGCTTGTTTCAAGTAGTATTGAAAGAAAAGAAAACAACCAATGAAATCGTACTATGTTGAGCATGACATCATAAGAAATATTCCCAATAAATTGGCATTGAAAATTAACCAGGCAAAAAGTAAATTCTTTTTGAAAGAAAAGAGACGAAAACGTTGCTGCTGTTAAATATGGATTTAGAATTAGAAATGTTATGCCATAATTATGAACTTCTCTCCAGATGATATAGAAAAGGCAAATGATTATTTTAAAATCACGTGCAAAAAGTATTTCTTAGATTGGAATTAGAAATAAGGCGCTAAATAAAGAATCACGTTCAAATAAAGAATTTTACACCAATCACAAAGCCGCCGAATAAAATATCACGCTCAAATAAAGAATTTTACACCAATCAGATGCTCTTATTTACTTTGTCGCACTAGTGCGTAAAAGTAACTTTGAAACACGATTTCGTTAAAAGCATCACTTTTGCCACGATTATTGAACCACGATTATTGAAACATTTTATAATATCGTGCAAAAAACTAACTTTTACAAATCAATAATCGTGGCAAAAGTGATGCTTTTAACGAAATCGTGTTTCAAAGTTACTTTTATGCACTAGTGCAACAATGTAAATAAGAGCATCTGATTGGTGTAAAATTCTTTATTTGAGCGTGATATTTTATTCGGCGGCATTGTTATTGGTGTAAAATTCTTTATTTGAACGGGATTCTTTATTTGGCGTCTTATTTCCAATGCCAATCTAAGAAATACTTTTTGCACGTGAAGAAGAAGATTTAAAGTCGCATTGTTAGCAGCATTTTCTATGTAATCTTGAGAAGTTCATAATTATAGCATAACATTTCTAATTCTAAATCCATATTTAACAGCACCAACGTTTTCGTTTGTTTTCTTTAAAAGAGAATTTACTTTTTGCCTGGTTAATGTTAAATGCTAATTTAATAAATACTTTTTTTTTGCACGTTATTATAAAAAATAGTGTATAACAACACGTCGAAAATAGCCTTTTTTAAACTCGTGAATTTATTTCATTCGCTCGTACCTCGCTCGTGGAATAATTTATTCAACTCGTTTAAAAAAGCCTTATTTTTCACACTAGTCGCATAAATAACTATTTAATTGATATTCAATTAGTATTGACTCAAATGTATTTTTAATTGCTATGCAATATTGTGCTATTGTATTTTATATAGGAATTGTAGTTTACTAATGGTATTGCATTATTAAAATTGTGAATTTTTAAACAAATATATTGTTATTTTTATAAGCGTTCAAATTTTAATTTTATGATGCAATATATTTTAAGGTGACGCGGTGCCCAAAAAAATTAAATCCTTTATTTTTATTGCTAGCATTCAAATTAAACTTTTTTTACAAAGAACTAACATTCAATAAACACATACGAAAAAATAATTAAGATTGAAAACATTCGTTTTTTTTAATATTACAAAATTTTAAAATTATGGATATTGAGATATCAGTTAAACAAAAACAGTTATGTAGCTTTATGTATAAAAATATCCAATAAATAAGATTTTTTGTAAATTTTAAACTTCATCAGTTTAAAAAAAAACCTAATCACACTAGACCTTATTCCATGCCAAATTTTCCACAAAAACAGTTATGTAGCTTTATGTATAAAAATATCCAATAATTAAGATTGTTTGTAAATTTTAAACTTCATCAGTTTAAAAAAAAACCTAATCACACTAGACCTTATTCCATGCCAAATTTTGTTAATCCTATATGTCTGAACGCAGGAAAAAGTTTTTGGGAGCTGTACATTAATTTACATGAAAACCTTAGGGTTTTAACCATTCACAAGCTAAAAAAATTAATAATTGAAAAAATCAACATAAAATTTCTAAAACCATTTTACCAGACCAATATATCATTTTCAATAAACCTCCACCATTATAAAGTATTTTTTCTTCTTTTGCAATATCCTTAGCTCACAGCATTCGAGCATGTTTAATTAAATTCTGGGCAGCCCTAAATTTTGGGTACCGCGTCCACTTAAAATAAAGAAACAATATATATTCTTTAATGCGTTTATGTTTTGGATTTTTTTTATTTAAATAGCAGTGTTAAAAATCGTTAAATATATAAATATTGGTACAGCTGTTAAATAAATGATTTTTTTATTTACATTTGTTCTTACAATTATAGTACATACAAATTTTACAAAGATACAAGGTTAATTATACTTACAAGGTTAATAGTATTTGCAATACTAACAGATATTTAAGTTACTTAAAAACAAATAATTTTGCATACTTTAAAATATCATATCCTTATTACATAGCTATAAATTTTAAATTATATATATTTACTGCAGATTAAGAGCCACAAAACCGCCACATTTTATAATAGACCATAAAAAAAATCAAATTAAGAATTTTACTACCTTTATTAGCAAAATAAAAGGAAAATATTTTTAAAGCAAAAAAAAATAACTTGATATTTAATAAGAAAACTTAAACGAAACCTAGAACATTTTAAGCTTGTGATATGTTTACACTTTTTAATATTATGAAAATTGTACATGTATATACACTTTTATATATTAATAATTCACAATGAATTTTATCATAACAGTTCGGATTTCGAAGAAAATGAATGCAATATATACATGAAACTTGCATATTCAAGAAATGCCAGCCATGACAAAGATTTTTGATGAGAAACTGATGAAAGACTACGAGCAGCATCTAAACAAGATTTAAAAAGTGGCAATGAATACAACATTGTTAAAAAAAACATAAATGTAAAATTGTAAAACAAAATAACTATAAATATATAGTTGTTAAAAGCAACAATACAAAGCTGTTGAAAACAACAATAAATACACAATTGTTTAAAGCAATAATAACTGCAAATTTGTTGAAGTAAAAAAAAAGCTCACACATTTGTTTTAAAATAACAAGTTGCTACAGACTTAAACAGTTTATTGAATAAATTAACAGTTTATTGATAAAATAAGGTAGATCAAACCACACCCTTAAGTTTTTAAATAAGAGTTAACACATTTTAAACGAATATTTTCTAATGATAATATTAAGACAATTTAATTTTGCAAAGAGAATTTCCGCTGCATGCAAATTTTATTCTCTTTGTTTCATTTAAACTTAAAATATTAACCTTTAAATTGTTTTTAAAACTAAATATCATAGGTGATCACGGGATTTGAAACAAAGTAAAAAAATTTGGCCGACACAAGATATACATGCGTAAAATTAAGTATTTCGATTACAGGATCACTTAGTTACTTACGTATAAACTGTTCCAATTAAAACGTAGAATTTAATTGAACTATAAACTGAACATACAAAATTTTAATACGTATAAAAATTGAAGTTCTTTCAACTATATTCTTTTACCTGGGTTTCTAAATTATTTATTTTCAGAAACAGAAATTATTATTATTAAAGAAAAACTTACCAACGCGTAGTCCTTGAATACCTAAATTATAAAAATGAAAATTAATTTATATGTTGTGCAGTTTACATAATAAACTAAATGGTTTGCTATTTCAATAAAATATATTTGAACATTCAAATAAAAGCTACCTTTCCTTTATATTTTTCTAAATCTCTTTAACAAAAAGAAATAAGTAGTACCATTTAAAATCATAATAGATATATAATCTACTTCAACGTTTTTATCATACCATAATTGCTTGTTTGAAACATACATATTTCCATACATCATTTATCTTTCATAAATGATTCGATAAATGTAAGAAGGGCGCAAGTCCAACTTCGAATTTACCAAGGTGCTTTTTTCTTTCACCATTTTAATGTAAAAAAATATTTCTATCGATATGTACCATTTTTGCATTTAACGATTTAAATCCAACAAAAAATATAAAATACCTATTATAACGTTCTTCAGTTTTGTCTAAACAGTGTCTGATTTTCTATAATTTAAAAGCAGTGCATAAAATATCTTTAAATCTCCTAATTTGCATTTAAAGCATTAAAAACCTTCGATGTTTGAGGTAGCGTGAAAACTTGCTTTTGTAATTAACTATACACAATCAATCATATCAAGCCAGCTTTATTTTATAATAAAAGCTCATGATCCCCCAACTTGGAAACTACTTTCAGGCGAGTTTTCAAACTGAATTTTCATATTTTCATGATTAATTGTTGTTGGGGTTAAACGAATACGTCACGGGATATTCCCTTATTATTTCTAAAGATAGCAAAAGCAGTTAACGTTCGTTTTTCGTAACTAGATAATAGAAACTTGACAATCCCCTTTTAAAACTGAGAATGAAACATATCTTTAGAAGTTTGGTAATTGATCTCTGTTAAAAGAAAACTAATACTGTAGAATTTATTTTCAAAGAATAAAATATAATTCATTGGACAGCCAATATATGTTGTTTATCTGAAAACTTGAATAAGTGCTTTGCTTCAAATAATTAAATAAAATTTTAAATATAATTGAAAATACATCTGTAACAATTAGTAAAAAATTTTAATTTGAAAATTAGTAAAAAATGTTAATTTGAATACAGTCGAAATCTGTTAACACAAACTCGAAGGGAACACCAAAGCATTTTGTGCCAATTTCATGTTAACGGTCAGAATTTTTTTACATTGAACCAGTGAATAGGTTTTTTTTTAAAAAATAACGTCTAAACATTGTTCTAATTTTATAATGTAATACACTAATAATACATGTATACAATTAGTATTTCAATTATTTAAGTTAATTTTTAGTTTATAAACTATAGAAAAATTAAGATTTTTTTTAAAGAAACATCAATTAAGAACAGCAATTGGATTAAAACTGACGAATCATGGGAGATATTGTGATTTTCTCAGAAGTAGAAGACAATTTATTCTTATAACATTCATTTTGTTTAATTTGTTTTTCAAATTACTAAAAAAAAAGTCTAATCCTAAATTTTTTTTGTCCGGGTTAAGCGGGATTTCGCAAAAGCGGTTTCGCGTTAAGAGATATTTTTAGCATTATCTCAAAGCTTTATAGGCCGGGGAAATGCTTTCAGTTCATCTTAAGAGAAATTTCGTGTTAAGCGAGTTCGGGTTAACGAGGTTCGACTGTATTAGTAAAGAATGTTAATTTGAAATTAGTAAATATTTAAATTTAACAATAAGTAACTAATTTTTTATAAATGTTAATAAAAATATGCATTTGAACGTTATACAATAAATATTATTAGAAAACCAATAAATGCAGTTTATTTTAAATGTAGTTCATTTGAAACGAATTAAAGTGGGTTTTTTTGTTTATTTACTGTGATTTATTTTAAATTTTGTAACTTTAATCAGTAAGAAGAGTTGTTAATATAATTTATTTGAAAACTAAGGAATTTAATAAACCAATATTATTCAAAAGGTACGAACAGACCATGCAGGTCGAAAATCTAAACCAAATAGGTCACCGATGTCAAACAAAAAATAGTTCTTAAAATAAGACTTTTAATGAGAACTGAATGGCACAGACGTCAAGATGGAAAACAGACAGATGGACAAAATTTTTAAAAAATAAACATCTTTAATTTCAAACTTTTCAAAAGAAATATATATTTCTTTCAAATCGGATAATTAGTACGGAAGTTGAAAGGGGATACAGGCAGACACATACAGAAAGATCCATGATGTTAATATCCTAAAATTATAATTTAATAAGCAACAAAATTTAATGTAGAAGTTTAAATAGACTATTCACTTTAAGAATAAATAAACCACAACTTAACCTCCACTTTACTAGCTATCTTGAAAGGAAAACTTTGTATTAATTTTATGGCTTTATTCAAGGTAGTAAAAAAGTTTTAGTTTTAGTTTGAATTATCGTCGCACTAGATCTACACGAGGGCTATTGGCGACGGGCGTCGTATTTTAGAACCACAGTCAAGTGACGAGCCGACACCTGAGTAGGCACCCAACGCAACCGTTAAGGGCTACATCGTACGCAGCTTTGGGACTTTGGAGGATATTTAGAGTGCACTCTCTATACACGGTGTATTATTCGTCGGACATTTTTGAGTGCACAGGCCGTTTATAGGTCGGCAGTTATTTTGGCGATGCCCGGACCCGAACCTGGGACTTTTCGCATGCTAGGCGGACGCCTAACTGACTGGGCTACCCAGCCCAGTAGTAAAAAAGACAATGCCTTAATACAGGCAATAAACAAGTAAAAATTATTTTTTAAATTTTAAAGAGCTTTTCATAGTTAAAGATATGTCTCGTTAAAATACATAACCCTTATTTCTATTTATAAACTATTAATCTCATTTATTATTATAATATTAAATATTCTTCATTAAAAGAGCTTACGTATTTGTTTTAATGCACTATTACAATGTGATGCTAAACTAAAACAAACTTAAAAATGGAGATATCACAAGAAAACTTCCTTTGTAGCTTTTTATTTGACACATCTCTTTCCTGAATTCTTCTTTATGCTTACCAAAAACATAATACCCCGTTTTCCATACATCAAAAAAATCCATTACTGTAAAGCAAGTTTTCGGACGACATCCTTTATCATAATACCACCCAGAAAAACTTTCATATTAGAACCACCTTTTCGGAAGTATAAAAAGCTCTTTTCGCATTTTCAGGTATTAAAAAGCAACCGCGCGAAAGGAAGAGTCGGCCGGACATAAATTTTGATATTAAATACTGTATATATCCCGAGCTATTCTATTTCTTGTTGTTGTTCTCTTGGTGGAAGAAATAAATTGAAGCAGGATGTTGCTAAATGCATCTCACGAAATTGGTTTGACATAACTTATTTTGATATGTTTGCAGTTACTAAGTGTCTTGTTGTTTCTACACTATTAACATGTTTTTATAAATAAGTGGGGTAAGCTCAGAAAAATCTTGTGTTCAAAAAGCACAAGTGGAACACAAGTATTGTTTAAAATGGCAACGTAACATTGTTGTATTTTTTCAACACGATTTTTTTTATCACGGGAGGATACGAGTGTCTATACGCGATTGACAACAAACTGTCATATATATTCTAAAACATGTATAACAAAATTATAACATAAATTTTAAAGTACCGTAATACCGGGTGGCCCAGCGGGTAATGTTTGAAACAAATGAAAAAATAAAAACAAATAAGAGACATGAGAAGAATTTAATGACGTTTATTGAGTGGACATATTTGGCAATTAATGATAAAGAGGTTCGAAGTGCCCGCCATCAAGGACAGCAGTTAAGCGGTTCTCGAATCCAACCATACTCCATACTTCTTACCCATAACTTCCTCCTTCCTCCATGCTCCTTTTGTTTGGCCAATTCTTTTTGTGGAAGTAACTTTTGTGGGAAGTTCCACAAAAAGAATTGGCCAAACAAAAGAGTATGGCAGGAGTATGGAGGAAGGTATGGGTAAGGAGTATGGAGTATGGTTGTATTCGAGAACCACCTAACTGCTGTCCTTGTTAAAGATGGTGGGCACTTCGAACCTCTTTATCATTAATTTCCCAATATGTCCATTCAATTAACTTCATTAAATTCTTCTCATGTCTCTTATTTCTTTTTATTTTTTCATTCGTTTCAAACATTACCCGCTGGGCTACCCGGTATATTTATATTTTAAGATTTAATATAGCTATTTATCCGAAAACGCCAAAGAGCAGATGCTGAACTACATTTTGGAAGAAAACATGCATGTTGCCGCTGCGCCTTTAATACAATTATATTGCTAACCATGTATTATTATCTGGTCGCAATACAGTGTTTATATTGTTTCAACAGAACTTCCGATAACTGGGAAAATCACATTTTTTTTGCATCGAAAGTCCACACATTTTTTTTTCTAACGGGGCTGCTTTTGATGGATTATAACTTCTTTGATGGATATATTGGACCTATATATTTTTTTTTAATGAGAGTAATTAGAAGCGATAACAAGCATGTAAAAAATACCCTCGGTAGTAATGCGAAGGATTCCATTGGAACTTCGATATCGCGCAGCGATGTAGCGTTTTCCCACATGGGATAGTTGCCAACGGACTACTGTTAAAAAACGAAATACATTCATAATATGTATGGAGTCAACTGTCCTGACGTCTCGAACGTTGTCGCTATACGGTTACTTTGGGTACCACCTCTCGTGACTGCGGTTCAAAATCATTATACTAGTTTCCAATAGAGCCCTCATGTAACTCTTTTGAGACGTATCTTTATTTGATTCCTGGAACGATCACGAACTAAGTTACACGCTGTCTTACAAACCACAAATAAACAACACGGCAGTTTAAATATGCACCTAACTTAAAATATCTTTAGTTTATGAGATATTTATTTAAATGACTTGTAATCAGTAATCTAAAATCGTAATTTATAATACATTTATTGTTGTTCGACAGCAACAAACAAAAATGTTCACAAACAAATCATTGTCCAAAAACAATCATTACTAAAAAAAATTGAATTGACTTACAATACATTTTTTTTTTTCCCAGTTGTTACACATTGTGTTGAAGCAATACAAAAAAGATTTTGCGACCAAATAATGCATGGTGGCAAAAATAAATTGTATTGAAGGCGCAGCATGCATGTATTTTCCCGAAATGTAGTTCAGTATCTGTACTATAATATTTTTTATAAATAGCTATACTAAAGCGTAAATATCAATCATGTGTTAAGGTACTTTTAATTGAACCAAAAGCTTTTTCTGACTGTACCCGGTTTGTTTATTTATAAAAGCATGTAAAAGTGTCGAAGCAACACAACACTCAGTAATTGCAAACGTATCAAAATTGGTTATGTCAAACCAATTTCGAGAAACGTAATAACAGCATTCTGCTTCAATTTATTTCTTCCGACAAGAAGAGAACAATAAGAAATAGAAAGGTGTGAGATATATACAATATTTAATATCAAAATTTAAGTCCAACCGAACAAATTCAATCTCACCATTAAACGAAGAAAAATATTCAATTTATTGTAATTCCATATTATTTTTAAATCAATAACATTATTGGAAACATTTTTTAAAAAATCCAATGTTAAGGTTTTTTTCTCTCCTACCAAAAAACTGAAGTTTTCCACTCTTAAATACACTATTGATGCTTTTAATTACTGGGGTATTTGCAACATTCCTTACCGGTGCGACATTTCATGCATAGGGCTAACGAAGAGAGCACTTAAAATCAGACTTCAAAAATATGAAGCTTGTATATAAAGAAAAATAAATGTCAGAAATCTTCAGTCTCTACACATTCCTGGAACATGCACATCACCATTTTAATTACTTCACTACATCAGTTTTACTTAAACCTTGAGCATTGGGGACTTGACTTTAACGAAGCTTCTATTCTAAAAACATAGTTATACATCTAATGCAGAGTCTCACATTGAAAAGCGCAAACACATCGAACTATCACCGTTTTAAGTATCACTTCCTCAGTTACTAACCTGACTTGGAACTTGACTTTATCGACACAATCTTAAAAACATAAGTTAATCTTAACGCAGAGTCTCACATTTAGAAAAGCGTCATAGAGCAACATCCCTGGAACTTTAATCACCGTTTTAAGTACTCAACTTCCTCAGTTTTACTTAAATCTTTGAGCATTGTAGAACTTGACTTAAACGAAGCCTACACTGTTAAAAATTATGCACTTTGTTTCACCAAAAATATGGTTCCTAAAAGCTGTGTGGTGAAACGTTAAACCATATTTTTGGTATTCGGTTGAACCATTTCTCGGGTTTTTGTTTCCAAATCCAGAAAAATGGTTCAACCAAACACCGAAAAAAAAGTTGAAACATTTCACCACACAGCCGTTGCAGCTACTAAGAACCATATTTTTGGTGAAACCAAGCACAAAATTTTTAACAGTGTACCATATTCTTAAAAACCACAATAACTTAGTTAATTCATCTAACGTGCCAGAGTTCTCACCAATTTGGAAAAGCGTCTTAGAGCAACAGATAATTGGTTTCTTTTTGGCCTAGTTTCTCACCCACACTTTCCGGATATCATGTTTCCCCTCCTCGTCGTTTAAGCGTTTTTTCGATTTCAGTCTGAGTTGGATATCACTGAAGAATGCCGTCCCACTCCAAAACATGTAAATTTCTACACTGTTAAAAATTTGGTGCTAGGTTTCACCATGATATTGGTTCCTAGTTGCTGCCGGCTTTCGGTGTTTGGTTGAACCATTTTTCTGGATTTGGAAATAAAAACCTGAGAGATGGTTCAACCGAATACCAAAAATATGGTGGAACGTTTCACCATTCAGCCGTTGCAGCTACTAGGAACCAATATCATGGTGAAACAAAGCACAAATTTTTTAACAGTGTACAGAATAAACTATTTAGTACGCTGAGAAATAACTTTGTTTTCTCCGTGAATCTTTTCAAGCAGACAGAAGGTTTGATACAGTTTTGTTAATACCAGAGTTGTTCTGAGAGAGAATTCTTTGTTTTCGTTGGGAGAACACAATTAAGACATAACTCATTTAAAGCAATTTTTCAAAGAAGTATGGAGAAAATTTGTGGAGATGATAAAGATAAGTACTACTAAAATTAGTTTATTTTAACCCATTAATCACGGTTGGCAAGATAATTTGCAACACGAAAATGAACTGTATGCTCAAGTTTACCTAAATAAACAAACTATAAAACAAATGAAGATCTGAGTTCCGAAGAATTCATGTAGGACAAAGTTCCACGAAAGTAGAATTTCAAAAACTTAAAAATATATTACGTTTTTTCTGTCTGTGATGAAGGTGGAAATGGTATTTACAAAATATTGAACTAAAATAGGATAAAGTAAGTAATCAAAACTGTCAACATATATCCCAAACATAATTAACAAAAAAAAATATTTACATTTGTAACAAACTAATGCCCCGAATTAAGTTGACTCTAGCCTAAAAAAAGGATAATGGAAACTAGAGAAAATGGTTCGGAAGAGAACACGTGGTCGACTTGAAAAGTTTGTTTTGGAGGAAGGCTTGGCGATTATTTCTTGGATTCGTTCCAAGTGGGGAATTAAGTTAATGGATTAATGAACATTTATTTTATATTTGGCACGGTAGAAAAATATGTTATAAAAACAATTCGTAGTTAGGATTGGAGGGTATTTAAGTAAAAATATTTGACTGTAGTAGCTTAATAAACCATTAATAAAGAGATTTACATTAATTGTTCCGAAGCATCTATAATAACATTTTTTGAAATTTTAAAATTGTATGACATTTAAAATCACATTTAATATATGAGGAAAGATAAGTTAATTTAAAAAACTTTTCAAAAATATAATTGACTTTGATATAATTTTTTAATTATGTTACGGAATATCTAAAATTTCAAAACAAAATAACCTTTGCCAATCTTAAACAAAAATCTATTACGAAATTTGATATTCAAACTATTAAACCTAATTTCATTCTTAAAACTTTCAACTAAAGAAATATTATTTCGTGCATTTAAAATAGAATATTTGAGAGCTCTACCGCGTATTATTTTCTAATGCAACTAAGCTAATTAAATCAGGACCTACTAAGACAGTGGCGAACATGAACGTGCATGTTAAAGGAGGTATTTTGCGTGCTTTCAAATGAAAGAAATGTAAACTCTGTGGTATGTATTTAAACTGTAAACAGTATGGAAGTTTTCCGTGGGGTAGTATTTTATTGTATAGCCTAGAATACAGTTTTACAGTCGTCTCACCACTATAATTATTCATTATTCGAAGAAAAATTATAATAGCGTGATGTTAATGTGGTTACGTTACATTTTATGCTAATTTAAGTGTTATAGTTTGGAGTCGGTTGTTGTGTTGTAAACAGTTTCCTTTACAGTTTAAAACTGGATCTGAGTACCAAGTTTTAAACCGGAAGTCCCCTGCGCAAAAGCTATTTAAACTGAGAGCAGTGTGGATATTTTTCGTGGTATTGCCCATGTTACCTGGAATGCACTTTTACATGACGTCACACCACTTTAATTAATAATTATTTAATGAATAATTACAAATTGTGATGTCAATATGGTTAAATTGGTGTAACGTTAATTAATGTGGAATAGTTTGGAGTCAGCTATTGTTGTAAACTGTTACTGTTTAAAACTGGCATCTATAGTTAAACTCATAGTTTCCTTGCACAGAAGCCACGACCACGGGCGGAGCTATAAAACGCGTGGAGCAATCAGATGAAGACAAAATGAAACGGCTGAAATTTCCTCTTCATCTGATTGCTCCGCGCGTTTTATAGCTCCGCCCATGGTCGTGGCTTCTCTGCAAGGAAACTATGAGTTTAACTATAGGTACCCAGTTTCAATGTGTAACCCAGTGTATGAATATATTCCAACTGGTCAGAAGGCTAGTACAATATTATCCACACTACCCTTTTCACTGTAACAACTCACCAGGATAATAAGCAATCCTCTTTGCTCTTGCATAGTTGGTACCGGGCAGTTCCAGCGAACACTCAAACACAGACGACGCTCCATTCTTCGACAATTCGCTGGCACTAAACGTCCTGTACAAAGCAACGTCGAAGGCACCTGAAGGTTTACGCCTGGACACATGCCTGGCGTCAGTTACAGTCACAGGGGGACTGCCATTGGAAGACCCCAGGAAAAGTCTTAGGACTGGAAGAGGAAACAGGCCTTGGGCCTCACACGTTACGTTGACGGAAGAGTCGCTCATTTCTGTGTAGGATAGTTCGAATTCGTTGGCTGGTACTAAAAAAAAAGAATTAGTTACAAATTGCAAAAGAATTAACATTTGAATTCTAATATGTTTTTGATAGTTAATAGTTTAATATTCACAAATGGGTCGTTAAGGGGACAGGGAACACAATGACGCTTCAAAATATCGAATTTTCATTTTAACTTTCAATCACTAAAAATGAATATTTACGAAAAATTGTATATAATAGGCATTTAAATATGGGGTTGGAGTTCGCAAATTTGGTAGTTAATTTCAATACAACTTTGTTTCCAGCTTCATATATCATTATTTTAAAACACCGATTTTTAGCTTTTTTAGGTACACTTTCCGGCACAACTATTGCGTGTATCTGGAAATAATTTTTTATAGAAATAAAAAAAGCCATTCATCGCAATGAACCTCGAGTTTAACGATAAAACATTCATAATTTTAAGTTATTAGCCTAAATAGAAATTTTGCGCATTTCTTAAATCAGAAAAACCGTCTTATTTTTACTTACTAAATATTTTTTTTTAATATTTTTGGTTCACTGTGTTAAATAGACATGTATACGACATCACAGAAAATTTCAGCTCTTCTAATAAAAAGGAAAAAGAGAAAAGTGTACCTGAAGGCTGAAAATTGGTGTTTTGGAATAATGACATTTAAAGCTGGCAACTAAGTTATATTAAATTAACTACCAAATTTGCAAACTCCAGCCCCATATTCAAATGTGCATCATAGAAGTTTTTTCGTAAAGGCAAAATTCAGTAACTAAAGTTTACATGAAAATTCGATATTTTGAGTGGTCGTTTTGTTCCCTGTTACCTTAATGAGTTTAAACTTATAAGTGTCTAATACAGTTGGTTACTAATACCTTGAAGGTATCGATTTTAGCATGTCTATTAATTAGAAATCTGCTGAGTTGGCGAAGTTAGTCTTCTATTACTAATCGAAATTAAAACCATCATCATCAAACTCATTCATTACTTTGTGCTGACTGCCAAAGTGCGTCAGACACCAGCATCACAAATTCCCTAATCCATGTAATTTGTTCCTCCTCCGACTCACTGGAAGGGGAGTACTGTGATAATCAGCACTAATACCCAATACAAGTTCTCGCGACCGAGTTATTACTGTCGGTTCAGTATCGGGCTTGCACGCAAGAGGTTTAGGAATGCAAACCAAGTAGGTGGTACCTCTTCAACTTCGTTAACAGTTGTGCCTAATGGAAACTCCCTTCAATTCTTATCAAACACAGTAGTGACCAGGTTTCTCGAATGCTGCCCAGCCAGCTATATTACTAAACACGTGCATTTCCCACTCAGAACAGTGGAAGTTATTCTTTAATTACCAGTCGAAATTAAAAATATCATTAGCATAAAACGGACGTGGGCAGGTAGAGTGCAGTATGTAGAAAAATGACCATTGTTGTAAAAACTCAAAACTTTAAACTTGAAGAAAGAGTACTGAATAACAGTTTATTTCTGAACAAAAATGGTCAAATATATTGTTGTGCTTATTGAAGTTTGCCTGTCAACAGCAGAACACATGCAATTACTTCAATATCAGTTATGTCTAGTCGTAACTCCCTTCATTCCTTACCAAACACAGTCATGACCTGCTCCCTCGAATCCTGTCCAGCCAGCGACGTGACCAGACACGTGTACTTCCCACTCAGCTCAGTGGAAGGCCTCCGTATCCTGATAGCCCTGTACCTCGAATAGAAATCCGCTGTATTAACCGCGAAGTCAGTGTCCAGCCTGTTCTTGAGCACTCCAGAGACATGTCTATTGCTGAGCTCTGGTATCCACTGGTAGACTGGTTCGGTGTTCTCGTCGAAGAACCACTTGACCACCAGGCGAAGGTCGTTCTCGTTGTAAGCGTATTCGCAGTCGAGGACGACGGATTCCTCTGTCCCGTTCTGGATCCATCTTGGAACGGAGAGTCGACGGATTTCTACGGAATGCGAGACTGAAATAATAATGAAATGAATTACTGGGTTCTGCATAGGGCTACAAAAATGATTAAGGGTTTATCAGGTATCGATTGTGATAATTGATTTAGATCTTTAAACATGTATTCCCTAGAAAATAGTATAGTAAGAGGTGATTTAATTCCGTTATTCAAATTCTTTAAGCAGAGAGACATGGAGGGATTAGGTCCCAACTTAAATAGTCAAACTAGTGGACATGGTCAGAAATTTAAAAAAATCCCTACTTTAAATATGAAATAAGAAAACATTATTTTTACAATAAAGTTTAAAGAAATACGAAATTTTTTGGATCAACATTGCCGGGCCTCTGGCCTGTTGTTGGTCGCCAATTTTCGTATTTGTATTTGAAATGGAAACTTTACATGTGGTACAAATCAAATGTATTTTAAAAAAATGCACATTAATGTCAAACTTGTTGAAAGGACAATTATTTTAAATTATTTATGATTTGTGTTTTTCTCCCATTCATTTGGTTTGACAAAAAATTACAGTTTTATTTTAATGTATCAATAAATTTAGGAAGGTAAAAAATAAAATCGAATTTTTATCTAACAGAAATTTGGAAAAAAAGTGTTTTGGGAAAACTACAATAATCTAACAAAATAATAAAATCCTTACTCCTGCACCTTTTATTAAAAAGTGTTATGGAAAACTACAATAATCTAACAATAAAAATAAAATCCATACACCTGCATCTTTTATTGATATAATATCAATTCTAAAACTGCCTAGAAACTGATATTAAAAAACAAGGGGTAGTTTTTTTTAGTTTAACTTTGAAGCACCGGTGAAGATTCATTTTATTTCAACATAAACATCAAGACAAAAAAACATATTCGCCATATTCGAAGTCACGTACTTGGTGATTCTTTTTGTTGAAGAAATGTTTATTCTTGTTTAAATTGCTCTGGATATCGATGAAGGGCTTTTAAATAAAATGTCCGTACTGAGATTGCTGTCTGAAACTAATATCCACTTTTAAATATCCAACATGAATAAAACATCGTAAGTAGTAAAAGTATAGATTTCTTTTACATTATATTTCAATCAACATTCTACTGTTTATATTAGTTTATCTTCAAAATATATGGTAATATTTTTACAACTATACATTCATTTTTTAAAGTTGACAAAAATATCTTTATTTTTAACACCGGTCAAACATGCATGGCGTTATATTTATTAACTATTTTGGATTATTTTTTGCCGAGATTTTTTTTTTGTCCTATACTATCCGTTTTTAATAGAGCCAACAAAAGTTTCCCCTTCAAGTGACGCAAAACAAGCCCTAGGAACAGGTGTATATCCCGAAATGATCAATTCCACTGAATACTTCCTCGATAAATTTACCAATATTTGAACAATTATTCTATTGTTGAAATGTTTCCTACTCTTACATTACTTTTAATAAAAAAAATGTTGTTATTCAATGTGTGGATCTGGCAATTATTAAATCTACAATAATAAAAATGAAGTTTTGTATGTATGTGTGTGTCTTATAGATTCATAAACTAGACATTTGTTTGACTCGTAACTTGGCACAAATGCGTAGTTCATACTTAGATTATGATTTTTGAACTTTCAAGTTTCAAAATGTTCTATTTTTATAGAAAATTCGAATTTTCTAAAAAAACTACACCACTTTGGCTCAAATCCGATCTTTTTTTTACTTTCCTGATGCCATCGGCTAAAAAAATTAAATAAAACTTTTAACGAAAACATTTAAAATTGAAAATGTTTATTTTATTCTTTTGCCATTACCTTCAGAAACTAAATTCATTATTTGAAAAATAATTGACATGTCTTTTCAAGTGACGTAATTCCGCCAGTCTCCATTCCCGGATTTTATTGTGGGTTTATTTGATGATTTTTTCATTGATTTTTCTGTTGACTGCATTTATACATATTTAAGCAATAAATGTATAGTTAAGCTATTTCTGAATTATGATGGTTAATAAAGGCAATCGCACTAGAGCTGCATATTAGTGTTTTATGTCTTTATTTTTTCGCCAAATACGTTGCCAAACTCACCAAATTATTAACTAAAACTCGCCAAATTGGCAATTTCTTTTATAAATAATTTATAAGCTGGTCGGTTGTTCGAAGGTCATTGTATTAGAGCTGTATAATGGGTGTGTTTGTAGTTATAACTATTTTCTCGCAAAATTATTTTCCATCAAAACGAGCTAAATGAGCTCAAAAGTTTTATGTATTTATGAGTGCATTTATAGCGTATTTTTCATTTTGGAATTTTAAGGCAATGAAACGGGATTTTATAATTTATAACGAGCGGGAACAATAACATAAGTTTGTGATCCTATAACAGGTTATATGGTACACATATTTGGAACGATTAGATATTTTTTTAATCCGTTCGAAGAACGGGTATAATTTTGCTAGTTATATACAAAACAGTAGTTTACCTGTTACAGCCATTTTAAATATTATTTACTGTACTTCCTCAACACGATTTACATTGAAAAATTTATATACGTTGTAAAAGTAATGGGGTTTATGAACTGTATCTTAGTTTTATTTCCCTATGCTTTTTTTAAGTATACGTTAAAATTTCATAAGTCGCTACCTCTTGATATAATTGTAAAATCTCACTTGTAAAGTAAACATAAAAATGTAAAAAAAGTTCTTTTTGCAGGTAAATAACACCATGTTTTATTGGAAAAGATTTTCAATAAACGCATTTTAATTTCATCCAAACGAATAAATATTTTTTTATACCGTAATATGCGTTCATATTATCACTTTGACCATTTCAATGCGACTCTTTCCAATATAAGTGACACCATCCTATTTTTATAGTCCTCTTCGTATTCTCTGAAGGGATACCGATGTAAAAAAACGTCAACTGTCAGGTTTTGCAACAACAAAAACAAAATTCATAAATTTTGAAATTTAAAACATGGAGAGCCATTCATAACCATCTACTACGGAACAATGTTTTTTTTAAACTTAAAAAATGAAATTTTCAGTTCAAAATTTTAATTTAAATCGTGCACAGTGAAAACCAAGTTTACACTTCAGTCAATTTGCTAATCTCTCAGAGGGTTCATTATGTTGGCACAAACATTTACCTTGTCTCAATAAACTTCTTGATTAGCTTTTAGTTTAGTTTACTAAACTCCTAGGCGCAACAGCCCATTAGTGGGCCAAGGCCTGCCGTGCCCATTTCAGCTTTCGTGACCTAAGGCTCTGGGTTGCTAGGCATATGTTCCGGTAAGGTGGTCAGCCTCACGCGAAACCCCGGTGTTTAGTTCCCAAGCATGCGTGGTACCAATTTTATCGACCCACTTAAGGGATGAAAGGATGGGTCAACCTCGCCCAATCCGGGATTCGATCCCCGGACCTGTGGAGTGGCAATGCGAAGCACTACCACTAAGCCACTGGGCCTCTTATGTTATTACTATTTTCATATTTGGTGGGAAAACATTCCTTCATAGAAAATATATTTTTACAGAAGTAAGGATTGCCAAACTAGTGTAGTAGTCTTTTGAACTACACAAGCCTCTTAAATAGTACAACATAGTAGACAGCATTAAACTAGCGAAGCACTACCACTGTGCCACTGGGCCACTTAGTTTAGAAATGCCTTATTCAACGTTGGATTCTTATACTAAAATTTTTTTTAACTGAAATTCCTAATTAACTATATATATTTCATAACTTCATTCGCACTGTGGCAATCATCACAAATACTCAATACTAGCCTTCGTAACCTAGTAATTACTTTATATTGCAATTCAGTATTGGGCTAGCATTCAAGCAATGCCGAGTTCACCAGTGCTGACCAGTACTTTCACCAGTACTTTTTCATTGGCCATCTAAGAGAGCATATCTGACAATCTTCACGCCACTAAAGCAAAGTCCTGACACTCACTTTAGGCAACACCTTGTCAATCGAGCGTGCTAGGTGACGTTTTTGAAAAATAGAGATTTTCATATCAATGAACATGTTATTCCTTCCTTTAAAGATAACACGATTCCTCCTTTCATAAACATTAAGTTACGTATATTTTTTACATTTTGTAAGTGCCGTTTTCGACGTATCTAAGTACAAACTAAAAACTTAATAGCTCGTATTCTCGTTTTCACCTTTTTGACACTTAGCACGTTCTTTCACTAAGATCTTCAATTACCCAATACTACCAGTGACCGAGTGATTACTTTATAGCAGATGGTCTGTATTGAGCATAGATATCAATAGTTAAAGTATTAGATTGTCTGATCACGTGACCTCCAATGCTAACGACGCGACGGGACGCGCATGGAGGCCAAAATGGCCAGTGTAGCTGCCACTTTAAGGAGAAAAATACCATCTAATTCTAAAATTACAAACAAATATCGTAAAAATACTAGCTGCGTTTTGGAATATTTTTAGTGACTTTAAATCCTTTTCTAGTATTTTTTTTGGTAATTTTAGAAATAAATGGTATTTCTTCGTAGTATTTTTCTCCTTAAAGTGGCAGCAACACTGGAAATTTTGCCCTCTTAAAAAACCTCCATGCGCGTCCCGTCGTCAGCATTGAAGGTCACGTGATCAGCCAATCTAATACTTTAACTATGATATCTATGGTATTTGGATAGTATGCAAAAGGATGCAAGATCAAAATCGGGTCGGTCCGTATCTCTTCAGTACGTTCATTATATTACCGTTTTATCAATTTCGATGTTCATAAAACTCATGAAAATACTATTTTTTAAACCAGTGAATTTAATTCAATAAATGCTTTAGATAAATGAAAAAAAAACCTCTATACTGACTTTAAATACTGACATATAAAATATATCTCAACTTTTAGGTTTTAAAGATGAAAGAAATTAGTAATTTAAATATGTTACAAAATTAATTTGGAACATAAATTTAATTTATTTTTTAAAGCTTGCTGAAAAATTAATAATGAACAAACTATTAACTTTTACTATACTATAAAATCTATTTATTCTTACAAATTGGAATTTTTCGAATTTGAAAATTTTAGTCACGTTGCAAAAGAAAAGCATTTTAAATTTTTTCTCAAAGATTAGCTTCTACTGTTATTCGAACCCTTAGGATATTATTGGAATATTTTCTATTTTTAGAATCTTATCTTATTTTGAACTCTTATGTAAGGTTTTTTTTTCATGCTGCACTCAATAATTAAAGATTTTTTTAATTAACTATAAAATATTAAAAGTTAGTAAAAAAATAAAAAATTTCTTTTTAAATATAAAACTTCAAACTTAATAATTGAAATTAACAATTTATAATGGGAATTGGATAGTTTTCGAATGCGTTTAAATAACTTCAAAATATCCTTAATTCTAAGAGTATTTGTTTATGAAAGGAAAATGTACGATTCTAAAAGTTTTATCAGTTTTATCTAATATTTTCAAAGCATCTTTTCTATATTTGGAGTAAACATAACGCTTTTGTTACGATCAAAAACCAACAAAAATCTAAAAAAGCTTTATAACATGAAATCTATAAATAAAAATGTCATAAAAATAAATATTTTATGGGAATAAAATTTGTAATGGACAAAAAGCTATTACAACTTATAAATACTTCAGCCCCCTTTTAGTTTGCTTTATAAAAAAAGGCTTATGTAAACATGAAAAAAATATTAATTACGCTTATCACAAACCATGATGGGTAAATAAAAAATTCTGTTAATTATAAATAGGAATACTTTAAAAATAAGTAGAGAAAGTAATTTTTTTTTATCTTTCAAATTGCGTGCCTGAAGATATTTTTGTAAATTTTCGAAATATTTGTTTGGGGTTAAAATGTTGAGAATAAATATTATTTATGCTACGCATTTTAAAATAGCAATTATACGTTTGGATTATTATTTGTTAAACTTTTTTTTTAGAAAACAGCAAATCTCAACTCACTCAATAACCTTTCTGCTAAAGTGTATCTAAGTAAACAAAATATAAAACAATTAATAATTGTTATGGAACAAATACAATTACACGAAAAACGATTTTTAACACCTCAAAATAAACGATTTTATTCTGTAAAGAAAGTGTGTTAATTTTATTCACAAACGGGTCATTAATGGGAAAAAATAGTGAATTACGAAAAGTATATTTTTAAATCATTCATTATTTTTCATGTTATTGACTTTTCAAATTTATATTTAAAATGATATAATTCATAATCTGTAAAAGAATAATCATAACTTAACGTCAAGTTTCCTACTGTTTAAACAAGCAAGAAGTGTACAAACGAAAACCATAATAACAAAATCAGTTATTTATAATTTTAAGTATTTTATAGTTATCCCTTTCAGAGTCAAATATCTTATATATATAAATTAAAGTCCCATTTTTTCGTTGTGACGGCATCACGCCGGAACGGCTGGACCGATTTTTTTTTGTTTATTATTGTCAGGAGAAGGTTCTTAATGAATGAGTTATTCGAAATTCGAACCCGAACGGGTGTAATTTGAATATCATATTTTATTTATTGAATTGAAATCTTTTGATTTTTTTCGTGTCCGAATTTAATTTAATTGATGTTTATAAATGGTAAGAAGTGAAGATATTGCTACAATGTATCATGGCAGTAAAGGCGATTACTATTCTAGATCTGATGAATACTTCTAAGAAATGTTAATTCCCCCTACGTATAGCGTAAAAACTTTATGTTTAGGAAACTGTCAATTCGGTACAGCTATGATATGACCAATTGAATGTTGGCATTGGCGGCTTTTGCAAAGTTAAAAATTTAGCGAAGGGTAGCTATTCCCATCCAGTTGTATGGGTTAAGGTTAGCTTGAACTATCGTCGCACTAAAGCTATACAAGAGAGATATTCGCTACGGGCGTCTTTATTTAGAACCACAGTCATATGATGAGCCAACACCTGATTAGGCACCCAATGCAACTTTTACATCGTACGCAGCGACAATTCAATATTCATAGTAAAGACAAGACAACGTCTGTCGGGTTAGCTAGTGTACAATAAGAACATTTTATTAACACTGTTTTTCGCGATTTTAACTGCCTATATATTCAAAATATTTTAACTGAAATGGATAATTAATTCTATAAGTTGTAATGATTGAAATACATTGTAAATTTTTGTTGACTTTTATTTAACATTTTCGTTTTTAAAAATACTCCCGGAATTCAAAGGGTTAAACAGCACTGATTTCATAAACCATAATTGTGTTTCCTAAACTATGCAGTGCAAGATCTATCCAGTAAAATATCTCTGTAACAACATGTTTTACTTTTTGACTGGAAAGCCTAGACGGTAAGGCTCTTTCTTTGCATGTGTAAGGTCACAGGCTCGGGCTCTAACATTGCCGACATAACGAAATACATTTCATCTTTATAGTATGCATGCCTTAACCGTTTCTATACCACTTAGACTCTCTCTCATTTTAAAATAATAATTTTTTCCAATAAAAATTGACAACTTTAAAACTGTATGAAAATAAAAAGTTTCACCCGAAACTATTACAAACTCAAAAATGACATTCTTCGAATGTAACGCTAGTTAGAGTATCGAAATTATTTACTAATTTGATGAATAACATGTATAATAATCATTGAGGTTATTTTTAAAAAGGGACAAGTGCATTTTTTGAATTGTAAATTATCAGGGGTTAAGTGAGATTTCTTTTGTAATTATTGTCATATATATTTAAAATATTTTAAAGTTTAATTAACTATATATTATATTTATAGTTAATTAAACTATAAAATTTTTATTTTAAAGTTTTATATAATTAATATTATATTTTAAAGTTTAATCTAACTCATCGGTGAAAGATTAAATGCCATAAAAATAAAATATAAATAAATAATTCATTATTTACTTGAAAAAATCTTGTTCAAATGAAAATTAAAAAAAAAAAAAAAACTTAAATATATTTTATAAAGAATAGCTTTGTTATAAATGTAATCATAAATATTTCAGACTTACCTTTTAGTCCATGAAAAATAAATAAACCAAGCACAACAAAAACACTTGCAAACGTCTTTTTAACAAATCTCCAGTAATTTGCCATACTTAACAAAATTTAACATTAAAAACACATTTAAAATTAAAAATTTCAAAACCTAATTTCAGTTCACATATCTTTTGCTGATACTCAGTTATATTTCAGAAATAACACCCGAAAAAAACACGATCCGCTATTCAAAATTGAAAGGGATTCTCTACCCTTTGAGTGAAGGCATCTCAACGGAAGGAAGGATACACATCCTTCTGACTTAACATCACTTTCGCTGAGAAATGTATACTCAAAATATTTGGCAGAGACATCTAGCGGGATCTGAATGAACTCCAAGGGAGTATTGGAATGTACTCAGGTTGTAATAGTAGGGTGATTCCTTGGGTGATACACAGGAAAGCATGTAACTAATATTGCATTGTTATAAAACTTTGTAACTAAGATTGCATTGTTATAAAACTTTGTAACTAAGATTGCATTGTAATAAAAACTTTGTAACTAAGATTGCATTGTTATAAAACTTTGTAACTAAGATTGCATTGTTATAAAACTTTGTAACTAAGATTGCATTGTTATAAAACTTTGTAACTAAGATTGCATTGTTATAAAAAAATATAAATCAAACAATTTGTTTTTAATAATAGTCCCGCATGTCTAGATTAAAAAATACAAAATTACTTGATAACCACTAAATATTTAAAGGATTGAATAATGTAGCTAGCCAAAGAATAATTGTTGATTTGAGAAAATGTTACAGAAATTTAAGATGCTTACAAACTTTAATGTTTGTGTTTCTATTACTTATTTCGTTATTTTCATTAACTTAAAGTTTATAGCTTTTAATTCCCAAGCATTCGTATAAATAAAACAAAAAAATAAAAATATTTTTTTAACCAATATTAAAAATAGTAAACATTTTTGAATATTGTAAAAATTAATTTTAATGTGATGGAAAGCATTTATTTTCGATTTATGCTTTCAATTATGCTATAAAATTTATGCTAATTAGCATTTATTTTCAATTTATTAATCATGTAATAAATCGACTTTGTTGTGGTATAAAGAGGTCCGTGTCTTTTATTAAAAGAAGTAAACATTTTTGAATATTGTAAAAATTAATTTTAATGTGATGGAAAGCATTTATTTTTGATTTATGCTTTCAATTATGCTATAAAATTTATGCTAATTAGCATTTATTTTCAATTTATTAATCATGTAATAAATCGACTTTGTTGTGGTATAAAGAGGTCCGTGTCTTTTATTAAAAATAGTTAAACATTTTTGAATAATTGTAAAAATTAATTTAAATGTGATGGAAAGCATTTATTTTGATTTTATGCTTTCAATTATGCTATAAAATTTATGCTAATTAGCATTTATTTTTAATTTATTAATCATGTAATAAATCGACTTTGTTGTGTATAAAGAGGTCCGTGTCTTTTATTAAAAATAGTAAACATTTTTGAATATTGTAAAAATTAATTTTAATGTGATGGAAAGCATTTATTTTTGATTTATGCTTTCATTATGCTATAAAATTTATGCTAATCAGCATTTATTTTCAATTTATTAATCATGTAATAAATCGACTTTGTTGTGGTATAAAGAGGTCCGTGTCTTTTATTTAGGATTGGATAAAAGCCTATTTCTACTACATCCTCTATTCAAGAAAAACATATGTATAAACTACATATATAAATTTAATTTTTAAATAACTTGTCTTTAAATAACGCTTTTAATAAACATCAACTAAATAAGAAGGAAATATCGGCCAGCTTTTGTAAACAAAAAATAATTCCCTACAACAAAGGGATGTAAGCAATATCGAAAAATCAGAAACTGTTGAATTTCTTCTTTTGGATTCTCATTAACAATCAACAGGGAATTTGCTCTCCAAGATTAAAGAGCATTCGTCGTTGAGAATGTATTTTTTCGACTTCGTTGACAAATATTTGGCCAGATATTGTCACTGTAGTTGAACTTACATTGCCCTTAACTCAAGCAAATATCATCGATAAAATAATGAATAAGATGTTTAAAGGTCTAGTTGCAACATTCACATTCTTAAAAATATAACTATGATATCAGTTAAGGCAAATTCATTGGCGATTTCATCCAATTGAAATTACGATTATCAAAAGTCGACAATGAACACGCGCCGGACCCTATATTTTAATTATACTTTGGCAATGCGACTGTTTCAACTAGACTCTTCTTTTTTTTCCATTACAGGGGTTGCGCTCCTAGGCTCGCAAGCGCACCCTAGGCCCCTATTTAATTGGAAATTTGAAAAACAAAAAAAAGCATCGAGGTATAAGGGAGACACACACTCCTGAAAAAAAATGGAGCTCTAAATGAATATTTCATTTTTTTATGGCTCCGTACGTTTTAAAAGCCTATACTTTAACATAGAGAGAGACTAATTTTTATTTTTTAATTAAAAAACTTATTGGAAATTTAAAAAATAAAAAAGTAATCGAGGTATAAGAGAGATACACACTCCAGAAAAAGAATGGAGTTCTAAGATGAATATTTCATTTTTTGTGGCTCCGTACCTTTTAAAAGAGCTTACTTTTTTTAATATAGAGAGACAAGTGTGAAAGACCTAATTAACATAACATTGTCATAGTGGATAGTGGCCATAGTCGTGCCATAATGGATTGAGCAACATTCAATACTTTTCAATTCAAACATAGATACAAAACTACAAAAATAAATCTTAATTTTAAATAAATATTCCATGTTTAAACCCCGTCTTTAACAAAGATCCACTAAATAAAAGGAAAATATCGGCGAGCATTTGTAAACAAAAAATTCTGCCCTACCACAAAAGGAAGTATGCAATGACGAAAAATCCGAAACTGTTGAATTCTTCCTTTTGGGATCTCATTAGCACTCAACAGGTATTTTTCTCTTCAAGATTAAAGAGCATTCTTTGTTGATAATGTATTTTTTTTATTTTCCTTTGAGAATCCAGATCTTTGAAAATGCTTTGAGATGAGAGTCGGTGTAAAAGTTTATCTCAAATGTCTTCCATCAATGATAAAAAGCCCGATTCAAAAGATATTGAAAAATCGAAGATAGTAATATTTTGTGGGGAGGTAGGGAAATTCTTTTTTGTTTTATGTAATTTAATTTTATTCTCTCGACAAACAGGCTCTCGAGAGCATTGATTTCTCTTGAGAAATCACTCGCGAAATTCGACATTTTTGAAAAACAAAAGAAAATACTTTTTTGAAAATGCATGAAATTTTACCCGAAATCAATATTTTTTTTTATATATTTCATTTCAATTCATAATAAATCTACAGATAATAAAATTACGTAAGCATTTTCAATATTTCAATGTACTTGACATCCCCTTCCGATGACATAGCTAAACAAGATCAAATTTTCAAAAAGACTTTTTTTGGGAATGGTTGGAGAAACTTTAAGAAAAAGTTTTATACTTTTTCAAACGTAAAATAGAATGGAAAACTGTGTATACAAAAACTATAATTACTACAAGACTTTCAATTACCGCTCGAAAAATCAATAAACACGTTTAAAGGTATTTATATGAATTATAGGATAATTTCAAATTAATACCTCTGGGGATACCAGATCAGGGGGTTATCGGCCTTTGATCTGGATAAAAATTCCGATATGCGAGTGAGAATGGAAGTGTGAAAGGGACCTTCCTGTAAAACGGATGTGTCATGCCGACGAGCAAAAATCGGACTTCCTCCCTTTTGGCGCTCAATAAAGAACGGAAGCCGCCCCACTTCGCCTTAAAATCGGGTAGTTCTCTACTCCGGGCTCGGTTGCCGAGTGGCATTAGAAACAACAACAACACAACATCAGGTAATTTCATCAACTTTAAAATCTAAAAAGTTGTATGAAGTTTTTAAGCCCTATGTTATATTTTTAAGTCCGTATCTCTTTTAGTTCAATCTGTAGAATGGTTTCAGACAAAGAGACAGAAAAACAGACCACTGCTAAAAATAATATACTTTTTCGGAATCAGCACCAAGCGCGTCGAATTCTCCTCAAAAACGTACAAAACACAAAATCTCCATTTCGGATTTTCTGGGCCTATCGCAATACTTTCATTACCTTATCTATATACATAAAAGGCAACTTCCGTTTGTTTGTATAAGGCACGAGATCTAAAGAACCACGCAACAGATCGTCACAAAATTTGGCACAAAAACTCATCTCATCTCCGAAACAAATATAGGTTAAGAATTTTTCGAATCAGACCATTCCTTCTATAGTTTTCGAACATTTTTATTCGAATTTTCTGAAAAAACTACACCACTTTGGCTCAAATCCGATCTTTTTTTACTTTCCTGATGCCATCGGCTGAAAAAATTAAAACTTTTAACGAAAACATTTAAAATTGAAAATGTTTATTTTATTCTGTTGCCATTACCTTCAGAAACTAATTTCATTGTTTGAAAAATAATTGACATGTTTCAAGTGACGTAATTCCGCCAGTCTTCATTCCCGGATTTTATTGTGAGTTTATTTGATGATTTTTTTATTGGTTTTTCTGTTGACTGCATGTATGTATGCATATTTAAGCAATAAATGTATAATTAAGCTATTACTGAACTGTGATGGTTAATAAAGGCCATCACACTAGAGCTGCATATCAGTGCTTTATGTATTTATTTTTTCGCCAAATACGTTGCCAAACTCGCCAAATTATTAACTAAAATTTTCCATTTTAGCTTCCACACTACGTTTATAACGTAAAAAGTGGAAGGTTTTATAATCGTTCAGTCCGTTTGTCTGTCCGTCCGTCTGTCTGTCACCCACTTTCACAGAAAGAACCACAAGTCCCACAGACAAGTGGGATACGTCATTTTAAAGCAAAAAATTAGATTAGGCTACATTCCAAATTTCATTAAAAAATTTAAACTAGAAGCTTATTTAAAATTTAAATAACTAAAAATTTAATCTACATTGAAATAACATGCAAATTCCATTTTTATTCAATATTTTCACTGTTGCCATTTCATTAAACGTACGAGAAACTTTTGTTAAAATAAAAATAAACTTTTGAAAAAATATTTATTTATGTGTATAATTCGGTTTGGATTGTTGTATTATCACAATAGAGTTCTTTTAATGGTTCTATATATATGTATGTAGAAAGATGCATAGAGAATTCTAACTTGGCATAAAAAAAAATATGCTAAGTTTCGCTTTTATTTTTAAAGCATCAATTGTACAAATTATAAATTTTTTGAACTGTAAATTAATTTAACAAACTATAAATAAGTGAATTTTCGAAAGAAATGTAAATGGGAAATTGTGGCGACAAAAATATTTATTAAAAAAGATTACATCATTATTCTTCGAACTTCAAACAAATTTAGCAAATGATAAAGTCTAATTATTAAATCTGAGAAAGAAGATTAATGAAAATAGTTAATTTTGACGTTTAAAACTTTGAATTACAAATAGCTAAAGGCCCTGTTTTTATTAGAATTAAATCACATTTGCCATTCGCAACAATCGCTCGAGAAACTTTAATTCTTTTAGACAATAAATTAAAATAAATTTTTTTTGCGACATCGATCAGTTTGAAATGACGTCAAATATATTTCACTACGGAATCCTTGTATGTTGATATGAAATGTTTTCATTCTATTTAAAAGCGAGGAATATGACATATTTATTCTTTAAAATATAAATTAATTTTTGCAAACGATAAGTAATAATTATTGAATTTTCGAAATAAAATAAATGAAACTAGCCAAATTTAGCTTGTAAATGTTAAATATAGAATTAATGTTGTGTTTGGCGCGTTTTTTCCTGTTAAACACAAATATGTGGAAGCGAGTTAAGTGACAGATTCTGTTACAAACCTACTTGTTTAATTCTTACTGATTATTTTTTACTTAAATATGTATTATTTTTTAATTTGAGCTTCTTATCAAAGGTATTTTTGAAATTAATATTAATCATTACTATATCCAAGTTGGGTAATTAAATGGAAAATTACTGGGTAATCTTCATATCTTTTGTAACTAAAATGAAAGAAAAAATAGTTAAATTGACTGTTAAATTGACTGTTAAATTATTTTTCCACCTCTACCCGTGCAACGTCGGGTATAACAGCTGTATTTCATATAAGGAAATTGAAAGTAATAATGTACAGTGGAGTCCCGCTTATCCGAAAGGTACGGGTCCGAAGCACTTTCGGTTAATCGAGATTCCATAGGAATTTTCGGATAATCGGGAATCATCCATTTAACACCTAGAAAAACGCTGGAGAAGAGAAAATTTGAAGTCTGAGTGTTCGCCTCGTTCTTTTTGGCCAAAAAGGACTTATGAAGCGCTTCCTAATTCCGACTCTAACAAATGCAGGATTTCGCATACGGAAGCTACAAAAATCTTAGATCAGGCCCTTAGATTCATAGAAGCGCAAGATGAACATACGTTTTCTTGTTTAAAAGATGGCGGGACAGGGCTGGTTTAAAACGAACCAAAATTGTGTAGCAAAAAAAAAAAACATTACTGCATAATTTGATAAATAAATCCAGTTTTGTAAGTACGTATTTATTTTTTGTGTATTTATTTATGCGTATGCATTACATATTTTAGCAAAAAAACAGATCCTTTCAGTTAAGCCGAATTTCGGATAACCGGGATTCGGATAAACGGGACTTTACTGTATATGTTTTTTGCAAACTCTTGCTGACCTGCTGACGTTCTCTAAATTTGCTCAATACAAAAAAAAAATATTTAGAAACAGCCCAAGAAAAATAAGAAGAAAAAATTCTACCTTTATTTTATTCCAAATTAAAGTAACAAGGATTATATAAACAAGGATATAATCTCTTAAACAGCACTACAATACCGAACTTTTTCGAAAGAGTAAACAAATAGTATTACAAAATCCAGTGTGAAGCAGTAACTAATCTTGTTAGCAAAGTCTCAAACAACATCATCTCTAACGTTTATTGTTTATAAAAAAATTCACGCTGTTAAAAATAAAACTTTTGAATAACTTATGACATAATCCACTTATTTAAAATGTATTAAAAATAAAGATTCTTTTATTTATTTACTTACTCTTAAAACAAAAAACGCTTTTTTACAAATATTTAAAAGGAAACTATTCATATGAATATTAATTAAAGTAGGAAAACTATGATAAATCTCCAATTTAGCATTTGAATAAACAAAATTCAAATAAAAGAAAATAAACGAAATTTTTAAGATTCCAAACAAAGATTTTGCATTTGCAAGTTTTTATTCTTATTCAAATAAAGAAATGCGCTTTTCGTGTAGCTATAATATTGCCAACGTTCGTTTTATAGATTCACAATAATCTAGAGAAAGATATTTTGACTTATACAAAAATATATTGAAAACTATGAAAAACATTCATTAAAAAAATACTGATTTTTTTTTACAAAATGCCATACCTTTCATTAAAATGTGATTATTTGCAATATTTTCGCACAAATAATAAAAGTCTGGTTAAAAATAATATATTAAAGTAATTAAGTTGAAAAAGATTTTTTTAACAATTTTTAAGGCTTGGTGAAAGACATAGTTTAAAAAAGACGTTGTGGAACTTAATTTGTCTACGTCCACACTTGGGTTAAGATGAATTGAATTATCATCACACTAGATCTACACGAGAGCCATTGTCGATCGGTGTCGTATTTTAGGACCACAGTCAAGTGACGAACCGATACCTGAATAGGCACCCAACCCAACTTTGAAGAACGACATCAAACGTGGCGTCGCGACTTCGGATCAGATTTAACGTGCACTCCCTCTACACGGGGTATTATTCAGCGGACTTTTTGGAGCACAGACTGTTCGTAGGTCGGCAGTTATGTGATAAAAGTTGTGGTCCGAATCTAGAACCCTTCGTAAGCAAGACAAGCGCCTTACCGACTGGGATCCCTAGTCACTAAATACTTGTGTTAATGGATCATGACTGTTTTCCAATGCTTTTACGCAAAAATGGCACTGTATAAAATACGGTGTTATGTTACTCCATAACAGATACCGGTTTAGTTTAGTTTGAATTATCGTCGCACTAGAGCTACACTAGGGCTATTGGCGACGAGCGTCATATATTAGAACCACAGTCAAGTGACGAGCCGACACCTGAGTAGGCACCCAACGCAACCGTTAAGGGCGACACCGTACGCAGCGTTAGGACTTTGAAGGATATTTAACGTGCACTCTCTCCACACGGGGTATTATTCGTCGGACATTTTTGGCTGCACGGACCGTTTATAACACATACCGTAATCCATCTGTTTGCTACATCCAGATTTATATGGACAAACAATGTCCAATAAAAAAAGGATTAAGCTTCAATCTTAATCTTTTTTTTTTAGTAATCTCACTCCTATTTTACGATATAACGTTACTCCATGAAAACAGAGGCTACAAAACCCCGCCTTCTGCCACCACATTTATGGAGTAACGTTACACCATTTTTTTTTCAGTTTTCATCACACGTGTATTGAAACTATTACCTCAATAACAGTTAAATTGTCTTAATAACATCTACCTCAATAACATTTAAGAGTCATGCACCCTCTACGGCTATTTTTAACGCAATGCTAATATTTGGGATGTCCAGGCCTGAAACTCAATTCAGTTTGGCCTTGGTAAGACAAAGGGTCCGGTCCGCATATTTCTATTCCTTACATGCAAATGACACCTTACCAGTGAAATCATGCTGCCTAGCGAACCCGAAACGAATGTAGCAATCATTGTCCATCTCGTAGTGACGCATTCCGATTGTTTTGCCTCAAAGTTTGTTTGATTACATTATTTTGTTGGTTTGTTTTTATACATAGTCCATATAATAAGCCTAAAACTGCAAAGTACTATAATAAACAAAGTTTTATGATAAACAAATAATGCTATAATTCGTCTTTTGTTTATTTACCACGAATATTTTTGTGTTTAAAAATCTTAGTTAAGTACCAATCTTCTATTATTTAAACATATAAATAGATGCAAGTATTTTACATTTGAAGGCCATTGTAAAATAGTCGTGTTAGTAAAACAAATGGCACCTTACTCTAAGGTTTAAATGTCTTCCAAGTTGCATTGAAAATTGAAAGTTTTTTTTGTTTTGTAATTTCATATTTGTAATTCAGATTTCGGTAATTCCATTTCAAATAAAATTTTCTTATGTACCTATAACACGAAGCCGCAAAGCGAACACGAAGAACGAAAGCGAATACTCTAAACGTTCGCTGGGCACCGTGAAGGCTTGTTGACGTCACTGGCGAGGCGTCACTTGCTGTAAGGATAGAAATATGCGTCCAGTCCGTTCATTAGAGACTTCGTCCTATTAAATTTACAATTATCAAAAGTCACCAATAACCGCGTTCATCGCGTTCAAGACCAAACTTTATTATATCTCAGTTATACTTTGGAGAAAGTGAATTTTACAACGATACTCTTCCTAATATTTCCTGATGGTGTGATAGAGCATTCGTTGTTGAGAATGTATTTTTTAGACATTGTTGAAATAAACATTGCCCTTAACTTAAGCAAATACCATCGATAAAACAGTGAATAAGATTTTTGACGTATTTAGTTACCAAACTCGCATTTTCTAAAGCATAAATAAGATATAGGATCCCGTCCTTTCATTGGCCACTTCGTCCAATTGAATTTAGGATCACCAACGGTCATCGATGAACGCGCTGAACCCTATACCTTAGTTATACTTTAAGGAATGCTAGTTTTGCCACTAGAGCGTTTCTTTTTTTTTCCGCTGACAAGTATAAAAGACCCAATTAACCTAACATTGTCACTGTGGATCATACGTCACCATAAGTAAGACAGTAGTGGTCGGAATACATCATGTGTGAAACGGGATCTAGTTACGTTTCAGTAATACTTTCTAACAAACAGTGAATTCTTATCAATGTTTCTGTTATCCAGTTCTTACACTACAAATAACAGGAAACCGTTCCTGGTGAACAGAATCCGCCCAGGGATCTTCAAAGTCGGAGGAATCCCGAAACCACAGGAACACTGGAATCCCGGACAATTCTATCAGCGAACGCATGCTTGGGTGGTTTCCGCCCCTTAATCGCGTTTCTTATTCCTTATCTTACGACGTAAAACTGACAAAGTTTTAACTAAGACGATCTGTTTTAAGTATTTGTGTCGAACTAGTTTAAAACTCAACGGTTCTGTGCCGTATTATCACACTCGATGGTTGTAACCCCAGATTCTTTGAAGGACTACATGATTGTACAGTGGATTATAAATAGAGAGAGTTAATGGAGGAACATTTAGTGTTTATTAAGTGCTAAGTATAACTAGCCATTGAGGAGACATGGAAAAGGGGTTTCAGTAAAAGAATAACATTGAAGACGGAAAGCAAGACCCTTGGTCTGGCCCCTCGGAGTCCTCCTGCTGAGCCGTAGCAAGAGAATCGGTCCCTTAATCGTGGTTACTAGTTAACTGGGTATAAAATACAGAATAGTTTTCTAGTCACAGATTGGTGTATTGACCCTTCAGGAGATGTCACATTCGCTCGAAGGGCAATGATGTGACATATGATCCATATTGGCATTCAACCCCTTTGGACGTCCTAATTTTAGTTGAGTTATTATATATACATGAAAAATATCCATTAGTTTCAGTTTAAAAATACTGATAAAACCTGTGTTTCTGATGATATCATTAATACTGATAAAACTGCTACTTCTGATAAAACCTGTTTTAGCAACTCCATAGCGGTGAAGATACTGGAAGTTGTTTCGGCATTCGCCAAAAAATTCAGTGGTGAAGGTGTTATGATTTAATTGGAGCTTAACACGTACCTGGAAAATGTATAAAGAAGATGTAAGCTATGGTGTCCGGTCCGTTCATTGGCGACTTTTTTATACTAGTATATTCAGTTGGAGGACGTCTTAAATGAACGGGCCGGAGCCTATATCTTAGTTATACTTTGGAGAATGTGAGTTTTGAACCTTGACGAGCATATCTGAAGCTTTGAAGCATATCTAAAGGTTATATCAAAGATAATTGCTCAAGTAATGTTAATGAAATTGTGGTGTTGTTCACATTATCTAAAGTGACAATACATGGTAAAAAAAAATACTGTTAATGATAATATTTAGCGCATTCACAGTGTACCGAAATTTACCGAGATAAAACCGTAAGTACGATATTTTCCGCTTCCCGTGTGTAACTGGTTACTCCTTACACTTATATCAACCCAAACGAGCCTCCCGACTTTCCCCCATTGTGTCGGTTTTATTTGTGAAGCACATTAAAACTCAACCGGGCGAAGTCTTCTGCTCGGTGGAGACAATTTACGCGTGGAGGAAGCTGTCAATTTTGATGTTTAAATCCCGTGGAATCTCGGGGGTTAAGCGAGAAAGTGCGGTATTTTGAAGTAAAGCTTTAAAGTAACTGTGATTCGTTCAACCCTCGAAGGAATAGAAGCAGTTTGACCAAATGTAAAAGTCTTTAAAGGAAAATTTAAATTCCACTCGTTAATTAAAACTGTATTGTATTTTTAGAATTATATTTGTATTGTAAGAGGGGGGGGGGGGGTTAACACTTGCCCATGCTTTAAATTAAAAAATTTATTAAAATTATAGAGTTGATATATACAAAAGCAGTTTGGCCAAAAGTAAAATTCTTAATGAGAAAATTTAAATTTTTACCCGTAAATTAAAACATTCATATTTACAATTATATTTCTATCGTAGGTGATTTTTAAAAACATTCTTATTACTTTAAGAGTTATTATTTATTAAATGTGTAAAAAAAATATAATTTTTAAAAATATTGTGGCACTAGAAAGATTGAAAATTGTCAATTTATAGGCATGTAATTTTTAGGTGGATAGTTTTGTACTTTAAGCATTGGACACAATCTAGGCATCATTATGTTTTAATATATACTTTTTTAGAGCTAACAATAAAAAATATTTTAAGTTTGTATAGACCATATTATAACATAGTTTTTGAATAAGTTATGAGTCATTTAGAAAGAATTTCAATTTTTCCTTATTTTGTAGTGGCCAAGTAGTATCAAAACCCAACGTGAGTATCAAAACCCAACGTGAAATATTTTAAGCTTGCACGCTTTTATAAAATATTTACTAAGATATTTAATTATATATAGTTTTATCAGTACTTTTCTACTTCGTGGAAGAAAATCTCGCCAAACTGAATCTTTGTATCGCGCCATACAGTTAATGGTTCACACTGCCGTGCGCAGGTAAACTGCAGTAATCGCAACAATGTGTTGTACCATTTTCGCTCTGAAATAAATTTTTTTCCAGTATGTTTTCATAAAGGTTAGGTTAATTGAGTGCTTGCAACAATGGTCCAAGTCATTATGGAAGTTACTGCAGTTTACCTGCCCACAGCAGCACAGTATACCCAGGTAAGGGTAACCATTGCAAATATTCCGTTTAGCAGCGGTTGTATATTTTTGGCGACTTTATCACATGCTCCCGTAAAATGGAAAAGTACAATTTGATCTTTAAGGACATTCGTGTCATTTAGAAACACTTAATAGTATACCCATACCAAGTAATTATAATTTTTACAAATTTATGTATACATGTCCAAAACCAGACTACACGAATTTATACAATATATTAAAAATAGTGTCTATGAAAAGGAAATTTCAAGTAGAATTTGGTCCTTTGCTGAAAAAAGTCAATGTTAATGTTATTACACAGGACAAGCTCTTTATTTTGTATTTGGTTGAGAGAGAATAAGTTATAGATTGTTTTATAACTAATCAATATCAACATGTATCAATGACTTATTTTTTTTGCTGGAAATAAACTCATTTAATTCTCAACATAGCCTTTTAAGTTCAAATAATATGGTTGAAATGCGACCGAGGCGAAATTTGTTTAATTATTTTAATAAATATTAAGGGAATATTCGCACCCGCTAAAACATCAATGGAAATTAATTAGTTTATAGTTAAAACTAAAAAAATATTTTTATCACCAACCCATTCAACAAATATCTTTTTGAAGAATGACTGAGTATTTTTATCAAATTGAAAGGGTATTTCATTTTGAATTGACAACCCAATGCAGTTTATTTTACAGATACTTAATGGAATCATTTTTATCTTGCTCTTGACATTCTGAAATATGAAAAAGTTTTGAACAGTAATAAAACAAGAATTTTTATTAAACAATGTTTTTTAGTTTGCTGTTATTCCTTTGCCAGATCCCTTTCACTCATATCGTATATTTTACCACATTTATGGTGTTTAAAATATAAATTTAATTTTTCACTAATTAGTATGTATTTTTAATATACATTTAGATAGTAAGAGGTTTTTAAAAACTGCTCAATACGTTAAATTTTAATTATTATTTAAATTCTGAAAAATTTTAATTTTTAAAAGTTATGAGTCACTGGGAAAACTGACAGTCGCCAGTTTATACGAAATTAAGAATTTTTAAAAAGATATTTATAAAAATTAATTACATTTTATCAACTCTTTAAAAAGCAGGAACTCTCCCCAACTGTATATTCTTTAATATTTTATTTATATTTAACTATTTTTTATCGTTAACAACGTTTTAAAACGTATTTTTTTTCCTCAAAAAATCCAAAATTGTTTTTAAAAAATACGAATGTTTATACAACGATGAATTCTTACAGGTATCATAAGAAAATATATTGACCTTTTCACATGCTTTTATGTGTGAATCTCTGAGCCATCTTCAAAAGAGGCTGATATCGAATCAACAGAAAACCATTAATGGAACTTCAAATGGAAAAGTCATGTTCAGCAATATTTTCACTATCTGCTTTATTTTATGGCATTTTCTTCCACATCATTCTTTTATTCATGCCTTAAACAATACAGTTATACAATATAAACTTCCTTAAGAAACTTAAATTTATTATATGAAAATTATATAAATACATTAAAATTGTTAGATTGAATTTAAAAGTAACATGTGTTTTTACTTAATAGCAAATAAGTTATGGTTCTCTGCAGTGAACTCTGAAAACTGTGTCTAAGAAAATGTTATGGTAAAATAAATTATTATGCAAACATTAAAAAAAAAAGTTTTGTGATTTTAAAAGGAATTATAATGTTATTTTTATTAGCAGCGGTTTTTTTATTGAATATCCGTTGCAACGGAATATCAGAAGAGATAGTAAAAAAAATTACAAATTTTAATCTTTGTAATATAACTAGTACAATTGTCCTAACAACAAGTAATATAAATCTAAATCAACAAAGGTTACTAAAAAGAATTTAGTGTAGAATTTTTTTAGATTTTTAAATTAATTTAAATAATTTTAGATTAAGTACTACATTGTTATACGTTACATTCAAGACATACATCTTTCTTTCTGTATTAGAAAACTAAAACTATTTCACTACTGTATATTTCTTTTAATTGCTTTTCTCCCATTTTGTGATATTCTAATATTTATTTTATTTTTATAAAAAACATGTTGGCAGAGAATATCATTTTTAAGTGGAAATATTTTAAACCAGGTAAGTTTGTTATTTTAACTGTCACATAAACCGCTTTCACACACTATATTTCAGCATTTAAAAACAAAAATTCGACGAGAACAACGATCGGATTTAAATAATACTTTTAGACTACAATTGACTATTTAATTTGTAAATCTTCTACAAATTCAATTATTAATTGAACAAATATGGCAAGTAAGAAACATCAAAATATATAATGGACACTTGAAACAGCAACGCCTACCTAGACGTCACAGCTGCGTCTAACATTGTCTTCTACCCCACAAACAAACTACCGACGAACGGGCATCTAATTCGTCCAATTTAGAACGGTCAGGCCTATCGTGACGTCACAGCTGCGTTATCCATTGCCTTCTGCCCCTATTAATTTAGGCTTGTGCGCATTACTTTAAATACGCAAAAACCATCCCTTTTGTGTTTACTACTGCAGCCTTAAAATCATAACTAAGACCCCAATTCACTACTAAACCAAATCCCCTCGCAAATCCATGCAAAATTATCTCAATGATCTCCACCTATTTCAATCATAACACTATTACTCGCGATAATTTAAACAGTACGTCGCCTCCCACAGCATACCTAGATAGATATTTATTAATGATCGAGGCTCTATCTCACGAAGCCACTGTCTCATTTAATAGTTCCCGTTAACAAGGAACGTCACAACTCCTGGAGAGTTTCCATAGAACTTATCAGTTCCACCTGGAACCTCTCAGTGTCCGTATAACTGGTCTGATCATGGAACGCAACGGAATTCTGCTTAGGTGGACTTAGTGAATTATATTATCAGAGTATGGGGTAGTAATGTTAGCGGATATAATGTGGATTTTGGATGGAGTGTTCAAGGTATAGCTGAAAAATGTGGATTATATATTTATTAAGTCGACCGCATTTCTGGTCTTAGATAGGTATACTATGTGTCAGAAATAAAGGATTTTATTGTATTAAATTAATGGATGTAAATTGTTTGTTCTAAATGGATATGTTTATTGATGTTGCTGTGTAAGTTTCTCAAGTAACATTCTTTATTCGTGGATTTTATTAGATGGTTGGATGTTTATTAACGAAAAAAATTAGGTATTCATAAATCGATATTATCAAATTTTTATCAATGGATATTATGGATAAACTGGAAAATTTATTAATGAATGGGAATGGATATTTTTTGATGAATTTAATTCGATGTTTATTGACGTAATTGTTAAAGTCTCTTAAGTTATATTATTAAATGTATATTAATCGTCACAACTCCTAGAGGTCCACTTGGAACCTCTCAGTGTCCGTATAACTAGCATCATTATGGAACGCAATGGAATTCTGCCTAGGTGGAATTATATGAAGGTACGGGGTACTAATGTTGGAAGTTATAATGTGGATTTGGATATATTGTTAGAGTAGAGCTGAAAAACGTGGGATATTTATTTGTTAAGTGACCGCATTTCTGGTCTCAGCCAAGTACACTTGAAATAATGGATTTAATTATGTCAATTACCTTTATTAATGGATGTGAATAGCTATTTATAAATGAATATAATGCGATGTTTATTGCGCGAGTTTTTGTAAGTTATATTACTAAATGTTTATTTATAGATTTTATTGGATGGTTGGATGTTTATTAACGAATACAATCAAATGCTTATTAATGGATATTATAAAAATTTTATCAATAAATAATATCCTTTTTTTAATAATGTATATTACCCATCGTTATTGAAGGTGTTTGATTTATTAAGTCAACAGGCAATTCTGGTGTTAGCCAAGTACATTTTATGTTAGATATAATGGATTTTATTGTGTTAATCATTAATTAATGGATGTGAATGCATATTTGTAAATGATTTTTTTTGTGATGAGTATTAACGATGTTATTGCGTGAATTTCTTAAGTAATATTAATAAATGTTTATTATTGGTTTGATTTAGTTTGAATTATCGTCGCACTAGAGCTACACGAGGGCTATTGGCGACGGGGGTCGTATTTTAGAACCACAGTCAGTGTTTATTATTGAATTTTACAGGATGTTGGATGTTTATTAACAAATACAATTGACTTTTCATCGATGGATATTATCAAATGTTCATCTATAGATATTAACAAATGTTCATCGATGGATATTATCAAATGTTTTAATGGATAATATAACATTTTTAATAATGTATATAATCAAATGTTTAGTAAAGGATATTATTATCGAATGATTTTTAAAGAATAATATTATATTTTTAATATTGCATATTACCAAATGTTTGTTGAAGGGCACTATTACAATGTTTCTATTAATGAGTATTATTTTATGTCTGTTAACGGATAATTTTGAAATTTTAATGATATTTCTTTATGTGTTTAACAACAGAATTTGTTATATGTTTGTTAAACTGTTTTATTGGATAAATACTAATGTATGTTACTTGATATTTATTTACTAATGCTACTGAATATTTGATATTAGATATTGTTTAATATTCATTAGTAAACATCATCAGAAGTTAAAAAAATGAATGAGTATTAATTGTCATTAATTATCATTAATGGTTATAAATGAACTTATTTTGAAGGGCGTTTTTTAATTTAGTACATCGTTTTAAATATACAGAGTTTATGGTACTCTGTTTTTAACCACCTATCATTTCATTACTTTTGAGTTCATGTTTTTTAAACTTTCAAATAACACATGCAATTAAAAGTGTACAACACTACTGGAACGGATAATTACTGAACGTAGTAACAACGAGATTAATTATATTTTAGAAAAACTATTTAATCTGTTTAATTGCTGTCATTATTTAATTCTCTATATACTTCAAAACAATTAAAACCTTAATGAATGTTACATCATAAACAAACGCATTAAGTGGAATTAACACAAACTTTTTTTCCCACTCCCTAAATCTGTTTTCTTTAAAAGCAATTCTTTGTACTCATTTCATTTTAATGGACGGGCTTAATTGAACACGTGGTAACAAAATAGATCCTCAATCCCGGTAGACTCATTTAACATAACTCCCAACCCTCTTCACAATATAGTTCACAAAGAATGGATCAAGTGGCCTTACAAATAAAAAAAAAGTGACTCTCTCTCAACTTTAGAAGTGTAAATTTCATTATTCCTGGATCATTATGGAAAGAGCTATAACCTCGGGTTCTTACTAATTCAACGACCTGACTGAAATTGACCTAGCCTCCAATTGTAAAAAGAAAGTGTTTTGTAGGTCTGACATGGAACTTTGAATTGGCGAGAATGTCTAACATTCATGGTAAATTACCTCAATATTTAACTCATACGATATAAGGCAATTGGATACTTAAAACCTCTGTAAGTTATGAGTAATGTAAATTTAATTTTTACGGTAGTACAATAAAAATACTGATAGATATTAACCCTTTGGGGGTTAAGGAAATTGGCTGAAGTGTAAACTTATTTTCACGATATTAAATTTTTAATTATTAACTCAAAACTTGATTTCTTTATATTTTTAAAATTGCATTTCTGTTGCAGATGCATTTCTGTAGAGGCATGTAAATTGCATTTCTGTAAAGGACTTATCTATACTTCATGTTTCAAAATTTAGTAAAATTTTTAAATTCATAATTTTGTGCTAAAGCAAAGAGATGGAAAGCTGGATTCTGTTAAGTCCACCGTTTTAAATAAAATTGACAATCCCTAGAATTGGCACATTCGAATTTTTTTTTATTTCACCAATGATACAGTGTGCGACATCGGTTACATTTAGTCTGTTACAGGCATAGATATCATAGTTAAAGTATTAGATTGGCAGATCACGTGACCTCCAATGCTAACGACGGGACGCGCATGGAGGCCTTTTAAGAGGGCAAAATGGCCAGTGTTGCTGCCACTTTAAGGAGAAAAATACTACGAAAATATACCTAATTCTAAAAATTACAAAAAATACTAGAAAAGGATTTAAAGTCACTAAAAAAATTCCAAAATGCTGCTAGTATTTTTACGATATTTGTTTGTAATTGTAGAATTAAATGGTATTTTTTCGAAGTATTTTTCTTCTTAAAGTGGCAGCAACACTGGCCAGTTTGCCCTCTTATTTTGGCCTCCATAGGCGTCCCGTCGTTAGCATTGGAGGTCACGTGGCTGTCAATCTAATACTTTAACTATGATATCTGTGGTTACAGGAGTTTGAAATAATAATAGTCTAGCTTTTCACGCACGAAATTCAGGATCATGCCCTGTCACGTGATTTGGGGTAGCCATGCTTAACCACAATTAGGTTTTCCATTGCTCAGTCTATACTTATCCGAAGTCTTTGCACTACACACTAATTCCATCAACCCTCTTGCGTGAGAGAGGGTGCCAATTCAGTTAATGAGCTACAAGAAAGCCTCCAACTCCAATTATTAAAATGAAACATATGCATTCGTAGCTAGTTATTAGGTGCGCCTCATGGAGGTAAAAGAAGATATAACAATATAAAAATCATTGTGTTAAGTGAAGCTGGGTTCAATCATTAATGCAGCCCAACAAGCTACTTGGTGAAACATTTGGCACTCATTTAACTCTTTCACTCCAATGATTCCATTTGGAATGATCAGCTTGCGATTTCTTTTCTCACTAAGTTAAACTCAAACTTATTTAAAATAAATTTTATTAAATTCTCCATAAATTTGGCTATAAAAGACATATTTTCGTTTTGTACCGTTAGAGGGAACAATTATGTCTTTTGAAGGATTAAATAATGTTTGTTTTAGTGTAATGAAAATATGAAAAACACTGAAACAATTTTATCAATTAAATTGGCCCTAAATTATTCATGCTTGCATTTTTAAATGTTTAAAAATTGACTTTTAACTGTTATTAACAAATAAAGTTTTGAAAATTTTTGTATTATTTATACAAAAGTTATGATTTCAATTTTTTTCATTAAATTTTAGTTACAAAATTAATATTTTATTCCCTGCTTTTTACCATTCCATTTTGGATGTGCATAATGAGTCTATTTCACAAATTTAGATCTTTTTAAATAAAAAAAAATGTTGAGACAGAAAGGGTTGTAAAAAATAGCTGTTGTCACCACAGGAACTTCATGTGTTTTGCTTTAAATCTGAACAGTTTATATCATTTGAATTTCAATGCGTTCCATACGGGAACAGATAGCGTATTATGGTCGGAATGCTATTTGGCAACTTTGGGGTTCGTGAAAAAGTAAACACAGGGTTGCTATAGCAACAAGATTGATGTAAACATCTATTGAGTTGAACTGGAATGTTTACTAATTTAAGTACGTTTTCGCTACTTGGCTTCAAAATGAAAGTCGCCAAATCGAGACCGGCCATAGTACGCTAGCAGTACCTCCAGTTATTTTGGCATTGCCAGGTCCAAAACAGGAGACATATGGCACGCCAGGCAATCACCTTACGGACTGGGCTGCGTTCTCTCATATCATAATATAATCAAACGTTTTGGTTTGTTGGGTTGCATAAAACTGACTTAGAGACGGCTTCACCTTTTTTCGTCGCCAAGTATCTATTTTATTTTACCTCCATGGCGAGTATTATTTACTTGGCTCTTTCTTTGGGCGCGGCTCGGCTCTAAGGTGAGGAAGACTCAGCCAACTGTAATGTGGTTAGGTATGTAATTAATAGAGTGTGGGCGCCATATATTTTCGCTCTATTGCACACAATATTTATGCGCAGAGAGCTTATATTAGATTTATTGTAATGTTGTTTTACGAAATATCCAATTATAAAGTATCGAGAAGAGAAACGTAATCTAATACCTTTTAATTACTGATGATGAAAAATTGATATATAATTGGGTTTATGCATTAAATTTTTCTAGTAATAGTGTACATAATTTATTTTTTTATTCTAACTATTCTTAACTTCGTAATATTCCCTAATTTGAATTTGTGCCTCAAATATATAATTATACATTTAAGTGAATTGATTTATTGGGTGGTAATTGAACGTCATCTAGTGTTACACACCACTAGTTTTTCCTTTTAAAAAGATTTAAGATACTATATCTTCAAAGATAAACAAAGTTATGATATATTAAAAAATATTTTATTTTCAAAACATTAATTTTAAAAATTTTGCAGAGAAAACAACAATACCTTTTTGGTTATTTCCAAGCCACCCAATCGGAAAGCTCTCAGGCTCAATATCCAACACTAGAAAAGACCCACAGAGTGCATACAGTACAATGTTACTTAAAGTTTGCATTGGGCCGGCTCAAATATCTACGTCATCACTTAAACACGTATCAAAATTACGAACAATACGTGGCGATACCAAAGCTCCTCTTTTAGGCTAGAAACCAGCAGCCGAAAACGTTCCTAACCAAGCCCCCACTATTCACGGAAAATCGATCTCAATAGAATTTAAATATCGAATCGGTGGAATTCCACTTAACTCCGACAGCAGCCACAAGATCAATTTGCTATGTCAAACTTTAATCGAGTTTTCGAATTAGCTCCATTTCCCCATTGTCAAATGCCAGACTTGTTACGGGGAAGGGAAGCTTGACGGTTAGCATTGGTTTGGGTAGACATCTGTCTATTGTAAAGTTGGTTTTATAGTTTAATAATTACGCGAACCAATTGGGTTATATTATAGAGCTTGTTTGTAGAAGGAAATTTTGAAATTGTTTTTATTTATAGTGATGAAGAATGTTTATTTTCTAATCATATCAGATGATTTTATGATTTTTTAAAATAAATTTTAAGTGGTATATTCACACAACTTCGGTTTAAAAGTTCATTAACGGTGCAAGTAAATTGATTGTATTCTTCAATATTTTTGTTACAGAACATTGTTTAAGAATTGTTTTTTAAGTAGTCAAGCTATAGGTTGTATATTTTTTTAGTCTTATAAGATTATTTTACTATTGTTTTAACATAAGAGGTAAATTCAGTAAATGTGGATACTCGAATTTAATAATGGCTTGTTTAATAAATTGGATAATATTCTGAAGATTGTTTCGAACATACTAATGTTTCAGAATGGTTTTTCGTTTAAATGGTGAATATTGCAAATTTCCAAATTCTAAAATATAATTTTACGATTACTTCCACAGTTAAATATTTTGCATAAATCAGATAAATTCATCAGAATGTCCATCTACTGACAGTCATGTTTTGTTTTCCTATTTAAAAATGACGCTAATAAATTAGATTATGTCCTAAACATTGTTTGTTATTAGACCTTAGTTTAGAATTGTTTTTCTTTCAAGTGGTGAAAATTACATATTTTCTAGTCGTATAAGATAATTTTAATATTATATTATATAAAGAGTTATTGCATAAGATTTATAATAAGCAATGCACTCGGTAAGAAAAGGGTGCTGAAATGAAGAAGTATCTTTAGTGCATATCCGTTACATGTCAATATCAGTAGACAACAGAGTTATTTAAGTGATATATTTCTTAGGTTGTTAACTTAAAAGATCGCGAATGTGTAACTGATGTAATTTGACCTAGCTAAACCCTATACTGACATTCTTTTTAATATATTTTACTCATGGTCAAGCAAATGCCAAATCAAACAATAGGTTGTACGAATCTGTTACTTAAGCCACTTCCACATAACAGTTATGTTTAACAGGCAAAAAGGCGCCAAACACAGCATTAATTCTATATTAAACATTTACATGCTAAATTTGGCTAGTTTCATTTATTTTATTTCGAAAATTCAATAATTATTATTTATCGTTTGCAAAAATTAATTTATATTTCAAAGAATAAATACGTAATATTCCTCGCTTTTAAATAGAATGAAAACATTTCATATCGACATACAAAGAATCTCGTAGTGAAATATATTTGAAGTCATTTCAAACTGATCGATGTTGCAAAAATAAATTTATTTTAAATTATTGTCTAAAAGAATTAAAGTTTCTCGAGCGATAGTTGCGAATGGCAATGGTGATTTAATTCGAATAAAAATGGCTTCGTATGCTTTTTAAATTAGCATTAAATTTTGCAGTTTTTTAAATAATTGAAGTACTTCGAATTCGAAATATTTTCTGAGATTTTCAATGTATTCTAATTTCGATGCGCTGAATTTTTTGACGTATCACAATTGTCCGTAGCGTTTGTAGTTTGGACTATGAAAGTGGGTGACGGACAGACAGACGACGGACGGAACGATTATAATACCTTCCAATTTTTACGTTATAAACGTAGTGTGGAAGCTAAGAACTCAAGCACGTTTTTATAGAATGTATTTCCTGAGAAGTTATTAGGTTAAAAGGCTTAGGCCAAAGTTACTCTCTGTGGCCGAAGTCACCTCATTTGACGCTACATCAAAATAACAATAAAAACTTTACCTCAGAAATTAAGTCAGAAATATTTTGTTTACACATGCATGTATTTTTAGCAAAAGATACCTTCCTACCTGTTTATTAAATATATAATAACATAAATATTAGTATAAAAAGTTAATGAACTTGAAAATCATAAAAATTTCAATTCATTTTACGAATGACATTTTATTCACATCGTAAAAAGTATATCAATATTGAAACATATCTTACACTGCCCGAAAAAAAATATTTTACCCTTTACCTAAAATAACTTGAAATGACCGACCATCCAATATTTTTTTTTCCTATTTGGGACCACTTTAAATAAAAGCATTTGGGATTACAAGTTAAAAACCTTAAAAGCTTGCTTAATAAAATGAACCCATGTTGCCTTAAGTAAAGTTTTCGGACTACATTATAGCTAGATTTCCCATGAGAACAGAATAATTAATGGTGCGTAAAAGGTTGCTTTGAACGCAGAATAAAGTTTTACACTTTAGGCTCTCGCAATTTATCTAGAAGTTTTTGATCCATCTATTTCTTGTTTAATTAAAATTGGAATTAAATTGAAATTCTTAAAACACAAGTGCTCTTCTAAAACTTTTTGTTTTACTTTAATAGTTTTTATTGTTATTTTTAGAGTTATATATAGATGTATAGTATATCTAAAATGAAAGTTTTTAAGTACGAAAAATCAATGTTGTTGCTGATCTCGATATTGGTTCTTTCCATTGTTTATTTTCTTGTCTACCTTTCTAAAAAATCTGCGAACCTAAAATAGACTTTAAAAATAACAAATCAATAGAGTTACTTAGTTGTTCTTCAAAAAGGAAACATATTGTTAGAAAACGGATGTAGCTACTTTATTAAAAATAAGTGCTCTTCTTATTGCAGAAGTTTTATTTTAGGAAGTATTTATTTCTTTCATTTATAATTAAATACAAGTAAAATATAACTCACCAGCTTATTATCAATTATTGTATAATGTATTTTCGTAATTATACTAATTTAAACAAGATTACATCACCTTCTTACAAATATTGTATTGGAATGTATGTAACATACAACTGTAAATATTCACGATATGGGATTGTTTGTTTGGTACGGTTTTGCAGCTTAGGGTCTGTTACGGTTGTAAACCTTTTACAAAAATGGCAGTTGGGGTACCAGTTTAAAACCGGCAGTCGTAAAAAAAAACTTTTAAATATATTTTTCTTAAATTACTGATATTACAATTTTTCATTGAGACTTATTCTACAGGTCATATTTATTCATCAACGGGCAACACTAATACAGCACGTCCGAGATCAAACGAAATATCTATCCCTTACATGATCATTTCCTCCACACCATCTTATACATCAAACAGCCCTGCAACCCATCCAGATAAAAATATCCATTCACCAGATACATTCGAAACCTTAAACAGAAAAAGGCATATCTCCACCAGGAGGATTTCCTTACTACCTTCTTCTTTCCCGTTTATAACAAAATAAGATGCATGCATGGGAGTAATCGTATGGCACGTTGCACACGCACGTATTTTTTAACGTACTTACGGTGTCGCATGATCCACAGTGGTAATGTTAAGTTAATTTGAGCTTTCACACACTAGGGTAAAAATACCGTACTACCGGTTTTATTAGCATTGTAGCTTTTAGACTACAAGAGACTACAGTTTAGTTTAGTTTTGAATTATCGTCGCACTAGAGCTACACGAGGGCTATTGGCGACGGGCGTCATATTTTAAAAACCACAGTCAAGTGACGAGCCGACACCTGAAAAAGCACCCAACGTGACCGTTAAGGGTGACATCGTACGCAGCGTTAGGACTTTGAAGGATATTTAACGTGCACTCCCTCTACACGGGGTATTATTCATCTGACATTTTTGGCTGCACGGGCTGTTTATAGGCCGGCAGTTATTTTGGCGATGTCCGGACCCGAACCTGGGACCATCCGCATGCTAGGCGAATGCCTAACCGACTGGGCTCCCCAGCCCCCTAGAAGTACAATAGTTTTTATATCGATGGTAAAAATTGTTGTACGTTATCACTTTAGTTAGCTTTAACACTGATACTACTTAAGGTTTGAAGAGATTGAATTATCGTCGTACTAAAGCTATTGGCGACTGGCGTAGTTATTTAAAACAAGAATCAAGTGACAAGCCCACATATATGAGTAGGCCCCAACTTTGAAGAACGACATCAAACGTGGCGTCGCGACTACGGATCATATTTAACGTGCACTCCCTCTACACGGGGTATTATTCGGCGGACTTTTTGGAGCACAGACTGTTCGTAGGTCGGCAGTTATGTGATAAAAGTTGTGGTCCGAATCTAGAACCTTTCGTAAGCAAGACAAGCGCCTTACCGACTGGGTTCCCTAGTCACTAAATACTTGTGTTAATGGATCATGACTGTTTTCCAATGCTTTTACGCAAAAATGGCACTGTATAAAATACGGTGTTATGTTACTCCATAACACATACCGGTTTAGTTTAGTTTAAATTATCGTCGCACTAAACCTACACTAGGGCTATTGGCGACGAGCGTCATATATTAGAACCACAGTCAAGTGACGAGCCGACACCTGAGTAGGCACCCAACTCATATTTTAAGAGGAGCACCGTATGCGGCGTCAGGATTTTGGAGCATATTGAACGTGCACTCACTCTACGCGGGGTATCGGACATTTTTTTTCTGCACGGGCCGGTTATAGTTCGGCTGTTATTTTAGTAATGCTCGAACAGGAACATGTGATTTTTCGCACGCAAGGCGAGCGCCTTAACCAACTGGGCTCCTCTACCCCCTGATACTACTTGAGGATAATTCCATGCAAAATTATCCTGTCTGTAGTGTAAAACACGTTTGTTTAGTTTAGTTTAGTTTGAATTATCGTCGCACTAGAGCTACACGAGGGCTATTGGCGACGGGCGTCGTATTTTAGAACCACAGTCAAGTGACGAGCCGACACCTGAGTAGGCACCCAACGCAACCGTTAAGGGCGACATCGTACGCAGCGTTAGGACTTTGAATGATATTTTACGTGCACTCCCTCTACACGGGGTAAGACACGTTTGTAAAAAGTGATTATCAGTACAACTTTTAACATTAAATGAAAAAAAAATGAATAGTTGATCTACACTTATTATAACTAAAAAATGTAATGTACTTTATTTAATTTGATTTTTTTTTTTAAATTTAAAGAGCTTTTAATCTCCTCTTAAATCGTGACTTACACTACAGTTACATGGAATTAGCCTTGAGCAAATATTGATAAAACGATAAGTACGATATTTTTTTAACGTGTGTGAAAGCTTCAATTGACTTAATATCGCTACTGCGGCAATGGGCTTCAAGTAACCGGAACTAAAAGAATTAAAGTTTTCTAACCAGAACCATTGTTATAAACATGCCGACGGATTATTTCCATACACATGTTTCCTTTTAGTATAAACGATAAAAGATAAGCACGTAGGGAAATCCTCCTTGTGTCAATAAGCCTTTTTACTTCTAACTAACCTCTTACGAGTGCTGTGAGGCCCAAGATGACTCCATTAATTAAGGGGTTAGGTTCCTTATTCTCGTGTCGCCATTAGCCCGTACCCGAAAAGAGGCTCCTTGCATTTATCTTTGTGTGAGAATGACTCACAAATCATTATATCTTTATTCACTTTATTCCCTTTCCTCGGCCATCATGTTATCTGCTCTTTGGGTTTATCGAGGTTCTGTATTTGGTGAAAATGAATAAGTTGGGTTGGAAATCGTTTAAAAAATATTTTGTATTTATTGGTGTTTGGCAATGTTATTAAAAATGAATTTATGATAATTACACATTTTTTGCGAATTATGGTAATATGAATAAGAGTAATAGAACTAGAAAATATAAAAGTTCAGATAGAAAATTTAAAAATGATTTTTTGTGTGTTTTTATTATTAAAGTAATTTCATTTATTGACAAACTGTTTAATAAATGACTCTCGCATATTTTCAAATCAGTTTCCATTGTTAAGGCACATCCAATAAACCAATAGTTTTCACAAAATTCTTTACCAATAAATCCTTATAAGTACCGTACAAAAATACAAATTACCTTATGACCATTAAATTCATAGCCATTTCAAAGAAAATAGATATATAGGTACTATCATTTAAAACAATTTTTTTCACAGCCTTTACAGTTACAACTCAAAATATCTAGTTTTAATCCTTCTAGTACACAACTCTTTTCCACACATTCAAATTCATAAAAAATTTTGCATAAAATTAATGCTTTAATAAAAAAAAATAATCCTTTGCCGCTGCAACTGAAAATATACAGTTGTAATCGTTCCATTAAAAAATTCTTAATTTGCATTTATATTTATAACTTTTCTCACCGAAAATGCTTTCATACATTACTTTTTTTTTATTTTTCATTGCAGTAAAAACTCAAAATATCCTGTTTGTAGCCTTTTATTTAAAAACATCCTTAATTCACAGGTCGGTTTTATTTCCTTGAATTCAATTTGTCAGTATTCTGAGCGTACACTTTCGGTAGAAAAAACCCTTTTCAAACTGCCCTCCAGCGTGCACTTTTGAGATTTTATTAAATAAAAGCCGCGGCTGCATAACGGCACTCCTAAGTCAGAACGTCGACTGTAGAACAGGTCTGACGCGACATTTCAGTGGTCTCATAAGAATTAGTGCAACTGGATACACGTCATTTTCTAACATTTTGAAATTCAAATTTTGCAAAAATATAGGAATTTCTTGCGTTTATATGTTTGTAGTTTTTGCCTAAATAACTCATATCTAATGAAACTTTTTTAAAGGGCGACATCATCAGCGGTGTCGGAACTTTGAAACATATTTAAAGTTAAGAGGACACAGTACCTCAAAAATGGCAAAAATTGTAATTTTTTTTTATTTGATAACGTTTAAGTTTTAAATTTTCTAAATAAGTCTACCAAGCTTTAAAAGTCTAGCTATATTTTAAAAAAAGTTATTCTACTTTTTATGAGGAAAGGTAAGATAAAAATGCAAACGAATGAAAACTTTACATGTGTTTTTCTCGGTGTTCATTTTTCCTTGATGACAATTTTTCAAAACGCTACGGCTTTTTTAATTATTAATAAAATTCTAAGCAATTTTGTATGCAGTCTGTCAGATATGTTAACATTAAGAATTGGCATTAAAATTGTTTTCAAAAGTAATACTTTTTTTTATAAAAAATTGCTAAAGTCAAAATTTTTCAAATATGCTAAACAATTTGGGATTTTCTAGATAAATATTTTTTATAAAACATATACTGAAGATAAATCAAATTTGGATGCCAATTCTTATGTAAAACTGTTTAAAGTACATGAGAAAAAAATTGGGCTAAAATATTTGTATTTAAAAAGCCATAGCATTTTTAAAAAGTTAGAAAAAATTACTTTTTTTAAATAACTTAAAAAATTAAGTTATTTTTTTAATTTTCTTGTCATATATTGTTTTTGAATACAGATTGAAGTAATAAAACATTAATTTTGTAGTAAATATGTCAAAATTAAAGATTTTTTTTAAAGTGGTACCGTGTCCCCTTAACTTCCTCTGCACGGGGTATTATTAGTTGGACGTTTTGGCTGCCCAAACCATTTATTGGTCGGCAGATAATTTAGCGATGTCCGTGCCGGAACCTGGGATTGCAAAACAAGCACCTTACCGACTGGGCTCCACAGCCTTCATGGAGCTTCTATGTTCTTATAAAATGAGTGGGTCGTGATATAATGCAAGTTATAATTTTGTTCAAGAACAGCCTTTGTGGCCAATTTTCAACTCAGTTTGAGAACCATAGTATCATCAAGTTAAGTATTTTAATGAGATCACGTTTTGCACACCTCCAAGATGCAAACGATCACGGGACCTCATGCACGACGGCCGCATGGAGGACCAGGATAAGAGGGCAATGGGGCCAGTGTTGCCACAACTTTAAGGAGAAAAATGCTACGGCGTCATCGGAAAAATACCATTTAATTCTAAAATTACAAAAAAAATACTAAAAAAGCATTTCAAGTCACTAAAAAGATTCCAAAATGCAGCTAGTATCTTCACGAAATTTTTTTGTAATTTTAAAATTATTCTAAAATGCTAATATCCTCCTTAAAAATATCGTAAATATACTAGCTGCATTTTGGAATCTTTTTAGTGACTTGAAAGGCTTTTCTAGTATTTTTTTTGTAACTTTAGAATTAAATGGTATTTTTTTGATGATGCCGTAGCATTTTTCTCCTTAAAGTGGTGGCCCTCTTATTCTCCCTCTTATTCCCCATTGCCCTCTTATTCTGGTCCTCCATGCGCGTCCCGTGTGTCGTTAGCATTGGAGGTCACGTGATCTGCCAATCTAATACTTTAACTATTATATCTATGTTGAGAACGGAACTATTATTTTAGGTCTCAAGAGCCGAAACTAAAGGCCGTGCTATTTAATTAAGAGATTTCCAGTGACTGTTACACAAATTGACGTAGTTTCATTTGCGAATGTGACTGACTATAGAGTAGATTGCTCAAGTAATAGATTCAAAGAGAATACCGGGAAAAGTAATATTTTTTGGGGGTGTTTAGTTAGGATAGGTTTGGTTTATTGAACTTAAACTAATACCAAGATTAAAATAAAATTGATTCTATTAGATTTAAACCGAAATGCAACTTGTCTCATATATATCTGTAAATTGTGTCAAAATAAGAGTTATCATACCGATTTCATTTATGTCAAGATAATTTAAAATCTAAAATTTCTAAATTCCATAATTTTGCACATAAAACCCCAAAATTTAAATTTTGACAGTCTTAAACAGAAAGGCGGTTAGCTGTAGTTTAAATAAACCCTTAAAAATTAAACACCTGACCAGTTTATAAAAATTCGGCAGAAATTCCAAAAGTGTAAATTAGGGTAACTCGATGAAGAAAAGGGTTTTTCACAAAATCTTAATTGTAGCTATTAACAGTTTTCTATTTTTCCTGAATCATCTTTATGTATTATTTTAATATCTTTATTAGTCTATAATTTCATAGTTCAAATTCATATATTTAGTTTAATGCTGTGTACTATGTTGTACTATTTAAGAGGCTTGTGTAGTTCAAAAGACTACTACACTAGTTTGGCAATCCTTACTTCAGTAAAAATATATTTTCTATGAAGGAATGTTTTCCCACCAAATATGAAAATAGTAATAACATAAGAGGCCCAGTGGCTTAGTGGTAGTGCTTCGCATTGCCACGCCACAGGTCCGAGAATCGAATCCCTGATTGAGCGAGGTTGACCCCTCCTTTCATCCCTTGAGTGGGTCGATAAAATGGGTACCAAGCATTCTTAGGAACTAAACACTGGGGGTTCCGCGTGAGGCTGGCCACCTTACCGGGACATATGTCTAGCACCCCAGAGTCCTAGGTCACGAAAGCTGAAATGGGCACGGCAGGCCTTGGCCCATCAATGGGCTGTTGCGCCGAGGAGTTTAGTTTAGTTTTTTTAATAACATAAAACCAAAATAATTTTAAAAGAAATCATCTCTTTATTAAATTAAAGTTAAAAATAAGAAATATTTATACATAGTACTTTTTGAAGTTAACGTAGCTATCTAACTAAATAACCAATTTTTTAAAATTTTGTGCTGTTTTTACGCTTTGCATACCTGGTTAGGTTAGAATAGTTTGAATGTCGTCGCACTACACGAGGGCTATTTGCATGTCTGGTGAAACATGCTTAAACAGAAAAATAGTACCATAAACGATTTAAAAGTAATGCATTAAGCTAATGGGACTGACCCTTTTAAACAGAAACTATCCAAAAAATGTTACTAGCCTTCAGTACAAATATACTTTATTATACTTACAAAACCCTTAGCACAGAATAGTATTCATATTTTTTAAATTTAATAAATCATTTAAGTTGCAATTTAAACTTATAAAGCATAAACGGAATCTTTTAATAGATATAACTTAGTTATTTTGTAAACTTACTTTCTATATAACTTATTGTGAGTACATACAATTATTTGAAGAGTATAATACCACAGTCACTAACATTGGTTTGATGAAGGGACAATTTTACCAAGAATTCGTCGGGAAATATTCTTTTCCAAAGATTCGTATATTTGGATCTTATTGTATTCGATTTATATCACCTAATGAAAGGCGATACATCATGTAGAAAACAATATTGTCGAAAAATTATTTTGGAAACTATCAAAGCAGAATTTTACAAAACCTTACTGCAACGAAACCAATTGCTTTTACGAAGACTGATTGGTTTTTTTGACAAGTTAATCTTTTAAATAACCACTCAAATGTCTAATTCGCTAACGAAACAGTTTTGTAAAAGCAGTTCATGCCAGCAGGGACAGGGCCGTTGAATAAAGCCTTGTTAATTACGAAAATTCCTAATAAAGTTTTGTAATGATTTACGTAACATTTCATGTTATATTAAAAGTACACATATATTAGCTCTCTAAATTAACGATGTTTTATTGAAATGTTATATTTTTAGTCTTAACTACTTCGAACTCTTAAAATGAGTAAAATGTATAAAAATCTTAACATTTTATTTTAAACTTTACGTCAATATAAAAGTGGTCAAGGCTTTGAAATTTTAAGAGCTTTTATCTCGTTAATATTTAAGGCTGGGCTGAAGCAGATCCTAAAAAGTAGACTATTAAGCTTTATTTTCAAAACATAGCCTTAATTTAGTTTCCAGAGTTTTCTTAAATGCTGATTGTAACTCTTTAATCTATTTTTATTTGTGAACGACTCAAAACTGATTCTGCACCTTAAAAATTCTTATTTTTTTTCTCAAACAATACTATTTAATTTACAAAATGAAAACTGCAAGTGTTCATTTAATCCATTTATTCAAACAATGCACAAGAAACAAGAAATAACAAACAGGTAAATTCTTCGGCTTGAGATTTTTTTTAAATGCCGCCCTTGAACCGATAAAATGTATATTTAAACAGAATCGTGTACTTCAAACTGAAAAGAAACCAAATCTTTAAAAAATTATGCACATGAAAAATGAGTTTCAGGGAACTAAACTATTTTTAACTTGTAACTTAAGCAATTTTAAATCTTTATAACAACGGTTTAGTAATCTGAAAATTTTGAACTTATTACAAGGACATTAAAATTCCAAATGCAAAAATTTAAAACTTTGCGAAATATTTCGTGCTTTACAATTAGAAGGTAAAGTTTAACCCTTTCAGTCCCAGTGGTGCCAGTTGGCATCATCATGTTTCTGATCATAATTTTAAAAAATTAATACTGACATCTACTGGGATTAATAAAAAAAATTCTAATCGAAAAAAAGTTGAAGAATCGAATGATGTGCTTTTTCATATCATAAATGGCTATAGACGATCAGAAAATTTTTCTAAAATGATACCAAATTGTCATTGGGACTGAAAGGGTTAAATTGTGGAAAGAAATATTCCTTTAAGTTAACTGCAAAAATCAATCAGATCATAAAAATTAATTTACTAATAACTGGAGTTCACCAGATTTATAACACATTATCTTAAAACAGAATTGCTTTTGTTGTAATAAAGAGTCGATGTGAATAGACAACTACAAGAAAAGAAACAAGTATTCACACTTAGTTAAAATTAAGTTTAATTAGTTATACAGAATTTAAAATCGTGGACTATCTGTGACTTGTGCAGCTTTTTTTTTACGTTATACTTTGAATTTCTCCTCGATTTAGCTTCCACACTACGTTTATGATGTAAAAAGTGGAAGGTATTATAATCATTCAGTCCGTCCGTCACTCACTTCCATAGCCCAAACTACAAAGGCTACGGACAAGTGTGATACGTCAAACAATTAAGCGCATCGAAATTAGAATACATTGAAAATTTCGGAGAATAATTCGAATTCGAAGTACTTCAATTATTTAAAAAAAACTTCAAATTTTAATGCTCATTAAAAAAAGCATAGGAAGCCATTTCTATTAGAATTAAATCACCATTGCCATTCGCAACAATTGCTCGAGAAACTAATTCTTTCAGACAATAAATTTATTTTTGCGACATCGATCAGTTTGAAATGACGTCAAATATATTTCACTACGAGATTCTGTGTATGTTGATACGACATATTTCCATTCTATTTAAAAGCGAGCAATATTACATATTTATTCTTTGAAATATAAATTTTTGCAAACGATAAGTAATAATTACTGAACTTTCGAAATAAAATGAAACTAGCCAAATTTAGCATGCAAATGTTCAATATAGAATATTAATGCTGTGTTTGTCGCCTTTTTACCTGTTAAACACAACCGTTGTGTGGAAGCGGGTTAAGTGACAGATTCTGTTACAAACCTACTTGTTTAAATTAAAGAATAAGGGCGAAGACAATACAAAACTAAAGGTTTCATTTTCCATTTTTTAAAGCTACAATTTCTTTCAAGAATAATGTGCGTTCTACTACAAAATACCAAAGAAATACTGAAAGTTAGTGAAGACTATACAATTAGTTGGTTAAGACAATTGAAAAATATTTAAGAACTTTTAAATAAGTTAGCGATTAACAATTGCTCTAGTCATTTACAATACTTTTATAAGTGGTGTGTTGTCATTTACTTATTCAGACTATTAACTACTTGAAACTGTTACTCATTTAAATAGCTGTTTTGTTCTATTTCATGTCACTACCGATTTTTTAAAAAAAAACTGAATTGGCTCGAGAGAAAACCCGAAAATCGTAAGCCTTAGACTGTAGGTATGAAGTCATTTCTTTCTGAAAAAACTGTACGCGGATCAAATAAGATTTCGTAGGTCTTTCAATAAACGTCAACTAAAATTTACTACATGTTTCAAGGGGATACGGTACCCAAAAATTGGTCAAAATATCGATTTTTCAGTTTTTACTTTTTATCATTCACAATATCTCTCTACACATTTACCGAGTGTTTAATGATATATTCTGTAGAAAAAAAGTTATTAAACATTTTCTGGAGTCATCCCTTGAAATTTGAACGTATTTCGTCTGCTTTCAACCCGTTTTCTCGGTTTCGCATTTTTTCCATTCTTGTGTTTAATAAATCCTTAAGACTTTTTTGCTAATTAAGTTAGAATTTTGAAATTTTTAACCTGTGTTCTTATATAAATGGTGCACAAAATTGTGCATGGAATAAGGTCTAGTTATTTGTAAACTTGTGATTTTGAGATTTTCAGTATAAATGCATGCTACTTTTTAACTGTAGCTCACATTTTAAACTCCATGCACAGTTCTCGACCAAACAAATCTAAAAACAAAGTATAAAAGTTTGGTGGAGTTATTCTCAAAATTGAAAGAGGAGTAGAGTTTAAAAAAAGTTCAAAATTTTGACTTTTTTAAAAAAAAATGAGCTACTTGTAGCTATTTGTTTTTATTGCTAGAAAATGTTTATTTAGATTGCACATTATATAAAAACACCATAATTTACAAGTATGTTATTATTTTAAAAAAGTGGTTTTGGGTACCGTATCCCCTTAAGCAGTACAATTTAATGACATTTTGCATAAAAATTAATCGACTATTAATTTTAAAAAAAATAGAAAATCATTTAAGACTTGTCTGGGGATTCAGGATTAAAAAACTTGTTCTTCAACATCTATTGATTGATGTTCCCCAAGCAAGTATCAAGAGATTTCTTTAACATTTCTTGCAAAGTACTTTTTTTATACAGTTTGAAAAATACTTTTTATACAAAGAATGTATGATCAGGATTTAGTTAGAGTCTCGGGAGTTTAAACACTACACTAATTTTTTAAAGTTTATGCGTGCTCTTAAACTTAATTATTAATACAAAAAAGTACTAACACTATATGATTAGTCAAGTCTCAACAAATCCTATTATTGTACAAGATTGAGCAAATGGTTCACAAGACTAGCCAAAGGGCTAGTCTCGTGAACCATTTGCTCATGGGATGAGCCACTAGGCCCATCCCATGGGCAAGTGATAGAGGTACTAGTTACTCACCTTCAGTTCCGGATTAAGTCTTGTTTGTCAATGATGTCCATTAGGTTCAGAAAAAATTCCCGAATATGCAGCGTAGTCTTCTGCTGGAGTCTTAAGCTACAAAAAAAATAGTTATTTTATGTTCACAACAGAAAAGCAATTCATTCGGATATCTATCCCTTCGGTGCAGCAGACAAGAGCAAACTACGATAACACCATTTCGTAGTGGCCACCTAAGAACATTGACATGTAACAACAAAGAAAAGGAATTACCAAATTGAATCGGTGAGTGCAGAAATCACTTCAGTCAAAAAAAATCCGAAAACTCGTTTTCAATGAAAATAAGCGTAGAAAGGCAAGATGCGTGTTGGGTGCAAAATCTACGTTAGTCTGTTGAGTAGTTCCGTAAATACAGGACGTTTGTTTCGAGTGTTGAGTGCAGGAGTTATTACGTTTTTTCTCCCTCCTGAAAAATTTGAAATTTGTGACTGACGTTGTTTCTGCACTCACCGATTCAATTGTACCAAGTGTTCAAAGGCAAGCCACTCCGGACACTCCTTTCGTCTGACTCGATAAAGAAGATCTTCTTGACGACATGTTGTTATTGATTCTGAGAGCGTGCAAATTATAGAACCTGTCTAGCTCTGCATGGGCAAAGCTCAGCAAACAACACAGAAAAGTTTAAAATTATATTCAAATGAATGTATTATTTCATGGAGATTTTAAGTTTTAGTCTGATTATGAGGTTTAAAAAACACTAATAAGATAGAATGGTAAAATACATTTAAATTTTTTTAAAATGTTAAGTACCTCATAAACTTTGAATTATACAAAAAAAAAAATTGGATTCTTAGTGAAATATTAAGAAACAAAGCTCAAGTGTATAGTACACCTAAATAAAGATGACAGTGTGAGTAAACGCCCATACACTTTTGTTAATCTATATATTATATTGAAGATGTTAAGAGTAAAGCTTATAAACTCTTTAAAATTAACAAAAACTTAAAACATTTAGTCTACTACTGAACATATGTCAAAAAGCATACTTACTCAGGACAGTTCAATATATGTGGTACTTGGAAGCTACCGACCCAAGTAGCTGAAGGTTTAAAATGTGTTCGGTACTTTGTGATTATTTATACAGTATGAGTGGAAAAACTAACGACTAGCTATATAAAATCATAATTAATTTACATATATTGTAAAAATGTGGAAATTGTAATTTTTTATCAGCATGGTTGTAATACGTTGCAAAAGAACTATATCATTTAAGGGGCTCTGTTTGGTTTGTTAATATTTAAGAGCAATATGGCTTTTTTTGTGTCATTCAAGTTCTAATACTGGGCGGCTGAATGATCAGGGAGCTGGCCAGGATGTCAGAAAGACGTGGGCATGGATATTTGTGTTGTGTGTTTGGCCTGTACTTGTCCTGAGTACGCTGCGACATACGTGCTCGTTAAATCTGTGGATTCGAAAATCCCGAACAAGCGCAAGATGGCAACAGTGGTTTGCTTTGGGTGCCAGCTCAGATGTCGACCTCGTCAATTGACCATTTTCATAAATTACTAGGCGTAATTGGCTGTGTTAAATAGCCTTAGAGGCTAGAAATAGACACCGAAAACGTACAACTTCCCCTCGGTTAGGGAATTAGGTTCGCAACATCCCACCTACTGCCAGTCATCCTATAAATCGGATGTGTGCTGGAAATAGTATTAAAATCCTCATCACGGATGGGCCCGGGTACACAGGGACAGACGGGCTCGTTAAATCTGTGGAGTCCAAAGTCCCGACGGCGTTAGCGTACGATGTCGCTCGAAGTTCCGTTGGGTGCCCGCTCAGGTGTCGACCTCGTCACTTGACCAGGGTTCTAAATTACGAGGCGTTATTGGCTGTGTTAAAGCTCCTGAAGGAGGCTAGAAATAGGCAGCCGGAAACGATTACCTTACCTTACCTTACCTAGGTTCGCAACGGTTAGGGAGCTAGCCTTTGGAGCCTCTGAGTTCGGGTTCGAATCCGGGTAAAGCATGGATGTTTGTGTTTGTCGAGTATATGCGGAGTACGTGCTCGTTAAATCTGTTGGGTCCGAAAATCCTGTGGGCGGTCATTGCGCAGTTTTCCACGGGTACAGGTCCCTGGAGACTATTTCCCTCCCTTTCAGGGACATGTCTAAATTGTGGAGGTGGCGATAGATGGCAGCATCTGTCTTATATGTTTGTATGTCGTGTCCGGCCTTCTTGACGATGGTTTATAAGCGGGTCTTTGTGACCAAGCACACAAACCTGAAAATATATGTCTACCAACCAACCAAATAACCTTAAAACACATGTTTATTAGTTTTTCATTAACTATATCAATTGTAGATATTTAGTACTCAGCAGTAAATGTAGTGTTAGGAAGATTATGTGGAAGTTATTCGATGTTTATAATTTAAAGCTTTAAAATTGGACCTGAGCTTTTTTGTTGAAGGAATGGTTCAATTGTACATAACGAGGAAATGCACTTAGCTTGTGCAAAATTAGATAAATTCCACTTGTTTTCCACTAGTCACTCTCGGCTCGGCGTAGTATACCATTGTCATAACTCTCGCATCAGTGTTTATTTGGTTTGTGTAGCTTCTTATCGTTGCACCACAATCTATAATAATAAAAATGAAGTTTTGTGTGTTTGTGTGTATGCCTCTTATAGACTCATAAACTAGACATTTGTTTGACTCGTTACTTGGCACAAATGTGTAGTTCATACTTAAGTTACAGATTTTGAACTTTCAGAGCTCAAAATAATCTATTTTTAGAGAAAATTCGAATATTCTGAAAAAAAATACACCACTTTCGCTCAAATCCGATCATTTTTTTTTCCTTTCGTGATGCCATTCGGCAAAAGAAATAAAATAAAACTTTTAGGAAAATAATTAAAATTAAAAATGTTTATTTTATTCTGCTGCATATTATAGGGTTTAACGTTTCCATTATTTCGCCAAATACGTTGCCGAACTCGCCAAATGCTTACCTAAACGCGCCAAATGAGCCATTTTTTTAATTTATAATGTTGGTTGATTGTTCGAAGGTCGTCGTGCTAGTGCTGTATAATAAGTGTGTTTGTAGCTATATCTCTTTTCTCGCCAAATTCTTACCAAAAAAGTGCCAAATGAGCTAAAATGTTTTATATGTTTATGAGGGAAATTACGATAACTATTATGCATACATTTTATAGCGTATATTGTTTTTAGTCCGTGCGAGGTACGGGTATTTATTTGCTAGTTTGTACTATAATATACCGCCGCAGTGGCGACTGCATCCTTTAAACAGTGTCCATTTATTCAAAATGAATTTAAATTTAACATTTTGTATTTTAAAAGTTTAAAATACAACAAATGCTGTATGTGGCATTTTTTTTCAAGTGTACAAATCTTATGTTATGTAGAAGTGATTCTAGAGGAAAAGTTATTGTTAAAATCCTACTTATTTTCTATAAAAATTTCAGTGAGTATCGAAATATAAGGAAAGTAATAGCTATTTTAATTCGTTTAGAATTTCTTGTTTTAACATTCTAACGTTTAGCACAACCAACATTAATAAATATCTAGCAAAGAGTTAACTTTCAAAATGCTGTTTTTCGTGTTCTTAAAGCAATTACGCTAGTTAATGAATTTTTAAATTAAAATAAATATTTGCAAAAAAGAAACTTACACATTAAATTTTAAATATGTTTTTAATGAAAAAAAAACTAACCAAAACTCATTTGAAAATTAAATATCTCTGAAAGCAATAGCAACAAAATTTAAAATTAGAAATAAAACTTATTTAATGCACATATGTATATTTAATTTACAATGTTTAGCATTTGTTTTTAATATCCAACTTATTTCTCCTTTTAAGAATTTTCTTAACTATTGCCTCTAGTTCAAGCTCAAAAAAGTTCAATTAAAATACTAGCAAAAACATCTGCGAGTTTGTAATGGATTCCAAAAAATATAATTAAAAAACTGCAATTTCATAATGACGAATCATGTGAAATTGTAAAATTAAAGAAAAACTAGTTTTTTACTTATTTCATCTTTTTCAAGGAGCTAACAGTACTTTTTAAAAAAAAAACGTCATTGAATTACATACATTAATTTTTAATTTAAAACTTAGGCTTGATTCTTAAAAATACATTAACTATTTCAACTTATACAAGCAAAAATTATACTTTTTTAATATTTTTATAAAAAAATATAACGAATTCTAATATGTGAAAAAAAATACTTGATTTTAAAACCAGTTATTGAAATCTTTTAATCCTAACAGCCTTTGCATTTTTATAAATAGATGTTTCAAATAATTAAAACTTTCTCTTGCATTAAGACACTATAAAAAAAATACTTAAGATGAAAGCAAAAAATCTAATTTAAAATTAGTATTTTCGAGTATAACTTAGTTTTAAATCGACACTTTAAAGCCAGACAGTAGTTTTGTTTTGTAAAAAAAAATATATAAAAAATATTAACTTTATTTAAGTAAAGTGCATTGTAAAGTGACTCTTTGATGTTTGATAAAAAATTACATTCATACGCATTACGTAAAATTACTTTTATGAAAAAATCAATGACTATTTAAGCTTCCACACTACGTTTATAACGTAAAAATGGAAGGTATTTTAATCGTTCAGTCCGTCTGTCTGTCACCCACTTTCATAGCCTAAACTACAAATGCTACGGACAAGTGCGATACGTCAAAAAAATTCAGCGCATCAAAATTAGAACACATTGAAAATTTCAGAAAAGAATTCGAATTCGAAGTACTTCAATTATTTAAAAAAAACTGCAAAATTTAATGCTCATTTAAAAAGCATAGGAAGCCATTTTTATTAAAATTAAATTACCATTGCCATTAGCAACAATCGCTCGAGAAACTTTAATTCTTTTAGACAATAAATTAAAATAAATTTATTTTTGCGACATCGATCAGTATGAAATGACGTCAAATACATTTTACTACGAGATTCTTTGTATGTTGATTTAAAATGTTTTCATTCTATTTAAAAGCGAGGAATATTACATATTTATTCTTTGATATATAAATTAATTTTTGCAAACGATAAGTAATAATTATTGAATTTTTGAAATAAAATAAATGAAATTAGCCAAATTTAGCATGTAAATGTTTAATATAGAATAGCAATGCTGTGTTTGGCGCCTTTTTAGCTGTTAAACACAACTGTTGTGTGGAAGCGGGTTAAGTGACAAATTCTGTTACAAACCTACTTGTTTCATAATTACTTGAAACAATTGTTTAAAACACATTACAAATTTACTATACAAACTATATTTCCTTTAACTTAACATATATTGCAAAAAAAACACATTAGCATAGCAAAAAAACTATAATTTTAAGACTTGTTGTACAAGTTATTACTTCTGATTACATGAGATGCCTCAAATGAGGGATACCAAAATTAAATCAGCGAGTATGAAGTTAGTTACAGAATATTAAATAAAATTTATGTTTGTTTTTTAAAGGTCATGGTTTGGTATTATATTATGTGTACTACCTCAAACTTACTAAACAAATACGATTAGTTTTATTGTCAATCTTAAGTTAAGAAATTATACGCAAAATAATGACAAAGTACTTTGTAAGTGTAGCAATATGCTTTGATCACTTAGCAAAACTGATATTTTTTAAAAAAAATCCTCAATAAGAAAAACTTTGTAAAATTTAAATCACATATATTGCTTCGTATTTTTTCTTCAATATTTGTCTAGATTTCAATTTCATTTGGTTTACTAACTGAAATCATTGGAACATTTATTTTTAAATTTATAATTTCAATTCGGGAAAAATGTCTGTCTATTTCATTGGAATTGAAAATGTCCTTTGTTAAATTTGTGGGGTTTTTTTAACATTTTCCAATACACCTTTATTGATTATTTAAAAATATACTAAATTCGTATTTTATAACTCGAGATCAAACTAAACCCATATAAAAGTGATTGCACATTTCAAAATATTATTTTATTGGCGCTCCATTTCTCATATCCAAAACGAGCCCCATTACGATCCGAATGCGTCCAAATATTTTCTCCCTTAATGATTTATAACCCTTTCTTTATTTTCTTTAACTCCTCTTGTCTCGGATACCATCTCTTTGGTTTAACAAACTTGTAATTGACAAAGAAGGTCGGATTTGGAAGCCGTTGATATTTCGACAAGTAGGTAATCTCAAAATCAGATCTTAGAGGGGGACAACCTCTTGACTTATTCAGAAATTGGCTCCATTTACAAAAAGACAGCAATAGACTGGCGTCCCCCTCAGCACTCTTGGTATGGCGCTTAGAAACCAGGCGTGATTTCTAAATTGCAACTATACAGGCAAGACCAAACTGCTCTCTCCAGATTCAGGACGGGACACACAAAGAGTTTGAAGTTTGAGGCCGGAACCAAGCTGTTCCCTGACTGCCCCAACTGTCATGGTGGTGCTCAAGCCAGTCCCGAACACATACTCCATTGCCTCGGTTTGACGTGGAAGGACATCAACGACGACCCACTTTTATTTTTGGACTTTCCCAGGGTCACACACATCATGGAACTTGTCTAATTTTGACCCAGGGATATGTAAAAAAAGTAGGTAATCTTGAAGGAAGTAATGTTTTATTCTGCGATATTAATTTCATAGCTCAGAGTTCCATGCCTCTATGAGGTAGCTATTCAGTGGTTTTGTCATATGTGTGTCTCATAACTTTACTGTATATTTAACCCTTTGAGGGATAAGCAAACTAAAATTATAAATCTGGAGCTTGAGCTGGTCCGTAACTAGAACTACATGATCTCACAGCTCAACAATACATTAAGTAACAAAGTAAAATACGCAATTGATTCTTTTTCCCTAAGAATTGTATTAAAGAATTGATTATTTTTTTTCAAAAATACTCCAATAGCGCAGTATGGCCTTTGATGTCCTTGCGCCATTAAACCTGAACATCCATCCAAAACACTCCAATTATCTGAATTTTTAATTATCCGAATGTGGCTAGGTCCCAATTGCATCGAATAATTGTTCTACTGTACTCCACATTAAAGACGTTAAGACGTGAAATGCAAATATAGTTTTCGACAAAAGTATCAGGTGCAGCTATATTAAACCAACTCCAGAAGATATGTCAATATCTCTCACTCACGATACTGAATGCATTCTTAGCGGATTCCTAAAAATTCACCATCAACGGGGGGAGGCCGTGTTTGCTCTAACGGAAGATTACTTATCCACAATCGATATTTTTCATTTGGGGAAGGATTCCTTTTTATCATTAGCCTCCTCCTCTTCCCGAATTCTTTTTCCATCAGTTTGTTCTGGCTTAGCCCAAGACCGAGCCACTGGACCCCGTAATTGCGGGGATAACGGTAAATGAAATTGATGTAGGTTAAATACGCTCGTTCGCTGAGTTAGCGTGATTCGTAGGCTCCCATGGGATAAGCTGGAAAGCCGCAGCAGTTTGGGGTTCCTTTTGTTACCAGTACCTTTGCAATTAGGCTGTTTGTTTTTGTTGGTCATGGAATCCTGAATTGAATTAAACTATTCTTAGTTGTTGGGAATAACAGAAATATTGAAGAAATAAATTGCATGTTTATAGTCCGACCGTTTATTCACGGCACTCTGGGTCGAGTCGAAAACATCGAAAAACGGGCATAAAAAGGAATAGTAATAATAACTGTTATTGAAATTATATTATTAATAATAATTAATCCGATATAAACATTTTAATATCTTCCATTTTCTGCCTGTTTTTCCGATGGTTTCAATCCGACCCGGAGTCTCATGAATGTTCTGTCGAACTCTATCATTCTATTATTTATGGTATTTAATTTACTAATTTGAGATTTGATAAATTCTACAGAACTAGACTGCGTTTGTCTAATAGTTGGTAATGTAAAGAGTAAAATTTAACTATTTCAATGCTTTTTGTTTTAATCATTTTTAGGTTTTTGGTCGTAATTGCAGGGATAACTGTAAATGAAATTGATGTAGGTTCAATACGCTCGTTCGCTGAGTTAGCGTTATTCGTAGGGTCCCAGGGGATAAGGCTGGAAAGCTGCAGTAGTTTGAGGTTCCTTTTGTTACCAGTATCTTTGCAATTAGGCTCAGCAACGTTTGTTTTTGTTGGTCATGGAGACTACGAAAGAATTGAATTAAACTAGTATTAGAGTAACAGAAATATTTGAAGAAATTAATTTCATGTTTATGGTCCGATTGCTCATTCATTGCACTCTGGGTCAGGTAGAAAACTTCAAAAAACGGCCAAAAAAAGAATAGTAATAACACATGCTATTAAATTGATCAATAATAATTAATCCTATAATTTTTTTAATATCTTCCCATTTCTGTGCGTATTCCAATGTTTTCGACCCTACAAAGAGTACCCTGCATGTGAGGTCGTACTTATAACATCATTGTATCTATGTTGATTAATTTACTATACAGTCCCTGGACAAATTATTAGACGCACTGTATTTTTTTAGTAATGATGAAAACATACCAAAAAATGCCCTATCATTAAAAAAGGTGTCGATAAATGTATAAAGTATAGCAGATAGTATTTTCTATTCAATAGCTTAAGTTTAGGAACACAAATGTCCTTCTAAAGGTATTTTGTTCATCATTGATTGATACATGAAATCTTGCAGTGCGTCTAATAATTTGTCCAGGGACTGTAGTTGCTAAATGTAGTATTTGGGATTTGTTATCTTCTCTATAGACCTAGACTGTGTTTGTCTAAATGTTAGGTGTAAAATTTAACTATTGTTATGCTGTTTCCTTTTTTATAAAATTTTCATTTTAAGTTTATGATCGTAATTGCGGGGATAACGGTAAATGAAATTGATTTAGGTTAAATACGCTCGTTCGCTGAGTTAGCGTGATTCTTAGGATACCATGGTATACGCTGCAAAGCCGCAGCAGTTTGGGGTCAATTTTGTTACCAGTATCTTTGCAATTAGGCTCAACAAATGTTTGTTTCTGTTGCTCAAGAAATCCTGAATTGTGAATTTTAACTCTACTTAGAGTAACAGAAATACTTGAAGAAATGAATTGCATGTTTAAAGTCCAATTTCTCATTCATGGCACTCTTGGTCGTGTCGAAAGCATCTGAAAACATGCAGAAAGGAGAAACGTAGTAATAATAATAATTGAAATAACTAAAATTATGTAATGAATAATAATTAATGGGATACGGTACCCATAACATTATTTCTAGAAATAATAACATACACTTGTAAATTATAGTGGTTTTATATAACGTTCACTCTAAATAAACATTTTCTAGCAACATAACAAATATTTACAAGTAGTCTTTCATTTATTTAAAAAAAAATTAACTTTTTTAAAACGCTACTCCTCTTTCAATTTTGATAATAACTGCACCAAACTTTTATAGTTTGTTTTTAGTAATATTTGTTCAAGAACTGTTTATGGATTTTAAAATGTGAGCTACAGTTAAAAAGTAACATGCATTTATACTGAAAATCACAAAAAAATTACAAATTATTGAATGTTTCCTTTTAAAAAACAACTATACATAGTAGACCTTATTCCATGCACAATTTTGTACACCATATATATAAAAACTCAGGTTAAAAATTTCAAAATCCTAACTTAAATAGCAAAAAAGCCTAAGGGATTTATTAAACACAAGAATTGAAAAACACGACACAGAAAAAAGGTTGAAAGCAGACGAAATACGTATTCAAACTTATAGGAATGACTCTAGAAAATATTTAATTACTTTTTTTCTACAGAAGATATCATTATGAAACTTTCAGTAAATGTTCAGAAAGATATTGTAAATAATAAGAAGTAAAAACTGAAAAATCGATATTTTGACCAATTATTGGGTACTGTATCCCCTTAATCAGATTAAAATTTTTAATATTTATATTCCCTTTTCTTCCTGTTTTCCGATGTTTTCGACCCAACCCAGAGGCCCATGAGTGTGAGGTCGGACTATAACATTATTGTAACTATGTTGATTATTTTTTATAGATATTAGTGTGATTATAGATATTAGTGTGATTATTGATTTTTATATATATATTTGTGATTAGATAACTTTTACAGACCTTGACTTGGATGGTCTGAAAGCTATTAATGTTAGGTGTATAATTTAACTATTTCTATGTTCGTAGTTTTACGAAATTTTCATTTTAGATTTATGTTAGTAATTGCTGGGAAAACAATTAATAAAGCCGGTAAAAAAATATTTGGTTTAATTATGGTTTGAGTTACATTTAGTATTTGTAATTACTGCGCTATAAAGTATTGCATAAAATAACTAATGCTCAGTTGGAACATTGGATTTCCTTAATGACGTTTTGCGTAAATCCCGGATTTAGAATTGTAATTGCTAGGATAACTGTAAACAAAATTTATTTATGTTAAATACGCTCATTTTCTAAGCGTGATTCTAACAGTAAAACTTTGGTGGAACATTACTCAGTAAAGAAGGCGGTGATTTATTCTGCCACCATGTTCACGGAGAAACGTTACACCATAAATTTGGTGGAACATTCACTCAGTAAAAACGATGCCAGCAAATTCTACCACTAGTTTAAAGAAGTAACATTATACCACATTTATTTAGTGCGCCTTTATTACTTTTAAAAACTTAAATAAAATGATACTTAAAAGTAGTTAACGTCATTATGTTGGCATTTGTGAACCCACTAGTAAGCAAATATTCTAATTTATTCTATTATCAAACAAAAAACAGCTATTGGTTACTTATTCCATAAAAATAATTTCCACTTGTTTAATAGAGTAACACTAAAGGCTGCATCAGTTTGACGTTATGGTGTATTTCAATGCTACTTATTTTGTGTAATATTTTTATTTTAAGTTTACGATCTTAATTGATTCATGTATTTTTTTTAATTAGACTAAGAATATTTTTTCGGTTTGTTTGTTCGATGTAAGAGGGATTTATTTATATATCAGAGTTCAAATAACTTCTTAAACTACTAATGGTTATATAGAACAATAAATAAACAATACGTAGATAAATTATTGCACAAAGTCTTAAAATATTTCATTAAGCAATTTTTACCGTTAATGTAGATTTTGGGACTTGTAAAAATCATCTTAAGTGGAGTCGGATGGTTCTATCTCGCCCATGTTAATTTACCTAACTTTAGGAACATTTTCTCAGGAACCATATGAGATATCATAATAAACTTTTTTATATTTTATTCCTTACATAAAGCTCTTAAACGGAGGATATTTCAAAACATTAAAAAAATACTTTTACAGTGGTTTTTTTTTAAATATGTATTAAAAAACACAAAAAAATCAGATTTAAAGTTATATAATTTTTTTTGAGCAGAGATATTTAAAATTCCTCAGTTTAAATCAAAGAGCTATTAATGGGGAAGAAATAACAAAACAAAATATGTTCACATCTTTTATAGTTCCCGAGAAAAATGTTCCTAACTGTTGAAAAACCTGATATTTCAGGAAACGCAAAAGAAAAGTGAGGTTTAGGTAAGGACTGATATTAAGCGTTTCTCAAAAATTCTTATAAAAGGAAAACCACTAAACAGAAATTGATAATCTTAGTCTTAAATTAAAGCTAAAGGTAAGAAGAATAAAAAAAAGAAAAAAAAATCGACATTTTTGATCCAAACACCCATTCGACCCCCTCCTAACAGTTTTTTATTTTGTAAGATAAGTCCCCTTCAAATTATAATCGCAATTGCAAGGAAGACAGTGAATGCTATTGATGTTACAGGTTAAATACGCTCGTTTGCTGAGTTTGCGTGATTCGCAGACTCCCATGGGATAAGACAAAAGGGCTGAAAAACCGCAGAAGTTTCAGATTTTTTCGTTTAGTATCTTTCCAATTAGACTCAGCGGCAGAATGTTTGTTCAGTTGGTAAACGGAAATGGGTTTAATTTATACTAGGGTTTGAATAAAATCTTATTATTGTTGGTTTTGAAACAATAGCTGAAAAATACATAATGTAAACAATTGTTGTCTCATAATCAATCATTTATCGCATATTAACAGAATAATTTACTTGTATTGTTAATTTGGATTTTGAGACTTTAAAGTACAGTATTTGTGGAGGAATTAGTTTGTTATTATTATAGATATCATAGTTAAAGTATTAGATTGGCAGATCACGTGACCTCCAATTTTAATGACGGGACGCGCATGGAGACCAGAATAAGAAGGCAAATGGGCCAGTGTTGCCACCACATTAATGAGAAAAATACTACGAAAAAATACCGTTTAATTCTAAAATTACAAAAAATACCATAAAAATACTAAAAAAAGCGTTTCACATTTTAGTCACTAAAAAGATTCCAAAATGCAGCTAGTATTTGTGTGGTATTTTTTGTAATTTTAGAATTAAACGGTATTTTTTCGTAGTATTTTTCTCATTAATGTGGTGGCAACACTGGCCCATTTGCCTTCTTATTCTGGTCTCCATGCGCGTCCCGTCGTTAACATTGGAGGTCACGTGATCTGCCAATCTAATACTTTAACTATGATATCTATGGTTATTATTAGGACAATTTTCATTTTGAAATTTATGATCGTAATTGCTGAGATAATAGTAGTGAGTGGAATAAGTTAAATGAGGATTTGTAATTGAATGATTCGGAGTTGGCTGATTTTGTTGCTTGTGCCGAAAAGCCACATCATTTGTGTAGTTTAATTAACGAGTTTCGAAACGTTTTTTTTTTAATTTAAATTATGCTTCCTACAAGTTGTAAATCAATGTTGAATAAATGCTGTTTTATAGTGGTTTTAACTCTTAATTATATAGGTCACAGTCTGGATTTTTCATTTTACCTTACACAAGTACCGAACATAATTTGTTATTTAAGAAAATAAAAAAAATTCAATATCTTTTGATTATACAGCAATGTAACGACTAACCATTATTTTTTAATTAATGTACATAGCTATTTCAAACACGTTAATTTTTTACTGTTTGCTATCAGTAAAGGATAGTTAAGGTAAATAAGTAGTAAAGTAAACCTTATTTTTAAAAGAAAGATGACAGGTGATTAATTTTTTCAAATATTAATACATGTTCTTTTAAAACATTATATTCTTTAGTTAAAGATTAAAAAATTGTTAACTTGTTTGTTAAATATAACGTGAAAAATATTAAAATAAGTCTTCGTAATACATCATAGAGAAACAAAATAATTAGAATTAAAAACTAACTTTACTTTCAAAGAAGAGCTTTAAAGATTTTTTCCTAATAATTTATAATTTTAAAAAAGCAATTTGCTATCAATGCTGTTTTTGAGCGATAAAACAAGGAAAAACTGTCATTAACTTTTGTGAGTTGTGTGAGTTTTCACCTAGTTTTATAAAGTTTCTAACATCATCAATAACGTTTTTTTATCAACGACACCTCCAAAGTACATTAAAGTTTCCTATTTTCTCGAGGACATGACTTTCTATTTTGTCTCGGTTCGACTTTTTGTAAGTTTTTCATAAGAGAGAGTAAAAGATAGGCTAACTTACTTTGAATTTGAATGCCTGTTCCACAACGAAACAATAGTTAGATATAAATTTTGGTTTGTTACATTTACATTCGTAAAATATTCAACTTGTAATGGTAAAAATTAAATTTTAGCATACATTTTTTAATAACTTACTCTGAAGTTTTATGCATTAACTATACAAATGTTGTCGAAATTTTGATACCTCGAATATTTTTCCTTCACAATTCAAAATTATCGTGAGGATATCCGAATAGTGAATACATAATATTAGGTAAGAAATGGGAGTTCAACGCCAGTGGTGGATCAGTAGATCGATGACGCCACTGATCCACCACACCTGATCTACCACACCTATCCCTCCACCGCCACGTCCACACCTATCCCTCCGCCGCTGATGACGTCACTGATCCACTGATCCACCACTGGCGTTGAACTCCCATTTATTACCTACTCATAATAACTTTTCAGATATTTGTAAAAGAAAATGATTTAACTAAATTAAAAATCTCTGTACTTTTCCATGTCGTGGGCAAACGTGATAAAGTCACCAAAAATGTACGAAATAGAAAAGTACCAAATTAGGTTAGGATGAATTATCGTGTAACTAGAGCTACAAATGGCCATTGGGGCGGGAAAGTGACGAGCCGACATCTAATGATCCGTTAATCAAGTAGTGTTGTAGATTTTTATTTAAGGGGACGCATTATCCAAAATTTAGGGCTACTCAGAAAATAATTATACAAGCTCGAATGCTATAATGTAAGGATATTGCAAAACAAGAAGGAATACTTAATAATGGTGGAGGTTTATTGAAAATGATATAGTGGTTTGGTAAAATGGTTTTTGAAATTTTATGTTGATTTTTTCTATATTTAATTCTTTCAGCTTGTGAATGGTTAAAACCCTAAGGCTTTTAGTTAAATTAATGTAGAGATCCAAAAAAAATTCCTGCGTTGAGACAAGTACGATTAACAAAAGTTGGTATGGGATAAGGTCTAGTGTGAATAGATTTTTTTTTAAAAATGAGGAAGTTGAAATTTAATGGTGCTGAAATATCTCAATAGTACCTAATAGTAAAAGACGATAGTACTTGAAAACAATTTTAAAACTAATTTTTTTAAGTATTTAATTTCACAAAAAAAATTTAAAATATTTGAGAAATAAAAAAATATTATTCTTAATTAATCTAAAGTATTTTTAAATGCCGATACCCAAACCATTTAAAAACCATGCCATTATTTAAGAAAATACTTCTAAACTTCTGCATTCTCGAGAAGACTTCACTTCAAAAATCCCCCAACTTATAAACACCAGAACAACAGAAAACAAAAGACGCCGCCTAAGCATGGTAATAAAAAGCCCCCTTTCTCTTAAAGGGCATTTGCGTGTTCCCGTCCACCATTATCGCGCTAATGACAATAGCATGAGTAGTACAGAAAAAAATATAACTTCCATAACGAAAAGCTTCAAAGATCCCAACTTGACTTGCTTTATCTTAGCTATCCGGGGGTATAAGGGTAATGATGTTCTTGGTGGAGGTTAAATGAGATGGGTATGCTTTGGCGGGAAAGAAAGTGAAGCCAATGTCCGAAAGTCGCCTAAGCAAGACCCCCCAGTTGCCGAGCAGTCAAAAAGTCCCGGGTTCGAATACCGGCATGGGCATGGATATTTGTGTTGTGTGTTTGTCTGTATTTCGCCTGAGTATACACTGCAGCATACGTGCTCGTTAAATCTGTGTAGTCGAAAGTCCAGTGCAAGAGCACAATGGCGCCACTGGTTTGCTTTGGGTGACACTTAGGTGTCGACCTCGTCACTTGACCAGGGTACTAAAACACAAGGCGTAATCGGGTGTGTTAAAGCTCCATGGAGACTAGAAATAGACAGCTGGAGACGGGCAACCTAACCTAACCCAACCATGGGGAGGGCCGTAGTGAGCCTAGTGGTCAGCGTCTCGGTCTCGGGATCGGAAGGTCCTGCGATCGAGTCCCGGTACCACTGAAGACCTACCGAGTATATGCGGAGTACGTGCTTGTTAAATCTGTTGGGTCCGAAAGTCCTCTAAGTTCCCATACCAAATCAATACCTCTGGGGGTGACAAGCCAATTCTGGGGATCCTCTAGTTGGCCTCTGTCTCTAAAAATTAGATGGATCCACTTATGTGTGTGTGTGTTGTCTGTTGTGTCTGTCTTACTTATCGAAGTCTGTCTTACTTGACGAAGGTTTATAAGCGGGTCGCTGACCAAGCACACAAACCTGAATGTATATGTCTACCAACCAACCAACCATGGGGCCCCGGGTGGCCTAGTGGGTTTGATCGCAGCCCATTACGCTAACAGTCAGCGCACTGTACATTTCGAAATGCGTTCAAGTGACGAGGTTGAAAACCTGGGCCGACACCCAATAGGACTTCAAATAGCATTCTGCGCTAACTCCGTCGAGACTGAGGACTCCACAGATTTAATGAGTACGTCTGTACTAGTATACTCGAACATCCCTCCGAGAATTGTAGGTTTTTTTCCAAAACAAATCCAACTTATGGGATGAGTGGGTAGTAGTTTTTTTATGAATTACAAAGGCACTTGAGCAATTACATTCTTGACACCATGAATCACGCAGTGACACAAAAATTCAGGGGCATGAAAAGCAAGCTGCGGTCATAGATAGACAAAAGAAAATTAAAACAAGAGTTGAAAGAATCATCCGCATTATAAGTCGTCTGTAAATCCAATAACGGGCATAGACATCTCTCCCCGAGAACGCCTCACAATTCAAAAGGGATCAATATCCATTTCTACTCTAAATAAAAGTGGAAGTAGGTAGTATATAACTTATAAGAAAGTGATACAAATTGTATGGGTAAGTGGGATTCCAGCTTCCATCACTATAGAGAAAGTTGAATCTTAAATATGCACGGAAACAAAGAAGGCTACGAAGGTTTTAAATGTATGCTATCTAGCGCCAAATAATTAACTAATCGTTTGTTTGGGCGTATTACTCAAACAACCGCATGGCCTAACTTGGCGAACTAGTTTCGCATTAATTCTGACCAAGCCACATCTCTATTTCATTCTTATCTCCACAATATTCTTGGACTCACAGAGAGGAAGCCTGGGCCTCATTATTTCTCGGAATTTTTATTTTGATTGTTTTTCTCTCCACGGCGGGATAAGAAATCCTCGTGATTAAGAAGATGGAATCTGTAGGATAATTACTTGCATATACGCAAATTAGTCCCTGGTAATGGTGTGGGTGTGGGAACAGATATGGAAGGGATGTAGTGTAAATGTAAGAGTTTACGAAGTAAAAGAAAGGGGGATTTGGAGTTGTTTTGGATTTTGGAAGAAAAAGCATTATGAATATGTTTTCATGTTTCTTAAGAGGATTTGTGAGATCAGAAAGTTGTTTTCTGGGTATTTTGTACCCTTACATCTTGGTAATTTGTCAAGTCTCCAAGTCTGCAGTCCATTCATTGGCGACTTTTGATGATTGTAAATTCATTTAGACGAAGTCGCCAATAAACGGACTCAACCCTATACTTCGTAGTAGTCGTTTGATTGGTATAGAGACCCTCAATACTGTATTAATGCGTACAAAACAGCCTTGACATTTCGTTCGCTACATTCGTTACATTGAAAAACGCTTCCTTTCGCCGCCCGATGCAATTTTAGTGGTATCTAGAACAATAGCAATCTACTATGATTTCACCAATCTAATAAACATGGTAATTGTACCTGGGGAGCCTTGGCCATGTTTTCAGAATTTTATTTTTAAAAAATTTATTTTTACATAACACATTTCATATGGTAGCACATATTAAATGAAATTTTATTGGCAACAAGGATATAATAGTGTAATATAAATAACGCATTTTTTTAATTTTCTAAATTTATATTGTTTTTTAAAACATAGGCACCTAGGCAAGCCTCCCTTTATAAGGGAGGGAGGCTTGGCCCATACAAAAATGCTTAAGTTGAAAGTGCACAATAATAAATATTTCAAATTATTTTTGTACGCATTAAATACAAAAAAAATTATATTATAATTTGACACTCTGGAATCATTTAAAAATCATGTTTACCATAATTAATATTTTGAGTAATACATTTTTATAGTATTATCTGTATTAAAAAATTCGAAAATATGCCATATCAAGTATTTTTTTAATTATGTTAAATATATTTTATTCATTTTGTACACACGTTAAAATGCACAAGACATAACTGCCTAGTTTGAATTTTCTTTTTATTTCAACGTCAAAAACCAAAATCAAAGCGTACCTTCAAAGCTGGGCCTTACGAAGAGTGGGCCAAGCCTCCCCACCAGCGATTTTGTAAAGAATGGCACATGGTGATTTGAAGCCTACTTCATTGCACATACTTTATAACTTAAAAACCTTAATATAACGGTATTTATAAAATACCACACACACGTACATAAGCTGAACTCAATTGGTTCGTCTGAAAAAATCTTACAAATTATAACTAAAATGTTAACTTTTGAGGATGAGAAACTTTCTTTTTTTATTTTCTTCTCACTGCTAATAAGTAGCTCAATGAAGCTTTGGTGGCTGTCTGCTGCCAACAGTAGCTTTAATTACCATCTATTGTGAAAATGCTAAAATATTTTAAATACTAAAATTTAAAGGTGGGCCAAGCCTCCCTTATATGGCCAAGGGTCCCCATGTTCCCTTATAAGAGGACAGCCATTCAATTAAGAGTGTCAAGACTCTGCCTACTTTAATAGGGCTAATATATACTGACTTTAGATTGGTTTCAGCTGGTGACTAAACTTTTAGAAATTTCCATCATTAAAAAGGTTTTAGGAAATCCAATGCGAGAGGGTAGTAGTATTGTTCAAAAGGCTGAAAAAACGACAATTTTTGACAAGTCTGATTACATTCTTTAAATAATAGTCAATTATAATATTTACAAATAATATTGATAACAAAAGATGGAATTTTATAAATGCCAATCATTTAAAAAGTTTTTGGACATCTAATGCGAGAAAGTGGGAGTATTGTTCCGGAGGGTGGGAAAATGGCACTTTTTGACAAGAGACCGTTTTCTTTCTTTTAATAATAATCAACTTTGATATTTACAAGTGATATTGATAACAAAAGGGAATAGAACCTTCGTTTAGCCACATATGAGAAGTATAGGACTAAACCATACACAAATCATTTTTTAACATCCTTTTTAAGGAATCAACTGTATTACACAGAAAAAAATGTTTTGTTGGGAGAACCAAATTTTTTTGTTGACGTGTTTTGTTGACTAATTTGTTGACTTAACAATATTTTACTTGTCCCAACAAAGCAAGTATTTTCACGACAACAAAAACCCATTTGTTGAGGTAAGCTCGGCTGCTATTGGCTGTTTCTAACTGTGACGCCATGGCGCCTGTCATCAACGGCAAATCGAAGAAAATTAAGGGCGCCATTCGCCATTATCGTCGAGGAAGGATTTGATTGCTATTTTCAAAAGTAAATTGGGGCCGTAGTGATCCTAGTGGTCAGCGTCTCGGTCTCGAGATCTGAAAGTCCGCGGTCGAGTCCGGTGAAGACCTACCAAGTATATGCGGAGTACGTGCTCGTTAAATCTGTTGGGTCCGAAAGTCCTGTGGTCGGTCATTGCGCATTTTCGGTTTGGCGCATTTTTTTTGAATCAACAAAATCATTTGGTTGAATCAACAAAATAATTTCAACAAAATAATTTGGTACTGACAACACAATTTTTGTTGGCGCTATATTGACAAAAAATCTTGTTGAAACAACACAATTTTTGTTCTTTCAACAAAATATTTTTTCTGTGTATAAATTCAAATATAAATGTAGGGAAATGTATTTTAAAGCAATATTTTTTTTTAAATATTGATTTTTCCTTTATTGTCTTTGCTAAATGATTATGAAATGTTTGAAAAAGGCCTATTTAAACTATACTTTTTACGATGCATAAACTTTTCAAACTTTAAACTTTTTTATTTATAGAAAAGAAACTTTAAATAAAATTTTGTGACATTAAATCCTTAAATTTTATTTTGAAATATGCTTCGAAAATAGGATTATATAGTTTACAGTTACTAATTAACCCGATTTTTTCCAGAAAATTTTGTTCATCTTAAAATAATTGATCAAGATTAAGTGATGCAAAAGTATTTGCAATGCTAATTCACTAAATAGTATGTAAACGTTGAGTGTTTAATGCACTAAAACAACTTCAAAAAATAAAGCAAACTGTACTTTTTAACTTTCCTAATGGCGTGCAAATAGGCAAATATGTATGATTGTTTTCACTGTATAAATTTTAAATTTAATTTATTTACAATTTATTGAAAACGCACATTTACTTTTTTTTAAAAATCAGAATTTGGTTTATTTTTGAAGAGATTGTCTAAAAACCATTTCCAAATGAAAAAGCACATCATGAATAGAGATTTATTAATTATAAAATTTTAAATTTTAAAGTTATTGTAAGAAAGACTGATACACAAAATACAGAAAAGCCGGATCTAGTGATCGTGGGGGGGGGGGGAGTGAGTTTTGTTAACAAAATATAAAATGAATAAATTAAAATGTGTTTTAATGTATTGACAAACAAATATATTTTCTCGCTTTTAAATAAAACTTAGCAAAAAAATTTGAATTTCTTTTCAATTTTATAAGTTTCATCATGTCTTTTATAAACATTATAAAAGATAATGTATATTTTAAAATTAATTTATAAGATCTATTTCATACTTATATGCTGCTGTCTGGTTCTTAATTAAATGTTTTGAGTTTTAATAGAGGATCTAGTTCATAAGAGAAAAATATTTATAAAGCAACCATTTAAAATTTCCATTAATTATTGGTCAATTTTTAATTTAAATAATATTTATTTCTTAGTCTAAATGTTTAGTTTTGCTGCAGAAGCTTTCTAGATTTATTTAGTTTTCATTAAAAAAAGTTTTGATTAGTTCATGCAAAAAATTTAAAACTAATTTGTATTTTTTCTTCTTCATATAAACTAAATAAACAATCCGATAAAAAAAACTTGATTTAAAAGGTATACGTCATTAAAACGGAAAAATTAATTGGAATTTTTTGTACAAAAAACTTGTAAAAAAATTATACAATGAGGGAATGATGAAAACTATTTTTGGGGGGAGAGAGATACTATAGAATTTAATTTAATTAGCAATTAAAAGTATGTTATATTAGAAAATAATATTGTAAACTAAACTAAAGGTTATATTTAATATTAAACTGGTACAATGCTCTTTGTACTGATGCTCTTTAAATAGCATCAGTTCAGATATAACCACTAATCCACTGCATTTCATTGTGGAGTACTAGAAACTAGTACACTGTAAATAGGACGGTAGGGAAGCCTGATTCACAATGGGGCTTCTCTCTATAAATTCGCGAAAATGATTTAACAAAAGTGTAATTGACAATTGTATTGAAAACAAGATACTGCGAAGCTAATAATTATGTTTGTAATGAATTTGGTTGTTATTTGTTAAATAAACTTGGAAATTGTTAAAGAAACCTGGGAAGAATGCTATTGGAAATCAGGTCTTTAAACAGATATAAATTACTATTATTATTTTTTCGAAACATTTCACTCTGATTGTTGAATTGTATGTACGAGGGCTGTTTTTTTTTCAACCTCCGATGGGATGTAACAAAAAGACGGGTCAAAATACAAAAAAGATTTCTTTTTTACCTAAAGTAATGTACAATACTGCTTATTTCTCCATATAATCATCTTGACGATTAAGGTATTTTTTATACCTGTAAACAACCTTTGAAATACCCTCTTCATAAAATGTAGCCGCCAATAATTGGGAGGGAGTTGTGACGGTTTCGTTTAGAAAAAGTAAATTTGGAAGCTTTACGTCAATTTTTTCCTGTCCTCCAAGCCACTGCTAGTCCATAATTCACTTATGGTGAACCTTTGAGTTTCCCTAAACACTTGGTCAACTCGCTGAACAATACCGTCTGTAGCGACAGACTTGCTTCCTTGGTCCCCTTCTTCATGAACATCAGTATTGTTCAACCAGTAGACCAAGTGTTTAGGGAAAGTCGAAGTTTTACCGTAAGTGAATTATTGATAAGCATAGTGGCTTGGATTGTAGCGCTTCCAAGTTGACGTGGAGCTCAAAGAAACCGTCACAACTCCCTTCAAATCATTGGCGGCTACATTTTATGAAGAGGGTATTTCAAAGCTTGTTTTCAGATATGACAAAGGCTTTAATCGTCAAGGTGATTATATGGAGAATTAAGCAGTATTGTACTTTACTTTTGGTAAAAAAATCTTTTTTGTATCTTGACCCGTCTTTTTGTTACAGCCCATCGGAGGTTGAAAAAAACAGCCCTCGTATACAAAGAGAACCTAATCTAATGCATCTTTTAAAATATTAATTGTTAAATTGCAGAAAAAAATGCAACACCTGTATTTTAAATAGTATTTGGTATTTTTTAGTATTTTTATATAGTAAAACAAAAACTAATATTTAATTGAATTTATTTAAAAATTTGTAAATGAAATAGATATTTGTATATCATTTTCGGTTTCAATAGACATGGTTGTTATTTCTTAAAGAAACTTATGCCGTCAAAAGTTGGGTCTCCAAAATAATATAAATTTCAATTATCATTTTTTGAAACATTAAACTAACTCCAATTGGTGAATTATAAAGTATTCGAAAAAATAATTAAGAAACTTAAACTAAACTACAAAAAAATAATTTTTTTTGCGTTTTCTGTTTATATAATTAAGTTTGCCATCTTATTTTGTTCCAACACACTCAAACTCCAAAAACAAACCAAATTGGTTCTAAATGTTTATGTGCAACGAATATATTTATTGTTCCACCCTATATTAACAAGTAAAAAAAATTACAAGAAAAAAGGCAAATTATTTCAATATAAGTTCAATTTTACGAATTATTTTTTAGGTCATATTTAATTTCATGAAACAAAAAGTAAGACAATTTTTTTTAAAAAAACATCTTTTTAATAATACGAACAGTGTCATTGTCATAAAATTCGGTTCATCACTCAAAATATACTCCAAAAAGCAAATCAATTATTTTAGAATCAACCTTTTTTTTTAAACATAAATCCTTGTCAAACCAATACAGTCAGCGAATTGCCAATAGGCTTATGGGATTAATCATTCAATGGCGGACGCGCAAATTTGAGCCGGGTAGTCAGAAGGAGAGAAAAGCTTCCGATTTTCCGCACAGTCATTCGGAATTAAATCCGGATCAGCAGAAGAGGTTTAATGTTCTGTTTCAAATTAAAACCTATGCCAAAAATAGCATTTGGTATTAAAAAAAAATTTGAATACAATTGCAAATCTACAATATACGTTATCAACCCTTCTGGAGGTTACAAACACAAAATTATATGCTCTCATTTGTAGTCTTCTCAACAGTGTACGTGGTTTTTGAAATCTTAAGAAATAACCCCTTTTCCCTTAAATTTTAAAAGATGAGGGTTTTTTGTTAATATTAAACTTAAATAATCTGGAAAATATTTTTTATGAAAAAGTAGCACCAATTAGGAGAAAAAAAATCTTACCATTTGAAGCTACTAGGAAAATACCTTTAAATATGAAATCAAAAACTTATAATTGGTGGCGATGACGCATACATTTTGTTGAAGAACGGCCATTGTATCATAACAATGAGAAACATTATTTGAAGTTAGACGTTTTGAACACTTTTAGAACACTTTGAACAAATCCAGAAAGTTGCTTAAAAATTTGAGATTAAAAATCAGGGAACAGGGTTATAATAGTATTATAAGCTTTTTTATCATTATAAATATTGTTTTTAAAAAGTTTGGCAAAGTTTTTTTTAACATATTTAAATAATGAAATGACAAAAAATAAATAGCAATAGTTTTTTTTTCATTTTACTTGAAATTGTTTTTAGCAAGTTAAAATTAGTAGTATTTTTTATAAAAAAAATGAAGGCAAAAGATTGTATTTTTTATTTTGTAACTGTCAGAGAGTTAAAATGATAATCCAACTTTCTAAAATACTCTTTGAATCCTTTAAACGTAACAGGGACTTCACTGCTAGGGATAATTATTGAATACTGTAAAACGAGGTTTTCCTTTGTCCTACTTTGTATGCAAGAAAAACATTCTTACATGGAACAATGGGCAAAATTAACGTTTTTGTCTGCATGTTTATTTTGCGTACTAACAAATTAAGGGAATTTTAAAAAATTGACCATTGAATAATATAGAACTAGAATTATAGGATTAAAACCTGTTGTTTAAAAAACAAGAAAAAGTATAAATACACAAACTGCTTTTCCGTAGAATGTGATCAGTAATTTAGATCATCATATGAAACTTACAAAAGAACTTAAAAAGTTAGAAAATAGTAAATATATAACATTTTTTAATTACTCTAGCATACTGAGAAGTCTTCTTTCGTGCCTTTTGAATTTTTATATTACTGAACTTCAATAGTTGTAAGTAAGCAATTGATAAAATGGACATAAAAATACATGCTAATTTGATATAAAATTTTTACTTGATATTTTTTATTTTGTGATTTTAGGGTTACAAAATCACTTTTCCAGTAATTTTTTTAGATTACACATTAAACAAACCTCGAACTTTTGTGTAAATTTTAGAAAACTTCCTAAATATATTATATGATTTATCTTAAATAATTTGTTATTAGAATTATTATATATTTTATTAACATACATATTACTTTTTTATTGCGTATTTGCAAAATATGAATTAGGCTTTTTTGTCTTTAATATTTAACCAAAGGTGCATAATGAATTTGAATTCATTTGATATATGATCAAGAAGGATTTAGTTATGAATTCAGTTTGGGATCCTTATTTTGGTTAATATTTAAATTGTTACATTGAATCTGTCAATGATAAATATTTAAATAAAGAAATTTTACTACCAAAACAATGCCATGCTTCATTTGACACTAATTAAAGTACAATTAAAAAAGCTTTTTGTCAAAATGTTACAAGAAAAAGGTAATAAATAGTTCTTAATAATAAATAAAATATGTATAGCATCTAATCAATATAATATCATGTATATTATATTCTAAAACCCCTTCTCTTTTGACACAAAGCCTTTGAAATTTGATAAAAGCTTTAAAGGCTCTTAGGACATTAAAGGCCTTTGTTTTCAAATCAATCAATAACACAATAAGTGCATTATAGGCCTTAAAAAAAGATTTTTTATAGTGAAACAAAAAAACTACAGAAAGTTGTTAGCCTTGTAAAATATGCGTTTTGTTTAGATATATATTTATAGTTTCAATTTCACGTAAATATGACTTATCTATATGTTAAAATATTGCATATTTTTTCGTTTTTTTGTGATGGTAATTTTTAAAAAAAAAAAAATTTCCATATAGTTAAAAAACAACTATAATTATGATGATATTTCAAAGTAATTTGAGAAAACATGTAGTATTTTACAGAAATTTTTAATAAAACTTATAAGGCTACGCAAAAAAAGCTTTAGCAGTGTTAAAGGTTTAACTGTCAATCTAAAAACAAATGTTGTCACAAACATGCCAAACAATATAGTTTTTACTAAACACGTTTAAAGAATTTTTTCTCATAATATAATATGCATTTATGGTTGACAGAGTGGAAATGGATGGAGTCAAATATAAATCAAATATGTCAGTTGCATGTATGATATTATTAACTTAAAATTCTGGTAGGGAAAATAACTTAAAAGGCTAAGCAAAAAAACAAAAGTAAAATTTAAAATATATATATATAAATTTTTAAAAACAAGTTGATATTTTAAATTGAAATCTCATCCAGTGAAAATAAGTGGACACTTTGGCCAATTTGTCCATCCTTCAGAGCAGTAGCGCTGCACATGGGATATTGGAGACAGGTCTAGTAATTTTATACCAGTCAAGTGACGAGACCGACACTTTTGAAGTTTTAAATGACCCTTGTATACTTACGTCGTGACGAGCAAAGAATGAGTGAGTCCATTCTTGGTTTCCATTGCGTTTCGTTAAAGGAAGTGGATGTTCTGCTATTGCCCCAACGGTTGATATCAACCGCTTAGAGATTTAAACCAGCCAAATAATCTTAAAACAAGCATGTTGTATATTTTAGTAATATTTTATAAAAAAGTCAATTTTGACAGTTACTGCACTACTCTCTATCCAGTGTGAATTTCTCTATTCTGTCCAAATCGAAGCCTCAAAGACTCGTTTTTCTCCCGTACTAATGTGATGAAAACAGATGAACTGGCCGGGATAGCCTGGTCGGTAAGGTCTTGGACTGGCATCCCTAAGGTTACGAGTTCGAGTCCCGCTGCCTTCCGAAGACCCCCGTGTACGTTAATGGTGACTGGTGCACGTTAAATCCGTCGTGGTCACAAAGTCCTCCAAGTTCCCATACCAAATCAATACCTCTGGGGGTGACAAGCCAATTCTGGGGATCCTCTAGTTGGTCTCTGTCTCTAAAAAAATTAGATGGATCCACTTATGTGTGTGTTGTGTCTGTCTTACTTGACGAAGGTTTATAAGCGGGTCTAACCAAGCACACAAACCTGAATATATATGTCTACCAACCAACCAATAGATGAACTGAGGCTGATAGAAACAGGGTCTTTGACAACACTTTCTTTGAATTATCTTTTCCTTGGGACGTCTGAGTAAGCAATACCGGGAGAACTGTTCCCTGTAAAGACGGCAACTCCCTCGATCGCAGCTAAAGTGATGATCTGCAAGGCAAAATGCTGTTCGGAAGGTCCAATGAGTAATGACCTATTGCAGGCGATCGGATCGACTGAGGTGTGATTCCCGGCTATGTGCACTCATGCACCAGCGGCCAGTCTTGGGGGCACTCTTGTCACTTGCTTCAGGACATCGGATGGACGAGACGACAGCTAACTAGTGCCGTGAATTCAAATGACGATTGATGATTGGCTTTGGGGTTCTTTCTTTTGCGATAACTGTTTCGTTATTAGATTAGATGGGATTGTCTAGTGAGGAAATGGTAATTGTTTGAAACTTAGGCACAATTCGAAGTAATGATGAAATGATTTAAATTGTATTTATAATTATTTATTTTAGTAATTAAATATTTCAATTTATCCATAAAACTACTGATGAATGCAATGTAATTTATGTCAATCTAATCAAACCAGAATATTTAATGAGTAACTCATTTTAAAAATATGAGTTTTTAAAAATATATAAGTTCACACCCTCGTTACTACAAACTGAGTTCATTCAATGGCTCTTTCGATAACACCCCCCCCCCCCCTCACAACCACACCTTGCAAGCAAATCTGCAGTTTTATTTCAGTACACCCAACGTGAGTATGAAATGGACCAGTAAATCTCCTAACTTATCTGTTATCATTAGCAAACAATGAAATTATATTCTATACAGATATGACTTTATCGTCTATCGAGACCTATCGAGTCAAAGATGATAGCGGCTATACATGATGGAATGTTTCAACTTTCAAATTTGAACAAGAAATGCATTTAGCAGTGGATTCCAGCTCACGTTGGTATCGACGGAAACGAGTCTGCTGATATTCTGGCAAAAGAAGCAAGAAAACTCGACAATGACGTTCTTCCCCAAACCACTCTTAATGACATCAACTCAGTACCCAAAGCAAAATTTAACAACAGAAGTGTTAAAATTAAACACCAAATCTGCGAATTAAACACCAATAGGGTAACTGCGACCACCCTAACTAGATTAAGGACCGGCCACTTCAAAGGGATGGAAATCCAAAAAGATGGAACTAGAAAATACTCCAGCTGCAGAAACTGCCCCGACTGGGAACTGGATCCAAAACATCTTTTCTCTTGTCCAGCCATCCTGGCAAAATCACCAACTCGCCCTACGAAGACCTTTATGAGGACCACTGTCTGCAGATCGCTGAAGCAGTCTATGAGACCTTTGGTCCCATATAATCTTTATCCATGGACACGACATCATCATCATCATGACCTTATCGCAACGATACCTAAACATTACTCATAATGAAACTCATTAGTTATTTTTGATAATTATGTTAAAATTATCAATCGAATATATGAAATTCAATAAATAGTTATAATCATACATTACTTGGTATTAAATCTCCTTACTTATCTATAATCATAAGCAAGCTTCGAAACAATGTGCTCAAAATAATATATAACCTTATTCCAACGACTTTGTAGCTTAGTCCAAAGCAGTAATATTTTACTTCACTCCGTAGTTTTAATCCACGAAACCTGAAATTGCATCAAAGTTGTGTTAAGTTTTCCAACTAGATTAATTCAACCCTAGGCATTGGGGCTTCAATTTAAGTCTTCGATGGTTCTTGGAATCTGGAAGTCATTAGGGGGAAAAATCTCTTATAATCCGGAATTCTATTTCGATTTAATCTTACAAACCAATCAAATGATTTTATTTTACCCTTGAATAGGTTCGCTTACAAGAATAGAGTGTTCGCTTTGTAAATCCTTTGATTAAAACAATGGAGCAATTTAGTGGGTTTTTTGGTTGAAATGCATTGAAATTGATTAAATGTTTAAAGTTATGCTTTAAAATGTGGGTTTTTCGTTATATATTCGTAGTTAATAATAGCCGATATTTTGCTTACATATTTAATTCAACAAATAATAAATATGTATTTCGTATTACATACCACAATTATTTTAATTATTATAGTATATTGATGCCATTTAATTAAATAATTGTGTATCATTTGCAATGTACAATAATAATTTAACTTAAGTTTTTCTTTTCAGCAAAAATCATAGATTTTTTACTACTATGTTTATTGGCCTGATAACAATATGTAATATGTTAATAATTAAGGCATGAATATTATAGTCTCATCTATAATAATAAAAGAAAGAGTCTGTCTGTCTGTGTGTCTGTTATCGGATCGTAAAAGACCTACATATACTGCCCTCAGAAATTCGAAATTTTTAAGATAGATTCCCTTTAATACCAACGTGTGCACCTGAGGCTTAGTTTTTTCATATTTGTTCCATTTTTAGAGAAAATTCGAATTATCTGAAAAAAAATACACCACTTTCGCTCAAATCCGATCATTTTTTCTCTTCTGATGCCATCGGCTGAAAAATTAAATAAACTTTTAACGAAAACATTTAAAATTCAAAATGTTTATTTTATTCTTTTGCCATTACTTTCAGAAACTAAATTCATTATTTGAAAAATAATTGACATGTTCAAGTGACGTAATTCCGGCAGTCTTCATTCCCGGATTTTATTGTAGGTTTATTTGATGATTTTTCATTGGGGGATTTTTCTGTTGACTGCATGTATGCATATTTAAGCAATAAATGTATAGTTAAGCTATTACTGAACCATGATGGTTAATAAAGGCCATCACACTAGAGCTATTAGTGTTTTTTGTCTTTATTTTTTCGCCAAATACGTTGCCAAGTTCGCCAAATTATTAACTAAAATTCGCCAAATAGGCAATTTCTTTTATAAATAATTTATAAGCTGGTCGGTTGTTCGAAGGTCAATGTGTTAGAGCTGTATAATGGGTGTGGGTAGCTATATCTATTTTCTCGCCAAATTATCTCCCAAAATGCGCCAAATGAGCTAAAAGGTTTTATGTATTTATGAGGGAATTGTGATGACATTTATGAGTGCATTTTATAGCGTATTTTTCATTTTGGAATTTTAAGGCAATGAAACGGGATTTTATAATTTATAACGAGCGGAAACAATAATAAGTTTATGATCCTATAACAGGTTATATGGTACACATATTTGGAATCTATTTGATATTTTTTTATTCCGTGCGAAGAACGGGTATAAATTTGCTAGTAATAAATAAAACAAAAGAACGAACCTTTATATAAGTTACAATATACGTTGAAATAAAAGTATATAGTAACTTACTTTACTTAAAAAAATATTGTATCTCACTGAACTTCTTAAAAAGTATATTGTAATTCACTGAACTTCTTAAAAAGTATGTTGTAACTTACTATGTTTTTTTTAAAAAGCATATTGTAACTTACTATAATTTTTTGAAAAATTTTTAAAAATTTTTTAATTTTTCTTTTTTTAATGTCCCCGAATTTTTTTTTATTATTGTGTTAAAAGAATATATTTTTCTACTGCTATAACAGCTAAGTCACAAGTAAGTTGTGCTTCCATAACTCTGTTATAATTCTTGTAAGGCACATGTTTTTTGGTAATTGTTGGGGAAAAGATTTAGCGATACACTTTTTTAAAAATTATAGTAAGTTACAATATGCTTTTTAAAAAAAACATAGTAAGTTACAACATACTTTTTAAGAAGTTCAGTGAATTACAATATACTTTTTAAGAAGTTCAGTGAGATACAATATTTTTTTAAGTAAAGTAAGTTACTATATACTTTTATTTCAACGTATATTGTAACTTATATAAAGGTTCGTTCTTTTGTTTTAATTATTATATGTTCCCAATTCATTTTCTCAAAACAAACATTTTTAAGAAGAGACTCTCATATGACCCACATGATGATATGAAGGTATGAAACGACATAAATTACAATTAGAACTTCTTTTCTACACAAAATACTAAACCAATTGCTTATAATACCCATGAAACCAAACTTTTGATAATTTTTTCTCTATAAACCGATCCTTAATTTAGGATTATCCCCTAAGTCAACTAAAAGCTAGCAAAATTTTTACCAGAAATACGTGACCCCCAATATCCATATAACGTTCACTATTTTGCAACCTTTTTTTGGTGCCTTTTACTTTGGAGGATAAAGTAACCAAATGATACTCTCATCATTAACATTGCATTCACTGTCGGGAAAATTCTTCCGCAAAAGAGATTTAGTTTATCTTTAACTGAAAATTCATTGCCTTGTTTTGACAAAACTGTAACTGGTGGTTTTATGAAAAACGCATTATTTATATTTACCGCATGGTGTTTTAAATAACATACTTAGGTATAGTTATAAGGATAAAACTGCTTGAAAATGAAAACAATGCATATTTGTATGTAAATAGGATTTTTTTATATTTTTTAAATTTAAATATATTTAACCCAAAATAAACTATTTGTTTGTTACAATAGTTTCGAAAAATTCTAATTTTTACCCTGATGGTCGAGGCTTATGGAAATGTGGATCATTTGTATGCGTTCCCTTTCATTGAGAAAAGACGAGCTATCTTTTTATTTTGGTTTGACATAGCTGCGACTAAAGTCACTAGATTTTAGTTCTACTAACGAGATGTCGTGACAACCTTGCGAAAAGGGCCCAATCATCGTCCATCAAAGTTAATTTCATTCAAAAGAAATATACCAAAGAGAAATAGTAGATGTGTCTGGTGTCGATATACAAATAAATAATCAATCTGACAACAATTTTAATTTTGCCTTTAAAACACACAACGGTACTGAAACGTTTTGAGGACTTGCGTTACTCATAATCCGCAGTAGATCAATTAGAGTTATCACATACAACGGGAAAATCTAGAATAATTCCGGTTTTATGAATGATATTTACTCAAGTAGTGGCTAAGTCAATGCTAACAGAATTAGAGTTTCACATTACAATGAGGTAACTTTTGACATCGACCAACGGTTAAATTAGTTACCATACCTATTTACTTCTATATATGATTGCAATACAATGCAAAAATTGTTGACCAACAACAGGCCAGAGGCCCAGCAAGGTTGGTCCAAAATAAATCTAATAATTACCAGTTTCCAATGACTATCAAGTTTCTTCTTAAAATTTTCTACTCTCTTCGAATGCACCGCGTAATCTGGTAAAGCATTCCACTCATTGACAACTCTATTGTAAAAATAATGTTTTCTTACATCCCTTCTAACGCACGATTTATTCAATTTCTGATCATGTCCTCTGGTCTGGTTATTTAAGGTAAAACCTAAGCCCTCCATGTCTCCCTGTTTATGAACTTGAATAACTGTATTAAATCCCCCCCTAGCTCTCCTATTTTCCAGGGAATACATGTTTAAAGATCTTAATCAGTTATTATATTCAATACCAGATAGACCCTTAATCATTTTTGTAGCAATATGCTGAACTTTTTCAAGCAACTGGATCTTTTCTGGGGAAGGGAGACCAAAACTGAACAGCATATTCCAGATGTGGGCTTACCAATCCCCTATACAATGGCAAAATACACCAAATAATACACCAAACCGTATCACCCAGCTCTTACGGTTGTTACGATCCTCGCTTGTCGAGCTAGTGAGGCCGTATTTGAATCCAGCATAAGGAATGGAAATCTGTTTATCAAACCGTATATACGATATTTATTTTAGTCATATGTGAACACTCTCAACTCTAAGTACATCTTAAACTACCGGAACACCTGCTTGTGAAATGGAACTCATTACAATTATGTCAAACAAAAGCATCTAAACTTCCGGATGCAAATCTAATGCATTCTTTTTATCGGCTCCTTATTCGCAGTAGTTCAAAGCCAGTCGATTCTTGGTGAAAGGAACATTTACGAAGAATGCGTAAGTGATATGTTTAAAGAGGCTTTTCATTTAATTGAAGTACCCACTAAATGATTTCTTTAAAGAAAGTGTATCGTATTCTATTTCATTTCAATTGCGCAGCAATTACGAAAAAATTTTCAGTGTAGATATATTTTTAAATATATGCGTTTCTTTGAAAACTACGGCCTGATGTTCACGAATTTTCGATTTACTTAAAAGTAGTTCCTGGAAATAATTTGTAAAAATAGTTTATAGAGTTTATAGAAAATGTATCGTATTTCATTTCAATTGCAAAGTATTTACTAACTATTTTCAGTATAGATACATTTTTAAATATATTCGTTTCTTCTAAATTTACGGTCTATAATTTTTGATTTACTTAGAAATTGTTTCTGTAGAAGAAGTTTCACTGTCTATATATTTTCATTTCATCTTGTAAATTGAGAAGTAGTTTTAAATGCTTTCAAAGACACTCCTTATTAAGAAACTTGTTAAAAATCTATGACCTGTTTGAATTCTAAAAACTAGTACTTGAAATATGTATTCAATTCAGTTTTCTAAAAGTCAAAATGATTGGAAATTTTCTATACCGTAGGAATTAATTTATTATTATTTTATATTAATAATCATATTTCGATTAATTGCAACTTAAGATTAAAGCTATTTTTACTGAAATAATAATTTTATAAACATTAATCTTACGTTATTTTACGACTCTATTCAACCATTCTGAATTTATTTTCAACGAAAATTATCCGAAGCTAGTTTTATAGATATTTACTGACATTTACCTTCCAAAGGTAAATTTGTCTTTAAATGAAAATTATTAATTATCATTTTAATGTACCGTAAGGGTAACAATGGGCATGTTTCACGTCTTGAGTGGCAATAGTTACAGCGGTATTGGTTTCATTCTTGGTCTTTCGGTAATTACAATTCTTTTGGCATTCGCGAGAGTAAGTTTACTGAGGTTTTAAAAAATTGTTCAAGTTTTCGAAAGTTGTGTAGAAATGTTCCTTTCACTACAACTAAAGCATTTCTCTGCTCTTGAATCACGTTAAATTGATGTCCCACAATTTCGCTTTATTTCTCCGCATGAGACAAATTATCTACTAAATTCATAAATATCATAGTTAAAGTATTAGATGGCAGATCACGTGACCTCCAATGCTAACGACAGGACAAAATGGCCAGTGTTGCTGCCACTTTAAGGAGAAAAATACTACGAAAAAATACCATCGAATTCTAAAATTACAAAAAAATACTAGAAAAGGGTTTAAAGTCGCTAAAAAGATTCCAAAATGCAGCTAGTATTTTTACGATATTTTTTTGTAATTTTAGAATTAAATGGTATTTTTTCGTAGTATTTTTCTCCTTAAAGTGGCAGCAACACTGGCCATTTTTCCCTCTTATTTGGCCTCCCTGCGCGTCCCGTCGTTAGCATTGGAGGTCACGTGATCTGCCAATCTAATACGTTAAATATGATATCTATGACTAAATTGAAGCTTTCTAACAACATTTTGGTAATGCTTTGCATAGTTGAAATTTAATTAACTTCAAACCGATAAAATTTCATACATAGTAAGAATAAAAACACGTTGCACGTAACTAACTATAAAATAGAACACGGCAGATAAAAAAACACGCATTTTTAGGGAAACCGAAAAAACCAACGAAATCTCAGAAGGGAAAGACTGAAAATTGTAAGAGTTACGTCATCTGAGACAAATCAATTACACATCCAACGATAAATCAAATTCTTCACCCAAGCCACTTCAAAGAATGTAAACGAGAACGGCCATGCCTAAAGTTACATCAACCGTTGTCTGAAACCCCATAAACGTATTAATCTAAACTAGAACTATATACAAATATAAAATTCAATCTGACCACAATGGACAACTGTAACGACCACGCCTACAGTTACGTCAAGAATTGTCTTATTTCCCAAAAACTAACCAAGCTCCGCCCCGTTTGAATTGCCCATTGACCACACTGAAATCATCAAATACCTCTTGTTATCACACAAAACCTATTTTAAGCCCTTATCAGAATAGCTTGGTTGTCTTATATCTACAGAGATTTGGTAGCAAACCCCAATTTGCTCGGATATAAGACGCGAGTATTTCACCTACGATTCTCCTCTCTATTAAACTTTAACCTACCCTTGTTCCTAGACCATTGAGCTCTAAAATGATACCTCGAATGTCTTGATGAAGGTTAGAATGCGTTATAAATGCTGCCGAGCCTAAACCAATCCAAAAACTGGTTGGCCAAGTGAAGCCGTCAATGCTTTTGTGATAGGCCCTAATTAACGTTTGGCAAATTATTTGATACAATGTTGAATACAATAAAACTTATAAATGTGAAGTGTATTTTAAACCATGAAGGTAAAAATTTAAAAAAAAGTTTGACGCTTGATAAAAGGATGATGGTCTTACTATAATTAAGAATGGTATGATTTTAGGAGGTCCAGAGGCTTAGTGGTAGTGCTTCGCATTGCCACGCCACAGCTCCGGGATCGAGTCCCGGATTGGGTGACGTTGACTCAGCCTTTCATCTCTTAAGTGGGTCGATAAAATGAGTATCAAGTATGCTTGGGAACTAAACACTGGGGGTTCCTCGTGAGGCTGACCACCTTACTGGGACATTTGCCTATCACCCCAGAGCCCTTGGTCACGAAAGCTGGAATGGGCATGGCAGGCCTTGGCCCACTTACGGGCTGTTGCGCCGAGGAGTAGTTTAGTATGATTTTAGTGTGTTAATGTCTTATCTCTGACTAGCTTGCAATACTTCAATGAGAAAAAACCCCATAATTTACCATCCCAATGTGATGGCAAAAGTACTACTATCCCTCTGTGCTGTGAATTTTCATATAATGTAAAATTGATTGTGGGATGCCTCACGGCCTACTCAACCACTAAGGCCGAAGAAGCTTTCCCAAACAAGCTCGGGGACGGAAATTTTGACGTCATAGTTCCGAGTGACGTTGTTCCGAAAATGAAGATAACCTGTCTCGAAACCTGTTCGGAACCACTCGTTCACGGCTGACCACAATTTTAGGGTTCCGAATGCGTCCGAACTGGTTTCTAGATCTTCGGCACTGGGAACAGTGACGTAAAAATTTCCGTCTACGCTCATGTTTGGGAGAGCTTCTCTGGCCTTGTTATTGAAGTTGGCCGTGGATGCCTGCGAAAACGTTCACTTCACTGGCAGTGATTGCATGGCCCATTTTCTCCATTAAAGGGACAGAGAACATATCGAAGCTTCAAAATATACAATTTTTATTTTAACTTTCAATCACTAAAATGAATATTTACGAAATTTTTTATGCAATACGCACCTGAATATGGGGTTGGAGTTCGCAAATTGGAGTTCGCAAACACACACAGAGTTACAGCACATTTTGGGGTGACTTTTTGCTTCACAAAGTTGGAAGGATTGTTTTACAGCAAACTGATGTTTTCACGATGTTCACAGTAACATAATCAACTTATTCCAATAGTGTTTAGGGTAACAGGGAACAAAACGACCACTCAAAATCTCGAATTTTTATTTAAACATTAGTTACTGAATCGTGCCTTTACGAAAAAAACTACTATAATGCACATTTGAATATAGGGCTGGAGTTTGTAAATTTGGTAGTTAATTTCAATATAACTTTGTTTCCAGCTTCATATGTTATTATTTTAAAACACCGATTTTTAGCTTTTAGGTATACTTTCCAGCACAACTATTGCGTGTATCTAAAAATAATTTTTTATAGAAATAAAAAAAAAGTCTATTCAACGCAATGAACCTCAAGTTTGACGATAAAACATGCATAATTTTAAGTTATTAACATAAATAGAAATTTTGCGCATTTCTTAAATTAGAAAAATCGTCTTATTTTTACTCACTTAATATTTTTTGAAATATTTTTGGTTCACTGTGTTAAATAGACATAAATACGACATCACAGAAAATGTCAACCCTTCTAGTAAAATAGAAATATAGAAAAGTTTACCTTAAAGCTGAAAATTGGTGTTTTGGAATAATGACATTTAAAGCTGGCAACAAAGTTATATTGAAATTAACTACCAAATTTGCGAACTCCAGCCCCATATTCAAATGTGCATCATAGAAGTTTTTTCGTAAAGGCACGATTCAGTAACTGAAGTTTAAATGAAAATTCGAGATTTTGAGTGGTCGTTTTGTTCCCTGTTACCCTAAACACTATTGGAATAAGTTGATTATGTTACTGTGAACATCGTGAAAACATCAGTTTGCTGTAAAACAATCCTTCCAACTTTGTGAAGCAAAAAGTCACCCCAAAATGTGCTGTAACTCTGTGTGTGTCACACTCCCTGTGTTTTAACCCGCCTAAATACTTCACTCTTGTTAACCTCGATAATGCCTTAATTTATGGACACTACTCAAAAACTGTTCAAGTTAGTTCCCTATAGTTTATAACGATCCAAATAACAATTAAAATCCAAAGTACACTGCTCAAAAGAATTAGGGGAGCACTTTGCGTACTTTTGTTTACCCTTTCAGTTCCAACTTCTTATTTTTATTATAGAAATCTATAATTTGTGAAATAGATTCATTATGCATCCAGAATGAAATGGTAAAAAAACAGAGGGAAAAAATCTTAATTTTTTAACTAAAATTTAAGGAGGAAAATATTGGAATCATAAGTTTTGAATAAATTTTTACAATATTTTTTTCAAAACTTTATTTGTAAAATGAAAGTAAAATCAATTTTTAAACATGTAATAATGCCAGCGTGAAGAATTTAGGGACAATTTATTTCACAAATTTTTTTTGATGGAATTTTATTTTACCAGATTTTTCATATTTTCATTTAATTAAAACAAAAATTTAATTCTTCAAAAGACATGATTCTTCCATATAACGATAAATAAGTGCGAGCTCAACTTAGTGAGAAAAAAAATCGGAAGCTGATGATACCAAATGGAATCATTGGAGGTGAAAGGGTTTAAACCATGCGTTCCCCTAATTGTTTAGAGCAGTGTATGAAGAGATAAACTGAACCTTGTTTTTTTTCTAGATCTTGAAATTGGCTACATCGCTCCATTTTACGCCAAGCCATCACCACCTTATTCTTATCCTCATGGTGGAATGTTACGGCATCCGTTTTACGATTCTGGCCAGAGAGATTGGAATGACCACTTCCAAATTGGATCTCCTGAGGACAGTAGGAGGGTAAGTCGAGGTCCATCGGAGGTTCGGATATTCAAGGAGGGAATAAGGGGGTGAAAATGGTTTGGGCTATAATCTGAACGTTACTTGTATATTTATGTAGAAAATTAATGAAGTAAATTTTTATAAAATATTTATTTTTACAAGAATAAATATTAAAAATAACTAGTAACACCAATTAAAAGATTAACAATCAATTATTTTCATTGATGAGAAAGTTTTCAATGAAATTATTGTATTTTATCTGTAAGAGTTAAAGGAATAACAGGGGAAACCCGGTAACTTCGTACCTTTTCACGAAGTTACCGGGTCTCCCTTGTTATTCCTGTCTCTCCCCGGTAACTTCGTACCTTTTCTACGCTGCGTACGATGTCGCCCTTAACGGTTGCGTTGGGTGCCTACTCAAGTGTAGGCTCGTCACTTTACTGTGGTTCTAAAATACGACGCCCGTCGCCAATAGCCCTCGTGTAGCTCTAGTGCGACGATAATTCAAACTAAACCTAAATCGTACCTTTTCATTTTTTATGAAAATATAAATTTTATTTCACTTTTTTTACGAAAAATATTCAGTGATAATGTCTACAATGTCTTGTTTGTTGTAGTAATCTTTTAGTTTTGATGAATCATTTTTAAAATTTAAAGGGTGTTTTTTTTTCAAAATTTGAAGAAATTCAAACTAACTATTACCATTTTAGCTATATTTGGATACTTACCAACAGCAAGCACTAAAAGTAATTTTGTAAAAGAAATTTTTAAACGAAAAGGATCTTAAAAACGTGTCCCATTTTCAAATAATGATAATCTAGCAAAAAAATTACTTTTTTATAACAACGTGCAAAAAAGTTCAATTTTTTATATCATATTCATTCATAAATTGTTGCGAAAATGACACTACGTGCTTACGTCACAGACAGTGCCGAAAGTAGTACTTACGGCACTAGTGCGGTAAATTAAATAAGAGTTTCTGATTGGTAGAAAAACAATATGATGTCATGAATATCTCCATGGAAACTAAATGATGTCATGAAAATCACTCATTGGTAGAAATACTTTTTTGCACGTTATTATAAAAAAATATTGTAAGCAAGCACGTGCCAAATAATACTTTATTAAACTCTTGTCATTATTTCACTCGACCTACGGTCTCGTGAAATAAAAGCCACTCGCTTAATAAAGTATTATTTTCGGCACTAGTTTCTTAAATAACTATAAACAAACCAATGCCATCAAGAAATTCCAGACAACTTTGGCTCAAACCTAAAAAAAATTATCTTACGTTTCTTATTGACGAAATGTTTAATAGTTAGATAATCAAGGTCTCTATACGTGTAAAAACATGCAATTAATCAATATATTATTAACGGGGCCTAGGGGAAGTTATAAGATACAAACGTGATCTAAAGTTATCAGTAAGAGGCAAAGTTATACCATTTTACGGTCAAAAGAAAGTTAGAAGTTTTTATGTCGCGTATATCATGACAAATGACCCTTCAGAACCAAAAATACATCCACCACTCATACCACTTCAGAACCAAAAAATCAAATTCTCAAGACCTAAATCTCTATAAGTTTCCCATATTGGCTGGGTAGCAGGCGAATCTCGATTCCAGATTGTTCAACCAAGTCACGTAGCAGTCTCATAGTAGAAAATAGGTTTGGGATGGCAATCTGTTGGTTTGAAATAGCTTCAACTCGTCTGGAGAGGACTTGTTTCAATTAATGTAAAGGCGCTAGAGTTGAAATTATTATATATATATTTTTTGTTTTGTTACACAAGGGATAATCAGATGGGGGCTTACCAACACCTACTATAAACAATGTCACTGCATAGGTTACCATTTTTCGTGTGACATAATGAGATTTGTCCACTCTAATTAATCACTTCCCCCAAAAAGTTGGTGAATATTTTATATGTCTGACTTTGTTTAAAACTAATGATTTTCGTAAACACGCACCGAAACATTGCTTTTCGCTTTGTGTGGATTGGGTATGTATATTATGAAACTGACTTCTAAATCTTCAAATTCGTCATTATTTCAGTGCAGAAGCCTTCTATAAAGAAGGTGTTGGGTATACCTGTGGCGTCACTTCCTCAGAAATATAAGTCATAACCTTAACATGACTCTGAATACATGATAAATGGGTTTGTTGTAGGGAGTTTATCGGTTTGAGGGTAACATTGGGTTTAGTTTGGTTCATTTAAGAGCGATGAGATACAATTTTCTCCAAAAGACTATGCATTATAGTTCAAGCCCCAAATACTGATGTAAATTACTATCGGCTTCAATATCCAATTGCTGAAGAGGTATTAAAACTGACCGACTTTTTAAGTCTCTCTTTACAAGACTGTTAATGCAATCCAGGAACAATTAATGCCCTCCCCTAACTATACAAAAATTTTAGAAATAATGCTTCTGAATAGTTGTATCTGTAACAGTGTGTGTCTATGAGTTTTCCTATAAACAACTACCGACGCTTGCTTACTAAACGGGCATGTTTTAAGTCTTAAATGGCAACAGAAATACTGAATAGAAATAAATTCCTTCACCAGCCTCGATTGATGGATCAATGCCACGTGAGAACAGAGCACGAATTGGAACACCGATCGAAGTAAATGAAGGAATGAAATATTGAAGGACGTACGTCACCTAAAACAAGCCAATTGTAAAAGATACAAATATGAGGAAAATGATTAGTTAGGACTTTTATAAGCCAACTCATTGCAAAATGAAAAAGTCTTCGAATGGATCTTCCTCTTCCACCCTTCAAAGTCATTTTTTGCCACCGTATCGCTAAAATCTTCGAAGCAGTCAGATTTGAGGAAGGGACAAGTTCTCGAGGGGGCAGTTGAGCAGAACATTCCGAATCGAATCGAAGAAATCCAGTTATTTTCTTCGCATGAAACTTCTGACTGGTTTATCAGTCTTTGGGGTGCTCTGATAAACGGGCGTCATGTTGTTATGGAACCGGGGGTTAAAAGATTCACTTTGGGTGATTTATAATAAAAGGAAGGCTTATATGTTGGGCTCGCTTTATACACAACAGTTGCGGTAATGTTCGTCATAGTTACGGTACCTGGATGATCGCAGTGCCAAGGCAGAATCAATTGGATATTTTACACGGTTAAAACAAGTAGGTTTGTTACAGAATCTGTCACTTAAACCGCTTCCACACAACATTTGTGCTCAACAGGAAACAAACTATTTATACACCTCAGACAGAAATTCGCCAAATAGGGCCTTTAGCTATTTGTAATTCAAACTTTTAAACGCCAAAATTAACTATTTTCATTAATCTTCTTTCTCAGATTTAATAATTAGACTTTTTCGTTTGCTAAATTTGTTTGAAGTTCGAAGAATAATGATATAATCTTTTTTAATAAATATCATTGTGTCTCCACAATTTCCCATTTACATTTCTTCTCCAAAAATCAGTTATTTATCGTTTGTTAAATTAATTTACAGTTCGAAAAATATATAATTACTGCAATTGATGCTTTAAAAATAAAAGCAAAACTTTGCATATTTTTTATGCCAAGTTAGAATTATCTATGCATCTTTCTTCATACATATATAATGAACCATCAAAAGAACTCTATTGTGATATTACAACAATCCAAACTGAATTATATCACATAAGTAAATATTCTTTCAAAAGTTTTTATTATTATTTTAAATAAAGTTTCTCGTACGTTTAACGAAATGGCAACAGTGAAAATATTGAATAAAAATTGAATTTTTCATGTTATTTCAATGTAAATTAAATTTTTATTTATTTAAATTTTAAATAAAATTCTAATTAAAATTTTTTACTGAAATTTGGAATGTAGCCTAATCTGATTTTTTGCTTCTAAATGACATATCCCACTTGTCTGTGGGACTTGGTGGTTCTTTCTGTGAAAGTGGGTGACAGACAGACGGACGGACGGGCAGATAGACAGACGGACTGAACGATTATAATACCTTCCACTTTTTACGTTATAAACGTAGTGTGGAAGCTAAAAATCGTAACGTTCTTTGGTTTTTCTTCCAGTTTACATCGTTTTTTTGAATTTTCAGCTTTTCCTCAGAAATATAGGTAAAATCATTTAATATACATCCGGTAATGTCCGCCGCACTTACGGTAGTGGATGATCGTAGTGCCAATGTAAAATTAATTGAATCTTTTACACTGTAAAAAAAATCGTAACATTCCTTGGTTCTCAATTTTACAACCTTTTTTTTTAACTTTCAGCTTTCCTCCAGAAATGTAAGTAAAATCATTTAATATACATCCATTTGGACAATTCACGAAAAAGCATCATTGTCAACTGGCAATCATAACCACAAAGCGTGGCTCGCAGTTCTAAAGTGGCTTAACGAAAAGACCCAATTTTACATATGGTGGATAGAATCCGACATATGTAAAATCAATTTAATGTTTCACACTGTAAAAAAATCGTAACGTCCCTTCGTTTTTCAAGTCTACATCGCTTTTCCCCAGAAATATAGAGTCAAATCATATAATATACATCCTTTTGGACAATTCAGTATTAATGCATCGTTGTCATCAAGCACCCATGGCCACAAAGCGTGGCACCCAGTTCTAAAGTGGTTTAATGAATAGATCCAAAGTTTGGGTATCGAATCAGGCAGATACTACTCAGTTTCCATCAAAACTGTGGCGGTTAACACACGCACGCAACCTCAATCAATCATCCACTCGCTAGAGGGCGCAGATTTACTTCTGCGTTCCTACCAGTATTCTGAATAACATCGAAAAATAGTAGTATATAAGCCGAAGTAACTCATCTCCACCTTGAGGATCCTTTTGGTAGACTGTGGGTTACTGAGGCCGCTACAAAACTATTCCAGAAAGTATTTTTCATTACTAATTGGACTACGTTTTGACAGATTAGGTCTTTTGCAGACTCAGCAAAATTTCCTATAACTGAAAGCCATTTATCTTGGTACCTTTTAGGCGGCTTTCACTACCGATAGTGAGAGCCACATTGCAATCAATCTGAGCTGTTGTTATTGGCATTGTAGCGTGATACTGATAACAAACGAAATGAAGTCTTTTAAATAGACTTTTTAAAGTAAAACACGAATTCGCTAGATATGAAATGGGCATTTTCAGGTCTTGAGTGGCAATAAAAAAGCTGAATTAAAATGATTTTTTTCTTAAGCTTCGATTGGTGAATCAACGTCTCGTTAGAACCGAGAACCAATCGGAGCGCCAATCGAAGGAATACGGAAAGAATACGTCATCTTAAACAAGCCAATTGATGCATCTGGTTATCAGAATGATGTACTAAAGAGTTAGGTAATGATTGTGTTTGAATTTGAGAAAATATCAAATTAATAATGGAGTAATGAAGCAAAAAACTACCTCAAAAATTTGCAAATGTACTGTCCACCTAACCTGATCAAGACAGTGCTTTGTTCATAAGATTTCTAACTGAAGTATTAATACAATACTTATGTGTCTATTTGTACAGTTGATTCATTGCTACATTGCTAAATTTCTTTGTGACATCTCTCTTAATAATTCCATATTGTTTCATATTTGTTCCTGTTGAATATCACAATAATTCTAAACTGTTCTCATTTAACAATCCTTATAAAATGCAGCTTAGCTAAATACAACGTGCTTTACAAATAAAATTTTGTAAAAACCTTTATATTTTATAAAATATAAGAATCGTTCTTTAGAATAGGTATTATAAGTAAGTTCAATAAATTCACTTGCAACTGCGTTCACAAACAATAAGGTATTATAAGTAAGTTCAATAAATTCACTTGCAACTGCATTCACAAACGTTAAGTTCTGAAATAATTTCTTTCATGCTCAAAGAACTATATTTTTGTTGAAAAAACGTGAATAAAGCAACAAATTTTCATTCGAAGTTTAAGTAAACACAATTTCACTATTGACATTTGGTTGAAATTTTCTTTGATGGAAGTATTCAGGCGGTGAATAGTTTAATCTAACTCTCGTTCCGTGTACATACTATAGTTTTTCTATCCCATTGAGAAAATTTAGCCATTAAAGTTAATATTGGATTCATTGAATGCATTGTGCTCCACTATATTTTTTAAAGTCAAATACAAGTTACTTTGATGTTTGGTCGATTGAATTGACAGCATTGTCTGTTTATTTTCCATGCTTGTTTTTATAATATAGAATTTTATTTTATGTATTTTTATTATTTTTATTCGAAACGTAAAAACTTTAAAACTTTAAAACTCAAATGTAGACACTAAAACTGTATCTATAGTTCGATAAAATACTGCTATAATATGCAGTATCAAAATATGTAACACAAAACAAAAATCACTGAAACTTCTTCAGTATTCCTAAAGTTCCTTTAGTAGTCAAACAAAGTTGGGTTTTATTTTAATTTCACTTCAACAATGTCCTAACAGTAGAGAATATTATTTTGATTGTTTAAATTATGTTTATTTTTTAAAACAATGGATGCCAATAATGAGAATTGATTTAAGTTTTAAGCCAAATGTAGAAGCTATTTATATACAGTTCAGTAACAATAGTAATAATAAAATATGTAAAATAAAGGGTAAATCAAGTAATATGTAACATTTAACAAAAATCACTGAAACTTCTTTAGTATTCCTAAAGTTCCTTTAGTAGTCAAACAAAGTTGGGTTTTATTTTAATTTCACTTTAACAATGTCCTAACAGTAGATAATATTATTTTGATTGTTTAAATTATGTTTATTTTTTAAAACAATGGATGCCAATAATGAGAATTGATTTAAGTTTTAAAAAGCCAAATGTAGAAGCTATTTATATACAGTTCAGTAACAATAGTAATAATAAAATATGTAAAATAAAGGGTAAATCAAGTAATATGTAACATTTAACAATAATGACTGAAACTTCTTTAGTATTCCTAAAGTTCCTTTAGTAGTCAAACAAAGTTGGGTTTTATTTTAATTTCACTTTAACAATGTCCTAACAGTAGATAATATTATTTTGATTGTTTAAATTATGTTTATTTTTTAAAACAATGGATGCCAATAATGAGAATTGATTTAAGTTTTAAGAAGCCAAATGTAGAAGCTATTTATATACAGTTCAGTAACAATAGTAATAATAAAATATGTAAAATAAAGGGTAAATCAAGTAATATGTAACATTTAACAATAATCACTGAAACTACTTTAGTATTCCTAAAGTTCCTTTAGTAGTCAAACAAAGTTGGGTTTTATTTTAATTTCACTTTAACAATGTCCTAACAGTAAAGAATATTATTTTGACAAGAATATTATTTTGAAAACAATGGATGCAAACAATGATAATTGATTTAAGTTTTTAAAAGCCAAATGTAGAAGCTAAAAATTTATATACAGTTCAATAAGTAATAATAAAATATGTAAAATAAAGAATAAATCACTACAATTCCTTTTGTATGCTTTAAGTTTCTTCCAGTAGTAAAATAAAGTTGGATTTTATTTTAATTTTATTTTAATTTTATTTTAACAATGTGCTAGGAGTAGAGAATATTTTTATTGTTTAAATTATGTTTGTTTCTTTTTAAACAATGGATGCCAACAATGAGAATTAATAAAATATTTCCGAATATTTCAGTTCCACTTCGGTTGAATATAGCGAGAGCTTTCACCCAACGCCAATTTAAAAAGACTACTTTCATAAAATGGTTCTCTTGGTTGAATATATCTCTTTTTCCTTTCAAATACTTAATTTTTAAGATCATGTATGAGAACTAACAATCAAGAAGCTAATTCTGAAAAAGGAAGCTTAACTTATTCAGAAATGGTAATTTTTTCTTATTAAACTTTTTTTCTTTTGTTTAAAATGATATTGTTTAATTTTTCACTCGAAACTAATTAAAAACTTCGTACTGTACTTGAGTTTGTATAAAAGTAAAAGTTTTATTGGTGTAGAATATTTTTCATGCACAAATTGCATAAACTTTTTATACAAAAGTTTTTTTTAGTTTTTCTAAGTACTTCGGGTTTGGGTTGAATTATTTTCACACTAGACATACAGGAGGGCTATTGGCGGAAGGCCTTGTATTACAGAACCACTGCCAAGTGACGAGACCAACACGTGAGCTTTCACCCAACGCAAATTTAAAAAGACTACTTTCATAAAATGAACCTAAATATATAATTATTGTCATATGTACAAGTTAAACGAACATTATGAAATACTTGTTGCTGCGTACATTTTTGTGCAAACCTACAAACTCCGACATACGATATTATTTTGTAATTATTTAATATTATAATTAATATTTCTAACAAATCAGAATAAATTTTACATTTTTTCAGAAAAATGAATTTCCTCATAATACAATTAAATAGGAGTCATAATATCGCAAGAATCTTAACAAAAGTACTGACAAGAGAACGTTCTGATGAAAGCCAAAACCAAAAAAAAAGCCCAAGGTATATCTAATTGCTAAAACGGATACTGAATATGGTGTAAGGGAGAACTGTTGACAACATTATGAATGCAAGATCCTTCCAATTTCCAAATACAAAATCAAAAGTAAAATTATAAGCAAATGAAATTTCTTATTGTAAAGGAGAATGCAAGATCCTTTCAATTTCCAAATACAAAATCAAAAGTAAAATTATAAGAATATGAAATTTCTTATTGTAATGGAGAATGCAATTAAAAAATTCATTTTAAATCTTCAAGAATAAAAAGGAGTTAAGTTTAGAATGAAAACTGCGGTAAAGGATGCAAAAATATTTGATTTTACTTCCATATCCAAAGATGTAATAAAGAGTGGCCTACGTCAATGTAATAGAAAACTAAATGTAGAAATTTAGCCATATAAAAAGAAATTTTATTTTCATACCTCAAGGTTAAACAAGAAGAAAGGAGAAAATCCGTATTGTTGCTAATGAACAATAATACGAAATTTCTCTTTCAAACCCAAAGATCTAGTCAATAATACAAAGTCAAATGGAAAGAAAATGAAGATCTTGTTTTAGATAAGCGACACCGCAAGACATTTCATTTTAAAACCCCAAGATGAAAAGGGACTCAAATTCAAAAGAAGGGAGAAAGATAAATTCATTATTCTGAATTATACGAACTTAATACGAAATATCACTTAAAAATCCAAAGATATAGAAAAGAATTTAAGGTCAAGTGAAAAGAAAATCAAAGTTCTTTTTTTTATTAATTAGCCACATAGTAAGAAGTTTCATTTCCAAACCTCATGGTTAAAAGACAGAAATTCGAAATAAAAAAGAAACTGAAATTTCCTCTATTTTGAAGGTTGAGTTTTCAAAATCTAAGACAAGGACAAAATTAAAAATATATTAAATTGAGGATTAGAAGATGAAAAAGTCCAATTTAAGACAAGAATAAACAAAAAAAACTTCATTAACGAGAAATATAAATAGAACATTACTTAATGGTATTACTGACCAAACCTTTTCACATTTGTGAGAAATGAGCAAAAATAAATGCAAAAAGTCGCATTCAAATTTATGAAAAGAAAACATTTTTAATATTAGTCGCAAAAAAGAAATGCAAGTTATAAAAATTTAGGAAAAAAAAGAGATTTTATGATGACTCTCCAAGGAAAAAATGGAAGTAATGTTGTCATCAGGGTTAAGAAAATATAAGGATTTTCCCTTTACTAAAACAAACATATTTTGATAAAATTATTAATTATGGAAAATCTATTATATTCCTTTATCTTAAATTCATACAATCATAAAACAAAATATACAATAATAAAAGCTACATTTTTAAACTTAAATTAAGATCAGGTAACTTCTGAATTATCACTCATTTCTTTTATCCAAACTACATTTACTCATAACAAATCTCTTAACTATATGTAATAGTTTAAAAGATATCTTATTCTAAACAAAATACTTCGACTAACATTTCAGTTTACAGAAAATGTATTCAAACAAGAAATACATCATAATTCGTATATTTTTAAGAAATAAAACCTTAATGTGATGTTTCTTGTTCTTCTGAAACCTCAAGCACTTATACGATTTTCAATTAATCTCTTAACACAATTTTACTCTATTACCATATTACATTTTCGAAATTCCCTACCATAAGGAATATACCTTCCCTATTTAACGTCGCGATCCAAAAACGTGTCCTTAACTTCTTTCCATTTCATTCTAATGCCACCGAGGACCGGTCCGTTTTTTGAACCGTGTTATTCTTTCACCAAGAAACTCAAGGACGTTTAATCCACACAACACTCGGATGGTCTTTCTAAAAAGAACTAATGGACTCAACCTATAAAGGGAAATCAAGTAAATCTAAGGAAAGATGCATGGCCGATCTAGTAATACGGATACAGCACAAATAAATTGGGGGCGCCTAAAGAAGCTTTATAAGATGATTGTCGTATAATAATAAATATGAAAATTAAAATTAAATCAATTTAAACTGCTTATGTTATTGTTAATGCTTTCCTCCTAGCTTTTAAAAATTTGTATCTACAAAATTGCCAATTTCTAAACGGTCTTCGAGGTGGAAAGTCCCTAAGATTAGGGGCTTGCTAGTCTTAACGCCAATTAAAGCTCTGGCCTGCCAATGAATGGCAGTTTACTTCACCAAAATTCCACGTTATACAAACATTTATTTCCAGTTTGAAAGCAATTAAACTAATTGATGGTCAACCATAAACTTTTCAGTTTTTGGTCATGACGAGTGGAAACATGAGCGGGCACCTAAATGTTGGAGTTTAAGGTTGACACAACTTTTTACCACACAGGTAGAAAACATAGACGGTGAAATATAAGTTTCAAAACATTTTTTACAATCTAGAGTAAAATTAAGGTTTATGGTAGTATTCCTGCAATCTGATCTATTTCCAATACAGTTTCATTATAAAATAATGATAACGGCGTAAAATGCACAGTTAAAGAGGTCATGCTTGGTGTCACCATAATAATGGTTCATTGTAGCTGTAACGGCTGGGTGGTGAAATGTTTCACCCCATTTTCACCCCGTGAAATGTTTTACCCCAGTTTTGGTCACCCTTCCTCAGAAAAGATATACAGTTGCTTGAAAAAGTTTAGCATTGGGATACAAAATGATTAGGGTCTATCTGGTATGATTATGATAACCCGATTAAGATCTTTAAACATGTATTCCCTGGAAATAGGAGGCTATGGGGATTAATACAGTTATTCAAGTTCATAAAACAGGGAGACAGTGGAGGCTTAGGTTTACTTCATGCCGACCAGAGGACGATCAGAAATGAATAATCGGGCTATAGGAGGAGAATCATATTTTACATAGGTTTCATGAGTGGAAGCTTTACCATATTGTCTCGGGAGGAGAAATTTAGAAGAACTGTAGTCATGACGGTAATGCATTAGTTTATTGGACAACCTGTGGCTTGGCCTGTTGTTGGTCACGATTTGATTGTATTCACTATCGCGGGACCATTTTCAGATATTATTCACCGAATACCGAAAATATGGTGAAACATTTCACCACACAGCCGTTTAAGCTACTAGGAACCGTCTTTTTAGTGAAACCAAATTTTTACAGTGTACTTTTGCTGGTTCTGTCCTCACGCAAGCCGTCCAGTAAATTAATCGTATGAGAGAAAAATTCCTAAAAATAAATAACGCCGGGTGTATTGGGGAGAAGCATGTAAAATATACAGTCCCTGCACAAATTATTAGACGCACTGTATTTTTTTTAGTAATTTTATGTTTCTTAAGAGTTTTTATGCAATAATGGTATATTTAAACTACAATATTACTGATTTTTATTTAAAAGACCTGTTGTAGACTACATATTTGTATTTTTACACATATGTAGGTGCAATATCACCCGTTAATTAATATTTTACATGAAATCTTGCAGTGAGTCTAATAATTTGTCCAGGGACCGTATGGTAGTCCAAAACCTTTCGCTTCGTGTTATGTAGGTATATGGTTATATGGGAGGTTATGGGGTCAAGAAATTAAGTTCGGTTTATGGAAAGTTCTGTAAATCACCATACAAAAATTCTGTAAAATTTCAGCACATTTTGCGGTTACTTTTTATATCACTGTGTTGTTATATTTTTTTACAACAAATTGATGTTTTCTTGGAGTACAATGTCACATTAACAACTTACTCCCAATGCATTTAACCCTTTCAGTCCCAGTGATGCCATTTGGCATCATCATGTTTCTGATCGTAATTAAAAAAATATAATGGGGCTGACATCTATTTGGATTAATAAAAATATTTTCTAATAGAAAAAAGTTTGAAGAATCGAATGATGTGCTTTTTGATATCATAAATGGCTATAGACGATCAGAAAAAAAATTCTAAAATGATGATGCCACATTGTCATTGGGACTGAAAGGGTTAAGCAGAGAAAATGGATGCGTTCAATCACTTCCAGTGTAGCAAACGTTTTCGAGATACTACACAATAAATTTTAAATCATATGTCAATTCACATATCACAGGTTGATGGCATCACTCTTAAAATCACGCTGTGATGGTAAATTATAGAGGGATATTTTTTACTGTGTACATAAAAGAGAAATCCTTTTAATTTTTCTCTTTCCTAACGAAGATCTTTTTTATTTTTATAAAATATTTAAACGCATAAAAAAACTTTAGATTTGACTGGGGGCGATGGGTATTTTTAGCTTAATATATATAAATTTTATTTGCAAGCTTTTAATCACCATGACGCATACTTTATATAAAAAGAAACTTTTTTATTTCATTAAAAATCCAATTTTCTGCTCTGCTAGTGAAGCCATATTAATGAAGCTTGGTTTATTGATTAGATAATATCATATTTTTAGCTCCTTTAAATATTAACTGTAATAAAGCAGACTTTTCAAAAAAAATTCTTATATGCGCCAAAATTTATGCCATAAAATTGTTCTGATATTTGTAATTAATAGTATTTTTGTTTGAAATTTAAATTAACGTATTTATGTATATTTCTGAATTTTGAGTAAACACAACATATAAAATTTTTGAATTTGTTATTGTAGATTTTAATATTATTTTAACGATCGAGTTTTATAATTTAGTGTTGATTTAAAATAAATAATTGCCAGATATGTTCCAGATCTGTCAGATATCAGCTGTCAGATTAATATTTGCTAGATATACCAGATATGTTTCAATACAAATTATTAAGAATATTATGTTTTGTATTTGATTCTCCTATGATTTTTTCCTTTAATATTTTAATTTTTTCTGCCTTCTAAATTATTCCTTTACACTGCCAGTACACGTCTCGGCCTCTTGGATGTTCTATATACACTGTATTTTTATTGTGTGTTCTGTGATATTAAATTATCGAGTTTCAATTGGTGAATCAACATCACGTGGTCACAGAGCACCAATCGAGGGAAGTACAAGAACAAAAGCTGGAAGTATTACGCCCCCTGAAACAAGACAATTCTGTTTAAATGTCCCTTAGGTCTTTTCAGATAAAACACTATCATTTTAACAAATGAAAGATCCAAATTTTTCTTTTCTTCTGGTTCCATTTTTTCTCGATTCCCATTCTCACTTTTTTCCCCTGTCGTCATCATTTTGGAAAAGAAATACGACTTTTGAATTATTATAGCCGACTTTTGACTCTCCTCAAGGAACACTTTCGCTAGTTTTTTAGGGCAAGTTTCATTCTAATTACGAAGACATTTTGTACCTGAGTTATGGGTATCATTAGTTCATGAGGTATATGTGTGTGAAATTTTTGTCGTTTTAATTAAGCTATTATTAAGTGAACAATGGATTTAATGATCTTATCATTGTGTGATCATTAACGTGATTTTGGGGAAATAACCATATGTACCACTTACCAACTTCTCAACGCATTTGTTTCTGCGTAAAAAAAAAATTAATAAGAACTTATTGAAATTGTTTTTTGGGGTGAATTGAGACAACTAAATTTACTTCTTTCTACAAAATTTATTTTAAAAAGTTTACTATTCAAAATTTATTTTATTCTAATTACGAAGACAGTTTGTATCTGAGAGTTATAGGAGTCTTGTGTCTTTAGTTCATGTGGTATTGTGTGAAATTTTCGTCATTTTAATTAAGGTATGCGTTAGATTGTGTTCAACGATCGTATCATAATGTGATCATCAAAGTTGTTTCGAGAAAATAACCATATGTACTACTCATCAACTGCCAAACGCATTTGTTTTTTTGTAAAAAACAATTTAATAAAAACCTATTTTTAGTGAAGTTATTTATTTGAGTGAACTGTGCTATAACTAAATTAACTTTTTCATAAGAAAAAAAAACACTTACTCTAGTAATTAAACTTGTATCGATGTAATATAAAGAGCTGATCAACAAAACCGGAAATGTTTAAATTTGACCTAAACACTTTTGTTTCATGTTTAAAGTTTGTGCTCATGTTCAAATTAATTCGATTGCGTTCTTTTGAAATAAAAAATAACGTATAAATTTCACTGTTTTTTATTCGATGTCTCCAAAGACCAGTTTCTTTTCGTAAACTACAAAAAGTTATAGCCACATAATGTAAAAAAAAAACATTTACCATTTGAATTGAATTGGTTACTTTTCTTTTTATATGTTCTTGTAAATATATTTATAATGCCACGTACTTTCATTTGGGAGCAATGTCTATGCAAAACAGATTCTGTGAAAAGAATTTATTTTTTTCGGAAAGTGGATGACATTTCTTGTTTAATATGTATTTTTCAAAATGGTCTGAAAAAGTAAAGATCATTTCTTGTTTTCTCGTTTTTTTTTTATTTCGCATACTGTTTCATTCGAATTCGGCACAACTTCAGAATAACAAAATGCATTAGAATAAATGTTCTTGGAATGTACCTGATGTTGTACTCTTATTTACAAAATGCTAGATGAAGTATTCTTTTCTTAAAATAACACTCGAGTTTATTTTTAAAAAGGCTTCAATAATGCATTTGCTACAACAGAAATCATGCTATTTGTAGCTTAATATAAATTCCTGCAACAACTTAGATTCGGTCAAAAAGGTTATGTAAATATATTTTGTGAATGTTTTTAGTACCAGCAACGTTATTACTAGCCACACTGTAACAACTAGGCACTCAATAACAAGTCTGAAGGGGGTCTCCAAAACGAAGCCTAGCCGGGACTCCAAACCGAAGTCTTCTCCCTATGTTAATCTATAATAATAAAAGAAAGAGTCTGTCTGTTTGTCTGTGGATCGTGAAAGACCTACTTATAATGCTCGAAAAAATTCGAAATTTTTAATATAGATTTCCTGTAATACCTACGTGTGCGCTTGAGGCTTAATTTTTTCATATTTCATTACGATTTTTTAATTAATATAATTATTTACAAAAATACGACATCCACCTGAGAGTGAGAAACCGAAACTGGGGCTTGAAAACACATGGGCCGGGCTGAAACAGGGACTTGACGTCATCCGTAGATAAACATGAAATTCCAGTAATAAGAGCCGTTAAAAAATTAACATGAATTCGATTTCTACTTTTAATTTTCAACTTGAAAGAAACTTTAGAGCGAGCAAAAATTTAGTATAAACACGAAAAATAAAGAGGATTTAATTTGTAGGATTGTTATTTGTTTATATTATTTCATTTCATTTATTGATTGTAGAATGATTACCACATTTGGGTTGTTAAATTTTAAATATTGCCAAAAGTCGCCAATGAGCAGACCGACCATTTTATTATAGCTGTGTCAAAAACAAATCATCGTTATTAAAGGTTAATCCGTGCGACGCCGGGTTTAAAAAGCTAGTCAAATTATAAAATAATTATTTTTTCTAAACCAAATTACTCTGGCTGTATTGAATATTTTTGCAAATGGTTTTTTGTACGATAAATGTAGCTGGATTACAAAACTCTATATTCCCCCTTTTTGAAATTGGTTCGAACATTTTCAGGTAAAATTATTTATTGGATATTAAAAAATACTTGAACCCATTTCAAAATGTGGAATTATAGAGCCTTGTAAGCCAACCACACTTATCAAATAAAAACTCGTTTGTAAAAGCATTCAATACTGCCGGAGTAATTCGGCTTAGAAAGCTATTTTTCCATTGGATTAAGATAGAGAGAAGCCATCTGTCTGGAGACACGGCTACTGCTTTCATTCCCCCTTAAGTACGTTTTAGTGCATTAATATTACAATAAGGTAAATAGAAGTCTCCTTTCTTTAAATGTAAAAGAATTTGAAGACAATACAAATTTCAAGAATACCGTTTTCGGATGAATTATATTTCGTTTGTCGATCTAACTTTGGTTTGTGCTTTACTCTTTTTTTGCAAAAAGCGTCGAAAACTCTTTTCATTAAACAGAAAAATCTATGAAAGTACTTAAAGCATCTACTTGGAGTTATAAAACATTTTTTCAGCATCTTTAAAAAAAACTCCTAACAGTACTCTAATAAAATATATTTTAAGTTTTTTTTTGCTTGTACCATACTTCAGAATACAAATAAAAATATATAACGTCATTTTTATCCTTAATGTGTTACTTTGTTAAAGCAAACACATTTAACAAACACAGTTAAGAATTTAAGGAGGAATGGGAACGGTAGCCGGGTCTCCAATCCTAAATTTTCTCTTTGTGCTAATCCAAAGGAGAGAGAAAAAAACTACGCCAAATTACTCCTGCTGAATTGAATATTTTTACAAATAGTTTTTTTAACATGGTAAATGTAGCTGGTTTAAACCATAGAATATTCAATACATCTGGAGGTCTTTATTGGCTAAGAAAATATATTTTTGCTTTGATTAACACAGAGAAAAGACTTCGTTTTGGAGACACTGTGACCACTCCCCCCCCCCCCCCCTAAGTAAAAACTTCTATGAAAGTTAAATGGGTTTTTTTCTACAATCGTAAAAAAAAAATGTTAAGTAATTCAATTTAAAAGTAACTAAATCAATACATTCTAAAAAATTAAAGGATTTTTTAAAATATAATTAATAAAAAAAGAAAAGCGTATGGCTTAATGAAATGTTCCGAAATGGATTAATCCATGTTAAATCATCACTGAAAATGTCAGAAACGGACCAAAGTATAATCGAATTAAAACTCGTCAAAAAATTGCCTTTATAATTGGTGTAATTTTATTTATCAAAATGGCCCTTTTAATTATTCTTATAATTTAAAGATTAAAAACCATCAGAACGGCAATAGTTTTTAAGTTTTTAGGTCTTGTTTCCTGATTTTAAACCTTGGATTATTAGATACAATAAGAAATATTTTCGACTTAGGCTTTTTTTTAATAATTTACCAAAACTTTTCAAATATCAAACGCTTGTGTAAAAATGCCGCAAGTATAAATTGAATAAGGTGCTTTTATTACATAGCTTAATCTTTTTAATCTTTTTATTCTCTTAATTTACTTATTCTTACAATATAGCTTTTGACAAGTATATAGCGAAATGTGTCTAATTATAACTCTATCCATACTTATATTTTAAATTTCTATGTTTTTTATTATTATCAAATTTAAAGATTGCCTTAATTGTCATCATACAGCATTAAAAATGCAACATTACAAGTACTTTTGACATTCAAATGCACTATTAACAACTCAAATGGTGCTACAAATACATACCAAAATCTGTATTAGCCCTTTATGCCACAAATTAAGATTTAGTTTTAATTATTTACATTTGGCCTATTTTAACGTTAGCATTGCAATTATAAAATAGCGTAAAAAATAATTGGGGCACAAAATTTTCTTTATTCCTCCTCTCTATTTATAATTACTATCTATTCATTCAACAATAGTATTTTGTTAGGAATGAAATATGATTTATCTTTGTCTAAACTTTAATGTGTTGAAAGGGAATTCGGCATTAAAAATCACCTTACCAACTATTTTCCTTCAAACGAGCAATGAAAAGTTTAAAAAAAATGGCTTGTTAAGTGATATTTATAAGTACCATTGGGGCATAAAGTGGCGCAGGATAACTATGGTAAAAGTGTTATGAAGAATTTACTTTACCTTTGGTAGACTTAAATGTGCCAAAACTTAATATGTTAAGAGGTATTGTCAGTCCCATAGAACTAATACATTAGTTTTCTAATCACAACTTCCGCAGAAGTATTGCTTTGCCATATTAGCCCTTTTTTTTCAGGTATGAGAAGCAACATAACATCGAAATGAAACAAATTTTGAAACGAAAATGTTATCTAGTTATTTAATTATATATTTTTGACGTATTAAAATGCCAAAAATTACAGCAGATGGCGACACTGTTTTAAAACTTTATCAATTAATAATTAAATAACCGGATGTTATTTTCTGTTCAATTTTGTTTTAAATTGATGTTATGATGATTCCCATACCTGGTGAAAATGGGATAACATGGCAAAGCAATTCTTTTGCAAAAATTGTGATTTCAAAACTAATGCATTATCTCTATGGGACTGACAGTCCCTCTTAATCAAGCAGCTCCACCTCCTTCCCATTCATTCCAAATTGAACAATGTCAAGTAAAATACCGGCTGTATAAGTTTTGTATTTATAATTACCGTCACGGTGTAAAAGGTAAAATATGGTATAAATACTATTTTAAAAGTTTAATTTTAAAAAAAACTCGATACACGTATTTATTATAAGATGCAGTTATAGGTATTTGTCCATTAAATCCATCTAGTTGAAAATTTTTACATGATAATATTTTTTAAACGGAGTTTACTATGCATATAAATGCATCCGTTATTTTTAAAAGAACCATCAGGGGACCTTAAAACTATTTTAACAACAAACATTTTAGTCATGTTATATCCATTGCTAAGTTTACGGATATCAGATTTAAAATAAATAAGTCTAGTTATTAGGTATAAGAAAAATGTCTCATCTCCAATGTTATTCAGTTGGGACATCTAATCATTTTATTCTGAAATAACAAAAATAAACATGAATAAAAGTTTTCCTTCTCGAAGCCGTGTATCAAGAAAAATACACTCTACTTTGTAATTATTTACATTATTTCTATGTTATCATTTAAGTTTGTATCGGAATTTATCGTAAATTTTGATGACGTAAGTAACGCACTCACACGGGATTATAGGGTTTTGTTTTCTTATAAGATTGAGCAATGTCATGAGATGCGTTAAAAATATGAAAGTTGAAATAAAATGGAGAAACCTTGGCGAGAAAATAAATGAAGAGCCGCCTGAAAGTCACCAAGTTGATGTGATGTGCCGAAACTTCTCACTGAATGAGATTTCAATGCATTTATCTTTTAGAAATGATTGTTAAAATCTGAAAAATACTATTAGCTCAGCAGTGTAGGCTGTAGCACAAGAACTGAAACTTAAAAAATAAATGCTTATCCTTAATAAGGTCCTAACAGTTAGGAATATTAGTGAAACATAATTACAATACAACAATTAGCTGTATAAGTTACTTGATGGATGTTTTTTTAAATATGCCAACTTTACAAAACTTAAAATTTTATTCAGAAATATTTTTATGATTCGATTTTCGTTTGGTGCGAGTTTGATAGTTTGCGTTGTTTCCTATTTCGATATAACTATAATAAAAATGGGTTGGTTTGTTATTGTCGAGTTTTGGCAAACGTGAAAAATTAAAGCAAGCTTCATATAAATATCAAGTATTGTTCAAGCGGAATGTTTATCTAATTCATCAAGTTTCATAACTTGTCAACGCAACACGAATCATTAAATTGAGACAGGTCACTATATTATAACTGTTTGGTTCATATTCCTAAAGCTACACCCGTGCAACGCCGGGTATATAAATCTATTTGATTTGAATAATTGGGATTTTAAAAAGGATTAAGGAAGATTATAAAATAATTATTATTTTTCTGTGGCTGAGTTAATCAAAAATTAACAAAAACAAAAAATCAAGTTAAACGAGAAGAAGGCAAAATTGCTCATGGAATATCATCAAATAACTCGCCAAGTGTTTTTTTGGGCGTATCGTAGAAGGAATAAAGGTTTTCCATGGCGAACCGATTTCTGCATTAGTTTTGTGCCGAAAGCATTTCTAACTCATTCTAATCTCCACGATTAAAAATAACCTGAAAAATGTAACGTGTTTGTCGAGAATGGTTGATAATAACGGGTTTTCATTTCACAATATTTTGTAAAGGATAAAGATTCAAAATTTCTCATAATTTATAAGCATCAGAACTTTTTTTTGTTACGTTGAATATTGGGGTTTGAGGTTGCAGAAAAATCGATGAGATAATTTTTGTCATCATTTAGAATGATGCAACTTTCGACGCCCTATGTAATTATCATTTATCATTTCAAGATAAATTTGTACCATTTAGTATTAGAAAATATTTTTAACAAAGATTGCTTTAATCTATGAAATATAAATTAATTACAAAATATTCTTAATAGGTTAATCGAGGAATATAGTTAACGAAATATTCTTAATAGTTAATAATTCTTTTTAAGTTAATATTTATTTAGTTTTAATTAAAATGAAATAGCGTTACTAGAAAAACTTGGAGGGTGTAGCACTACACGATTTTCAATTACCACTCAATAAATCAATGCCCACATTTAAATGTAATTGGTTTACCAATAAGGTAATTTTAATAACTTTAAAACCTAAAAAGTTCCATGGCAGCTACCCATTGCGCGCATGCGCGATTTTCTCGAAAACCATATTATGACATTCGACAGGTGTTGTAATGTTATGGAACTGGAACGTGTACCAAATTTAAAGTCCTGAGCTCTTTAAGTAGTGGTTACTTGAGTAGTAGTGGAGATGTAGACAGACAATATGCCAGACGGATTAATGCTCGAAAACCACTTTTTAAAATCAGCACCCTCCAAAACGCGTAGAAAACACAAAATCTCAATTTTGGATTTTCGACTCCATCGCAATACTTTCATTGTGTTATATTTCCTATTAGGCAATCTAAAGTAATAATAATGTATAACTTTATAGTAAATGAGAGAAAAAAAACTTTTTAGTTCCAGAAATTTCCAGATTAAGAAAACCGTTTAGTAGTAACAGAAAGTTTAAAATATAATAATTTTGCTATTTACTTGAGTAAGACTGCAATTACTTAACCCATGCTATCGTACTTACCAAAAACGCATAGAATAAGCCAAATTTAAATGCAACTTGTTGTTGCAAAATCTGCACTAATAACATGCTTGCCTAGCTATAAAGCAAAACAAATCCTTTGCAATATTTCAGCAATTTCGCACAAATTACAGCTGGCATTGCATTAAGCAACCTGTTCCAGGGAACAACGGAAAGGGTCATTTATGCTAATGCCCCGTCCTTAAAACTAATTGCTACTTTCTCTCTCCATAACATTAACAGGGACATTAAATGGAATGGACTGTTCATTGGCTAACCTAAAAGCGGGACTGACATCAGTCGTGTAACTTGAGCTAATGTCACGTGGGTTGGGACAGAGAAAATTTGCGAAACTCTAAACAATACTATACCTTGTCTATCTAGAATGCGAGCCTCGAAAGCATTTTCCTCCCCCATCCCCGCATGTGGTTTTCTTAGAAACGGCGTGAGCATGTTTTTTTCCACCCTACTTGGGTTTGAACTGTTCGGATTGTTAACCTCACAACAGAACCTCAAACGCGTTAGGTTTAGAAAAGCGATGCTTTCCCCCCGTTTCCTAGAAAATCAAGCGAAGGGATGGGGAAGAAAGTCTTTTCGAGGCTCGCATAGTAAATAGACCGATTATAGTGATATTGCTTTTAGTTTGTTTACAAATTACAAAAAAAATATGGTTAATTTGGCGAATTGTATCATGTTTCCAAGCAATGAAAATGGCCAAATGTGGTAAACGTTCAACTTCATATTTCATACATTTTGATAGCAATAGAAACCCTATGTTAAATTTCCAAGCTCGCCAAAACAACTGATAACAGACCAGCTATTATATCATAGCTATACCAAAAGTAATCAACAGTACAATGTATGAATCTAATGTATTTGTTGCTCAACTACAATAAGCAAATTTTAAATATAATTTTTATTAATTCCTTTGCATTTCGGCAGCGATAAAGTAGTCAAATATAGTACTCTTTCTCGCCAAATAAGGTATTCATCTGGTCCCCTCTTCAACTGGCCTTTATCTATTAGAATAGTGGTATATTTATCTTTACGTCGTTGTATTTTATCTCTACACGAGTCAACCACCTCACCGCTAAAGCTTGCTAATGTTTCAGCTTGTTAAAAGATCGTTTAAGGCACAGGGCCTAATTTCATTTACCTTACCGATTCAGTAATTGTTTTAAATGACATTTTGAGTTAGATGTCTTTGAGTTGCAGTTCAAACCAAAATTATTCTGACAATTCATATTGTTTATTATTTTTGTTTTATGTTCCTGATGTTTAGTTTTATTTATGAAATAATTTAACTTATGATCAGTTTTCGTCAAAGATTTAATGTATATAATGTATATAAATGATTTATATTGTTCAAACATAACATCAATTTCAATTTACAGTAAGAAAAATTATGCGGAAGAATGTATTGATAACAAAACACTATCATTTTTTTTAATATTTACATTTTACTTGATTTTTTTTACTTCTTTTTCTCTAAAACGCAAGCAAAGGACGTCTAATTGTCGTAATATAATTGAGTTTATTAAAGAATAAACTATGAATATTGATTAAATATACCAATTCTATTTTCCAACGAAGATACACGAAGAAAACAACGGTGATTCATGGCGCAACTAGTTGACATGTTTCGCAAACACGGAGGTCCTACTTCATTAGAAAAATTCTGATGAAGAAGGACCTTGCATTAGTATGAGACAAATTGCAACAGATTCCCTAACAGCCAGGTTTGTCACAGTTACGTCGCTGCAACGTAATTTTTTGTCACTCTAGGTCACAGTCGCAATGGGACAAGTATGTGACATCACAGTGATATCGCGTAAGTCGCCGTCACAATGTGACTGGTATGCGATATCAAAGGGATGTCACTGTGCGATCTTGCAGTGACATCATATTGTGACTTGTATGTGATATCGCGTAAGTCGCCGTCACAATGTGACTGGTATGCGATATCAAAGGGATGTCACTATGCGATCTTGCAGTGAAAAATCATATTGAGACTTGATAGTATGATAATGCGTAAGTCGCCTCACAATGTGACTGGTATGCGATATCAAAGGATGTCACTATGCGATCCGTGCAGGACATCATATTGTGACTGTATGTGATATCGCGTAAGTCGCCGTCACAATGTGACTGGTATGCGATATCAAAGGGATGTCACTATGCGATCTTGCAGTGACATCATATTGTGACTTGTATGTGATATCGCGTAAGTCGCCGTCACAATGTGACTGGTATGCGATATCAAAGGGATGTCACTATGCGATCTTGCAGTGACATCATATTGTGACTTGTATGTGATATCGCAGTGATGTCATCTAAATCCCAGTCAAAATGCGACATTGCTGCGATATCATCGATATCCATGTTACGTAGAAGATACGTAACAAAAGCGGACATTCAACTTCTATGTGACAAAAAATGGCTTTGAATGTGACATCACAGCGATCTTCGGTGACTTGTATGTGATATCGCTTTTCGCCACATACTCGTCACATGGCTGTTAGGGTTGTTTCATTTTTAATTCTGGAAATTTATTTATTTCGTTTTTTACAAAAAAAAGTCTCGTATTTTAAGGCAAGAGCATTCTCGAATTTGAGAATGCAAACGTTACCAAAAATAAACGGATGTTCCGGAAATTAACGCTCTTTTACTCTGAATCATTTTGAGAGGGTTTTTTTTACTGTATACTTTCAAATAATTACTTTTGAAAATAAAATAGTTTACATTTACAAAACATGTGTAAAAAAATTGAAAAAATTACCTAAATTTTCTCGTCACGTATACTGTACACAGATCAATCAGCTTGCTATTTTATTCATTATGTTTCACTTAGCAGTTAGATACAAATCTTTTTTAAAAAATGATAGTGTGACAGAAGTAAGTAAATCACTTTGTATTATAAAATAACATCCTAATAATCCGAATAGTTTTTAATAAATGACATAATATAAACAGTCTAATAAGAGTAAGTTCAAAAAGAACTAGAATAGTCTACTTTCCAGTTTAGTTTAGTTTAGTTTAGTTTAGTTTGAATTATCGTCGCACTAGAGCGACACGAGGGCATTGGGTGACGGGGCCGTCGTATATTTAGAACCACAGTCAAGTGACGAGCCAACGACACCTGAGTTGGCAAACCCAACACAAACCGTTAAGGGCGACATCGTACGCAGCGTTGTGACTTTGGAGCGTATTTTAATTGCACTCCCTCTATACGGGGTATTATGCGTCGCACATTTTTGACTGCACGGGCCGTTTATAGGTCGGCAGTTATTTTGGCGAAGCCCGGATCCGAACCTGGGACCTTTCACATGCTAGGCGAGCGAGCGCCTAACCGACTGGGATCCCCAGCCCCTACTTTCCAGTACTTTAATACTTACTGAAGTTCTGTTAATACAGATAAACAGATATAAGAAAACAACGTATAACACATAGGTTTATAATATCATACATTTCCAACTACAATATATTTTATTTAATCAGAATGTTGGAACTGAATTTTAAAAAAAAAGCCCGTTCGAGACTGATGAACAGATGGACGGAAAATCATTAGCGACAGACGGAATTTAAAATATATATTGGTGTGTCATATCAGACCTCTCGAACTTTTTTTAATCGGATGGTTAGAAGAGAAATTATAACAAAACGTCATATAAAGGACAGGTAAGCAGACGGACGCAAAAGCAATTTTTATCAGCGAACGGATAGACATAATTTGGAAGGGTGGTACAAATGAACGGACGGACAGACAGACGGAAATCTTCACGAAATTCAATTTCTCCACGTCAATACTTACTTTCCATTTATTTGAATTCTTTCGAATTAAAAAAAAAGAATTTCGGCTAAAAATAGCATTTAACGCTGAAGTTTATCCCCTGATTTTTGTCTCCTATCACAGAAATTACTACTACTTTGAATTGATATACACAGTGGTAACATTTTATGAGTTCAAAAACGAAAGAGGCCAAATAATTTGAAATAATAAATTTAAATAATAAGTGTTTACAAAAAATGTTAGTAAGAATTTTTTTTTGTTTAGATACGGATAATGTCGGGACATATTATTTTTCGGGTGGTATTATTTTTGTTCTTTTATCTATTTTATCCAACTAACCATACTCTTTTATTGCAAATAAACTTGAAAGTATCCGGTTTAAATTGTTTTTATGTTTAATGTAATTAATACAATTTTGTCAGGATTCGCATCTCTTTTAAATCTATCTTCCTTTTGATATAATGATATCGTACAAGTTTTAAAGAATGCCAACAATGTTATCTCAAATTTTTAAAACACAATTACACTTATTATCTTTACAAACCATCTTTAATGTGTATTCTTCTTGAAATTCGATGATTTAAAAAATACAATTGTGCGTGCTCTAAATTAGAATTATTTTCTAAGGCAAAGAGATTAAATCACAGAATGAGTTTTGAAAAGACAAAGATCGAAAATTTACCATAAAAACTTCAAAACATGAATCTTAAAGGCATTTAAAGCAGAAATTAGTTGCTTCAAAAATCTTATAAAAACCTTTAAGATAATAATGAAGAAAAGATTTTTAAATTAAGTAAAATTTATTAATGAAGTAATTGATTAACTTCCAGAATTTTAATTAGCTTCAACGGGATTGTCAACTAATACGTTCTTTGTTTAGGTTTATCTCGAAAAAAAATCTCTTTAAGTACACCATCTTATCTCGCCTTTATTATATTCATTGAGCCAACGTTAAAAGTACGCTTCAATGCCCAAGATTAAAAATTAGTCTTCATACATGCACTTCACGCTTTTTCTAGTTGATTTTTTTTAGGGAAAAATAATAATTTCCTCTCAGTGGAACTAAATTTATGCGTAGAAAGAAACGCGTTTTTATCGAAAGATGCAGTACCGCCTGCTATGAGATTGATAAAAATGTAAATCAGTTAAAGTGTGTTTTTTGCTTTTAAAACACACAAGGCAATACATCGCCCTGGGCGCGGGATAAAGTGACACTCGTGATTTTGAGTTAATATGGAATAAACGCCACTTTTTCACGAAGGCGCGATTATTCGAATTGTACACAGAAAAGTGATGTAACTAAATTTTGTGGCAAAATTACGAAATTTAGAGACCTATCAATTTCTGAAATTCTAAAATTTTAATCTATACAGTTTTTAGACAGTCAGTAGTAAATCCATCAATATTTCATCGAAGAACAAAGAAATTAAACAAGTTGCCCAGTTTACGGAAAAGTGCTATTAACAAAAGAAAATGATTCAGGAATACTGTCTGAATCTTACATTTTCCATTGCATCGCATGACAAAGCTATGAGCGTGTTACACTACACGACTTTCTACACTACTCAAAACAATTAGGGGAACGCATGGTTTAAACTCTTTCACCCCCAATGATTCCATTTGGTATCATCAGCTTCCGATTTTTTTTCTTACTAAGTTAAGCTCGTACTTATGTATCGTTAGGTGGAAGAATCATGTCTTTTGAAGAATTAAATCATGTTTGTTTTAATTAAATGAAAATATGAAAAACATGGTAAAATAAAATTCACTCCCAAAACATTTTATGCAATAAATTGACCCTGAATTCTTCACGCTTGCATTCTTAGATGTTTAAAAATTGATTTAACCTTTTTTTTACAAGTTAAGTATTGAAAAAATTATAGTTACAATTTATTCAAAAGTTATGATTCCATTATTTCCCTCCTTAAATTTTAGTTAAAAAATTAAGATTTTTTTCCCTGTTTTTTTACCATTTCATTCTGAATGCATAATGAATCTATTTCACAAATTTTAGATTTTTATAATAGAAAAAGTTGGATGAAAGGTAAAAAGTACTCAAGTTTCCTTAGAGGATTGTCAGTCCATAGAGATGCATTAGTTTAATCACAACTTCCAAAAGTATGCTTGCATGTTAGCCTTTTTCCAGGTATGGAATCAACTATCATCGAAATGAAACAAATTTTGAACGAAAGTTATCTAGTATTTAATGATATTTTGAAGTTTAAATGCCAAATTACGCAAAAAGCTGTACGCTACCTTGCGCAACCTCATTTCCTCGAAACCTTATTGACTCCTAAGGTCTGGGAATTCTTGTACTAATTTGGATCCTTAACTTTGAGTTCCACGTAAAGTGTTTAGCCAAGCGACAAGCAACACAATGTTAGAAAGGCAACTTGAAAGTTGCAGAAAAAAAAATCTTCATTCGGATTTTAGACACCATTGCAATACTGTCAATACCTTATATTTAATATTAGGTAATTAAAAGTAAAATGAAGGATCTGCTAACTATATATCAGCTGTTGTAGTGATCATTTTAAGATTTGCTATAAACACCAGATCTTCAAATTTTGAATAGTTTAGTATTTTAAAGTAGAAAGTTATATTTGCCTGATACTCCACTTTTCCGCTCATAATACGAATTATTGTGTAAAATCGTCGGTTTTACAATGCGCCACTTTTCCTGTTTTATTTTGGAGGCACAAACTTTATTTTGATGTTTGAATGCATTTTTTAAAAAAAATTTTTCTAATACTGAGAAGATATTTTAAATTGAAAGCATTTCACTTTTGGAGATCTGAAAGGCGTTGATATTAGTTCTTCTAAAAACTCGGTGTTGTAAATTGAGATGCATGAATATATTATCACATAGAAAATTAAAATGCTGGTGTAGAAATTGCTTACTCAAAATACATAGCCATCAGACATCCCTTTTTAGGTATAATCTGCATAAAAAGTATATAAGCTGGAGAAATTTTTAATTTATATTTAAGTGCCTATTTAAACTGCGAAAAAACGCCTTGGATGCGAAAGTAAAAACCAAAAACAATCAATCTAAACTATGATGCGAGGTAAAAAAAAAAAAGGTGTTTGGAAGTTTATGCCGGATATGGTATTCAGTGCATTGCAGTAACTTAAACTTTTACTGTAGAACTCCAATTATCCGAAGAGTTGCTGATTATCCGATTTCAGAAAACATTTCCCTCCGCCAGTGTGTTTCTGTTGTATGTCATAACTAGTTATTCTTTGGTCTAACCAAAAAAATAATTACTAAGCATGACATCCAACAAATACAAAAAGTAACAAATATGCCGGGTATAAAGGTTTATAAGTCTCATATAAACTTTTGTACTAACAGTAACTGCCTTTATTTTATGTAGTCATCGGTGTGGTATGTAAATTATCGTTTTAATATATAGTGCAGTATAAACTTTTAATATCTATCATTCACCATAACTTCTAAAAGAAACCAACATTCCAACATAAGTTAAATAAAAAAAAATATTTCAAAAAAGCTACAACTCGAACTGCCAAACGAAACCTTCACTTTGGTATTGGTTGATGCCGACTGCTACAGGATCTCACAGCCCAAAATAATATGTTAAGTACCATATCTTTTTTCCCATTCACTCCAATTATCCAAATTTCCGATTATCCTATGGTGGTTAGGTTCCAATTGCTACGGATAATTGGAGTTCTACTGTATTTGTCAGTTTTACAACGCGATGCGAGTTAATAGTATTTAAGTTTGACACATTTATACTTTTATGTGCCTTCATTAGAGGGGGGGGGGAGAGGAATTAGTTCTTCACTGTCAATTTTTTCTCTTTGTACTAAATAATTCCTCATTTCTCACTAATATTTACCAACTTTCGATCCTAATCCTTTAGCATCATTAAAACCTGCACCCTAACTTGACATCATGTTTCAAAATTCAAATGTCACCGACTTTACCTCGCCCTTGTGCTTAGCCTGATCCACTACTCTAATCATCGACGTTTTCCCATCGGGAAGTCGAGTCGACATTTTAGGAGTACGACTCGGAAACGAGGGAATTTTATACCGATTAATTTCCTTACCTACTTTTTGTTACTTAAATACTTATTGAAATCGCTTCGAAAAAAGTAGGTTTGTAACAGTAACTGTCAACTAGACCGTTCTCACAAGACTTATCACATTTGCCAAAAAAATTCGCCCACACACACGCATCCATTTTTCAATCGAGAACTTCTAAAACCAAAATAAACTTTTTCATTAATTTTTTACGACAAATTAAATGTTGTTATTATCCCATCTGCTAAAGTTATTTTCATTGAAAATGGTTAATAAAATTGCCACAGTAGTCAAATACTAGCATCCGTTCCAGTGGCATAACTTGGCACTATGTTCCAAAATTCAAATGTCAGCGGACCCTTGTGCTTAGCCTGATCTACCACTCTATCATCGACGTTTTTCCCATATCGAGTCGGGACATTTGGGGGGTTTACGACTCGGAAACGAGTGGAATTTTATCCACGACTCCCTAAGTCAGGTGTTTATGACCTAGTGGAATAGTGTGTCGTCAGTTGCCCCTCTAGGACGCATAAACAGGTCACACTTGTGACCGACTATGCAAACAGAATGGCTTTTTCGAGGCGGCCCGGGCACTAACTCACTTAGGGAAGTCGCTGTTTTTCTATGGAGGTGAAGAATATGGGATTTTGGAAGAACTGCTAGTGTTTTAAATATTATTTTTTTTTTGGTTTTAAATATTTTTTTCCGTTTAATTAATTTAAACTTTTAATTACTGGAACCTCGAACATGGTATTTTGTAAATTCTTCTTTTAGTCTGATTTAGTTCTTCAACAGAATTAATGAATAACCTTTAATTTTAAATTGCAGTTTTTATGAAGTCATTTCTAAACGAGGCTGCTTTCATGGAAGATCTAGCCTTTTGCATACTCGTAATATTCCCCAGAACTTGGAGCCCTTGTTATGTGGCACCATCTAGGCAGATGTCGCTACCAATTTTGATGCTCAGATTATAATGAATCTGAGTTATCTGTGAATGTTAAAGTATGCCAAGATTTAAGTTTGCCGAAAGAGCTAGAGACCAATTGGGCACTCAAAGATTCTTTTACATCAGTGTTTCCCAACCGGTGGTACACGTACCACTGGTAGTACGCGGGAAAATTTCAGGTGGTACGCGTGAGTGATGTGAGCAACATGATGCTATTAATAGCTTCTGTACGATCTGTTCTGCATCTTCTGTTGAGCATATTACTCATTTTTTTAAAACATTAACATTATTTTAAAGAGAAATCTTTAATTAACTTCTGGATCGGATGTAAAACCTAGTACCCTTGTCTTCGAAATTGTGCTTGCTTTCTTGAATTATCGTCGTTCAAGAGTGAAAAGTTAAGGTTCCGTGACTTCCTAAGTTTATGTTTCTAATCAACAGACAAACACCGAACAAGTTTCGCACTAAAGACTATAAAAGTATATTTTGAACGATGATTAATTTTTTGCTGAATTTGTACTTTCTATTAAATTTTTTTTATCGTCCTATGGGTAATAATAAAACTGTAAATAAATACGATTTGCATCTTTTTATTTCTCTTTTATTATAAGCATGTTATAAATAAACAAATATCTAACTATTAAATATGAAGTTTTCTCTGAACTTGAATTAAAATCCTTTGAACAATTTTAGACGAGTAAATATTATACGTTTATTAAAATATTTAGGTCTGGTGGTCCGCCGAAATTTCTCAAAAAGTCAAGTGGTACGCAGGTGCAAAAAGGTTGGGAACCCCTGTTTTACATGATACACAATCATATGACATGCGTCTCGTATGACTTAAGAGGAGGGCACGTAATACGGTACAGCCACTGAGCCTTATGTCAGATCAGTAAGCCGGTATTTTAGTATTCCTGAAAAAGTTATAATAAGAAATCCTTATACGCTTAGTCGAATTTATCCACGTGTCTATTTTCCGATCTAAAGACTGGTTATACCAGTGATTGAATCACAATCCTCTTGGTTCTTAAGGTTGATACTGGAACTAAAGAAACCAACTTTATTTTCGTTCTGAGACTCATTTGAACAATGCGTACCAAAAGTTTAAAAACAACCCTAACTAAACGAGTGAGAAAGACGAAATAGATTATGCGTGTATCTATTGAAATAATAAAAATAACAAAATACTCACTCTTGTCTTTAGTAGTCCGGAACTGTAATTTTTTTTTAAATTGTAATTTCTTTTGACAGAGATTTCGGTAAATATCAACTCTTCTAGCACAATTTTTCTCTCAGTTCCCAAAACTTTCACTCCATAAACTTTCTATCAATAGATTTCAAAACCTTTACTTATCGAAAATCCCAAGTTGCAAGAGATCTTTGCATTCATTCGAAAAGGAACGACAGATTCGCTAAGATCTAAGGAATCAATTACGTCACAAGTACATGACGTTAGAATATGCAAATTTTGGTTATCAGAACTAAAGTCAGCTTTCGACACTTTTATCTACGCATTTTAGGAAGAGCATCTTTAGTATTAAATCGATGACTGATTAAAGTTGTTAAAGTATTTTATTATTTGTATTACTTCAATAAATACATGCATAATTCATTGCATTATTCTAACTCATAAACCTATATTAAATTTGAAAAAATGATTATCTATAAATATTTGGGAAGCGCATTATAGTGGTTAATATTTCAATTATTCATGTGTCATATTAAGTAACAAAATAGAGAATCAAATAAATATTTTCAGATTAAGTTTGAGTGTTGTTGTTTGTTGTTTCTAATGCCACTCGGTAACCGAGCCCGAGTAGAGAACTACCGATTTTAAGGCGAAGTGGGGCGGCTTCCGTTTTTAATTGAGCGCCACAAGGGAGGAAGTCCGACTTTTGCTCGCAGCATGACACATCCGTTTTACAGGAAGGTCCCTTTCACCATCCATTCTCACTCAACATATCGGAATTTTGATCCAGATCAAGGGTATAACCCCTGATCTGGTACCCCAGAGGTATTAATTTGTTTAAGTTTGAGTTAAAATGTTTACTTAGTTTTCAAATGCTAAATATTTGTACGGTTTGGGTAAAAAACTAAAAACGTTGGATTTTTTTAACACATTTTTAGTTTTTTCATTAATTTTTGTCATTTGAATTTTGAGCCTTTTTTTTTAGAATTTCCTGTATGTGGACGAAAAAGTATATAAACAGGAGAAAACAACATACCCGTCTTATATTGAACATCCATACATATTTTCCGTTATTTTCTTCAAGAGGAAGTCGTTATTTAAAATATTGGAAATGGGAATATGCGGGAGAGAACGGAAAGAAGTTTCCTGGAGGTATGGTAGGTTTCGGAAATGATGTGTCATATTTTCTTCCAAAAATAGATGGGATTCTTTCTTCTATAGAAAAACACCAATTACGAAATATTCACAGCTATACAGGAGTGATTCTATTGAAGGCTGGTTTTGATGATAAAGGTTATTCTTTATAGTTCAGAATTGGAAAAACATTCAAATTGTGGCTATAGTGTTTTTAGCTTTCAACGCAGTGACAGTTCCTTTATTTAATTAAGTAGTATATGGAATATAAATCACAGTAATTCTATATTTATTGGTTTTTAAGTTATTTCTCAAAAAGGCATAAATTATTGCAAAAAGGCAATATTGGAAAACAAATCTATGTAATTCTAAATATTAAAAAAACGATTATAAAAATCCTTTGGATTCCTACAACCAGACTCTATCCAAACAATAATTATGTATTCATACAAATACATGGCACATCTGTTGTTGTGGTTTCCCATCCCCCTGGACAGGAAAGCCTACACCAGGTCCAAAGGACCTGGTCGCATTAGAAGATTAACAAGAAGTTCTTAAAGAACTAAAATAGCCTACTTTCCTGTTACTTAAATACTTACTGAAATTCTAATCGGGAAACAACTAGGTTCTAGTAAAGCTATTCAACTAGGTACAGTAAACATCATCAACAATTTTACACATTTATACACATTAGAAAAAAATCGCTAAACACAGCACACAGCTATAATTTAAACTTCTAAAAGCCAAAATCAATTATATTTCTTAATATTCTTTCGCAAATTAACTTAGTATTATTTATCGTCTGCTCGATTTATTTGTAGTTCGAAGAATAATTAAATATTTATTAATAACAAAAGTAATGAAACTACTCCAAACTACATTAAAAAAATAAGAAATGTAAATTAAAACTAAGCATAATTGTATGCAAAAAATATGCCTTGCCGCTTTCTTGGTAAACTATTAATGAACAATCAAAGAATCACATTGTGCTACATTTTATGACGTCATTCCAAACTGATTCATAAAAAAAATATTTTGCTTCAAATATTTTTAAATAAATAAAGTTTCTCATGCCATTGTTGATTTGGCCAACAATGATTTAAATGACTCAAAATTGAATTCCAATGCAAATTCAATGGGAAATTCGCCGACAGATAGTAAATTTATGTCCGTCCGGACGTACAGATAGGCGGACAAAAAGTATGAGACTTGGGTCTCTGAGGTCATAGCTTTCTAACAAAAAAAGAATTTTTAAGATCCGATGGATAAAACCGATTTTGGAAGGGGGGTACGGACAGACAGACGGACAGACAGACAGACGGACATCGACCGCATGTCAATACCTACTTTTTCATTTTTTTAATTCTTTTGAATTAAAAAAGAAAAGTAGGCTTTCTAGCTCATCGATCAGATTCTTCCATGGGACGACTAAACAGCTAAGAATGGGATTGCACATCTAAAATGTTTCGAAAAAAATTTAATTCCGATATTGGTGAAAATCTTCACACTCAGAAGTCGTTCAGTTTTCGACTGTCACAAACGCTTTCTTTCCATCGACTATACTATATCGAAATCTATATCTTCACAAAACCACGCCTGGTACAATTCATGCAAGAATTGCATTCCTAAAGTGATCAATATAACACAATTGGATGATGATGGAAAATGATTCAGGAATACTGTCTGAATCTTACATTTTCCATTGCATCGCATGACAAAGTGACTACTCAAAACAATTAGGGGAACGCATGGTTTAAACTCTTTCACCCCAATGATTCCATTTGGTATCATCAGCTTCCGATTTTTTTTCTTACTAAGTTAAGCTCGTACTTATGTATCGTTAGGGGGAAGAATCATGTCTTTTGAAGAATTAAATCATGTTTGTTTTAATTAAATGAAAATATGAAAAACATGGTAAAATAGAATTCACTCCCAAAAAATTTTATGCAATAAATTGACCCTGAATTCTTCACGCTTGCATTCTTAGATGTTTAAAAATTGATTTAACCTTTTTTTTACAAGTTAAGTATTGAAAAAATTATAGTTACAATTTATTCAAAAGTTATGATTCCATTATTTCCCTCCTTAAATTTTAGTTAAAAAATTAAGATTTTTTCCCTGTTTTTTTACCATTTCATTCTGAATGCATAATGAATCTATTTCACAAATTTTAGATTTTTATAATAAAAAAAGAAGTTGGATCTGAAAGGGTAAACAAAAGTACTCAAAGTGCTTCCTTAAGAGGGATTGTCAGTCCCATAGAGCTAATGCATTAGTTTTCTAATCACAACTTCCGCAAAAGTATTGCTTTGCCATGTTAGCCCTTTTTTTTTCCCAGGTATGAGAATCAACATATCATCGAAATGAAACAAATTTTGAAACGAAAATGTTATCTAGTTATTTAATTATATATTTTTGAAGTTTTAAAATGCCAAAAATTACAGCAGATGGCGACACTTGGACAATTGCAGCGTTTTCCACAAACATATTTATTCGATTAAGCATATTAAAAAACCTCTAAAACTTAAGTATTTCTGGTTTTAAAGATGTATTTCTTTTTAAATTCATTTTTAAAGTTAATGATACGTCACTTCTTTAAACCTCTCTTAGCATAACAGATGACGTCACGATTGGCTTTTTTTTTTGTTCTTGGCGTGTTATTTGGTATCACGTTTCACCGTATCGCTTTTGAAACTGTGAAACTTGCTTTCATCCTTATCAAACTCTTAAAAAAGTTATGCTATTATACAGAAACGTGTCATGTTCATTCCAGTTAATTTCTTCAAACGTTGAACGATTTCACTCGATTTCACTCGACTATTCCGATCAGATCCAACAGTCAATAGTTCTGCAATAGCTCATACGCGCTCTAGTATGTGTATTTTAACTAACAACCAAACTTGGAACAAGCTGTTTAACTTCCTTGATATGAACTGGTTACAAATAATATTGTCTTCTTTTAATGAGGTTTCGCAGAAATTGTAAGGTTTACTATTTTATAAACTGCATTACAGCATAGATCGAAACATCGCCAAAAACATAACAGTTGACGTCAGAGCTGTTTTCAGTGACGTACATTTTCGGCAAATTTCAAATGCATTTTTTGTTGAAATTAAATATATTTGTGAATATTTAACCTTACATTCGGAATCTGCAGCTTCTAATGTACCAGAAAAACACACATATTATGAATTTCGCGTTTCATGCAACTTGTCCATTAATAATTAAATAACCAGATGTTATTTTCTATTCAATTTTGTTTTAAATTGATGTTATGATGATTCTCATACCTGGTGAAAATGGGATAACATGGCAAAGCAATTCTTTCGCAAAAATTGTGGTTTCAAAACTAATGCATTATCTCTATGGGACTGACAGTCCCTCTTAATTGTTTTGACCAGTGTATTTCTGCTCAATAAATCAGCTCACACATTATTAATTATATACCTCTTATAAGGTAATTTCACTAACTTTAAAACCTAAAAAGCTGTCTAACAGCTACCCTTTGCGCAACCTCAATTTCCTCGAAAACCTTATTATGACGTCCTAGAGGTACTAGGAATTCTTGTACTAAATTTGGAGTCCTTAGCTCTTTGAGTTCCAGCTGTAAAGTGTTTTCAGCCAAGCGGACCAATGTTCGAACACAATTGAAGAGCTTAGTGGAAGAACGTGCTAAGTGACAAAAAGGTGAAACTGAGAAAATGAGCTTTAAAAATTTTTCGATTGCCTTTATATTTTTTAAAACGGCACTTACAGAAGGTAAAAAGTATACTTAAATTAAAATTTATATAAAGTGGGAATCTTGTTTCCTTTAAAGGATGAAACAATCTGTTCATTAACACGAAAATCTCAATTTTTTCAAAAATGTCACTTAGCACGTTCTTCCACTAAGCTCTTCAATTGTTTTAGAATAGGCAACTTGAAAAGTGTGCAGAAAACAAAAAAAAATCTTCATTTCGGATTTTAGACACCATTGCAATACTGTCAATACCTTATATTTAATATTAGGTAATTAAAAGTAAAATGGAAGGATCTGCTAACTATATATCAGCTGTTGTAGTGATCATTTTAAGATTTGCTATAAACACCAGATCTTCAAATTTTGAATAGTTTAGTATTTTAAAGTAGAAAGTTATATTTGCCTGATACTCCACTTTTCCGCTCGTAATACGAATTATTGTGTAAAATCGTCGGTTTTACAATGCGCCACTTTTCCTGTTTTATTTTGGAGGCACAAACTTTATTTTGATGTTTGAATGCATTTTTTAAAAAAATTGTTCTAATACTGAGAAGATATTTTAAATTGAAAGCATTTCACTTTTGGAGATCTGAAAGTGCGTTGATATTAGTTCTTCTAAAAACTCGGTGTTGTAAATTGAGATGCATGAATATATTATCACATAGAAAATTAAAATGCGGGTGTAGAAATTGCTTACTCAAAATACATAGCCATCAGACATCCCTTTTTAGGTATAATCTGCATAAAAAGTATATAAGCTGGAGAAATTTTTAATTTATATTTAAGTGCCTATTTAAACTGCGAAAAAACGGCCTTGGATGCGAAAGTAAAAACCAAAAACAATCAATCTAAACTATGATGCGAGGTAAAAAAAAAAGGTGTTTGGAAGTTTATGCCGTGTATGGTATTCAGTGCATTGCAGTAACTTAAACTTTTACTGTAGAACTCCAATTATCCGAAGAGTTGCTGATTATCCGAATTTCAGAAAACATTTCCCTCCGCCAGTGTGTTTCTGTTGTATGTCATAACTAGTAATTCTTTTGGACTAACCAAAAAAAATAATTACTAAGCATGACATCCAACAAATACAAAAAGTAACAAATATGCCGGGTATAAAGGTTTATAAGTCTCATATAAACTTTTGTACTAACAGTAACTGCCTTTATTTTATGTAGTCATCGGTGTGGTATGTAAATTATCGTTTTAATATATAGTGCAGTATAAACTTTCAATATCTATCATTCACCATAACTTCTAAAAGAAACCAACATTCCAACATAAGTTAAATAAAAAAAATATTTCAAAAAAGCTACAACTCGAACTGCCAAACGAAACCTTCACTTTGGTATTGGTTGATGCCGACTGCTACAGGATCTCACAGCCCAAAATAATATGTTAAGTACCATATCTTTTTTCCCATTCACTCCAATTATCCAAATTTCCGATTATCCTATGGTGGTTAGGTTCCAATTGCTACGGATAATTGGAGTTCTACTGTATTTGTCAGTTTTACAACGCGATGCGAGTTAATAGTATTTAAGTTTGACACATTTATACTTTTATGTGCCTTCATTAGAGGGGGGGGGAGAGGAATTAGTTCTTCACTGTCAATTTTTTCTCTTTGTACTAAATAATTCCTCATTTCTCACTAATATTTACCAATATTTCGATCCTAATCCTTTAGCATCATTAAAACCTGCACCCTAACTTGACATCATGTTTCAAAATTCAAATGTCACCGACTTTACCTCGCCCTTGTGCTTAGCCTGATCCACTACTCTAATCATCGACGGTTTTCCCATCGGGAAGTCCCGAGTCGGGACATTTAGGGGAGTACGACTCGGAAACGAGGGGAATTTTATCACCGACTCCCTACTTCCCTAACCTACTTTCTTGTTACTTAAATACTTATTGAAATCGCTTCGGAAAACAAGTAGGTTTGTAACAGTAACTGTCAACTAGAACCGCTTCTACACAAGATTTATACACATCTTGCAAAAAAATTCGCCACACACAGCACCATTTTTTAATCAAAACTTCTAAAACCAAAATAAACTATTTTCATTAATTTTCTTACGCAAAATTAATTATTATTATTATTTATCATCTGCTAAATTTATTTTCATTTTGAATAACGGTTATATAAAATTGCCACAGTAGTCAAATACTAGCATCCGTTCCAGTGGCATAACTTGGCACTATGTTCCAAAATTCAAATGTCAGCGGACCCTTGTGCTTAGCCTGATCTACCACTCTATCATCGACGTTTTTCCCATATCGAGTCGGGACATTTGGGGGGTTTACGACTCGGAAACGAGTGGAATTTTATCCACGACTCCCTAAGTCAGGTGTTTACGACCTAGTGGAATAGTGTGTCGTCAGTTGCCCCTCTAGGACGCATAAACAGGTCACACTTGTGACCGACTATGCAAACAGAATGGCTTTTTCGAGGCGGCCCGGGCACTAACTCACTTAGGGAAGTCGCTGTTTTTCTATGGAGGTGAAGAATATGGGATTTTGGAAGAACTGCTAGTGTTTTAAATATTATTTTTTTTTTGGTTTTAAATATTTTTTTCGTTTAATTAATTTAAACTTTTAATTACTGGAACCTCGAACATGGTATTTTGTAAATTCTTCTTTTAGTCTGATTTAAGTTCTTCAACAGAATTAATGAATAACCTTTAATTTTAAATTGCAGTTTTTATGAAGTCATTTCTAAACGAGGCTGCTTTCATGGAAGATCTAGCCTTTTGCAGACTCGTAATATTCCCCAGAACTTGGAGCCCTTGTTATGTGGCACCATCTAGGCAGCTTTCGCTACCAATTTTGATGCTCAGATTATAATGAATCTGAGTTATCTGTGGATGTTAAAGTATGCCAAGATTTAAGTTTGCCGAAAGAGCTAGAGACCAATTGGGCACTCAAAGATTCTTTTACATCAGTGTTTCCCAACCGGTGGTACACGTACCACTGGTAGTAAGCGGGAAAATTTCAGGTGGTACGCGTCAGTGACGTGAGCAACATGATGCTATTAATAGCTTCTGTACGAGCTGTTCTGCATCTTCTGTTGAGCATATTACTCATTTTTTTTAAACATTAACATTATTTTAAAGAGAAATCTTTAATTAACTTCTGGATCGGATGTAAAACCTAGTACCCTTTGATCTTCCGGAAAGCTCTGCTATTTTTGAATTATCGTCGTTAAGAGTGAAAAGTTAAGTTCCATGACTCCTAATGTTAATGTTTTAATCAACAGACAAACAACAAGTTTCGCACTAAAGACTTTAAAAGTATATTTTGAACGATGATTAATTTTTTGCTGAATTTGTACTTTCTATTAAATTTTTTTTATCGTCCTATGGGTAATAAATAAAACTGTAAATAAATACGATTTGCATCTTTTTATTTCTCTTTTATTATAAGCATGTTATAAATAAACAAATATCTAACTATTAAATATGAAGTTTTCTCTGAACTTGAATTAAAATCCTTTGAACAATTTTAGACGAGTAAATATTATACGTTTATTAAAATATTTAGGTCTGGTGGTCCGCCGAAATTTCTCAAAAAGTCAAGTGGTACGCAGGTGCAAAAAGGTTGGGAACCCCTGTTTTACATGATACACAATCATATGACATGCGTCTCGTATGACTTAAGAGGAGGGCACGTAATACGGTACAGCCACTGAGCCTTATGTCAGATCAGTAAGCCGGTATTTTAGTATTCCTGAAAAAGTTATAATAAGAAATCCATATACGCTTAGTCGAATTTTATCCACGTGTCTATTTTCCGATCTAAAGACTGGTTATACCAGTGATTGAATCACAATCCTCTTGGTTCTTAAGGTTGATACTGGAACTAAAGAAACCAACTTTATTTTCGTTCTGAGACTCATTTGAACAATGCGTACCAAAAGTTTAAAAACAACCCTAACTAAACGAGTGAGAAAGACGAAATAGATTATGCGTGTATCTATTGAAATAATAAAAATAACAAAATACTCACTCTTGTCTTTAGTAGTCCGGAACTGTAATTTTTTTTAAAATTGTAATTTCTTTTGACAGAGATTTCGGTAAATATCAACTCTTCTAGCACAATTTTTCTCTCAGTTCCCAAAACTTTCACTCCATAAACTTTCTATCAATAGATTTCAAAACCTTTACTTATCGAAAATCCCAAGTTGCAAGAGATCTTTGCATTCATTCGAAAAGGAACGACAGATTCGCTAAGATCTAAGGAATCAATTACGTCACAAGTACATGACGTTAGAATATGCAAATTTTGGTTATCAGAACTAAAGTCAGCTTTCGACACTTTTATCTACGCATTTTAGGAAGAGCATCTTTAGTATTAAATCGATGACTGATTAAAGTTGTTAAAGTATTTTATTATTTGTATTACTTCAATAAATACATGCATAATTCATTGCATTATTCTAACTCATAAACCATATTTTAAATTTGAAAATATGATTATCTATAAATATTTGGGAAGCGCATTATAGTGGTTTATATTTCAATTATTCATGTTGTCATATTAAGTAACAAAATAGAGAATCAAATAATATATATTTTCAGATTAAGTTTGAGTGTTGTTGTTTGTTGTTTCTAATGCCACTCGGTAACCGAGCCCGGAGTAGAGAACTACCCGATTTTAAGGCGAAGTGGGGCGGCTTCCGTTTTTATTGAGCGCCACAAGGGAGGAAGTCCGACTTTTGCTCGCAGCATGACACATCCGTTTTACAGGAAGGTCCCTTTCACACATCCATTCTCACTCACATATCGGAATTTTGATCCAGATCAAAGGCCGATAACCCCCTGATCTGGTACCCCCAGAGGTATTAATTTGGTTAAGTTTGAGTTAAAATGTTTACTTAGTTTTAAAATGTTAAATATTTGTACGGTTTGGGTAAAAAACTAAAAACGTTGGATTTTTTAACACATTTTTAGTTTTTTCATTAATTTTTGTCATTTGAATTTTGAGCCTTTTTTTTTAGAATTTCCTGTATGTGGACGAAAAAGTATATAAACAGGAGAAAACAACATACCCGTCTTATATTGAACATCCATACATATTTTCCGTTATTTTCTTCAAGAGGAAGTCGTTATTTAAAATATTGGAAATGGGAATATGCGGGAGAGAACGGAAAGAAGTTTCCTGGAGGTATGGTAGGTTTCGGAAATGATGTGTCATATTTTCTTCCAAAAATAGATGGGATTCTTTCTTCTATAGAAACACACCAATTACGAAATATTCACAGCTATACAGGAGTGATTCTATTGAAGGCTGGTTTTGATGATGAAGGTTATTCTTTATAGTTCAGAATTGGAAAAACATTCAAATTGTGGCTATAGTGTTTTTAGCTTTCAACGCAGTGACAGTTCCTTTATTTAATTAAGTAGTATATGGAATATAAATCACAGTAATTCTATATTTATTGGTTTTTAAGTTATTTCTCAAAAAGGCATAAATTATTGCAAAAAGGCAATATTGGAAAACAAATCTATGTAATTCTAAATATTAAAAAAAAATCATGATTATAAAAATCCTTTGGATTCCTACAACCAGACTCTATCCAAACAATAATTATGTATTCATATAAATACATGGCACATCTGTTGTTGTGGTTTCCCATCCCCCTGGACAGGAAAGCCTACACCAGGTCCAAAGGACCTGGTCGCATTAGAAGATTAACAAGAAGTTCTTAAAGAACTAAAATAGCCTACTTTCCTGTTACTTAAATACTTACTGAAATTCTAATCGGGAAACAACTAGGTTCTAGTAAAGCTATTCAACTAGGTACAGTAAACATCATCAACAATTTTACACATTTATACACATTAGAAAAAAATCGCTAAACACAGCACACAGCTATAATTTAAACTTCTAAAAGCCAAAATCAATTATATTTCTTAATATTCTTTCGCAAATTAACTTAGTATTATTTATCGTCTGCTCGATTTATTTGTAGTTCGAAGAATAATTAAATATTTATTAATAACAAAAGTAATGAAACTACTCCAAACTACATTAAAAAAATAAGAAATGTAAATTAAAACTTAGCATAATTGCATGCAAAAGTATGCCTTGCCGCTTTCTTGGTTAGATATTAATGAAAATCAAAGAATCAAATTGTGCTACATTTTATGACGTCATTCCAAACTGATTCATGAAAATATTATTTTGCTTCAAATATTTTAAATAAATAAAGTTTCTCATGCCATTGTTGATTTGGCCAACAATGATTTAAATGACTCAAAATTGAATTCCAATGCAAATTCAATGGGAAATTCGCCGACAGATAGTAAATTTATGTCCGTCCGGACGTACAGATAGGCGGACAAAAAGTATGAGACTTGGGTCTCTGAGGTCATAGCTTTCTAACGAAAAAAGAATTTTTAAGATCCGATGCATAAAACCGATTTTGGAAGGGGGGTACGGACAGACAGACAGACGGACATCGGCCGCATGTCAATACCTACTTTTTCATTTTTTTTAATTCTTTTGAATTAAAAAAAGAAAAGTAGGCTTTCTAGCTCATCGATCAGATTCTTCCATGGGACGACTAAACAGCTAAGAATGGGATTGCACATCTAAAATGTTTCGAAAAAAATTTAATTCCGATATTGGTGAAAATCTTCACACTCAGAAGTCGTTCAGTTTTCGACTGTCACAAACGTCTTTCTTTCCATCGACTATACTATATCGAAATCTATATCTTCACAAAACCACGCCTGGTACAATTCATGCAAGAATTGCATTCCTAAAGTGATCAATATAACACAATTGGATGTTAGATGGCAAAGCGCTTGATAGGAAACTTACCAGTCATTCTTTAACCTTTTAAGCAGTGAATTAAGATTTAATTTTAATTATTTGCCGTTACCTATTTTTAAAGCTATCTGTGCAATGAATAATAATATATTAGCTTCCACACTACGTTTATAACGTAAAAAGTGGAAGGTATTATAATCGTTCAGTCCGTCTGTCCGTCACCCACTTTCATAGGCCAAACTACAAAAGCTACAGGCAAGTGTGATAATTATTGAATAAATATTGAAGAAATAATTATTGAATTTTCGAAATAAATTATTGAAACTAGCTTAATTTAGCGTTTAAAGGTGTATAATAGAATTTATTGTGTTTGGCGACTTTTTGAAACGTATGAAATCTATTTCATAGCAGTTTTATGTTTATATTTATTGATGTTTCAGTTATTTCTCGAAAACGTAAAAATTTATATATTAAATAAAAATCCAAGCCATTCTAAATATTTAATAGCCACAATTATAAAACCACTTTTGCTATTAACCAGACTCTATCCCAAACAATAATTATGCATCCATATGAATGCATGGTATATCTAAAAAGTTTCGAATAAAAAAGTCACAATTCCAATATTGGTAAAAAATCTTCAAATTCTAAAAGCTATCTTTTTCGACTGCCGCGCAAACTTATTTCCTTCCATCGATTATATTGTTGAAATGTCTATCTTCCTAACTCCACACACCTGGTACAATTCACGCAAGAATTACAGTCCCAAGCGATCAATAACACAGTTGGATTTAAGATGCCGATGCTCCTGATATACCGGGTGGTTATAAAATAACGCTCGCTATTCGGAGAGGTCTGTAGCTTGAATGAATGATCTGAATGCAACAAACATCGAGACACTTACTAATCAAGAAGGGGGGGGGGGATGGAAACATAAAAAAAGAAACTCGTCTCTTGACCAGGGTTCTAAATTACGAGGCGTAATTGGCTGTATTGGCCGTAATTGGCCATAATTGGCTACGCTTCGTAATTTAGAACCCTGGTCAAGAGACGAGTTTCTTTTTTATGATTCCATTATTCTTTTTCCCCCTTCTTAATTAGTAAGTAGTGTCAAGAAGGGGGAAAGAGAATGGAATCATAAAAAAGAAACTCGTCTCTGGACCAGGGTTCTAAATTACGAGGCGTAATTGGCTGTGTTGGCTGTAATCGGCCATAATTGGCTACGCCTGGTAATTTAGAACCCTGGTCAAGAGACGAGTTTCTTTTTTATGATTCCATTCTTTTTCCCCCTTCTTGATTAGTAAGTGTCTCGATGCTTGTTGCATTCGGGTTATTCATTCAAGCTACAAACCACTCCGAATAGCGAGCGTTATTTTATAACCACCTTGTATAAGGCTGAGGAGCCCAGTCAATAAGGCGCTTGCTTGCCTTGCATGCGAAAGGTCCAAGGTTCGGGACCGGGTATTGCTATAATAACTGCCAACCAATAGCCCTCTTGTAGCTCTAGTGTGCGACGATAATTCAATATAACCTAACTGCCGATCTAAAAACGTTGTGTGCAGGCAAAAAAAAGCCCAAACAAATCATAGATTTCACGGTAAAATGCTTCTAAGTCCCGATGCTACGTTGGTTGGTTGGTAGACATATATATTCAGGTTTGTGTGCTTGGTCAGCGACCCGCTTATAAACCTTCGTCAAGTAAGACAGACACAACAGACAACACACACACATAAGTGGATCCATCTAATTTTTAGAGACAGAGGCCAACTAGAGGATCCCCAGAATTGGCTTGTCACCCCCAGAGGTATTGATATTTGGTATGGGAACTTAGAGGACTTTCGGACCCAACAGATTTAACGAGCACGTACTCCGCATATACTCGGTAGGTCTTCAGTGGTACCGGGACTCGATCGCAGGACCTTCCGATCCCGAGACCGAGACGCTGACAACTAGGCTCACTACGGCCCGGAGATTTCACGGTAAAATGCTTCTAAGTCCCGATGCTACGTACGATGACGCTCTTAAAAGTTGGTAGGATGCACTCAATTACCGGCTGGCACTTGACTGTGGTTCTAAATTACGATGTCCATTGCCAATAGCCCTTGTGTAGCTCTAGTGTGACATTTTTCAACTCATCCTGATAACTAACTTCTCATGCATTCGTTAAAGTTACTAGTTACACTTGCACCGTTTACAGCACAAGCCAGGGATATCCCCTGGAATAATTCTTACTTTTCCCTGGGGCCCGGATGGCCGAGTGGTTTGGACTATTAAGCTTAGCAGTCTGCGCGCTGTACGGGCGCGGGTTCGATTCCAGCCTTCGCCCTGGGTGTACTTCCTTTCTCTGGGACAGTAAAAATTCTTTCTGTGTCTGTCTTACTTGACGAAGGCTTATAATCGGGTCTCTGATCAAGCACACAAGCTGGAATATATATGTACCCTACCCCTACTTTTCCCTAAATACTCTACTTCCTAGGTAGCACACCAACGTCGGCAAATATTTAAAAAAAATATTGGCCGACAGGTGTCAATATTGGCCGACGTCGAAATGGACCCCCCTAGCAAATATTGTACGACGTCGTTTTACGACATTGACCAACATTTATCAACGTCGTACAATATCGCATATCGACATTGGCCGACATAAAAATGACACCCTTCCGGATATTGTACTACATCGGTTTACGACATTGATCAACATCGCATATTGACATTGGCCGACATAAAAATGGACCCCCCTAGCATTAAGGTAATTTTCTTTATATTTTTCTAATTAACAAAAATTTTGTTAATTAGAAAAATATAAAAAAATATTTACAAAGGTAATTTTCTTTAAAAAATTTCTAATTAACAAAAATTTTCTTAATTAGAAAAATATAAAGAAAATTACTTTTGTAAATAATTTTTTTTTCGACTCAACAAACAGATGAGTTAAAAAGTTATGCGAAGTACAAATGTATAATTGAGAAGTACTGTAAAAGAACGCCCATGAATGTGGTACGACTAATGTTGATCAATGTCGTAAACCGATGTTGTACAATATTCGCAAGGGTGTCATTTTTATGTCAGCCAATGTCAATATGCGATGTTGTAAAACAATTAACAATAGGTTAAATAAATCAAAATTAATCAAGAAATATTGTATTAGTAATTAGTACTATTGTAATTTTAAAAACTAGTAATTCACACAGCTATATAAAACCCTACATTACGACATAGCTCTTTTTTTCTGTACTGCTTCAGAGTCAAATTAAAACAAATTTTACGTATTATTATTCATATATTAAATATCTGATACATAGCACATATTTTTCCCAGATTGTTTAAAGTTAACTACACAACATCTCTGGATGTATTTATATATAGGGATGGTCGATACCATTAATAGACGAAAAATTACTGTAGGTAGAATTGAATAAAAATATGTTTACGTACCTCCATTGGGTATAGGTTTTATTTCATATAATTAAAGTGTAGAGAAACTGTTAAATTCTTGACAAAATCTGTAAATCTTATGCACAAACTTCAATTAAACTATTTTTTACATGTAATTTGATTAAATTTCATGTTTTAGATAGTTATGTATTTTCTACTTTAATATATTAAAAAAAACAATTATTAATTCGTACAGAAGCTTTAGAAATATTGCCAAAGCTTCTGTATTAAATGTTTCACAAAAAACAAATCATAAAATTAATAACTAATTAGACTGTTCTATATTTATTCAAGTACATATTCATGTCTCTATTTACTGTAGCACTAAATACAATATGGGGGATTTGATATTTACACTTTACCAAGAATAAAATTGATCAAATAGTCCATCATTAATTTTACGACAGATAATTCACTAAAACATCTTACACAATTATGAAATATACATATTAAAAAAAAAGAAATTTATTTTAAATCCAGCATTATCTTAACAATCTTTTTATAACAACGTGCAAAAAAGTTCACTTTTTTATATCATATTCATTCATAAATCGTTGCGAAAATTACACTTTACGTGCTTTCGTCACAGACAGTGCCGAAAGTGTTGCTACTTACAGTTTGATTATCCTGTTCTGTTAATAAAGAATTAATGATATCGGTTTCTACATTGTATACTTTAGGTGGCCGTGCTAAATTGTAAAAACTTAGACATTCTACAATTGTCAAAAACTCAAAAGATGCAAGATAATCGTTGCAGTCTTTACATTGACGAATCACTGCAAATAAACTTTCAATTTTATCTTGGCTTATACACGAAGTCAAAAGATATTTGAAATTTAAACTTTTGGTCAAATACTAGACAAGTAATAAAACTGTTGATAATAAAACCACCTTCATTAAGAGCATGGATTTCCCAGTCATACAAATACGAAATAAAAGTCTACAGAAGTAGCAAAACTTCCCTTCACTTTCTACTGTCCCTTTGCACTTTTTTAAGCGAAGGACCTCTCCATCAATTTTAATGTTTCCATCTGAATATCGGATCTAAATTCAATTACATTTCCAACTCCTTCACATACACTTGTCGAGTTTTTTGATAAGGCTTTCTAATGTCTTGGCTTCTACCGGTTTTGTAAAAATAGAAATGTTCTTCACGTATCCAGTGCAGGTATATGTATCCCGAAGCTTCTCAACATCAATTTGTTTGCAGGGCAAAGCACACAGATTTGCCTCTCTCCATGAACAGAAACTTATGACATTTGGATTTTTCTCGTAACTTTGATCCACATTTTGAAGGCAAAGCTATGTTGTAAATGTCCTCGATATTATTTTCTTCTGTGATGTTCTAATGTTAAAATCAATTTCTGGTTCACTAATCTTCAAGATTTTTCTCCTCCTTCTACCGAATTTTTTGTTTTACGTTTTACAGGAACTTTCTTTGATAAATAATGGGGAAAGTCAGGGAATTTGGTTGGAATTGACTCTGTTTATAACAGTCTTACCTCTAGGCATTAAAACTTCATTGTTAATTATGCATTTATAATGGCTCTCAATAAAATCCTCTTCAAAGTGCACTTCACAAGATTGCCTTCATCCAAGTTTCAAGAACTTCTGCATTTTTTGGCACAGAAAACAACGAAAGTTTCTTACTGTTCGATCTGTAGCCAGGAACAAAACAATGATACTGTTTGTTTCTCGACTTTCTATTACAACTCATTATACAAATAGTTTTTGATTTTTTTTTTCATTAAAGCTGGCGTATTACTATAGATTTAAACGACTAAAATAATCGAAAACTTAAAAGAATACAGCCTTGATCGTACTCTCCTCCCTGATGTAAACAAACCAACCATAAAAGCTAACGTTTTTATGCTGATCTCAGCGCCACCGATAAACCTAAAACCCGTTTTTAAAAAACCTCACATCCCTAAAGCACTCGAAGAAGTCCTATTTCCGCGTTTTCTTAGTAGGCTTAACACTCACGTGAATCGAGTACCTAGTAAACATCGATCAATGTTGGCCAATGTTGTTTCATCGACGTTGTATCCACAATGTCGCCAGATGTCCCCACAATATTCGAATATTTTCAAAAATTATTATTTTTTTAAATAATGACTAAAACTTATCTGCATTATTATTAACATTATTGTTTCATTCTTCCAACATCAAAATAAAATGAATTTAAAGTCATACTAATTTTAAAAAATTCCCAATGCCTGTGAATGTCGACAGATGTCGCGATTACAACGTTCAACATTCCTCGACTTTCGCAATGTTGGCCGATATCGGTAGAATGTCGACCAACATTGTTGTGCTACCTGGGTTAAGGAAACTATGTGGGTGAGCTACCAGAAAAAAAGGTTTTATACAACACTTCTACATCAACCATTAGGAAATACAACAAGATTCAAGTTTCTTTCCCGTAATTGTAAGCAAACTAGGGCGTAGGTTCAGGTCATAGAGGTTCTCCTTCCTACCTCTATGGTTCAGGTTCAGCGTGTGGGTTTTAGGTGTTGATCTCTAGATAATACCTTTTATAAACCAAAGCTCATGCTCCAATATTTCTCTATTCAAATTCCACATCATTCTGCCATATAGTTCTCATTGGAGAGCATTTAACTTTCGGTATAATTTGTCTATGAACCAATAAAGCTGTGAATTGATTATTATTGTCAACATGAAGAGATTTTTCAAAAAATGTTATCGGTTGTTTATGATATCTTGAAATCATTGCTTCTTTTAATCTTTTAGTAAACTAGTTTATCCATTGCATTCATTATTGCTTGATGCTTAAAAAATTCTCAGAAAAAAAATATAAAAGTTACTAATTTCTAAAAGAACAAAACATTATAGAACACATTTCCTTTCCAATGACTTCGCAAACAAAAAAGTAAAAATACTTAGACTTAAGAGACTAATCCCTTTCGGAAACTAAAGGCATTAAGAGGCGAAGATTTCCTACATTAAGGGTTTAAATAGATTTTAAAACCTTCCAAGGTTATAGGTTACAACAAACTAACTGAAAGAATAGCTATTTTCTAAATTTCATGTGTAATCACATATTGAAATGCTTTATATTTTTCTTGTGTTTTTGAACTACTACAACCTCCCTGATTTTCTCGTTTAGCTATAGATAACGGACATTTTTCAAAGCTATTAACCACTTTATATAGTTAGTATTTTCTTCGATTTTCTCTTTGTATAATTTTATTTTCTCTATATTCTAGGTACTTCGATTATTTTAATGATAAATATAACTAAATTTTTTTAATAAAAATTATATATATTTAGCCCCATCTACAAATACGATGTCTATAAACTTCTTTAAAAATAGCGTTATAAATCTCATTTTTTAAATTATATTGGTGAATCTATTTAAGTAACTCAAACAAGGAATTTATTTTATTGTTCCTTTAACTAAAGTTCCAAAAAATTGACAATTTCTTTAACTCAGAATATATGTGTAATTCCTACAGTATTGGTCTAACAAAACCATAGCGAACACATTATTTTAACTCATTAGTATTGAGTTTTAATCGTATATAATACGCCAAAAATCAGAAGCATTTAAACATTTGGAGATTCTAAAATATGAATTCCAGCCCCTAGTATGCAAAAGTCGTATACATATTATATTCAAAATTATATAGATTATATTTATATATATTTTGACTACAAAATAATACATACGCAAAAAAAATCCGAAAAGAAAATCGGATTTTTTCCATTAAATTCAGTTCATTTATCAAAAATTAAGACGTGATAGATTTTTTTTACTATATTTTCTGAATTCTGCGTCTAAAACTACTTCACAAAATCAATGTAAATGTCGTTTTCCGTTGCATGTTGTTTTACGGCACAAAAACAAACTTACAGTGCTAAACTAATATACCTATTAAAACATCGCTTTTGCACTAGCATAATTTTTAAAAAAGAGGTTCGATGTCCTTTGTTAAAATATTAGACAATAAGTAACTTTCTTTTTATCTAATGGACATTTATTTTGTTTTTAAAAAAAAGGTAATTCATTTGTTAGATCTTTTTCTTATGAAATGCTATTGTAGTGTTAAAAACTGAATTGGATTATGCACAAAAATATGGTAATTAGAATTATTTAAGATTAAGATATTGAATTGACACCTTTTTTTATTTATTTTCATTAAGAAATCAAATATTTTAGATAGATTTTGTATGTATATTTCATTTCTGACGAGTTAAAATATATTTTTGGCAACCCGCGTGCAAACAACCAAAACATGACAACCTTCTATTTTCAACAAAAAAAAAACTTTTAAGGACAATAATTGATTCTGCATTTTTAAAAAAAAGGATGTTTCTAAAGGCACCAGTGCAAATCGTTTAAAAATTTCGAATGCCTGACTTTTTCAAAATTTCGAAAAATTGTTTCCTGAAGACTTAAAAAAAACCTTCGTGATAGTTATTTTTAATGATCATTTTACGAGATTGGTTTTGATATAAACCTGAAAATGTCAAAGCTTTCAACCATTTTTAAATTTAATAATTTGAACTTAAATATTTTAAAAAAAAAACATTTTAAACTGTTATTAGTGTAATGAAAATGTATTACTCAATCTAGCGTTACAGTTTTGTATATAACTTCTACTTTTTATCATATGACTTTTATACAAAAGCACTATAAACAAAAATAACAGTACTTGCAATAACTATAAAATACAAAGCAAGTAAAAAGCTGAAGGTTAAAACTTGTCGAAATTGTAAAATATTAGAACTAAAAATAATCATGGTCAGAAGTCAGAACAAATAATTTAAAAGTCGAAAAGCTATGCGCAACACAGCATAATAGAAAAAAATATAAATTCGCCCACTAATAAATCCCAGAAATTTTTTTTGTGTGCAGATAAATGTTGAAAGGATTAACATTAAAACAAACCAGACCGAATAACTCACCCTGACAAGAAAACATTAATGTATAACTAATTTAAACATCTTTTTACAGTTTTGCTGCGATGTAATTTTTTTTTCCGAGTCTGTTACTAAAGTAATGTTTTGATCTAGTATGAAATGTTCTCAGAAGTGCCTTGTCATACTACAAATAATCAAAAATGCAAGAGCATAAATAAAAAGATGTTGAAAAAATTAACAAGTGCACTATAAAAACTAATGAGAATGAAATATGCTGAAAGTGTAAGAAAATGGTGTAATTTATACGTAGAAGTTTGAACGCGATATTTTTTGTCATAATTTGCTTTACGCTTTTAACATAATTAAGTTCTTGCTTGAAATCCAATTAGAAATATTACATTACCCTATAAAAAAATGGAAAATGGATGTAAAGTCATACTTTTAAAACTTGATTTATAACCACTTACAAAAGTTTTGTAGATATTTATAGCACTAATGTAGATAAAAAAAAAACTAGAACAATAGTTTAACGTCAGTGTGATTAATAAGACATGTTTAAGTATTTATATCTCTTTGGTTTCACCTTTAATTTCGTTGGTAATATTTTTTTTTTATCCTTTCACAAACTTTTATTTTAAAGTTTTGCTAATGCAGTTTCCTTCAATAAATACGTCTTACTAATCATACAATTTTTTTTTTCTTTTCAGATGAATGCTAATAAAACATTTAATTACTATAAGATAGAACCATATAATTCTTCAAAGATATTCTACAAAACCGAAACATTGAACGACTTATGTATAAATAAAAGTACATTTCACGAAGCTTTAACGATTGCTTTATTGAAACAAAATTTTACAGAAAAATGTTTTATGATTTTATTTTAAAAGAAAATACTCAAAATATATACATATAAGATTTGCAGGAAAAAAAAATTATCAATACAATAAAGATGAGCACTTAAAAACTGCAATTTATTCTTTTGCAGAACTACTCTGGTAGTGAAACTTTTAGTTAAACATGAGGGCAAAACTAGAAAGCAAAAGACTAAAGTATACTACAGAAATTACAGAACAAATCGAGAAAAAAAACCACATAAATAAGAAAAAGACATCTTATATTTCCATGAAAGGCTAAGTTAAGCAGCTTGTTTTTCGTGAGTAGGAAAGTACATAATAGGAATGAATTACACGAACAGAGAAATATATTAAGAACAATATCAAATGAACAATAACTTAAACCCGAAAAAAATCATCCTTCAATAAAATAAAAAGGTACAAAAGCTTCCTAAGGAGCTGAAGATAAGTCGCCATGCTGTCTTGACTCAATGACCTCATGTTTCTTATAACTTATCAAAATAAAAGGTGATCCTAGCCGATATTGTGGTTATGACCCCACAGTTGTCAAAGAGTAGACCCGGAATTGAATCCTGGATGAAGCATTGTATGCATCTCTACAAAATGGTCTGTTCTACCCATAGATATCATAGTTAAAGTATCAGATTGGCTGATCACTTGACCTCCATTGCTAACGACGGGACGCGGATGGAGGTATTTTAAGAGGGCAAAATTGCCAGTGTTGCTGCCACTTTAAGGAGAAAAATACTACGAAAAAAATACCATTTAATTCTAAAATTACAAAAAATTAGTCACTAAAAAGATTCCAAAATGCAGCTAGTATTTTTACGATATTTTTTTGTAATTTTAGAATTAAATGGTATTTTTTTCGTTGTATTTTTCTCTTTAAAGTAGCAGCAACACTGGCAATTTTGCCCTCTTAAAATGCTTCCATGCGCGTCCCGTCGTTAGCATTGGAGGTCACGTGATCAGCCAATCTGATACTTTAACTATGATATCTATGGTTCTACCTTCGAAATGGGGTCCTTATCTTGAAAGGAAAGCAGCTCACCACCTCTTGTTCTTACCAGGAGTAAACGTGTTTTAATAAAAAATTTTCTTGCATACCTTCTACCTTTTTTTATATTAGTCTTGTGATTCATATGTATCCAAACAGGGACACATAACACCAAAAACAACCAGTAAGTTTTAAATTTAATAACATACAAAGTCACATATTAGAAGACTGTACGTGAAAGCACTTAAAACCAAATTTTACAGTGCTTAGATCATCCATCCACCATTCCGTAGGTGCACATCAAAGCATACACAACCAAATTTTATAGTGCTTAGTCAATTTTATGCCTATCAGTTGTTTATCTAGCAGATTTTTTCTTGAAGGCATGAGTTATCTGGTGTTGATTGAGGCTGCTTTTGTATGCAAATCTCTTGTGGCAAATAGAACAGGCATAAGGCTTCTCCCCTGTGTGTTTCACTTGGTGTGTGCGCATGTTATCCATTCTAGCTGTAGAATAGGAACAGTGTTGACAAGAGTACATTTTAACAACAAAGCCGTCGCTTGATGGCATACCTGAAAGAGCAAAACAACCTTTTTATAAATATCCTCACATATGTTTTTAACTAAATTTTAAACTTTAGGAGCCCTTTATGTTACGTTTTAAAACTCATATTACTTTTTGTTTCGATTAAAGAACAAAGGTTTCATGCTATTCACTGATGCTCACTTTAAAATAAGGGTTCATGCTTTATAATAAGGGTTCATGAAGAGAAAGGTGAACCCACAGTGTTGATAGTTTTTGGGCTGTGGGAGATGATGCAGTTAGAAGAATGACCATGAGGGCCCACATTGAGGGTTTGGATGTAACAAACAGGGTTGAAGAGTTACGGGTCCCACTCTGCGAACACTAAAAAATGTACAGGCTGACCCAGTTTTGATACTGGCACCTCTTGCATGCTAGCCTAATACTGACACATCTGAAGCAAAGTAATTACTCGCCGTTATTGTGGTTATGACCCCACAGTTGTCAAAGAGTAGACCCGTAATTGAATCTTGGATGAAGCATTGTATGCATCTCTACAAAATGGTCTGTTCTACCTTCGAAATGGGGTCCTTATCTTGAAAGGAAAGCAGCTCACCACCTCTTGTTCTCTATCAGGAGTAAACGTGTTTTAATAAACATTTTTTCTTGCATACCTCCTACCTTTTTTTATATTAGTCTTGTGATTCATATGTATCCAAACAGGGACACATAACACCAAAAACAACTAACCAGTAAGTTTAAAATTTAATAACATACAAAGTCACATATTAAGAAGACTGTACGTGAAAGCACTCAAAACCAAATTTTATAGTGCTTAGTCAATTTTATGTCCATGAGTTGTTTATCTAGCAGATTTTTTCTTGAAGGCATGAGTTATCTGGTGTTGATTGAGGCTGCTTTTGTATGCAAATTTCTTGTGGCAAATAGAACAGGCATAAGGCTTCTCCCCGGTGTGCTTAACTTGGTGTATGCGCATGTTATTCATTCTAGCTGTAGAATAGGAACAGTGTTGGCAAGAGTACATTTTAAGAACAAAGCCGTCACTTGGTGGCCCACCTGAAAGAGTAAAACAATGTTAAGTATTTTTAACTAATTTTTTTTAACTATGGGAGGCCCTTTATGTTACATTTTAAAACTGGATGTCAGTTCTCTGATAGCCATTCTGCCTTTTGACAATGCTTACTCTGTATTGAGGGTTATACAAAGGGAAGGTTAACCCATGACTTTGTGGCTTTTAATAGTCTTCGGACTGCTGTGAGAGTTGACTTAGCCATGAGGGTCCAAAATGACAGTTCAGATGTGATAGGTGGCAGCTAGTGTGCTAATCAGTTTCCTTCTATCGAAATCAGCTTTTGATTCATTACTGAAAGCTTGTGTTTAAGTTACATATCATGAACACAAGATATTCAGCAATGGAGATCTTGTGCTTGTTTTTATTCATTACTGAAGATCTTGTGTTTATGTTACATCATAAAGACAGCAATAGACTGGAGTCCCCCACAGCATTCTTGGTATAGAGGTAAGAAACCAAGCGAGATTTCAAAATTGCAAATACAGATTCCGGACAGGACATACAAATAGTTTGAGATACGAGGCAGGATCTAAGCTGTTCCCTAACTGCCCCAACAAGCACATACTTCATTGTCTCGGGTTGGCGTGGAATGACATCAATGACGACCCTCTTTTCGTTTTGGGTATTCTCAGGATCACACACTTTATGGAACTGGTCTAATATTGACCCAGGGATGTGTAAAACAATAAATGTTACATCATAACCAAACTAACAAATGTTTTAAAATCTCTGAGGGATACAGACATATAAACTCTGGTTGTCAGGTTTTCCAGCGACACACATAATTTTTCAAATTTATAAATTTAATAATTTTATTACATTTTTAAATTTAAAGCATGGATGACCCATTTATAACCATCTAATACAGAAATATAATTTTCGAAAAATGTAGGAAATTAAATTTTCAGTTAAATTTTTTTTTTATTTAAATCTCATGAAGTGAAAACAAGTTTACACTTAGCCAATTTGCCCTCAGAGGGTTAAAATTCAAAATTATAATGAGTGGCAAGGTGTCCATTGAGGCTTCTTTTATAGGGGAACCGCTTGTGACAAATCGAGCATGAGTAAGGCTTCTCTCCTGTGTGCTTAACTTGGTGTGTCCGCAGGTTATCCAATCTTGGAGTAGAATAGGAACAGTGTTGACAGGAATACATATTGTAGGCTGAAGGGGCTTCATCGTTAGGTGACCAAACTGAAACAGTAAAGCATATATATTTTTATTGTGATGCACTAATATTAGTTTTGCCACTGATAAAAAATAAATGTTGCATTTATAAAATAAACATTTGTAATAAAATTTTAACATTTTTTTTACTAAACTTCGTGGAAGTATACTTTAGAAATTGGATTGCTTTAGTTATTGAAATCTAAATATCCTTTTTCTTAGGATAAATGTAGAAATTAAAATACTATATAAAGAATTATTAATATAGTAAAAGAAATACATATGGTTGAATTTTTTAATTAAATTATAGCACAAAGTAGTAGCATAATACACAAATTATTTTATAGTAAAAATAAGTGCAGAACACTTTTTAAACAACTTTCAGAACATTATTTAATATGGGTACACAAAAAAAATCAAAGTTGTACCTCAATCCTAATAATACAAAAATAGTCTACTAAGTTCAAAAAAGTTTAGATACCTTTATAAAAATGTATGTCAAATAAATAACCAAAAACAACTTTCAAAACCAAATAACATTTTTAAAAAGAAAATATTTTTATAAACACTTCATACTTAAGTCACAATATAAATTACATTACAATTGGAGCACAGGTCATAATTGCTGTTCTAGAATTATCATGAATTTTCAAACTGATAATTTGGGCCTATCCTAACAAACCAAGACCAACATTCGAACCAATTTGTTTAATGAATAGACAAAAATTATCGTAAAATTACACAATCAGACCTTTAAACTGTAAATGACCATTAGACCAGTGCTTTTTAAAGGCTGTGATAATCCTTAAAATCATACATTCAATTGCAATTTAACATAAGTTCATGGAATTTTGAAACAGTTAGTAACTCCAAGTACTTAATTATCCAAGTACATAGTTAACACAGATTTTCCTATGCAGATAATATCTCTGAAGTCCTCTTATCTTAAAAAATAACATTCATTTTTTCCCAATTGCTTTTAATTTTGCTTTTTTAAAGACCCTGAGAACACTTTCAAACAAATAAGCTCTTGCATGCCACTTATGAGAGACTACTGATTGATTGAAAGTACATGTCACTCTTCCCTCGCATTATTCTGTAGTGTTATTACAGTAACATCAATTTATGTGTTTTTAAAACAGTGAACAACTTTATGTCTCATCAGATTGCTCTTCACAGTAAATGTCTTGTAGCATATTGAGCATTGATATTGCTTCTGCTTTGTGTGTTTGACCTCATGGTATATCATGTGACCCTTGTTAGAGGTAGTGTATTTGCAGAACTTGCAGTAGAAGATTCGGTAGTTATCCTTTTTGACGACACAGTACATGGGATTATCTTCGATGACGTTACCTAAAACTGAAGAATTTATTCAGTAAAAATAAAAACAAAGCAAAATAAATACAAAGATAATAAATAAATTCAAATAATGCAAAGTTTTTAAAATGGTATTTAAGGATAAAAGTTTTCTTGTCAGCTTTTAAAAATTAAATAGCATTAGTATTTTCTCAAAGTTAATAAAAAAATATTAACAATTTTAAAACAATCAACAATCTCTAAAAATCTCAATTACGAAGGATTTGTGGTTTAGCATTATACTCATTCAAAATCATACTTAACATAAATTTTGAAGAAAAAAAATCAAGTAAGAGCACTAGCTTATTTTTCTCTGTGTTTATTATTTTAATATCACTGGTAGAGCACTGTAATAACTTTACACCTTTACCACAAAATAAATCTTAATTTTTAGATAACCAAAAGTTATTAGTTAAAATACTTTACTTAGAATTGTTTTGATTGATGCAATATTGATATAAAAATTCTTATTGAATCAAAAGAAAACACATAAACATTTTATTTTAAATTAAATAATCACTAAAAATTTGAGAGCAAAAATTGGAAATAATTAGAAAACAGTTTCACTAAAAATTAACATAATTCGGATTCAAATTTACAATTGAAAAGTCAGGTGAATAGCAAGAGAACCAGCATCGTTATAGATTTTTAATAGTGAGTAAATATCATTACAAAGAAATTTTACATACATTACAGGTGTTCAATAGCATTACAAAATTTAAGCATAATATAAATTAGTTTTGAACAATATAAAGAAAAAAAAATACACTTTTGACAATAATTAAGAACTGTTATCAGAAATAATTACTGATACTAAACATATTTTAATACAGAGATTAATTACATAGGTACTAGAAAAAATTCTTGCAAAGAAAACAATGTCCTTCAAATTTCTCTAAACCATACTACGCTTTTTCATTTTTGATTACATCAAATTTACACAGTTAACCCAAGGTTTTAAGAGTAAGGTTTATTTTTTTTTCTCCTTTTCTTTTCAAAGTACCTGAAAACACTTTCAAGCAGGAATTGGAAAAAGTTACTTTTAAAAAGTAACCCTGTTACAGTTACTTTATATGAAAAGTAATTGGTTACAGTTACTTAATACAAAAAGTAAATAATCACAGTTACTTTATGAAATTTCAAGTTAAAGAAAATTTTAAATTTAACCATCTTACCATTTTTCAAAGAAAACCTAGACTAAAGAAAAAGGGACAATCAGAAATTATTAACAAAAATTCAGCTTTGTTAAAAGTTAAATTTTAAATAATTAAATGTAAGCTGAACACCGAAGTGTGTTGAAAATAACCGTGAAGAGAGGCGTGAAAAGTAACAATATTTTCCTTACTTTGTTACCCCTAAAAGTAAGTTACAATTATTTAACTAAAAAAATAACTGTTACAAGTAACAGTGTTACTCTAACCTTTGCTTTCAAGTATACATGTTAGTACAATAACATTAGTTCATGCATTTTTTAAACAGATACGAGCTTGATGCCTGATCAAATTTCTCTTTGCAGTAAATGCCTTTTGACAAATTGGGCATTGGTAGTCCTTCTGCTTTGTGTGTTTCACGTCATGGTATATCATGTGTCCCTTATTACCAGTAGAGTAGTCACAGAACTTGCAGTAGAATATCTTGAAGTTACCCTCCTTGACCACACAGTACATGGGATTGTCTTCGATTACACTGCCTAAAACTGAAGAATTTCGTTAAGTAAAATTAAAAACAAAATAATTAAAACAATATACATATTTTTTTTAGTATTTAAGGATACAAGTTTACTTGATATCATTTAAAAATTAAATAGTGTTAGCATTTTCTCAAAATTAAAGAAAACTACATAGATAGTTTAACGATGTGTTTACGATTTGTAAATTTCTCGAATATGAAGGTTTTTTTGTTTGACATATACACATTTTTAAAAAAAATTCTGAACACAGATTTTGAAGATAGTTAAAAAGTGTGTTTAAGTAAAAAGTTTTATGTGTTTAATATTTTAATATCAAGGCAGACTACTGTGATAACTTACCACTTTTACCACAAATGTAGTCTTAATTATTATATATCTAAAACGTTTTATTAGTTAAAATATTTTACTTAGAACTATTTTGAATGATACAATATTTTAAATAAAAATTGCTATTTAATCATAAGAAAACATAAAAGTATTTTCTCTTAAATGGAATAATAACCAATGATTTAGAGAACAAGAAATAATTATAAAAATAATTAGAATACAGTCTCACTAAAAATTAACATAATCATGATTTAAATTTAAAAGGCACGGGGATAGCAAGAGAACCAACATTGTTAGAGATTTTTAATCGTTAGTAAATAGCATTACAAAGAAATATTCTGTACATTACAGGTGTGCAAAAGAGCAATACAAAATTTAATACATAATATAAATTACAAAATATTATTAAATAATTTCGAAAAATAATAAAATACACTTTTGACAATAATTAAAAACTGTGTCTTTAAGGACCTAAATTGTCATTTAGGACATTCATTACCACTCCTATTACAGGTCAACTCTCGCAATCTGAAGTCTATTAAGAGCCGTAAAGTCAGGAACAAATATTACTGATACTAAACAGATTTCAATATAGAGATGATTATTTACATAGTGCTAGTAAAAAAAATCTTGCTCAGAATTTTGCAAAGAAAACAATATATCTTTCAAATTTCTCAAAACACTAATACTCTTTATTTTACGCATTAATCACATCAACATAAATGATTAACTCATTAACGATGACTTTGTGAATACCATTAACGCATACATTTCCGAATAAAAACATATTAACTTTTTACAGTTAACGTTAGTTTTTTTTATTTGTTTTTCATGTAACTTAATTTGTCCAACATAAATTGTCCAGGAGTATGGTTATCTTTTATCGTATGTTTGGTTTATTTAAACAAACTTAAGAAAGCTCATTTTCGAGCGGCAAATCATCGCTAATGGCTTGACACAGATTTTTCCATAGAGAAAATAAATGAAAAATACAGGGGAAGAACCCCATCATCGACTTGGAATCTGCCTGCATCAGGTCTGTTTGGAAAAGGTAGCGAGTCATCACCTAAACTGGGGTGAAGAAACCAGTTTTGCCTTGGTTCTTATCATGCTGCTCATGGATTAACTATATCTATGATCGAGATTCAAGCCAGACCAGTCTGATGCTTGAACCAAGGATCAACCTGGGTCAAAAAATGCTAAAATGTAGAAGAAAGCTGTAGCAAAATGCTAAAGAACAATTAGTTGCTGATAAATCAACGTCAAGCCAATTAAATCACTTGAATCTATACACAAATCAATCTTTGTGTAGCAGTCAATTTTGTTTAGTAGTATAACTTAACAATACATCAATATTTTTTTGTATGAATCACGACATGACAAATTTAAACAATTATATACTACTATTCTTAATTTTTTTCTAAACATTTTAAAATAAGTACATTTACTTTTATTTATGGTTGTTGGATCATATTCAGATTTGTCTATGAACATGTTTCTGTTGTTCATTTGGTGTGTTAAAATCAAGTTTTGGATATTTGAAATTCCCAACTTTTGGTCTTTCAATACATATCCTTATTAACATGGTTCATACATTTGTTAGAAAAAAAAATTCACACACTTTCCCAGAAAAACTCAAGGACTAGAAATTTACTAGCAACATAAAATCTAAATATATAAAGCGTGTATAACTTTTGAAAAAAACTAAAAAATGTCTAAACCCCATTACAGGCGGAAGTAAAATAAAAGGTTCAAACATAAACAAAAAGTATTTTAACATTCAAGCAAGCTGTTCTTGTGATCACGACTCAAGGACACCATAAATCGGACACTTGATCAGAAAATATATTCTGGTTGTGAGACTTGGCCTGAACTGGAGCTACAAAAGTAACGAGACACTCTTCCGATCACGCAGAGCCAGAGAACTGTCAATCCTTAAATGATGCAATGTGACGTCATCGGTAGATTTCGTTAAAATTACTAGGCAGCAAAATAAGTAACTACTGGCAGAGATTTGAAGACATCTTAGTGTAATCTAATCTGAATTATTTCCCATTTTGATTAAAATTTTTATTTTCATTATTAGAATCGGTTATTTGAATTTTTTGTTTATTGAAATTTTATTTTAGTTTCACCGAATTACGCGTCACATTTTCGCGACGGCCAATAATTTTTTCATCGCATTTTCGTGCAACTCGTCGCATTTTGCGAAAAATGAGACTACAGATTGATCCCTGGCTTGAACCACAGAAGAATAACCAAGGGAGAAACCGGTTTCCGAACGCGGAGCAAACTTCAATATGGACAGATTCCCAGTCGATGATGGGGTTTTTCCCTCCCTACTCTTGATACGTAAAGTCATTCTATCTTAAAAGAAGGTTCACTTTTTTAACCGTTTGCTGTTCCTTTTCAAAGACCCTGAGAACACTTCCAAACATACATATTATTACATAACATAAGTTCATGTATTTTTTAAACAGTGAATAGCTTGGTGTCTCATCATACTGCTCTTCACAGTAAACGCCTTGTGACAAATTGGGCATTGGTAGTCCTTCTGCTTTGTGTGTTTCGCCTCATGGTATACCATGTGACTCCTGTTACAGGTAGAGTAGTCGCAGAACTTGCAGTAGAAGATCCGGAAGATACCCTTCTTGACCACACAGTACATGGGCTTGTCTTCGATTACATTGCCTAAAACTGAAGAATTTTATTAAGTTAAATTAAAAACAGAAATAAAACAAAATGCATAATGTTTTTTTTATGAACTTTAAAGGAAACATGTTTACTTGATAGCTTTTAAAAATTAAATAGAAATAGTATTTTCTCCAACATAATGAAAACCACATAAACATTTTAATTCCATTTGTTAACATTTTTGTAAATTTCTCAATTATGAAGGGTTTGAGGTTGGCATTACACGCATTAAAAAAAGACAATTTCTTAAACACGATGGCAAAAAAAGTTCAAAAGTAAGTCTTTTGTTTATGTGTTTAATATTTTAATAACACTTATAAAGTATTATAACATTTCTTTTTTACCACAAAATTAATCTAAATTTTTAGACATCCAAATTAACCACTAAAAAGCAAAAATTGAAATAGTTTTACTTAAAATTAACATAATCAGGATATAAATTTACAATTTAAAGGTTTAGGTTTAATTATTGTCGCACTAGAGCTAAACGAGGGCTATTGGCGACGGGCGTCGTATTTTAGAACCACAGTCAAGTGACGAGCCGACACCTGAGTAGGCACCTTACAATTTAAAGACAGGTGAATAACAATAAACCCAACATTGTTATAGATTTTTAATAGTTAAAAAAATCGTTAAAAAGAAACCTTACATATAGCAACACAAAATAGCAAAACAAAATTTAAACATAATATAAATTTCATGATGTAAATAAATTAGTTTTAAAATGAATTTTAAAAAAAACTCTTTTCTGAAAAATTAATAACTGTTATCATGAAAAAATTACTGATACTCAAAAGATTTCAATATAGAGATTGTTATTTATATAGTGCTAGAAACAAATTTGTGTAGAGAATTTTGTAAATAAAAGAAAAACATTCAAATTTTGAAAAACACTAATATACATTTTATTTCATGTTTTTGATCGCATCCAAGTACATAGTTAACACAGATTTTCCTATGCAGATAATATCTCTGAAGTCCCCTTATCTTAAAAAGTAACATTCATATTTTCCCACTTGCTTTTAATTTTGCTTTTTTAAAGACCCTGAGAACACTTTCAAACAAATAAGATCTTGCATGCCACTTATGAGAGACTACTGATTGATTGAAAGTACATAATGTCACTGTTCCCTCGCATTCTGGTTGGATTAAGGGGGGCGATACATGTAAATATCTAATTTTTTTTATTTCATAAATAGTTAAAATAACATCTCAAAAATATATCTGCAAATTTTTAGAATGAAATGCGCATTTATTATTAATTAAATACTCATTTAAATGCTACACCTCAACTCGGAACATGAGGGCTTTGTTTAACTTGAAGCATGTTTATCTCAAAACTACTTTTTTTAAATTGGCGGGCAAGATAACTCAAAAAATTCTCAATCGATCCTTATAAAATTTGCTATACGTCTTCTCTATAGTATTATCATCTAGTTGAACCTCAAAATTTTTTAAATTATAGGTTTCTTTACCCAAAAACCTTTGAAAAAAAGGGTTTAAAAATTGAACTATTTTATTCTGAGGCTTGCCGATTTACAATTTTTAAAACTTTTTTTGAATTCTTATTGGTTTAACTAGAAGATGTAAGTTTTATGAACATTTTCAATTAAAACATTTTGATTTCAGATCAATTTTGGAGTAGCTAGAACGCCCGCCGATTGATACTTTTATCCGCGATGGTCTCAGGAGATTAGTTACTATGGCTGCCATTTTGAAAAAACTAAAACAACAAAATCTAACTTTTGTATTTTAATGTATAGTGTATAAACATACTGAATTTGAAACAATTCATGTAATTCTTACCTTTTAATAAAATATCTGAAAAAACGATCAAAATTCAGTTGGTTACATGATGTATCGCCCCCCCTTAAGACTTGTCGCCAAAAGAAAAGGTCTGCTTATGGTTCTTAAGAGAAATTATAATCATCATGAAAAATGCACAAAACATGACATTTTACACATTTTAGGACTCTTTGAAACAGGCCGGGTAAAAGACCATAAAAGTAGTATATACTTTACAGTGAAATGCAGTACATCTGGTCTTCCTAGTGTTATTACAGTAACATCAATTTATGTGTTTTTAAAACAGTGAACAACTTTATGTCTCATCAAATTGCTCTTCACAGTAAATGTCTTGTAGCATATTGAGCATTGATATTGCTTCTGCTTTGTGTGTTTCACCTCATGGTATGTCATGTGTCCCTTCTTAAAAGTAGAGTAGTCGCAGAACTTGCAGTAGAAGATCCGGTGGTTATTATTCTTGACGACACAGTACATGGGATTATCTTCGATGACGTTACCTAAAACTGAAGAATTTATTCAGCAAAAAAAAAACAAAGCAAAATAAATACAAAGATAATAAATAAATTAAAATAACACAATTTTTTAAAAAAGGTATTGAAGGATAAAAGTTTACTTGGCAGCTTTTAAAAATTAAATAGCATTAGTAGTTTCTCAAAGGAAATGAAAAAATATAAACAATTTTAAAACATCTGTTTAACAATCTCTAAATTTTTCCATTATAAAAGATTTGTGGTTTGGCATTATACTCATGCAAAATCATACTTAACATAAATTTTGAAAAAAAAATTAAAGTAAGAGCACTTACTTCTTTTATGTGTGTTTACTATTTTAATATCACTGGTAGAGCACAGCGATAACTTTACACCTTTACCACAAAATAAATCTATTTTTATATAACCAAAAAGTTATTAGTTAAAATATTTTACTTAGAATTGTTTTGATTGATGCAATATTGATATAAAAATTCGCATTGAATAAAAAAAAAACATCAAAATTTTATTTTAAATTAAATAATAGCCACTAAGAACTTAGAGAGGAAAAATTGGAAATAATTGAAAACAGTTTCACTAAAAAATAGCATAATTCGGTTTCAAATGAACAATTTAAAAGTCAGGTGAATAGCAAGAGAACCAGAATTGTTATAGATTTTTAATAGTGAGTAAATATCATTACAAAGAAATATTACATACATTACAGGTGTTACATAGCATTACAAAATTTAAGCATAATATAAATTAGTTTTGAACAATATAAAGAAAAAATACACTTTTGACAATAATTAAGAACTGTTATCAGAAATAATTACTAATACTAAACATATTTTAATATAGAGATTAATTACATAGGTACTAGAAAAAAATCTTGCTAAGAAAACAATGTCCTTCAAATTTCTCTAAACCATACTACGCTTTTTCATTTTTGATGACATCAAATTTACACAGTTAACCCAAGGTTTTAAGAGAAATGTTAATTTTTTTCCCTTTTCTTTTCAAAGTACCTGAAAACACTTTCAAGCAGAGATTGGAAAAAGTTACTTTTAAAAAGTAACTCTGTAACAGTTACTTTATATGAAACGTAATTGGTTACAGTTACTTAATACAAAAAGTAAATAATCAGTTACTTTAAGAAATTTCAAGTTAAAGAAAATTATATTTATCTTACCATTTTTCAAAGAAAACCTAGACTAAAGAAAAAGGGACAATCAGAAAACGTTAACAAAAATTCAGCTTCGTTAAAATTAAATGTCAAAATTAAAAATCTTCTAAATAATTAAATGTTAGAAGCTGAACGCCGAACTGTGTTGAAAGTAACCGTGAAGAGGGGCGTGAAAAGTAACAATATTTTTCCTTACTTTTTTACCGTTAAAAGTAACTAAGTTACAATTACTTAACTAAAAAATAACTGTTACAAGTACCAGTGTTACACTAATCCCTGCTTTCAAGTATACATGTTGGTACAATAACATTAGTTCATGCATTTTTTAAACAGATACGAGCTTGATGCCTTATCAAATTTCTCTTTGCAGTAAACTTCTTGTGACAAATTGGGCATTGGTAGTCCTTCTGCCTTGTGTGTTTCACCTCATGGTACTTGATGTGACTCCTGTTAAAGGTAGAGTAGTCGCATAACTTGCAGTAGTAGATCCGGCAGTCATCCTCCTTGACCACATAGTACATGGGATGGTCTTCGGTTACATTGCCTAAAACAGAAGAATTTTATTAAGTTAACTTAACCGCAGAAATAAAACAAAATGCATGTTTTTTTATGAACTTTGAAGGATACATGGTTACTTGATAGCTTTTAAAATTAAATAGAAATAGTATTTTCTCAAACATAATGAAACCCACATAAACAATTTTAATACCATTTGTTAACATTTTTGTAAATTTCTCAATAATGAAGGGTTTGAGGTTGGCATTATACACATTAAAAAAGAATTTCTTAAACACAATGGCAAAAAAAGTTCAAAAGTAAGTCTTTTGTTTATGTGTTTAATATTTTAATAACACTAATAAAGCATTATAACATTTCTTTTTTACCACAAAATTAATCTAAATTTTTAGACATCCAAAATAACCACTGAAAACGTAGAGCAAAAATTGAAATACAGTTTTACTTAAAATTAACATAATCAGGATTTAAATTTACAATTTAAAGACAGGTGAATAGCAATAAACCCAACATTGTTATAGATTTTTAATAGTTAGAAAAATCGTTAAAAAGAAACATTACATATAGCAATACAAAATAGCAAAACAAAATTTAAACATAATATAAATTTCATGATGTAAATAAATTAGTTTTAAAATGAATTTTAAAAAAAAACTTTCCTGAAAAATTAATAACTTTTATCATGAATAAATTACTGATACTCAAAAGATTTCAATATAGAGATTGTTATTTACATAGTGCTAGAAAAAAATTTGTGTAGGGAATTTTGTAAATAAAAGAATATCATTCAAATTTCGCAAAACACTAATATACATTTTATTTCATGTTTTTGATCACATCCAAGTACATAGTTAACACCGATTTTCCTATGCAGTTAATATCTCTAAAGTCCTCTTATCTTGAAAAGTAACATTTATTTTTTCCCACTTGCTTTTAATTTTGCTTTTATAAAGACCCTGAGAACACTTTCAAACAAATAAGCTCTTGCATGCCACTTATGAGAGACTACTGATTGATTGAAAGTACATGTCACTCTTCCCTCGCATTATTCTGTAGTGTTATTACAGTAACATCAATTTATGTGTTTTTAAAACAGTGAACAACTTTATGTCTCATCAAATTGCTCTTCACAGTATATGTCTTGTAGCATATTGAGCATTCATATTGCTTCTGCTTTGTGTGTTTGACCTCATGATAAATCATGTGTCCCTTCTTAAAAGTAGAGTAGTCGCAGAACTTGCAGTAGAAGATCCGGTAGTTATCCTTTTTGACGACACAGTACATGGGATTATCTTCGATTATGTTGCCTAAAACAAGAATTTTATTAGGTAAAAAAAATTTTTAAAAATAATTAAAATAACGTATTTAATTTTTTTAATAATATTTAAGGATACAGGTTTACTTATATTGTTAAAAATAGTGTTAGTATTTTCTCAAAACTAAATAAAAAGTTCAATAACTTGTGTTTTCAATTTGTGAATTTCTCAATTGTGAAGGTATTTTTGGTTGGAATTATATTCATTAAAAAAATTCACAAATATTTGGGAAAAAAATTAAAAAGTAAAAACAAAACTTTTTTTTAAAACTATGTAAAATATTTTAATATTGCTGGTAAAGCTCTATGATAACTTATCACTTTTGCCACAAAATTAATCTCAATTTTTAAATATCCAAAAAGTCATTAGTAAAAATATTTCATTTATAATTTCTTTTATAGATGCAATTATTTATGTTAAATTGTCTAGTTAATCATTAAAAAACAGATAAACATTTTCTTTTAAATAAAATATAACCACTGAAAACTTAAAGAGCAAAAATAATTATAAATTAGAATACAGTTTACAGAAAATTAACATAATCATACTTATTTACAATTTAAAAACAGGTGAATAGACAAAAACAACATTGTTATAGATTTTTTATAGTAAGTAATATTTCATTACAAATAAACATTAAATACATTACAGTTATATTCATAGTTATTATATGTTAAATAGCATTATATGTTAAATAGCAATACAAAATTTAAACATAATATAAATTGCACAATACTAATTAAATAGTTTTGAAAAATATAAAAAAGTACACTTTTGACAATAATTAAAAACTGTTATAAGGGATAAATTACTATTACTTAACAGATTTAAATATCAATATTATTTACATAGTATGCTAGAAAAATAAAATTGTAAGGAAAACAATAGAATTCAAATTTCTTTAAAAAAAACACTTTTTTTTTACTTTATGTTTTTGATTACATCAAAGTAAATAGTTAACAGAATTTTCCATGCAGCAAATATATCTGGGGTTGTCATATACTTTTGCGATCCTTCTATCTTAAAAGTAAGTATTATTCATTTTTCCCCCTATTACTCTTCCTTTTTTTTCAAAGATTGTGAAGACCATTGACCTAGAAGGGAAAGTGGAGTGACGTGTCAGCAAGCGGAAAACCCACTCACACCCTTTTGAGCGAACAGGGCAGAAAAGAACTATTTCCCTACACTTGTATGCAATGCTTGTATGAGACCCCTCTATCATATTGACTTGGGCTCCTAAATGTATTTTAACATTTTTAGTTCGAAAGAAATTAACTTTCTTTAACTTTAAATTCCAACTTCTTAAAGAAATAACCATGTGGATCACTAACTAAGAACCAGCGAAGACGAACCCAATAGCGAAACAGGCAAGTTTCTAGGTTTTCTGCCCGGTTCGTTTATGCTGCAATGCTGTGTATTCCTCTGTGTTTCGTTATTGAACCGGCTCGTTTGCTGCCCTGTTCAGTGAATCACACACCTCACTGCAGTCTTCCTTCTAGCTCAATGGTGAAAACACTTTCAAACATACATTATTACACAACATAAGTTCATGTATTTTTTAAACAGTGAAAAGCTTGATGTCGCATCATACTGCTCTTTGCACTGAATGCCTTATTACAAGTTGGGCATTGGTAGTCCTTCTGCTTTGTGTGTTTCACCTCATGGTATATCATGTGTCCCTTGTTAAAGGTAGAGTACTTGCAAAACTTGCAGTAGAAGATCCGGTAGTTATCCTTCTTGACCACACAGTACATGGGATTATCTTCGATTATGTTGCCTAAAACTGAAAAAATTTATTAAATAAAATAAAAATCAATATAAGGTTTTTATTGTGGTATTAAAAGACACAGGTCTACTTAATAGCCTTTAAAAAATATATAGCGTCAGTATTTTCTTAAACCTAAGGAAAACAATTTAATAACATTTGTTTACAATTTGTAAATATTTCATTCCAGTTTGTGTTTTGGCATTATACCCTTTTTATGTGTGTTTAATATTTTAAAATATCACTGGTGGAGCGCTGTGATAACTTATCAATTTACCACGAAATTAATCCCTAGTTTTAGATATCCAAAAAGTGATTAGTTAATAAACTTTAGATAGAATTAGTTTGATACGATATTTTTTACGTAAAAAACATTTTGTATAAAATTGCTGTTTAATGACAAGAAAACACATTAGCATTTTCTTTTTTAAATGAAATAATAACAACTGAAAACTTAATTGTAAAAAATTGGAATACAGTACTTAAAATTAATATAACCAGAATTTAAATTAATAATTTTCAGGAGTAAAAGACAGGTGTAGCAAGAAAACCAAAATTGATTTAGATTTTTTGTATAGTTAGTAGATATCATTACAAACAAATATTACATGTTTTAAATAGCAATACAAAATTTAACTATAATATAAATTCCGCAATATTAATTAGTTATTGAAAAATAAGAAAACACTGTTGACAGTAAATAAGAATTTTTTTATCTGGAAAAATTATTTATACTTAACAGATTTTTAAAAAGATATATTTAAATCGTGGTATGAAAAAGAAAATCTTTTAAGGAATATTGTAAAGAATACACAATATCTTTCAAATTTAAAAAAAAAAACTAACACTTTTTTATTTTTGTTTTTGATTACATCAGGGTACATAGTTAAGAAAGAATTTTTCATACAACTAATATGCTGGAGTCCTCCAATCTTAAAAAGTAAGCTTCATTTATTCCCCATTTGCCTTTCAAAGATGCCGAGAACACTGTCAAGCAAATAAAGATCTACATGCCATTTATGAGAGACTACTGCTTGATTGAAAGAATAAAAATAACATAATGTCATAGTTCTCTTGCTTTATTATAGTTGGGTTAAGTGTTGTCGCCAAAGAAAAGTTCTGCCAATGGTTCTAAGGGTTAAAATAAATTTTAATCATCATGCAAAATGCAAGAGATTTTGCAGTACAAATCCAAGAAAAAGGACATTTAAAGAGTCCTAAAATATATTAAAACAGGCAGGACGAAAACCTAAAAAGTAATATATACTTTACTGTGTGAAATTCAGTATGTCTGGTCACCCTAATGTTATTACAGTAACATCAATTCATTGGTTTTTATAACAGTGGGCAACTTTATGCCTCATCAAACTACTCTTCACAGTAAAAGTCTTGCAGCATATTGAGCATTGATATTGCTTCTGCTTTGTGTGCTTGACCTCATGGTATGTCATATGTCCCTTCTTAAAAGTAGAGTAGTCGCAGAACTTGCAGTAGAAAACCTAAAAAGTAATATATACTTTACTGTGTGAAATTCAGTATGTCTGGTCACCCTAATGTTATTACAGTAACATCAATTCATTGGTTTTTATAACAGTATGCAACTTTATGCCTCATCAAACTACTCTTCACAGTAAAAGTCTTGTAGCATATTGAGCATTGATATTGCTTCTGCTTTGTGTGCTTGACCTCATGGTATGTCATATGTCCCTTCTTAAAAGTAGAGTAGTCGCAGAACTTGCAGTAGAAAACCTAAAAAGTAATATATACTTTACTGTGTGAAATTCAGTATGTCTGGTCACCCTAATGTTATTACAGTAACATCAATTCATTGGTTTTTATAACAGTGGGCAACTTTATGCCTCATCAAACTACTCTTCACAGTAAAAGTCTTGCAGCATATTGAGCATTGATATTGCTTCTGCTTTGTGTGCTTGACCTCATGGTATGTCATATGTCCCTTCTTAAAAGTAGAGTAGTCGCAGAACTTGCAGTAGAAAACCTAAAAAGTAATATATACTTTACTGTGTGAAATTCAGTATGTCTGGTCACCCTAATGTTATTACAGTAACATCAATCATTGGTTTTTATAACAGTGGGCAACTTTATGCCTCATCAAACTACTCTTCACAGTAAAAGTCTTGTAGCATATTGAGCATTGATATTGCTTCTGCTTTGTGTGCTTGACCTCATGGTATGTCATATGTCCCTTCTTAAAAGTAGAGTAGTCGCAGAACTTGCAGTAGAAAACCTAAAAAGTAATATATACTTTACTGTGTGAAATTCAGTATGTCTGGTCACCCTAATGTTATTACAGTAACATCAATCATTGGTTTTTATAACAGTGGGCAACTTTATGCCTCATCAAACTACTCTTCACAGTAAAAGTCTTGTAGCATATTGAGCATTGATATTGCTTCTGCTTTGTGTGCTTGACCTCATGGTATGTCATATGTCCCTTCTTAAAAGTAGAGTAGTCGCAGAACTTGCAGTAGAAAACCTAAAAAGTAATATATACTTTACTGTGTGAAATTCAGTATGTCTGGTCACCCTAATGTTATTACAGTAACATCAATTCATTGGTTTTTATAACAGTATGCAACTTTATGCCTCATCAAACTACTCTTCACAGTAAAAGTCTTGTAGCATATTGAGCATTGATATTGCTTCTGCTTTGTGTGCTTGACCTCATGGTATGTCATATGTCCCTTCTTAAAAGTAGAGTAGTCGCAGAACTTGCAGTAGAAGATCCGGAAGTTATCCTTCTTGACCACACAGTACATAAGATTATCTTCAATTACATTGCCTAAAACTAAAGAATTTATTGAATAAAAATCAGGAAGACATAACATATGTATGTATCAGTATGATTAACCTTCTAAGGTGTTAGACCCAGCTTTTTCCTTAATTTATGTACCGGGATTTCCAAAAATAACAATCAATTTCGAAATTTTATAAATACACTTTTATTGATATTCTATTTTTTTTTTCAGCTGGAATGGATTTTAAGATCACCTCTTCAAAAATAATCCTAATTCTACATTTTTAAACTAATATGCTATTTTTTTAATTAATTTTTTTTATTAAATGTAGGTAGTGTTTATACAGAGAAAACATGCATTTTCCTTCCTGTTTTCCAGGCCGCTCTGAAGGTTAACCAGGAATTTGAGGGTAAAAGTACACTTTATACCTTTTAAAAAATTATATATCATTGATATTTTCCCAAAGCTAATGAAAACAAAATAACAAATTTAATCCTGTTTAATTAATACAATTAACTAGTTGTAAATATCTAATTTATGCAGCGCTTTCTTGCTTGGCCTTATATAACATCATTAAAACATTCACTTAAGACAGAGTTTGAACAAGTCAAAAATTATGTGTGTAAGCTTTTTGTGTGTGTTTAACATCCTTTAACATCACTGATAGAATATTTTATTACCATGTAACTTTAGCACAATATTAATCTTAATTTTTATATAAAGTTATTAGTTCAAATATTATACTTTGAATTTTATTTTACTAATTTTGATACAAAAAAGTAATGTTAATCATAATAAACGAAAACATATAAACACTTTCTGTACCAAGAAACATTAACCACTAAAAATAACTAAGAGCAAAAAGTAATTTTACAAAATATAATATGTTAGTTTTAAGTAAAACTGTGTGTGCAAGTTTTAAATTTGCAGTTTAAAATGCAGGTGAACAGTAAGGAAACTATCTCACTGTTATAGATATTTAATAGTTAGTAAATGTCATTACAAAGAAATGCTTCATGAAAGACACATGTTAATAGCAACACAAAATTTAAACATAATATTAAAAAAATTAGTTTTGAACAATATGAAGAAAAATACACTTTTGACAATAGCTAAAACTGTGATAGGTAAAAATTATTTATACTTAAATAATTTGAATATATAGATATTGTTGATATTTGCATAGTTTCTAGCATAAAATACTATTTCACGAAGAAGCATATATATCTTAAGTTTTTCAAACACAAATTTTTGCATCAAAGTACATAATTTATACATATTTTTCAATGCAGGTTAGATTTGTGATGCCTTTCTATCTTAAAAATAAATAATACCTTTTGTAACCGTGGTAGTATTTTCGTTCTATTGGTCTCTCCTTTCCCCATCCACCTCCTCTCAAACCAAAACTACTGTGTTTAAACCAGATCAATGTTAAAATTGACAATTAACTTTTGGGGTAAAAATATTTTGCATGAAAAATTAGGTTTTAAAAACAATATTCGGGTCGTTGTCAATCAAGCTATTCCCATGACAACCAGCTGGGGGAGAAAAATAAAAGTGAAATGTTGCAGCTTACATTCAAGCTAGAGCTACTGTACTATAATACAATAAGGCAACTAGAAAGGATGATATAGGTAAAGAGGAAAAAGTCATGACTGCTAAGAATAACTTTTAATATTCATTTAATTATATGCAAATTATGCTTGTGAGCAGTACAGAATCATAATTAGTGTGTTCAAAAATATCTACATACTATTAAAAATACCATAACATTCAGTCTTTTTAAAAATATAACAAAATTTTCAAAGACTTTTTAGAAACACTGAAAAACTGAATTATGTATTCAACCCGAAAATGAAAATATTGATCTGAAGATAAGTTTCGGTAATTCAAAGAAGATTTATATTTAACAAACAAAGCATCTTTTTTAGACATGCTAAAAAATAATTATCCACTATCAAATATAGTAATGATGTTCCTTGAAAGAAAATATTGAAGGATATACATGTATTTTTACTTTTCAAAAAGCTAAAAACGCAAGACGTTTTTGAGTGAGAATAATTCTTTAGTCATAATATTTAATGCCAAATACTCTCTAACATACCAAACACATACACACAATATATTTTCTGAAACTACCCTAATATAAAATCCACAACAGGCTTGTAGAGCAGCACTACTGAAATTATCAGTTGTTTTATTAGCATATTATCCAAATTCTACATACTGATGGAGTGTATATTAAGCAGTATTCTATTGCATAATAGAGGGTAACCCTTTAAATAGAGAGAAAGAGAGAGAGGCTCCAAATCGCAATTTATTATTCGTTCCAAGGCCCTTTTAAAATTACCACCCGGCATAATTCTGTTGCTTTTTTTTATGATTTTGCGAACAAGAGCCATCATGCTTAGTTACTTTTATTCAGTTTGCATCAAATAGTTGTACTTTAGTGTTCTAAAATATACAAAATCCACACAGGATCTATCACTTTTAAGCTGCCCATACATTGAGGGACCGGACATGTGAACTTCCGGAAAGCATCGTCACTCTTTCGCCAAAACGATATAGAAAGCATTCTCATTCATCAGTGATTGGTTTTGTGTGCCCACAAGACAAATTAAACCAATCATCTGGGCCTGATCTAGGAAAACTCAGACCACAGGCACAACAAATTTTGAGGGCCACCTTTACGGAAAATTGTGTGTATGATAGCCCGTAATGATGGTACTAGTTGGTTGATATATCATCTTTGCTACCAAATTTATCGGCTTCCTTAAAAAATCGTTCAAACCAATCACGTTGGGTCAATGTCTGAGTCAAAGTCAAGCTAAAAATAGAGCGAGGTCTCAGAAAATTTTAAAATTTGCTAAAATTTTGGGGTTCTACAGCATTTAGCATAGTAGAAACTAAAATTTGGAGGCCCTTATCCTTGGCCTAATGGTAGATCAGGCCCTGAAAATGCTTTTGGTAACATCTAGTAGGAAGAGTGGCAACGTTTGGCGAAACTTTACATGTCCTGTCCCTTCATGTATGCCTAGCTTTAGTAGTGGGGACAACTCATATAGCTTGCTTATGGCTTAGCAACATGTGGCGTTTGAGAGTGTACTTCAGTGTAAATGTTTTCATACAAACTGTGCACACAAAGGGCCTTGACTTAGTGTGTTTCACTCCATGGTACTCCATGTGCTGTTTCTTCAATGTTGTGTACAAGCAGAACTTGCATTTGTAGCGACGTCGTGCTTGGCTTGGATGTTCTGGGTTTGATTCCATCTCAACGGTGAATAGTTCGTCTTGTTGGTCAAAAGAGTAGATTACATCTAGAATTTAAGATAAATAAGTTTATATTAAATAAAATCAATATTTAGTCATTATGATTAAGCATATAATAATTATATTACGACTAAACAAATAATTATACCTACTCATATTTTAAGTTTAATTATTATTCATAGATATATTAGATTTAGGATATATTAGTTTTAGATATATTAATTCAGAAGGTAAAAAAACTCAAAAAATTAGATTTTTTAGAAAGTAACATTATGTTGTTAAAAATTAATTAATTTATTTGAGAATTTTTTGAAAATGTCTCAACTAAATATAATTTAATGTTTAAAAGAAATATTGGTGATGAACTAAATCTAGACATTACCTAAATAGTAAATAGGAGATAAACTGAAATTATCATAGCCTAAATTTTAATACAAAAAAGAAAGTTGACATATTTTTCACATAATATAAAATATTTTTCTTCTACAAACAAAAAGATTAATTAGAAAGATAATAATGAAAAAAACACCTTATAAACATTATCTGCTTAAAAAATGAGTTATTTACACTTTGAATTGCTAAATAATACAACTTTCATTCATTAAAGAAACTATTATAACTAAAAACTAACTATAGTACTGTATTAAAAAAACATTAATCATTCATTATATCTGCTTCTTAGAAGAAAAAGGCATTTAATTCAATTAAATTACAATTTCATTTTTGATGCATATTTTCCATACAAAAGTATGATTATTGTTAAGAGTTATTTAGTTTAATTCGTATGCATTATTATTGAACCATAGCCTCAGGAGCTTAAATAAAAATCAAATTAGAAACAAATAAAGAAAAAAATACATGAAATATAAAACTATAGTAACTTAAAAATAAATAAAAATTGAATATTGCAAAGTCCACAGACATTTCCCTATCAGGATCAGACAACAAATGTATTTTAAGTTTTATAAAATAAGTCTGAAGTAATGTTCAACTCAAACTTTATTACCATTATACTTAATATAACAATACACACATCAAAAATTAGCACAATAAAACAGGAAATTGTAGAAACTAAATATAACACTCGCATATAAGTTTTAAAAATAAAATAATAACATAAATGCAGATATATCTGCATTTACATAGAAAAAAAGTCCGATGTATTAAATGTAAACCAGCTTTAAACATTTGGTATGAACAGCAATTACTCCAATACACTACCACAAAAGAATAATTAGACAATTACACTGAACTGGAGAAAGAAAATAGATAAAGTCAAATAACAGGTATATACTAAATGTGTATAAGATTACACTGGTGCCAAATAGCAAACTAGGTATCATAAAACGGTACTTGGGAGATTATCCTGTCAACATGCCAATGCTTGCCAAATCCTTTGGGGCAAGTGTACTCAATTTAGAACACTAGCTACTTTGGTTTTGGTATTTCTTGATTATCAGTTCAGAAGCTAACTTTTGGCAATAATATCATGTATGCCGACAAAATGGTAGACAGCATAATCCCAAAGAATCCATAAAACATACAATTTTCCAGAAGGTTGGACTTGTGTTTCCTTTTCATTTTTTAATGGTATAAAAATTATGGGTTTGCTTATACTAGCGTAACTATTGTGCTGATATATTTTTAAGAATTAATCGAACTTAACGATGTAAATATTTAAGACCAACCGTTCCATACTTATAAGCTTCACAGCCTATATAAAGGATCTAGTTTCAAACCTGCATTTTCCAAAGTATAACTAAGATATAGGGTCCAGTTTGTTTATTGGCAACATCATTGTAAATTCAATTCGACAAAGTTGCCAATAAAATTGCCAAACCCTATATTTTAGTTACAATTTGGTGAATGTTAATTTTGCAACTAGACCCTCTATATGTCCTTTATAAGATGAGTAATCATATGATTCTTCAGATGGCTGGATTGCCGAAAAGATTTCTGGCAAACCCGGCACCGAAAGGGCTTTTCTCCCGTATGTATACGGATATGTCGCTGCAGGTCGCATTTCTGCGTGAAATTCTTCCCACAATGGGGGCACTGGAAATCTCTCCTATCCACTGTGTTAACAACCTCTCGTACTTGAGAGTGCAAGTTGGTTTGTCTAGAAGTCTTCGGTCCATTTTCAAAATGACGCATGAATCCAAAAACTAGGTAAATAAAATAGAAGGAACTCATATAAATATAATTGTATTAACTAGGTAATTGTAAATAGTTTAAATTTATTGAATAATAATATAAAAGTTATCAACAAAACTATGATTTCAAGAGAAACAAGATAGCAATAAAACATATGATATCACCTTAAAATAATTTTTCTTCATAAATTGTTTTAAAAAGCAACACTTTTTCTACTTTAAAGGATCTTGATTGATCTATTTGGTTTAATATAAAAAAATTATCAATCTGCGAGTTAAAAATTAAATATTTAAGTATAAAAATAATCAGCATAAGAATTCTAGACTTTTTTATTCGATTTATAGGGATGCATTAATAAAAACATTTATTCATAGAATAATATAACTTTTATTACTAAGATAAATATTCATATGACTTCATTTAATTCATATTTTGGCAACATAGATCAGGGAACACAACATTGGCCCTTAAGGGTAACTTCAGCCCTTTGACTAATTTGTCATATAACTAAAATAAACAAAACAGTTCCTGCCGATTTTAAAAAGCACAAATAATTTTAACAAGTCCATTAAGTGGAAAGTATAAACAAGTTGAATCCTAGAATAATATCAGAAACTTTTATGGGACAAAGTTGCTCCATGTGACAGTTGCCATACTTTTTTAAATGAAAGTAAAAGCAAAGCAATTTTAATTCCTATTTATCACATATCTAGATCAATAATCTAAAACTTTAGGTTCAGCAATCATTTTTGGCCACAAGTAAAATAACTTAATTTGCATTTAGAAAATTAAGCCATTCATGTTTTATTTATTAAAACAATTATCACACCAATCAAGTTTAAAAAAATACATTATAAAGAGAAAATTAAAACAGCATTAAAAACATTAATGAGCAAACAATTTTGATTTAAAAATATGTTTTAGTTATTTAAGGTAAAATTAGACAAGAATATCTAAAAACAGATCTTACAACAAACAAGGTAAAAAATACATTATGAAAAAAAATGAGCACCTCCATTAATATATTTAATTCATATGACAAATTAAAACTATTATTAATGGACACAGTTTCTAGAGTCATACATGGATAAGAAAAATAATAAATAAAATACAAACATGTATTTCAAATAATAAGCAAAACGAAGTTTCCGTGGAACTATATGAAGTATGAACCACTCCTGACCTTTACAATATCTATGAAAAAGAAATCAACTGTGATTGCAACAAAATATATATTAAAGAAAGATTAATGTTGCACAAACAGATAATTAAAAGTTATGCAAGACTAGAGCTATGTTTGTTAACATTTTTAATTAATACCTTCAACACTAGAAAAATTTCGTAAATTGTAAAAAAATAACATTTCCAAGAAAAAGTTACACAAGTTTGTGTTAAACGAGTTATACTAGTTAACAATCTTTTGAGTTAATACCTTCAAGACTAGAAAAAAAATCTCCAAAGCACAAATGTAAAAAATAAATTGTAGAGACAAATATATATAATTTCAAGAAAAAATTACTCGGGCTTGTTAAAAGTTAAACAAGAGTTAGACTATTTAACATTATTTAGAGTTAAACCTTTCAAGACTAGAAAAAATCACTAAATACAACTGTAAAGAAAAATTGTTGAGAAAAATATGCACAACTTCATGGGCATGATAAAGTTGACTTTCCATCACATCATCTAGTTGAACATACACTGAATTGAACAAAAAGTTCCCAGAATGTAGAGGTATAAGGTCAAATCACTATAGTTACTCATAGTTTCCTTGCACAGAAGCCACGACCACGGGTGGAGCTATAAAACGTGCAGAGCAATCAGATTAAGACAAAATAAAATGGCTGAAATATCCTCTTCATCCACGTGTTTTATAGCTCCGCCCATGGTCGTGGCTTCTGTGCAAAGAAACTATGAGTTTAACTATAATGCAAACACATAAACAAAATAAACATACCTGCATTTCAATAAATAAGTACTCAGGACAAGTTAAAGTTCCAATAAAACCACTGTGAGTCACTCCATATCAAATTGCTCAAGATAAAATCTTCATGTCTCAGTACGTGATTATGATTTTTTTTTTTTAAATAAGTAAAGTAAACAAATTTAATACATTTGTATTTTTCTAGTATTTAACAAATTAAAAATTGACTTTAAATAATTCAAAATTGGAATAAAAATTGAAAAATCTTAACTTTTTTTTTAAGTGCAGAAAGATAAAAAAAAAAATAATAAGAGTATGATAAATTTCTCTCCAAAATTTGGAAGTAAAAGTCATAATCAAATTTTAATTCAGGAAAATTTTGTATCAGCGGTAATATTCAGTAAGAACTTTAAACTGCAGTACTAGTATGCAATTTTGATTCCAGAGTAAAATTTGATTGTAAGATGTAACCTCAACTCAATACTATGCAAATTTCTGTGTTTTTTTAAACAAACAAAATAACATAGAATGACCTGTCAGTGCACTTTCAACAAATAATTTCTCATGGCCCTTTAAAATAGCCATGGGTCCTCATATGCTGCAAAAGGTTGACCTTCTGCCGAAATCCCTTGGTACATATAGTACACTGGAACGGAAAGTGCCCAGTATGTATGAGCATATGTCTCTGTAAGTTGGCCTTCTGCGTAAATCCTTTTCCACAGTGGGTGCATTGAAAAGGTCTCTTAAGTGTTGCCAGGGTTGTAGGGGCCATGTTCCATGATTGCCCAAAGTCATTGGGAGTCAATGATCTGGTAAGTGTTGGTGTATCTAGGAAATACAGAAAAATAAAAAATATTTATTTTGATTAAATTCCAATATTGGTTAAAAAATTTAAGGTAATGAGTAAATAAAAATAAGGAATTTTAAATTATTATGCATGTTTTATGGTCAAATTGATTAATCAGTTATTAATAACCTGTTACAATAAATAATAATTGAATTTATCACTTTCATAATAACATATATAAGAGAATGTCACTTAAAAAATTTATTTACAGTCATGAGTAGATAAAATACTTTATTAAACAAATGACTACACATATTTTTATAAACAAATGAAATATAGCTAAAAGAAATTCTGCAGTACCAATTAAAAGTAAATTTTAAGTTTAAATATAAATCTCAGTATTCTCAAAATCAAAAACACTAATTGTCAGGAAAACAAATTTTTGTTGAAAGCAATTTTATTCTTGTTAGAAATTATCTAAGTCATAAAATAGTTTATGGTACAAACAAGCAATTCAGTAAAAATTAAAACTAGCTAAAAAGTCTTTATAAAAACCATTGAAACAATTTAGAGGAATGTAAACATTAGTCTTTTTTCCCTCTTCTAAAAGTGAAACAATCTGAATACTGGTCTTACAACAGTACAAATTTATACAAAATTCATTTGGATTCAAAGGATTCATTTGGTTTACAAGTGTGTCAGGAAAGTTCTAATACATAACATTAGTCTTTGTTAATTGAAAAGCTTAGTGGAAGAACATGCTATGTGAAAAGAAGGTGAAAACAAAATGAGCTTTAAAGTTTTTAGTTAGCACTTATATTCATTAAAAAAGGTACTTGCAATCTTGCAAACAATACAAAATAAACTTAACTTAAAGATTATGTAAAAGGTGACTACTAGTTATCTTGAAACAAGTAGGTTTGTAACAGAATCTGTCACTTAACCCGCTTCCACACAAAAGTTGTGTTAAACAGGTAAAAAGGCGCCAAACACAGCATTAATTCTATATTAAACATTTACATGCTAAATTTGGCTAGTTTTATTTATTTTATTTCGAAAATTCAATAATTATTACTTATCGTTTGCAAAAATTAATTTATATTTCAAAGAATAAATATGTAATATCCTCGCTTTTAAATAGAATGAAAATATTTCATATCAACAAAGAATCTCGTAGTGAAATATATTTGACGTCATTTCAAACTGATTGATGTCGCAAAAATAAATTTATTTTAATTTATTGTCTAAAAGAATTAAGGTTCTCGGGCGATTGTTGCGAATGGCAATGTTGATTTAATTCTAATAACAAACAGGCCTTTTAGCTATTTGTAATTCAAACTTTTAAACGCCAAAATTAACTATTTTCATTAATCTTCTTTCTCAGAATTAATAATTAAACTTTATCGTTTGCTAAATTTGTTTGAAGTTCAAAGAATAATTATGTAATCTTTTTTAATAAATATTTTTGTGTCGCCACAATTTCCCATTTACATTTCTTTCGAAAATTCACTTATTTATAGTTTGTTAAATTAATTTACAGTTCCAAATATTTAATTAGTACAAATGATGTTTTAAAGATAAAAGCAAAACTTTGCATATGTTTTATGCCAAGTTAGAATTCTCTATGCATCTTTCTTCATACATATATAATGAACCATCAAAAGAACTCTATTCGGATATTACAACAATCCAAACTAAATTATATCACATAAATAAATATTCTTTCAAAAGTGTTTATTTTTATTTTAAATAAAGTTTCTTGTACGTTTAACGAAATGGCAACAGTGAATATATTGAATAAAAATGGAATTTGCATGTTATTTCAATGTAGATTAAATTTTTCGTTATTTAAATTTTAAATACACTTCTAATTAAAAAATTTTAATGAAATTTGGAATGTAGCCTAATCTGATTTTTTGCTTCAAAATGACGTATACCACTTGTCTCTGGGACTTGTGGATGGCAACAGTGAAAATATTGAATAAAAATGGAATTTGCATGTTACTTCAAAATTTAGATTAAATTTTTAGTTATTTAAATTTTAAATAAACTTCTAATTTAAATTTTTAATGAAATTTGGAATGTAGCCTAATCTGAATTTTTACTTCAAAATGACGTATCCCACTTGTCTCTGGGACTTGTGGATGACAACAGTGAGAATATTGAATAAAAAAGGAATTTGCATGTTATTTCAAAATTTAGATTAAATTTTTAGTTATTTAAATTTTAAATAAACTTCTAATTTAAATTTTTTAATGAAATTTGGAATGTAGCCTAATCTGAATTTTTGCTTCAAAATGACGTATCCCACTTGTCTGTGGGACTTGTGGTTCTTTCTGTGAAAGTGGGTGACAGACAGACAGATGGACAGACGGACTGAACGATTATAAAACCTTCCACTTTTTACGTTATAAACGTAGTGTGGAAGCTAAAAAGGGAATAATATGTTCATTGATACAAAAATCTCAACTTTCTCATAAATAATACATAGCATGTTCTTTCACTATGATGCACTTCAATTTACTGTGTACATTCGGCTTCATAATGAGCATTTGAGAATATTTTAAAAGCCCGCATTTTTCACTACTTCACATGCACTATCTTGATATGTCTCGAATAACTGGATGGGTCTGAGAATCCTTTCTTGCAAGTGGGGCAAACGTACGGCCGCTCTCCTGTGTGGATACGGACATGTTTGCTAAGATTGTGGGAAAAAGGGGTAACATAGTCGCAAAATTCACACTTGTAAAAGCGATGTTCTTTGTAATGTGATGTTTTTTCCAAGTAGTAACCTAAAAAATATTGTATTTCAATTAAAAAAATAATGACTCATCCATTTTGAATAGCATTATACAACATAATGAAGTTTTTTTCAATAAAAAAGTTTGAATATTTAAAGATAATTGAAATAAGTTCAGATAGCATTGCGCAAGAACATAATGGGTACCAATTTTTCAAAGTAGTCTCCTAAAAATAAAATACAATAGCATAATGGGTGAATGTAACACTTGGAAATTAAATTAAAAGCAGTTTCAGCCCATTTTCTAGTCTATCATGGTAGGTAGGTAGGTTTGAATTATCGTCCCACTAGAGCTACACGAGGGCTATTGGCGATGGGCGTCGTAATTTAGAACCACAGTCAAGTGACGAGCCGACACCTGAGTAGGCACCCAACGCAACCGTTAAGGGCAACATTGTACGCAGCGTTGGGACTTTGGAGCATATTTAACGTGCACTCCCTCCATACGGGGTATTATTCGTCGGATATTTTTGGGCTGCACGGGCCGTTTATAGGTCGGCAGTTATTTAAGGCGATGCCCGGACCCAGGAACCTGGGACCTTTCGCATGCAAGGCGTACGCCTAACCGACTGGGCTCCCCAGCCCATTTTCTAGTCAATCATGAGGGCTGTACATGAGCAAGCACAGTTCCAAGTGATCTTTTCATAAATATCAGTTTACTTGAAACCCTCTCAGTTTTGACTTTTTACTCTCTGGAAGCCTTGTAAGTCTGCAAGAGTTTGGAGATTTATCTAAAATATTTCCAAGTAGATTAATTAGGCAAAAAAAAACAGTATGTATACGATAAAAAAAAATATTTGAAAAACACAAATTTGTTACAAATAAAGGTAATAAAGTGTTCAATCAAAACTATTATATTCATTGTATGAAACACATTTTTATTAAATAAGCGATTTAAAATCAACACAAAAAGAATTATTTGCAGAGTGGAAATTACTATCATATACATAATATATATATATATATACATATATATATATATCATATATATATACATATATATATATATATATATATAATATATATATATATATATATATATATATATATATATATATATATATATATATATATATATATATATATATATATATATATATTATATATATATATATATATTACATATACATATACATATACATATACATATACATATATATATATATATATATATATAATAAATATACAAAATTAAATATCATGTAAAATCATACACAATTTATATATGACAGAGGCACAACTGTGTCTGATGAAGAAAAAAATATTACAAACTAGGCATAACATTATTTGAAACAACTTTTTACAGACATTTTAACACTGAAGGTACAATTTACAAAACATAAAAAAGCAAATATTTTGTGACAATGTTTAGTTTTGTTTATATTTTCAGGGTGTCTACAGGATTCCCAAAACCAAATTCCATTACTTTTCCATGACTTTTTGGGATTCCATAGAAAAAATCCATGACCACGAAAGAATACCAAATTTATGAAATCGTTAATTCACGAACGGGAAATTTCACAACTTTTGATGAAAACTAAGTTAATGTTCAGGTGCAACCACTAAGTGACCTTCTTCTAACACTGTTTATGTTTAAAAAGAATATAAATAATCTTACCTTTTTATAATATTTCGTATCTTTTTTCCAAAATAAAATTTTCCTCTACAAAGTTATCAATTAAAAATATAAAGCTAATACCAACAATCTGTATATACATCCACTTATTTATATGACATAATTTCTTTCTTACACATTCAAAACCAGCATCTTCAATTTGAATCAAATTTTTCAAAAAAGTTATACCAGTACTTAGAGCATTGCGGAAAAATAATAAAAAGTAAAAAAAAATTCAATTACATTTCGTATTCTGTAAATAAACAATAAGTTTCTTCGATTTATTAGAGCAGTGCTGTTTTAATCCTTTTCTCTGAAACCTCAATTTGTTTTTGCAAGCGGTGCTGATTATCGGAAAATGTCATTAAAAAAATTCCACCTGGCCTACCTGTTACTGTTCGTCTTAATTGAATGTCATGCCTAGTAATTTTTTTGTACCGACCAAAAAAATTACTAGGCATGACATCCAACAGAGACAAACAATAACAAATAGACCAAGTGAAAAATAACTTTTTCGCTTGGTCTATTTGTTACTGTTTGTCTCTATATGTCGCAGATAAACTTTTGTAAAACCAAGATTCTAACAAAAAACTATTACAAAAAGCTATAACTCGAACTTCCAAATGACATCTTACAATTTGGATTTGGTTGATTTCATTAAAATATACATTTTCTCCGATAAACTCCAATTATCCGAATTACCGATTATACGAATGTTACTGGTTAGGTTCAATTGCTTTGATAATTGGAGTTCTACTGATCTGCATAACTCGTTTCCTTCATTCTCTTCTCCCCCCCCCCCCCCCCCCCCGGTCCATATCAATGAAAACTAAACTTAAGTTTCAATAAAAAAACAAGTTTAAATAATAAATTTTAATAATTAAAATAAACAATTTAATTAAAATTTGAAGATGAATTAAGATTACACTAAGATATCTTCAAATATTGGATTAGAAGATTATCGTCTTTACCTGACGAAAAGTATGCAATCCAATAATGCTACCTGATAATACTTATTATCCTGCCTAGTAATTTTCACGGCAACCACCGTTGAGGTTGCATTGTCTCCTAATGATTGACATTTTTTTGCCTCTGCCTGATAGGAAGAGAGGCAAGTTTACTTTTGTAGTTCCGGCTCAGGCCAATCGGACCAACCAGAACATTTTCTTTTGATCCGTTAGTAGTGTTTACAAGAACAACCTAAACCTGAGCAAAGCAGTAAGAATTCCACAACGTTCTGATCGCGTCCACACGGGGGAATCCCGAGTGATTGACACTTGGGGGTTGGTTCGGACATGCGCAAAAAAACGGAGATGTTTCGTCCACCGCTACGCTAGTTCGATTCAATTTTGAATCGTGATAAAAACGGGAAATTCAAGGAATTTCCAGGCTATTTAAGGCCTTGAAATAAAAAATATGAAATTCCATACTTTTCCAGGATTTCCAGGCCGCGTGCGAACACTGTTCGATTTTTTTTTTTAAATTCGTGACCCTAACATCAATTTCGTTACTTTTTCAGTACTTTCGTGACCGATTTCTGATTTCGTTACTTTTTCGGGACTTCCGTGACTTTCGGGACCTGTAGACACCCTGATTTTAAAACTATATTCGACTGAACATACAATTCGGCAAATATATAATTGTTTTATACAAATAGTAAAAACGAATTTTATATCTTCTTTGTTTAAGGTTTAATTTGAGAACAAGTTGTTTTGGGGAAGCTGATAAATTATGTCCAAGTTTAAAATTTTTAACTCAGGGCTTGCACAGTTCTGTTTTGTGGGATAACAAATTCATTTTTGGCCCCATCATGCGCCAGTAAATGAATATAATGTGGTAAGTTTAATGAAGTTAATTTTATAGTAAAAAAAATGTATTTGATTTCTAACAAATAGATGAGGATGAGCTTTCAGGCTTATAGCACTTTTAAATAACCATTACTTTTTCTTATGATATGCATAGCAAAAAGTAAAGTAATGCATCACATAACAACGATATCATTTGGAACTGCAAGTTAGAATTTTCTTAAATAACAAACTAAAAATTTGATGAAAATGACATCGAAAATGAATCTTGGTGCTTGATTTTGCGTCGATATACGCAAGTTTTTTTTTATATATATAAAAAAATAGTGTATAGTTACCAATATACGATACGGTAATTATTGCCGCCGCAACAGTATGTTTGTATACAAAGTAGTAGTAGCGTTTCTTAAAACTAGGAATCAATCGGAATGGTTACGTCTCACTTGTTTTGTAAAATTAATGCAATTAAGAATTACAGGTAGGGCTAAAATCTGATGCATTTTTCACAATTAAAATTTAAAATAACTAAACAACGGTTTTTAAAGCTGATTGTTGTTGTTCTTTTTTAATTATTATTTTTTTTTTGTTCTGACAAGGCTTAACCATAGCTTAACTGTATCAGCGAATATACCGCTTCTATATGATGATGACATTTTATGTAGTTTTTTTTAACACAGCTAATACTTGTACATTTCTCACAAAAAAAATCCAAGAAATTTGTAACTGAAACATTGAAAGCAAAATTATCAAACTAATAAATGATTTTTTTGTTCGAAAATATAAAATTTGGTAAAATTAAAAGCAATATTTTAACATATTAATTAATAATGATGGCTTTTTGTAGAGATGACAGAAAGTACACCTGAGCTGACCGACAAAGATTTTTTTGACGTTTGGGTCTGTAGTCTGTCAATTTTTAACTTTTAAGGGGATATTTAACACTATCATTGTAATTTTTATTCCCGGTCAAGTGATATCTATACGTTAAAACACATAAATCGAACCAAATACAATAACGTAAAAAAATATATGAATTCTGAAAGTTTAGTGATGATTTCATATTCGAAAAGTTAATTACTGAAACAAATCTGATCAGGCTAGTGGGAAGATTTCAAATGATGTAGGCTCTTGTTTTAATTTTTCTTTGTCCTTCGATTTCATTAGTTGTTCCGGTTTCACTCTCATATAGTAGCAGGCATAGATGAAAAGAAACTTTTCTGGCTATGTGTAAGCTTTCTTTTACAAATGATTTGAACAACCAACAACACAACAAAATGTTGGCAGTTGGCATAAAGTTGGTTTAAAAAATTTGATAAGTAAAGTATTCTTAGAAAACTCACTTTCGGATGCCGAAGCAAAAGTATAATTCCAGACAAAAATGAAAACTAGATCTCTGCTGGCGCTGGAGATGTTGCCATTCACAACATATGAAACAACCCCGTCCCGTTACTTTTTAAAAAATACACAAAAGCTTTGACTTATTAGTTTAACTAATAGAAAAAAAACAGAAACAGCATTTTTAAAAAAGTTTTTAATAAAGTAATGGATTTAAATAAAGGATTTGAAAGTCGCACAATGAACTTTTAGACGACCGGATTGGTTTTTCTTTCAAAAACGAATAAGCAAGTGCAATAGGGCGCCAAATATAAATTACAAATTTAAAAAAAAAACATCTTTAAAAATTTGAAGAGGCCAGACGATTCTAGCTATAGCTATCGTAATTTGATAAATGTATATATTTGTATTAGGGTTAAATGGTACAGAAAAAATACTTTGATAAATTTATATTTCGAGATTTGGATAGTTTTCAATGAAATTTGTAAAACCATTACGATCAGGTTTTTTTTTCTTATTCCAGTAACTAATAACTCAACAAATATTCAAGATTTTACAAAATAGTTTAAATGTTGATTTTGTTTCATTTAGAATTAAAGTGGTTTTAGTTTCGTTATGAATCTAGAACCAATTTCGTACGTATTATTAAATTTTTTTTGGCGCTAGTTTTTATATAGGAAGACGACCCCCACTAGCAAAGAAATATTTGAAAGACACAATATAATAACATAAATTCAATTCTATGCTAGAACTAGGTATACAACAACTTGAAAATTATTGAATAGTACTAATTTAGAAGTGCCTGTAATTGAATTCTTCTAAACGATTTTGAAGGTTTAAATTTTATTTTGACAATATAAAATAGTTAAATGTAGAAACTATTTTAATTTATACTTGCATTCTTCTTAATTATAAATTTTAAACTTAAGCTTCGTGAACAAGTCTTACAAATATGTCTGAATGGTTTTAGAGAAAAATTAGCTGAGATTTAAAAAAAAAAATGGGAAACTGCTGAGGATTAGTAAAGATAAATTTTATTTGTAAATAATTGACAGTTGAAATCACAATAAATATAAAATTTCTTCTCGATTTAAACAAGATTTTAAATAATACACAAAATAAATTTTTAAAAATTGCATCGGCACTCAGTTTTGGTGGATTTACAATGAAGAAGAAGGCTGCTTGGTCTCATCCCATATACTGGTGCCATCACATTGGCAAAGCCTTTTAGGGTTTTGAAACAATCCTGCTGATCTTGCTATAATTGCAGAAGCCAAACTAAAAGTAAAGGGAAAGAAAGTAAATAATAAATAAAAAGATGGATAAATAGGTATTAAAAGTTGGATGAATTTAAAAATTATTTTTAATGGTTTTAATTTTATTTTAAATTCAATTAAAACTACAAATTATAGGATTAAATTACAATAACATTAAAATATAAATTAAGTAACAAAAGTATTTCAAAGAAAACAATAATAGAATAATACAAAGAATGTTAAATAATTCATGGCATTTTTTTTAGTTTAAAGATAAGTAGAAAACTAAAACTTTTAATTTTATTAATTATTACTGGAAAAAAAAACTATATGTGTATATCAATAAAAACTTAATTTTAATCACCATTAAATCCACACAGTAGTAATAAAATTGCAAAACTTTTTTACATTAAAATCAATTCTAAACAGTTTCAATATATTGGTAACAATTTCGAAGGAGAAACAAACAATATTTAATTATAATCTAACAGGCTTGTGTTCTTAGCTTTAAATACAAAAATGTTAGATAGCTTTATTGTCAAAGGAAATTTCATTAAAAAAACCTTTATTTATTAACCTTTAAACAATCAGTTGACAATACTTGATGATTGAATATACATTAAAAAAGCAATAGAAGATCATAATCTGTGTAACAAAAAAGGATACCGATATACTGCCATGGGCAGGTATAAACTGCAGTAACCACAATAATAAATTACACCATTTCTGCCCTGAAATAATCAGTCATTTAGTATACTTTCTTGTATGTTAAAGTTATTACGGTCTTCAACAACAATGGTCCAAGTGATTAGTCTAGATACTGCAGTATACTTTAAAAATGTCACTAAAAATATTGAATGAAATTTGTACAAAACTATCTTACCCCTTAAAGAAAATTTAAAACTTACCTTTTACCAGAATTCCCATCTGTGGAGGAAGTTCCGGTATTTGTTTGGCCAAGGTCATCTCGATTTTCAGTCACAGCAACAGACCTTCCAATTATATCAGGCACTTGAACTATCTTATCGAGTATTCTAAAGCTCGCTCTCCCAGATGAATCTGCATTTATGTTGCCTAAATCACCATAATGCTACCATAAAAAAAGTTACAATTTAGAAATTATTAAATAAAATGAGCTTCAGACTGTTAATAGGATTCAAGTAGCTATTCTTACAAATATTAAGGAAATATGTTGGTGATGAATTTTGGTGGAAGTCTAAATATCAAATTGAACAAACAAAAATATTTGCAAAATCAGATCAAACCACAAAATTAATATTTTAATCAAATGAGTTGTCTCTTAGCTTTCATTTTTATTTAACTACACTGGGAGAGGAGAAAGGATAATCTGAAATCTTTGGAATAAACCCATTTTTTCAAATTATTCAAAAAGTAGTAATAAGACTATTGCACTAAGGACTTAAAGTCTTTAGTTTTTCTTTTTAGCTTCCACACAACGTTTATAACGTAAAAAGTGGAAGGTATTATAATCTTTTAGTCTGTCTGTCACCCACTTTCATAGCTGAAACTACAAATGCTACGGACAAGTATGATACGTCAAAAAATTCAGCGCATCGAATTAGAATACATTGAAAATTTCAGAAAAGAATTCAAATTCGAAGTACTTCAATTTTTTAAAAAACTGCAAAATTTAATGCTCATTTTAAAAGCATAGGATGCCATTTTTATTAGAATTAAATCACCATTGCTATCGCAACCATCGCTCGAGAAATTTTAATTCTTTTAGACAATAAATTAAAATAAATTTATTTTTGCGACATTGATCAGTTTGAAAGACGTCAAATATATTTCACTACCAGATTCTCTGATGTTGATATGAAATGTTTTAATTCTATTTAAAAGCGAGGGAATATTACATATTTATTCTTTGAAATATAAATTAATTTTTGCAAACGATAAGTAATAATTATTGAATTTTCAAAATAAAATAAATGAAACTAGCCATTTTTTTTATTTTTACAGCATCAATTTACTAATTATTTATTTTTCAAACTGTAAATTAATTTAACAGACGATAAACTGAATTTTCGGAAGAAAGTTAATGTAAATGGGAAATTGTGGAGACTCAAAGATATTTATTTAAAAAATTACATCATTATTCTTCGAACTTCAAACAAATTTAGCAAACGATAAAGACTAATTGTTAAATCTGAGAAAAAAGATTAATGAAAATCGTTAATTTTGATGTTTAAAAATGTGAATTAAACTAGCTAAAAGCCCTGTTTGGCGAATTTCTCTCTGAGGTGTAAAAATAGTTTGTTTCCTGCTAAGCACAATTGTTGTGTGGAAGCGGTTTAAGTGACAGATTCTGTAACAAACCTACTTGTTATATATATATATATATATATATATATATATATATATATATATATATATATAATATATATATATATATATATATATATATATATATATATATATATATATATATATATATATAATATTATATATATATATATATATATATATATATATATATATAATATATATATCAATAAATAATATATCAACAATAATATACCCAAGTCAAAATTTATGCTAGTACTAGCATAAAAATTATGCTATTTTTTGCTATGTTTGCTATGTTTTTGCTACAATATGCTTCCTTATGCTAGTTAGCATGTCATGCTTATGAAGGTAGCATACAGAAAAAAGCATTTCATGCTATAAAACTAGCATATGATGCTAAATAGCACTGAAAGCTTCTCATAAACCATACTGAGGTAGTTACCTTGACAAGCTATTTTTTGCTTTTTTATGCTAACTAGCATAAAATGCTATACAACTAGCATACAGATAAAAGCATCTTGTGCTATAAAACTAGCATATAATGCTAACATAAGCACTGCAAGCTACTTAAAAGCATGCTGAGGTAGTTACCTTGACAAGCTATTTTTTGCTTTTTTATGCTAACTAGCATGCTATACAACTATCATACAGGAGAGTTACATGGAAGTTCAACAAATTGGAAGACGTATTAAATGTGCAAACATTAATACGTCTAAACGTCTTACAAAATCAAAATTAACACTATTGGGGACAGGTTAAGTAAATATTTATTACAAAAAGGGGCAAAAGTAACGGTGATTCTGGTCATAGTAGCAATGTTTCTTGAAATTTGCTCGATCGATCGTTGATCGGATTTAACGAAAATCACCGGCGATATCGCATCCGTAATCCGAACGTTCACGAGACGACATCGGCAATCGGTGAACGAAATTCTATCGATAAAAGTAATTGATTCGGTTTCGGTCAAAGGTGAAAATTCGATCAACGTAAGTTTCATCGGAAAATTATGACGAATCGATATCGCAATCTATAAAAAACTGAAAAATTTGGAAATACAAATCGCGTCAATTAATTTCGAAAACTTCATTTCTGAAAAAATCAAGTTCAAATAGGAAATCGTTATTTTTTATTTACTTATCTACAACATTTATAATTGCGGGCAAAGCTAAATATTTTAACTGCGTGATAACTGATTTCTTTTATTTACTTTGAAATTAATTTTTAATTTCTTTTGCCATGATTTATTTTTGAAAAATAGAATAAATAAAATAGATTTTTGAATAAATATTATAAATCATAAAACTTTTCAATACGTAAGTTACCAAAAGTTATTTTGAAATTTGACATTTCTATTAGTGTTGTTGACTTAAATAAAGTAATATTTAAAAGGAATTTGAAACCTGCAAAAGAAAAATCAAAATTAAAATTTCTTAATCAAAAACATATAACTCCTTAAACATCCTTCACTACAAGGTTCCATAGCTGCGACGACAAAAGCGCCTCCCCGTGGACCCAGAGATCGAGAGTTCTGTCCTCCTCCTGCCGTTCAAGTATCACCATCATATACCGATAATGCCAGTCTGTCTATTAGCTGACCAATAGAAGAAAAATAGTGGCGCCATCTCACTTAAAACTTTTGTACATATCTTATTTAGCATAATTTTATAGCATGTGATGCTATAAAATTATGCTAAATAAGCAACAGTTAATAGCATGTGATGCTGCAAAATTATGCTAAATAAGCAACAGTTAATAGCATGTGATGCTTTTTTGTTTATGCTAATAAGCATAAATTGTGTTCGAATTTTAATCATCTCATGCTAGTTTTTCATGCTAAACTAGCAAATATTTTAAGCATCTCATGCTAGTTTCTTATGCTAGTAGTAGCATCTTTTATGCTAGTTAGCAAAGCAAAAATAGCATAAATTTTGACCTGGGTAATATATCAACAATATATATATATATATTGTTTAGTATTTTTCAATGAAAGTTGTAAAAACACATTTTGCACATTTGAAAATTTGGAAATTATTCCTGTAAGTAAATATTGCCAAATTGTATCTTAAATTAACATTAAAAATTATTAACAATTAATTGAAAAGAATTATCATGTGTACAATAAGTTTCTAGTTTTAAAATACCCTTTTGCAATCCTGTTGTCCTCCATGAGCTGAATTATCAGGATTGAAATGGGGCCCAATGCTAAAGAAAGAATATTTAAATATATTAAAATAAAAAATTAACCATATCAATTAACAAAAAACTAATAAAGGTACTAAATATAATTTAGTTACAAATGTTTCAATAAAATGTTCAACACAAACGTAATATTTTTTTTAAAGTTTTGTGTAAAACTATTAACAAAATGAATATAAGTCTAGAAATAACATGGGATTATCAAACCAGGTTTTGGAAATAAAGGCTTTTGCCAATCAAGACGTGAATGATGTCCATTAATTCCTTGTACTTCAACAAATAATTTTGGTTTAGCTTTAGTTGAAATAACGTAAAACTGGAGCTCAAGTTGTGATTAATAACTTAACATCTTTTAACCATGGACAAATGGCATATTCGATACCTAACACAACCAAATAATGACATTGTATGTGGCGTCAAGATTTTGGACCATAACAGATTTCGACAAGCAGTCGTCCCATATACGCATATTTTTTTTATAGGTGGCTTGGACCCCTTACTCATCAGCTTAACTAGTTCAGCCCTTTACTCGTTTGTAAATCCTCCCCTCCATCGTCACTTGACAACGGTTTCAAATTAGATAGTAATATATGCCTGGACAGTTTGCAAGAGAAAGATACCATCCTTACAATATGTCACGTGATAAAAAAATATTTCTTTCCCATCTGCCAGCTCCACATGAAATAATATATTTAAAACAATTAAATTTGCTAAAAATAAAAATTCAAATATACCTTTCGTCTCCATCAGAAAGATCTCCATATTCGTGAATATGAAGCCCATGTTTGCCGGGTGTTAAACCATCAATTGTTCCATCTATTATGCATTCTTTTTCTGTCTGGTGGAATCGAATAACTCCCAATAATCCTGAAGAATGTTTCAGTTCTGCTACAGCTGATGCTGAACCTTAAATTACAGTTGAATGGAAAAGAATTAATGAATTATGAAAGAGAAATAATAAATTTTATTTCAAATAGAAAGAGGGCATATATAAATTGGCAAAAGAATCCAATTTTTTTTTTGCGAATGTGTTTTTAAGTTCATTTGAATCTTGAAAATGTATGGAACAAATTTTATGCATTGATATGTTCATGCAGATTATGCTTTCTGTCTATGAGCGAGCCATACAAATTCTGTTATTAATGAACAAATAAAGCTTGCAAAATAAAAATAATACAAAGGACTACACGGTTTATATACTTAAATATTTAAAGACATAAAATTGATCTTATTAATGCCGCAGTTACATGAAAACTTGCTTGATATATGCTCGAAAGTTATTTAAAAATTGATGTTGTGTAAATGTACCAAATTAATTTTTAATGACTCAAAATTGATAACTTAATAATAAATACTTTTCATGATATATATTTCTAAAATTTGTATTAACAACTAATACATTACTTTTTTTAAGTCAAGGGTTTGCTAATTTATTTTAAAGAAAAATATATAATATTCAATGGATACGTTACAGGTCTTGAGTGACAACAGAAATGCTGAATGAAAATAAATTTTTTCTTGGGCCTTGATTGGTGAATGAATGTCATGTGAAAACAGAGCAACAATTGGAGCACTGATCAAAGAGAGACCAGGAATGAAAGCTTAAAGGAAATATGTCACCTGAAACTAGCCAATTACATGAAACAAAATTTATCGGAAGACATTAGAATGTCTAAATAGAAAAACTCTTAATTAGTTACCAATGCCCTTAAGTACAGCTCTTTTCCCTGTGCTTTGAATTGCTTCCTTGATAACTTGTGAAGGTAAAGATGTTTGGACAATCACACTTTGCTTTTCGACATCTATATTAATAGTACTGACCCCAGATATTGATGATAAAGCATCTTCAACTTTTGATGCACATTTTTGACACGTTAGGTTTACATCGAATTCAACCTGTAATTAAGGAAAAAAAATATAGCAGTAGCACAATTTTAAAAATACAAATTAATACTATGCAAGGACAGGGCACAAGGGAATTCCCTGATTAAGTTACCAATGCACATATATGTGCATAGGTAAAATCCTAGTCACTGGTCCGACTAGGATTTTATATATACGACAAATTACAAAGTTTGTTGTGTTTTTAATGAGTGATAACTTTTTCTGGAAATTATTTTCACCAATCAAAAGAAGGGAGTGTTAAAATAATGTTGCGCGCATACAAAAAAATATCGAGACCAGGCCTTTTTTCTAAAACACTTTTTTTTATCCTTTCAATATGGCCCTTTTCAAAACTACTTTCTCATTTTTGTTTAGATTATTCCTTTGTAAAAGAAAATAAAACCACTAGAAATGGAGGGTCATCATCAAACTATAAACTTTCTAAATTATTTACTTTAACAGCTGTGCAGTCAGGTAATAATTGTAGCCAAAATAAATATTTTTTACTGTTAGATTACCTATATAATGCACCAATTTGGTTTTGTTATTAAAACAGATTTAATTCATGTTCATTAAGGTTAAATACAAAAGCAATTTACTTTGGAACTGACAGTTGAGCTTTCTGATTCACTATTTTGCATATTAATCTTTTTTCTAAATTTAAATATTCAAAATTTTCTAAAAACCCAAACTAATGTACTTTATCTGTTATGTAATGTAGTCGTTTCTAGCTGCCTATTTTTAGCCTCTTTTTGGCGATTTAACACAGCCAATACTACAGCCTCTTGACTATTGGTATCAGTTTAACAGGAATGGAGAAATATAGTATATAAATTTAAATTAAGATTGGATGCTAAAAAACACGCACACTGACACCTAATGAAATATAACAAGAAGCAGGTGACATTAAATTACTCAAAATTACCAAGTCGGACACGCTTTATCATCGGATCGTCGGATGCTATGGTCGGATGCTTTATCATCAATATACATTAAAGGCTCGAGACCAGAAAGATTATTTGTTTTCAAATCAAAACAAAAAAGATGTGACCAAACTTTTGATTTTATAAATTTCTAAAAATCACCAAATCACCAATAGGACTGCCTCTCTAGTAGTAAACAAAATAAAAAAAAATTAATTGTGTTATTTACCAACTATCTTTTTAGTTCCTACCCTGTTATTGTTTCTGTGACATTTATTTAAGACTTTTTTTATACCTATTATTCTCTATTTTATTTTGTGTACAATGTTTGTCTTAGGTTATGTGCATAAGGAATATCATATAACACTAAAATGGTTGCTGCTGAAGCACCTCCTGGTTGGAGAAGAATTGTAAAGCAAAGAACATCAGGAAAAACCAAAGGGAAATATGATTTGTACTTTATAAGGTAAAAGAAAGTTTATCCTCTATTATATTTTTTTATCTAATCCATTTACCACATTGCTTTTCATTCTGAGTATCAACAGCTTCAGCTGTATTGTTTTCATTCTTAGTCCTGTTGGAATTATAATGGTATTCAGTATTCTCAAATGTGTGTTGCGTACAAACTTTTCTTTCAGTAAAACTAAACCATTTTCTTTGTTGTGATTCGTGTTAAATTGCTGTCCCACAATTTGGCTTAATTTCTCACCATAAAACAAATATCATCTAAACAGAAGGCTTCCAACAACCTTGATGGTAATGCTTTACATAGTTGAAATTTAATCAAATTAAAACCAATAAAGTTTAATAAATGACAGGAATAAGAACAAGTTTCAGGTAAAGATATCTAAAATTAGGCACAGCATACATAGATATAGGAAGAGGAGCAGATATGCCCCTAGGGGAAAAGGTGAAGCCACTTTTCCACAAGTATCCCAAGGCAGTTCGTAAGCCAAAACATCCCGCTCGTCCATGGCGTGCAATAAGCCACCAGATTTCACCATGAGATAAATTCGACTAATAAAAAATATATATTAAATATTAACTAGTTAAAACTTTTTTGCTGGCATAAGTTTATCACTGGATAGGTTTTGATAATTTCTGGTAGATATGAGGTATTTATTCATAAAAGAAGCATTTTAAAAATGCAATTTTTATTGCATGTAACTCTTCGGCAAAAGCAGTTTTTTTGCCAACCAGTATCCTGTGATGCATTGGGAAAACGGCGAAAAGCGGCTTCAGAACACAACCGCGGGATTTGTATTGCGTTGTACGGGGATTGCGCAATCGATGGGCATATCTGCTACTATTCCTATATCTATGACAGCATACGAAAAGTCATTGAGAATGAAACCGAAAGTAGAATAAAACCGTAGTGCATTGAGAATGAAACCGAAATAACCAATGAATTTGCAGAAGACGAAGAATGAAAACTGGAGAGTTATTATGTCATGTGAAACAAACAATTAGGAAGGAAGTATTATTGTAGTTTATGCACTTTTTAAGTCAGCAAAAAAACCTTCGTCACTGGTCAGTGTGATCTGGATCAAGTCGAGTATTTTGTTGGACAGCACTTTTGTGTTTGTTTGCTTTCAGTACTTTTGTAAAAGAATGTAAAATCTAAATTGTAACTACATCCTTTAATATCATTTACTTTGTGATGCTTATATCCCGATTGTTATTGTTGCTGGCCGGTTTGTTGCGTCGTGTTATTTTTTAAAAACTATTTTAGAAATTTCATTTTAGAATTATCTATTTTAAAAAAAGCATCTACATATTGGACTTCCAAAATTGCATTTTTCTTTTCTAGAAAAATAAATCAAAAACAATGAGAGAATTCAGCAATTTTTAAAATTTTGGTTATAGTTGGAGGTTTTATGAAGGTAAATTTTTATGCAAGCAAACACATATTTGGTACATAATTTATTTTCAATGTAAATGAATTATTTATGTTCAAAAATGTTTCAGAAAATCCTAATGCTTAAAAAAACTTTTTTTTAAAAATTGTGTTTTAACTTTTTATAAAAAATATACATTTTAATTACAGCCCTCAAAATACAGTATTTCGATCAAAAAGAAGTTTGGAAAAGCATTTGAAAGAATCGGAATCAAAATTTTCAATTAGTAACTTCAACTTCATTCTACCTACAGATAATGATGCTTCAAGAGATTCATCTTTAGACTTCAAAAATGAAACATGGTACAAATAAATTGAACTGTTTGAATATTCTTAATGAAAATATCTTAATTAAACATGAACTTAAATAAAAATCATTTTTTTTATTATTATGCATGCTATATAAAAAAATTCAGATATTGTATGTAATCTATATCACCTTCAACCACTTGCTCCCTTTTTTTGCATAACTTATTCTACATTATTTTTTGTTGCAGTTTAGTTCCTGATATAAAAGAGGAAACTGTTAATATTCTTAGAAAAGAGGAGTTTTATATTCAACCACTTACAGAATATGAGAAGAACAACAATTGCACTCATAATGGTAAATTTTTTATTATTATAGACTGGATATTTTGGAATAAATTATGTATAAGAATATGACATTTTAGATTCAACTAAACTTGTTTTGTTAAAAAAAAAGTAGGTTTGTTACAGAATCTGTCACATAAACCGCTTCCACACAGTATTTGTTCTCAACAAAAAACGCGCTATTTATACACCTCTGAAAAAATTTGCCAAACAGGGCCTTCAGCTTATAATTTATTTCTAATTCAAATTTTTAAACACCAAAATTAACTATTTTCATTAACCTTTCGCAATTTAATAATTACTGATTATCGTTTGCTGAATTTGTTTGAAATTCAAAAATTAATGATGCACTTTTTTGTGATAAAAATCTTTTAGTTGCCACAATTTCCCATATTCATTAGCTTTCTTTCGAAAAAGAGAATAATAAATAATTAGTAAAATTGATGCTTTAAAAATAAAAGAAAACTTTCGCTTATTTTTTTATTCTAAGTTAATAATCTTTATGCATCCTTTCACATACATATATAATGAACCATCAAAAGAACTCTATTGTGATATTACAGCAATCCAAACTAAATTATATCGCATAAATAAATATTCTTTCAAGAGTTTTATTTTAAATAAAGTTTCTTGTACGTTTGACGAAATGGCAACAGTGAAAATATTGAATAAAAATGGAATTTACATGTTATTTCAATGTGGATTAAATGTTTAGTTTTTTAAATATTAAATATACTTTTAATTAAAAAATTTTAATGAAATTTGGGATGTAGCCTTATCTGAACTTTTGATTCAAAATGACGTATACCACTTGTTTGTGCGACTTGTGGTTTGTTCTGTGGAAGTGGGTGACAGACGGACAGACTGAACGATTATAATACCTTCCACTTTTTACGTTATAAACGTAGTATGGAAGCTAAAATGCAGACTATTTTGCAAATGTATTTGTGATGTCCTAATTCTTATTTCTCATCACATTTTCATTGATGTAACTAATTAAATTTAGAACTTTACAACTTACTGTTTTATAAATGTATTTGTGATTATCTTTCCATGTTCAAAATAGTTATTTTGCAACGTTATTTTCTGTACATTTATCCATTCATATATTGTTTATGACCATGTTTATTGTTCAATTTACTTAGACGCTGAAGTACTACCTGCAGTTGGCCATCTTGTGGACATTAAATGTAAGGCTTTTCTATAAAACATATATTCTTGTACTTTTCATTTTTCAATATAAATATCAAGTATACTTACTAATTTTGAAGAAAGTTTTTTTATTTTTCAGAATTAAATTAGCATTATGTAACTATTTAATTTAATTTTTAATTGCCATAGGGGCTGTCTATAAATATAAGTAATGTCATGCTTTATCTTTAGATCTTTGATCAAAAGTGTAACAATATGGGGAGGGGTCATATTGTCATACTATTCTGCCACTAATGTAAAAGTGTTTGACATTTTTATCAAGTTTAACCACATTGATTAAACTTAAAAGTTTAAATAGGTGAATGAATTTCAAATTGAAAGAGGTAAGAACTTTAAAGTTTTTTTTTTTTTTTGATTTGCATATTTTTAATTTAACATGAAAACTCATAAGGCTATCTTTTTAAAGTTTAACATGATCGATCTACTTGTGTTAAATGTTTAATTTTAATTTGCAATATATCTAAGTTATGAATGTGATGCCAAACTTATTACTGCACCCCCTCCCCCCCCCTTGCCTTAGAATATGACATAATTTTAGGATAGCCCCATATCTATCTTTAAACTTGTTTGTTGGAAGTCCAGTAAAAGTAATTAAAATCACATCACTTATGTAACCTTTTTATATGAATATCATATATTTTCTAAAATATTAATATAGGCAAGAAACAAAAAGTCCATGTAAAGCGAAGCCCCTATTTCCATCGTAAAGAGAAACGGTTATCTGCTCCAAAATATTTCCAGCAACGCAATACATGGGATCCCCCCAGATCCCCTTACAACCTTATTCAAGAAGACCTTTACCATGATCCTTGGAAATTGCTTATTGCAACTATTTGTCTTCAGAAAACAACAGGTAATTTTAAGGTGGAGAATTGTTCTAATTTAGTGTTGAAATATAATTTAACTTAGTAAGGGTTTCATATATATTTTAAGAACTAAGTTTGGCTTAAATTAACATCCCAATGAAAAAGGTTAATTGCAATATCTTACTTTCAAAAAATAATAGGTAATTTTAATGTTCAATTTTTTTATATTATGTGGTTGAAACATAATTTAAGTCTAACCTAGTTTTTATTCATATTCTAAAAAAATTACTTTCTGTAATACCAAACAGTGAGGCAATATTCTGATTATTGTTTGAAAATAAATTATGTAAGATTATATTATTGACCGCTTATTAAATATATCATTCTAAACTATTAATATTAGTTTCTTTTTTAAATGTGATATAATGATTCCTGAATTCTATAGATTAATTCCACGTAAATACATACCACAAGTGAATTTTAAAAATATTTTTTATTCCAGTTAAAACTTTTATATGTGATTTAGAAAAGTTTGAACTGCAAAAATTTATTGTTTTTATTCTGTGGCAACACTGAAGTTTCAAAGTGTATGCTTTTTTTGAAAGCTTGTGTTATGGTTTTTCATCATTTTGAATTCTTGAATTTTAAGTTAAGTATTATTTTTTTTTATCAGATTTGTTGGTAAAATTATTAAAATACACTATAATAACTATCTTGAAAACATATTTTTAATCGGCATTTATAAATAAAAAATACTTAATTAGAAAGATTAACATCCCCTGTTTTGGCTGTAGTGTAAGTCACAAAAATATCTAAAAGTTTCTATAACTTTTTAAAATAAGGCTTTGCTTCAAAATTTTTAAGATATTTTCTTTCTATATTAACCTCTGTGTAATTTCACACCTTTAAATTTTAAAATAAAAAGCATTTTCTCTATTTATAAAACATTTTAACTTTGTAGTGTAAAGTCATAACGTAGTGTCAGTCATAGCTTCTGTTTGATTTATCTATTGTAGATTAGCTATAATATTTGTAGATTTCTTATATTTTGATAATTTTGATTTAAGATTGCTATATTAACAGCTAAAAGGAAAAAGAGAGTAAATGGAAAGACTTTAAGCATGTGGTAAATTTCAACCTTTAAAGAAAATTAAAGCAAAAACCACTTTACGGACAACACTTTAACTGAAAATACACCATCTCTATTGCAATGTTCCAGCCGTTAGACAACATTCAATGGCATTTCTCTGCCACCAATGTTGGCCATCTTTACCTTTAGTCATGATAAATGACCAATTGGTGGACTTGGTGATGCAGTGAGGAGGAGATAAAAACAGCCACACATTCCAGGAAAATTGACCCACATTCAGCTAAAGATTTTTTCACTTTGCATAAGAAATCTGCCCAAATATATCACTATTATACATTTCTGACAATTGTGTAAAAGGCAAAATAGGTAGATTAAATGATATTTGCTCATCAAAGGAAAATAAATATTTCCGATTCCTGACACTCGAAAATTGCTCTGCTTTTTAAAATTAAACAAATACCTACTTAAAACTGCAAATGTTTCATTAAATCCCCAAAAATACTACACGGCTGATTAAACAAATTTAAATGTTGTAAAAGGAAATACCTCTCATCAAAATTCTGAAAATGAATTTGATGCTGGAAAAAGAGCTTTTAGTTCTTTTTATAGGAAACTTATCGTTAAATATTTTGTGGGGCAAATGTTAAGTAAAGATGTTTATTCAATAAAACTGAAACATCTGCAATGGTCGAGAAGTCTTTTTGCGTGGCCTGAGAAGGAAGGTTTTTCAGACAATGCTACTGAAGAAAGAATTAAGAAATTACCAGAAACCAACTTTAGGGGACTTTGTGTAACATTTTCTAACTATGATTTTTACCATGTATGCAATTTTTAACTTACCATGTTCAAAATTATTTACATATGTTATGTTATTATTGCCTAAATATCCATATTTGTGATACAATTCACTTGATGTAGTGCAAGTCACAAATTGAATGTAGTGTAAGTCACGCACAAAAATGTTAATAAATTATTTCATATGATATTTCAATACTTTTTTGCAATTAAATTATTTAGCTTTAAACCTTATACTTAAAATAAGCACTGGTAGAATGTTGATTTACTGCACTGTGAAGAAGAAATTAGAGTTTATAATGATAACCAAAAATCGACTTCCTTTCATGTAGTGTAAGGCATTTTTATTATTATTTTAGTAAAATATTAAATTAAAACAGTTTTTACTGATTGCTAAAAATACTATATGTTCAGGGGTAAACTGACATACAATATTTTTTTTTGAATAAATAGAAAATAATTATGAACTATGCAAACGAAATTTGTTAAATCGTCCGATGTAGTGTAAGTCACGTGTAAACGTGGAAATGCCCTATATTTCTTCATTAGTGAGAAAAAACGTTTTTGGAGCTAAATGTACAAAGCTTTCGCTAAATATTCATTAATTAAGAAAAAACAAAGAAAATTTTACGGAAAAAAAAAGCTTTTTAAGGTTCTTATTATGTATTTTTAATAAATATAAACATCATCAAACATCGTAGAACTTACGGGGAGGCTGGGATGGACCCTATTTTGGTGTCAGAAATAGTTATAAAATCTATTACAAAATGTAGAACAATGTTTTCTTAAAATTAATTATTATAATTTCATATCACTATATGTAACAAACTCAAATTTTGTTTTAGGGGTTGTAGTAAAAAATCATCTGGTGATTTTTTTTGATAAATTTCCCACCCCTGAGAAGACATTACTTGCAGAAGACTCTGAAATTTCAGATCTATTGCAACCTTTGGGTCTACAAAATAAAAGAGCAAAAATCATAAAAAGATTTTCTGGTAGGTTTTGTAAATATTATTCTGTAACAAAATTTATTACAATTAAGTGTGATTCCAATATTTATTATAGAAAACTATATCATAATGGAATTTGAATCAGATAACTCTATGTGTTTTTAGTTTTTCTTTGAACAATCTTTTAAATTCTATATATTTATATAATTAGTATATGTTTAATAATGTCTTGTATTGTGTTATACATTCTTGCACTTTATAACAAAATAATCTAATTTTTTTTTCCAAAAGTGTGATTGTTATTGTAACAACTAATACTTCATTGTTTATTTAGATGAATACATTCATACAAATTGGAAGTATCCGATTGAACTTCATGGTATTGGAAAATATGGAAATGACTCTTATAGAATTTTTTGCGTCAATGAATGGAAACAAGTATGGGATTTAATTGTATTAATATGTGTGGCGTTTATTTAATTCAAATTTATACTTGACATAATTTAAAAGATTGTGTTATTTTTTTTAATTCAAAACTTGATTATAAAATGTTATGAATTATACAATTTAAAAGTTAACATTATTATGCCATAAGTTATTTAAATGGATAAGGGTATAATATAATGATTTTTTTTGAAAAATATAATTGATTCTAAAATGTAAAATTAAAAATAGACTAGTACAAAACAATTTTTTTAATAAGTTATTGCATTTAATTTGTTTCCTATATCTCACACTCTGTTAACTAAAAATAGTTTTTTAATTTTTTTTTATTTATATTTCAGGTAAACCCAAAAGACCATATGTTAGAAAAGTATCATGAGTGGTTGAAAAGAAATTTTAGCTAATGAACTGTAAAATAAATAACATTTAGTAATTTAAAAATAAATAGCATTTAGTTTTATAGTTTGGAGTGCTGTCCCCCCCCCCCCCATCTCATTACTAATTTTAACTTTTAAAATCATAAATTATCACTAAAATTATTGCCTAATAGCTAAAATTGTGGCTTGCTATTTAAAATGATTCACAGAAATTGTTTCATGTATTTTAAAATGAATGACTTCTTTATGTTCTGAATGTGTTAATGAACTAATTTTTTTAAAAAAGGAATTACAACCAAAATATTTTTAAACTCGTGTAAGTGTAATAACATTTCCATTTTTAATGCTGCATGCGTCAATCAAATATTTTATTTGCATGATATGAAATGTATGTCAATGAAATTTATGAAAATAAATATTTTAAATAAATTAAAAATTGTTATCTGTTAATGTTTTACTTTTTTATGTGTTTTATATATAGAGCTCAGGTTTTTGGAAGTGCTTTTGAAGCTAACTTTTCATTCTACGTTCTTTCATACCACATGCTAACTAGAAATTGCTCCCTCTTTAGTTAAAAACTACAATGATGCAGAAAAGATTCAACCAATTAGCAGAAAAATAGAGAGTAAAATATTTTGCACCAAGAATAAACGTTAAAAAGAATATTTACCTAAAAAATAAGTACTTTAGGTAAATTACTATGAATGACTAAGCCAGTATCCTTGCTTGCAATAAATTAACTCTTATACACGTTATAGAACTGTCTAGGGCCGTGGATAGGCTTCGTTCTCGGAATCGGAAGGTCCCGCGATCGAGTCCCGATACCACTGAAGACCCACCGAGTATATGCGGAGTACGTGCTCGTTAAATCTGTGGGTCCGAAAGTCCTGTGGGCGGTCATGGCGCAGTTTTCCACGGGTACAGGTCCCTGGAGATTATTTCCCTCCCCTTCAGATACATGTCTAAATTGCGGAGGTGGCGATAGATGGCAGCATCTGTCAGCACGATGCCAAGTCGGATTTCTGCAGTGTAGTACCTCTCTATACGGGCATCTCTCCTCAGGAACCGCACTCATTTGCCTTAATCCTTTCCCGCTCGGGAAGAGCTTGGGTTTCCCAAGTGGCATTAGTAACAACAACAACAGAACTGTCTCAATGTAATATGAAGCAAATCTGTGGTCTGGTGTAAGAGAGTATTTGAAATTGCGACATACATTCCAAAAGTCTCCCGATTTAAGCAGAAGTCTCTCAATGCTCGTCCATTCTTCCGCCTACCCACTTTACGCAGTGTTTCTCCGGATTTTTTTTAGTATTTTCATGACATTCGAAATTATACAATAAATTTAACTTTTACCATGGCTCGTACACTTCTTGCAACCCTTAAAGTGCGTGAATAAAAATAGCTCATTTTGACAAGTCTTTGAAAATGAGTCTGAGTGACAAAAAAAATCCGTACTTCGAAATTATTGCAAAATCGAATCAAATATAAAAAAAAATTCAACGCAATTGACGAAGCAAGTGATACCGTTGGGCGTTGATTACTCAACCCCGGTTACGTACCAGAATATTTTATTCTTATCAAGAGTGTCCATGAGTCGTGATCATAAGAACAGCTTGAATGTTAAAATATGATTTGTTAACGTTTAAAACTTTTTTGGGCAATTTTTCTACTTGAATAGAAACTTTTGCTTGTTCATAATGTCAGAATTTGAATTTAATTAATAAAACCAAAAAAAAAATCTCCCGATTTCTGTATAGGATATCCTGATCTTTATATCTGACAGGTTGGCAACTCTGCACCTATTGATTAAAATTAGATCAATTTTGTAATTTAGTTTAAAAATACTAATGATATACCGAATTTCATAAGAATAGTTTTTCAACTAATTGGAGCCCGTGTGGCGAAAACGGTTAAAGCAAGTTTAGGCATCACACCAAGGAGTCCTTGTTTACGGACTGTATCGACAAAGCAAGTTAAATCTATCGCGGTCAAAATTATATAAAAGGATTGCTTTTGGTTGCCAGCTAGGCTGTCGGACCCGTCACTTGGCCATGACTCAAAATTACGATGCATGTCGCCAATAGCTCTCGTGTCGATATAGTGCGACGTTAATGCAATTAAATAAACAATACATCTGTTATAACAAAAATGATTAAAATTTTAAAATATTATATCTTAACTCTCCTCGAACACCATCCCAATAAAATCTACCCATAACAACATAACAATCCTAACAGAGGTAAGAATACGATGGAGATGTCGCCTGTCAAAAAAATTGTGCGAAAACCGGTTTGCAAGTGAAGCAATGCATCTCTTTTTTAAATAGGTCCAAGCAAACGTTTTGGAGAGTATTTGGCGCTACATCGTATGAAATAAACACATTTTGAAATTAAATTCTGAGTTTAGTTTGAAAGAGTTCGTGTATATATTTTTATTTACTATTTAAAAAAATGACAATGTCAAAAAGTAATAAGAGACTCCTAGAAATATTACAACTCCTGGAATTTTATTTAGACTCTACAAAGTATTACATAATTTGCTTAGCTCCTCCTATACTATTCGTTCGGTTAAATATAGTTTCAGGGGATACAGGGATATTCCTCTGAGGGGTACTAGACACATAAACCCGTCACGTGACTGTTAGGTTTACCAGCAACATACAAAACTATTAAAATACTATTAATAATTTTACTAAATTTTAAAGTATGGATTAATCATTTATATACGTCTGCTACAATTTCCTTTTTGGGGGCTAAAACAATTTAAAGAAATTAATTTTTCAGTTAAAACTTTAAAGTTTTCTCTCATACAGTGAAAACAAGATTACCCCTCAACCAAATTATACATATCCCCAAGAGCGTTAAATATTCTCTGAAATAAGAAACTTCCAGAAATACTATTATTTATCTGATAATTTTTGTCAATTCGAATCCTTGCTTACAAATTACAGCCCTTGGCCCGGTGCGAAAGCCTCTCCCGCAAAGAGCGTGTTCCTTGTAAAACTACCATTATTCATCTATAATATTCAAACTGCGTTTGGAAATATTACTACTATTTTTGTTATCTGTTATTTTTGCTTGATGCGATGCCGTTCTTATAGCAGCGAGGGTCCAGTACGAAAGCCCCTGGTTTAAATACGTGTTCCTTATAATACTACTATTATACAAAGTGCATTTGGAAATACTACAAAAATTTACCTAATAATTTTGAGTCGGTGCGAGCAGAGCCTGATTTCTGGCAGGGCAAACGGGGCACGTGCCCAGGGCCCCCACTTCAAGAGGGCCCACAAATTTTCTTAAAAGAATAATATTGGAGAAAAATAGTTGCCACAAAGAAAAAAAATAAATAAATATAATACAATTGAACCAAGTACTATTAGTTTTTTTATACGCAAGCCACTATATTTTATTAATTTTATAAATTAACTGCCTCAGCCATGTGATCAAGTGAATAAAAATTATGTATGTAGATAAAATGATTTGATATGATACAATAGGTATCTGATATCATATCTTATGTATGTATTAAAAAAATTGTATGTAAAAAAGCAATGCTTACATGCGTACTTAATATAATAAAGATTATTTATTCGTACAATTTTGAAATGAAAAAAAAAATAATTTTCATGGACGGATTAATGTATCTTGAGGGGGCCCCCAAACTGACTTGTGCCCTGGGCACCAAAAGTTGTAAGTCGGGCCCTGGGTGCGAGTCCTTTCTTATAGCGCGAGGCCCAATGCGAAAGCCCCCCAAAGCACTCTTGGCCAATCCTCCCATTCTAGCCTCCCTCATAGTGCCCGCGCCGCAGGGGGATGCATGGAGCCAAGTTCAAGCGGCCACAGGTTCGGACTCGGAAGGTCGTTCACATCTCCACTACTGCAACCAGCATCATCAGCCCATACACTCCCCAACGAGCGAACAGGTAAGTCCATTTCTCTCTCTTATATTATTGTGTTTTTCGTGGGTTGATATTGCTGTAAATGGATGTTTGGAGATTTTCGAATCAGTTTTCAAAAGCTTCGAAAAACGTGATTTGCTTATTTACGATGTATGGTTGAGTTTAAGAGAAAAAGATAATTTTTCAACTTCTAACTCCCTACATATTGAATATTTATTGTTGCGGACATTTATTTTTTTGGAAGTCCCCATATAGTGAATATTTTTCGTTTGGAACTCTAGATATTGTGAATATTTATTGATTGGAACTCCTTATATTGTGAATAGTTATTGTTTGGAACTCCCTAAATATTGAATATTTATTGTTAGAAGTGCCAATTACCATCGAAAAGTCAATTTTACAAAATGTTGACGCAACGTCAACTTGAAAGAGCTCTTCAATTAAAAAATCATGAAATATTTCCTTTTATATTCCACACAAGAAAATGTTCTTTCATATTCCTAGAATTTAGTTTATTCTCATGGAAGTATTAAAAGGTTATACTGATATAGGTTCGAAAGTAAGGGAGTACCTGTAAACGATCTATTTATCCTAGAGTTTTATCTAATCTCTTTTAAAATACAAAATTGCATTTATTAAACTTGGATAATATTTTTTTATAATATTGATTCCTGGAACAACTCGTGATTTTTTTTTGATTTCTAGAGAAAAAGTAAAATTTTCTTATTGGAGTAAGGTTCGTTTGATTTTGGTTAAATAGTTTTGATTGTATATATGTATATGCACCTTATTAAAATGTTTTAAAGTAAGGGACTCCTCGAATTTCATTTAGAATCTCGGAAAATAATATAACTACTCCTTTTCCTCCGGAAAAACATTAAACATTTGTTAAATTTCGATCAAATAGTTTGAGGCTGATTAAAAGGTTTAAAGGTAAGTTACTCCTGAAAATAGTTCTACCATGAATTTTATTTAGTACCCTGAAAAATAATTGAAATTGAATATTTTCCTCCTCTAGAGCACAGTGAAAGTGTATATTTTTTTTAACTGCATAACATTCGTTTGACTTTGGCTAAATAGTTTGACTTCGATAAAATATGCTCAAAAGTAAAGAACTCCTGGAAATACTACTACTCGTGAAACTTTATTTAGACTTTTGTAAAATATAAAAATCGCATATTATCCCCCTGGGCTATATCCCTTGATTTCGGTTAAGTTGTTCAGCTGGTAGTTAGATAGGTTCCAAAGTCCGGGTTCTAAAATAAGAAAATATTAAAACTCATGAGAATGTACGTATTTATACTCCTAGAGCTTGCGTATCCGCCTTCTGGGTGACTTCCGTTTAATTTTGAGGTTTAAAAATCAGGGTTCTAAAAAATTTAGAAATTTCTGTATATCTAATTTTTTGGGCACATGAAAAATTCGCTGAATTTAGTTTCAAATCTTCGAATACTTAAAAAATGGTTACCACTGGATGACATTTATTTGGTTTTAGTTAATTGATATTAAATAGATTTGAAAGTCAGAAAACCCGCAGAACTCATGGCATAAGTTTTATTTTTACAGTAATATGCAAAATAGGAAAGGTTGAGGAATAAATTTGAGACTTCGATATTTTTTTACATTGCTTCTTTTTTCTGGGATGATATTTGTTTGAATTTGGTTAAATAGGTTTCAAGTATAGAAGGAAATATAAAGAAGTCATGATTCTGAAAATTGGAAAACTAATGGGAATATATTTTTTAATTTTCCAGGGTCATGGAAAACTCATTTTTGATTTTTTTTGTTATTGTTGTTGCAAATGTTGTTGTTATAGTATGCTACAGTAAATGCAAAGAATTTCTTACCTTGATATTAGGCTTTGCATTTATAAAAAAATATTTTAGTGTCTTCTGATGCTCGGAAAATTTAAAAACATATATTTTATTTTATATAACATTAATTTCAGGTCTTACTGTTTCGAAATCTAAATTTCTGTGTGATTAATTTGTTTTTATATGCTTATGTCTGATAATTTTTTTAAAACATTCCCGAACTATATTCCTGTAACATTTCTTGATACTGACTCCTTTAAATAATGTACTATTATAATGCAAGAAACTCATTCGGGAATATGGGTACCTATTTTTTTATTCGCAAAGAAACAAATGAGTTGACGACTACAAATACCTTCCAAAACTTTTGTATTTTCAAATAGTTATTTATGCAACTAGTGTGAAAAGTAAGGCTTTTTTAAACGAGTTGAATAAATTATTTCACGAGCGAGGTAAAAATAAATTCACGAGCGAAATAAATTCACGAGTTTAAAAAAGGCTATTTTCAACGTGTTGTCATACACTATTTTTTATAATAACGTGCAAAAAAAGTATTTATTAAATTGACATTTATTGATTGGCTTATTAATTATTTTATTATCGCGTTCAAATGATTTGAAGGTGATTATTTATATTAATGATTATTTTAAAATCATGTACAAAAAGTATTTCTTAGATTGTCATTGGAAATAAGACGCCAAATAAAGAATCACGTTCAAACAAAGAATTTTACACCAATCACAAAGCCGCCGAATAAAATATCGCACTCAAATAAAGAATTTCACACCAATCAGATGCTCTTATTTACTTTGTCGCACTAGTGCGTAAAAGTAACTTTGAAACACGATTTCGTTAAAAGCATCACTTTTGCCACGATTATTGCTTTGAAAAAGTTAGTTTTTTTGCACGATATTATAAAAAAGAGTTTTTTAATGTTTACATCAAAATATTATATTTGTAAAAAATGCCAAATGCCGTTTTTTCAAATTAACTTCAGTGTCTTTTTATAGAGGATCTAAATATAGCGGTATAATGAATCGGTAGAAGATTGTTGATATTTTTTAAACAGGAGTTGATTATAGTGTAGAGTGATGAGAAGGGTTTTGTTTGTAAACAAAGCTCTTTAACAACGGTCCATTATTGTAGTTATTATATATAACTATTGAAACTATTTGCCTAACTTTAAAACTTATTTCATAACTATTGAAGCTATTTACAAAACTTTTAAACTTATGTACATAACTATTGAAACTAATTATACAGCCTTTAAAATTGTTTATATTACTTTTAAATATTTATATAACTTTTTTAAATATTTATATAACTATTGAAAGTATTTACAAAACTTTGAAAATTATTTACATAACTATTGAAATTATTTACATAACTTTTAAAATTATTTACATAACAATCGAAGCTATTTACAAAACTTTTATAAATTGTTTATATGTTGAAACTATTGAAATTAATTATATAGCTATATTGCAACTACCTATGTTACTATTAAAATCCGTAAATTCTTTTGGTGTAAGGTAACATTATTAAATTAATCTTTTTCTAGTTTTTGTCTGTAAGATAAAACGCTTTTACTTTTTTTTTAAGAATCATAACTGCAATTTTTATAGTTGCATTCTTCGGTTTGATAATGACACCACTGCCTTGTATTTGAAATTGTTAATATCACATTTTTTATGCATCGGTTATTTTATACAATGACGGATTTGACACTTAGTTTAAAAAATTGATTAAAAAAATGTTCATACTTGACACTTGGTTTGTACAAAAATCTATTGTACTTTCTAGAAATTGCAATAATAAAGATAATTTTATTTTCAAATATTCATACTATGTATCGATTTCGAACATTTTTATACCTCAAAAGTACATTGCTAGAATTAAAAAAAAATGATGTAATACTTAATATCCTCCCCCATAACTTATTAAGTCTAAAACCATTGAATACATTTCAGTTTTAATTCAAAACTAAATTTTAAAACGTATTTAAGAATTGGTATCGGAATATACAACAGAAAACTTAATTTTAATATATTTTAACGGAATATACAACATGAAATGCAATTGTTTGCTGGTATATTTTTTATTCAAAGATATGCTGAGAATAAATATTTTTTTAAAAAATAAAATTGTTAAATAACTTTAACCGTAAAAAACTAACATTTCTAAACAAAACTAACGAAGAAGGACAATACCTTATAAGAGAAATAGGAACAAAAATTTATTCTACGTTAGATTTTTAAGCGCCCCACTAAGCTAATTTTCATTTAATATTTTTAGCAAATGTGGTTACTACTTTTAAATTTCACTTTATTTGCAGTTTTGAATAAAACCAATTAAAAACAAAAACAACATAGTACTCAAACAACATTGTAAGGTTTGGGTAATCTGTACATTATTTTAAAATGCCCTTTTATACTATAAAAACAATTGGATTCGAATTACATTTATCTTTATGTGAAATTCTTGTGAAATGAAACTTTCGAAACAAAAACTATTCAATAAATTATAATTGAATTTTTTTTCCGTTTCAATAGTTAAGTTTTTAACGGAAAATAAAATTCACTACGAATTCACTTAAAATAAAATTAGCTACGATAAAATAAAATTAGCTATAATAAAATAAAATCGTTTGAAATGCTTGTTAGAAATTAAATATTAGTATAACGTTTTCCTGAAATTTACATAATATATCTAATATTTGTACTGAATCTGGCGTTAATCAGAAGATGGATACAGACGAGCATAAAAAATGTCAGTTTTCCCAACAACACATAATTTTTTATGCATAAATGTCATAATTTTATTAAATTTAAAATTTAAGGTATATTTAAAAGTCATTTTTAACCATTTACTACAGAATCAAAATTTGAAGCGACTAAAAAATTATTCAGTTAAAATTTAGAATGACATGTAATGGAATCAAATTTACACTTTGCCAATTGAAAAATTTTCTTTGAAAAAAAATTAATTTCTTTTATTATTTTTTTTAATTTGCCTATTAAAAAATCGGAGTAGAGAAGAAAACTATTTACCACTACACGATTAAGGTTTAAAAAGGTTTCTCAAAGTCAAACAATTAAATGTACGAGGATAAAAAACTTGTGTGGACTTCTTAGCTGAAGATTTTTTCTTCTATTCCGGAAGAGTTTTAGTCACGTAGCCTAATGAAAAAAGCTTAGGCCTCAAGGCAGCAGGCACACTAAAACCTGCTACAGGCATAAACCATTTGAAGAAATAAAAGTAATGGCAGCTTTGTCCTGATGTTGACTTAGCTAGCAGTGTTGTCAAGCGTAGATAAACATTAAATTCGTTAAAAGTTTTTTTTTTTAAATTTACTTAAGATAAATGTTTTTTTGTTTTAATTATCTATCATTTTCTTTTAATTTCCACTTCGTCACGTTTTGTAAGATACAATATTACCAAAGACACTCTTACGGTTGTTGTTTAAAACGTCCGTAAGAGTGAAAGATTACGGACTTAAATAAGATTTATTTTTAGCATAAATTTAGTAAGCTGTATATCCACATTTTGAAATAGTTTTATGGATTATAATTTGTGTACAGAATTATTACATTTAAAATGGATTTAAATAACTATGTATTTTATTTATTTTCATTTTTAGAGTAACACAAAATTGAAAAAAAAGTCATTGTACCTTACTAGCAAATCATTTCAACATTTAAAGCATTATTTAGTAAATTATCACTCACAATGTGTCCTACTAATTGTCGGATGTTGAGAACAGTTTTCAAGTATTCAAAAGCATATACAATTCACAGTGAAGAACTAAAAGCTAAAAATTTGATAACTTGTAGGAATATTTTTAGCTCTCTTAGACCTCTTAGAAGATTCTCTGAGACCTCCTATAATATATTGAAAACAGTATCTTTACTATTTATTTTATTTCAAATTTTTAATTTTTACTATAACTAAAAAAATTAATTGAATTGTCAAATGTAATAAGGTTAAATTCAAAAAAGAAACACCAGAGGTTTTATAATTAAATTAAAATTAATTTGTTTAAATTAAATATAGAAATTTTATTTGATTCTAAAAAAATATTTCGATTGGTGAAAAAATTGCAGATATAACAACATTGAAATTTTAAGGTTTGTAACCAATTTGTATTTCAAGGTTTAATTAAATCGGAAGATAAGTTTTTAGCCTACTTTTCTTTTTTAATTAGAAAGAATTAAAAAAATGAAAAAGTAGGTATTGACATGCGGCCGATGTCCGTCTGTCCGTCCGTACCCCCCTTCCAAAATCGGTTCTATCCATCGGATCTTAAAAATTCTTTTTTGTTAGAAAGCTATGACCTCAGATACCCAACTTTCATACTTTTTGTCCGTCTGTCTGTACGTCCGGACGGACATAAATCTACTATCTGTCGGCGAATTTCCCATTGAATTAGCATTGAAATTCAATTTTGAGTCATTTAAATCACTGTAGGTATTGAAATGCGGTTGATGTCCATCTGTCTGTCTGTTCGAATGTCTGTCTGTCTGTCCGTCTGTCCGTATCCCTCTTCCAAAATCGGTTCTATCCCTCGGATCTTAAAAATTCTTTTTTTGTTAGAAAGCTATGACCTCAGATACCCAACTTTCATACTTTTTGTCTGTCTGTCTGTACGTCCGGACGGACATAAATCTACTATCTTTCGGCGAATTTCCCATTGAATTGAAATTCAATTTTGAGTCATTTAAATTACTGTTGCCAAATCAACAAAGGCATGAGAAACTTTATTTATTTAAACATATTTGAAGCAAAATAATATTTTCATGAATCAGTTTGGAATAACGTCATAAAATGTAGCACAATTTGATTCTTTGATTATTCATTAACTATCTACCAAGAAAGCGGCAAGGCATACTTTTGCATGCAATTATGCTTAGTTTTAATTTACATTTCTTATTTTTTAATGCAGTTCGGAGTAGTTTCATTACTTTTGTTATTAATAAATATTTAATTATTCTTCGAACTACAAATAAATCACGAGCAGATGATAAATAATATTTAATTAATTTACGAAAGAATATTAAGGAAAATAGTTGATTTTGGCTTTTAGAAGTTTAAATTATAGCTGGGTGCTGTGTTTCCATTTTTTTTCTAATGTGTATAAATCTAGTGTAGAAACGGCTGTTGATGATATTTACTTTAGGAACCTAGTTTTTTTTTCCCGATTAGAACTTCAGTAAGTATTTAAGTAACAGGAAAGTAGGCTATTTTAGTTCTTTATGAACTTCTTGTTTTAATTACAATCTACAATCGGGCCGGCGTGGCCTTTGAGTTGATTCGTATTAGCACGGAAGTTACTTTCGTAGGTTCTGTTTTCACTCCAGCTATAGTATGAACGGATTTTGCAAGATAAAAAAAATCCCACTAATAAAAATTGCTGCGTATATAGACATTGCACGTTAAACATTTCGTGGTTCAATTTAGAGCCCTCTAGGCCAATAGCGAATATACGTTTCCAGAATAATAGAGAATGTTGGGTATCACCGAGGTTGTCACGACTCTTTTGTAATTCGTCAAGCCAGTATCTATAGATGGTCACGTGACGACATTTTGGTCAATATACTGACTATTCCCTGTGAGTCTCGCATCCGCATTGGACGGTAATTTAACGTTTCGGATGTGATCTACCCATAGCTGGATTTAGATGATGGAAACGCTACCGGACAAAATCCAATGCAAAAACCTGTTCTTCAAGTGAAGCCATCGGTCGCTCGTAGTAAGCCCAAACAAAAGCTTTCGGCGAAGTATATGGCGCTAGTGGAATCTGCAGATAGGCTTGCTACATCGACTTGGGGGTTTCTGACTCTCTAATAAAAAGTATAATTACAACGCATTTTTTTTTAACCTGTGAAGGAAATTACTACCATCTTGTGTAAGTTCAAATCTCGCGCTAGAGCTACAACTGCACAAACAGACATTACTTTTTAATAGGGTACTTGACTGCATCGCCAAAATACCTTCCAATATTATTTAAATTATAGTTGAAAGTCAAAAATAACAAATGCATATACTTTTTTTGCGTAATAAATCTTTAAATCATTAAAAAAAATCATTTTAAAAAGGCATTTTTTTCACGTGATCATCACGTGATCACAAACACAACGGTTTGGCTGACGTCACTAGTAACTATAAACAAACCGGCGTGATGTTTTTATGTTTTCTGATTAAACTTGATTTAATCTAATTTACTCTTGAAATAATAAATATTGAGATAATGTAAGGCTTTTTACAGAAGCGGATATTTCAAATTTGCCTAAAATCGATTCCAATATGGTGTTTCAAAGTTTGTTTATAGTCACTAATGACATCACAGATACCACGTGACAGCCGGGAAGCGTTTTCGGGAGTGATTTTTCGTCCTAATTTTAAAATTCATTTTTCTGCCTTTTTATGGGGTATTTGAAAAAAAGAAAAAACACGGGTCTAATATTTTTGGCATAAGAATATTTTAAGCCAATAAAAAAAATTTAGTCAAGTACCCTATTTCAAATCAACACTTTTTAAAGAATGAAATTGTGCGTTTCACATTGAAATAACGCTGAGTGAGGGGTCTGTTTGGGCATTACTAGGATAACTTGGCGAGTTTCTGATGGCTTTCATTTTCTGATGGCTTCTGATGGATTCATTTTATTTCGCGTAAGCATCTTCGTCTTCTTCTAAACTCGGGGCGGGCCTGATCTAAGAAAATCCGGACTGTAGGCCCAACAATTTTCAAGGGCCCTTTTACAGAAAAAGTTGGATATTATTCCTCGTAATGATGGTGCTAGTTGGCCGAAGTTTCATATTTTTTTCTAACATTTTACTTGCTTCCTTATAACATAGATCAAACCAATCATGTTAGGTCCATGTCTGAGTCAGAGCCAAGCTAAAAACAAAGTGGAATCTCAGAAAATTTTAAAATCTACTGAAAAGAATTTTTTTTAAAATCTACTAAATTTCAAGGGGTCTACAGCACTTAGAATAATAAAAACTAAAATTTAGGGGCCCCTAAGCCGGGGCTAACGGGCCTTGTGGTGGATCAGGCCCTGTCTAAACTCTATGGATCTACCTTAATCAGCTGAAACCAGAGAACAGGGGAAAACAGCTGATTTCCCCATGACCTGATACTTTTGAGGTCTATGCCCTCAGCAGAGAAGTACAGAAAAAGTCGCCAGCGTAATAAACAGGATCGCCGGGTCAGCGCGGGATGCTTCGTGAAATTCGAATTTTTTTTCTTCTTTTAACTCGACGCATCGAGGAGTAAGGTCAGTTTGCGTAGCGAGTGACCTTCATTAACTTGTTAGAATGTTTGTTTGGTTTTTTCACAGTTTTTGGTTCGGTGTAAATATATGCCGTTAATTCTTAATTATGTATGCTTTTCAGGCGAACGAATTATCCGTGGACGCATGTTTATTTTTTCTCTCTTTCGTTTTATTTTTTTTTAATTAAGCTTCAGGATTCAGAACCGCCTTCAGGGATGCGCGAAAGCTGCACTTGCACGAGAACTCATGCTAATACATGAGGAGCCTATAGCAATAACTAAATAAAATTTATATATAGATTAACTGTTTAAAAACTATTTTAATTTAGCATTTCCAATCTTGATTGAACAATATAAAAAAGAAATTGAAACGCGACCCATAAAAAATGTATTTTACTGGAGAAAATTCATCTTTGCTGATTAAGCAGTTTTAGTCATTGGAGAGTTCGTATCATTTCAAGATAAACTAGAACACATTAAAATCACTTTTTCAAAGATTGGCAAACTTCTAGTGGAAAATTTGAGGTGTAAAAAATAACTAAAATCATGCCATTTGTACTACCGTATCAAAAGTATTCATAATTTATATATAACTAGCAAATTTATACCCGTTCTTCGCACGGAATAAAAAAATATCAAATAGATTCCAAATATGTGTACCATATACCAGCTGTTATAGGATCATAAACTTATTATCGTTTCCACTTGTTATAAATTATAAAATCCCGTTTCATTGCCTTAAAATTCCAAAATGAAAAATACGCTATAAAATGCACTCATAAATGTCATCACAATTCCCTCATAAATACATAAAACCTTTTAGCTCATTTGGCGCGTTTTGGGAAATAATTTGGCGAGAAAATAGATATAGCTACCCACACCCATTATACAGCTCTAACACAATGACCTTCGAACAACCGACCAGCTTATAAATTATTTATAAAAGCAATAGCCTATTTAACGAATTTTAGTTAATAATTTGGCGAGTTTGGCAACGTCTTTGGCGAAAAAATAAAGACATAAAACACTAATAGCTCTAGTGCGATGGCCTTTATTAACCATCATAGTTCAGTAATAGCTTAACTATACATTTATTGCTTAAATATGCATACATACAGTCAACAGAAAAATCAATGAAAAAATCATCAAATAAACCCACAATAAAATCCAGGAATGAAGACTGGCGGAATTACGTCACTTGAAACATGTCAATTATTTTTCAAATAATGAATTTAGTTTCTGAAAGTAATGGCAAAAGAATAAAATAAAAATTTTGAATTTTAAATGTTTTCGTTAAAAGTTTTATTTAATTTTTTCAGCCGATGGCATCAGGAAAGAGAAAAAATGATCGTATTTGAGCGAAAGTGGTGTATTTTTTTCAGAAAATTTGAATTTTCTCTAAAATTGGAACAAATATGAAAAAACTGAGCCTCAGGTGCACACGTTGGTATTAAAGGGAATCTATCTTAAAAATTTCCAATTTCTGAGGGCAGTATAAGTAGGTCTTTTACGATCCGAACAGAAACAGACACACAGACAGACTCTTTCTTTTATTATTATAGATGATTATTATTATTGCGATTTTTTTATTTTTTTACTAATTTGCTAATATCCTGTCGAATTCATTTAATCACTATTGCTTCTTCTTCTTATTATTATGCATATAGTCAAATATTGACATTTTTCTGCAATAAAATAAATTTTAATTTTCATTTAGAAAGTTTATACACAATATTTTAACTTAACGATAAAATATTTACTGTGATTTTTTACATGAACTTATTGATTTTAAAACGCTGCAATAAACGAAAAAATTATTGTAATTTGAGTGGTATAAGACAAAATAAAACTTATTTTGAAATCAATAAATTAAAATAAGAAATAAATATATAGACCAACTAAGTGTAATAATAGGCTTTAAATATTTTCATTGTACGATATATATTATCAAGACTTTTTTTTAGCTCCTAAGCCAGTAAATGTTAAATCTCTCGCAATTTTTATGAATAGCAAACTTATGAAACAAAATTTTATTAAAAGTAAGCTTTCGTTATTCAGAAATCTTCGGTTCGGTCATCCGATTAATTAATGCTGACCTCAAAAACTTGTTTTCATTGTTTTCTTTATTCTCTCCAAAATCAATAAGCCACTGATTCAACCATTGAGTAATTTATTGCTTGATTAACAAAGTGAAACCTTATCATCGCTTTACACCTATTAATCCGTGCAACTTGCATATTCGAAGCTGATAACAAATATTAATCTAAATTTATTATTAGTCGCCTCCGCCCATTGTTAAAAAGATTAACGTAGACTCTCATGCAAATGGGAAGAGTTCTATTTTTAGCTATGATTTGGGGCTTACAAAAAAAATCTATGCTTAAGTGGTGTAAATGTAACATTACATTTTACACCAAAAAATTCTATGTATATCAGCTTTCCTCGAATGAAGAGGAAGTTGCACTGTACTGTATGTTACTCCATATAATGTAATGTATGTATAATATTTGTAAACCATAAAACTGGTAGGAGCCTAGCCGACACCAGTTTTATGGATAGTATAGTTATAAAATTTTTTACTGCGTATATAAGAAACATTACATTAAAATTATATTTTACGTACCTTCGAATGGGGTTACTTTGGCCCAAGCTTATTTTCACACAAGTTATATTAACTTCTCATTAACACTTTCGCTACGATTTTTGTTTCCGCGTAGTAAGTGATAGGAAATCATTATCGAATCCTTATAGTTGTAAGGCCGTCTGGGCCGTTTTCGTAGTGAAATTGTTAAATATACTCTTTAACATGTGCTTGCCTGTTTCAAATTGTGGCAATTCTGCATTGTCTTATGAGTAAAAAAATATAATTAAAAAATAGAAATCATTAAAAAATAAAAAGGAATTAAATAATAAAAATAATTAAATAATAAAAATAATTAAATAATAAAAATAATTAAATAATAAAAATAATTAAATAATAAAAATAATTAAATAATAAAAATAATTAAATAATAAAAATAATTAAATAATAAAAATAATTAAATAAAAAAAATAGTTAAATAATAAAAATTATTAAATAATAAATAATTTTTTAAATTTTGCATACCGTCAGTGCGGGTAACTTTGGTCCAAAATCATAGGGGTTTTTTTTACAAAAGAAGAAAAATTAAACTAAAAAAACGATTTAAACGCTTAAAAATCATTATGCATTCTAAGTATGATACTTTTAGGAATAATTTCCAAGCATTTTTGTTAAATTTTATAAATTAAAAAAAATTGGTGTTAATTTTAAAAATTAGGAGACGGTTAGGATCCGGCCGGGTAACTTTGGTCCAAGCATGAAATACATAAGGCCCTTACTTTTTAACATCCTTAAAGGCTGTGTTGCCGAATCAAATAGTAATATTAAAATGTTTAAACATAAAAATAACAAAGTTATAAGATACATACACTCTTAAAACAAAAGAGTGAAATTCACTCCTATAGGAGAAGTGCATTTTCGGCACCGGAAAGGAGTGGAAATTAACTCAGACTGAGTTAAAACCGCTCGTTTGTTTTAAGAGTGTAGATACTAAAAATTGTATATAAATTAAGATTTACATTGCAGTGCATAGTAGAATGGTACATTACAGTATGAATAACAGCATTGATTGTGGTTTAAAAGAAAAGTAAATTTCAATTTTAATAAGAGAAAAAAACTTATTTTTGGAAGCAATATTTAATAACAAATATCTAAAAAGCAAACAATTTCATTATAAAAGGAAAAAAAATATTTGTAATGGTAATTAAGGAATTTGAAAATGTTCACATTTCAACATTAGCGATTTTGAATGTTGTTAAAAGAAAGACTTCTTTATAAATAGTTAAACAGAATACACTTTTACATACATTTTTGAAAGTGCAAAGTTCCATAAAGAAATGCTTACATCCTAGACCAAAGTTACCCGCATTCATCGGCAAGAGTTTCCCAGTGACAAATAATTAAATATATCATAAAAAGTATTAAACTTAGATTAAAACAAATGGTGTAGTATTCATCCCCATAAATAAAAGAATAGTATAGAGTGTTTTATTTAGCTATTTTCAATATTTTTTAGGTGTTCCAGACTAAAGTTGGAAGAAATAGATTTTTGTCATGAAATGCTCGTAAGAATACAAACGTCATTTGTAGCATTGCCAAAATTAGAACGATGTACTTTTTTTTACATGAAATGAAAGGCAATGTTTCCATCTTTCCAAATGTCAAACAATTTAAGATGGGGTCATTTTATGAAGAGAAATTAAGAAACAATTTTTTTTCCGACGCGGGGATCAAAGGTACCATCCATGGCCAAAGACCCCGCTTCGATGGGTACTTATCAGTTATGTTAATGCTTCGCGCATATTTTGATATTATAAAATACTTTTACATCACTATTAATTATAATTACGTTCATTTCTGTATAGTATCAATCCTACTAAAAATACAAAAATTAAAAGAGAAAAATAGACGATTTCCACTACTACAAAACAACTGTAGAATAAATCAATAATTTCCATAAATAAATTTGAATTATTTATTAGATAACTCGCAATCGGAACTTATTAAGTCATAAACTATTATTAGCTAAAATGACTTTTAACTGCTTGCTTCATACAAAATAATTTTATTGATTCGCAATTTTACTATTATTTAAAAAAAAATTATGTACCGTCGAATAGGGAAACTTTGGCCCTGGAGGGTAACCTTGGCCCAAGCATAAAACCCAAGTACTGACTATATTTTGAATATTTATATTACACATAGATCAAGGCTGAGTTTCCCTAATTAAAAAAAAATTCAAACACATTTTTAAAGAATGTATTAAGGGGATACGGTACCCAAAAATTAGTCAAAATATCGATTTTTTAGTTTTTACTTCTTATTATTCACAATATTTTTCTGAACATTTACTGAAAGTTTCATAGTGATATCTTCTGTAGAAAAAAGTTATTCAATATTTTCTATAGTCATTCCCATAAGTTTGAATACGTATTTCGTCTGCTTTCAACCTGTTTTCTCTGTTTCGCGTTTTTAAATTCTTGTGTTTAATAATTCCTTAAGGCTTTTTTGCTAATACAGTTTGAATTTTGAAATTTTTAACTTGTGTTCTTATATAAATGGTACACAAAATTGTGCATGGAATAATGACTACTATGTATAGTTGTTTATTTAAAAAATGTTGAATTCAATAATTTGTAATTTTCAGTGTAAATGCATGTTACTTTTTAATTGTAGCTCACATTTTAAAATCCATGCACAGTTCTTGAACAAATAGTATTAGTAAAAACAAACTACAAAAGTTTGGTGGCGTTATTCTCAAACTTGAAAGATGAGTAGCGTTTTAAAAAAGTTCAAAATTGTGACTTTTTTAAAAAATAAATGAAAAAATATTTGTAAATATTTGTTTTCATTGCTAAAAAATATTTATTTAGAGTGAACATTATATAAAACCACTATATTTACAAGTTATGTGTTATTCTAGAATAATGTTTTGGGTACCGTATCCTCTAATGAGAAGTTATAGCTTGAAACTTGGACCAAGTTACCCATTCGACGGTGAATGATTGAGTATAGATGATGAGAGCTATGTATGTTTGTATACGGGAACACAGGAACCTCACACACTTGTGGTAAAGATAACGTTATTAGATTCGAAATTCATATTAAAATCAACTTAAAAGTAAAAAGGTTAAAAGTTAACAAGAACAAAGTTAAAACTTATAGCAACTAATTCATATCTGGCACATCTTCCTCCGAACACTTCAAAAACACGACACGCCTCCCCTAGCAGCACAGTCTAAAAGATCTTCGAAGAATGTTCAACAGGAAAATCTGACAGTTGGTCGAATGCAGAACTCGCACTTAGGCTACCTCACTCGCAGGACTACTGAAGCGTCTACCTGAGCTGCTTACTCGTGATGTCGAACAGACGGTAAAAATATAATATAATTTTAAGATTACCGTTTGTCACCAACTTTCCTCTTGGAAAATAGTAATAATTGTGAAATCTATCATCCTCACCTTGTCAATTGTCACGATATCCACGATGTGACAAGTGCTACTTGTCCACGCTTTTACAACTTTGATTCATTGCTGCTGAATATGAATTTATTCAAATGCATTTGATGTCCGTGTAGATTTCTTGTGTTTGAATATCTAACAACTGGAAAACTATGAAAGTTGTTCTTACGCCAATATATTTATGCAATATTGACTAATATACTGCTGTGTGGCTTGGTAAGCTTTAAACACCGTTAATATAAATTAGTCATTAGAATGTAACACTTTTTTATTATGTCATCATTTCAAGTATATAATTTTAATTCTTTATTTAAACATCTAAGTAATAAGTAATTGTTAAAAGTGTAAACTATTTTAACTCAATAATGTTTTCATTAAATTTACCAAATCATTAATTATTATTTTTAAAAATAGTTTTACAAAAATATTTATGTAATAAATGTATTTTTTAGGAATTCCACAAACTTTAAATTTTAAAGTTCAATATAATCTTAAAATGAAGAAATTTTTAAATATATGCACTGATATAAAATTTGGTGTAACACTACTCCAGAAAAATAGAGTAACGTTACACAAAAATTACGGAGTAACTTTAACTCAAATAAGAAGTGCGCTCCATAAAACTGGTGGTATAGTTAAACTCATAGTTTCCTTGTACAGAAGCCACGGCCATGGGCGGAGCTATAAAACGCGCGGAGCAATCAGATAAAGACAAAATAAAACGGATGAAATTTTCTCTTCATCTGATTGCTCCGCGCGTTTTATAGCTCCGCCCATAGTCGTGGCTTCTGTGCAAGGAAACTATGAGTTTAACTATAGCAAGTTTATATACCTCTGAGTTTAAAAAGAATTGATAAATAGAATATCATCTTTTTTTACATTTCCATATAAAAATAACTACAATGCAATGCAATGTTTTTCCGGAATTTCTACGTATGGTCAAGGAAATAAACAAAGATTGACTCGTTCCCACAGTTCTTAATATTCTAAATCATCTAACCCAATTTTTTTCCTAAGAAAAATCTATTTCAATGCTACTTTTCTTATCATGTCAAGTTTTCCTTTATCATGTCCAAAAAACAATAGCTTGCATCCTCCCGATTGGTATCATTCAAAAACAGATGCCACAATACGACAAGAATATTTGGCAAAAAAAAACTCATAACATTTGAGTCATACGTAATGACAGAGATATACTATAGATTCAATTGTTTCAAGTTAAGACCAGTGAGTGTGCGTCACAGGGGGGTATCGAACGCTGTCCAATGAGTGACCGTCAGACGATATTGGGATTGGAATAACTTGAAGAACGAGAAACATCGGTGCAGTGAACCGCGTGGGCTGGGGTGTGTAGGATGGGAATATTACACAATAACTACTTCAAGATGTTCTTTTTTTCGCTGTTGTTTCTATGTAATAAGATGTATTCATCGTTAAAGAATTTTCGTATTCAACTCCTTTTAGTGGCTATTTGGTTCTTTTGTTGTTGCAAATGCATCCGAAAGGTCAATGGTTAATTAAACGGAAAGTTGGTTCTTCTAGTTTGAAGGCTTTCTCTTTTTTTTTAAAAATGAGTTTTATTGGTAAAATGAATGTGTGTGTGAAAGTTAAGATGCTGATTCTCCCGAAATTTACGACTTGAACATCGTAATGTTATTCTTATGGGGAGTATTCTTTGGATAGTCATGTACAATATTTATAATGATCTCTCTTTTCTTTTTAGAAAGAATTAAAGAAGTAGAATTCATGACCTTTTTTGGAATTGAAATCGCATAATTATTATTTCAATACTTATTAAAAACAATTAAAAGAGAAAAATATAAAATGCTTACTCTAACTTAACCTAACTCTCTGTACGAAGAAAGATATAACATAAATATTACTTGTGAAAGATGGAACATGCTTTCTAATTTCAATTTGTACTTTTATAAGGGGTTTTAAGGGTTATGCACTAAGGGTTTTCCGAAACGTTAACAAGAAGTTAAAATGTATTCTAAGGCGATTTTTTTTGGTTGAAAATGAATACGGAAAGGTCAATAGTTAATATAACGGAAAGTTATAGTTCTTCAAGTTCGAAGGCTTTCTCTTTCTTTTTTTTTTAATGTGTTTTATTGATGAAATAAATGTGTGTGGGAAAGTGAAGAAATTCAAGACTTGGGAATCGTACTGTTATTCTTATGGAGACTATTCTTTCGCCAATTCTAGCTACAATTTTCATAACGTTTTTTATATATCTCTTTTCCGCTTAGAAAGAATATAAGGAGTATAATTTCGGATAACCTTTTTATGTTGTTAAAATTTAATATTTATTTTAAAAATTGTAAAAGAGAAAAAATTACTTTCCCTGTAATTAAGTTCTTACTCAAACTTAACCTAACTCTCTTTACGAATAAATAAGATATTACAGAAATTTAATTTGTGAAAGATAGAACATACTTTAAAATTTCAATTGTACTAACATAATAACTTTGTTATAACTATTTTTACTTTCTTGAATTAAGAGTTTTTGCAAATGTTACCAAAAAGTTAAAATGTATGCTGAAGCGATTTAGTCCGATTGTTGCAAATGGAAAGGTCAATGGTTAATAAAACGGAAAGATGTTTCTTTAAGTTTGAAGGCTTTTTTTTAAATGTGTTTTATTGTTAAAATGAATATGTGTGGGAAAGTGAAGAGGCCGATTCTCTCGAAATTCAAGACTTGAACATCGTTATGTATTTCTTATGGAGACTATTCTTTTGCCAATTGCAACTACCATTTTACTAACAATCTATTTTTTTCATTGGATAGATTAAAGTAAGTAGAATTTCGGATGAACATTTGTTGTTGTTGAAATTGTATATTTTTCACTTTAATACTAGTGGAGACCGGAGACCGGGGCTAGTTTTCCAGGTTTTCTTCTTTTTGAATGTATCTTTTTTACTTTTATTTATTTTCATGAAAATAAGATATCAGCGTCGGTCTGGCAATATTTTCTGTGTAAATTTCAAAAGTTATTTATTGAGCTATTATAAAAATTTCACCCCACCCAACTAATTCATTACATTGACCTTGCATTTCTAAGAAAGTAAAGAATTTTAAATGCACGTTCTTCCGGATGTCCATTGTTCTATTGATGGAACTCAAAAGTAAATACAATTTGATTTAACTTAACAATGGTGATTTTTTTCAGGAACAAATTGGTAAAGGGTGTGTTTATTAAACAGAAGCCAGATAACCCATTGAAATAAAGGTCGTGAGACAAAATGCCATTTGTGTTTAATCTGTAAATTTCAATAAATATGGCATTAATGCACTCCGTATCAAAAGTAGTTTTTCCATTCTTGCATATTGTTTATAAGTACATATTAATTCATGTTAAACCCAAGGCGTGTTTAATTTTTTTTAATGATACTAATAGGTTTATATAAATATAATTTTTTTTTTAAACTTATAAGTAAATACTAATGAGTGATACAAATGATTAATAGGGGAGACCGGGGCTAGTTTTCAATGTTTTTTCTTTTTGATTGTATTTTTTTACTTTTATTTATTTTGAAGAAAATAATATATTATTGTCCTCCTCACATATCTATAAACTGGCATTAATAATTTTCTAAAAAGTAAATGCACTTTTTGGCAGCGGGTGATTAAATGCAACGACACGTTGAACTGGAAAACGTGCTTCGAATATGCGGCTATTATTGGAGAATGGGAGTTTTGCAATCACACCATTCGAATGATCAAAAGCTTTTTAACTTCATTCCATATGCTGGGCGAATTTACGAAAACAACATAAACCATTTTTTTCTTGAAAAAAAAATCAATATTTAATGCTTATTTTATATTATTTGTAATAATTAAGTATCAAAACAACTGGTCCACGATATACTTGACCCGAATCGGGAAGTATATCTCTCTATTAGTGGTTTTGTTTGTCAAAACTAATAAATAACTACAAAGAATACTTTCATTCAATTATCTCTTTATTCTCATCTAAACAAAAAATAACTAGAAAAAAAACTAAATTAATTTTTACATAGACCATTAAGAAGAAGTTTACGAAATATTAGAGGTTAACGAAATCTGCATTTACCAAAATATATAAACTCTCAACACATAAAATGACCGTTGATTTATCATCAAACGTCCAATGAATTTCTTCAATTTGGCATTTTCATGCTTCCATGAAGATAATACCAGCATTATGAAAGGCATGAAAGTGTATCGAAATAACCGGCATCATGTAACGATAACATTCTCTCAGATCGTTGAAGCCTGAAGATGACTGACACGAGACTTATTTTAACGATATTTATTTCAAGGATTTGTAGCCGATTTGCTGTCTAATGAGGCATTAGGCCTGGAAATTAAAGTTAAATTGTTGTAGAAAGTAATAGGTTTAGACGGCGGTAACTGTAACTTTATAGAATTGTATGTTATTTTAACTAACTTTTTTTATTGTTGAAGTTGTTGATAATCAATATATATATTATAGTTTTTTGATTTTGGAGAAACAATTTGCAGATAGCAAAATAGGAAGGGCAAGAATGTGTATCACTTCAGAATCGTTAGGTGTGAATGCTTTCTATCGCAAACAAATCTATATAATAATCATACAAATGTTAAAGAGATTATATTCAACCAAAAGACAGTTTTAATAAAAGTACGTTTTGAATATTTTAACAAAAATGTTAATTAATGTTAAATTAAAAAAAGTAATTATGAATATAAAATGCGTAACTATTAAAATATGCATTGTTTTTAAAGAATGGCATTGATCTTACTTTAAAATAAAATGGAATGAACAATTTCGAAATATTTTCTAAACCAACAACAATGTTCATGTCTCAAGTATACCTTCATTCTGAATAAGACGGAAAGCTGAATGCATATTACGACTTGCCCTCACAAGAACAACTAATATGAAAAATGACCATTGAGTAAGAGGATAATTAAAATCTTGAATGGAACATTAAAAGAAAACAAAGCGATGTTGATAGAAGAAAAACAAACAAAGAAATTGCGTGCCTCCTCGCTTCTTGGATGTTTGTTTTCTAACGTTGGAGTGCCAGAGTATTGAAGACCTAAGTCTACAGATGATTAAGCCATTTTCACTATGAAGCCGATACATATATTTCCCTACTTTTAATGCTTGAGTTTAGAGAAAAAATATAGCAAGTTGGACTCCGACTTAGAATATTGTTGTTGCTTTTACGATCTTAAATAAAAGAGTTGAGATCTTGAAGTCTTCTCATTTCCGACCTTGCAGCACGATCACATCTGTAGCAACCTTGGCCTACAATGGGAAATATGTCTGAAAATTTAATTGTTTTTGATGATTTATAGTGTCATAAAATCATTCACCTTAATTGTAATTTAAAATGTTCAAGAGGGAGTTTAAGTTTAATGGCCCTTCACTGTTAAATTTTTTTTGCTTGGTTTCACATGATATTGGTTCCTAGTAGCTGCAATGGCTGTGTGGTGAAATGTTTCACCTTTTTTTCGGCGTTTGGTTGAACCATTTTTCTGGATTTGGAAACAAAAACTTGAGAATGGTTCAACCGAATACCAAAAATATGGTTTAACGTTTCACCACACAGCCGTTGCAGCTACTAGGAACCATATTTTTGTGAAACATAGTGCATAATTTTTAACAGTTTTTGATAAATTGTGTTGCTTTATTTTTTATAGTAATATTTTGTATATCTATTTATGAACTAATATACATATTAATTTTGAATATTACATTTTATACTAGTTTTGGGTATAAAGAAAATACATTACGACATTGAGATATCAGTCCATTGCAGGTATTACTATAAGAAAACGGAAAATATTGGCAACCTCAATAACACCGAAACAATAACACCGAAAACTTATTTTAACTTTTATAGGTTTTAAAACTTCTATTAATAAATCTGAGTTAGGAAAAATTACTTTTGATATTTAAAACTATTATTAAGTCCCACACAATTCCTACTTAAACACGTTAAATTGGATAAAGGAAATATGTTTTACCATATTTTTGGTTGAACCATTTCCCCGGTTTTTGTTTCCAAAATTTAAAAAAAAAAAATTCGACCTAATATCGAAAATAAGGTGAATATCTGTATGGTGGATGCATGAGCGTGAATGCAAACCCTTGAGTCTTAAACAGGCTTTTTCCGGCACACAGCCATTGTAGCTACCAGGAACCATTATCATGGTAAAACTAAGTGCGAAATTTTTAACAGTTGACTATGAATAATATGTGTGGTGAAACCAAGCTCCAAATTTTTAACGGTGCTGTATTTTGACACTTTGAGCCACACTGATATTTAAAGATTTTTAATAAGAAACTCCATTAACTCTTTTCAAAAATAAATACATTTGCAATTTTACAAAACATGAAAAAAACATTTTAATGTTCCTACTGTATGTTTATACCCCGCAATTCGGCGGACATTTCGCTAGTTATAACAAGCCAAGAGATATTTAAATACTGATATTTAAAATTTTAATAGCGATTATCCGAGCGATATGCCGAGTCGATATTTAAATATTTTAATAAAAATACAAATTAACCAGTATCGAAAATAAATATTTATTTTTATATACAGTCCCTGGACAAATTATTAGACGCACTGTATTTTTTTAAAGTAATTTTATATTTCTTAAGAGTTTTTATGCAATAATGGTATATTTAAACTACAATATTATTGATTTTTATTTAAAAGAATTGTTGTAAACTACATATTGGTATTTATTTTAAGATAACTATGATTAATTATGATTAAGATTAATTTATATTAATTAATTATGATTAAGATTAATTTATATTAATTAATTATGATTAAGATTAATTTATATTAATTAATTATGATTAAGATTAATTATATTAATTAATTATGATTAAGATTAATTATATTATTAATTATTAGATATTTAATTAATAATTATGATTAAGATTAATTTATATTAATTAATTATGTATTAATTATTAATTTGATAATTAATTATATTAATAGATTAAGATTAATTTATATTAATTAATTATGATTAAGATTATTTATATTAATTAAGTTAATTTATATATTAATTGATTAAGATTATTTATATATTTATTTATTATAAGATTATTTATGTGTTTAATCATCATACTCAAATGCAGGAGACAGGACAGTCTTGAATTGATAGCATGCCGCGCATAATTAAAGCTTTGGTAGCGGCTAAAGGTGGCTCAACTAAATAGTGACTTTTACTAACATTAATTTCACTTTTCTTTAAAAACTTAATAAACATATGCTTTTCTAAATGAATGCTGTTTTATTTATGTCAAATAAATCGGTAATTGATTGGATAATATAAAAATAAGAAAACGAATCAATTTAAAATAATAAAACGGTACAATATCGCCCGGTTATTAATATTTTACATGACATCTTGCAGTGCGTCTAATAATTTGTCCAGGGACTGTAACATCAAAAAAAAACTAATCGTCCTACGCTATTTTTATAACTCGTAATTCGGCGGACGTTTCGCTGGTCAATAACAATCCAGGAGGTGGGTCCGTTTTTATTCAATGCCAACCATTCCGATAACACCCATTGTTGTTGATGCATGGGGCGTGAATACAAACAACCACCTTTCAGCCCTGAACATGGCTTTCCGGCTCTATCTGCACGGCCATCGAGCTTCGGAATTATGTCATCTCGTGGTCTACTTATTTGAAAATCACACCACATGTAGCTCACGATTCCCCGGAAAAACTATGGTTCCCCTTCAGGGACATGTCTAAATTGTGGAGGTGGCGATAGATGGCAGCATCTGTCTTATATGTGTGTGTATGTCGTGTCCGTCCTTCTTGACGATGGTTTATAAGCGAGTCTTTGTGACCAAGCACACAAGCCTGAAAATATATATCTACCAACCAACCAAAACTATGGGATGGAAATCTGTCATGGGCTAGTAAATTGAAGTAACCCACAACAATGAGTTGGACCAGATTTGCTCTGAAATAACCAGTCTTTCAGTATACTTTCTTATAAGTTAGAGTTATAAAGCGATTGGAACACTGGTGCAAGTCATTAGTTCTAGATACTGTAAGTTTCCTGCTCACGGCAGAAATGATGATGGGAGAGAGGTCTTATGATGAATGGAATATGGATTATTCGCGAAAATAAATTGTTACAATTTCTACTTTTTAAAATGTCCAGAAACAAATGATTTTTGTGTTTGCGATGTTTATCACTATATTGCCTAAATTGGCTTGTTTTTGTGACGTATTCCCTTCCAGTTTTCATTCCTGCACATTCTGTGATCGGTACTCCAATTTCCGAGGCTCGAGAAATAATTTATTTTCATTCAGCACTCTCTCTTTCTCTCCACTCAAGACCTGAAACATGCCTATTACTATCTAATGAAACTCAACAAAAGTGTGTACTTTTTTTGGTACTTTTCCATTACGCCAGCGCAAAAATTTCGCCAATCAAAGAATGATTCTTGAGAATGAAGAATTCTTAATGAGATTGAGATGTATATTGATTCTTCACCTGTTTGAGGTAAATCCGAAACTTTCATAGGATTTTAACCATTTTTGACGCCTTCTAAAAACGACATTTTAAAAAACTGGGTAACTCAAATAGTTATTGAATAAAATACTCAAACCTGAATATATCGCATAGTCAAAATGACTCTGAGTAAATATTACTCCAATTTGAAGCCTGGATATACTCATTTCTGAAAACAAACATGTACTCAAGAATAAAACACATATAGTTAAACTCATAGTTTCTTTGCACAGAAGCCACGACCACGGGCGGAGCTATAAAACGCGCGGAGCAATCAGATGAAGACAAAGTAAAACGGCTGAAATTTCCTCTTCATCTGATTGCTCCGCGCGTTTTATAGCTCCGCCCGTGGTCGTGGCTTCTGTGCCAGGAAATTATGAGTTTAACTATAGTGTTAATTTTTAAACATGTACAAGTTTCAAAAATGAGTAGAATAAACCGTATCTACTCATTTGTGAGAATTCCCTTGCTTTAAAATTAAATAATTTAATACGCGATTACTTGTGCACCATATTCGAAACAAATGTTTCATTTCAAGTTAAAAACACAATAGTTTTACTCAGATTTGAAAGTGTCATTTTTCTCAGTGTATTCAACAAAGCGTTTACGATCCAACTATAGCAGTTTAATAGATAAAAGATTCCAAATGAAACCTTTTAATGATCTCCGTTATGGCGATCACCCGGAAGCGGCGTTTCGAAGAGTGGTTTTACGACCAACGCCTCAGAATCATCTGTTAGACTCTTCCTCTTTCCTGGCATTTAAAACATTCCATTGGAGAAGAAAAGAAGAGGTTAGAATTGAATGGAGATGCTGCCTGATTAAAAAAACTATGCGAAGTAGGGCTTAATAAGTGAAGCCGTTGATTGTTTCTGCGATACTCCCTAATAATCCCTTGGCTAAATTTTGGGTGCTAAATTGCCTAAACAAAATCATTAAACAAATTAAAACCTTATTATGAAGAGTAAGTTGGCTATTATTTAGCCCTCTGATGGGTACAGACATATGAACCTTTTAACCTGACTGGCAAGTTTTTTAGTATTTACACATGAATTTTTAAAAAGTAGAATAATTTTTAAGTTTACTCAATTTAAAAAAGTTTAAAGGTTAGATGAGCCATCTATAATCGTCTGCTATAGAACTATAATTAAAAAATAATGAGAAATTAAATTATCAGTTAAAAATTTCAATTTAAATACCATGCAGTAAAAGTAAGATTACTGCATTTGCTTATCCCTCAGAGATGGCCTTTTATTACCTGGTATCAATTGCGATTTTTTACTACAGAATAAATTGACCTTTTAAGTTTTAATTACTGATTCTTGAGAGACCATGTGTAATAAAACCTTTGGTACACTCCTAAGGTTCTCAAACGGCTTAACTTATATACTGTTGCCAAACATTGCTTTCTTATTCTTACCTCCCTGTGCAAAACAGACCGACATATGTCGGCCATTGTCTTCGGCAATGCGTAGAAAGCGACAATGGAGCGTCTTCGGTGACATGTAACGGTCGAATGTTACGGTGCAGCTTACAGGGAAGTCGAGCGTCACATTTATAACGCCGACAATGAATGGTAATTCTATTTCAGCAGAAGAAATATGGGAATAATTGTACGCTTTGGCGGAATCATTAACTCGCTGGGGTGGTTCAAGAATCTCGTAGTCATTAACTCGCTGAGGTGGTTCGGTAGAGTTGTATCTTAAGTTTTGCTGAAATTTAGTTTTGATATTTTTAATTGAAGAAGAGGGGGATTATATGAAGAAATGTATACTATAGTCTAACAACGATTTGTTCAATTGACCTTTAGTACCATTTTTTTATTGATCAGAAAATCTGTAGCTTTTAAAACAAGTTTTAGAACTTCGATTCAATTGTTTTCTTTGGACGATATCTGATACGATTTTATTTAATGTTGGAGAAAGTTTAGTTTAAATACAAAAAGATTGGTTAAATTGCTTAAATGAAATTCAAAATTGAAACAAGTAGGTTTGTAACAGAATCTGTCACTTAACCCATTTCCACACAACAGTTCTGTTTAACAGGTAAAAATGCGACAAACACAGCATCGATATTCCATATTAAACTATGAAATTCAAATGAAATTCTTATGAAAAAATTCTTATGAAATTCAAATTGAAACAAGTAGGTTTGTACAGAATCTGTCACTTAACCCATTTCGACACAACAGTTCTGTTAACAGGTAAAAATGCGAAAACACAGCATCGATATTCCATATTAAACATTTACATGCTAAATTTGGCTAGTTTCATTTATTTTAATTCGAAAATTCAATAATTATTACTTATCGTTTGCAAAAATTAATTTATATTTCAAAGAATAAATATGCAATATTCCTCGCTTTTAAATAGAATTAAAACATTTCATATCAACGTACAAAGAATCTCGTAGTGAAATATGACGCTTTCAAACTGATCGATGTCGCAAAAATAAATTTATTTTAATTTTTTGTCTAAAAGAATTAAAGTTTCTCTAGCGATTGTTGCGAATGGCAATGGTGATTAAATTCTAATAAAACTGGCTTCCTATGCTTTTTAAATGAGCATTAAATTTTGCAGTTTTTTAAATAATTGAAGTACTGCTTCGAATTCGAATTCTTTTCTGAGATTTTCAATGTATTTTAATTTCGATGCGCTGAATTTTTTGACGTATCACACTTGTCCGTAGCATTTGTAGTTTAGGCTATGAAAGTGGGTGACGGACAGACATATTACGGACTGAACGATTATAATACCTTCAACTTTTTACGTTATAAACGTAGTGTGGAAGCTAAAAGATTGGTTAAATTTCTTAAATGAAATTCAAAATTGTACAAACAAACTCACTTCACTGGTAATTAAGTAGCACTGCCAGAAAAAAATATGAAGTCATAAGAATTTAAAGCAAGTTAAACATTTTTTTTATGTCATAGCTTGTTAATCTGTGCATTTTTTTACACAAAATATGTTTTAACTGGATAAAAATTTATTGTAACCGAAAAATAGCACGTCTCTTACCAACTCAAGTCTAACCCTCTGATGTTCTAATTATGAACAATGTCATAGTGAGCATTCTCACGTAAGAACGTTTAATGAAAATACGGAATATTCTTTATGATTTCAATTCTTCTTCTCTAGAATTGAAAGCCTAAATAGGGAACCATTGATAAAATCAGATTGGATGTTTTCAACATGTCAACATTTGAGTACACATGCCTTTTCTGGCTAAAAGAACCAAAAAACAGATCGTGTTGGCGGACTACAATTGTATACATTTTAAAGCATTCTCCCCTCCATATCAATTAACAAATAATCACTCCTTATTTACAAATATTTGCACTTAAAATCAGCCGGGAATCAGTTACAGCTCTATCTAACCAATATAATACAGTCGATGTGAACCGATTGTGTAAAAAAAATCGCAAATGTGATATTGATTAAATTGTATGAAAACGGATTTTAGCCTCTTATACAAAGAAGTCTCTAAATCACTTGAAGGGGAGCTTACATATTCTGATATACAATTAAGTTTCGCTTCAGGATCTGAAGTTTCAGAGGAATAACTGTTTTTAATCTTAGGAAAATATGACTTTATATTTAATTAGAGTGTAGCTTTTTATTAACTTAAGCTGTAAATCTTCAATAATGATATATAATTTTGTAAAGGGAAATTATACTTTCATTTATTGACGGTAAAAATTATTTTTTTTTGTACTGACTATCGGTTCTAAATCCAATAGCCTATAAATCCACAACTCCATATTTTATAGAATTAAATTGTTATTTATTCCTTAGTTATTTTTGTTTAATCTTTGTCAAAGCAAATAAGCGGGGAACAATGCACGATTATTTTGCCCTTGGCCAAAAATAGTCCAAAACTCAAAGATAATCATTTTATGAAATAAAGAAAGCGAACAGACCATTAAAATCATTCCTTTTAACCATTTTTAATCTGCTTTTGAATCTTTTCTATGTTTAAATTTAGAAATTTCAAGATTTTGATTGTCATTGTTACAACAAATGGACAAAATATTATGATCTCAGATAGATGCTATAATGCTTCATATCTTAATAACAAAACACCATAAATAATAAAAACATATAATAAAGACGTAACTAAAATATCTGAATATAATCTGTCAATTATGGCACCATACTAAGTAATAAATAAAAATAAAAATCGTATTTGCATATTGCATGCTAGAATAACAATAAGTTCTACGTCAGTGATTAATAATCTCTATACATGAACAATTGAATTAGTTCTTCATCTTCGATTTTTAACAGTTAACTTCGTTGCTCTACATAATCTATTGTTTAAATGGTTACACGCTCACTTCACGCTTTAGTAATATCAGGACATTAATCAATGTTTTCATGCTTGTGGTGTCCTAATAGTGATAAAACTGACATGTTTTGTTTTAGCATGAAAGTGTCTGTTTGAATTAATTGTAGTCTTGTAGTATTATTCATTAATCTTCTTTGAATAGCCACTTAAACAAGGACATTGTTTAATTGAAATTAAATTAGGTTGATTAATGGTTTAGAGATATTATCGTGTTTAATGTGATAAAACAATTTATAACATTGCAAACCACAAAAGTATAGGAAAACATTGGTTTTTACTTTCGAATCGGGTAATAGTTTACTATTACTATATATTTTTTTGAAAATATCTTTACTTATATTACAATTTTAATTTGAAAACTTGAGTCATAATCAAAACGATTGAGTCTCCTTTTATCGACTTTAAAATATTTGTGTTTACATTTTCTCTAAAGCTTGTTCTCAATGACGACAATCCGAATGTGTGCTAAAATCAATTAGATTGTAAAACTCTTTGTTGAAAACGATAAAATGACATTAAAATTAATATTAGTATTTTATTTATATATTTCATTACTCATAGGATAATGGTTACTATGTACTAGTTATTTGCTTATTATTAGTCTTGGCCCCATTAATTATACCTTTGTATGAAATTTGGGGAAGAGGGTATTGTATGAAAAAATATCGGTGTGGCGGAGGGGGGTTAGGAGATACAAGGTTCTGATTTTCATTCTTAAAAATCTGGTCACATTAATAATAACGCAACAACGATTTTTGTACCTTTTCATAAAGTAAACTCATTTACACTCTTAAAACAAAAGAGTGAAATCCACTCCTATAGGGGAAGTGCATTTTCGGCACCGGAAAGGAGTGGAAATTAACTCAGACTGAGTTAAAACCGCTCGTTTTAAGAGTGTAGGACGTAGATTGTTTTCTTTTATTTCTTTTACCCACTCCGCAAAAAGAGTGAAATCCACTCCTATAGGGGAAAGTTAACTCAGACTGAGTTAAAAACGCTCGTTTGTTTTAAGAGTGTAATCCGTTGTTTCTTCCTCATAGAAATGGAATGCACTATCACGTCCTACAGTCCGGGTCCCCCTCCCGTGTCCCGCATGAAATACATGAAGGCCGACACCACCAAGACGGTGCTGCACGTCAACTTCGAGCCCGAAAAGGGGGAAGTGCAGGAACGCAAGAAGAAGTACCTCACCGCAAAGTACGGCCAGCACCAGATGAACCTCATCCGCAAGAGACTGCGAGTCGAGATGTGGATGTTTGATCAACTGCAGGCTCTCTACGGACACAGGGTGAGTTCGCTATCGTTTAGTAACGAAAAACTATTGAAAAAAATGCAGAACAATCATACAGATAGTAAAACCGTGCGTTCTCACGCGCTTCCTAGAGGAGAAACGGTGGGTAAAAATCTGTTAACCCCAAAACTAATCATAAGTTTATGAATCATAAAAGTATAATTGACGTTTTAAAAAAAATCAAAAAGCTACTAGCCATGTCCGATATAAAAGCTTCTTATAAAGTTTTAGTACTGTTTTATTCTACCCAACAATTCGAGAGGACCTACATATACATATATGGCTTGCCGCACGGGTACAAAATTTCTACTTAGTTCTTCATTACGTGTCTCTTCTAAAAAATGTGCGATAGCGCAGGGCTTTTCTATCTCTCTTTGAGTACCAAATATATTGAACCAAAATATGAAGTCAATATTTTGGTTATAAAATATGGTGCGCAACCTCACCAAACTTTTGGTGCTTGTGAAAATTCCAAATTTTGGTGCAAGCTCTGTCATATGGCTAAACTATGTATGGCTATGCACCAAATTTTGGAGTTTTTACATATACTAAACCAAGGCTAGAAGTTTCACTTAAAATTGGAGTTTTCTCCACATCACACTATTGAGATAAAGTTTGATATGATGTTGTGCAAACTCTTTTTTTCTTTACTCCAGTTTCTGTTACATGATCAAAGATACCTAATAAAATGATATAAAAACAAAAGGACATTTAGGCACCAAATTTACACATTTATGTTTCTAAAGGACCACAGTCACTCCAATCATAATCCTCCCACTAAAGTATAAATTTTTTAAAGGACAATAACGTATTTCATTATTATTTATTCATGGCAGTGAAAATAAATGAAACAAAGTTCTCTATATTAGGGATAATTACATGCAGCGTGATTTTACTTCTCTTTACTATCATCTTCGTTCATCAAACGTTGCGTGAAATAGCAGCTTATTATGCATCACCCTTCACAGGCAGGATGTGTAACAGTTAGGTTATGTGTGTATTACTTTCCTGACTTACATTCAGCTTCGTTCTAATAGCACAAAGCCCCAAGGCAAACTTCATAAACGCATGCTTTCACTCAGGGGGGGCTTTTCAATGGCCAAAACCTCTGTGGTCGCACATGAGAGCTTATATGATGCTGACGCGGTTCACTGGTCAGTGTGGGTTCACTTTTGTGTCAGAGCAACAAAGATCCAAGTACACTTCTGGAGTTAATCCGTTTATGATGTGAAACATAGAATTGGACTTGGGTCATTGGTGCTCTGACATATACCCATTGGTAAAGTCACGTGGACATGCTACAGGATGGGGCTTAATGAATGTATTAGAAGACAATTGCTTTGTATGCGCGGTTTGAAAGCCGTTTTACAAAGGCTTTTCATGGGTTTAATTCGAAAGGCACGATCTTGTTTATTGAAGCATCCGCGAGATTATGTTTAGTTATTGTGGAAGAGATTATTTCGGTGCAACCTGAAAACTTTGTATATAAACTTTATTATGCTTGTAGATTAAATGGATAATTTTGTTTTAAACGTTTAGTTATAAATATATTGTGTTTTTTGTTCTCAATTTCATCCTCAAAAACGTATCAGCAAAAACGAAACTTATGATAAGATGTTTGTACGCAGTAATTCGTTACGTCACTAAGTGTGATCATTAAATAAACAAACAGGTCATAGTATTATCTATATTTAATATGATTTTTTTTAAAAAAAAGCTTCTTTTAATAAAATTAAGCTTGTTAATTCGCGCATAACTGATTTTTAATATAATAAAACAACCTTAAAGAAAGAATATTGTATTATCTGGCTTTCAAATTGAGCAGCTGATGGAATTCTAAATACTCAACTATATAAAAGTTACTTTAAAAAAGATTAACCGAACCATGGGAAATTATATAATAGTAAGCTATTATAAAACGAAAGTAACAATAAAACGGCCGATATTTATACTTTGGTGCTGCCCTCTGTTGGTTCATTTTGGACACTTATACAAGACTGAAATCCAACACAGATTTTAAATTGCTTTTTGGATTTCTTTACTTGTTTTTATTTGGCTTTCAGCAATACTAAATTCTAAAAAAAATAAATTTATTTATTTTATTTAAAACTTTTAAATATAATTTTAAGAAAAAAAACTCAAATAAATTAACTGTAACCGTTTTTTTTATTATGACGTCATAATCTCAAAACAGTAAATATTTACTATTTACTTCTTGCTTGCGTTGGGTTATAGTGGTTGGGTTTTTAGTTACGGTTTCCTGTAATAACAGTCAAATGAATCGAATTATTGCCTTGAATTCGTTCCTGAAGAATATTTCAGGAACCGTACGTCTCTTGCAACAGCCGAAACACCTTCAGAGAAAATATTCCATGGTTCCATTATCAGAAAACGGCCCGAGTCCGTACATCGAACGCGAAAACGAATCCATTACCGACAAAAGAGCCCGACTTTTGTACCAAAGTCGCAAGAGGGGCATGCTCGAAAACGGACTGATCTTGGGCACTTTTGCCGAAAGATATCTAAATCGGTTTGATTTGGATCAGCTGAATATGTACGATCGTATGATTAACATACCGTCCAACGATTGGGATCTCTATTACTGGGCAACTGGAGTTAAAGACACTCCTCCTGAGTTTGAAAATGCGATGATGGAACTTCTAAAAAATCATGTCAAGAATGAAAACAGAGAGTCTCGCATCAGACAGCCTGATCTGCATTGACCTTTGACTAACCTTGGCATTTGGACTTAACTGTATAATAATAATAGACATTGAAGGGATATTTGTTACATTTTCAAGCATTTCAATATTCTTAGACATGTAAAATAGATATATACAAATATCTTGAGCACTTAAGCACCTGATAAGAATGAAGGCCATTTTATATTAGTCAGCCAGGCTATCTGTTTCCTGCCTTATTTTTGACTAAAACCATCAAACATGCCTTTTAAACTGTATATTAATATCAAACTTTAAAGATGTACCTTTGTGAAATAGTTTATAAGTGGTAAAGCAACATAATTATGACCTAGTGTTTTGGGTACAGCTATGATATAATGGCCAGTTTGTTATTGAAATTTCACCGTATGGTTTCTATGCCTATCAAGTTGTCTGAAGTGGAATGTTTACCCCATTTGGGCATTTTCGTTGCTTGGCAATGTAACTAGAATCGTGACTGGCAAGTCAAAAATCAAGACTGGTCATTATATTGTAGCTGTTCCGTCTTTTGTTTCTGAACTAATATCATTGCAAACTATTTTATTGAACTTATTTTAGGACAATAATTGGTGCAGAAGACTTTTCGTTCTTCTTTCTCTCTCTTTGATAAAAAAGTTTTTGTTGCCACACCATTTTTGTATTTAGTACTGAAGTTATTGGAATTTTGTCGTTGTATATTTGTTAATTTTGAGTGTTGAATAAATATTAAGTTAAATTTGATAAGTTCTGTTTTAACTTAATTAAGTTAAATTTGATAAGTTCTGTGGGGGCTGGGGAGCCCAGTCGGTTAGGCATTCGCCTAGCATGCGAAAGGTCCCAGGTTCGAGTCCACGCATCGCCAAAATAACTGCTGACCTATAAACGGCCTGTGCAGCCAAAAATGTCCGACGAATAATACCCCGTGTAGTTAGTGCACATTAAATATGCTTCAAAGTCCCAACGCTGCGTACAATGTCGTCCTTAACGGTTGCGTTGGGTGCCTACTCAGGTGTCGGCTCGTCACTTGACTGGTTCTAAAATACGACGCCCATCGACAATAGCCCTCGTGTAGCTCTAGTGCAACGATAATTAAAACTAAACTAAACGATAAGTTATGTTTTTCTGGAACTGCTCCAGTGTTCCCGATTTAGGTGCAGTGTCTTGATATATCGTATTTCGTTGCTCAGAAATAGGCCATTGAAGAAAACCTGAACTGCAAAAGAAATTTTTTAATTTCTGATTGTTTTCACTTCTTGGCAATAAATCATTATTCCACACTGCCACAAACATTCTGCTCTAGTGTTTTTTTTACTTTATTTTCTCATGTTTAATGCAAACAAGTAAGTAGTCTTCAGATAAATTAAAATATTTTATAAAATTTGATCAATCAACTGATAATGGGAAAATGGAAGCAGTGATAAAGGAAAATTTAAATTAGCCAAGTTGTTCGATTCATATCACAGTACAAAAGTATACAGTATTAGAATTTAGTATCATAAATTACATAAGCTCATGGATCTAGTTAGTGTAATTTGATAAGTTTATTTTTATAGCACACTGCAAACTAACGAAATGTTTTGCTATGGATAGATTGATACACATTATTGTATCAGTTGTCGAATTCGATTTTTTACAGATCGCCTTTTTTTTAACAAGTGTGAAAGATTAAAGTTTTCACACCTTCAATTCCTGGAATTTAGTAAGAACTGAACTAAATGTTGAAGCATTTAACTGTCTTATTACAGACTATAGAACTTAATATTATTTTTCTTCGATCAATAAATCATTAACCTAGGCGGGTTTTATAAGGATTTAGTGAAAAAAAAAGTCTAATGTGTTCAAATGAACTGTGTGCTTAATCAATAACTATCCAACCTGCTAGTGATTAGTTTGTTTTCCCTTGCATATGTTCACTGAATATTATTCAAAAAAGTGTAGCCAATATATTTCCTAAACAACTTTAAAAATATTTATATATTCACCATAATGCATTTACACTGATTAAATCAGTAGAGCTTAGTGTTTTTGTTTTCAAATAAAACTAATTCCAAGTAATTTTAAGCAATTTGTTTCCATAGCTAAATGATGACTTATAATGTTTGCTACATTATGAAATTATTTTTTAGGATGAAGATTCAAAATCATATGATATAGAAATTGATTTAGACGAGCTTTTGGATATTGAAGGGGATTTTAACAGAAAAGCTTGGTTGGGGGTAAGTTTTTTATTTACTAAAATAAATCTTCATAATCAAACCTTTCTAGTAAATTGTGCATTATTCTAACTTTTTAAAAAATAAGCAGTTCTTCTTAACTGGGGTTGCAGCCTTATGCAAACATCAGCCTCCAATATAACTTCCTTTCGCCTCACCCACTTCAAAGCCAGACACTTCTAGTTTTGGTTGTTCATTTTCTTCAAATCCTTTTCTACATTTTCATACCTTATTCTCCTAGTCTGCTTCTCAAAATTAGTGTTTTTAAAATATATTATCTTTATTTAGTGGTTTTACCATCATCCTCATCATTTGAATACAGTTTAAAAGTAACAAGTACTTTAACCTTACAGAGTAGTACCAAATAGCCTTAAACTGTTGCCCAGTCAATAATGTAGCTGATAGTGAGATTAATGAAATATCCTAATTAAATAATGAAATATTAATCCTATGACAGATTAGCGAAAAGTGGAAATTTGTTTTTACCTTACGAGATTTGCATTTCAACCCATTCATGAAATAATTATAAGTATAAAAATAATATTTTAAAGTAAATGGTTTAAAAAGATAATTCCATATTTTAAATTAAATACATTTTTTAATTTTAAAAAATGAGTGTATTGTTTGAAAAACTAGCATTTCCTAAATCAGGCTTTTATGTCTATATGCCTCAGGTAATTAACTTATGAATTAATTATGTACTTTTAAAACTTAAACTAAGTAATAGTGTTAAATCAATCGTAATTAAACTTAAATAATGCTATTCTCTTATAAAAAGTCAATATTTAAAACACAAGTGAATATGTAATTCAATTTCAAACCTTATTAATAAAGATTAAGCAGTTTAAATACACTGTGAGTGCTATCTATTATACACTGCTCAAAACAATTAGGGGAGCACTTGGCGTATTTTTTTTAACCCTCTCAGTTTCAACATTTTATTTTTTGTTCTAAAAATCTAAAATTTGTGGAATAGATTCATTATATATCCAGAATGATATGATAAAAAATAAGGGGCAAAAATATTAATTTTTTTAAACTGAAATTTAAGGCGGAAAAATTGGAATCGTAACTTTTGAATAAATTATAACAATAACTTTTTAAAAACTTTATTTGTTAAAAAAAATTAAAATCAATTTTCAAACCTCTAAGAATGCAAGCATGAAGAATTTAGGGTCAATTCATTTCATAAAATTTTTTGGGAGAGAATTTTATATTACCATGTTTTTCATATTTTCATGTAATTAAAACAAACATTATTTAATTCTTCAAAAGACATGATTCTTCCATCTAACGATAAATAAGTGCAAGCTCAACTTAATGGGAAAAAAAATCGCAGGCTGATGATTCCAAATCATTGGGGGTGAAAGGGTTTAAACCATGAATTCCCCTAATTCTTTTGAGCAGTGTATATTTAATGTTGTGTAGATCTTGAATTTCTACTGTAAAAAGGGTATTTTTCGTGTTATGCATTTGATTTTTTGTACTGCTGAATTATGAATTTAAATTAAGTTTTTTCTTTGTGGAGCAAAACATCTTAAATAATTCTGTTAGTTGACATTTGCCACTTTATGATAGATTCAAACATAAATAATTTTAATATTTACCTTGTAGGGAAAAGTTATTGGTGCAAAGAAATCTCAGGAAAATGTTGAGGTATTTCTTTCTTATTGTTTATTTTAGGGATGCAAATACTATTTTTTTAGTTGTAAATGTATAGAAACTACTTAACTGTTTTTGTAATTTATGTGTTATAAGTCACATTAAAATATTTCTTTAGTATTTCATTTAAAATTAAAGTCAAAGATTGTTTTATTCAATCAATCATAAATTAATTTATTTGATAGGTTCTAAAATAGATGCTTTTTAAAGCACATGCATGAATGGGACTATTATTTCTGTTGTAATATTTTTATATGAAGAGTTTTTAAAATAATTTTTTAATTATAACTCCCACAAAAATAATTTTTAAGATACCCAATGAAAGATTTCAAATACTGATGCTTTTAAAAAAATATATTAATGTTATTTTTTCAATACCAGTGCTTTTTTTAAAAATTATATTAATTTATTTCAGTAAATGATTTATAACTATACTTAAAATATGTAAACACATCATAAAATGTGGAAATTTATAATTAAATTTTATTATTTTTTTTAGAAATTCATCAGTGAATTACTTCAGAGAGCAAAAACATTATAGATATTTCCATTGTGAAACAGAGATTATGTTCATGTGCCTCAGTTTTCCATGAAGCCTTCATCATTCCAGAACATTCCCACATTCCCATGCACATTGGAATCATCCTGGAATCATTTATTCATCTTATTTATATCTTGTATCACCCTTCAGGAAATAATATAACTTGAAATCATAAAATTTTCAAACGGCATATTAGTATTAGTTCTTTCTTCCTCAGTTGATAATATTTGAAGACCTTAGTGGAAGAACGTGCTAAGTTTCATTTTTGAAAAAATTAAGATTTTTGTGTCAATGGACATATTACCAACTTCTTTAACGATAACAAGTTTCCCCTTTTTCATAAATTTTATATTTTTTTCGCTTTACAAGTATCATTTTCAACAGATCTGAGTGCAAACGAGAAACTTTAGCTCATTTTCTGGTTTTCACCTTTTTGTCACTTAAGCACGTTAGTCCACTAAGCTCTTCATTTGTTAGTTTGTTTTTATATTGTAAAAACCAGGGATTGGAAAGTTACTTTTAAAAAGTAACTCTGTTACAGTTACTTCATACGAAAATCATAGTTGCTTTAGAGAGTTTTTTTTTTAAAAAGAGAACCAAGGCTAAAGAAATAGATACAATTTGAAAAAGTTAAGAACAAAAATTCAGCTTTGTTAAAAGTTATATATTAAATAATTAAATTTCAGCCGAACGCCGAAATTATCAGTGAAGAGCGGCATGAGAAGTAACAGAAAAGTAACAAAGTTTTTTGTTACCGCTAAAAGTAACTAAGTTACAGTTACTTTCTGAAAAATGTAGCGGTGTTACCTGAAAAAAGTATCTATTACAAGTAACGCGTTACTCTAATCCCTGGTAAAAACTATGCAACATATTTTCTCATGCAGGTGATTGGATGTATTTTTGTGATTGAAAAAGTATTAATGCAAATACACATTTTATTTGTATATTTATTATACATTTGTGCTTTCCATAATCATTTTGTGCATATGCAGTGCCTTTTTCTTAAAAAATAAATGGTGTTTAAAAATCCTTGTTTTATGTAATTCTATTGTATTTGTAACTGCTAAACTAAACACATATTTGAGCAACACTTATTAATGTTTTTTCTATCGTAAATAATTTTCTCCCCATGAAATGTTTTGTTCCGGTACAATTTGTGTTAACTTTTTATCTTTCTATGCGTTGATATTATTTTTATTTACGATATCTACTGATGTTTAAAAGAAAATTGTAGCACTAAAGTGCAATAGAATATCAGAAATCTACAAAACATAAATCCCAAGATTTATCTCTTTATTTTTAGAAGACTTGATTTGAGTACAAGCGGATTTTAATAGAGTTTAATGTAGTTTGTTAATTATATTTTCCATAGTTATAGTGAGTAACTTAATAGTTTTTAGGCTTACATATTTAATTTAAATAAAATAAAATTCCTGACTATATGGCTATAGAGGAATACAGTTTGAAAAATGAATAAATGAAGCAACAAAATATCTCATTCAAATTATCTATATTTTACAAAGTTAAGCCATATTTAAAGATACATTTAAAACTTTTTAAAATAGGTATTGTACTTTTCCCAATCTCCAAATAGTGGGGTTCCTGGCTTTTTGGGTATTAAACCTAAAAACAGAGAGGCAAAAATTAATCACATTAAGCTGATTCTTCTCAAAGAAGCAAAATGCCTGCTGATAAATTAAATGACATATCTGAATAAACTATGTCAGAATAGCTTTTAAAGTACAGGAATAAAAGCTGTCCTTCCTTAAGTAACAAAGCTGAAACGATGTAACTAATACAAATTTATAAAACACTTATTTCTGTGAATTATTTAACCTAACAATGCGACATAAAAGAGAATTCAAATTTGATAAAAGTATAATAAATTAAGTATAATATATTTTATAAAAATATTAAAATTTACATAAAAGATCTTAAAAAAGCTTAACTACATATATAACCACATACATGTACGATTATTAAAGGAACATGAAATTTTTACCTGCTCTCTGTGCTAAGCCAACTGCCCTTTTAACACGAAACTGCTGTTTATTGCAGATCCCAGTAATATGCTGGGGGATAACAGTGCCATCTGAGTTTATAAATTGTTGTAAAATTAAAATATCCTGTAAATTAAATAAAAACGTTTATAGACATTATAGTTCATACAGACAAGGACTATAAGTTAATTAATACAAAGTTTTTTAAAATAGGAATAATTTTTAGTCAGTTCACACTACAAAGTTTTTTGTATATAGTTTTAACCCAATTGTACTTTTGTAAAAGCGTATAAGGACCTAAAATTAAATAAGACGTTTTGAGCCTAAAAATACTTATACTAATACTCTTTTAAAAATTAAACATAATTACTTAAATTTACTAAGTACTAATATAATACTCTTTTAAAATTACCCTTTAAAAATCCTCTTCAAATATGTAGCTAATAAGATATACATAAGAACATGCAAGGACTTAATAAACTTTTTTATGTTACAAACTTAAATAAAGCAACAATGACTTTCATACATACTGAGTGTTTCAAATTTTTTAGACCAAGCCTACACAGCGGGCAACCGCCCCTCTTCGCCATATCAACAACTTTTCCTTCTCTTTCGGATTTTACTTCAACACCTTCAATGACAATCTGCTTCTCTGTTTCTGTTACACGAACTAAAGATAAAACAAAAGTTATAAGAAATTTTAAATTTCTATTAATTTTTTCTTTAAACTGTGAATGGTACTTTTCTATGTCACGGGCGCAAGCGATAAAGTCTCCAAAAATATACAATTGCTGCCAAATGTAATGTTTCCAATGGTAACCTTCAACTGAGTATACTGGGTTTTGTTGCCAGAAAATTCTGTTAGGCGATATTTATGCACATGAAATGGAAAAGTACTAGGAGTAAGTGACAAAATTAGGAAACAATTTTTTAAGGCATAAATTAAAATAATAATAATAATGGTTAGACTTTTGAAGATCTGTCACCACTCAAGTGGTCCATCCAGTTAATATTTTTGTACATGGTTAGGTATATGAAGTAGAAACATATATTCAGAAATAAAATCCAATGATTTTGGTTAAGTTGCATTTAGTACAAGTAGTTCAAATATTGGATTGTTTGTAGGATTGTTGGATTCGAATGGATTGTTGTAGTTTCAAAATATTAGGATTTATTTTGATTAATTGTCAAAGTATGCACATAGAACAAGACCTTTTTTCGAAAACCATTCACAGAAATTCGGAGCAATATAATACATAGTAATACATATATATTGCTACTAAAATTGAAAGTAAAAATCCCTATTAAATATCATACCAAGTGACGGATCTCTAATGTTAACTCAATGGAAGATACATAACATTTTTGCGCACAGTGGAACATATAGTGAATACTGGCATACATTCACAATATACATGTTCTAAGTATGGCGGCTGCAAATTATTTATGTCATTTCTTGGACAGCTTTCAATATAAATGAATCAAGCCAACATGGAAACTAAAATCTATGTTGTTTTACTTAAATGGTTCGGCTGGCTAAATTTTTCCAAAGCTAATTTGCATAAATAATTCAAAACAACAATGCAGAATTGAATCACTTGCAAAAAAATTTAATTAGCCTCCACTTTACACTAGGGCAATCATACAAGTCAGCGTATACCTAGTAAACATATAAGTCACACTGCTGATACACGGTCTCGTAGTAACAGTTCCATGAGAACAATGTCTGTACACCCAAATTTTTCAACTTAATTTAGGCTTAACTAAATATTAAGTTTGTAGGAACGGTGGCGCAGTGGTAGTGCTTTGCATTGCCATGCCACAGATTCGGGGTTCGAATCCCGGATTTGGCGGGGTTCACTCAACCTTTCATCCCTTAATTGGGTCGATAAAATGAGGACCAAGCATGCTTGGGACTTAAATACTGGGGGTCCCGCGTGAGGCTGACCACCTAACTGGTACATATGCCTTGCACCCCAGAGCCCTTGGTCACGAAAGCTGAATTGGGCACGGCAGGCTTTGGCCCAGTAATGGGCTGTCACGCCGAGAAGTTTAGTTTAGTTTAAATATTAAGTTCACTTTAGGGTTAATAACGTTCCCAGTTTAAAAATATATGCATAATTCTGCTTATTAGAGAGAGGCAAAGAGTATAAAATTAGGTTAGGTAAGGTTTAATTATCGTTGGACAGTGCTAGGTCTAATGCCGACAAGCATCTTAATTTAGAACCACGGTCAAGTGACGAGCCAACACCCGAGTGTGTAAAATTAGCAACAACTATGATATAATTGCCAGTCTCGATTTGGCGTTTTACATTACATTGGCAAGCAACAAAAATGCCCAAATGTGGTAAACAGTCCACTTTGTATTTCATACAACTAAATAGGTAAAGTAAGACGGTAGAGATTTACTGTACAGTCCCCCTTGGCGAACTTTCCAGAATCTCGCCAAAAGTCTGTCTTTTGGCAACTTTTTTTTAAAAACCTTTTATTCAAAGAAAAGATCGTTTAGGAATATTTCTTATGAAAACTTAACCAACGGTCCAATAGGGTTGCCGGAAAACGTCATTGGTGCGAAGTCGTCAGAATTCGAATCTTCAGTTGAAGTCAGACATGTTGCCAGAAAAAATTACTTATCGCTAAATCCGAAAAAATCGCGCCAAGGGGGACCGTACAGTAAATCTGATCCAAGTAAGCCTATGTTACATTTTCCAGTCCCCAATAAACAGAGCGGTCATTATATCATAGCTGTAACCAAAATTGTATGTAAAGGACTCAGAGAATGTTGTATGGAACAGCTCTAGGACACTGTTTTGCCTATTGGCTCAATTTTGGAGGTTTTGTTGGCAACTTTTACATTTAGGTTTCTTAAAAGTAGCTAATGGAAGTAAGCATAAGATGTGAAAGAAAAGGTTGCTATACCTGAAAGTTTTTGATATTTGGCCAAAAAATCTTAATTTATCATTGCGACAAACAGTGTATACAAGAGCTGTATTGATTTTAACTTATACTTTCATTAAGTAAAGCAATAGGAATCTAAAATCTCTCTTCCACAAAATGCAGAATTTTTTTATAATATAATGCAAATTATACATTCAATTACAATAAAGAATAAATTTCACAATATAGTCATTTTATCTAATATAAATACTATGAAAAGTATTAAATTTTAATTTAAGTGCAACATAAATTTTTGAGATATTAATATAAGTATTCTCTATGTATGACTTGATCATAAATATTTGTACCAGAGCTGATTTGCACAGAAAATCTAATATTAGTCCATTTCAAATCAACATTATAATTAAAAAAAAAAAAAAAACATTGGTAGAAATTAATGTCAATTTTTACAACTAAAGGAAATCAGCTAAAAAAAAAGGTAAGGAAAGTATTAATTAAGAAAATGAATAATATATATTTAAAAATAATGAGTCTTATATTATAATATTAACGGATGTAAACAAATAAATTAAACCATTTAAATTGTAGAGTTACACCAACCTTCTCTCAGAAATTTCACTGAAGAAATTGAAAGTTGTCGAACGTTCTGCCGAATCGCAAACAAAACAGGACACATAAATTTAGTATAATTCATATTTTTAAGTTGTAAAATTCTGGAGACTACCATTCTAAGGCAACTTTTCAATAGAAAATTCTAAAAAAAAATTAATGATGCTATAAGAGCACTTATTTTGGTTCATAATTTTTATGATGGCCTACTTTTAACCATAACTTTATATGTTTGAGCACATATAAGTAACGCTTTGTAATTTTGAAAAACTGTGGATGAGTTTGATTTAGTTAAAGAACATTACTCTGTACACACTGGGCTGCGAACTGTTTTGTGTGCACGTTTTTTAAAAAATTCTTTTATTTAGAAAAATAGCACCATGATAAGGAGAAGAGAATTGATGGAGAGCACAGAGTATCTATGCAGAAGCGCACTTATGAAGCGGACGCCTACAAAGCATCAGGGCCGTGTGGTAATTTTTTTTCATATGATGCAAGTTTTTAAAATGCCGCCCTTGATTTTTTTTATAGCTTTCATTCTAAATCTGTTTTCACCCAAAACTGGAAAAATTTCTGTCCACTTGTGTCCATACGCCAAAAAAAAATTGTGTTGACAACGCCATTTTTTTGTATTAAAATTTTTCTTAATTTTGAAATTTTTAATTCTATTTATGTACATACATATATACATCAGATATTTAATATTAGTAATATGAATCCCAATCTAAATCAATAATAAAAACGATATAAATTATCGATTACACAATTTTCTGTAATTATTCAGTGTTTGGATAAATGGTTCAACAGTAATTTTTGTAGGTACGGTAGTTGACCTGCTACCCTGCCAGAGCAATTAGACAGTACAATTCCAAAAAGCTTATACAACGCATTATGGTAATTTTTTTTTAATCCAGTATAATTTAACAATAAACAAATTAGAATAATTTTAAACATTTAATAAAATATAATTTTAAATCACAATTTAAAGCATATGTAGCCAAATTAATTAATATCAATAACACTAAAGAGAATTTTTATACGATCCGTGTTTAGTTTTTATACATAAGATTTATGTAACTTAAGAGCTTTTATTTCACAAAAAAATAATAGTAATAATAATAATGCAGTGCATTAAATATATTCTAATTTCATTTTGAAGTTACTGTGTCATCGGTTTCCGCCATATTTTTTTTTTTTCAATAAGAGAAACCATTTTTTAAACTTATTTTTTTGACATAAGTAAATTTTAAAAAAAGTATTAATATAATATGTTAATGACTTTTAGGTGATTTACTTTTATTTATATTAAATTTGTTTAATTTTTGATTGTATAAATTTTAAATGAACGTTGTTATATTTCCTATTTTTATACTCATTAAAAAAACCATCTAGATTAATTTTTTAAAAAAAGTGTTACTTTTTTATACCTAAGGAAGTTTACGTTGTATTCTTATATATTTAAATATTATTTAAATATTTTTTAGTGTAAAAATCATAGCAAATCATTCTTTCTAACTTACTTATTGAAGGTAGTAGAATATTGTTTTTACTTATGTTAAAAAACCGACTTACTTGAACAGCTTAGATGAACGGTTGTCTTCGAATGATTTCGCGAACTGGTTCATCACTGGATGTTTCGTTGGTAGTACTACTACTTTTGGCATCTCTCTGCATTTCTAAGGGGACGTACATAAATTACGTCACGCTCAGAGGGGGGAGGGAGAGGTATGCGCCAACGTGACGGATTGTGACAAGGAGGAGAGGGGTAATCGCTTGCGTGACGTAACGATTCGAGAAATTTCCCTTTTGCAAGAAAAAGTCTGTTTTACATAACTGAAGTTTTTGTACAAAATCTGAAATATTCTTTTTATCATAAGAAACACTTTATTTCAGAAAGAGGATGGGGAGATTATTATCTGCCACAACGTTGGCATTATTAGTCTCCTATATTTTACAGACCTTTTCGTAACGGTACTTCGTGACACGCTAAATTGCGACACTATCTTGGTCAATCAAATGACTAGTATCTACCTGCACAAACACCAAAAGACCCAGCACTAAACAAATCCGAATACATCCAGACACCCTTTTTTAGAAGACTTTAGCGAATGGCTATAGTTAGTCCTTGGACAACGGAAATGTAAATATGTCGGTGTATTCCTCTGATCTTCTGAATAAATTATATAACCAAGATAAATTGCACTTTTTTCTTTTCAAGTTAATTTTTTAAAAAATATATAAATATGCATTTTTTTTTCAAATTTCAGGAACAAAGGGAAATATTAAAATTAACTTTTTCTTGGGGGGGGGGGGGGGAGTACAACACCGTGACGTATTTTTAGGGGGAGGGGTTCGATCAAACGTGACGCAGCGTGACATAGGGGGAGGGGTAAAAAAAGTCAAAATTTTGCGTGACGTAATTTATGTACGTTCCCTAATCTGCCAATAGCAGGAGATCCCCAAAGGGTGCCCTTTCCTTGTGTTGTGGGTCCCCTTAAAATTCGGTATACACTTACCGGAAAAACATGCCAGCATCCCCATCATTCTATAAATTTTACGAGTTTGCGGCGACGAAGTAAACAGAATTCGTATATACCCTTTTGCCGATACGACCTTGACTATGTAACGTGAAACCTTTTTACCGCCCCCTCTCTGTTGCCCCTCTCCAATAAAAGAGTCTTTGAACCTTCCCAATTCTTTATCCTTGCCAAAGTGCCTGCTATATTCCCTGCAGACTGCATATACTGTGTGGGAGAAAAGGACCCCCCCCCCCCTCCATAGGACATTAACCCAGTCATCCCCACTACTGATGACCCCCCCCCCCCAGTGGAACGGAATATTTGTGAGGAGAAAAACAAGAGACAAAAAATTAAGTCTAAACATAGGCTTTAAACAAACAACTTGGTGTGAGGGCGCCGACAGAACCCGACATTTCGGGCCGTTCATCAGAATTGCCGCTCCTTTCCCTGGTAGCATTGTTTCTCAAAATTTGCTCGATCGATCATCGATCGTTTATCGGATTCAGCGAAAATTCACCGGTGATCGCATCCGTATTCCGAAAGTGCACGAGGCGATATCGGCAATCGGTGAACGAAATTCTATCGATAAAAGTCATCGATTCGATATAGGTCAAAGGTGAAAATTCAATCAATGTACGTTTCATCGGAAAATTATGACGAATCGATATCGCAACGATTAGAAACCGAAAAATGTGGCTTTTTTTATTTTAGTACATACAAATTGCGTTAAATTATTTCGAAAACTTCATATCCGAAAGCTGGTTCAAACTGGTAATATTTATTTTTTATTTACTTGCACACAACATTTTTAATTGCTTGCGAAGATAAATATTTTTACTGTGTGTTAACTTATTTCTTTTATTTACTTGGAAATTAATTTTTAACTTTTTGGTCTTGATTAATTTTTGAAAAACTTAACTTAAAGAAAACAGATTTTTGAATAAATATTATGAACCAAACAACTTTTCAATACGTAAGTTACCAAGAGTTATTTTTAAATTAAACATATTTCTATTAGTATTGTTAACTTAAATTAATATTAAAAAGGAATTTGCAACTTGTAAAAGAAAAATCAAAATTAAAATTTCTTAATCAATAACATAAAACTTCTTTAACGATCAACCTTTTGAGCTCTTTATTTAAACGCAAAAACCCTGCAAGCCTCAATAGCCGAGATGACTAACGCCTCGTTGCAGGTCAAAAGCGCGGATCCCGAGATTGTTGGTTCTGTCCTCCTACTCCTAAAATTCGAAGTATTACCTAACTAACAGAAAAAATAGTAGCACCATCTCGTTTAACCTTTTGTACTAACATGTCGTAAACTGTTCGGAATTTTATCGGAAAGTGTTCGAAATTCCATCGGACGATGAAATTTCGATTACTACTCATCGGATTCTTATCGATTTCTTCTTGACTTTTGATCGGAATCTCATCGGAAAAACTCATCCTAGGCTGTTCGATCGAGCGGACAGAACCGAGCAGTTATCGAGCAATCGGGCAATTTTCAACGAAAATCCGATATTCGAATTCTCATCGGCTCATCAGTGAACGATGAAAATTCGATTATCGGTCGATGAAAAATTGCTACTAGGGTTAGTACATGCGAAGTTGTCTTTTCTTTGAAGCATTTCAAAAATTAAAAAAAAAAATAATAAAACGAAGTGGAATTTACTCAGGGTTAAGCACCGAAATTTTCCGCCCCCTACACCTCTTAAACAACAAGGTGAAATTACTCCTATAGGAGAATGTTCTTAACGCCACCGGAAAGGAGTGAAAATTAACTCAGATGAGTTAAACAACCGCTCGTTTTAAGAGTGTAGACGCAGATTGTTTTCTTTTATTTTTTTACCCACTCGAAATAAAGTGGAACAATTCACTCAATATAGGAGACAGTTGCAATTTTCGGCACGGAAAGGATGGAAATTAAACTCAGACTAGTTCAAACCTCTCGTTTGTTTTAAGAGTTTATAGTCCAAGTGCGCTGATGCAGCCGCCTCTCTGCATCATAGCACCACACGGCCCTGCAAAGCATCATAGATCGGTCAAAAATTCTAAAACTACTGTTTCTTTAACTGCTCTACAATGAGTGCTGACATTTTGTTTTAAATTATTGTTATATTAAATAATTTTAAACAATTCCCAGTACAGTATTCGTATGACAATGTTTAAAGATCGATCGACACTCATGTCACTTCAAACTTAGTCAATATTTTAGTTTCGCCCTTTATCTTAAATTTTATTAATTTTGGAACAATAAAATTGTTAATACAAGTATACAACAGTTGAAATTTCTGTAAGTTACAGATTATAATAAGCACTGGTTTAAAAGTCTATTTTAAGGGCTTTATTTTAATACTCAACACTCATAAGTTTTTTCCAACAATATTTAAATTGGAAATCATTTTAAATTTGGGAAAATTTTAAAACTTTTCGAAAATGTTAAATTTTAAAATAAATTTAAATCTCATATAAGATCCTTATATACGGCATACAAAATAACTCTCTTATAGTTCCTGCCACCCAATTGTTACACTTTAGGGATGGAACCGGTATTTGAAAAACCGGTTTTTCTGAAAAACTGCCATCCCTAACGTGTTCTAATTTGGTTGGCGGCGAGTATTAGTAAAAATATTTCTCGAGAATTTACATTATATAATTGAACTAGGTGAGTTTTTCGAATTATTTTTTTTTGAAATGAAAAAAAAAAAAAGAAAAAATCACACTCGACACTTTAAAAAGTCTCATTCAGCCTACGAAGCATAATTAAATTACTTAATAGTTTCAATAATTTTATATCCCATAACAAAAATCCCAAACCGTAAAATTTAAGTGAAAGGAAAATGAAGAATATTCCGGTTATGAAATTTCTACTTAGATATACATAATCTCAGGGTTAATTAAAACTACCAGAGATGAAGGGATGATTGGACCCAGTAATACGAATATAGATTCAAAAATTAAATTTGTAATATATTTATAACAACTATGACTATTACAGATCGAACCACCCTCTGCAAATGCTATGCCCTCTGCGATCTTACAACAATTCAACTTTCCGAAACAAATTTCTTCTTGAAATCGCCATAAAACGACCTTGATAATGATAAAAAAACGATGGTTTTGGGGGAGAAAGAAATTTGACGTCACGTTAAATTTTTTAAACTTAATTTGACGATTCAGTTTTTTTTTCTTCAGAAAATGAAATGTTATATCTATTTTTTTAGAGATAGAGAGATAGAGACGTATAAACCGTCAATGAACTATAGTTTTTCTAGTATAATACAAATAATTACATATAATACATACATTTCATAAAATTAATTTTTTTAATATAAAGTATTAGCGATTTTTTTACACACAGTGCCAGAAAAATTAATTTTGAAATATAGAATAAACTTAGTTTTTTCCATCACTAAACATATACATTTCGTATTGATAATTTTTTTTGCTAACTATGAATTTTGTCCTCACTTGATTTATCAAAGTACAGTACCTGGACAAATTATTAGACGCACTGCAAGATATCATGTATCAATCAATGATGAACAAAATACCTTTAGAAGGACATTTATGAACCTAAACTTAAGCTATTGAATAGAAAATACTATCTGCTGTACTTAATATATATATCGACATCTTTTTTAATGATATGGCATTCTTTGGTATGTTTTCATCATTACTTAAAAAAATACAGTGCGTCTAATAATTTGTCCAGTTACTGTACATGTACGTTTCTTTTTTTATTGAAACTTTAAGAACCTCAATTAATTACAAAAAGTTCAAAATTAAATGTCGTAGTTTTATTTTACATTCAAAGTCATCGCAAAGTCTGTTTGAAAGAGCGATGCCATGTGCTCACTTTTGCAAATCCCACACCCCAAATTGCTAGCCGTTTAACTAGATTCATCTATAAAATAAAAGAAAGAGTCTATTTGTCTGTGGATCTTAAAAGACCCACTTATACTGCCCTCAGAAATTCGAAATTTTTAATATAGTTTCCCTTTAATACCAACATGTGCACCTGAGGCTTAGTTTTGTCATATTTGTTCGAAATTCATATTTGTTGAAAATTCGAATTTACTGAAAAAAAACCCACCACTTTCGCTCAAATCCGATCATTTTTTCCCTTTCGTGTGGCCATTCGAGAGAAGAAATTAAAATGAAAAAAAAAATTAATTAAAATTGAAATTGCTTTTATTTTCTTGCCATTGCCTTCAGAAATAGATTAACGATTTGAAAAATAATTGAACGTGCCAATGAGCTAATTTATTAAAAAAAACCCTAGAATTGAGGTTTTGACGTGAAATAACATTGTTATACAATTATGGTTAATTTTGAATTTTTCAGGAAAATCGCGATGACAGTAAGTTCATATTGAGGAAGATTTTTGTGATATGAGGATGTGCATTTTATAGTGATGTATTTTTATTTTGGAATTTTAAAGCAATATAAGTAACGGGATTTTTTCTTTATAATGAACGGGAACAAAGGCAAGGTTTATTATCCTATAGCAAATCAAATGACACATATACTTGGATCGATTTGATATTCGTTTAGTCCGTGCGAAGAACGGGTATTTATTTCCTAGTTTATTAATATAGAAGATTTGATATTATATTTTACCCCGTACCGTTTGACCTCCTAAACTATCCATCTAATAACTTATGTGGAAATTACAGAGGGTATTTTCATCCCTGATCCCTCATTCGAAGTCATTAGTCTGTTCGAATAGGGAAGATTAAACAGGTTGAACCATTTTAAGATAGATAAAGGGAGAAACCACACTTCGACTGATTTGCATGGTAATCACAGATCTAGTTTAATCTTCTACCGGATTCGGGTGGTCCCTAAGGGTACAAAATCGTCGCATCTTCCTCTAAAATTGCGTTTTCTTTCAAGTGCAGGTCACTTGGTTTCCGTGTCACTCGCCGTCAGTTCCGTAGTTCCGTCTAACCGACTGCAAGTTATAACGGTGAAGGTAAGGGTTTATTTTGTTTAAGTTTGATACTTGTATTTTGATGTACATACGTTAAGAGGAATTGGATTAATCTGAGCATTATTCATAACGTCCAAGCATTTCAATAAATGCCTGATAAAATCGGACAATTTTATAATTTTGTGTTTGTGTACAATGATTTATCACATATCCCATTGCAAGGTAATTATCAATACTGCTATTAGTTTTATGTTCACTTTAATGAATTAACATGTTTTTATATACCATTCAATTAATTTGTAAGTATACATACGGGCACATGTTAAGGGAAATTTGATTTCCTCTGGTATTAATTAAGTTATTTAAAAATTTGTTTTGATGTAATACACATATATCCTTTTATTTTTGAATGTAGAGAAACATGAATAAAGATATTCTAAAGTTACCCACTCGGTTTTCAGCATTATTCGTAATGCCAGAGCAATGTGATATTTTCCATAAAATTTATTACTTTATCACATTTCTTTGGAATTTTTTTTAAAAAATCGCTGGGGCAATAGTGAATAATACTTAGTGGGCTGGGGAGTCCAGTCGGTTAGGCATTCGCCTAGCATGCGGAAGGTCCCAGGTTCGGGTCTGAGCATTGCCAAAATAACTGCCGACCTATAAACGGCCCGTGCAGCCAAAAATGTATGGCGAATAATACCCCGTGTGGAGGGAGTGCACGTTAAATATCCTTCAAAGTCCTAACGCTGCGTACGTGATGTCGCCCTTAACGGTTGCGTTGGGTGCCTACTCAGGTGTCGGCTCGTCACTTGACTGTGGTTCTAAAATATGACGCCCGTCGCCAATAGCCCTCGTGTAGTTCTAGTGCAACGATAATTCAAACTAAACTAAACTAAACTGAATAATACTTAATTATTCATATTGCACACATATTTAAGTCAGTAGCGTATGGTTAATACGCAATGAATTGTAATTTGTAATTGTGTATATAGAATTTATGTAAGCAATAATTACGCTTTAGAAGTTTCTTGAAATGTATTTAAAACAAAAAAATGTAACTTAAAAGTTTTTTTTCAAAGAATTTATGATGCATTAAATATTCGAGTTGCATTTAACCCATCTCAAATTATTTAGAATATCTTCGATTTGACATCAAATATTAATCTGATCCAACTTTATAAATATAATTTTTAGAAATTTATTTAAGATAATGAAATAGAATTCAAATTATTTTTCAAATATTTTTTTATTTCATTAACAACCTAGTAACATTTAAGCCATCGTATAATAATGTGGACATTTCTTAGATTTGATGTACAAAGTATTTCCAACTTAATTTAAAGAAATATTTTGATTTATTTTCCCAGTAAACTGTTTATTCAATAAGTTTCAAGTTATCTAAAACTATTGAATAATTTTATCAAATTATTCAAAACGCCTAGACTTTGTAGAGTACTTTTTGGATACAAAGAAAAGAATTCATTCTGATTTTTCTTGACAAGAATAAAATATTTGTTCACGAAGCATGTCAAATTTAGTTTTTTTTAAACTGAATCTGACGTAAGGTTTTGACGTAATATCATAATTGCATCGACAGAAGCCAATGAATAAAAAGAATTAACTGAAATGACACATGAAAAACGAGAAATTTGAATTATTCGATTCAACTGTCATCACCCATTTCGCCTTTGTCACTCCAAAGTTTTCAAAAAATACACGTAAATAATATATTTTTGGAATGTATTACTATTTATTTATAGCCATACTTTAATGTAATTAATTTTAATACATTTTATTTAACAAATATTATTACCAATATAAAATGAAATAGATCTCTTTTAAAAAATTAAACTATGTACATATTAATCCTCTGAATGCGTCGCTAAACAGTCCTAAACCGTCATTCTCGTTTATTAATATTGTATATTTCTAGTAATACTTGTTATATATCATGTAGATCTCTCTAGAGTTACACTGTTAACAATTTGGTGCTAGGTCTCACCATGATATTGGTTGGTTTCACCAGGATATTGGTTCCTAGTAGCTGCAACGGCTGAGTGGTAAAATGTTTCACCTTTTTTTCGGTGTTTGGTTGAACCATTTTTCTGGATTTGGAAACAAAAACCTGAGAAATGGTTCAACCTAATACCAAAAATATGGTGGAACGTTTCACCATTCAGCCGTTGCAGCTACTAGGAACCAATATCATGGTGAAACCAAGCACAAAATTTTTAACAGTGTATAGTGTTGACCACACGGGTCTCTGGGATATTCTGGTGTTCAGTTCTTTCTTGGTGGCTCTCAGTTGGTGTTGACTTCTGGTCCACTCTTTTCACGGCCATTGAAAATAGAGGCATTTTTTAATTAGACTTCGACATGTAAAGTTGTGTGTGCTTTTTTTTGACCGTTTTTGGCACTCCCTTAAAAGCCGTAAGGCTTCCTTACTACTTTAAATATTTCATAGAAACTAAATAAATTATATTGGATTCAATCTCTTTTCATTTCTGGAAAGAACTTAAATAATAAGTATGCTCTTCTTGAAGTAGATGTTATTCTACTTCATACTTATCAGAAATCCATATACACGACTGGAATCCATTGCATCTAACAAGGATATTCCAAAGCTAGCATTACTTATTAACAACTGATATACGTCAGCCATCAGTACTTGTTTTCTGCTATTGAGATACATGATAGCACTCAATAACACTCTATACATAGTGTAATATTGTGATAAGAGATTTCAACTATTCTGTTAATTATTTCAAGGTATATTGCAGATTTATGAAAATGTGGTTTAAAATAGAAGAAGAAAGAAATGTGAAATATTTTTTTATTTATTAATTAAAAAAGACGGTTTTAGCCGAGCAACATATGTATTTGAAAATTTATATATATTTTTTAACTTAATGAAACTTAACATCTAAAATATGGAAGAGTTATTAATAATCATTTGCTACAGAAATACAAATTTAAAAATTTAGAGAAATTAAATTTTTTATTTAAAAATTGAGAGAAATTAAATTTTTTATTTAAAAATTGAGAGAAATTAAATTTTTTATTTAAAAATTAGAGAAATTAAATTTTTTATTTAAAAATCTAGAGAAATTAAATTTTTTATTTAAAAATTTAGAGAAATTAAATTCTTTATTTAAAAATTTAAATTTTAATCTCATGCAGTGTAAGCAATAGTTGACACTCTTCATCTAATTTGCGTATGCCTAAGAGCTTTAAAAATAACGTAGGGTGTAATTGTTAACTATCCAGTAATGGTTTTTATTTATTTTTAACTAGGCAAGTAATGGTTGCGCTGCTACACAAGGACAGTGTTTCGCCGATCAGTAATTAATCCTTACCCCTTTACCGTAGCGTATGGGATGCACACTGTTTTAAGGGGAAAGTTGTCTGAAAAAAGTTCACTAGAGGTTCTGAGTTATTGGCCACACATAAAATAAATAGTAAATATAAAAATGAGTAATAAATTACTTTTAACTGGATTTAAAAACTGTGTAACACTAGATGACTTGATGAAAATTTCGCGAAAACCTTATTATGATATCCAATAGGTACTGAGAACTCGAGTACCAAATTTAAATTCCATAGCTCTTTTAGTTCGAGCTGTAGACTGTAGAGTGGTTTTAGACAGGCAGATGACCTACACTCTTAAAACAAAAGAGTGAAATTCACTCCTATAGGAGAAGTGCATTTTCGGCACCGGAAAGGAGTGGAAATAAACTCAGACTGAGTTAAAACCGCTCGTTTTAAGAGTGTAGGACGCAGATTGTTTTCTTTTATTTATTTTACCCACTCCGAAAAAGAGTGAAATTCACTCCTATAGGAGAAGTGCATTTTCGGCACGGAAAGGAGTGGAAATTAACTCAGACTGAGTTAAAACCACTCGTTTGTTTTAAGAGTGTATGTTCAAATTTTTTTTTTTTTTTAAGAATCTGCACTATTCAGAACGTGTAGAGAACACAAAATCTCGGCCCCAACGCAGACTTTCATTACCTAATATTTCGTGTTAGGTAATTGAAAGTAAAAATACTAGAAGTTATGCGATATAAAGTATATAGTGCAACGAATTACAAGATACAACAATAGAAGATTCGATGTTCCACTATTTATTAAAAAAAACATTTTAAGTTCGTTTAATTCAGCTTAGTTATATTTACAGCATCTATTTATCTTTTAAGACAATGTAGGTTCATTTTCATTAGCTTGCCCGTTTTCGGACATAAGCACCTCTAAACTCAATGTCATGTCGAAAAAGAGTTCTGTTCTCGTTCTGTTTCGGCGGGGAAAAATTCTAGAGTGGCCGGTAGAGGGCCACGGATCAGGTACTTTACAATAGAAGCTCACGGGCAGTAAAAAGAAAAAAAATCGGATTTAGATGAAACTCTGAGAGATGAGCAATTGTGCCAAAAGGGCGAACTTGTTTTCCATGCTACACTGTTAAAAATTTGGTGCTAGGTTTCACCATGATATTGATTGGTTTCACCATGATATTGGTTCCTAGTAGCTGCAACGGCTGACAAAGGTGAAATATTTCACCATTGTTTCGGTGTTTGGTTGAACCATTTTTCTGGATTCGGAAACAAAAACCTGAGAAATGGTTCAACCGAATACCAAAAATATGGTGGAACGTTTCACCATTCAGCCGTTGCAGCTACTAGGAACCAATATCATGGTGAAACCAAGCACAAGATTTTTAACAGTGTAGATATTTTGATTGAAATTTGCCACAGATTCATTTTTACAAATCCATTTTTTATTATATTACTCTAAATAGAGTAAGTTTTTAAAATATTATAACTCTCAAGAATTTAAACTTAGATATTTTATAAAATCTTAAAATTTAAGTAAATTATTGAATTATGAGTGTTGTAAGAAAAATAACAGTATCTAAACTGGTGTATGCGAGTGCGTCCCTTTGATTTTACATTGTTACAGTTAATTACATAGTACAAACTTAAACATAAAATCTATATTTTGACCACTCGATTGGTGTGTTTTTTAGCGATAAATTAAAAGAAAAATGAGTTCAGGATCGGAAATGTGTATTTTGTGCACATCGGTAGTTTTCCCGAGAAATTAATATTTGCGCCAAAATTTAGAGACTTTAAAAATTAAGTTCTATATGGTGATACTAAGATGATAAGCCGGGGATCCCTCTGGGGATAAGCAACTTGGCTGAAGTGTAAACTTGATTTTACTGCGGAATTTCGAAGTTTAAGTTTTTAACTAAAAATTTAATTTCTTATTTTGTTAATTATATTTCTCCAGCAGATAATTATAAATGACGAATTCAATAATGACGATACTTAATTTTTTAAGTTCAATAAAATTACAAAAGTTATAAATTTAAGAAAATGTGTGTATTTCGAAAACCTGACAGTCAGGTTACGGGTTTATGTTTTTGTATCCCTCCAGAGGGACATGTATGGTCGATACAATATATTTTAATTTATATTTATAGTTCTCCCTTTATTCCAGAATGCTAAACACACTACTCATCCTCTCCCTGCTCACCAGATGCCACGCCATCCCACCACCCAAACGTGGTACAGACATAACCAGTCGCCAGGCATCAGCAGCCGCATCTGCAGCGTCAGCGCCCCTCAACGCCGCCCTGGTGGGGCTGTTTTCGCCCCCATTCGTGGTACTGGTTGGCTTGAGCGGGCTGCTATACACATTCGAGAAGTTCACGAAAGATATGGTGAAGGCCGCTTCTGAACAGACCCGTTCCAGGTTCAGAAGGAGGAAGAAGAAGCCTCAAGATGGGCCTGCTACTCCTATACCTACATTCGCTCCTCTTATTGTCCCTGGGGGAGGAAATAGAAGGTTTATGTCTGTTTTTGAAAGATTAAAGTTTTAATGGTGTTAAAGATTTATGAATTCTGTGGGCTGTGTCCATACTTCGATTCTTTTGATGCCTATAACTCTATCAATACTTCATCTATGCAACATTGAGTACATATATGCATCACGCATCAATGAAATCGTCAATCGGAACCAATGCATAACGTATAATGTTTGAACTTAATAGAGCCTGATGGAGTCAGGAATTCAAGTGTCGGCACAGCTTTAGAACAGGCATTTGCTCTCAAAATAGTGACTTTTAGTTAGTTTCGAGGAACTAGATTGTTTGAATGGTGGTGTCTGTTCACATTCGAGAAGTTCACCAAAGATATGGTGAAGGCCGCTTCTGAACAGACCCGAACCAGGTTCAGAAGGAGAAGAGCCTGTTGCTCAAGAGGGACCTGCTAGGCCTGCTACTCCTATACCTACATTTGCTCTTCTTGTTCCTGCGGGAGGACATAGAAGGTTCATGTCTGTTTTTGAAAGCCTGAAAAACTTGAAGATTTGATGATGCTGAAACCTTGTGTTTATTCTGTAGGCTACAAGTTTTAATGGTGTTGAACATCTGTATAGGCTATATCTATACTTAGATTTTTAAACTCCATTAATATTGCAACATTGAGTACATGCCTCACTCATCAATGAAGTCATAGATTTGAACCAATGTTTAACGCATAATGTTGTAACTGAAAAGAACCTGGAATCAAGATTACAAGTGGGGACATCGGCTTAGAAAATACCCTTGCACTCAAAATAGTGACATCTTTTAATAATTTTTGAGTACTAGTTTGTTTGATACGCCTTGTGTTCACATTCGAGAAGTTCGTTTGGAACATGGTATATGGAGCTTTGGAATAGGACTAGATTTCGAAGCATATAGAAGAAGCCTTTTGCTCAAGAGTGCTAGGTGCTACGGCTGTATATATATAGTTGCACCTTTTGACTCTGAGGGAGAAAATAGAAGTTTTATATGTCTGTTTCGGAAAATGTTATGTTTTAATAGTATTGTTACATTACATATGAAATGTTTCAATCACCAATTTTTTTATAAAGAAGGATTTGGTTGAACATTGTGGTCGACTACCTTTTTATCATAAAATTTTAATTTATGCCGAAATCTTCATATCAGGAAGTGTTTGTTCACGAGATATTAGTCAAATTTGAAGAAATAAGTTATGATGTAATAAAAGGGGAACAAACTGAATATAATAATTTTAGAAATGTAATGTCATGTCATGTATTCCACTAACTATCCTACCATCACCTCTCATTGTCAACTCAATTTAGTGAAGTTATAATAAAATCGATAAGACATTTAAAGACTATCCCTTTCCGACCGAGCTATCACGATCGTGCGGGCATAAAAGAGAATGTTCAAGTTCTTCCAAAATATTGATACCGAAGCAGATGACTTACACCAGTCGTTATTTGCATAAAAAAATGACTTTGTTTTTAAGGAGTTGCTGGCATTGATGCTGTTTAAAGCATTTGTTCGATAAAACTCTAAAATTTAGTCTTATAAACTTAAATCAGCGCCATCTGATAGCCGGTCTTAAAGGGCTATCATGCGATATTGCGAAGATATCCTTTATTGTGCTATCCTACATGAAGCCTTGCTACTAGCGAAGTCTTACATTCAGATATTTATTTTTGATAATTAATTGGTTCAATTGCATTTTGCGGAGTATTTCTAAAAAGTATCTGGGGTATAGAGACATGATAGAAAACAGTTCTATAGGAACCAATTAATACATATGAGGAAAGATCTAGTGTGATTTTATTTAAAATTTAATCCATTGCATCTGAGTCTTTAATTAGAAAACAAATCGAGTCTAAAATGAGAGTGCCTCCATTCGTTATTGCCACTTACACCGTAAAATCGCCTATAAACCTTTTTATGTCTCCCTACTTTTAAAGTAGGTCAGACACTTTTAGAGAGGGTCTGTAATACTCTGTTAATGGAATTTACAGTAGGTCTAGAGAATACAGTAAATGACGCGACAAATTGATTTGTCCCTGCGTAGTGCGTCTCGATGCAAGCATTATATATAATTTCACTAAGATTTGTGTATTCCAAAGTTATGGAGGACACCAATTTTGAATTATTAGCATATTTGAAATATTCCACCATGAATTTCACTACCAATGTGATATCCGGATATATTTCGAAGTGGATGATATTTCACTCGTATATGAGGTACATAATCTACTACCTACAAAATGTCGAGCCGTGTGTGGAACAGTGGCGTTTCGGCAAATATATCTTTTGCCAGGAGAATCACTTGAAGTTTAATTTTTTCCTTTGCATTTTATTAGAGAAAGCTAGAGAGTGTAACAGTATACGACTATCAATTACCACTCGATAAATCAATGCATTTAAAGACAATTGAAGAGTACAGGGGAAAAACCGCTTAATTTCGTAGAAAACTTTCCTCATCAGGCCTCTTTGGCGATGAAAGCGAGTCATCGCCTAAACTGGTGTGAGGAAATCGGTTACTCACTTTGTTTTTCTCTCGCGGCAACCCTGGTTTACGCCAGAGATCAGCGGACACGAGTCACACGTTGGTACCGCGAAAGAAGAACCGAAAGGAAAACCGGTTTTCTGTCGCCAATGTCCGCCAAGCAGATAAAATTACGGCGCTACTCCTAATAAATAAAGCGGTTCTTCCCCTGTACTCTTCAATTATGCATCCTCTAAGGTAATTTCAATAACTTTAAAACCTAAACTTTTTACGGCAGGTAACACTTGCGCATGCGCGGTTTTCTCGAAAATCTCGATATGACGTGAGACAAGGATTGGGACGTCATGCACCAAATTTGAAGTCTGGGAGGCTGGGGAGCCCAGTCGGTTAGGCATTCGCCTAGCATGCGGAAGGTCCCAGGTTCGGGTCCGGGCATCACCAAACTAACTGCCGACCTATAAACGGTCCGTGCAGCCAAAACTGTTCGACGAATAATACCCCGTGTGGAGGGAGTGCACGTTAAATATCCTTCAAAGTCCCAAAGCTGCGTACGATTTGTTCCCCTTAACGGCTGCGTTGGATGCCTACTCAGGTGTCGGCTCGTCACTTGACTGTGGTTCTAAAATACGACGCCCGTCGCCAATAGCCCTTGTGTAGCTCTAGTGCGACGATAATTCAAACTAAACTAAAGTCTGTATATCTTTTCATTTTTTCTACCACTTTTTAGGTTAGTTTTAATTATCGTCGATCAAGAGCTACACGAGGGCTATTGGGTACAGGCGTCGTAATTTAGAACCACCCACTTTTTATTAATCGGCTCCCTCCAAAACGTGGAGCAAACATTAAATTTCCGTTTCAGATTTTCGCCCCTTTCACAATACATTCATTACACTATGTTTCAGATTAATACAGTAAGGTTCATAGGTAATTTAAAGAAAAAAAAGGAAGGTATAGTAGCCCATACGTGTTGTACCTATCAATTTAAGATTTTTTTTTGATGACTAGATCTTCATATTTCGAATATTTTAGCATTTTAAACTAGAAAGTCTCACCTTTGTCAGACATGCCACTTTTTCTAGCATAGTGCTTTTTTCCTTTATAAGTCTTCTACAAATCTCTATGATTTGAATAACTTGATAAACAATATTTTAAAACTTTGTTCTATACATAATTCAAGAAAAACTTTTTAATCTACTCGCGCCACATTTTATAAATAAATAGAGTGCATTAATATTATTTAAAAAAATCATTATATTCATAGAGAAAAAAAGAAAATCAAGTTAATTTAACGCTAAATGTTGCATCAAATTTCTGATTTACTCTTTAATCGGAAGAATTTAAAATACATGATTTGTTTATAAATTGGATATTTAAAGTAGAGAATTATAGCCTTAGGTGAAGGATATTAAAGTAATTGGCTTTAAGAATTATTTTAAACATTATTAATTATTATTCACTGCTGTACATAGCTGGTACCTTATCCACAATTTGCTAGATGGTGATGAGCTCATTCGTAAACGTATTTATTATTAATGTATTTGTGTCTGGACACAAAAAACCGTTTAAAATAAGTGTTTCATTATTATATTTCATTTGTCTGAAACTGTATAACTTTTTATATTTAGAATTTATTGTCGAAACAAATTTTTAATTCGTACAATAAAAGTTTTTACCTTTCTGTTTAGTGCTTAATTGTGTGAGTATGACCCAATTGCAATTATCTAGAAGACAGACAAGTCAGTTATTTACATACCCTGAGGCCTACAAGGGGTAGATAGAAGTCTTTTGTTGCAATCAAATATAATGACGTTTCGCAGATTTTGCGATGCCCTTTTACGTAGTTAGGCTGGAAAAATGTTGGGAATAAATATATAAATAAAAAATGGATAACAATTGTAATTGGAGTAATTACACTTTTGAAGAGTTTCCAGAGTTTGAATCATGCTGATTTTCGCATAATAGAGACAAGTAGGTTTGTAACAGAATCTGTCACCGATTATCTGTATTTTAGATTTTCCATAACGGATGATGCCAAATTTATTCGGATAATTGATGTTCTACTGTTACTCACACACACGTACACGCACGCACACACTCAGATGATATGTGGTATATGACACTTTTTTCAGAAAATTATTGGTATTTTAGATTTTCCGTATGTTAACCTGTACCAATTGATTTGGATAATTTATATTCCATCTAATTCGTGGAAGATATGTAATATATGACATCCGTAAAATAGTGTATTTAGAACCCCAAAGCCGCTATTAGAAAATCTGCAGCCCTAAATTTATATCAAGATACAGTAATATATATTTGTGAAGGCTGTTGCGTCAGAGATGAGTCAATGGATTAAGATTTAGAATCCCGTTTTAGTGCAAGGTTTAAATAAGTTTGTCTTAATTATTTTGCAAAGGGAAGTACGTTGTTTAATTAACTTGTATAAATTGGTTTTGTGGACATTTTATTAAAGTCAACTCAAGAAGCGTTTATTTTATTTATAATTAACTTTTCCTTACATTTCGAAGCTTTTGTAACTTATTCAATAATAAAAATCATATTTTCGCTGCATAAATATATGTAAAAAAATACTTTTTGAATATATTCTATTGTTTTGTACAGCTGGGGAAAAAAAACGCTCCACCCCTCGTTACTCGGCTGATATTGATCAAGCGATTTTGTGAATGGTGTCATTATTCAGGAAATGACGTAAGAAATTGATTACCGGCAAAAAAAGTTGTGTAAGGGGTGGTCTACATATTAAAATGAGTACCAACTTTGAAAATTCCAATAGCAAGACCTAATGTTTTTAACATAAAAATGTTCAGCACCTTCAAAATACCCTAGGTATAAAAAAGAATTATTTGTTTTGCATTATTTGCTGAGATATTAAAGCATAAATTTTGAAAGCGCTTAGGGGGAAATCTCTAAATTGAAAGAGGTAAGATTGTGGTTGTGTCTTTTCAAAACGACAAGCTAACAAAAAGGTTAAATATTCTCGCCAACGGGGATGCTAGAATTAAACCTTCTTCACTAATATTGTGATTTTTTAGATGTGTTTTTTTTAAATTTTTGGATTTTAAAATTCCGAAATAAAATAGAGACTGGAAGAGGAAAAGTTTTGATTTTAAATTAAGTTACATATACGATTATTTATATTGAACACACAGATTTTCAAATGCGATTAGTTACAATCAAATTGAAAAACATGATTATTACATTTATGTTTTACATTTTATGCAAATTTTTGCTTCATTTATATTGCTACAAAAAGTTTGTTTAAAATTCGGCGCACTACATCGGTAGTATAAACCACATATTAAAAAACGAGGTTTACGGCCGTAACACGATACTTAAGTAAAGCAAAACGAGGCAAAATGATTTGGCAATGATTTTTAACAAAGGCAGTGCGCACTTACTATTTTAAATAATTAATGTGGCAACAATGAAATATATTAAAAACCGAATTCCAATAATATTTAATGGTATTTAATTTTTATTTAATGGTATTTAATTTTTATTTAATGGTATTTAATTTGTATTTAATGGTATTTAATTTTTATTTAATGGTATTTAATTTTTATTTAATGGTATTTAATTTTTATTTAATGGTATTTAATTTGTATTTAATGGTATTTAATTTTTATTTAATGGTTTTTAATTTTAATATTAAACACACTTTTTGAAATTGTATTGGAAACAACATTTAATATTTAAAAACATAGTAATCGATATAATTTAAAGTTTATTACACATACAAAATACATTGTATGCACTTGAAACAAGAAAAGATTTTTAGATATTTTACAGACATCAATAATTTGAATAAACGTTTACCAATAAACGCTTTTCAACCACCAAACGATAATGCAAGCTGTGTGAATATACCGAGTAATGTTTTAAACGGTCCCTAAAACTTGATTTTTTTTGTTTTTTTTACAATAACTCGGCAAATAATTGTTGTTGAATTAAAAAATTCGGGATTTTGCTTTTACATGATATACTTCATCGATTCAAGTAAACAAAAGTTTCTATTCATGTTTTATTATTTTTATTTTAAAATTAAATTTAAAAAATATAAAAAATTAAAAAGTAACGAAAAACGTGTGTTAATTGTGTTTGGAAGTTTAAGAAGTAGTAAATTTTAAAAAAAATCTTTGTTTAAATACGTTTTATTTGTGGAGATATGAATAAAAGTTTGTGAAACTTTTTTAAAATTATGGACGTTCAGATTTGAATTCTTATATCTCAACAAATAATGCAAATTAATTAATTTTGTTTTGGATCTGGGGTATTTTGAAGGTGACAAGCATGTTTGCATAAAAAATGGGTGTTGCTATTGGATTTTGTAAAGTTGGTACTCATTTTAATATGTAGACGACCACTTATACAATTTTTGTTGCCAGTAATCGATTCTTTACGCTTATTACTGAAAAATGACATCTTTCATGATATTCCCTGATCAATAGCCGCCGAGTAACAAGGGGTGGAGAATCCCCCCCCCCCCACCTGTACGTGTAATCATCTTCTTACTGTTGTTAATGTTTTCATAGCATATGAAAACAAATTTTTTAACTCTTTCACTCTTAATTATTACAATTGGAATCATCAGCTTGCGATTTAAGTTAAACTCACACTTACTTCAAATAAATTTTATTAAATTTTCCATACAGTTTTTTATAAAGTTATATTTTCTTTTCATATCATTATATGGAATTAAATAATGTTTTTTTAGTTAAATGAAAATATGAAAATCATGGTAAAAATAAAATTAACTCTGAAACAAATTTATTAAAAAAATTGGTTCTAAATTCTTCTCGCTTGTACTTTTAGATGATTAAAAATTTAAATGTAACTATTTTTATTAAATAAAGTTTCGAAAAATTATTGTTATATTTTATTCAAAAGTTATGATTCCAAAAAAGTTTTCCTTAAAATTTAGTTAAAAAATTAATATTTTCCCCCCTGCTTTTCACCATATCATTCTGGATGCATAATGAGTCTATTTCCCAAATTTTAGATTTTTTTTAAATAAAAAAAGTTGGGATTAAAAGGGTAAAACGTTATAGATTTATAAATTTATTGAACATTGGAATTTGAAACAGTTACAGATTTAGTATCACAATAAATACAGTGTATATAAATCCATTAAACTGAGCAATGTTCATTTTTTATTCCTTTACCAGACTTAAACACATCCCAGTACATTGGAACTTGGGAAAACAGAAGAAATTCAATTTTCTGCCCCATGCCCTAACTATAAATATAAATTACTGTTACTGCCTTTGGAAGAAGCTCCTCTGGTGTTGGAGAAACACAATAGGGGTGAAAAACACCAAAATCGACCCATATAAATCGAATTTTATTGTGGAATAAATCAAAATAAGGATGGTTAGAATAGTAGACACATGGCAATTTATTTCAAAAATTGAAGGATAACAATGGTTTTTTTTATTGTATAAGGAATATGATAGGAGGTAGAACAAAATCTTCAGGTTGTGCATGCTTTATTTGTATTATTTTATCTCTATAAATATGTATAAATGTGTGTGTTGTATCGCATTTCGTTTATCATTTGTGTTGTATGTGGTAATTTATTGTTGTGTGTGGGAAAGATATTCAACAAATTCACGAAATACAATATTTTATATAGGAATAACATTTCATGGATTGATTACATTTGACTGTGAAAGAAGTTATTCTAACTTCGCCGGTTCAAAAATGTGTATTTTGGCAGGAGATTAATAAAAATATAGATAGTAACTTGATAACAGAACTTTTATTCAAAAGTATAACATTTGAGATGCGTATTTATATTTTGTTATCGTTATCTTGAAAAGAAAAATTATTAACAAATATAAACAAATAGTTTTTTTTAAGCAGAAACTATATTACTTCGAACTCCGTTCATACAAAATCGCCCATGCGTCTAAAAACACCCGCCTAACACAGCATTTACTTCTATATTAAACTTTAACTTCAAAATTAAACAAAATATTTTCATTGGAAATTTCAATAAGTGTTACTCAGTGTTGCTAAATTTGTTTGTATTTCGAAGAATTAACAATTCATATAAACATACAAAATTGAAAATATCACCTTCAGAACTTTTTATACATTATTTTGTAATTTTTATATCACAAATAAACTATACAATTCTGTCAATTTGCTAATGTCATCCTTTGAAAAGCCTGTACATCATTTGTAGAGTTGAATTTTTGTTGTTGTATAATTTTGCAAATGAATGCTTTCATTTCATAGATTCTCTATTTGCTAACATGTTGATTATTGTGTAATCTAAAGATCTTTAAAAAAATGATGAGTACAGAATTAAATCATCCATATTTTTACTTGTAAAAATATTTTAACAGTCTTTTACAGATGCATGAGCCTTTGTTTAGTCTTCAGAGCTAGCCTAGGTACAAAACCTAAGACAACCTTTGAAATCCTAACCTTTGAAAAAAAATTATTCAAAAGATCTTTTATTTAAAAACCTACCAGAAAATTAGTTTGAATTAGTACACAGATGAATTTAAATTTTTTACATTCAATGATTTTATATTCGATTCACTTTAATAGTAAGCAATTTTCATTTTTATAAAGTAAAGTCACAACGTTTTAGTAATAATTTAATGCATGATAAAGTTAAAATAAATCAGTACGATAGTAGACTTTTAGATTAAAAATACCATGCATAAAATGAGAGTTATATATAAAAAAATTCAAATAAAAAATATAATTAAAATCCTAAAATTCAAACCAAATAATTTTATATTTTTTACTCGAAAATTAATTGTTGTTTTCAGTCAGTTTTGTTTTATAGGGCATAAATATTAAGTCGAAATGGTTCCATGTGATAGTTACTGTAAAAAAAGTTTATTTTATTTTATTTTCGTCATTTATTGCTATTTATTGTAAAACAAAATTAAAAACTTCTTTGAATAATAGCCACAAATTATAAAATTTGATTACAAAAATAATCTTTTTTATATGCAAAATAAATTTGCGAAGACTCACATATATTCTTTATTAATAAATACAACACTGAAGCCTAAAGCCATAATCAGGCACCAAATATATTACTTTAATCTCGAACTCGCCCTTAACGGTTGCATTAGGTGCCTATTCAGGTGTCGGCTCGACACTTGACTGTGGTTCTAAAATACGACGCCCGTCGTCAATAGCCCTCGTGTAGCTCTAGTGCGACGATAATTCGAACTAAACTAAACTAATTACAAAAAAATATGAGATAAATATTAAAAAATTCATATGAAACGGAATAATGTAAAAATATAAACTTTATTTGACAACTGGCTTATAAATTTCAATTGGAAGGACTACTTTGAAAAATGAAAATATTTGTTTAAATAAAAACATAATTCATAAAATAATTTAGTGGGTTTAATTTTTATTAAAAAAATTTTTTTTCGTTAGAATAGAATAAAGTATTTATTTACTGTTTTTCCAATTACTAATAAGCAATTATTGTTTCTAACGGTTTTTATGCTAAGTAATCTTAAATATTATGGAGATATATATTTTATTGATAAAATTAATTAATGTTTCCCCGTGAAAAGTTTATGGATCAAAACTTCTGAACATTGTACAAAAACTTTAAAAAAAATCCGTAAGAATCCATTTCGTGATTGAAAATTGTATGTTTATAAAAGAACAGTTTTACTTAGGCAGATTTTCCATTCTCTGGAAATTCCATTGAGTAATTGTACCAAAGTAACTGCTTGGCTCAAAAATATTTTTGTAAAAATAACTATTTTTAAAATTTGCGTTCTCAAAATACTTTTTTTTTATTCTATACATAATTATTTTATACTATTTATTTAATATACTTTATAATATATGCAATAATTGTACAAAAATTCGACAGTCATAAATTATTTGATATACCTGTTGTTGTTCTATTAGTGAAGATACGAATCAATCAGAGCTAAGTTCATACTTCTAGGGTGACCACCTATAGGAACTCGCCATGCCGTACACGTGTTTAAATTCAAAGGAACAATTATTTTACACCACAATTATTACAGCACAACTATTTTACAGCACAGTAATTTTATAGCAAAACTATTTTGCATCACAATTATTTTACAGCGTAACTAATTTTAGCACAACTATTTTACAGCGCAACTATTTTACAACACAACTATTTTTCAGCACAACTATTTTTCAGCACAACTATTTTACAGCACAATTATTTTAAAGCAATGCATAACAATACAATGTATGGTGTACATATTATACTTTTAACTATACTTACTACTGTGCTGCAATCATGTGTATATTTTTGTGGAACAATCGTAGCTTGCAATGAAAACAATAGAAAGATAATTCATCGTTTTTTTTTTTAAACAACTCCCATACACTTTAGTTGGCTTTTGGTTGATGGTGCAAAGCCAGTCAAGTCAAACGTATTAAAAAAATGAATTCTTACTACCCCCCCAAAAAAATACATGGTAAGGGGGTAGTACTAGATTTGTGCAAAAATGTAAAACGTTTTTAAAATTTGTTTTCAAGTGGCTTTAAAATTGTTATATATTAGCTTGTACAAATCTTCTTTTGGATATAATGTCCTGGTAAAGGATAAACTTTTAAATATCTAGATTCTTTTTGTTTGAAAACCTAAAAACTATTTTTAAAAAAAAAATTGCGAACAAATATTCTGGGCTTGAGTCTTTGAAAAAATAAGAATGAGTGTTTTACTCATTTATTCATTGGACTGGACTTGTTTTTTTTTCAAAATATTCTCATTGATTTAGAATTGGAAACTTGAAAAATATAAACAAACTGAGTACAGCCAAGCATTATGAAATATAAACAACAAAATAATTTAACAGTATTAGTTCATAATCCTTCCAATTGGATATGACCATCCTACACAGCATTAAAAAAAAAGACTTTCATAATACAAATTAAAAATACATAAAACAACATACTTGTCTGGTTTGGAGTTTGGTTCATCTAAAAAATAATAAGTTTTATATTGCCGTTGCTCAAACTATAACTAAAATTCAAATTTATAATTTCAAAAAAAGTTAACAAAAGATAATAGAAAAAAAACTATTTGAGTGGTTGAATATAAATAAAGTGAATATCTTTTGAACAATAAATATCATACAAAAATATTTTTTTCGATTTTTTTATTGCTCTTTACGTTGCGACTTGTATCGTCTAAGAACTCTTTATTATATAAGATTACTAAACAAATTTTTTAGCAATAACCATAAATATCATAGTTAAAGTATTAGATTGGCAGATCACGTGACCTACAATGCTAACGACGGGACGCGCATGAAAGCCAAATAAGGGGGCAAAATGGTCAGTGTTTCTGCCACTTTAAGGAAAAAAATACTACGAAAAAATACCATTTAATTCTAAAATTACAAAAAAAACACTAGAAAAGGATTTAAAGTTACTAAAAAGATTCCAAAATGCAGCTAGTATTTTTACGATATTTTTTTGTAATTTTAGAATTAAATGGTATTTTTTCGTAGTATTTTTCTCCTTAAAGTGGCAGCAACACTGGCCATTTTGCCCCCTTATTTGGCCTCCATGAGCGTCCCGTCGTTAGCATTGGAGGTCACGTGATCTGCCAATCTAATACTTTAACTATGATATCTATGGTAATAACGTACCCTTATTCATTCTTAATATTAAAATAAAGTACACAACAATTAAAATATTCAATACGAGATTCAATACTGTATGCTACCCTCACAGTTCTTAAGGACAATGTGTTATTGCAATAATGTATCAAAGTATGCGATTTTAAACAATGCAAATTTCAACAAGTTACATTATATCATTGAAATTGCTTCATTTGTGACGCCATTTTCTAAAGATGTAGATATGTAACAGAAACGCAGCAAAACTTAAAATTTTATATACTCTTATATTAAAAAAATTATTTAACTAACAAATACAAATACAAAAATTGTCGACCAACAACAGGCCAGAGGCCCAGCAAGGTTGGTCCAAAATAAATCTAATACTTCGACAGTTTCCAATGACTATCAAGATTCTTCTTAAAATCTTCTACTCTCTTCGAATGCACAACATAATCTGGTAAAGCATTCCACTCATTGACAACCCTATTGTAAAAATAATGTTTTCTTACCTCCCTTCTAAAGCATGATTTATTCAATTTCTGATCATGTCCTCTGGTCCGGCTATTTAAGGTAAAACCTAAGCCCTCCATGTCTCCCTGTTTTATGAACTTGAATAACTGAATTAAATCACCCCTAGCTCTTCTATTTTCCAGGGAATACATGTTTAAAGATCTTAATCTGTTATCACAATCAATACCTAAGGTACATATGTTATATTGTTCAATTCAGGGGAACTAAACCCTGGGTGTCCCGCGTGAGGTTGACCACCTAACCGAGACATATGCCTAGCACCCCAGAGCCCTTGGTCACGAAAGCTGAATTGGGCACGCCAGGCCTTGGCCCACTAATGGGCTGTTGAACAGAGTAGTTTAGTTTTATTTAGTTCAATTCAGGAAGTTTAATTCTTTGATGCAATTATTTGTAACATAACTATAAGTAATTTGATATTCGATTTTACTAATGTATCTCTTGCATTAAAACATAGATTATCACCCAATATTTTAACGAGGCTAATATTTCTATCACTTAAGTAGTACTGTAATGAAAACCATATATTTTAAAATTATTAATCAAGAATTTCGATTTTTTTTAGTTTTTAAGTTAAAAACTTTTGCTGCGTGTAAATACTGTGCTAGCAAATGTATGGATGTACTTAAATCTTGATTTTTTTTCATAGAGAAACAATTTACGGTCACATAAATAGTTTCTTTAAGGTTATGATGGAAATTTTCTTTTTACATCGTCCAACATCATCACACCATCACTGGAGGTTACAACTTTTAGTGTTCAATAAGTCTGATCTTATAAGTCTGTCTTAGTGACAACTAAAAAATAAAGTAGTTAAGTCAAAACCCTGCCTACCATCTTTCAAGCTCAAACTGCCTATTTTTTGTGAATAATTTCTTTTCAAAACAGCAGAACCGATTTTGCAATTCTTAGATTTATTAGATTTATACCGATTGCGCACCATAGAATTCGCTTTATGTGTCGAATAAATACCAAACCAAAGATTTATTAACGAAAGATTTTGCTAATTAGTAAAATTTATGCCGACTCTTACATAGTTAAATACAAAAATGTAAAACACGTTACAGAATAGGTTAATTTTAAAAGTCAACAATTTTGTGTTTAAAATGATAAAGTATGTATTATTTGCTTAGTATTACAGGAATGTGTAGGATTATTAATATCAGATATTTACTTTGTTTAGTTTTAAAATGAAAGATTGCAATTTAGTGAAAAAATATTGTTGCTGACTTTAATTATTTTGCTTCACGATAACTTATTATATTTTTAAATTTATTTACCTATTAAAGTATTTTCGGTAAGAAATACTTTAAAATACATTTTGAGTTTTGTTACGAAATAACTCAAAGTTTTTTTAAGTAAGAAACATAAGATTTAGAGTGAATATAGTCAGACTTGAATGTATAAAAATAAGGAAAGTATAATTTTAAAGAAAAAATAATTACAGTTTTAAAAATTGGGGAGCTAGAGGCTAGTTTTCCAATGGGGAAGGATATCGAACCACCTTTAATTAAAAAATGGACCTCTTAACGATGACAGATCTTAAACTGGCATGAGTACCAAAACGGCATATATAATTACGTAGATAATTAAGTTAATAAAATCTGTCGTGCTGTGAAAAGATTGGATTTTCTTTTATTTTCAACTAAGATTAAATTACAGTTCTTAATTTGAAATAAAATGAACTTGCCAGCATTAAATATACGTTTCTAACATACTATGTACTATTACTATAGGTGAGGTTCTTACTAAATGTATCTATGCATTTACTATGCAAATTACTTACGCAGCTACTTGTTGAGGTAGTGTGAAAGCTACAATATGTTGACCGGTTCAAACTTTCCTTAATGCTTTTGGGGAAAGTTCCCCAACACTGTTTTGAAACTTCTACACTTGAATAATAAATGCTACACTAGTTAATTCAGCAAGTGTTGCAACGACAGATAACACAACTGAACTCTAAAATGTTTCATATTTAGTAGGCTAGATGCCCATTGGTTTAGTGGTAATGCTTCGATTTGTCATGCCACAGGTCCGTGGATCGAGTTCAGGATTGGGCGAGGTTGACTCATCCTTTCATCCCTTAAGTGGGTCGAGAAAATGAGGACCAATCATGTTGGGAACTAAACACCGGGGGTTCCGCGTGAGGTTTACCACCTAACCGGGACATAGGCCTAGCACCCCAGAGCTCTTGGTCACGTATGCTGAAATGGGCAAGGTGGGCCTTGGCCCACTAACGGGCTGTTGCTCTGAGGAGTTTAATTTAGTAGGTACAAAAACTTGCCCCTGAATACAGGTTATTTTATAAATCAAATGCCAAAATTCAATCTTTTTCTGTCTGCTTCTTTTCTTTCCGCAACTATTTCGACATTAAAACCAGATTCAGGTAGTGGGATATGTATGATAAAAATCGTCAAGTCTTTTTCGTCAGACCAGTTAACATTTCCCTTGGGGACATACATGATCAAAATAGTTACACGAAAACATTTTTTTTAATATCTAGGAACCTCTTTGCTGTTGTTAGTAAAATTTCTTGAAAAATTTATTTCAGACATTAAAAATCATTTTAGGTCTTGAACCTGTGTTGTCTGACTATATAACAGTTAAAAATTATGGGATAAAACTCGTACTAAACTTCGATAACGTTTTTTTTTTGGTTTTCCTTTGAAAATGATTTTGTATTAAATTCAGGTAACATGTAGATGCTTTGTGTCTGCTTGATTGGATCCTAATAGCATTGCTTTTAATGTTTTTGAGTGTTGATAACTGTTAAATATCTCCTTTTGAATCGTCAAAAAAATAATATTCATTTTTAAAAATACTCAATGTATTTATAATATATCAATATTGAGAGGTATGTTACAGCTATAACGTGGAAGTAAATGGTTACTCAATTCATGAAAATAATCAGAAAATGTAGTCTGCGTTTCTTTTTATGTTCTTTTAAACTCCCCTTCCAAAATAAAAACGCGTGTAATAAAAAAAAGATTTAGTAATTAACATTAGTAACATGAGAACTGGGTGAATTTGTGACATAAATTTTATACTATTAATATTTGTATGCGACATGAAATCGGCATGTTTCTAGAATATCGTTGAAACCTAAACTGTTTTTTATGTGAAATACTGGCTATTTGCAGTACTGGCTATTTGTAGTACTGGCTATTTACTGGTGAAATACTGGCTATTTGACACAATCATGTTGACACGCTGACAAAAATCCTTTCCTCGCTTTACAAGCTAAAACAACAACAACAATAACAATTAAAATCTTCGACATCTCATACTGCCATGGTTAGGTAAACGGCATTATCTACAAATATGAATTCAATAGATGGTAATTTTTGAGAGTGTTTAAACTAAGGTTTAAGTCATTGTTGTAGGTACTGCAAGTTTACCTGTTTACGGCTGCATATATCTCAAAAACAATTTGTTGCTACAATAATGTATTGAAATACAGTCATTTTAAACAATGATATTTCATAAAAGTTCCTTTTGCTCTGTTGAATTTGGTTTACTTTTGACGCCATTTTCATGACGTGTGGGTGAATGAAAAAAAACCCGGAAATTTTATGACATTTATATTGAATTGAGTTTGCACAATTTGTCAGGGTAAATATTATTTTATGCTATTTTTATGTTATGTTAATTTGTAACATACTTTTATGTTACTTAATGTATAAATTCACTGATATATATTTATTCTTTAAAACTGACCTAGAATTTCTCGACAATATTGTAAAAGCTAACATATTTAACAATTAAGTTTTACTCGTATGAGAAATATCTCATGTTTTTAATAACAAAATGTTTTGATTTCATTTTTAAGGCATTGAAGGAAGAGGCATTATCAATTCTCTGCTAGTTTCAAAAGTGTGCTTCGAAATAGATGTATGTACTAAATTATTTATTTAATTTTCAGTGGTTAGTTAACAATCGCATTAATGGATGATTTTCTTTTCAATTTTTCGTCATCTCATCATCACTGGAAGATACAACTAAAGTGGCATAAAGGCTTCGCAAACAACAGACAAAATAAAGTAAGTCTAAACCACACTTGCCATAATTTACAAAATAAGGTTGATGATAATTTTTATATTTTGCATAGAAACACAAAATTTCATTTTGAGCGCTTAATATTAACACCAAAGCATGCATATTTTAAGAGGTTACTATATAAACACGAAATGAAATACTAGTGACTGGCGGGGCATGCCCGCTACGCTTGCCGAGTCTGGCGGGGCTTGCCCGCTTACCTTGCCGAGTCTGGCGGGGCTTGCCCGCTAACCTTGCCGAGTCTGGTGGGGCTTGCCCGCTTACCTTGCCGAGTCTGGCGGGGCTTGCCCGGTAAGCTTGCCGAGTCTGGCGGGGCTTGCCCGCTAACCTTGCCGAGTCTGGTGGGGCTTGCCTGCTAAGCTTGCCGAGTCTGGCGGGGCTTGCCTGCTAAGCTTGCCGAGTCTGGCGGGGCTTGTCCGCTTACCTTGCCGAGTCTGGCGGGGCTTGCCCGCTTACCTTGCCGAGTCTGGCGGGGCTTGCCCGCTAACCTTGCCGAGTCTGGTGGGGCTTGCCCGCTTACCTTGCCGAGTCTGGCGGAGCTTGTCCGCTAAGCTTGTCGAGTCTGGCGGGGCTTGCTTGCTAAGCTTTGCGAGTCTGGCTGGGCTTGCCTGCTAAGCTTGTCGAGTCTGGCGGGGCTTGCCCGCTAACCTTGTCGAGTCTGGCGGGGCTTGCCCGCTAACCTTGCCGAGTCTGTCGGAGCTTGCCCGCTAATCTTGACGAGTCTGGTGGGGCTTGCTTGCTAAGCTCGCCGAGTCTGTCGGGGCTTGCCCGCTAAGCTTGCCGAGTCTGTCGGGGCTTGCCTGATAATCTTGCCGAGTCTGTCGGGGCTTGCCTGCTAAGCTTGCCGAGTCTGGCGGGGCTTGCCCGCTTACCTTGCCGAGTCTGGCAGGGCTAGCCAGCTTACCTTTTTGAGTCTGGCAGGGCTTGCTCGCTAACCTTGTCGAGTCTGGCGGGGTTGCCCGCTAAGCTTGCCGAGTCTGGCGGGGCTTGCCCGCTTACCTTGCCGAGTCTGGCGGGGCTTGCCCGCTAAGCTTGCCGAGTCTGGCGGGGCTTGCCGGCTAACTTGCGAGTCTGGGGGGCTTGTCCGCTTACCTTGCCGAGTCTGGCGGGCTTGCCCGCTTACTTGCGAGTCTGGCGGGGCTTGCCGCTAAGCTAGCCGAGTCTGGCGGGGCTTGTCCGCTACTTGCGAGTCTGGCGGGGCTTGCCGCTTACCTTGCCGAGTCTGGCGGGGCTTGCCCGCTACCTTGCCGAGTCTGCGGGGCTTGCCCGCTAAGCTGCCGAGTCTGGCGGGGCTTGCCCGCTACCTTGCCGAGTCTGCGGGGCTTGCCCGCTACTTGCCGAGTCTGGCGGGGCTTGCCCGTAACTTGCCGAGTCTGGCGGGGCTTGCCGCTAACTTGCCGAGTCTGGTGGGGCTTGCCTTAACTTGCCGAGTCTGGCGGGGCTTGCCTTGCTCAGTCTGGCGGGCTTGTCGCTACCTTGCCGAGTCTGGCGGGTTGCCCGCTACCTTGCCGAGTCTGCGGGGCTTGCCGCTAACTTGCCGAGTCTGTGGCTGCGCTATGCGATCTGGCGGGCTGCCGCTACTTCGATCTGCGGGCTTGCGCTAACTTTGCGAGTCTGGCGGGCTTGCCTCCTTGCGGTCTGCGGGCTTGCCGCTACCTTTCGAGTCTGGCGGGGCTTGCCGCTAACTTGAGTCTGGCGGGCTTGCCCGCTAACTTGCGAGTCTGGGGGGCTTGTCTTGCTAAGCTGCGAGTCTGTCGGGGCTTGCCGCTAGCTTGCCGCAGTCTGTGGGGCGCCTGATAATCTGCCGAGCTGTCGGGGCTTGCCTGCTAAGCTTGCGAGTCTGGCGGGGCTTGCCGCTTACCTGCGAGTCTGGCAGGCGCTGCGCTCCTTTTTGGGCTGGTAGGGCTTGCCAGCTGAGGACGCTGTCGAGTTGGCGCGGTCCCGCTAGTTGCGATTGTGGCGGGACTGGCCGCCATGGAGTCTGAGCGTGGGTACACGCAAGACGCCGGTTCTGTCTGTTGGGGTGTCGAGTCTGCGGTGTCGACATGGCTCTGCGCTTCTGAGGTGGTACGGCGGCGCCCGCGTCTGTCTGTAGGTGGTCGAGTGACGGACGCCTGTCTGAGGTGGTACCAGCGACCGGACGCCCGCTTCTGTCTGTTAGGTGGGTCGAGTGCCGACGCCTTCTGAGGTGGGTACAGCGCGGACGCCCGCGTCTGTCTGTTAGTGGGTCGAGTGCGGACGCCTGTCTGGGTGGGTACAGCGACGGACTTGCCTAGTTCTGTTGAGGTAGGGGTCGAGAGCAGGGACGCCTGTCTGAGGTTTGGTTCGAACGGACATGCGGATAATGCTTCGTCTATTTGATCGAGTTATTAATAAGGTTAACGAACAGGAGGTGGGTACAGCGACGGACGCCCGCGTCTGTCTGTTAGGTGGGTCGAGTGACGGACGCCTGTCTGAGGTGGGTACAGCGACGGACGCCCGCGTCTGTCTGTTAGGTGGGTCGAGTGACGGACGCCTGTCTGAGGTGGGTACAGCGACCGACGCCTGCGTCTGTCTGTTGTAATTGTAAACCCGAGATGGGCGAACTTAGCATCAAGGCTGTAAAGTTACGTGTGTAGCCCACCCGGGAATGCTCCCACAGCCCCAAAGAAGGCCCACGGGCCACACAGACCAGCCGGAAAGAGAGGGCACCAGACGAAACCCCCAACACAGACGCCCGCAACCCAGGACATCATTTATTAAAAATCACTAGAGAAGTACAATAACATACAATAACAAATGGTCAAAAGAGTAGCTATTGCAATTGCGCACCTTCCACCAAGTGCATGGTATCCAAAACTCTTCCAAGATCCGTGTTGGGGACATTGTCTTATTACAAGAAGATCTCACACCCCGACACATCTGGAAAAAGGCACACGTGACGAAGTTGATCCTTGGCCGTGACGAGAAAGTTCGTACATGTGTACTACGTACTAGTGGACAAACCATCACGCGCCCTGTACAGCTGGTCATCCCCCTGGAGGTTGACCAGGGCGGAAGGATGTCACGCGCCCAAATCCCAAACACTGTGAAAAAAAAACTGTAACCATAACAAAAATATTTTTTGTAAAAAACTTTTCCTAGAAAATTTCTAGTAAATAACTACTAAAAATAGTACAGTAAAAACACTTAATATATTTGTGTTAACATTACATATATATATCTTGTATATTTACAAGAATTTTTTATGTATGCTATACATGTAATGTTTTTGTAATTTTACAAGACTTTTTATGTATATTATTATTATTACTTATTTTCTAGCAAAACAGAAAAATTTTCAATATACGTTATGACTTATGACTTTCTTGGTGGGGGGCAAGTTCGCCGAGCACTGCGACCTCAGGTCAACCCCTCACTCAACCCCAGAAATGACACAGGCACAAGAGGCACACAAAGAAAGAGACGACACAAACACATAGACAAATAACAACATTTATTGACAAACACAAACATCCATGCCTTACCGGGACTCGAACCCGAACCCAGAAGCTCCAAAGGCTAGCTCCCTAACCGTTGCGCCACCGCGTCGGCTTCATTACATGTTAACGAAATGTTCATCAACATAAAACATTAAACAATCGGAACAATGCCGAATACAAAAATAAGAATTATAAATAGTATAATAGAAAGAAATAAGTTACTCATCTATATTTTATACCTGTATCAAATTTAAAACGTTATATCATTTTTAAATTGCGGTTAATTGATCCAGATCACAAACGAAACTTTAGAAGCGATGCGCGCGCAACTTCAAGTCGAAGATGATTGGTTGAAAAGAATTGCGAATACTAGAACATTTCCTGTAACTGTAGAAATGAGGATTTCTGTTCATAATTACAAAAACTTTTTTTGTAAAATTGGTTATTTCTGTAACGTTACAAAAACATTTTTTGTATGTTTACAGTATTTTTTCTCAGTGAAGATTGACGTCATCGGACGCACCTTATATGTCTCATTATTTAGATGTTACGCGCTGTATACTTTTATTTCCTACTCTGGCAACTTACTTTGTTGCTATGTTATTGTTGTTAACAGTTGCTATGGAAATTCGAATAAATACGTTTGTGTCTAACAACTCTGCTCTTCCAATTACTTAACTTACGCAATATTCTACATCTGGCAAGCTTACCAGGTAAGCCTTGGCAAGCCTACCAGGCAAACATTGGCAAGCTTACCAGGCAAGCCTTGCCAAGCTTACCAGGCAAGCCTTGCCAAATTTACCAATTTTTTTTCTCATACTTACCTTATTTCCTTCTTCAAAGTTAACTTTTCTCATGAGTTGCCACGTGAGTGATGAGGATTATTGTTTTCTTATTCTGTAAATTTTCTTATTTTTTCGATTTATTTTGACGATAACAAAGTTCTCTTAACATTTTGAAGTATTGAGGAACTGAGCCTTTATTTTATTCATTTATTTTTCAGCTTCATTCGAAAGATTGCTAATCGTTTATGCTTTATCATTGTTCAAAGTTTGTTTTTATATGTCTTATTAAGGAAAAATAAACCACAATAATTATTTTTAGATTTCAGATAACATGCAAAATTAAGTGTGACGAAGACTCTAAAACGTAAAAATAACTTAGGTTTTTCATTATTTTCATCATGTTAAAATTTCGTATTGATTTTTTGTGTCCATTAATATAAATAGTAAAATACATTGAAAATGAAAATAAACAAAGGAAGGAAACTGTTTATTTTCCTCATTGAAACAGTTCGTAGTATGTATAATTATTTGTAAACTTTCAGCAAAGTTCAAATCAATCTAATAACTTCAAGTTTCCATTGAGGATAAGGCTTTAAAAAGGATCAACGATAAGGGTTAAAAGATGAAACTAAAAGTTTGTATTTAAGTTAAATTTTATGCTATTTGTTTTGGTCATATTTATAATCCCATTTCAAAGAATTTCGTTATATTTGAAAAATGAAAATTTGATAAATAATGAAATGAAAACAAATGCATTTTTCAACCAAAGAAAAGAATATTGTTTTGAAAAGACGATAATTGAAATGCTTGTGAAAACGAGTTTAATATTTGCATAAAGAATATTCATTTTTTAAATTTCAAATAAATATTAATTGGTAGATACATGAATGAAAGCTTATGAAATTGTTTATTAAAGGCTGGGTATCACTTTTGTATGTGAACAAGTTACTGTTGTAAATGCTAAGTACAATGAGACATAGGTAGTTTCATGCTGCGAAGTTCTAAGTCAAAATCCCGCGTAGCGTATGATGTCACTTGAAGTTTCGTTCGATTGGTACCCTGTATATGCCGACCTCTTCACTTGACCTTAAATTACTTGACATTCATAGCTGTTATAAAGTTTTGTAGGAAGACGAAAAACAAACAGCCTAAGCGTTAAACTCAAAATAATAAACAATGGAGCGTTAATATAAATTATGTCAAACCATCACGGCATAGTGAAAATGTGACATTGATCTTACAAAGGCAAGAGATGCTTCACAGCTTAGCTATTTTACAAGACAGCTGCCCCATCTTACACGGTCGCTACAATCAATATTTTATGGAAAGTTAGCTAATTATGTCATTCATAATGTCCCTAACATATTATGAAATGACATATGTCCTATCTTGTAAGATTAAACGTTAGCCATTCTTAAGATTCAGATATTATGAGCTTTAATAATTACTTAAAGCCATAAAGTTGTAGATGAGCTGGTGATGATGATGATGAAGACGTTGGAAGCTAAAATTATAAAGTATTTCAAAGTGATTTATGGGGACTTTGTACAGTATAAATTATATTAAATCTTTGATGAAAGCATTTTGCTGGAAAGCATTAACTGGATATTGAGGTTATAAATTTCGAATCTTTAGCTTAAATGCAGAAGTTTTATAAGACAGTATTCTCATGAAGTTCACGTTAACGAAATTATAGATGGTTTTGTTCATGTTCTAAGAAATTTATTTTACTATGATTTGGAAGGAAGTTTCACTGTTCAACCCAACGAGTCAATGAGTACACGATCGGATTATTGAATTTTATCAATCATTTTAATTAATGCTTTTAGGCGTATTTGTTTTTTTTATATCTATAAATAATTGCATTTATAGGATAAATTTGCAAGAAAAATAATTAACTAAATATACACATTTTTTAAAAAAAAACTTTTAATGGGCCAACAAGGAATATTTTTGACAGCAAATTTGTTTTGCAAGAATGTTTACAAGAGCATTCAAAGGATTGTGTAAAAAATACCTAGATTGTATTATTTGATTGTTCAATATCCACATGTAATGAATCTGACTTGCAACTTTAAAATGAATTTTCCTATTGTCAATGTGTAAATATTTTTATGCATAACAAAAGTTATAATTTACTCGTATTACCTTTAAATTCAATCTTTGCTTTATATTACCGAACACATTTAGAAATATCTACTTTTGCAATTCAAAATTTGTTGTAACCACACTCAAGAATTTTTTTTTAGAAAAGTTCAAACAAAAATTATCAGTAGACCATCGGTAAGCTCGGAAAAAAAGTACAGAAGAAATTTTCCTACTTATTAACCTGAATGTTACAACTTTGCTGATATCTTTTAATTGTTTAAATGTACATATTAAGTATTGGATCAATAATATTAATGCCTAGTTAAAATTAAGTAGCGTTTTTAAGCTGCTGTAAGATAAGAACAAGTAAATGCAATGTTGTAAAAATTATAATTGCAACACTAGTAAAATGAAGCGATTGGAATTTTTTTTATAAACAAATGAAAAGCTTAGTGGAAGAACGTGATAAATGACAAAAAGGTGAAAACCAAAAAATTATCTTTAAAGTTTTTCGTTTTCACTTGGATACTATAAAATCGGCACTTAACAAAGGTAAAAATTGTACTTAACCAAAGTATAAAAAATCAAAAGTTTTATTTTAAAAGTAATACATATTAATTAACTATAAATATATTTTTTTAAAATGATTATATATTATATAATATATATATATATATATTATATATATATTATATATATATATTATATATATTATATAGTATATTATATGATATATATGTATATTATATGTATATGTATATTATATGTATATATATATATATATATTATATGTATATGTATATGATATTATATATATTATATATATTATATATATATAGTATATGTATATGTATATGATTATGTATGTATAGTATGTATATGTATTATATATTATGTATGTATTATATATATTATTATTATAGTATATATATATATATTATATATATATATATATATATATATATATATATATATATATATATATATATATATATATATATATATTATATATATATATATATATATATATATATATATATATATATATATATATATATATATATATAATATTAATATATATATATATATATATATATATATATATTTATATATTATATAAATATATTATATATTATATATATAATATATATATATATATAAATAAAAGTTTTAAGAGTCTGACAGAGAATGATATATCATCGATTACTATCACTTCTGAGTTAGTTGATTTCGGAGATCACTTGTCTTTAAGGGGTGGGCTATTTTTTTCGAATCAAGAAAATACTGCTTGCCTTCCTATCTCGAAAATAAGTTTAAATCATTTTGTGGATAAGATCTAGATATTCTATTATTTTCCTGATATTCATGACATTCAGTCAAAATACATAGAAAAATATATTGTAATGAAATCATTTTTGTAATATTTAGAAAAGTATTTAAAGTTTCGAATATTTGATTCCGATGCAATGCAGTTTTTTTTCTGCAGTCAGAAGTTTGATTATAATCATCTGAATGTGCTTAGAGTAATCGTAAAACGTTTATAATAATTTTTTTTGCAATGTTATTGTTTCAATAATTAGATAAGAGATGTTTAAATGCAGTTTCAAAGCTACCAAAGACAATTTTGTTATTTTGACTTATCGGTCTAGTAACACAAAGAAGATCAAAGGCCTTCAATGGCTCGGACATCTCGAGTGAATGAGTGAGGAGAGAGCCACAAAGAAAAGTTATAAAGGACAACCAGAAGGAAGGAGGAGAGTTGGACGTCCCAGGAAAAGATGGCTGGACGAGGCGGAAGAAGACCTATAAAGGCCTTATCACACGAGAGCTCGTTCGTTCAGAGACGTCCGTACGCCATATCAAAAACTGGTTTTGGAGAAGTTTTTGCTCGATGAGCATTTTCGAGTCGACTCGAAAAAATCCGGCTCATTTTTGCTGTTCGAACGGCTGCTCCAATCAGAACGAAGTTCAGTCGTGACGTCATGGCCGAGCCTCCTCCTCCAATACTGCGATAATACTGCTTTTAAGTTTGTGATGCCACGCATGACGTACCCTTTCTCTTGTGACGTTTTTGCTGTCCCAAAAGTTGTTCGACGAGCGACTTTCGTACCGTCTGATAAGGGCTCTCGGCCAGGACGTCACGACTGAACTTCGTTCTGATTGGAGCAGCCGTTCTAACAGCAAAAATGAGCCGTATTTTTCGAGTCGACTCGAAAATGCTCATCGAGCAAAAACTGCTCCAAAAACCAGTTTTTGATATGGCGTACGGACGTCGCTGAACGAACGAGCTCTCGTGTGATAAGGCCTTTAGAAGGATGAAAGTTTAAAATTGGAGAGTCCAAGCCAAGGATAGGAAAAAGTGGCGCTGTGTGTTAAAAGAGGCCAAGGTCCTTCACGGACTGTAGCGCCGAGGAGTAAGTAAGTAAGGTCTAATAACAGAAGCATGAAATGTGAAAAAACACCAAGATGGAAAACCGGGAACTTTTAAACACACTGTTTTCGAAAACGCTAATTACTAGAATCTAGCACTTTCGTGGTTTTGTTATTGGACCGATGATATTATTTATCAGGAAACCTTTAAAAAGGTAAAAACCAAAAGATTATTACTTTTTAAAATTCAATAAAAGTTTATAAGGTAGTGTGTACGAATTGCCATTTTTAAATATTTTATCTCTTTCACAACAGGAATACCAATTTTCGGTGCAAGCATTATTTCTTTGGAATATTAGTATATTAAAACGATTCTGAGAGCACTAATTAGTTTTTCTTAAAATGGTAGCGTAATGAAATTAAAACAATGTAGAATTTCATCAGCTTAATGTGTGTTGAGAAATGCCACATAATTTCTGAAAACCAAATTAAAATAGCAAGATTCCATTTAAATATTACTCCTTTTATTGTTTTTCTAGGGAAAGAGTGAATAAGATGGGCATAGTACCACATTATTAAAATAAACGCTTATTTGTATACAAAATAAATAGCTAAATTGAGAAGAAGATATGAGATTTTTGGCAAGTTATCTCTGCCTTTAGCACTAAAATTATCATTATAACGTTAAATTGAAATAACTTGTAATGAAATTACCTGTAATATTCATACATTGACTAATTAATATCAATACTAATATACACAAACACACTAATTTCTTATATATTTGAACAACATAAAACTGTATAATTTGTTTCGGTGTCTGGTCAACGAAAACATAATTTTTTCCCTTAAACTTAAATTAGTAAAATATTGCTTGTAACGTTGTAAAAACTTTGTAATTATAATGTGTGCCTGATGTTTTTTGTAATTGGCATGTCTCACTTAACGTAAATCATTTATTCTTTCATTCCTGCATTTCATTGATGGCTTCGGTGATCGGTTCGTTGATTAACCAATCTTGACTTTATTGTCATTCTGGTAAAATATGCCCATTTATCTAGTCAAGCTTCCTTTCATCATCAGTCTACTTTTCATGCATAAGTTTTTAACTCTTTCTTCTTCTTTGATGATTCTTCTTGATGATTTCTTCTTCTTTGAAAATTCTTTGATATAAGTCTTGAAAGACTTATGTTTTTGTGTAACTTTTATTGACTTTAATACCACTCTTTTCAATTTACTTCCCCATATCACTTGCAGGAAACATAAACTTCCTGAAAAGTTCTAAAATATCGATTTCCACTCTAAGAATATGTCGGGTTGATCGTTTTCGCTAGATTTAGTTGCTTCGATAAACCTTGTCTCACCTTTTACGAAATGAGATGCATTTGAAGGTGAGTTATTCAAAGCGTGAAGTGTTAAGTGACAAGTGAAAATTTCTAATCAAGTTCTTCAATCAAAAATCGCGTTTATTGCTTATTAATATTTCAAGCGAATAGTTTAGACTATAGACGAAATGCTAAATGTAAAATAGAGTTAAGTCAATTGGAGACTTGTTCTTTACGTATCTTCCTTTTAACATTTTACTGAAGAAAGAAGCGTGTAAGGAAATATGTCTATGGACTTGACCAATTTTTATTTTAAGAGATTCATATGTAATTTCTGTTTTGGTTCTGTAAATATATGTTAGGCCTAATTTATTACTTACTAGCAAATTTATACCCGTTCTTCGCACGGAATAAAAAAATATCAAATAGATTCCAAATATGTGTACCATATACCCCGTTATAGGATCATAAACTTATTATTGTTTCCGCTCGTTATAAATTATAAAATCCCGTTTCATTGCCTTAAAATTCCAAAATGAAAAATACGCTATAAAATGCACTCATAAATGCATCAATTCCCTCATAAATACTAAAACCTTTTAGCTCATTTGGCGCATTTTGGGAAAATTATTTGGCGAGGAAATAGATATAACTACAAACACACCCATTATACAGCTCTAACACAATGACCTTCGAACAACCGACCAGCTTATAAATTATTTATAAAAGATATTGCCTATTTGGCGAATTTTAGTTAATAATTTGACGAGTTTGGCAACGTATTTGGCGAAAAAATAAAGACATAAAACACTAATAGCTCTAGTGCGATGACCTTTATTAACCATCATAGTTCGGTAATAGCTTAACTATACATTTATTGCTTAAATATGCATACATGCAGTCAACAGAAAAATCAATGAAAAAATCATCAAATAAACCCACAATAAAATCCGGGAATGAAGACTGGCGGAATTACGTCACTTGAAACATGTCAATTATTTTTCAAATAATGAATTTAGTTTCTGAAAGTAATGTCAAAAGAATAAAATAAACATTTTGAATTTTAAATGTTTTCGTTAAAAGTTTTATTTAATTTTTTCAGCCGATGGCATCAGGAAAGAGAAAAAATGATCGGATTTGAGCGAAAGTGGTGTATTTTTTTCAGAAAATTCGAATTTTCACTAAAAATGGAACAATTATGAAAAAACTAAGCCTCAGGTGCACACGTTGGTATTAAAGGGAATCTATCTTAAAAATTTCGAATTTCTGAGGGCAGTATAAGTAGGTCTTTTACGATCCGAACACAAACAGACACACAGACAGACTCTTTCTTTTATTATTATAGATTAAACTCACAAGTCTACTTGGTATGCTGTTATATGATGATAGTTAGATGTACTATTAATATCTTTAAGGAAGGATGTAGTTCATAAATAATTCCTTATGGGGACGCATTACCCAAAATTTAGGGTTGCCCAGAAACTAATTAAACATGCTTGAATTCTGTGAGCTAAGGATATTGCAAAAAAAGAAGGATTCTTTTATAATGGTGGAGGTTTATTGAAAATGATACAGTGGTTCGGTAAAATGTTTTTTTAAATTTTTTTTGATTTTTTAAATTTTTAATTTTTTCAGCTTGTGAAAGGTTAAAATATTAAGGCTTTTAAGTAAATTAATGTAGAGCTCCAATTTTTTTTCCCTGTGTTGAAACATATGTTTTTAACAGAAGTTGGTATGGGATAAGGTTTAGTGTAATTAGATTTTTTAAAAAAAATGATGAAGTTGAAAATTTAGAAAAAATCTTATTTTTTGGCCATTTTTGTACATAAAGCTACATAACTATTTTTGTTTAAATGACAGCTCAATATCCATACCAACTTTTATTAATAGATGTTGTGGGAACATTTACAAAAAATTCTATTAAAAAATTCTTTAAATTACAGGAGGAGTAGCATTTTGAAAAAACGTTAAAATTTTAAATTTTTATAATTTTTGGAAAAACTTACGTTTCAAAATTAATCATTTTTTCGTATATGTTTATTGAACGTTAGTTCTTTGTAAAAATAGTTTATATTAGAATGCTAGCGATAAAAATACTGGACTTAATTTTTTGGGTGTCGCGACCCCTTAGCGTGAACAATAATTTTTTCAATTGAAACTTAAACATTGTAAGAAATATATTTGTGGAGCATACATTAAAAAAATATTTAAACATCGACTGGATTTACACCTCAATCAACTTTATATTCAAACTGTACCTAACAAACTTTTTAAAAAATTGTACCTCATAAAAGTAAACTGTACCTAAAAAAATTTAAAATGTAATTCATTAGAAATAAATCAACCATAAATTAAACGGTAACAAGAAGTTCATAAAGAACTAAAATAGCCTACTTCCTGTTACTTAAATACTTACTGAAGTTCTAATCGGGAAAAAACTAGGTTCCTAACAGTAAATATCATCAACAACCGTTTCTACACTAGATTTATACACATTAGAAAAAAAATCGAAACACAGCATCCAGCTATAATTTAAACTTCTAAAAGCCAAAATCAACTATTTTCCTTAATATTCTTTCGCAAATTAAGTTGATATTATTTATCGTCTGCTCGCGCGCGCGCGCGATTTATTTGTAGTTCGAAAAATAATTAAATATTTATTAATAACAAAAGTAATGAAACTTCTCCGAACTGCATTAAAAAATAAGAAATGTAAATTAAAACTAAGCATAATTGCATGCAAAAGTATGCCTTGCCGCTTTCTTGGTAGATAATTAATGAATAATCAAAGAATCAAATTGTGCTACATTTTATGACGTCATTCCAAACTGATTCATGAAAATATTATTTTGCTTCAAATATGTTTAAATAAATAAAGTTTCTCATACCATTGTTGATTTGGCAACAGTGATTTAAATGACTCAAAATTGAATTTCAATGCTAATTCAATGGGAAATTCGCCGAAAGATAGTAGATTTATGTCCGTCCGGACGTACAGACAGACGGACAAAAAGTATGAAAGTTGGGTATCTGAGGTCATAGCTTTCTAACAAAAAAAGAATTTTTAAGATGCGATGGATAGAACCGATTTTGGAAGGGGGGTACGGACGGACAGACAGACGGACATCTACCGCATGTCAATGCCTACTTTTTCATTTTTTTAATTCTTTCGAATTAAAAAAATAAAAGTAGGCTAAAAATCCTGAATCTGAACTGAAATTATTGATAAAAAAGTTATTTTTTAAAAAAGATGGATTATTATAACATTGTTAAAAAGTATAGTTACAAAAGTAGGGCAACGTGAGATTACCGTTAAAGGAGTATTTCAACAGAAATGTTAAAAAAATACTTGTTTATATATATACGTTTGAAATAGATAGAATGTATCGATACTGTTATATTTAAGAATCGAGCTATAGAAACAAAAACAATCAAATCAGAATCCTACCCTAATTGCATGATTCTATTTTTGTTAATAAAAATAAATTTAAGTAAGGCTTTTGCATGAAAAATAAAAATATTTCTTGAAAAAAGAAACCTTTATATATTTAAAAAGACTTGTTGAAAAAAATCAAAACAATAAACATTTCGAACACAAAAAGAGGTACATCTGTACCATAAAAATTGGAATTTTTTTGAATGAGTGGTTTTTATTTTCCTTTGAGCATCCCATAATTCAAACAATAAAACAAAACGTATTTGAGGATTCAGTAAACATCAAATGCTTTGTGTAAATCCCGATATATCTCGGTTGGTATACCATTTTTTAAATTTGAAAAAGAAATTTAAGGAAAACACTGAAAAGAAATATTATTTCCCTCTTGGAAATAAGGGAGTTAGGGCAGCCAATGCGATTCTTCTGGGCAATAGATTGTGCAACATAAATCTTTAGCTGAAGAAACGATAAGACGAAGAAATATAAGCTAACTGAAGAAAGTATATATATATACACTGTTAAAAATTATGCACTTTGTTTCACCAAAAATATGGTTCCTAGTAGCTGCAACGGCTGTGTGGTGAAACGTTAAACCATATTTTTGGTATTTGGTTGAACCATTTCTCAGGTTTTTGTTTCCAAATCCAGAAAAATGGTTCAAGCAAACACCGAAAAAAAGGTGAAACATTTCACCACACAGCCGTTGCAGCTACTAGGAACCAATATCATGGTGACACCAAGCACAAATTTTTTAACAGTGTTAGAGTAGAGTATAATGACAATGAGCCGACATGAGAATGTAAACGAACTAGTAAGACTTTTAAATTAATTTTAAACTAATTGAATTATATATTTTTCTAATGTACCATCAGGTCATACATAAATTTAAGATTCCATTAATATCATTTAGATCAGTATTCAAGGAAGTTAAAATTTAAGATTTTTAATACAATATTAAAAATTATTGTAAACTTAGGACCACTGATTATAATTTTAAATGAATATAGCTTGTGTTATTGGGAAGCTTAATTTGGTTCATTTCTTGTAATTAAATTTATAGTTAAATACATATTTTTGTTTTAAAATAACTTATAAAGTTAAGGGGAAATCTTTATTATAACATTTTTATATTTAACACTACATACGTTAGCTTTCGCATACTTTCTATGAGAATAAAAATAAAGAAAATATTTATGTAAGGAAATATTTATGTAAGAATAAATGGGTTAAATTATTTATGTATATTTTATCAAGATTGTTAGACTCGGAAACAAAATTAGTTTAGAGTGCCTTGGGACTGCTGTGTTCAAAACATAAAGAAAATTTACATTTTAACATACCGTAAATTAATATAAAATATTATTATTAATTTATTATTTTTTCATAAAATATAATTTTTTCAAAAAAATTATTAAAAAAAACCTCTTAGGGCTGAATGTATGTTGATTAATTGGGAATCAGATTTTATGGACTTATGTGTGGAAGTCAGTATCATAATAATTTTCAATAGACACTCTATGCATTCTTCTAGAAATAAAGAATAATAACAGCTGATATAATACAGCTATTTAAATGACAATGCACATAAGCACTTTTGGAAAAACTCAAAGGAGGTGTCAAATAAAAATGTTAAACCTACGTGTGTTTAAATTCTTCACATTGCACAATAAAACGTTTTCATAGCAGTCTGCGCGCTGTAACGGGTGCGGGTTCGATTCCCGCCTTCGCCCTGGGTGTACTTTCCTTTCTCTGTGACAGTAAAAATTCTTTCTGTGTCTGTCTTACTTGACGAAGGCTTATAAGCGGGTCTCTGATCAAGCACACAAGCCGGAATATATATGTACCTACCCTACCCTACCCCCTAAAACGTTTTCATGAATTAACATAACTTTTGCTGCAGATGTTAAAACTAGATATTACGCTTTTACATCGAGAAAACTTAATTTGCGTGGAAAAACATTATTAACCGCAATCTCGCCACAGATTTACGGAAAAAGCTGTTATGTTTTCTGTGAAGAGAATACATGAGTTTAGCCGAAACATTGTTTTTTTTTGTGTGCCAAAAATGATTATTTTTTTACGGAAATATTTTTAGAATAGCTAATGTTGGCTACCGTTTGTTATGAAGGTAAGCATAAACCTAATGTCGCAGAAAAACTCCTGACTTTACTACTTGACTAAAAAAATAGTTAAGCATATTTTAACTTCTTCTCAATTAAAACAAAAACATTTGGAATTGGATGACTTTATTTTACTTCTTCCAAGCGTGTGCTTGTATATGTTGTAACGATTGACAAGATATACAATAGAAGATTCTCTGGCTCCACTATTTAATTAAAAAAATTCATTTTAAGTTCGTTTAATTCAGCTTAATTATTTTTACAGCATCCATTTAACTTTTAAAACAATGTAGGTTTGAGTTTATTTTGTTTAGTTTGTGTTGGGACATAAACACCTCTAAATTCGATGTCACCTCAATCTGTCGAAAAAGATTTCTGTCTTCGTTCTGTTTCGGCGGGGAAAACTTCTACAGTGGCCGGTAGAGGGCCAAGGATCAGGTACGTTACAATGTATTGTATTTAAGGTTAACTTAGTTTTCTGATATATCGTAGATAGTATTATAAGTAAATATTTATTAAAAGGATGAATCACACACACACAGATTTTTATTTGTTCATAAGACGATATTTTGTAGAACTGCAATATAAATATATAATCAATTTTATCTATTTCATAAATTCGAATCTTTGGTAATTTTCATGATATTCAGGTGAGTTTTTCAATATTTTTCTTCTTTATTATTTAAATTATAATTAGTTATAATTATTAAGAGATTTAAAAAAATGCTGCTACCTAACAAAGAAAATCAAAATTCAAAAAATAAGAGTAATGTTTCTACTGCAAACGCTAATACAATAGTTAAAGTCTTGGAAGTTTTTGTTCTAGATAGATTTTTTTACTTAATAATAATGCCTAGACTTAAAATTTATTTTCTATATAGTGATCCAGTGATGTTGTAAATATACTAGTACGTAGATCAATCATAAGTCGTGTTGCATCAATCTTAATTCCAAAAGGAAATTTTCATTAAAAAAATGCACTTTTTAAAATGTTTAGTTATACATTTTGATTAATAATAGCTACTTTTTATGATGAAATCGAGAGAGAAACATTTTTATATTTTGACTTATTTCGTTAAAAAATGAAAAACGTTTCAACATGTTTCTAATGTTTTTCTCATTAATTTGTTTAGACAATATTCCATTTATTATTTATTTTACATGGTTGGCTTCGTTTTTCCTTTTAATAATGTTTTTTTGAAACTGGCTTGGTTTTTTTCATATTTGTTCACTTTTTCGGAAACTTCTCTACGTTTATTTCTTTCAATAAAGATCTTTAATCATGCTTCCCCCCAGATGGGACAAAATGAAGTTTTGTTAATTTAATAAAAAATAACTTACTTTTAAATTATTAAACTTTATTTTACTTAATTTTTAATATTAATTTTATTATTTTGTTGATTTATTATTAATTAGTAAACATAAGTACTCAATATTTTGGACAAATCATAATACAGTTAATAAATGTTTTGCATATTTAGTTACTCCTGAACTTTATGTCCCCAACTTACCCCATTCTTCCCTCTTAGTTTTATCCGAACCAAGTTTCTTATTATCATCAAAAGCTATATATTGTTATAAAACAGCTGGACCTGGGAAAAAAGCACAAATTGTTGTTCAGTGACAAAAACTACAGAATGGTCTTTTTGTCAACTGTCAAAACTCCCTATGATTTTTTTTTGAGTTAGCATTGTTTCGATAATGTTTTTAACACAAAAAAAATTGTGAATATCGCTTAAAACATTTTTGTGACATTCGTGTTCAGCACGCTAAATTTAGTCACAATTTAGTACTTTTCTTCAGAAATAAAATATTCAAATATGTGTTGCTCTGTATGAATAACATGGAAATGGAGAGTTAATCTCAATTTTGTCAACCCATCATAACAAAGGAAAATGTGACATTGATGCTACGGCACCAAACACAACTTAGCTTTATCCAAAGACAGCTGCCGCATCTTACACACGGTTAACTATAATCAATATTTTATGGTAAGTTAGCTAATTATATCAATTATGATATCTCTACATTGTAATAAAAGGGCCAATGTCCTACATTTAATATTAAACAGTGGCCGTTTTTAATATTATGGTACAGATAGTATAAGCTCACATAATATTTAGTTGCAGTCGTAAAGTAATGATAAGGGGTAATGATCGAGCTAAAAAGCATAAAGATATTACAAAGTAATTTATGGTGGCTTTGCAGAGTTTGCTTTACATTAAATCTTGGCACTAAATGGATATTTACCTGAATAAATTATGAATGTTTATAATTTTTATAGCATTTCCATGGATTTTTCATTTGGTAAAACATAAATAGGTCAACATTAATATTCTATTAAACTTCATTTTACAACAGTTTAAAACTAAAACTTCTTAAAAGAACTTTATCGTTTGGTTTATCTAATTGTTTTATCTGTACAGAAATAACTCTATTAGTCCAAGCAAGTTAGGCACAAAACAAATTGTCTGAGTCTTTCAAAAACTGGTATAAAGATGGAACCTTTCTATTCGATTGGATGAGCTAAATGACATACTAAAAGTTTATCAAAACGTCTTTGTGCCTTTTTTGTTAGAGGGGTTTTACAGGCGGTTTGAAATAAAAAAAAACAAGTTACGAAGCTGAAAATTGTTATACACATGTAATATAATGTTCGAATATTCAGTTCCTAAATGTTATAACATTAAGTTCTTTCTTAATGACTCTGAGTTCATGTCTTGCCGTAAATTTATTTTGACTTACTCTTGAAAAAAGAGCCATTGAAAATACAGTCACTTTTTAATTAGACCTCGACAAGTGTGGTTGTGTGCTTTTTGGCGGCAGAGCTTCGGCTCCTGACTCCATCCTTTTAAATGCTTTAAAATAAATTTTTATTAGTAAAATATCTTGGATTTACAATCTTCTTTCATTTCTAAGACGCATCTAAAGAATAAGTATTTTCTTCTGAGTAATATATGCTTTTCTACATACATACCTCTCTCTATTCAATTTTTTTTGTAATAGTTTCAAGTGTTTTCCAGGATGATAAATAAATGAAATTTACCACAGTAAGGGGACCCATCGGTTCACGTTATAATAAATCAATAATACTCACCAAAATGAATTAGAAATTTCAGAAATACTAAAATAAAACTCCTCGCTATAGATCATTTGTTAAACTCATATAAGTTATATATACATTTGACCAGATGAAAAATATTACAAGTTATTTAAATATTATTAGTTTCAATTATGTAATTTAACAGAACTATTTATTTATTATATTATATGATTTCACAGTTAACTTTTAATTACTGCCAAATAAAAAAAAATATCAGTTATTAAATTTAGAATTTTATTACTGATATTAATACTTGGTTATAATGAAATAGCATTTTTAAAGATATGTAAATGTAAAGACAACTAAGTTAGACTGAGCACAATGATGCGAATTGGATAGCAGCATTCGTAGTGAATCGATTTGGTTTTGTTGGCTAAACTAATCAATGAAATAAGATTGAAAATATTCCGCTAAGCATTTAATTCTGTGTATTTTCCATGATTTATGGATTTTTGAGCAGGTGCTTTTGCTTTTATAGCTCCAATAATACATTTTTTCTTTGCTTCAATTATCCTTAAAGGGACGCGGTACCCAAAAAACTAAATCCAGTATTTTTATAGCTAGCATCCAAATTAAACTATTTTTACAAAGAACTAACATTCAATAAACATATACGTAAAAATAATAAATATTGAAACATATTGTTTAAAAAAAAATAAAAATTGTAACGTTTTTTCAAAATGCTACTCCTCCTACAATTTAAAGAATTTTTTAGTGTTTTTTTTGCAAAATGCTGCTAAAACATCTCTTAATAAAAGTTGGTATGGATATTGAGCTAACAGTTAAATAAAAATAGTTATGTAGCTTTATATATAAAAATTGCCCAAAAATAAGATTTTTTTGTGAATTTTCAACTTCGCTTTTTTTTTTAAAAATAACTCTTCACACTAGAGCTTATACCATACCAACTTTTGTTAATGGGTATATGCCTCAATACAAGAAAAAAATTCTGGAGTTCTACTTTAATTTACCTAAAAGCCTTAGGATTTTAATCATTCACAAGCCGAAAAAATTAAAAATTCAAAAAATCGACATAAAATTTCAAAAACCATTTTATAAAACCACTATATCATTTTCAATAAACCTCTACCATTATAAAGGAGTCCTTCTTTTTTTGCAATATCCTTAGCTCACAGCATTCAAGCGTGTTTAATTATTTTCTGGGCAGCCCTAAATTTTGGGTACCGCGTCCCCTTAGAAAACATTTTACTATTCGTACATCGATCTTTGCCAAGTATAATCCCATTGTAAGGTCTCTCTTGAAACTTTAACATTATTCTCAACAACAATTCTTATTTTACTGCCATTGTAAGTTGAAACTTTAAGTGAAAACGCACCTCGCATAATAAATGCCTTTTATATCTTCAAAATGGTAATAGTTTAAATCAGTGGTTCCCAACCTTTTCTGGACCATCGCCTCGTATTTTAGGTTGATTAACATCCATCGCCCCCTTTTAATTTTCATGTTATGTCTAATCATAATTTCAGTTAAAGTGTAACTATAAAACAGTTTTATAACACTTACTACCGTTTATAAAAACAACCAAAGTAGCTTTATCTGGTCACTTTTAAATAAAATTGAAAAAACATAAAACACATATTTTTAAAGAACAAAAGTGAAATAATTAACTAAAATATTTTTACTGGTTTCTAGGAAATTTAAGAGAGTTTAAAGTAAAAATTGGCTGGTTTGGTTATGGTTGGAGAATGGTTACACTGTACAAAGGTACAACATTATTTTAATTTTCCCCCTTTGAATACTCATCGCCCCCTGATCGCCCCTCAAGTATTTTTTGCCCCCTTGATAACACAAATCGCCCACTTGGGGGCGATCGAACCCAGGTTGGGAACCGCTGGAAATAGTCGTGACAGAGAATGATATATCATCGATCACTACTGGAGTTAGTTGATTTCGGACATCATTTGTCTTAAAGGGTTGGTCTATTTTTTTTTTAATCAAGAAAATAAAGTTTGCTTTTTTATCTTGAAAATAGGTTTTTGGATACGATCTAGATCTTCCGTTATTTTCTTTATATTCTATCAATTCTGTCCAAAAAATATAGGAAAACACTTTTGAATAAAATCCTTTTAAAAATTTAGAAAATTATCTTCAAATTTTGAAATCTCAAATTTAAAGGCTACGCAGCGTTATCATTGTATGTAAAGCTACGCGCTACATGCTAAGACGCTACAATCCCTAATGTTTGATTTCAAAAAAAAATAAAGGAATTGTCATTAAATATACAATGACTAATTTACATAAAAATTAATATACAACAGTATTCAATTAGTTATTCATTCCAGCTTTCATTTCTGACTTTCTTTGTTTGGTTCTATGTTCTAACGTCACATTTATTCACTAATGGACTTTCGAGAAATAATTTATTTTCATTCAACATTCCTGTTGCCGCTTAAGGACTGAAACATACATATTCTTAAATAATAAATAAACTAGAATTGTTAAATTTTGTCCAACTTTTGTTCTAGCTGGGTCGATTTTTATGTCTAGTCTGCAAAATTATAAACTATTTTTCCCAAGTAACGTGACTTAGGTTTTGAGTATTGGCGGTAGTCATGCTTACACCCGTCTCCATTCTCCAATGCTCATCTACCTTTGCCAAAGTCTTTGATAAAATTCTTGAAAGGTTTATGGTTTGTGCTACCTTTATAGACACCAATCTGTTCAATTTACTTCCCCTAAATAACTTTGCGGCAGACATGAACTGTCTGCAAAGTTCTAAAATATTGATTCCCGCTAAAAGAATACGGCGGGCTGATATTTTTCGCTAGATTTAGTTGCGTCGATAAACCTTGTTTAAGCCTTGCGGAAAGAGAAGCATGTTAAAAGTGAGTTATTCAAATCGAGAATGAAGTGACAAGTGTGAAAATTTCCTACTTTTCGGGATTGATTTTCCCAATCGCGTTTATTGCTTATTAATATTTCAAGCGAAAACTTTAGTTCCTAAGTGTCATTTCTGATACTTTCGGTGATGTAGAATATTTTAAGCCTACTTTATTATTTATGAAACTAACCAATACTTTCCTCATAATGGGAAAAATATATTTTTAATCAAAATCATTATTATTATTTTAAACATTGTAACAAAAGAAGTTATTATTATTAGAAGTTAAAATTATTAGTTCAAACTATAAAATAAATTTTAAAGCCTTAATAATCTCTATATTTTTTATCTCTATAATTATTGAAAGCTAATAAACCAAAAAATTAAAAGGTAAAAACTCTATACTGAATCTATCTGCGAAAATAAAGTTATTCGTTAAAAATTATGTATTTTCAAACTGGTTAACAAGCAAAGTTAAAAAATAGAGACAAATTAGATTACCGTTATATGGGTATTTGAAGCAGATTTTTTTAAAAAAAATTACGCGTTTACTTTTTATTTAATCATTTTTTCTTACATTTATGAATAAAGTAAGTGAAACAAAAATCATTCCAACCAAAATCCTACCTTGATTCTGAATTTTCTTTATTTTTAAATCAATCTATTTTAGCAAGGCTCTTAATACCATGTCATGTGTATAAACATCAACTGTTTTGTGTGGATATATATCGTTTGATACAACATTTACAAGTTAAGTAAAAGTTTAAGCTTAAGGAAAACACTGAAAAGAAATATTTCCTTCGTGGGAGAAACGGTTCTTGATCTCAAAGGTGATTCTTCTGGGCAACAGATTGGAAAACATAAATCTTTAGCTGAAAGAATACCGTAGAGTATATTGTATTCGTAAGTAAATTGAGTTTAAATATGAATGCAACAGCATTGTTGATGTGTTGTGAGATTTTTTGAATGAGTATATTAATTGAGTAAATGAGTATAATGTTTGAATAAATGAGTATAACAATTGAATGAATGAGTATAACAATTGAATGAATGAGTATAATAATTGAATAAATGAGTATAGTAAATGAGTATAATATTTGAATAAATGAGTGTATTAATTGAGTAAATGAGTATAATAATTGAATAAAGGAGTATAATAATTGAGTAAATGGGAATAATATTTGAATAAATGAGTATATTAATTGAGTAAATAAGTATAATATTTGAATAAATGAGTATAATAATTGAGTAAATTAGTATAACATTTGAATAAAAAAGTATATTAATTGAGTAAATGAGTATAATAATTGAATAAATGAGTATGATAATTGAGTAAATGAGTAATGAGTATAATAATTGAATAATTGAGTAAATGAGTATAATAATTAAATAAATGAGTATATTAATTGTGTAAATGAGTATAATATTTGAATAAATTAGTATAACAATTGAAGAAATGTGTATAATAATTGAATAAATGAGTATAATAATTGAATAAATGAGTATAATAATTGAATAAATGAGTATAATAATTGAATAAATGAGTATAATAATTGAATAAATGAGTATAATAATTGAATAAATGAGTATAATAATAGAATTGGGAATAAATGAGTATAATAATTGAATCATTTGTCAAAAGATCCCCTAGGTCATACAATACTTCAAGATTCTATACAGATTACAGATTATCCATTCAGGTATTCAGGGAAGTTATATTTATAGTTCTGATTTAATAATGATTGTTAAATTAGAACCACTGATTATAATGTTTATTAAATATAACTTGTATTATTGGGTACCGTCAGTGCGGGTAACTTTGGTCCAAAATCATAGTTTTTTTTACAAAAGTAGAAAAATTAAACTACAAAAACAATTTAAACACTTAAAAAACATTATGCACTGTATTGTACTTTTAGGAATAATTTCCAAGCATTTTTGTTAAATTTTATAAATTAATAAAAAAAAATTATTAGTTTAAAAAGTTAGAGCACTGTTAGGATCCGGGCGGGTATGGTCCAAGCATGAACTACATAAGAAACATACTTTTTAACATCCTTAAAGGCTGTGTTACCGAATTAAATAGCAATATTAAAATGTTTAAACATAAAAATAACAAAGTTCGAAGATACATAGTTATTAAAAATGGTATTTAACTTAACATTTACATTACAGTGTATCGTAGAATGACATTACACTATGAATACCAATATTGACTTTAACTTTAAAGAAAAATAAACTTAAATTTTTATAAGAGAAAATAACTTAATTTTAGAAGCAAGATTTAATAACAAATTTCTTTTTAAAAAGCAAACGATTTTATTATAAAAGGGGGAAAATAATATATTCGTAATTAGGAATTTGTGAAAATGTTTACATTTCGACATAGCGATTTAGAATGCTGTACGTTTCTTGCATACTGTATTTATCTTTTTAAAGGTTAAAATCGGTTAGTTAAAAAAATTCTTCTCAAAAATGGATAATCATAAAAATAAGACTTCTTCAAAAGTAGTTAAACAGAATACACTTTTACATACATTTTTGAAAGTGCAAAATTCCATAAAGAAATGGTTACATCTTTGACCAAAGTTATCCGCATTCATCGGCAAAAGTTTCCCAGTGACCAATAATTAAATATAGCATAAAAAGTATTCAACTTAGATTAAAACAAATGGTGTAATATTCATCCCCATAAATAAAGGAATAGTATAGAGTGTTTTACTTAGCTATTTTCAATATTTTTTTAAGTGTTCCAGACAAAAGTTGGAAGAAATAGATTTTTGTCATTAAATGCTCGTAAGAGTACAAACGCCATTTGTAGTATTGCCAAAAATTAGAATGAATTTTTTTTACATGAAATGAAAGGCAATGTTTCCACCTTTCCAAAAATGTAAAACAATTTACGATGGGATCATTTTTTGAAGAGAAATTAAGAAACAAATCTTTTTCCGACGCGTGGACCAAAGTTACCCTCCATGGTCAAAGATACCCGCTTCGACGGTAGTTGAATTTGCTCAATTGTTTTGAAATTAAATTAATTTTTAACTAAATTAAGTTTTTGCTTTTAAAATAAAATATATAAATAAGGGGAAATATTTAACACATTATTTGTATATTTGTTACCACTTACGTCAGCTTGCGTGTACTTTCCTGTGCAAATAAAAATAGCGAATATATTTAAGTAAAATCCTATTATATAGTTTGGTAACGACTAAAATATGATAAACGGTTTATAGTTTATCGTCTCGAGCTTCTAGACTGTGAAAAAATTATTTTAGAGTGCCTTGGGATTTCTGTATTGGAGGCTATAGCAAAATTTACATTTCAACATACCGTATTTTCAACATTAGCAGTAGCACCTGAGTGGCTTGCTTATAAATACAATATTCTATTTTCTGTTGAAATATGTAGTTTCATAGTTTAACCACGAAAGTTTTTGACAGGTAAACTTTCATCGTCGTTTTTTGTTTTCCAAAGAGGAAAATAAATGTGAAATATTATTTTTTACTTAATAGTTTTTCCTAAAATGTATTTTAGATAAACCGAAACGATGAAATGTGTATTTATCAATTGAGAATTAGGGTTTGTAGACTTATATATGAAAGTCAATCCCATGGGATTCCGCCCTTATTGGCACTAAAAACTAAATTAACGTAGAAAACCTCTATTCTGCATTTTCATTAGTGTTATAATATAAGAGTATTGCTTATTTCTCCAAATGTTAATGCCCTGTAAGTTTTTGTACTAAATCTTTTTTTTACCTAATTACTTTGTCTGGACCTAAAATTTATTTCTTGTGTAAAAATGTTATTTCTAGTTGGAAACCTACCACAACTTGCGTCATACTACTGTTTCAAATGGATTCTTTCTCTTTTCTGAAAGGGAAAATAAATAATTATGTGTAATGTGCTTTTATTATTGCTTTTTAATTTGGTTGCGAATTTTGTGTAAAGGACGTTTTATAACATCAAATTAGTGAAGTATTTGTTTACCATATCTACTAAAATGTCATTGTATACTTTTTAAATTGTTGTTTTTCACGTGTTCATGGATATCCCATGGGAAATGGTTGCCAGAGCCTCCGAAGAGGTTGGACTACTTTTTATACACATAAAGACCAAGACCAACAAACAGAAACATAAAATTTTATAGACAAGACACAAACATCCATGCGCAAACCAACCGGGATTCAAACGCGGGACCTACGGTTTGGGATTCAGACGCGCTATCCACTATACCGAATAGGCGTATTTTTTTTAATTAAAAAACTTTAATAAAAGTCTCATTTACGTTCTTGGTTTCCATTCATTAAATATTCCTAAATTAAGTGTAAATGTGATATCACTTTCTTTTTAAAATGACATATTTTGGATAAATTAATTAAGCTTTAGTATAGATCAACTTGTATTTCTTTTTGAAAAAAATGTCCTAAAATTTTCAAAAACTGGTATTAAATGTTAAAGTTTTGACATAGGTTAACGAAGGTCAAAATCCAGGTTAATCCAGAATAGTAGTAAGATATTATTTTATTATTGACAGCGTGCATTAATATATCTTTCCAGTGCCCAATACATTATTTGAAATTAATACCTTTAGTATAAAAAAAACTCAATAATAAATATAATTTAAACTCCACTTATATGAAATCAAAGTTTTTATTGGACATTTTCCAAATGCTTGTCAGAGAAACAAAATAAACCTTGAAGGAAAGAAGAAACTTCTGATCGTGTGATATAGACCATGTTATCCAACACTTGGCATGTTTTGAATACTTGTGTATCATCAATAACATGAAATGTAAAAAACAAGAGAGAACACAAAAGAGTTTTATGGACAACTTAATTCGTTAAGGTTTAGTTACGGTTGTTTTAACAGAAAAAAAACGATCCACTTTATTTTAATTTGGAGATTATTTACCCAACTTAGTGACATAAATGTTAAGCTCAGTTGTTCCATTAAAAATACTGTCATTTAGTTTCGAATTTTAAAACAAAAATTGAGCAAAATAACCCATGATGTTTCTTACAGTATATTTTCAATGAACAGAATTATATTTTGAACTTTCTACGCTCGCTGCTAAACTTTATGATTTGTTAAATATTTAGAAAATGAATTTGTTTTTGCCCTAAAAAAATTGCCAATAGAAAATAAGCCTTCTGCTTAATTTCAACTAATTAAACAAAATAAAGACAAATGAGGACAATGTTCCTGAACAATTTATGTTAGACGAAATCTTAAATAAACTTTAAGGGAATATGGTACCCAAAAATTGGTCAAAATATCGATTTTTCAGTTTTTACTCTTCTTATTATTCACTGAGGGTAACTTTGGCAATTGCGGGTAATTTTGGACCAAGTTTTCAGGCTAATAACTTATCTTTAAATGTACTACAGACTTAAGGGGATACGGTACCCAAAAATTGGTCCAAATATCAATTTTTCAGTTTTTACTTCTTATTATATCAATACACAATATCTCTCCAAACATTTACTAAAAGTTTCATAATGATATCTTCTGTAGACAAAAAGTTATTAAACATTTTCTGGAGTCATCCCATGAAATTTGAACGTATTTCGTCTGCTTTCAACCTGTGTTTTCTCTGTTTTGCGTTTTTTCAATTCTTGTGTTTAATAAATTCCTAAGGCGTTTTTGCTAATTAAGTTAGAATTTTGAAATTTTTAACCTGTGTTTTTATATACATGGTGCACAAAATTGTGTATGGAATAAGGTCTGCTATGTATAGTAGTTTTTTTTAAATGTTGAATCCAATAATTTGTAATTTTTTGAGATTTTCAGTATAAATGCATGTTTCTTTTTCTCCATGCACAGTTCTCGAACAAATAGTTCTAAAAACAATGTATAAAAGTTCGGTGGAGTTATTTTCCAAATTGAAATCAGAGTAGCGTTTTAAAAAAGTTCACAATTTTGCCTTTTTTAAAAAAATGAAAAACTACTTGTAACTATTTGTTTTTATCGCTAGAAAATATTTATTAAAAGTGATCATTATATAAAACCACTATAAGTTATAAGTTTATGTTATTATTTTGAAAATTAAGGTTTTGGGTACCCCCGTATCCCCTTAAAAATATTAAAACTGAACTTTTCTATTCGTAAATAAATAAACAGCTCATAAATCATCTTGAAATTCAAACTAGGAATTTAGTAACTACTTTTCTCCTTTAAATATAATTACCACTTTTTAAGTTTTAACCAACATGAGCTAACGACAATTTAATTGTAAAATTACCCACTAATTTCTCCCCTATATGCAATAAGCTCATATTTTTATGCAATTAAACTCTCATCAATTCTGTATGCATCATCTTCAACATTGATATTATAATAGTTTATACATACAAATATATATTTATATCTACACTATTAAGATATAACTGCGTATATGCTTGTTTGCTTGTCTGAAATTTTTGGCCGTCTGAACCACAAAGCGTAGATATATGGAAAAGAAGTCAAAATACGCCGAATGGTGCGAGGAAGTTATTCAGCTACTTAAAAGTTATTACGTTGTTTTGTTCGAAAGTTCTGATTCCTCAGAGTCGATGTCATAAATTTATGGAAACAAACGTTAGTTAAAATATCTTGCTGGTATTTCAGAATAACAAATTAAAATTAAGTGTAAAAAAGTGGGTTCAATTCGTAAGATTGTAATTTGCTTGTTTCAGGTAATGTTATGCCTTTCAGCTTTTATTCCTGCTATTTCTTTAATTGTTGCTTTTTTCTCTCATGACGTTGATCCTCAATCGAGGCTTGAAAGCTAATTTATTTTTATTTAGCAATTCTGTTGCCACTCAAGAAATAAAACACGACCATTGAAATACATTAATTATGTAGCTTTGAATTTTTAAGAGTGACTTGATAGTTATAATAAAATTGCTGTTTGCATATGCAAAAATACATTAAGTGGTGCAAGTCTATTTTTCAGAGTACTTCGATATTGTTCTATATATCTAAGAAACTATCTAATGTTTAAAATATTTGTAGTTATTTTTATAACAGACACGTTTAACCTTTTATGACCGGAGCGGCGAGTGACTTTGACGCTTTGATAACGTGTAATGTACTAAGTATGCAATTTCTTATCGGATTTTTTAAGTCGATATTAAACCCTTACTTAAATTATGAGGATGTATTAAAAAATAGAAGCTAAATTTCCATCAGACTCTTATGTCATCAGTTCATAATTTGGAAATCCGTCGTCAATATCCCGTGCGCTCTAGTATACAGTCCCTGGACAAGTTATTAAACACACTGCAAGATTTCATGTAAAATATTAATTACCGGGTATTATTGTACCGTTTTATTATTTTAAATTGATTTGTTTTTTATTTTTATATTATCCAATCGATTACCGATTTATTTGACACAAATAAAACAGCATTAATTTAGAAAAGCATAAGTTTATTAAGTTTTAAAGAAAAGTGAAATTAATGTTAGTAAAAATCAATATTTAGTTGAGCCACCTTTATCTGCTATCAAAGCTTTAATTCTGCGCGGCATGCTATCAATGCAAGACTGTACTGTCTCCTGCATTTGAGGATGATGATTCCACACATAAATAATAATTTTCTAGGATCTGGACTGGATTTTACAACAATAAATGTGCATCAGTGTTTTGCTAAAACTAAGATTTGTCCAAGGAACTGTAAACAAAACCAAATATAATAAATTACTTTTAATATAATGGATTCTGCATACTTTTTATAAAATTTCTAGCTGCAAAAATTAATATTTGCTACTAACAAAAAAATGTAAATATTATTAAAATTAAGGTACGAATAAAAACTATTTCACCAGGTAATGAAATTCAGTGTCATAAATAAGTTTCTTGAACTTTTAGCACTTTACAGATCCCTCAAAGTATTTAGCTATTCCATACATAATATTGCATAATACTGAATAGACATATCTTTAATTGTTAGATATTTTGAAATGCTGTATAAATGATATTGGAAAGCCTTTTTGACTTATACAATGACTAAAATGATTATCTTAAATTTATTTACTAGCTTTCCAAAGCAATTTCTGGAAACTAAACAACAACAACGACAATCCTTAGCTTTTACACATGTAAGAATCACTGAAACGCTGTTTTTTTTTTACATAGTAGCTCTTCTTAATTAAAACCCTTTCTTTAAGATTGAAGGTATTGAATTAAAATTTTGTCCATATTTCTGTATATTTTGAAAATACCGAAATTTTGCAAATTTTTTAAGTTGATACTTAAGAATACGATTCTTATTCTTAAGTTGATACTTAAGAATAAGAGAAGATAAGAGACTTTAAGAATAAGAAGCTCGCGTCATTTAATGCGTTAACGACACATGTAAGAATCACTGAAACGCTGTTTTTTTTTACATAGTAGCTCTTCTTAATTAAAACCCTTTCTTTAAGATTTAAGGTATTGAATTAAAATTTTGTCCGTATCTTATAATTAACTATTAACTTTTATCGAAATGCAACAATAAGCTTATAAACGTTTAGGAATCACTGAATAGTGTTTTTTTTTCTTTGCAGACGGAATGAGATAACATAATTACTTTTTCTGGGCTAATGAACACTATTAGCTAAGAAATTGCTCCAAACGCAAGTGATAAATGGTGAACGGTAACGGAAAACGGTGAAAAAAGCCAAATGTAGCAAAAAAATGAAAATGTTAAGTCGAGATTAGCAGGTATCAAAGAACATCTTTCGAAACCGTTTTCACCATTAATATTAGTAGATTCGCGACGTTTAGTATTATATACCAGTTTAGTTTGTTATTTAATAATCTAGATATAAAAATTGAGCAATAGCCTCTATTTTTTTATAGTTTTTTCCCTACACCAAAAAAAATATGAAAGTTTAATGATGATTTCACAGTCGAAAAGTTAATTACTGAAACAAATCTGGTCAGCCAAGTGAAATATCAAGTTTACCATATTTAAATATATTGAATCTTAAAAACGTAAAACTTAATTTTTATGAAATAAGCTTATATTAATCGAAAAGTTCTTCTCCCTACATTGGGAGATACATTTTATTAGATAAATGAGAAAGTTTGTTTACTGACCCCAGTTTATTTTGAATTAAGTGCAATATATTTATGCGTTCTTTAGAACAAATATAAAAACTATCCTCTTCTGTAACTAAATAATTGTGTAGGTAAGAACAAGAAAATTAACAGAATAATGATTGTATTATGTTCTTTGGGGCTAATGAAAACGTCTAATTGGGTAAGAAATTGTCCCAAACGCAAATTGTAATGCGTAATTGGTAGCGTGAGAACAATTCCCATAGAAGCGGTACTTCGAGATTAGCAGGCCTCAAAGCGCTTCTTTCGAGACGGACTTTTCCCATAAATGTCGGTTCGTTTCCTAACTCCTGGAAGATTAGCGCAAGTTCAGTATATTTATATGTTCTATCACGAAATGATAAAACTCTATTATTCTCCATAGGTTAGGGTAGGTACATATATATTCCGGCTTGTGTGCTTGATCAGATACCCGCTTATAAGCCTTCGTCAATTAAGACAGACACATAAAGAGTTTTTACTGTCACAGAGAAAGGAAGTACACCCAGGGCGAAGGCGGGAATCGAACCCGCACCCTTTACAGCGCGCTATTATTCTCCATACTACTAATACCTATGATGTAAGAAATCGAGGTTATATTATTTATACATTGTATTGTATTCTTCACATTGTATCGAACAATATATTTATTTGTATTAAATGTAAAATATTTCATTCATTGGGTAACAATCGTAAACATGTCGATAATTTTTAGCCTACCTTCCTTTTTTTTTAACTTGAAAGACTGAAAAATAACCGAAAATAAGTATTGACATGCTGCCGATGTCTGTCTGTCCGTACCCCTGTTCTAAATTTGGCCTTTCCGTCGGATCTTAATGTTTTTGTTAGAAGGGTATGACATTAGAAAACTATCTTTCATACTACTGCTACTATTACATATATATTCCGGCTTGTGTGCTCAATCAGAGACCCGCTTATGAAGCCTTCGACAAGTAAGACAGACGCAGAAAGAATTTTTTACTGTCACAGAGAAAGGAATATACACCCAGGGTGAAGGCGGGAATCGAACCCGCACCCGTTACAGCGCGCAAACTGCTAGCGTAATGGTCCAAACCACTCGGCCATCCGGGCCCCCCCTATCTTTCATACTTTGCGTTCTTCTGTTTGTACGTCCGGATGGACATCTCTCTACCTGTATGTAGACGAACTATAAATTTAATTAGCATTATAATTTAATTTTAGTCATTTAAATAACTGTTGCCACATCAACAATAACTTTATTTAAATTTGATATTTGAAGGAAAATTTCTTTTTGTCACATAGATAAGTTTTGAATGACGTCATAAACTGTAGCACAATGGGAGTATTTATTTGTTCATTATTTATTTACTAATAAGCAATAAATCATTCATTTTTTTTGCCTAAATATCAGGTTAGTTTTCATTTATATTTATCCATTTATTAATGCAACTTGGAGTAGTGTCATGTTCGTAATTTCCGTATATTCTGAAAATGACGAATTTTTGCAAATTTTTAAGTTGATACTTATTTAAGAATAAGAATATAATGCGTTAACGACATTTTACAAACTCTCCAAACGTCAATGGAACATATGCTAGTATTTGACTCAAGCAGTTTCGCATATTTATTCAACGAACTGCAAACAAATTTAGCAAGCTATAAAGAATTAATTTTATTTTCGAAAAAAATCAATGAAAACAGCCAATTTTTGCTTCAATAGTTTGAATTACAACTAAATGACTTAATTTCTATTTTCAAGTCAATGTCTTTTAAACTAAATGACTTTACTTATTTTTCAAGGTGCATAAATCCGGATGCTTGTCCGGAATATATTGTAGGTAGCCCCAAATTAAAAATACCAGAAGAAAAATACCAGAAAAGCTAGAATATCACCAAACGGTTTTGTTTTCAAAACTTTAATTCCTCGTTAAAGACTAATTAAATGAATGGACAATTAATTAATGTAGTAAATCCATTAAGTTTTATAGTATTTGTAACTTTCAGCAATTTTTGTCACAAATATATATTTAAAATTCAGCTTACATTCTCTTTCAAAATACACTTTCTACTTTGTATTTTCCTACACTATAGAAACAAACACCTTTTCGAATACAAAGATAGTTTTGTTTTTCTCCTTCGGTTCAACGGATATCCACAAAATATTGAATACATTTTCCATACATTAAAGAAAATAAATTTTATTTGCCTACAGCTGAGAAAACGAGATCCACCGAAATATGTTTTATCAGTCTATTCAATTTTAAAAAGAATATAAAGTTTAGGAAGTTTTTTCTGGACTTGTAAAAAATATTATTTGTTTGAAATATTCATCATTGAAACGTAAACAGCGAATCCAAGCACAAAAATATTCTAGGAAACACCATTTTTCAATAAAACAGTTGCATATTATCAATGTAAAAACTTTTTAGCTTCTGGCTGATTTAATTTATTTGAATTTCAAAATATGTACGCATAATGTGCAATATTGTGTAATTTTAAGAATTTAAGATTTCCTACTTAGTATACTACTACATATAACCGAACTTTCACATTTTGTTTTTTTAGGAAATAGAATAAATTTTCAATTTGGTGTAATAGTAAAATTTTGTTTGTTGAGATTGTTTTGGAATTGAGAAAATATTTGTAGATAAAGAAAATGAACAAACCAAAATGCTATTTAACCACCTTTCACGAACTTAATATTTTATCTGAACCATCATAAATAACCAACCAAGTGCTGCAACAACTATCTACAATAAGTTCTATACATTATTACCACTATCGATAATTTGAAAATAGAAAATATTTATACCATAAAAATAATCTTTCAGTGTTGACTTTTGAATGAATGTACAATTTATTTGCTGTAACAGATAATTATAAAAAGGTTTGTTGACAAAAAGCATTCCGCATCTTTGTATAAAAAGCTAAAACATTCACAGAAAATACAGACTTAAAAAACATTTAATGCATTCAATTTAAAAACAATTGAAACCTTTTAACAGTAAGTTATCAATGCCTATTGTACTGTTGGTTTTTGTGACAAATACAAAAGATAGAATTGAATAGGGTTTTTTTTTGCTTTATGATAAAAAAAAACCTTTTAGAAAGAAAAACTGGTAGTGACAGGATGTTGAATTCGCTTGTTTTATCGGCAGATATTGTTTGATATTATTCAAATACTTTGTTTTAATTGTTTTAGCTCTCAACTTAATGAGAAGTTTTATTTAACCCCCAAAAAAATTTAATGTTCTTAAATATTTTTAATAAATATTAGATTCTGTTATTGTTTCCCTTTTTAATATTTTCGAACAAGTGTATAAATATTAAGTTTTCTGCTAATGAATAAGAAAAAAATAAAAACACTATTTATGAACTATTTGCTTTGACTATAGGATATAAGATCAATTTAAATTCAAAAGTTTTTTAAATGCAAAAAGATATTAATTGGGATAAAACAAGTTATAAAGATCTATTATCCAGAGATTATATTGTAAGTGAATTCAATTGTGTTAAAACTAACACCAGACTCCAAATAATTTTAACTCTGATACTATAAAACAGTACTGGAATACTTGTTTCTCGTAATTCTTTTGTTGGTCGCGCTCCAAGAGAAAATGTGACACAAGTAAAACAAAAAGCGTGGGTTTAGGGAAGAAAAAATGTTAATTGATTTAGTGATATTTGAGCAAGACTTGACTATTTTGTTTGTTGTTAGTATCGGAAATTATAAGGAATCAAGAGGACACTCAATAGAGTAAAATGTAAATTTTTTATTACCGTCAGACGTTTTATCATTGTTATGGGGCCGTAGTGAGCCTAGTGGTCAGCGTCTCGGTCTCGGGATCGGAAGGCCCTGCGATCGAGTCCCGGTACCACTGAAGACCTACCGAGTATATGCGGAGTACGTGCTCGTTAAATCTGTTGGGTCCGAAAGTCCTCCAAGTTCCCATACCAAATCAATACCTCTGGGGGTGACAAGCCAATTCTGGGGATCCTCTAGTTGGCCACTGTCTCTAAAAATTAGATTGATCCACTTATGTGTGTGTGTGTTGTCTGTTGTGTCTGTCTTACTTGACGAAGGTTTATAAGCGGGTCGCTGACCAAGCACACAAACCTGAATATATATGTCTACCAACCAACCAACCAATCATTGTTATCTTAACGAAAAACAACCTTTATTTGACGATCGTGACTATTTAGCCAAATTAAATGAGGAAAATCTTACAGATTTTCTTTTCAAACGTCAATTCTATCACTTTGTATTTGTTTTAAGAATCTGCATATTTTAAGAGGTTATCTATCTGAAATTTTTTAGCTATAACAATTATTCCTTATTTAAGCAACGGCTAACCTTTTAATTTACACAGTTAAATGTTGAGCTTGTGCTTGTAGAGATGTGTTTAAATATGACTTTTTTTGCAAATGTACTTCTTTCAAAACTTTGTTATTAAGCCTTAGGTAAACGTTTTAGGGCAACTTTTGCGTGTATCTGAAAAAATCAATTTCTAAACAAAAGAACTTCATTAAATACAGTTAACCTAGATACACGATATCTCATTCAGAATTTTGTTAAGAAGTTTTTACCCTTAAAGTTACCCTTAGTTTTTACCCCTCAAAATTTCCTTTGAACTTTTAATTCCTAAATTGTTCCTTCACAATAATACACAATTTTAGGAATGAAAAGTTAAAATAAAAATTCGATGTTTTGAATAGTAGTTTAGTTTTCTGTTTCCTCAAAGGTTTTGAAGTTAATGAGTACGGTTTTTTACGAAAAGGCATATAATTATGCGTATAAAGAATTAAAGATTGAAAAGAAGCAAAATTTCCCTTTAATTTTTTTTAAAACTAAACAAGTTGCTGGAATGTTATGGCGTTCATTCTAGACAAAAAAACGTACTTTATAAAACTTTCAGTTTTATCTTTAGTCGGAAATGAGGAGTTCATTAATATGGAACAAAAATGGCTTTTTTCAGCGCTTAAAATTTTTTTCTTGAAATTAAGAAAATATATATATATTTGAACTTTGTTAGCGAGTTTTCGTATCTAAAAGTTTCAAAAACAGAAAAAAATTCTGTGCAACGTTATACTATGTCTGAAAACCGGTGTAACCTTCCACTGACTCCAATTTCATGATGAATCATAGAAGCTGTGAAACAAATAGGATTATAAAAATAAAGTACTATGTATATCAAACTGGCATAAAAAAACAGTTGGTTAACTAAAGTTCTAGCTTTGAAAACCAGAATTAATACTATGACACCTATCTACAGGATGTTCAAAAGTCGGCTAATAGTTAATGCTGTACCATTGGTAAGAACTTTGGGTTATTTAGAACAGTTATTTGACATAGTCGTGCTTAGTTTTGTTGGATGGCTAAAATAAAGTCGTACTACAGCGTATTTTATTCAAAGGGTAGCGATTCGTGGACTTCGTTTGGTTTAGTTTGGAGATAGCTTCGGAATATTTATTTGATGATTGAGGAATAAGCAAATAATGTTTCCAGGGTATGAAAATTCGAATCTCGCCATCTACCAGCTGTCCTATAAAATGATTTGTGCTGGTGGAAAATGTGTGCTTTTGGTTGGTTGGTTGGTATACATATATTTTCAGGCTTGTTTGCTTGGTCACAAAGACCCTCTTATAAACCTTCGTCAAGTAAGACAGACACAACAGACAACACACACGTATAAGTGGATCCATCTAATTTTTAGAGACAGAGGCCAACTAGAGGATCCCCAGAATTGGCTTGTCACCCCCAGAGGTATTGATTTGGTATGGGAACTTAGAGGACTTTCGGACCAAACAGATTTAACGAGCACGTACTCCGCATATACTCGGTAGTTCTTCAGTGGTACCGGGACTCGATCGCAGGACCTTCCGATCCCGAGACCGAGACGCTGACCACTAGGCTCACTACGGCCCTGTGCTTTTGTTTATAAGTGCAAACCACTGCTGGAAACCTGAGTGAGGAGCGCCGACGGTGGATCCTTAAGACCAACTGAAAATATGAAAATGCGGAGACAGTGCGTACATAACATTCATAACTATAAAAGTGCACACGACTAGCGTCTCGTGAGCTGATTATCCCTAGAGCACTGATACAACGCCTGATGGACCAGATGAACCTTAAACCGTACCGCCCTGTTACGAGGCCTTCTTGAGGATGATCCTATTTACAGTTCTGTGAGATAATGCGCAATCAACTGACTAAACAAGCAGGCATACTTTCGAAAAATAACTGTTGCTGTATGAATAACTGTGTATCTAACTAAATGTAAGCCTACTTTTGGGCCACCCTGTATAAAGATTAGCCGTTAGAAAACTAACACAGGAGAAAAAAACAAGCCCTTTCAAACCACTCTCCTGGATGTCTATTTCTAGTCTCCAGGAAGCTTTAACACAGCCAAATTGCGCATCGTAATTTACAACTCTGGTTAAATGACTAGACTTTTAGGTTTTCCAGCAACACATATAATTTTCAAAAAAGTATAAATGTAATAATTTGACTAAAATTTATACTTTAAATTTATGTTTCCTAAATTTTAAACTATGAAGTACGGAAGAGTCATTTAAAATCATATTCACTAAATAAATAAAATTAGAAAATTAAAGAAATATTTTTTTTTATTTAAAAATTGAATTTATATTTTTATACAGTGAAAACAACTTTACAAATTTGCCAATTTGCTTATCGGTTAAAGGGTTAAAACAAATATTGATATAAAATTATTACAATTAGCTAAATTACACGAAAATGTTTTTTATAATAAACAAATAACCATAAAAATACAAAAAGAAGTATACCATTATGCCTCTACTTCTCTATTAGCTGTTCATTAATTTATGACGCATAAAATTACAAAAAATATACCAATAGTTAATTCCACGTAAATACATAAAACAAGTGAATTTTAAAAATATTTTTTATTCCAGTTGAAACTATTATATGTGATTTAGAAAAGTTTGAACTATAAAAATTTTACATCACAAACTATTATTGTTTTTATCTGTGGCAACACTGAAGTTTCAAAGTGGCTGCTTTTTTTGAAAGCATGTGTTATGGTTTTTCATCATTTCGAATTCTTGAATTTTAAGTTAAGTATTATTTTTTATCAGATTTTTTGGTAAAATTATTAAAATACACTCTAATGACTATCTTGAAAACACATTTTTAATCGGCATTTATAAATAAAAGTTACTTAATTAGAAAGATAAACATCCCCTGTTTGGGCTGCAGTGTAAATCACGAAAAGATATAAAAGTTTCTATAACTTTTTAAAGCATTTTATCTATTTATAAAACATTTTAACTTTGTAGTGTAAATCACAACGTAATGTCAGTCATAGCTTCTGTTTGATTTCTCTATTATAGATTAGCTATAATATTTGTAGATTTCTTATGTTTTGATAATTTTAATTTAAGATGGCTAAATCAACAGCTAAAGGAAAAAAGGGAGCAAAGGGAAAGACTTAAGGCATGTGGAAAATTTCAAACCTTTAAAGAAAATGAAAGCAAAACCACTTTACGGACAACACTTTAACTAAAAATACACCATCTCCATTGCAATGTTCCAACCATTAGTAACATTGAATGGCATTTCTATGCCACCAATGTTGATCATCTTTACCTTTAGTCATGAAAAACGACCATTTGATGGACTTGGTGATACAGTGATGAGGGAATAAAAGCAGAGACACATTCCAGAAAATTGACCCACATTCTGCTTAAGATTTTTTCACTTTCTAAATGATATTTGCTCATCAAAGGAAAATAAATATTTCCGATTCCTGACACTCAAAAATTGCTCTGCTTTTTAAAATTAAACAAATGCCTACTTAAAACTGACAATGTTCCATTAAATCCTCAAAAATACTACACGGCTGATTAAATAAATGGAAGTGTTGTAAAAGGAAATACCTCTCAACAAAATTCTGAAATTGAATTTGATGCTGGAAGAAGAGCTTTAGTTCCTTTTGTAGGAAAATTATCGTTAAATATTTTGTGGGGCAAATGTTAAGTATAGATCCCAGGTAGCACCCCCGTATGGGCCCACGTGGTTTCCTAGTGGGCTATCTCATATGGGGCCCAGAAAGAAACGACCCCCTTTTTTTTCGGTGAAACCACGTCGGCCCAGATGGGTTATCCCACATCGGCCGGTGTGGGCTGCCCAGATGGATCCAAAAAAACGACCCTTTTTTCGGTGAAACCACGTGGGCCAGAGGTTACCCAGGCGGTAGCTGCCAGATGATAGAAGAAACGACCCCCTTTTTATTCGGTGAAACCACGTGGGCCCAGATGGGTTATCCCACATCGGCCGATATGGGCTGCCCAGATGGATCCAAAAAAGAAACGACCCCCCTTTTTTTTCGGTGAAACCACGTCGGCCCAGATGGGTTATTCCACCTGGGCCGATGTGGGCTGCCCAGATGAGAGACCGGCATTATCGGTATATGATGGTGATACTTGAACGGCAGGAGGAAGACAGAACTCTCGATCTCAGGGTCCACGGGGAGGCGCTTTTATCGTCGCTGCTATGGAAGCTTGCAGTAAGAGGATGTTAAAGGTAGTTTTATGTTTTTGATTAAGAAATTTTAATTTTGATTTTTCTTTTGCAGGTTTCAAATTCCTTTTAATATTACTTTATTTAAGTCAACAACCCTAATAGAAATATGTCAAATTTCAAAACAACTTTTGGTAACTACGTATCGAAAATTTTTATGATTTATAATATTTTTAAAAAATCTATTTTATTTATTCTATTTTTCAAAAATTAATCATGTGCAAAAAAGTTAAAGAAATTAATTTCGAAGTAAATAAAAGAAATCAGTTATCACGCGGTTAAAATATTTAGCCTTGTCCGCAATTAAAAATGTTGTGGATAAGTAAATAAAAAATAACGATTACCAGTTTGAACAGGATTTTTTCGTAAATGAAGTTTTCGAAATAATTTGACACGATTTGTATTTCCAAATTTTTCAGTTTCTTATAGATTGCGATATCGATTCGTCATAATTTTCCGATGAAACGTACGTTGATTTAATTTTCACCTTTGACAGATATCGAATCAATGACTTTTATCGATAGAATTTCGTTCACCGATTGCCGACGTCGTCTCGTGAACGTCCGGATTACGGATGCGATATCACCGGTGAGTTTTCGTTAAATCCGATCAACGATCGATCGAGCAAATTTCAAGAAACATTGCTACTAGGACTAGGACCAGAATCAGTTACTTTTCCCCTTTTTGTAATAAATTTTTACTTAACCTGTCCTCAATAGTGTTAATGTTTGCACATTTAACACGTCTTCCAATTTGTTGAACTTCCATTTAACTCTCCTCTATGCTAGTTGTATAGCATGCTAGCTAGCATAAAAAAAGCAAAAAATATCTTCAAGGTAACTACCTCAGCAGTAGCTTGCAGTTCTACTTAGCATTATATGGTAGTTTTATAGTATAAGATGCTTTTTTTCTGTATGCTAGTTGTATAGTATAAGATGCTTTTTTTTGTATGCTAGTTGTATAGAATTTTATGCTAGTTAGTATAAAAAAGCAAAAAATAGCTTGTCGAGGTAACTACCTCAGCATGCTTTTGAGAAGCTTGCAGTGCTGTTTACCATCATATGCTAGTTTTATAGCATGAAATGCTTTTTTCTGTATGCTACCTTCATAATCATGGCATGCTAACTAGCATAGGGAAGCCATTGTAGCAAAAACATAGCATAAAACATAGCAAACACAGCAAAAACTAACATAATTTTTATGCTAGTACTAGCATAAATTTTGACTTGGGTATGCAGTTAGAGGATAAAAAAAGTAGTGCATTTGGACAGCAGCTCCAGTTTTGGTGTACAAATGAGCAATCCATATAGATTTAGATGGGCCATCCCACATCGACCCACATGGGCCATCTCACATCGACCCACATGGGCCATCCCACATCGACCTACATGGGCCAACCCACAATAGGCCTACCTGGGATATCCCACATTGGCCCACGATGGCTATCCCACAACGGTCCGTATGGTTTTCCTCCAAATTGGCCGACCTGGGCTTCTCCACATCATATACCGAAACAATGAATATATTTTAGTAATATGTATAATATACAGTAGGAGGATAAAAAAAATAATGCACATCTGGACAGCAGCTTCATTTTATAGGAAAGATGGGCATCCACATGGACTTAGATGGGCAATGGGAGTGCTCGAATGGGAGTTGCTACCTGGGTTTGGGCTTCCCCACATCAGCCCAGTAGAATTAAATGAGAAATGTTCCTGGATTTTGCCTTTCAAGTTGATCGATCTCTTTATTAGTTAATAATAAAAGCCGAAACAATGAATATATATTTTAGTAAAATGTATAATATACAGTAAGAGGATGAAACAAAATAGTGCATTTGGACAGCAGCTTCACTTTACAGGACATATGGGTAATTCATATAGATTTACATGGGCATCCTTCATCGACCCACCTGGGCAAATCCACATCGACCCACCTGGACCATCCCACATCAGCCCATATGGTTTTCTTCCACATTTGTCCAACTGGGCTTCTCCACATCAGCCCAGTACAATTGTTCATGAGCAATCGATTTTGCCTTTCAAGTTGAGCGATCCCTTTATTAGTTAATAATATACCGAAACAATTAATATATTTTACTAATATGCATAATATACAGTTAGAGGATAAAAAATAATATTATATTTAGACAACAGCTTCACTTTATAGGACAGATGGGTAATCCATATAGATTTAGATGGGCCATCCCACATCGGCCCACCTGGGTTGTCCCATATCGGCCCATTTGGGTTCTTCTATAAAGCTCGGTTTTGTTAAAATAGCTATAAATTGTACTTATATATTTTTTTAATGCTTTAGTACTGAACAACATCAAATATTACTTCGTGAAATTCACGGTATTGATTTTCTTTATCAAATATAATTTCAATTTGCCTTGAAGAATTAATTTAGAATAATATACGGGTGTATATTTTTTATGGTACAATATAATTTTTAGTTAACAATGAAACCTATTTTATTTAAGTTATAAACAGTCCTTTTGACTAAGAATGAAAACCGAGTTCTAAACTATTTTAATCAAAGTCGTGGGCCTGTTATGGACAGCCCACAGAAATCTGTATGGGTTGCCCATAATGCCCCATGTAGATCCACGTGGTTTTATTTTTTTGCTAGAAAAAGTGTAAAATATAAAATTTTTAGCATCCAAATACATTAATGTCACTTAATTATTACAAAATGAATAATATTTTATTCATATTTTATCGTAATTAGCGCATAATTTGCTAAAATTGAGTACATGGGATTCACATGGTTTGGTGATGGGCTGATGGGGCCCACCAGTGCCCATCTGAACCACGTGGGCCCACGTCGGACCATGTGGATCCCACATTGGTGTGCTACCTGGGATGCTTATTCAATATAACTGAAACATCTGCAATGGTCAGGAAGTATTTTTGTGTGGCCTAAGAAGGAAGGTTTTTCAGACAATTCTATTGAAGAAAGAATTAAGAAATTACCAGAAACCAACTTTAGGGAACGTTGTGTAACTTTTTCTAACTATGATTTTACCATGTATGCAATTCTTAACTTACCATGTTCAAACTTATTTACATATGTAGTGTTATTATTGCCTAAATTTCCATATCTGTGATACAATTCACATGATATAGTGTAAGTCACAAACTGAATGCAGTGTAAGTCACGCACAAAAATGTTGATAAATTATTTCCTATGATATTTCAACACTTTTTTGCAATTAAATTATTTAGCTTTAAACCTTATACTTAAATTAGGCAATGGTAGAATGTTGATTTACTGCACTATGAAGAAGAAATGAGAGTATTAAATGATAACCAAAACTCGACTTCCTTTCATGTAGTGTAAGTCACATTCTGACATTTTAATTATTTTTTAGTGAAATACTAAATGCAAATGGTTTTTACGATTTCTAAAAATAGCATATGTTCAGGGGTAAACTGACATACAATATTTTTTTTTTAATAAGTAGAAAATAATTCTGAGCTATGCAAACGAAATTTGTTAAATCGTCCGATGTAGTGTAAGTTATACTTGGAAATACCCCAATGAGCTCCCCTTTTCTTATCAATAACAACTTAACTGAAACCGTCAAGCATAGCGACAAATTTCCATACTTTTAAGAACTAATGAATCTTGATTTTTTATCTGAAGGAAATCAGAAAATTAAGAAAATAAGTAATCACTTTATGTTCGTTGGAATAATGAGATCACTTAATTGGCTGGGAATTTGCCTCGAACGCGAATCGATTGCCTTTGGTAATGCGTAACCGTAGCGTAAAAACTACTCTAACAGAAGCAGTAAGTCTAGTGGGCTTCAAAGATTAACTTAAATTTATTAAGTTTTACGATAGACTCTTAACCAACTCCGTTTAATTAAATCTCTGCTTTAACAATATTTAATTATAATATTTAAATTTTTAAATTAGCTAAAGATGAATAGTTTTGTTATAGTTTCTTCACCACTTATAAAATGCTGATTAAAAAGGAAGAAACTATCTGATTTTCTAGAGTTTTTCAAATAGTATATAACTTGTAATACTTAATAAAGAAAGAAAGATTGAAGAAAACGGCGCATTGCTTTGTAGGGGGTAAGTACATATATATTCCAGCTTGTGTGCTTGATCAGAGACCCGCTTATAAAGCCTTCGTCAAGTCAGACAGACACAGAAATTTTTTTTTACTGTCACAGAGAAAGGAATATACACCCAGGGCGAAAGGCGGGAATCGAACCCGCACCCGTTACAGCGCGCAGACTGCTAGCGTAATGGTCCAAACCACTCGGCCATCCGGGCCCCATTGTTTTGTGTATTTATTTATATGGCACTATATAATTATCAATGAATAAATGTGCAACCTACTGTATCCAAACCGTATTTAATTTCACTTCTCTGGGTTTAAGCGCATTTTCGCTTAACCGGCTTGCTCTCGGTCCCATTTAAGCCGGTTTATCTTGTTTGGATTCGCAAACTAAACATTATGTATTAATATCAAGTTTTTAATAACTCTCAAATATTTTTTTCTAATATCTTTAATAACTAAACAAAAAGGAGATGATAAATTTGAACTCGTAGCTATTTTCAAGAAAACGTACAATAAATTGTACCAATGACATTGACATAAGAGGGGACACTGACAAATCGAGGGGAAATAGATGGACAAGTAAGAATAGAGCAAGAGATACAGAATAATGATTGTGACCCATTGGAGATGGAGGAAGTCACAGAAGCAATTAAAAAGCTGCGCAACGGGAAAGCACCGGGGGAGGATACAATTTCACCGGAATTGCTAAAATATGGTAGTAAAAAATTACACAAAATGATCTATGACTTAGTGAATGGGGGAAAAGGAAATGATGCCAAGCGAATGGAGTAGTGCAATAATTTGCCCCATACTAAAAAAGGGGAACATCTTGGAATGTAGCAACTACCGTGGAATTTCACTGCTTAACTTGACATACAAAACTATAACAAAAACTTTGGCTAATAGACTTAGGCCATTGATTGAGAAAGAATTGGGAGACTACCAATGTGGATTCAGACAGAATAGGTCAACTGTAGATCAGATATTTAGTATAAGAAATATGCTAGAAAAATGCCATAAAATTAATATAAATATCTATCAACTTTATGTTGATTTTAAACAGGCATATGATTCGATAAACAGAGAAAATATGTTAGAAACGTTATATGAGCTTAATATCCCGAACAAATTAATAAGACTGATTAAAATGACGATCACCTCAATGAAGGCAAAAGTAAGGGTACAGAACAAATTTTCTAGAGAATTTGAAGTCGCGACCGGATTGAGACAGGGTGATGTATTATCGACTTTGTTGTTTAATGTATGCCTTGAAAAAGTGATGCGCAACATCATATCAAATAGAGGTGGTACAATATTTAATAGAACTACCCATGTTTTGGCCTTTGCTGATGATGTGGTTTTGATATAAAGAAGTAAAACGGCACTGATTGAACTCTTCAATAGTTTAACAACAGAGGTCAATGAATTTGGTCTGGAAATAAATACGAAAAAGACTTAATATATGAGCATGGTTTGTAAGGAAAACCGATACAGATACTGAGTAAAAAGTAAATGAAGAAATAAAATTTGAAAGAGTCAATGAATTTAAATACTTAGGTTCAATTATCACTGAAAATAATGATATTATGCCAGAAATTAAGCAAAGGCTGAACACAGGAAATCGAAGTTTCTTTTCACTTAAAGAGTTAATAAGATCTAAAGTAATTGCATGGAAAACAAAACTACGTATATAAAAAACTGTAATGAGACCAACAGTTATATATGGATCAAAGACCTGGACCTTGAATAAAAAGCAAGAGAAGATGTTAATAACTTGGGAGCGAAAAATTTTAAGAGCCAAATTTGGACCTATCAAAAAAGGTGATGTTTGGAGAAGGCGATACAATTTTGAAGTGGATAGACTATTTGGAGAGAAATACATTATTAACATCATAAAAACAAAGAGAATTCAATGGCTGGGACATATGGAAAGAATGGACGATAGAAGAGGCACAAAGAAAATTTTCAAGGGGCAATATCAGGGAGAGAGAGGAAGAGGAAGACCTAGAAAAAGATGGATAGATGAAATGGAAAGAGATCTGAAGGCCATGAAAATTAAGAACTGCAAAGCGAAGACCAGAGACAGGCGACTTTGGAGTCGCATTGTTAGAGAGGCCATGGTCCAGCATGGACTGTAGTGCCAGGGGAGTAGTAGTAATTACATTGACACATCAAAGAAGACGAAATCAATCGCTTAACCCAATTTGTGAAATTTCTCAATATGTTTGTCAGAAAACATTTCTATATTTCATGGTTTACCATAAATTTGGACTTACCCTACTCTATTATACAAAACGCATAAAATCCCTAAAAGTCCATCTACACGTTCATGTTCATGAGAAATGTATTCGACCAAAAGAAATGGATGAAACATTTATTGGATGGTCAATAATATTTTTCGTCCATTTTTTTTCTTTCTATTTTCTGATAAAGTTTGAAAATAGTTTCTTTGATATATTCGGAGAAGCTATAATCGAAAAAGCTTTGAAGTAATTTATCAAAGTGTAGAAACGTAATTTTCCTTAAATCTGTAAAAATTGTTAGACATTTTTAGTGTATTTTATGATAATTAAAATGCTGTTTGCAGTTACCTTGTTTTTATGTGTAGAAAAACACAATGTAAATAACATAGTTTACATACTGAAGAATAAGTGCAATTCCAGTCATGAATTTATTTTTAAGAAAACTTAAATTTTCTATATTCCTAAATAAATGAAAGTTATCATGGTTTTTCTTTACATTTTTAAGAATCTCCTAAAATATGAATACAAGAAATTCAATGTTATTATTTCCAAACGAGTTGAAACAGTCAGTCCTGAATCAAGTTACAAAGATATTTACCCACTTCTCTCCCAATAAAATATCTTAAATGCAGACGAGTTGTAAATAAAACTAACAGAAAGAAAAAACATAAGTAAAACCCTGATAAGGAAATAAACGTTCATGTTGGACATGTTCGAAGCGAAAATGTGAGAAAACCAGAATAAATAATCAATAAATAAGGACAGTAACTCTCCTTTTGCGATACTAGGTCGTGGTAGCATCTCTTTTACTAATCGGGTATTCTTGAATATTTTTATGTTTGTTGTCGATAATGGGAAGTTTTAAAGCAACAGTGGTACACTCAATTGAATTTAAAATGCAAATCTTCAGTCAATACTGTTTTCACATTAGGTTTTACCCCATAACAAAACTGCTGTCTTATCGTGCAGACTTTTTTTTCACTTCTGGTCTGTCTTAAGTTCCGACTGTTTAAAATATTTACTAATTAAACGGAAGTGTTTAAATGATGTCAGTAGCGTTTCTTTGAATGACTTTTATTTTATTAAAAGTAATGTCTTTCTTAAATTTTTTACACGAGTGAAAATGAAGCTACATTTCATTTGTTTTAAGTTTTGTTTACATGAAATATATTTACTAATTAAACGGAATTTTTAATTGGCAGTAATAATTATTTTATCTTAATTTATTCCGACGATTATTATAAGCTTTTATTTATTTCGAATCAAAAAGCTTTTATTTATATAAAATCAGACTTTTCAAATTTATTTTTTAATATTTTTAACTTACATTAAAGTTTTGGTTTGGCAGAAAGAAAAATTTGGTTATTTAATTACGTTAAAAACTTAACATACTATAGTAGATTTAATCCTATGATGTTATGGTTTCCTTACATTCCATTTCAATAATATTTATAATCAGCAATTTTTATTGTTAAATTGTTAATCACATGTTAAATTTCAAAAAAATAAATTACAAACTAGTTTTTGAAAATGTTATTTTTATTACTAATCCTATTATTGATATCAATGATATTAGCTTTGGTTATTTTGATTATTTTAAAAAGTGTTTTTATATGTACTATTTTTATGTCTTTTTGTTGTAGTCAAAGATTTTGTAATAAAAAAGAAGGGACATGTTTATACATGCATAAAAGTATTTTATGTCTTTCCCTCCCAGGCTTCAAACTTTATATTTTTGGAAATAAAATGTTATTTAAAAAAATAATGAAGTATTTTCTAGGATTTAAGAAAGAATATTTTTATAAAAATGAGGATGTCAGAGTTATTTCAACACATGCGAAAAATTTAAATTTTTTTCAACAAGAGAAATTATAAATAGTTGAGTGTCTTAAAAGTTATACTAATACACATCTGTGAATTTTATTTTTATCTAGTTTTATTTTATGTAAACATAATGATTAAATGTTAAGTAGTACGTTTAACTTTAAGAATTGTCTAATTAAAAAGTTATAAAAACATAAGAATAGTTTATTATTTTTTAATTAATAAATTGTTAATTACTAATAAATTTCTGTTGTACCGTAGAAAATATAAAACTTCTAAATTAAATTGTAAGCTTTAAAAAAAGTCTATGATGTTTCCTGTGAAATGATGCTGCAAAAAGGTATTACAAGAACGATTTTCTCTTTACTAATACGTGATTGTTATTTTAATACCTTAAATATACAATTTATATAACAAAAATAATAATAAATACTAGCTTATATACCCGGGGTCACATGGTTGTACCCTTAAAATGCACCTAACTGCAACAATGTAGCGACAGGTCTAAATTTTATGATATGTGTGGTACATTGTCAAGTAATGAAAACAGACAAATCAGATAAACATTTCACTTCAACTAAACGTGATGCTTATAACAGCTTGCATAAATTTTTGGCAATCACCAAAAGTCTTCAATAACAGGCTGAACTATTTATGCCATAGCTTTATCCAAGAAGGAAACAACTACCAACTATCCAACTCACACCAACTGAAAACTTTAAGGTAACAACGTATCTAAATGGAATTTATAGTTTTCAAAAATCGGCATATTTAAAAAAATACCAATGAAGTAACTTGGACAGCTAATTGTATTGTTTTGTGTAATGCCGTCGCTCCGAGATATTAAAGTGATACATGTCATGGTGGAACCCAATATCTAAAAGTAAAAATGGTTATTTTTGTAAAAATCGGTTTATAAACCCACAAAAAACTAACTTTCAACTAAATTCGACTAAGTAAAACAGCATTATAAGTGAAACTTAATCCAGAAAGCCGTTGTATAACTAAACTTCTTCTATCTCGTTAATTTTCTCTAAATATTCAAAAATGTTGCCACAAATCAAATTTTTTAAAACTGAAATTGACAATCGCACAAGCACAACTCACTCTTATAATGTATTCAAAATTGATATCTTACTATTTTTACCAACTTTCTTACACTTAAATTTAATGGGCTATTTCGTAAGACCAAAAAGATATTATTGTACTTTAAAGACACTTTTACAGAGCCGAATAGCTTTCCTGTCCCATTTTGCATATTTTGTTATTTTTCCCATATCTCTATATTTTGTGGTTCAGTTAGATAGATTTCAGACAGAAAAACAAACAGATACACAGTCACACATTTTTAGTGTAGATTTTAAAATCAAATTCGAACCAAAGTTAATAATTATATTATAATTTCTATTTTTAAACACATTTTTAAATTACTTTCATATTAACATGTCATTTATTAGTGAAAAATAGCTAAAATTTGGTAAAAATATATTTTCAAGAATAAAGTAGTGTAGAACTAAACTTTTAGCGTAAGAAAAAAAAGCTAGGAATGTATGACAAATTCCAAGTTTCAGCTTTTTTTTTATTTTAAAGGGAAATTCTCTTTATCTTTTTTTTCAACTATGATTGCTACTACAATAGAAAGCTAAAACGATGAAACAATGGAGTGCTACAAAATCGAAACAATGAAAAGTTAAAATAATGAAACGATGAAAAGTTAAAATAATGAAACACTGAAAAATTAAAATAATGGAACAATGATAAGCCACAAAGGATATCAAAGATTGCCTATTCAATTCTCGCGTTTTAAGTAGCCTGACAATCGATATTTCTATCTACACAAAAGTTTACTTTTGAACAAAAATTCGAGCATTACTTCTAGAAATGAAAATCGCTATTTTTAGCGAGATGCTATGGGATTCAGGAACGGACTTATCAGTGCACTTTCGATGCGAAGTAATACATGAAGTCCAAAAAGAAATAATCCCAAAGATTGAATCCTCAGAAAATTGAGCGCGGTGCCTTTGATCGGTGTACATTTCTCATGGGATTTCTTCCGATAAATACTTTGAGAAATTTCGTCTTGCTTTCTCTCTACTCTATTTTTGACAGTCTTCATTTTTATGACCATTAATGATCAGCCAATTGCTACTTCCTTTAAAGTTGTGAGAGGCTGGGGAGCCCAGTCGGTTAGGCGCTCGCCTAGCATGTAAAAGGTCCCAGGTTCGGGTCCGGGCATCGCCAAAATAACTGCCGACCTATAAACGGCCCGTGCAGCCAAAATGTCCGACGAATAATACCCCGTGTAGAGGGAGTACACGTTAAATATGCTCCAAAGTCCCAACGCTGCGTAGATGTCGCCCTTAAAGGTTGCGTTGGGTGCCTACTCAGGTGTCGGATCGTCACTTGATTGTGGTTCTAAAATACGACGCCCGTCGCCAATAGCCTTCGTGTAGCTCTAGTGCGACGATAATTCAGAACTAAACTAAAGTTTTGAAGTTAGAGAAGTCGATTAGTCTAGAAAATTACGAGACTATTAAGTTACGTCAGTTTAAATTAGGTATTAGGATTCTTTTCTCCTTTATATTGTGATTGTTTTTGAATTTAATTTTCAGGATTTTAAATATAATAACGTGGGAATAAAACTTTTGGCAAAATCAGATAGGATTTTTCCGAAGTCATTGATTGTATTACTAAACACGTCACCTTGTTTTCAAAAGATTTTGAAAATTCTAATATTTTCGACAATTTAAATGATAAAAGGGTTTTTAAAACTAAACTATAAAATCTTAATATACTTACATTTATTATAATATTAGTACTTGTTATACATTTACAAATACCATAGTCGTGCAATGTTTTCATTGTGATCACAATGTTTCATTGTGTGTTATCTTTTTCTTGTAAGATTTATAATATTAAAATACATTGTTAAAATATTTCAGTTTTAAGTATATACTCTTATTAATGTATTAATAAAATCTAATGAAGATCTCAAAGCCATCTAAAATATTTCAAGCAATTACGAGTGGAAATCAGCATCATGTTCTTAAAGTGTACTTGAATATACAGTATAATTACGAAACAGCTTCCTTTCCATTATCAAAGACCTCCTTAAGCAGAGACCAACTATAGTTAGGGGCATCAGTTTACGTATAATGCTAACTCTTTAGGATTAAAATTCCAATTAGGAGTTGCTTTTATATCTTTTAATCTGTAAAACTTTCTCCTTTGAAACGTGAACGAATGTGTGAATCTTTAATTTTTTATTGTTTGGTTGAAAAGGAACCGAAATCGGTTCTAATGTTGACAATGTGTTTTACATGATAAATGCAAGTTACTCGTATTGGGGGGGGGGGGGGGGGTACTTACTTGTTGACTTGCTTTAAAGAATCTTTGTGACTTAATTGGAAGAGCGAACTCTTTGCAAACATTAATATTATAGATTGTCACATTTTCTCATTATTTTAGTAAATTATCGTAGTATGCTGTTCCTCCGAAGGGATGGAACATGTCTGAACATTTGGTTTTATCCGGTAATGGAAATAAGACGATAGTATTAGAATTTTTAGTCTTAATTTAAAAATAATATTTAGTCAATGTTTTTAATACAAGCAGATATTGTGTTCGTTTTACTAAGATTAACAAAATCAAATGTCATTAGCAATCTATATAATTACAGAAAAATTTGAAATAAATTAAATAACTTTGCGATATTATAATTTTTAGTATTATTTTTAAAATAAAATTTAGTTAGTGTTTTTAATACAAGAAGAAACTTTTTTCTCTTTACTAAGATTAGCAAAATCAAATGTTTTTAAATCAACCTATACATGCAAATATTTTTCTGAAATAAATAAATAAATAAATAAATTAAATGATTTTGCTTTTCTTAATTTGTAAGTCAGGTCATTTTTCGTTTAATATGTTTATCTACCTTATTGTAGTTAATATGTTTTAAAGATTAGATTTGTTTAATGTAGGCCGCAATTTGCTTAGCCTTAGAATAATGTATGAAAAAAGTGTATAAAGCACTTTACTTAAAAATCAGATGAATTACAAATTTAAAGTTTAACAACATATCAATAGAAACTTTGCCATATAATTTAGGGGATAACTGAAAGTTTGATCACTGTCAACAGTTTGATTTCAATCAAGTTTAATGAATTTATGCATATGTTAGCATGTAAATAAATACTATCCTATCCGTTAACTTAATAACTTTTGAGGTAAGCGGCAATAAAATTAACCGATTAACTATTCATCTTATTTTTTTTTGCCAATGAAAACGACTAATTGGGCAAGGAGAATTGAGAAATTTTGTGTTTTTGTAAGCTCTATATCTGTATTTTTTCAAATAGAATTCAACATTGGATGAATAAATATTTGTTAATTCAAAGGCTATGTTGATATTTTCAATCGAAAATTCAATTGAAATTTGAAGTAACGATTGTTTACTTGGTGTGATATTTCCTATTTTTATTAGAAATACGATATTTTTTAGTAGTATGCAAAGTACACCGAATTATTATTCATATGTTCTATTGTCGTTTCCAATGCGATCAATTGCAGACTACAGGTTTAACGAAAATTTCATGGGGCAAGCATTCTATTTTACAAGTGGGAGAATTTGTTTACTGTCATATCAATTTAATTTCAAGCAAGTATAATATATTTATGCGTTCTTTATAAAAAAGATAAAAACTATCTTAACAGGTAACTTGATATTTTGTCGGCAAGCAGCAAGACAACAGAATAACTATAGTCTTATTTTCTTTGGGGTTAATGAAAACGCCTAATTGAGTAAGAAATTGTCCCAAACGCAAATTGTAATGCGTAATTGGTAGCGTGAGAACAACTCCCATGGAAGTGGTACTTCGAGATTAGCAGGCCTCAAAGAGCTTCTTTCGAGACGGACTTTTCCCATAAATGTTGGTGCATTTCCTGACTCCGGGAAGATTAGCGCAAGTTCAGTATATTTATATGTTCTATCACGAAAAGATAAAACTCTATTATTCTCTATATAACTAATACCTATGATGCAATAAATCGAGGTTATATAATATATACATTGTATCGTATTCTTCACATTGTATAATGAAAAATTGCCTTTTATTTGTGTTAATAATATTGTATTAGATGCAAAATATTTAATTCATTTGAGTAACAATTTTATTTGCGACTATAATTTTTAGTCTTCTTTCCTTTTTTTTTAAAGAATACGTGTTCAGTATATTTGTTCTATAATGAAAAGATAAAACACTTAGATTTAAAACTATAAAGATATTCTCTATACTACTAATACCCATGATATAATGTATCGAAATTATGGTATTTACGCATTTTACCGTCTTCTTCACATTTGTATCGTAGAAAAAAGAAGTATAAAATTTCATTCATTAGATAACAATATTATACGTAACTATAATGCTTAAAAATCAGAAGTAATTATAAATGCTAAACTATCAAAATTACTTAAAAATTCTAGAACATCAGAATTACGCAAAAAAGCTAAAATATCACCAAACGCTTTTCTTTTCAAAAATTTATAATTGCTTAATGATGTAAATCCAATAGGTTTTATAGTATTTGGAACTTTCAACAGTTTTTGTCACAAATAAATATTTAAAATTCAGTGCACATCCCTTTTCAAAATTCACTTTCTACTTTCAATTTTTCCGCACTATTTCAAATACAATGATATATGTGTTTTCTTATACTTCAGTTCAACGAAAATCAATAAAATTAATGCATTTTTCATACATTAAAGCTACTAAATTTTATTTGCCTACGAGCTGAGAAAACAAGACCAACCGAATATGTTTTAATTGTCTATTGAATTAAAAAGATAATATAGAGTTTAGGAAGTTTTTTTGAGAACGTAAAAAATACTATTTGTTTGAAATATTCATTATTGAAACATAAACAGCGAAGCCAAGCACAAAAATATTCTAGGAAACACCATTTTTCAATAAAACAGTTGCATATTATCAATGTAAAATTTTTTTAGCTTCTGGCTGATTTAATTTATTTGAATTTCAAAATATGTACGCATAATGTGCAATATTGTATAATTTTAAGAATTTAACATTTCCTACTCAGTATACTACTACATATAACCGAACTTTCCCATTTTGTTTTTTTAGGAAATAGAATAAATTTTCAATTTGGTGTAATAGTAAAATTTTGTTTGTTGTGATTGTTTTGGAATTGAGAAAATATTTGTAGATAAAGAAAATGAACAAACCAAAATGCTATTTAACCACCTTTCACGAACTTAATATTTTTGGGAATATTATAATTCGATAAAACAGTTGAATATAAACAATGTAAAACTTTTTAGCCTCTGGCTGATTCAATTTATCTGAATATAAAAAAATAGGTATGCATAATGTGCAATATTGTATAATTTCAAAAATTTGAGATTTCCTGCTCTACATACAGCCGAACTTTCCCATTTTGTTATTTTAGGAAATTGTTTGTTATTTAATAAATTTTCAATTTGGTGTAATAATATAATTTTGTTTGTTATTATTTATTTGAAAGTTAGAAAATATTTGTTGACAAAGAAAATCAATAAAGCAATATGTTATTTAATAAACTTTTTCCTCTTTAAATTTTTAGATGCACCATCGTAAATAACCAACCAATTGATGTAACAACTATTTACAATAAGCTCTATACATTATTACCGCTTTCGAGAATTTGAAAATAGAAAAAAATATTCCATAAAAAATAATCTTTCAGTAGTGTCATTTGAATGAATGTACAATTCATACATATTAAAACAGAGAATTATAAAAACATTTGTTAAATTTTTTTTCTATAACTTCTTTGTAGAAAAAGCTAGAGCGTTTAGAAAATGCAGCCTTAAAAAATGTCATACATTCAATTTAAAAACAACAATTGAAATCATTTAACAAAGTTATCAATTCCTATTGTACTGTTGGTTTTTGTGACAAATACAAAAGATAGAATTGAATAGTTTTTTTCGCTTTATGTAGAAAAATAACTTTTAAAAAGAAATCTGGTAGTGACGGGACGGTGAATGTATTTTTTTTATCTTTAGATAATCATTGACAAGCAAATACTTTGTAATTTCTTTAATGATACATTTTATTTAACCATTTTTTAATGTTCTTAATTTTTTTATGTACAATTTTTTGTTCTTTTTCTTTTCAATATTGCCGAGCTTGCGTTAATATAAATATAACAGTTTTCTGCTAATAAATATAACAAAAACACCATAAAATAACTATTTACTTTAAGTAGAGTATATAAAAATTATTTTGAATTCGAAAGCTTTTACTCCAAAATAAATTGGTAAATATACTTATAAACAAGTTCTAAAGTTCTATTATCTGATAGATTTATATTGTGAGTTCAATTGTTTTAAAAATAACACGGGACACCAAATAATTTTAACTCCAATACTATGAAGCAGTACTGGAAGACTTGTCTCGTAATTTTTTTGTTGGTTGTGTTCCAAGAGAAAATGTGAGAAAAGTAAAAAAAATTACGGGGGGAAGGGTTGGGAAAGGGAAAAAATGTTAATTGATTTAGCGATGTTTGAGCAAAGCTTAACTATTTTGTGTGTTGTAGTTTTTCAAGAAATCAAGAAAACACACAAATAGAGCAAAATGTACATTTTTTTATGCACCTAACGTTTTATCATTGTTATTTTAACGAAAAACAACCTTTATTATCTTTATTTGACGATCGTGATTATTTAGCTGAATGATTGAGGATTTGAGGAAATCGTACAGCTTTTCTTTTCAAACGTCGATTATATCACTTTGTATTTGTTTTAGGAATAAGTGCATATATTTTTAAATGTTTTCTGTAAGATTTTTTTTAGGTAAAACAATTATTTCTCATTTAGAATGGGCGAACCTTTTAATTTACACAGTTAAACATAGAGCTGGTGTTTGCGGAGATGAAAGTATATTTCAATATAACTTTCTTGCTAATGTACTTCTTTCAAAACTCATTTTAAGCCTTTAGTTAAACTTTCTAGTAAAAATATGCATGTATCTGAAAACGATTTATTTAAAAAAAATCTAAATAAAAACTCTTCATTCAATACAATAAACCTTGATACACGATTTGTCATTCAGAACATCTTTGAGAGGTTTTTACGTTTAAACTAAAATTGGCGCTTCAATTAAGTTTTAAAAAATCGTAATATATTTGTTTCTTTAGATTTTTAAAAATTCACGCTTTATCGTGCTAAATAGGCTAATATATAACGCAAAACATACAAGCTTCCAACTAAAATATAAAAAGATACCCCAATGCTGAAAATACTGGTGTTTTAAAAAACTGAGACTTGAAACTTTCAAAAAAAATTATGTTAAAATTAACTTATCTCTGCCAAGCTCACATCCATATTTAAATATAAATATATGGTATTAATTTTTACTTAGGCACAGTCGAGCGATCAAAAGTTAAGATGAAAATTCGATATTTCGAATCAATTTTTCAGTTCTTTGTTACCTCAAAGAGTTTTTAACTGTGTAAATTTAATTTCACGAATGTACATAGCCGTACCGATATAAAAAATTATTTGCTCATCAAATACTACTGCAACCTATCAGACATCTATGGTTCGGAGCTATAGATTAATCATAGAACTTCCGACGACGCAAAATAGTACATGTCGTCCAGAGTTCAGTAATGGAAAAGATTGAGTCTTCATAAAATTGGGATTGGAGCTTTTAGATCGATGTGTATACATCACATCACATTTATTCCGATTAATATATTGTCCGAGATTTCTACCTTCTCTATTATTAAAATCCAATCTCTTATTCAATATTAATGCTTCAATTAAGCACGCCTTCTTAAGGTAAAAGATCACAGACCGACAGTTCAAATATTGAATTTTCAGTTAAAATTTATCTCGCTTAAATCTGTTTTTTGTAATGGCTTACAGTTTTGAAGGATTTACATTCAGAGACGAGGTTCCTTGCCTTTAAAGGGATATTTTTTTATACTAAACTATTATTAGATAAACGCAATACTAGTCTTAGAAATGGTGTATCCTGTCCCTTCAAAGGTTTTAAAGTTAATGAGTATGTTTTAATTTTTTTGCGAATATTCATATAATAATGTAAGAGATTTAAGATTGGAAGATGGCAAAACTACCCGTACCTTAAAAACTTTTTATAACAGAAAAAAACCCAATCAAGTATTTGAAATGTTATTTAGCGTTTCATTCTAGAAAAAAGAACTTAGTCAAAAAAAAGTTATAAAACTTGCATTTTAGCTTTATTATAAAAAGAAGATATCCTTAAAATGGAAGGAACAAGGCTATCAGAGCTTGAATTTTTTTATAAAGGTTTTTCCTTTAACTAGAACATAGATCTTTTCTTAACATTTTTTAGTAATTTTTCGGTTATAAAGGGTTCGGTTGAAAGTTTCATACACTTTAAGAAATACTGTGCAACATTACACCAATTCTGGAATCCGGTATTTAACCTTCTAAAGACAGCATGGTGAATCAAAAAGATTATAAAAAAGTAGATAATGGAGTTGTTTTACGTCGTGTATGGCAACAGCTCCAACGGTTTTCTGCCATTTGTTGACTGGAATTACTTATGTTTTGATATTCGAAAATGAGTTTAAGAATATTTTACTTAATAAATTTTTTTAGATGCCAACTTCTTGCTGTGCTGTTGGTTGCTCAAAACGTTTGTTATAGAAAGCTTGCATAGGAAGAACAAAATTCTTTTCATCTACTATATCGGTCATTTTGAGAGTGCAACCGAAGCAACTAATGAAATCCATCACGGATACAAATGAAAACAAGATCGTTACATCATCTGAAACATTCTCATTCTAACAAGTCGAAACGAAGCTAACGTAAAACGAAGTTCTTGCTTCTTTGAAAACCGGAGTTGATACTTCGCTACACTTATGTAAATGATTAATCCGTTTTGAATGTAATATAAGAGAAAGAACAAAAACAGTTTTATTTGGAAAATTTAATTTAATGCGTTCTTGGTATTATCCCTCTGTGGGATACAGACGTTGAAACGCATCACCTGCTTACCCATCACCTCGGGGCCCGCATGGCCGAGTGGTTTGGACCATTACGCTAGCAGTCTGCGCGCTGTAAGGGGGCGGGCTCGATTCCCGCCTTCGGCTGGGTGTACTTCCTTTCTCTGTGACAGTAAAAATTCTTTCTGTGTCTGTCTTACTTGACGAAGGCTTCATAAGCGGGTTTCTGATCAAGCACACAAGCCGGAATATATATGTACCTACCCCCCCCCCCCATCACCTCACCATCGCTTATCTCTCAGAGTGTTGAAACAAATAACGAGAGCTAGGCTACACAAAATTGTATTTCTAAAAGTACATAATACTATAATCTGTTCATTAATTTATGACGCATAAGAATACATAAACTATACCAATGAGAGCTCTCCTTTTCTTATCAATAACAACTTAACTGAAACCGTCAAACGCAACGACAAATTTCTATACATTTAAGAATTAATGAATCGTGATTTATTTTATCTGAAGGAAATCAGATAATTAAGAAAAAATTATCACATTGTGTTCACTGGACTAATGAGATCACTTAATTGGTTGGGAAATTGTCCGGAAAGCCAATTGATTGCATTTGGTAATGCGTAATCGTAGCGGAAAAATGACCCTAATGGAAGCACTAAGTCGAGTTACCCTCCAAAATCAACTTAATGTTATTATTAAGTTTAGACTTTCTTTTAACCGTACACATTTTCATTGGATTTCCGCATTAACCGGACGACTTTTTTAATGCTTAAAATGTAAAATTAGGGTCAAGTGGGGTAAGTGTGATAAACAGCTCTTGTAACTTTGGGAATCATTCTAAAAATCTGAAAGTTTGCAATATATAACATTAGACCACTTATACTTAAAGTAAAAAGAAATATTGACTTTAAATAATAGTTTAAAGATAGTTTTGAGCTTTTGAATTTAAGTGCAACTGTCTGTTTTTTTTCAAATTCGAAAGGTTTTCTTCCAAATTCCATAAGTGTCATATTTTTATAAAAATCATGTTGTTTTTTCTTTCTCTGTTAGTAAAAAGAATAAAGGTAAAGATATAAAACTGTTTTGGTTTATTATTTCACATGTTGTGAAGTATGGAAGTACAATCACAGTTACCCCTCAAAATATCTGCTGTGGGTAACTGTGATAAGTGACATGGGGTAAGTGTGATAATCCAAAACACTCCATTTACCTTGTGCAAAACATACATAAATATTAAACAAAATTATTATATTATTAAATTATAAATTATTATTTAAAAAATGAATAAAAGGAAATGGCATTTCATTTCATAATATGCCAGAGGATTTTGAATTAGAAATACCAAAAGCTGACCTTTCTTCTGGATGCTACATTCTTGTTGCCTTTAAAAAAACGCATGGTAAAGCACTTTTTGGGACAAGTTCAGTCTGAAAATGAGGTGAATTGAGAGGGGATTACTGTAAAATTTCTTATATATGATAGCATAACAAAGACATTTTCATGGCCAAATATAGATGACGTGTGTATAATTGATGAGGACGATATTGTTTTGAACCTCCCATGTCCAAATATGGACCGAAGAGAACGTCTGTATTTTTCGCAAGATTTTGAAAATTACAATCTGTAAAAAAAAGCAGTTTAACTAATAATAAAAATTGAATAGCGCCATAGGTATTTTGACTTTAAAATTGTTTGTTTCTTTTACATCCTGACCTGACTTAAGTTTATAAAATTACAACATGAACCAAAAACGAAAATTCTCAATATTTTTTTACTTTTCTTATCCGTATATTTCTAATAAGATGTAAAATGCTAATAAATTTATGTTTATATTAAATTGTTAAGAAAAATGTATGCTAGGTAATTTATATGGCTTGAAATCACTTATTGCAACTGAAATCACACTTACCCACATCAAAATCACACTTACCCCTATGTGGGGTAAGTGTGGTAAAACAGCAATGGATTTTGAAATGCAAATTTTATTCACTTAAATTTGGAATTCAAACATATAAATTTTTTCCTACATAGGTATGTTTCTTATAATAATTCACTATCAATTTTAGGATTTGGAATTTACTTGAAGCAGAGAACTAATTTTTTAAAGGAAAAATGCAGAAACCCTATCACACTTACCCCACTTGACCCTAGCATCCTAGACCCTATCCATATGATGCTGATAAAAAAATGGTGAAAGTATGTGGCAAGTTTCTGACTTTCTAGGTTATTTTAATAGTCTGTAACTTGTTATGTTTGAATATATAGAATAAAATAGCATATTACTTAAATTTTGTAGTATTTGTAAGGAAAATATCAATGTAAAAATGTGGAATCAAATGTATATTTAAACCTTAATTAATTTCACTCCTCCGGTTGAAGCAGATTTTCGTTTTACCGGTGTCTAATGTAGTGTATTCTTTTGTATAGAGGCAAATGTTAATTTGTGTATTTATTAATTTTATGACCAATGTAATAATTCAGGTTTTTATAATAAATATATTTATATATAATAACTATATACAGGGTGTTCCAAAAATGACGGTCATTGAAAATAAGCCATGGCGATAGTTTTGGGTAAAATCAATTCTTTTCAACTTCTTATTTTTTATTTTAAAAAGTAGATTCAATATTCTTTCATTGAACTCTACTGAAAAACATTGCTTGTAAGCTCATGTGTCAAGTGATATGCAAGTGTAAACTTGTTTCCATGTGAGTTTTAGAGTAAAATACCTTTTGTATAAAATGTAAAAGACTTTTACTTAGGGCCCTGTAGCAAAAATGTAATATGCTGCCAAAATCTATTTTTAAGTAATATTATGTATGACTTAATTCTGTAACAGTATTTTTTAAAGATCTTAAGTTTACAGTAACCTACAGGAAACAAAATATAAAATTTATGAAATTCAGGCATTCATTTGAAAACATTTACGAAATTTTTTGTTTATGCCTATTCAACTTTAAGGCCAGAGAAGCTCTTCGTGACGTCTTACTATCAGTCCTCTTCGGTTTGAAGTACTAAGCCTGTTGGCCCACTGCCGACTACACTTTTCAGATTCCGAACAGGTTTCGTTTTTATCTTTCGTGACAGCCAATAACCCGAACCGGACGGATAGTATGAAAAGACAGACAGCCTTATCAGTTAAGACGGCCGTGCCTAGGTAAACGGGTCTCTCTTAAAGGTTAACTTGTAGTGTTTCTAGCAATTTCAGTTTGAAAAAAACAACTTTATAAATATGAAATCACCGCTATTTTCAAGAAAACCTCAATAAATTGTACCAATTACATTGATGTATCAAAGAAGAGAAATCCAATCCATTAACACAATTCGGGAAATTTCTCAAACAATTAGGTCTGTCTTACAACATTTGTATATTTCATTGTTTACCATATATTTGGACTAACCCTACGTTGTTTATGCAAAAAGCATGAAATCACTAAAAGAACCATGTTCTAGAGAAATGCATTTGACCAAAAGAAATGGATAAAACATTTATTAGATGGCCAATAATATTTTTCGTCCATTTTTTTCTTTCTATTTTCAGATAAAGTTTGAAAATAGTTTCTTTGATATTTTCGAAATGCTTTGAAGTAATTTATCAAAGAACAGAAATGTACTTTTCCTTAAAATGTGTAAAAAATAGTTACGCATTTTTTTTGGATTTTATAATAGTTAAAATGATGTTTGCAATAAACTTGTGTTTACGTGTAGAAAAACACAATTTACACAACATAGTTTACATACTCAAGAATAAGTGCAATTTCAATCATGGAAAAATTATTAATAGCTTGTGGCCTACCTGGTATATAAAAAAACCCATAAATTTTCAACTATTTTACTATAGGAAGGATGAATTAAACATATAAAAATCCATGCGCATTTATCCCTTGGGCTCTTTAAGTATATTTGGATTTTTAAAATAGTTATTTATCAGATTTAGTTCTGAATATGACGATAATAAATTTATCTTCTGTACCTTGTTAAATTTTCTGTATTTGTTACGAAATAAAAGTTATTATAGTCATTCAATTTTTCAAGAAGCGCTTATAATATGAAAACGAGACATTCTACGTTTATATTTCTCCACGAGTATAAACACTCAGCCCGGAATCAAGTTACAAAGATATTTAACCACTTCCCAATAAATTATCTGAAATGCAGCCGAGTTGCAGAAAAAGAAAAGAATGGAAAGAGATAAGTAAAACACGGTTAAGGAAATAAACGTTCATGTTGGACATGTTCCAAGCGAAAATGTGAGAAAACCAGAATAAATCATCAAGAAATAAAAACAGTAACTCTCCTTTTGCGATACTAGATTGTGGTATCATCTCTTTTGACATTCGGGTATTCTTGAATATTTTTATGTTTGTTGCCGGGTCATAGGAAGTTTTTAAAGCAACAGTGGCACACTCAATTGCATTTTAAATACAAATCTTCAGTCAATACTGTTTTCACATTAGGTTTTGCCCCATAACAAAACTGCTATCTTATCGTGAAGACTTTATTTCACTTAGGAAAATTTCCTTTTTAAGGGGATACGGTACCCAAAAATTGGTCAAAATATCGATTTTTCAGTTTTTACTTTTTATTATTTACAATATCTTTTTGAAAATTGTTTCATAATTATATCTCCGGTAGAAAAAAAAGTTATTAACTATTTTCTGGAGTCATTCCTATATGTTAAAATACGTGTTTCGTCTGCTTTTAACCTGTTTTCTCTGTTTCGCGTTTTTTTTCAATTCTTGTGTTTAATAAATCTCTAAGACTTTTTTGCTATTGAAGTTAGAATTTTGAAATTGTGAACCTGTGTTTTTATATAAATGGTGCACAAAATTGTGCATGGAATAAGGTCTACTATGTATAGTTTTTTTTTAAAATTTAAATGCAATAATTTGTATTTTTTGTGTTTTTTTTTAGATTTTCAGTATAAATGCATGTTTCCTTTTAACTGTAGCTCACATTTTAAAATCCATGCACAGTTCTTGAACAAATAGTTTTAAAAACAAACTATAAAAGTGTGGTGGAGTTATTCTCAAAATTAAAAGAGGAGTAGCGTTTTAAAAAAAAATTCAAAATTTTGACTTTTTTTAAATAAATTAAAAACTACTTGTAAATATTTGTTTTTATTGCTCGAAAAGGTTTATTTAGAGTGAATATTATATAAAACCACTATAATTCACAAGTTTATATTATTAGTTCTAGAAATAATGTTTTGGGTACCGTATCCCCTTAGAGGTCAACACTTCTGGTCTGTCTTAAGTTACGACTGTTTAAAATATTTACTAATTAAACGTAAATATTTAAATGAGGTCAGTAGCGTCTCTTTGAATGACTTTTATTTTATTTATTTTTATTAAAAGTAATGTTTTTTTAAATTTTTAACACGAGTGAGAACGAAGCTACACTTTTGATTTGTTTCAAGTTTTGTCTGCATGAATAGTTAAAGCGAGTGGCTTTTATTTCATGAGACCGTAGGTCGAGTGAAATAATGACAAGAGCTTAATAAAGTATTATTTGGCACGTGCTTGCTTACAATATTTTTTATAACGTGCAAAAAAGTATTTCTACCAATGAGTGATTTTCAGGACATCATTTAGTTTCCATGGCGATATTCGAAAATGCAAAGTAGCCGGATCAAATGTTACTATAAATATGCATGTTAAATAAAAGTATTGTTTAGAGTGAAATTTGTGTTCTTACTTTTGTCTTATTTAATTTCCTTTAATAATTTTTGTAGTACTTGTAGTTTCCATGGAGATTAGAAAATGTAATTGTAATGAACCAATAGAAATAAGTGAGTTTCATAACATCTTTAGTTTCCATGAGTTTCATGAATCATTGTTTCTACCATCAGAACTCTTATTTAATTACCGCACTATGCCGAAAGTAACTTTCGGCACTGTCTGTGAGTAAGCACGTAAAGTGTATTTGCAAACGATTTAGAATAAATATGATATAAAAAAGGAACTTTTTTTAAGTTGTTATAATAGTTTTATGCACAAGTGTGAAAGTAAACTTTAACAGTGATTTTATTTCAGAGCGGACAGCGAGTGAAATAATGACACGTGTTTTAAAAAGTTTACTTTTCACACGTGTTTCATACACTATTTTTTATAATTACGTGAAAAAATCAAATCTCATTGGTTCAAAAATAATTCACGTGCTAATTTTTTACGTAAAGAAGATCGGCATCGATAAATCTCTGGAACTACAAAAGGCAAACCTATTTTTAGTTTAAAGCCTAACATTTGAACATGGATACTGATACGAATTTTGAGCCTCTAGAAGAGATAGAAATATAGAAACTTTTCACCTTTTCGTAAATTTTTCTTGATTTTTCCGGAAGCATATTTGAAGTAACATCATTAGCTGCTATTTTTATCTCTTCTGGAAGCTCAAAATTCGTATCAGTATCCATGTTCAAATGTTTTACTTTAAACTAAAAATAAGTTTGCCTTTTGTCCAGAGATTTATCGCAGCCAATCTTCTTTACGTAAAAAAATTAGCACGTGAATTATTTTTGAACCAATGAGATTTGATTTTTTTCACGTAAGTTTTACTTGAAATATTGGCATCTTATAAAAAGAGTGAAAAAAGTACTTTTTTTCACTGCTTTTGGGTGAAAAAAAGTAATTTTTTATCACTGTTTCTAAAAAGTATAACTTTTCGCACGCGTCTGATATTAAAATTACAGTGTAAAAGTCGGATTTTTTTCACGCAATTATGAAAAATATATTTACTTATTAAACGGAAGTATTTAAATGAGGTCAGTAGCGTTTCTTTGAATGACTTTTATTTTATTTATTTTTATTAAAAATTATGGGTTTTTTTAATTTTTAACACGAGTGAGAACGAAGCTACACTTTTGATTTGTTTCAAGTTTTGTCTGCATGAAATATATTTACTAATTAAACGGAATTTTTAAATGACAGTAATAAGTATTTCATCTGAATTTATTCCGACGATTATTATAAGCTTATATTTATGTCAAATCAGACTTTTCAAATCTAATTTTAATGTTTTTTACTTACATTAAAGTCTTGGTTTGGCAATGACATCTAATTGTATCGTTTTATGTATTGCCGTTGCTCCGAAATATTAAAAAGATACATATAATGGCGGAACCCAATATCAAAAACTGGAATGGTTTTTGTAAAAATCGGTTTATAAACCCACAAAAAACAACTAACTTTCAACCAAATTCAACTAAGTGTATTAGCATTATAAATAAAACTTACCAGAAAGCAAAAGTAAATTTCTTCTACCTCTTTAATTTTCTCCAATAATTCAAAATTTTTTGCCACAAATCAAAATTTGTAACTGAAATTGATAATCACACAAGCACAACTCACTCTTATAATGTATTCGAAATTTATATCTTACCATTTTAACCAACGTGCTTACACTTAATTTAAATTTCCTATTTCGTAAGACCAAAAAGATATTATTTTATGTTAAAGACACTTTTACAGAGCCGAATAGCTATCCGGTTCCTTTGCGTATTTATTCACCTTCCCCAAATCTCTATGTTTTATGGTTTAAATGGAGATGAATTTCAGACAAACATATCCACAATCACACTTTTTTAGTTAATATTTGAAACTCAAATTCGAAGCAAAATTAAGTATTGCGACGGCATAAAATATATTATAAGTTCTATTCTCAAACACATTTTTAGAATTAGTTTCATATTAACTTACGTCATTTATTAGTTGAAATAGCTTAACTTTGTTTACGAATATATTTTCAAAATATAGTAGTGATTTTTTTTTGTTTAAGAACGAAACGCAGTTTTACCGTATGGAAAAATTATCGACAAATTCCATTTTTCAGGGTTTTTTTTATTTTAAAAGTTATTGTTCTTTAAAAAAGGCTAATTATTCTTTTTCAACTATGGCTGCTACAACAATGAAACAATGGAGGGCTACAACAATGAAAAATGAAATAGCTGGAAATGATATCAACGATTGTCCTAAATTTTCGTATTTTAAGTAGCCTGAAAATCGATATTTCTAACAACAAAAAGAATTACTTTCAAACATAGATTCGAACATTAAATCTGGAACTGAAAAATCGCCATTTCTAAAGAAATGCTTAGGGATTCAGGGAAGGACTTATCAGTACACTTTCGATGCGAAGTAATACATGAAGTCCAAAAAGAAATAATCCTAAAGATTGAATCCTCAGAAAATTGAGCGCGGTGCTTTTGATCGGTGTACACTTCTCATGGGATTTTTTCCGATAAATACTTAGAGAAATTTCGTCTCGATTTCTCCCTTCTCTATTTTTGACAGTCTATATCTTTGTGATCATTAATGTACTTCTTTTAAAGTTTTGAAGTTAGAGAAGTTGATGAGTCAAGAAAATTGCAAGACTTGTAAGTTACGTAAGTTTAACTTAAATGTTATGGTTCTATTTTTAGATTACCATTCTATATTGTGATTGCTTATTAATTTAACTTTTGAAATAATAACACGTAAATAAAGTTTATATTAAAATAAAATCGGATTCTTTCGATGTCATTTATTGTATTACCTAAAAAGGGCCAACTTATATTCAAAAGAAACCTAAAATTTAACTATCTTGATTCACGTTATTAATAAAAAGTATTTTAAATCTTAACTTAAACCCAAAATTATGCTATAGTTATTAAATACATGTTTTGTATACTTGCTAATTGCTTAAATATTTACAAATACAGTTGTAAAATTCATGCAATGTTTTCATTGTGATTACTAATATCTTATTTTGTAAACTTCATAATATTAAAATACATTGTTAAAAGATTTCAGTCCCAAGTACTAGTCTGTTTTTTGTATTAATAAAATCTAATGAAGATTTCAAAGCCGTCTAAGATATTTCAAGCAATCATGAGTGGAAATCAGCAACATGATCTTAAAGTGTACTTGAATATACAGTACAATTACGAAACAGCTTCCCTACAATTATCAAAGACCTCCTTAAGCAGAGTCCAAATATCGTTAGGGGCATCACTTTAAGTATAATGCTAACTCGTTAGAATTAAACTTCCAATTAGGTGTTGCTTTTATATCTTTTAATCTGCAAAACTTTCTCCATTGAAACGTGAATGAATATGTGAATCTTTAATTTGCCTTGTCTGGTTGAAAAGGAACCGAAATAGGTTCCAATGTTGACACTGAGTTTTACATGATAAATGCAAGTACTCGTATGGGCGGGTTACTTACTCGTTATCTTGTTTCAAAGAATCTTTGTGACTTAATTGCAAGAGCGAACTTGTCGCAAACATTAATATTATAGATTGTCACATTTTCTCATTATTTTAGTAAATTATCGTAGAATGCTTTCCCCCTAAGGCGTTGAAAAATGCTAGAACAATTATTTTAATCTGGTAATGGAAACAAGACAATAGTATTAGAATTTTTAGTCTTAATTTAAAAATAAGATTTAGTCAATGTTTTTAATACAAGCAGATATTGTGTTCGTTTTACTAAGATTAACAAAATCAAATGCCATTAGCAATCTATATAATTACAGAAAAATTTGAAATAAATTAAATAACTTTGCTTTTAATGCTTTGTCAGTAAGGTCATTTTTCGTTTAATCTGTTTCTTTTCTGTATTGCTTTTAAAGCTTAGATTTTGCTAAATTTTAACCACAATTTATTTAAGTTTAGAATAATGTTTAAAAAATTTGGATAGATTTATTTCCAAATCACAGATTAACTATAAATTCAAAACATTTAACAGCAGATCAGTAGAAACTTAGCCATAAAAGTTGTCTTCGGGCTGAACCTCTTGAAGTGAACAGTTTAGAAAACTCTTTTTGGTATTATGAATAGTTAGTGTTGGTTAGTTCTTTTTCAGTCTGTATAAACCAGATACTGTGCTGTCTCCCATAGACTAATGTACCATTTAAATGCAATCCAAGTCCAAAGCAAGTATTTCATGAATCGAAAAACGTGTTCTGCATACAGCAAACCACAATTACCCTTATAAAATAAGATTTATGGATTGGTTTACATTTTAAAACTTATTATAACGAAATAAAACATTTTATAGTTCATTTTATAAATAAAAACCTTTTTAAAAAATTATATTCAAATTATTTCTATACGCATTAACGGGACCGCTTAATGATAATCTTTGTCTATAAAGGAAGAATTTCTGAATGACTGAATCATGTATCAACGAAGAGATAAAACTATTAAAAGGCCAAATGTGAAATTTTAGGAGCTTATTCTTTTTATACTGAAAGCGTAATTTTAGAAGCGATTTTTGAAAATTCGCACTCAAACTTTTCGAGAATGGCAGAATGCGACCAATTTTTCTATAGTACTGTGCATTGTTGAATGATAAGAATTTATGTTAACTTTTTATTTTAAATTTGAAAGAAATTTCAATGCGACAAAAATTGTAATTTTAGCACTTAAAAAATCAGGTGTATTTATTTTAAGATTGCAATCTGAACATGTTTTTTTAATGTATTCATTTAAAATGTTTATTTCAGTCTTAATGCTTAATAATATTTACTTCATTCGATTTAAATGTGATGTGTATAAATGGAAATAACTGGAAACATCGAAGAATATTGTTCCGTTCTTTATTTATTGTCATGTATGGTACAGACTTGATGTCTACGGAAGTCCGGGAATTAATAGTGGGACATGTTGTAGGAGAGATATTTGCTACGGCGGTGTGTCCCATGACTAGAATATGGAGATAGTTATTTTATCTATGTGCTTAATGCATTTTCATATCGTGGGGTTTATATCATCATATCAGTATGGTTATAGTATCCTGATATGTGTGCTGTCGCTATGTGTGTGATACTCGTTGGGAGGTCTTTTGAGATTTTTACTAAGATGGGGCAGTTGCGTAACAATGCCTTAGTTTCGGTGGAGCCAGTGGATGACACTTTCTCAGGCTGTAAAGTCTCAATCAATGACAGCACCATAGAGATCATAGTTAAAGTATTAGATTGGCAGATCACGTGACCTCCAATGCTAACGACAGGACGCGCGTGGAGGCAAAAATAAGAGGGCAAAATGGCCAGTGTTGCTGCCACTTTAAGGAGAAAAATACTACGAAAAAATACCATTTAATTCTAAAATTACAAAAAAAGTATCGTAAAAATACTAGCTGCATTTTGAAATCGTTTCAGTGACTTTAAATCGTTGTCTAGTATTTTTTTTTGTAATTTTACAGTTAAATGGTATTTTTTCGTAGTATTTTTCTCCTTAAAGTGGCAGCAACACTGGCCATTTTGCCCTCTTATTTGGCCTCCATGCCCGTCCCGTCGTTAGCATTGGAGGTCACGTGATCTGCCAATCTAATACTTTAACTATGATATCTATGGACAGCATCCGCTCCAATGATATTAGGAGGCTCAAGAACAAATGGAATTGTTTATGTTCCCTGAGTGGCCAACCTTTGAGCCAATGAAGATTTTTTAGGCGGTCCCCGTGTTTTGTAGTGTTTCTTCGTGTGAGACTTTTAAAACAGAATAGAACTGTAAACTTAAGAGAATAGAACTAAAAAATTGAACTAATGATTCTAGAAATCTTGTATGTGTGTAAAAGAACAATGTTTCTAGCTGTAGTCAACATCCATTTGATATGTGACATTTTGAGAAATATCTCTGGAACCACCATTAAAATATCTTATGATTCTTAGCCTAATCTTTGTACTATTTATTTATTAATTTTTCAGAGAGGGAGCATTATAATAACTTTGAACCTTAAATTAATGATGTTTAAATTAATTAAACTTAATTATGATGTATTATGTAATCTAAGTACTAGCCACTCTACATTATTTATTCAATACTATACGATCACAATAGAGAAGTAAAAACGTGTAATATATTACATTACGTGAAATATTACAATATGGTGCAGGAAAGTGATCAGGGGATCGATTGGCATAAATTAAAAGTGAACATAATAAACAAGTCACGGTTATTAAGGGTACAACCGTGCGACGTCGGGTTTATGAAGGCAGTGAACATATAATTTGGGTATTGTTTCATTAATGTATGAAGCAAATATTATGTGTGAATCTATGCAACCAATTTGTTTTCATTAACGTTATGTAGAATTTTAACGATCTGTTAAATTATGTAATGATTAATTAGCCCTTAAATTCGGAGGACAATTTATTTTTAAGCACTGACTTGAACTATACAAATATATTTACTGTTACAAAAGACGACTAAAAAAATTAAAAAAAAACAATTCCCATCTCGCACTTTCACTACCTAAATTCCACAAAATAAGTACAATATAAAAATTTTATATAAATAAAATTTCATAAATTTAAATTAAAAATTGCATATTAGGTTTTTTAATTATTAGCTATATATGCCCGGTGTTTCACGAGTGTACCCTTAATATAGTTGACTTGTAAAATACGTCAACTTTTATTTTATGCCAATCGATTCAATCCATTTACTGGTGAGCACTCCATGAGGATACTATATATTCCCCTACCCCATGCTAATTTTAGAGTAATACTTTTTTTTCAAATTTGGAGGTCCAACTATATACTGGCATTTATACGAGTTTTAGGGCTTCCCGTAGACCGCCTTTAAAAATTCAGAAAGTGAAATAGTAAAACAGTCATTCCAGTTTTGTTTATTGCAACCAAATGGTCTTCACTTTTTCGCTATGATGAAGGACATTTATTTTTCTCCAAAACTGCAGTTTTTAACTGTGACTTTGAAGTATATCTCATTTGCCTAGCACGAAATTACAATTACATAAGGAAACAACTTATGGAATGCGTAGATAATATACATAAAGGTAAAGTACATAAAAAGTAAAACATACAGTAAAAATAAAAAGAATATACAAAGTTTATATATATTATACCTTTATATATACAATCTGCGCATTGCTTTATTTCCTGAATCACAGTTCAGCACTTCACTTCATCTGCTGATGATGACTACAAAGAACCGCCATGTGTGGATAGAATTGACTTTACTGAGAAATATTATGAAGAGCTAGAATAGTCATCACCATTCTTGCCATCGGACATTGTAGCAGATCCGTTTCAATTACCTACAACACGTCTCACAAAAATTTCTGTAATCCATAGATATCATGAATGCACCATGCACATAAGACTGGGAACGAAAGAGACATATACCATATCCTATGACCGGGAACATTTTATAAAGTACAACTATCTACTTAGGTATAAATATTACTCCAAATTTCCATCAATCCTTTTTGTAAACATCAAATTTAAATCAAAAATAATATTAAAATCGGTATGTAGTTTTTATTAAAATCTTACCTTTCAATAAGCGTTATTCAGATGATTTTCTTGTAAATACTTTTAATTTATTTATTATAAATATTTCCATTTAAATTAATGCCAAAAGCTTTCGTTTAATCCACGTCGCTAAATAATTTTACCTTTTTAGATAATGACGAAGTTCGCCATAACATGAAATTATCATGCAAAATCGTATAATGCAAGTTAAATAAAAGAGATCGCATGAATAAATAGTAGTAATACAAAATTCTAAGTTTATAAATAATTATTTTTTAAATATTTTTAAATATTGTTTTACTCACTACATTAATGCCGATTGTATTTACTAAGGAACCAAAAGTATTATTAAAAAGCAAATGAAATTATTAATTCATTTCTTGGCACCGAACGAACCTTTTCGTGGTTTCGTGGTGTGAAAGTAGTCATAAATTTTAGAAACTGCCACAAACTTACTTCTATTTGACAAAGCAGTTCAACAATTGAAAGAGAAAGTGTATGGAGTTGATAGGTGACATCTTTGAAAAATGTTTTTGTGATAATGGATGGAGGTTCAAGAATCATCTGAATCATAAATCCTTGCTATATCATTTAGAATAAATTTATTTTCGTAATAGTGTTGGTATAATGACTTTTAAAATATTTAGTACGGTTTTTAGTTTCAAAATAAGAGATAAAAACTAAAAAACTTGTACAAATCACTTAAGACTCCCATATGGGTTTAAATCTAAATTTCAGTAAATGCAAGTTTTGTAAAAACATTTATGACTGTAACTTTTGAATGAGGTGACATTTGAAATAGTTCGACATAAGTTTTATGGGTAGGGGGATAGGGTAGGGTACATATATATTCCGGCTTGTGTGCTTGATCAGAGACCCGCCTATAAGCCTTCGTCAAGTAAGACAGACACAGAAAGAATTTTTACTGTCACAGAGAAAGGAAGTACGCCCAGGGCGAAGGCGCGAATCGATCCCGCACCCGTTACAGCGCGCAGACTGCTAGCTTAATGGTCCAAATGGTCAATCCCTGGGTGTACTTTCCTTTCTCTGTGACTGTAAAAATTCTTTCTGTGTCTGCCTTACTTGACAAAAGCTTATATAAGCGGGTCTCTGATCAAGCACACAAGCCGGAATATATATGTACCTATCCCTTACCCCCCCCTACCCGTACTTGATTGAAAACCGCAGACAAAATGAAATCACTTTAAATCATCGAGTGGGGAAAGCAAGCAATCTCCAACTTATCATAACTACTAGTTGTCGTAACTAGTAACTATATGTAGTATAAGTTTATATTATACTCATTATAATATAAGTCATTATTGGGTCTCAATGGTTTTAATTTTTTGAATCTCAATTAGCATGGTTCAGATCTTGAATGGCAACCGAAATGCTGTATGAAAATAAATTATTTCTCGAGTTTCGATTGGTGAATCAATGTCACGTGGGAATAGAGCACATATCGAAGGAGATGCAGGGATGAAATCTGGAAGGTACATATATATATATATATATATATTATATATATATATAATATATATATATATATATATATATATATATATATATATATATATATATATATATATATATATATTAAAATATATATATATATATATATATATATATATATATATATATATATATATATATATATATATATATATATATATATATATATATATATATATATATATATATATATATATATATATATATATATATATATATATATATATATATTATATATATATATATATATATATATATATATATATATATATATATATATATATATATATATATATATATATTACTCTTATACGCGCCCAAAATTTTCCTTATATTTCTATCTCTGAAATGGCATCAATCGAAATGAACAAAAATACTACTAATTTCAAAATGGCCGACTGAAAACAACAAAAAAGTGTTTCTTCAGGAATGGCTTGAAAAAAGGAAAAATAACTATAAATATTATGCTCAATGTATTTTTTTGAGAAAAGCACTACGAAATAACACAAGGATTGACAATTTCGGGAATAGCTGCAATAAGGCCAAAAAAGGAAAAAAAAACCATAAATATTGTCTGCAAAACATTGTTCGATACGGCAGTAAAAGTTTTTTTTGAATAAAAACACAACGATTTATAAAAAAAAAGTGGAACGTTAAAATGCCGAAGAATTGATTTAAAAAAAGTAAATAATTATTTAAAATCGTTAAGAATATAATTAATAAGATTGGTATAAAAAAATCTTCATAATAAATTATGGGCATTTAAGATTTAAATGGATTAACATTTAGTAATTAGGAATGCATTTGCTAATTTCGCCACAGGTTGGGCGGAACGTTAATGTATGAAAATTTAAATTATAATTTCAATACGTCGTTTTTCGTCATATTTGCGAAATATTTTCGCAATAATAAGCGTTAATTTGTAATTATTTTATTTTAAAAGGATACAAAAGGCAAATAACCTAAAGGACCATTCCGGATTCGGCGCCAGTCGAAAATGTCGCCAAGTCAAAATTACAACAAAAAACCGAGCGTCTGCTGAGTCTGTGAAATGACACCAAATAATTACTTAAAATGCTGCTCAAAACTAAAAATGTCTGCTGAGAAAACAAGAAAGATTTCCTTATTAAAGATTATCGTGGCATTTGCGATCGTAGATCTTAGCGATATTTTAAAATAAGAAAATCAGAACTCAACAGTTTGCTGCAAGTTCAAAACAATGTGCAACAAAAATAATTTAAGAAATGAGTTCTTTTAATAATTAATGATTAATAATATTTTAAATATATTAATACTATTTAAGAATTCTTAACGATGCAAGAAATTGACAGGATCAACTTATCAACAAAGTAGCAAAATAAATTCTCTAATGCAAACAGAATACATAGAAAAAACTGAACTATTTGATAATTATTCGCTTAAAATACGATAAGTGGCGATTTTTGTAGGCAATGACTGCCATAATACCAATTTGGCGAAAACATTGCCGGACATGTTCCTTAAGGTTAACCCTTAAGGCTAGACTAAAATATTTCAATGAACGGTGAGCGAGCGAAGCGAGCCAAAGGGAACTGCGCAAGCAGTTCCCGGGGGTTGGCGAGCGATAGCGAGAAGGGGGCGTGCCCCCTAGTTTGAAATAAACCAATAAGCATGTTTCAAATCTTAAATGGCAACAGAAATGCTGAATGAACATAAATTCTTTCTCGAGCCTCGATTGGTGAATCAATATCACGTGGGAACAAGCACGAATCGGACAACCAATCGAAGGAAATATATGAATGAAAGATGAAAGCAACTACGTCACCTTAAACGAAATACTATAAAAATGGTTTTGGTCTTTGCACTTGGGTCGTCCTGAATTCTAACTTGGTTTCTTGTTATTTAAAGTCATATCCTTCATTTGAAAGAACAACTTCTTTTCCGCAGTGATATTTTAATCCAAGCTAAATCTCTTCTAAACTAACTTTTTCAAAAGTTAGTTAATTAACTTCCTCAACTGTATTTACATAATTGGTTTTAGCATGATTGTGCACTTCTGCAGAATTAGATTTCAAAAGACTTAGAAACTAAAAATTGCAAATCACATTGATAGTCTCATTACACTAAACATTTAGCGAGGTAGGTCAGTCCATTTCATTAGGAATATGCGTAAGAAAAATTCTTTATCACATTTTGTAAAATGGCCAAAAAAAATTATATTTTAGTGTTTCTTTGAAAGAAATCGGGATTAAGTTTTGCCTGTAAATGTTCATGTGAGAAATCTTAATATTATAATTAAAGAGAAGTGCCTAAGTCATTACTTTTTACAATCTTCATCAAATTTAACAATAATTGACTTTTGTAAATATTAATTCGAACAGTTAATGCGTTCGTAATAATAATATAAAACTCATAAATTGAGTAAAGACATTAAAATATGTATAAAAAATTCATATCTTTCATTTTGAAATAAGGTCTAGTTGCAAACTCATATTCTTCAAAGTATATGTAAGATATTGGGATCGGCCCTTCATTGACGATATCGTCCAAATGAATTTAAAGGGACACGGTACCACTTTCAATTTTTTTTAATTTAGACATATTTACTATAAAATTGGTGTTTTATTAGTTCAATCTATATTTGACACAATATATGAATAAAAATTTAAAAACTATTTTAATGTTTAAGTTATTTTAAAAAAATTAAATTTTTTCGAACTTTTTTAAAATGCTATGGCTTTTTTAAATACAAATATTTTAACCCAATTTCTTTTCCTCATGTACTTTAAACTGTTTTACATAAGAATTGGTATCCAAATTAGGTTTATCTTCAGTAGTTGTTTCATAAAAAATACTTATCTAGAAAATCCCAATTTTTTTAGCATATTTGGAAAATTTCGACTTTAGTATTTTTTTATAAAAAAAGTATTACTTTTGAAAACAATTTTGATACCAATTCTTAATGTCAACATATTTGATAGACTGCATACACAATTCCTGAGACTTTTATATATAATTAAAAATGCCTTAACGTTTTGAAAACTTTGTCATCAAGGAAAAATGAACACCGAGAAAAACACGTTTAAAGTTTTCATTCGTTTGCATTTTTATCCTACCTTACCGCATAAAAAGTGGAATAACTTTTTTAAAAATATAGCTACACTTTTGAAACTTGGTAAACTTATTAAGAAGATTCCAAACTTTAATTTTAGCAAATAAAAAAATTCGCAATTTTTGCCGTTTTTGAGGTACTGTGTCCCCTTAACATAATTACAAGGCACCAATAGACGGACTGGATCTTATATCTTAGTTATACTTTGTAGAAAATGAGTTATTAAACTATACCCTTCGTGTGTTTTAATCTATACACACTTTAACCCCTTTTTATTAAAATAAAATATTTAAGGGATTCAATTGACTTTTACATCTTCCAAGGAAAACAACACCAGAGCAGATATTTTCCCTGAAAAGAGTAGACCAAAGTAGAAAATATGTGTCTGGGATAAAAATCCACATTTCTAGTCAAAATCTCCCAAAGGTGGAATACAGAGCTGCTGCCCTATACATATCTTACTGAAAAAGAAACCATCTCACTATATTTCAACACGTCTTTTGTATATGGTTTAATAACAATGCAACTAACTTTTTTTTAAAATAATTCTATACCTGAAAGGTTTTTTCTATTGGCTAACTTATTGACTTAATTCAAGAACACTGAATGGGTGTTTTTTTAAGGTTCTAAACTTTTCACTAGAAAGCAAATTATTTTTTAAAATATTTTTACTTAACCGAGCTAGCTGAACTTCCGAATTGAATAGAGCATTCTTTAAACCATATAATGAACAATTATTGTCCCAGTATATTTTCTAAACTTATTTCTATCTCTTAGGCAGGCTGTATCACAAATATTGAAGTTATGTTTGCGATACAAAGAAAACCATAATTCCAGAAAGAAACAAGGTTATTTCCCAAGCACTATATTTATTTAAAATTTAAAAATGCGCTGTCAGATTTAACCATGTGATGTTGTTTATTATGTAATAGAATCATACATACTACATTATATTAAACGATTATTAACGTAGTGTGAAACAAAGTATTTTAAAATAATTCATCGACAACAAAGAAATGTTGAAAATAACCAAAAAGACGCAATTTTGATATTTTGATTTGTATCTCACTAAAAAAATCGTAACTTGTCTCCTATCTATAGACTATTTTCTCTTATCTATATGTAATGGCTTTTCAGCTTTACATCGCTTTTATTAGATTTTCAAAATTACAATGCTCGTCGCTACTACTCCATTACAAATATCTTGAGATGGCACCGCGGGTCTCCAAACTCAAGTGCCTCAGTGTTAATCCAAAGGCAAAAAAAAAACTATTTTCTCTACCACATTTCTCCATCTGTATTAATATTTTTTACAAACGGTTTTTTTAAATAATAAATGTAGATAACTTACATTTCTCTATCTTCCCACTTTTTGAAATTGCTTCGAATATTTTGTGTAAAATTATTTATTGAAATTTAAAAAAAAATTCAACCAATTTCAAACAGTGGAAGGTCGGACCTGTGAGTCAGCTACATTTATCACATAAAAAAATCCGCTTGTAAAAATTTTTAATACAGTCGAGAAATGTGACAGAGAAATTTTTTTTTCGCCAAGGATTAACACTGATGCACTTTGCTTTGGAGCAGCCCCCGGTCCAGCGCGCCTTTTCCCCTCTAACAAATTTTTGTGATAATTATCCAGCTCGACGCCGAAACACAGACAGTAGCGCTCTAATTTATGCCAAATGGGACGCTATCTCCCATTTTAGTTACAACAATGTCAAATTGATGCATACATCTCACTACGGCATACTATATACGGTGCTATTCTTTTTGTATGGGATCAATGATATCGCGTATTATGTATTCCTAACCTCGGCAGAATGTAAGCCTACTTTTAGGAGATATGTTAGCAAATTCCGTATATCAGACTTGAATAACTTTGGGATTGGATTTGAAGGGTTTTATTTAAACATCAAATGCGGGATAGTAGAGGAAATATTCGTGTGGGATAGATTCGTGTGGGATAGATTCGTGTGGGATATTTTGGGATAGAAAAAATGAAGTATTGTATTGGACACACCGTTATTCTTCTAGATTTTCTTGGAAGTTGAAAAATGGGGCTAATATTTTTTCATAGAAATATTTTAGAAATGGTTAAGGGTTTAGTTATGCATAGACTGAATAGGAGACTTGATGCAGAAAATAAAGAATAATTCCTTTCAGTCACATCTAAATTCTTCTACATTTTAGGTGCACTTCTGCAAAATTTGTTTTTATTAACATTATGTACACCATCTGAAATACAAAACATGAATCTTAACTCATGAAACCAAGCAAAGATTATTTTCATTTATATCATTTATACGTAATTTGTATGATAAAAAAACGTTACAAATTTATTTGAATTATAAAAAAAAAATCTGTCCAAAATTGTGGAAATGTATTACTTATGCTATCAAGTTTATTATACATTTTTAGCAATTAATTTATAGATAAATTATAATTGCTATAAAAGGACGTACTTTTTGATAATAAAAACTTCCATAAATAAAATACATATATATTACCTCAAATTTAAATTTATTCTTAAAAAATGTCTTTTGTAGAAACAACGTAAAGAATAATTTAAAGTTTACCAATTCATTTGAGTTTATACAAAGTGTTGTGTTAAAATTAAGTTATCTTGAAATTGCCCAAAACTGGTATCTCCCCTTTTCCTAAATTTATCCTATTAAACAGGAACAAATTAAAGATACAATCTTTAAATTTACCGGTGTACGGTAAAAGATGTAAATTAGTTTGAATTTTCTGCTCATATGCTCAGATTATTATCTCTTTTAAAAATTATTAATAGAGATAATAAGCTAACCAACGGAGTTAGTGCATTTGCAGAAAATAATTTGCAAAGTTATACAAACTTCTATAGAAACTATGCTTTTCTTTTAGCTTCCACACTACGTTTATAACGTAAAAATTGGAAGGTATTATAACGTTCAGTTCGTCTGTCTGTCCGTACCCACTTTCATAGTCCAAAACTAGAAATGCTACGAACGAGTGTGATACGTCAAAAAATTCAGCGCATCGAAATAGAATACATTGAAAATTTCAGAAATAATTCGAATTCGAAGTACTTCAATTTTAAAAAAAACTGCAAAATTTAATGCTCATTTAAAAAGCACAGGAAGCCATTCTTATTAGAATTAAATCACCATTGCCATTACAACAATCGATCGAGAAACTTTAATTCTTTTGACAATAAATTAAAATAAATTATTTTTGCGACATTGATCAGTTTGAAATGACGTCAAATATATTTCCTACGAGATTCTTTGTATTTTGATATGAAATTTTTCATTCTATTTCAAAAGCGAGGGAATATTACATATTTATTCTTTGAAATGTAAATTAATTTTTGCAAACGATAAGTAATAATTATTGAGTTTTTGAAATAAAATAAATGAAATAGCCACAATTTAGCATGTAAATGTTTAATATAGAATTACTGCTGTGTTTGGCGCTTTTTACCCTGTTAAAAACAATGCTGTGTGGAAGCGGGTTAAGTGACAGATTCTGTTACAAACCTACTTGTTTTTCTTCTGTTAAGATATTCATTTATTTTCCCTTCTCAAATACAATTAAGTATTGTTGGAATGGGTTATAATAAAAGTCATACGAAAAATTTAAAAAATAGTTGGTATAAATCATTGCTTGTTGAAACAGGTCAAAAAGTCTCATTACACGCAATAAACCCTTGAAATTAAGTTACTAATTGGAAGTTCGAAACTTTCAAATTCCGAACTAGTTCATAATAACTTTTAAGTTAAATTTAACTTAATCTTTTCTTTCAGCGAAGCATAAACTTCTAAAAACTTAACAAAACCTAATACAATGCTTATCCGAGTGTTATATTTGCATCCAAGATGCTTCATAAGTTTATAAAGTTGAGATTTTAAGTTTTATGCACTATCTTCAATTAATGGATAGAGAAATCATTAAATTAATTTGAGAAATTTTACTAATTATTTATTAATTGGACATGCTTTGGAGAATTCTGATCTCACAAGGTTTTCAACTGAACACAAACTTCTAAAAATATAACAAAACGTAATGCAATGCTTATTGGAGTGTTATATTTAACGCTAAGATATTAAACTAAGCATTAAAGTTAACAATTTTAGTTTTTTGAACCTACGTTCAATTATTGGATTGAGAAATCCTAAAATAAATTTCATAAGTTCAAAACGTAACTAATTTTAGAATCATTTAATAATTGAAGATGTATAGGCAAATTAATAGCTCACAATTTTTTTTATCCTATACGTTAAATATAGTTATTGTTTGAGCAGTTGATAATAGTCAAGTCTTTCATGATTGTTCGTAATATACATAGACGACGCAATACAACTACTTAATTATAAAATTTCGCACAATGAAGATAACAGTACAAAACAATCCCTATCTAAAAGGGGCCCGGATGGCCAAGTGGTTTGGACCATTAAGCTAGTGGTCTAATGGGTGATATGGGTCTAATGGGTAATGGGTGCGGGTTCGATTCCCGCCGTCGCCCTGGGTGTACTTCCTTTCTCTGTGACAGTAAAAATTCTTTCTGTGTCTGTCTTACTTGACGAAGGCTTATATAAGCGGGTCTCTGATCAAGCACACAAGCCGGAATATATATATATGTACCCTATCCTACCCTACCCTATCTAAAAAATAAACTATTCGTTTCTTCAAATTAAAAAGTATAGATGGACTCAACAAAAGGGTTTTTTTTCGGTAATTTTTCTTTTTTAGTTTTAGTGTCTATTTTATCTTGGTTTTCTTCTTTTCACATGTTGGTGTTGGTGCCATTAAAAGACTGTTCGGAATATTTCATCGTTGGACTGATGATGCAAACGTTATCTGAAAATTGATAGTTAAGTCAGATAGCTTTTTTTATCTTTGAAAGCAATACTTTCTTTTCGTAAATAGGTGCAAAAGTATGAGAGATCTGTATAAATAGGGCTGGATTTTTTTTAAAGATCCATATATTGACAACTTTGATTTAATTTTTTTTTAATTTTAGACCGATAACATTATACTTAGAACTTACTATTGAAACTACTTTATATACTTAAAATAATACATATAAAAAAATATGAGAATTAATACTTTGAAAATATTCATTAGCTTTTGTATCTAATTCAATTCTCTAATATTTACTTTTAGCTCTGCGATGAGTAAAATACAAACAGACAAATGTGGTTTTCTGTAATCAAAATTTTTTCTTTTTATAAATTATTAAAAATCAGCATTTGAGAAACTAATGCCATAAGATCTGTATGTATATACCTCTAAATCAACAAAAGTTATTGGATTAGGTAATTTAAATAAAATCAAATTTATCATTTACTAAAATAAACACCATTTCATATTTAAAAAAAAAATTAACATTTTTTTCTTCATTTAATTAGAATTGAACGAAAAATGGTAATATAGTGTTAAATTATCAAGAAAAATAACTTTAAAAAGTTTATAGTTAAGGAAAGCATCGAATGTGAAAACTATTTCCTTAAGACTGTTGTGCAGTACTTTATTTACATCTATTATTACTTAATAAAAAATATAGATGCGCTTAAAGTGTATATTTTTATATAAAAATAAACTTCACACTTCTGTAGATTCACTGATATCATCCTCTAAAAAATATGTAACTTTATTTATATATTTCCCAATGAGAATTTAAAGTGAGTACCTAAAATAAATGTTTGTTCATATTCAGAGCAGAAAGTTGTTTTAAAAGTTATATGATTTTATTAAATAACTCTTATGACAGTGCGAGTTCATTTTTATATTATAATAGATTGTTTTAAAAACTATTTATTAGAAACGAGATATTTGGCTGTTTTGTTACCAAACTACAAACGCATGAGGGCCCGGATGGCCGAGTGGTTTGCATCGCAGACCATTACGCTAGCAGTCTGCGTACTGTAACGGGTGCGGGTTCGATTCCCGCCTTCGCCCTGGGTGTACTTTCCTTTCTCTGTGACAGTAAAAGTTCTTTCTGTGTCTGTCTTACTTGACGAAGGCTTATAAGCGGGTCTCTGATCAAGCACACAAGCCGGAATATATATGTACCTACCCTACCCTACCCTACAAACGCATGACGTTTTTTAGAGATAAAAACAGAATATGCTGCCTTTCATATTACCGTCTGTTTTTAAAAACTTTATGATTTATCAGATCAGAAGCATTTTGGGTCGACTCAAACCATAAATTTAGAAAAAAAATGTGTTTGTATGTTTTTAATCGAAAAACCCGAAACACAATTTAATTCTACTTGGTGGTCTTTTATGGAGATATTGTGGGGGCTAACACACCTCTGCTTTTGAAGCCTTTTGTACCAACCCCCAAATCTCCAAATCTACTTGATTAAAACGCCATTAACATCGAACATAATTATGTATTTAACAAAATAATTCTTTTAAGGTAACAGGGAACAAAACGACCACTCAAAATATCGAATTTTCATTTAAACTTTAGTTACTGAATCTTGCATTTGCGAAAAAACTTCTATGGTGCACATTTGAATATGGGGCAGAAGTTTGCAAATTTGATAGTTAATTTCAATATAACTTTGTTTCCAGCTTCATATGTCATTATTCCAAAACACCAATTTTCAGCCTTAAGGTACACTTTTCTCTTTTCCTATTATACTAGAAGGGTTGAAATTTTCTGTGATGTCGTATACATGTCTTTTTAACTCAGTGAACAAAAAATATTAAGTGAGAGTATTCAGATACATGCAATTGTTGTGCTGGAAAGTGTACCTAAAAGCTAAAAATCGGTGTTTTAAAATAATGACATGTGAAGCTGGAAACAAAGTTATATTGAAATAAACTACCAAATTTGTGAACTCCCAACCCATATTCAAATGCGTATTATATAAAAAAAAATTCGTAAATATTCATTTTAGTGATTGAAAGTTAAAATGAAAATTTGATATTTTGAAGCGTCGTTGTGTTCCCTATCCCCTTAAACTACCAAAATAAACAAAAAAACTCAAACTGTTGACGACTATACCTACAAAGAATAATGTGATGGGCACTTTCATTAGCATTTGAAGATGCCAGATGGAAAAAGAAACTAAGTCCAACTCCAAACTTCCAATCAAGTTTCCTCTTTCGTTCTTTTTCCCGGAAAGAAACTTTCCAATCTTAGTTTATTTTGTTATCGAAGTTGACAATTGAGCCTGACTTCTTAAAGAAGGGAAGAAAGATTTGTTGAGTGAGATGCTGTAGTTAGTATCTGCAGTACATTTATTGCGTGAATAGAAATTAAATACCAAATAAAACTAGTTTGTTGATATTTGGTTAATGTTATTTTTGTTGTTTTGGTTAATGAGGGGCCCAGTGGCTTAGTGGTAGGTGCCACGACACAGGTCCGGGGATCAAATCCCGGATTGGGCGAGGTTGACCCATCCTTTCATCCCTTGAGTGGGTCGATAAAATGGGTACCAAGCATGCTTGGGAACTAAACACTGGGGGTTCCGCGGGAGGCTGACCACCTTACCGGGACATATGCCTAGCACCCCAGAGCCCTAGGTCACGAAAGCTGAAATGGGCGCGGCAGGCCTTGGCCCACTAATGGGCTGTTGTGCCGAGGAGTTTAGTTGGTTAATGTTTTCAGTGGTTGACAATAAAATTTGCTACTGGGTAAAGTAAACTTCAAAAGTCAACAGATGTAAAAATTATATGTTTTCACACAATTATTTTTTATTTAATTAGAATTGAACGAAAAATGGTAATATAGTGTTAAATTATGAAGAAAAATAACTTTAAAAAGTTTATAGTTAAGGAAAGCATCACATGTGAAAACTATTTCCTTCGCCAAGTTTATATACTTTTAATGATATGTTTAAGTTGACAAATTGAGAGATGACAACAAATGGATGAAGAGTTCTTTGTGAATAAAACTATAGTTTTTTAGTGTCGCAGTACTAAAACCACATTTTATATCATTTTATTATGGTTTGTGATGAATAGTCAATTTTTCAAAAGAACGTCCATTAGTTCATTAACATAAAAACAGTAACAGAAAAAATCAGGTAATTATTAAAAAGATAAATTATGATACAGCAATGCACGTTTTAACTTTTTGGTTGGAAATTTGTATTTAATAATTATTTTTAAAAATACATAATTAATATTTTATACACCCCCAAAAAATGCGCTCTAAATGCACAAGTATTGTGTAAAATGACAGCATTACAATGTTGTACATACACTGTAAAAAAAAAATTACTGAAATTAACGGGAAAAGTACCGGCAGCAGAGTTGCCGGGACTTTCCCGTTTCGTTAAGTATTTTCCCGTGTATTTACAGAAGTTCCGTTTCTTATTTCTCCGTTATTAAAATTTTCCATTTTGCATTTTCCCGTGTTTCTACTTAAGTTCCTTTTTTATTTCCCCGTTATTAAAATTTTACTCGTTACTCGTAATTAAGAACCCTGGTCAAGTCACGACTTTGGACGACCTATTTCCAGCACATATCCGATTCATAGGATGACTGGCAGTAGGTGGCATTCGAACCTCCGCACTCTTGAGACGTGTTGAAACTCTAGGCTGATGCCCTAACCACTCGGCCACTGACGGCCTGGTAATACAGGTATTTGATGTTCGAGTTTCGATGTGTGTTATCTTAGTGCATTATTGCCAATTCTACGATAGGGTAATAAAAGTATGGCAGCTCTAAAAACGGGAAAATTCTGTTTTCATCTCTTCGCTCGTGGTTTACGGACATTTTCCGTTTTAGAAGGAAAAACCGTTTTTTCAGAAGGAAAAACCCGTTTTCAGTTGTTACGGAAAGTTCGTTAAAATCAGTAATTTTTCTCCTGAAATTTCAGTTTTTTTTAACAGTGTACAGAAACTGTGTTGCTGACTTAAGAACACAAATTTGTGTTGATCTGACGCAACTGATGATGACGCGATGAGATGATTAGTTCATCCATGCGCAATTGACAACAAATTATAAATTTTATTGTTAACTAAAAAAATTATCACATCCAGCACTATCACAGCATTCATTTTAAAAAGTACCGTAAACCATATTTTTAAAACTTTAGCCCATGCATTTATGTGAATTATCAAAGAGCAGATGCTGAACTATATTTAGGAAGAATAACATGAATTATACGTTTTTTTAAAAAAATTTGTACTAATTATGCATTATGATTTGGTCGAACTGCAATTTGTGTATTGTTTTAACTTTTAACACAACATATAATAATTGCGAAAAACACAATTTTTTGTATTGAAAGTCAACACAAGTTTTTTCGCGTTATGTGCGTTTGCGAAAAATTGAAAAATAATTGGCTTTAGTTTACAAGAGTTGTTTAAAGTTTAAAAGTAGTTTACAAAGACCATAAGTAATGATTGTTTTTTCTTCAATCACAAAAAATTTCTTTTGGATTTGTTCCTTTCTTTGTATTTAAGATTCGCATGTTCTCTATCAACAACTTGTATATACTGTGCTAAGTATATTAAATATACTGTAGTATTATTTTTTATATATACTGCTAATTCTATAGACTCCTAAGTGTTTCTACCTTAATCTTTTTCCAATAAAAATGCAAATAATATGTAACATCAATATATTTATTCAGTAATGTGGAGTAAAGTAAGCCACTAAACCTCAAAGACAAACCTTTGTTCCCTTCTAAAATATTTTTTTTGTTGAAAAAAATAACTTATTTTTTATGAATATGAAACTGCATAATATTTAAAAAAAACTTATACACATTTATATCTAGCGATTACAACGCAAAAGGAACAAACAAAAGTTATTTGAAATATTTCCCATCCAAAATATTCTGCAAAATTGCTTTACAAAAACTTCAAAAAAACTGAAGATATTTGAAACACTAGGTCTGCAGAAAAAAACTGCAGTTTTCTTGCAACAAAAGAAAACTGTAAAAAAACTGCAGTTTTATTCTGCAGACTAAGTGTTTCAAATCCCTTCAGTTTTTTTTTGAAGTTTTTTTTAAGCAATTCTGCAGAATTTTTTGGCTGGGTCGTTTCTAAGAACTACAAATTTAGTTTATTAACGTTTCTGCTGAAACAAAACTAATTTATTTTAACATATGTAGTCTATTCAGCTTGTTACATTAATATGCTGCATTCAAAAAATTATTCACACATCTAGATTTGAAAATAATGTTATTGTAAAATTTCTTTTGATCTAAAAAAAGTGTGCAATCAATATACTAGATATACTTATTAAAATTATTTATTATATTTAAGTGTATAAAATATTGTTATATATTTATTTAAGATCCTGTAACTATTGTATTTATTAATCAACATGTATATTTTAAAACTGTGTTCGTATTTTGCAATGCCAAAGACGACATTAAAAACATTTTTATTTCAAAACCTAATATATCTATCGCAAAACTTAACTTTTTCCATTTACTACATGCGTTCCAGAATGCGTCTTTGAAAGAAGCAATTTTCAAAAACTTGGAAGTTTAAAAAAGTTTTTGTAGAAGCAGAATATACTTACACTACAAGTCTTAGCTGAAAAGAGACATTTTAAAGATCAAATGTCTCTTTTGGGGACAACCAAAGCGAAAAGAGCAACTTTTTACAAACAAAAAAAGAAGGAAATTTGAAAGGAAAAGGCTTTTCAGTTGATTTATTCAAAATAGATTACTCTTACTTTGAAAACACTTACATAAATGTAATGTATTTTGTACTTTAGACTTAAATTAAATGGATGAAGCTTGCTGTCGATCAATTTTGTTGTTTAAAGTTGTGCTATAAGTAGAGTTTGGAATTGCTAAGCTAAATTTTACGAATTTTATAAACATGTTTTCAATCCATCAAAACACTTTAAAATGACAGGGTATACACATAAACTTCCTATTTCATGTAAAAAAATTAGAAACAATACATATTGTTCATTCAAGATAAGGTGACATCCCGAAGTAAATAAAACAAAGTGATATTTGGCGAGATGAGTTCCAAAAAGAAGCCAAAGACGATTTTATCTTTTTGTCACACGTATCTTTTTAGTTTTGGTTGTGTTGAAATTGCACTAGACTAGAACTACTGTGAACCCACCGTTAGAATTAAAAGTCAGGAAAAATGTATGATTAATAAGTATTTTAAGACATCATTTAAAAAAAGTATTTATATTTAGCTTTATTCGTGTTTCAAATTGCATGTTGCTGCAATTTTTATGGTCGTTTTTTAGAAAAGTGAAGTTAAGATTTAAAATATTTATAGTTCCAAAGATACTTGGCAACACCAGAGAAATTAAATAATTTGCTTAATTTTGTGCTAATATAGAATCGATTGTCGATAAGCTGGCAACCTACTTGGTAAGACTGGTTCTCAGGTTGTCCTAAATAAACTATAGCTAATAATGTTTCAAAAAAGTGTAAAAGTGACAATAATTTTGATCGTATGTCGTAGGAGAAAATAATAATTTGGGCTATAGATAACTAAAAATTTAATCTTTAATCTTACTGAAATTTATTATAAGATTGTGTTAAATTATTTACTGTCAAAGTAACTTTTAAAAACTAACTTCAAAAATAAAATGTCAAATTTTAATGCACTAACTTTTTGCCTAGTACAAAAAATATTCGCTGTTTGAAATTGATTCCCGTTTTATCACAGTCCAAATGTTATTTATATTAGAAATAGTAAGCTTAAAACGAACCATACCTTTTACGCTGGTCTCATCTATAAAATAAGTTATAGGCAGTGTCGCTCTTACGGTCCAATGTTATTATTAGAATAGTAAACTTAAAACGAACATACCTTTTAGCTGGTCTCATCTATAAATAAGTTATAGGCAGTGTCAGTCTCTTAACGTCCAATGTTATTATATTGAAATGTAAGCTTAACGACATACCTTTTACACTGTCTCATCTATAAAATAAGTTATAGCAGTGTCAGTCTCTACGGTCCAATGTTATTTATTTAGAAATAGTAAGCTTAAACGACCATACCTTTAGCTGTCTCATCTTTAAAATAAGTTATAGCAGTGTCAGTCTCTTACGATCGATGTATCTTCTCATACATGGGCTCTTACAAACTGACCACATTTTTTTTTGTGAAAATGAAACTTGTTTAAATCTAAAGTGATCTTACTTTTAGGTATTTGAGGACAATAATATACTGACATATACTAAAGTCCTATGAGCGATATATACAGGGAATTCGAACGTGATGTAATACTTATCGTATACTTATCGTAATCGTATCGTATACTTATCGTACGTAATACTTATCGTAACTAAATTGAATGTGATCTTTACTTTTAGGTATTTGAGGACAATAATATACTGACATATACGAAAGTCCTATGAGCGATATATACAGGGAATTCGAACGTGACGTAATACTTATCGTATCAGGGATAAATGCATGAAGGGGCAACAAAATATCATATGGTATATGCCTAACGTGTATATATTGCATATTCTGAAAGAGAGCTGTGACGGTTATATTGGCCAACCCCGATCTTGCATATTTATATCCATGTCCAAAATCGATAAAAGTTCTATTTCTGAAGTTATGCTAAAACAAACAAAATATATTGCTGGAGGGATATCCATAGCTTTGTTTTTAAAATATAGATAGGGGACAAAAATCACCAGGTAAATTAGACCGTTCTGACCACCAGCATACTAAGCAATTGATGAATACAATTTTAGTAAGCTGGAAAACTTATTTTCGCCAAAGGAGCAAATTTTCCAACTAAAATTTTTTATACTTAATCATTGGATGCCGACAAATAAAATAAATTCAATTCATTTATTTTGTTTTTTTTCATAATTGATATAAATAAAAAATAATAATACAATGATGAAAAACTTGCCTCTTTACTTTGCAGCACCTGTGAATTCACTTTTAAATTAAACAGATAATGATATCAATGAATAAGGTAATTTCTAGAATTTTTTACTTATAATTCCTATTCCCTTCTAATTTAACCCTGAAACCATATAAGAATTAATATTTCAATAAAATATTCATTCGTATATGGTCTTAAGGACCTGGCTGGTGAGTCAAAAGGTCCCCGGTTTGAATCCCTGCATAAAGACTGATGTTTATGTCCTAGTACAGCGCGACATACGTTCTCATTAAGTCTGTGGAGTCGAAAGTCCTGACACCGTGGAGCTTGCGATGCCGCTAGAAGGTTGCGCTGGGTGCCCGCTCAGGTGTCGACTTCCTCACTTTACCAGGTTCCTAAATTACGAGACAAAATCGGTTGTGTTTCAGCTCCACATGAAGGCTATAAATAGACAGACGGAAAGCGTAAGCCTAACTTTTTATGATGTGTGTATAGTAAAATGTTTTTGGTTGTTTATCAAGGAAGAATATGTTATTTTTGAAATTTTTATTTTAAAGATATTTAATTTTTATAATTAATTATTACTTTGTATGATTTTACTATGAATATAGTTTAATTAATAGTGCTGAAATACTACTTCAATTAATGAGCTATGATTAACATTTTTCACTGTTGAATAATTCTTCAAGTTGTTAAGTTTTAAAAAAATATTTTTAAAAAACGTAATTCCAAAGTTAAAGTTTAAAAGCAGCCAGTAGAAACATTAATTTTAAGTATTTTTTTTTTATTTGCGGGATTTGATACAAAAAAATTATTAGAATAAATAATTAGTTTAGATATTTTTTTCTAGAAAATGTAAGAATAAAATGAAAGTGTACCCATCCTCTGATTTAAAGAAAAATTAAACACCAATTTAAATGAAATTTTAAAACGATAGTGATTGTAAAAAGGTTATGCTCGTAACAAAATAATTTTGGATTTATACGAGAACTAAATGCAGTTAAGAATAGTTATCTTTTGATTTTCTTCCTCATTAAAATCATATGCTGGTATAAATTCAAAATATATCAATTGATTTGATTTTTGCCTAAGTGTAACAAAATTTTTGAAATATAATTTAAATAAATTTAATTTTGTGAAAGTTGAAATGTTCTGCGAAAGTTACAAATTCGAAGTCACAATAACTATGAATCCCTATATTTACTTCCAATTACTACAACAGTAATTATTATTAATTCAAAGCGAATGCTTGTGGTAACTTATAATGTCATCTAAATTTTACTCTGAATTAATTTGCACTAAGAACTAATGTTTAATAAATACTACTACCCCTAATACTGACTTATGCCGGTATTTATCTTAATTATGACTTAACAATAAACAAAAATTATTCAAAAGTTTACTCTTCCTAATAAAACTTTTAAAAATCCTTACCTGTTTCATAGTTTTATTGCAAAGTAGAAACATTTTTCAGTTTAAACAAAATATAAGCTGTATTTTACCACAAGTATTTTTCAAATATGAAAGCTTCCATAAATTAGGATATACAATCAAAATCTTCTTTGGAAAATAACATTATTTCGTGCTTAAAATAATGGGAAAATCGTTGAAACTAACTAAACAGTAGGAATAAATTAGCCGACTTTGCATAGAAAATGAGGAAAACTATACAATCTTATGATGAAACGTCGCTTATACTATAAGCACTATTATTATTAAAAAGTGTTCACAAAGTTTCTGTGCATCTTTTAAACTTGCAGAATATATTTATAATATCTCCAATGTTGCATTGAAGTTTGTGAAGTAACACAATATTTGATTGCATTTCTTTCTTAGCCTTTGAATACTTGATTGTATTCCTTACTTTTGTATGAATACTTAAGAAAAAAGAACATCATGGCCTATTTCATTTATTTAAAATTAAAATTATTCTTTTTTCCTTCTTTAGAATATTTATAGAAGAATAAGAATGTTTAGAGAAGAATTAACTATTTGGTTCTTTATAATGAGTACACTTTATTTCGTTTTGTGTTAAAAAAAAGTGTAGTCATTATGAAGAACCAAATAGTTATATCCTACCTAAACATTTTCATTCTTCAATTACGATATGTATCAAACCGATGATACAACTTTCCAATCATTTATTTTATAAGCATTTCATATTTAATTGTAAGATTAATGGCATCTATTATTATTATTATTATTTTATTATTATTATTATTATTATTATTATTATTATTATTATTATTATTATTATTATTTATTATTATTATTATATTATTATTATTATTATTATTATTATTATTATTATTATTATTATTATTATTATATATTATTATTATTATTATTATTATTATTATTATTATTATTATTATTATTAATAATAATAATTTAATATATTAATAACACGTCAGCACAGTCGGTATAGTGATTATGAGCTTTGCCGGCGAGTGGTCGTAGGTTCGATTACTATATAACTAGTAGTTAGGTAATACCGGATAAGGCAATTATTTATATCTGAAGAAATAGTTGCGACTTTCGTCTTAAATGGATCCCCATCTTGATGGGAAAGAAGAGCCCTTTTTCTAGCCTGGAGACATTGTCTGGGCAAATAAATGCTTTCTCGCGTTTGTCCTGTGTATCTTGCATAAAATGTAAGGCTTTGTTGTCCATTTATATGCATCCAGACGGGAAATACCCGGCCCCAAGCAACCATTTATAACCCTACGGTGACAGGAAATAGTTGTATTTGGTTTTGTACATCATTGTGTGTTATTGTTTCATAATAAGACTTAAAGGGATAATTATTGTTGATTGTGACTGTTTATGTCTAAAGTATCTATTAAGAAAAAGAAGTGAGTGTTATTAACGTAAAGGTTGAGTATATTAAAAGGTTGAAAGGTTGATCAAGTCAAGGTTTTCAAATAAAACCTTGAAAATGGTATGGAAATTTTTGTGACGCACCAGCTGATAATTTTTTTTCGTAAATACAACAGAGATTTTCTTCAGTGCACATACAACAACATACAATATATTTAAGACAACACATATAATTTTGAATATATAAAACAACATATTAAAAATTCATATTACTAATACTAATGGTTATTGGTTTTGTGTAAAATAAACTGGCATCTTACAGAAAACTTTCAATAACTGCTCATCGACTGAATTGGTATGTAAATCAACCTAAGAATATTCCAACTACATACATTAACTAGACATGCACTTATATATGATCGTATGCAAATGTTCAAATCAGACGAACGCCGAACTCGAAGAGATCTGAGTTGGGAATAGCGCATCAGATCTGGAATACCTTGTAATATATTCTAGCAAATCTGAATATTTGAAATTCCAGCACGTACGTAAATCCTATCTTTGTAGTTCCGAAAGTTTGAGAACATACTTATAAATATAGATTACGAAATAAAGTTTGTAAAGTAAACATTTTAATTTGTTTGATTAAAATAGTTTTTTTTTATAAAGCGCAATCCAATTTCAACAGATTAGTTGCGTTTCAAATAGCATTTCAAAGTTTTACTTACTTATATCGATTCCTTACTCATTTAATTACTCAATTTCTCAAATAAATGCAATGGCAATGAAAAAATGTATCATCACAATTACCCTTCATCTTTATTGAACAGTTTGTAAATGCAATTTTTAACAAAGACAAGAAGATAATACGTAACACAAAGCGGTATATTTTCCTTACAATAGCACCCTGAAAAAACAATTTCGAAAAAAGTGTAGCTATATTGTCCTGAAAGTGTCTTGTTTAAAAAAAGGCATTTCACTCTCTGTGATAAAACTTCTTACTGAGTCACCAAGTAGAAAGATTCAAAATGGTATTTTTAAACTCCAACACAGAATAAAATAGTGAGAAAATATTCAAAGCATTTCGCAGCACAATTTTTTTAGATGATATTACAACGCAATCGCGAAAATTGCCTGCAGTTTATGCTAAATTTTCTAGCATTTATAGCCGCCAAGTGTGTCAGATAGCATCTGATTTATTATACCATTTTTCTAATCGGTCCTTTAACACTATCTAGTACATTTTTTTTAGCTAATCTTGATCTCTTTGTTGAGAATTTTTTCATTTATTATTTTTTTTTCAATCTACCTTATTGCCAACGTAAACAAATTTCTATTTAAAAAATTACTTTTGTCTCAAGAAGGTAGCTCTGGGTCTATCTGGCAAACATGATAAAATCATTCCTATTTTTGTAAAGTAGCATATACCGGGTGGCCCAGCGGGTAGTGTTTGAAACAAATAAAAAATTAAAAACAAATAAGAGACATGAGAAGAATTTAATGACGTTTATTGAATGGACATATTGGACAATTAATGATAAAGAGGTTCGAAGTGCCCGCCATATTTAACAAGGACAGCAGTTAGGCGGTTCTCGAATCCAACCATACTCCATACTCCTTACCCATACCTTCCTCCTTCCTCCGTACTCCTGCCATACTCTTTTTTTGGCTCATTCTTTTTGTGGAACTTCTCACAAAAGCTAAAAAACGCTTCTCACAAAAAGAATTGGTCAAACAAAAGGAGTATGGAGGAAGGAGGAAGGTATTTGTAAGGAGTATGGAGAATGGTTGTATTCGAGAACCGCCTAACTGCTGTCCTTGTTAAAGATGGCGGGCACTTCGAACCTCTTTATTATTAATTGCCCAATATGTCCATTCAATAAACGTCATTAAATTCTTCTCATGTCTCTTATTTGTTTTTATTTTTTCATTTGTTTCAAACACTACCCGCTGGGCCACCCGGTAACACTAGTTTCTGTGTGCATGTATAATTATTTTTGTGATGGAAAATAACAAATAAAGCATTCGATTATATCATTAACGACTGTTGGCAAGGAAATTTGCCACTATAAAATGGCCTTTTATCTTAAATTTATATAGGTAAATAAAAATATTAGACAAATGAAGAAAATTGTCCTAAACAATTTATATATAGGACAAATTAAGATTTAAAAAAATTGAACCCTCTGAGAGATAAGGAAATTGGAAGACGTTGAAACTTGATTTCACTGCATGAAAATAAATTTAAATTTTAAATTAAAATATAAATTTCTTAATTTTTTTAATTAGATTACTGTAACAGGTGATTTTAAATGATTCCTTTTCATACTTCAAATATTAAAATTTAGTGCAATTCCAAAATTTACAATGTTCAAAAATTATGTTTACTGCTGGAAAATCTGACTGTCATGTGACGGGTTTATACGTCTTTATCCCTCAGAGGGTTAAAATCCCTAAAATTAACGTTTTAGTTTGGAAATGAAGGTATTAATGGTGTTTATAAAGTCGTCATTAATGGGTCAACATACTTATTTCAACGAACGCAATCCAAACATAATTTTACATGAATATTCATTAGATAAGTGCAAATAATAAACCGTTTTTATGAATTATTGGTTTCTTAAAGTAATCTGTCCGACTATTAAATTATTCAACTTCTTCAAATATATTCTGCGTCCGAAATTCGATATCATCCCGACCACTTCCGTCAATAAAAGTACGGAAGAACATTGTCCTAAACAAAGTATATAGAAAAAATTAAGTGTCACACCAAAAACGAATATAAAAACCCTAAAAATATCGTCTTAATTTGGTAATGAATGTGTTAATGGTGTTTACAAAGTCGTCATTAATGCGTTAACATACTTATTTCAACGAACTCAAAACCAACAAAATTCTCTTTTCATATTTTACGACTTATAGGTTTTCTGCTTCCTAAAGTAATCTGTCCGACTATTAAATTATTCAACTTTCGCAGTTATATTCTGCGTCCGAAATTCGATATCATCCCAAACAATTCCGTTAATAAGAGTACGGAAGAATATTCAACTTTCGCAGTTATATTCTGCGTCCGAAATTCAATATCATCCCAAACAATTCCGTTAATAAGATTACGGAAGAACATTGTCCTAAACAAATTATATAGGAAATATTAAGTGTCACACACCATAAACGAATTTAAAAAAAAAACCTAGAAATAAAGTCTTAATTTGGTAATGAATGTGTTAATGGTGTTTACAAAGTCGTCATTAATGCGTTAACATACTTATTTCAACGAACCCAAAACAAACATAATTCTCCATGCATATTCATTAGATAAGTGTAAATAATAAACCGTTTTTACAACTTATCGCTTTTCTGTTTCCTAAGTAACCTGTCCAACTATTAATTTATTCACCTTCCGCAAATATATTCTGCGTCCGAAATTCGATATCATCCCAACCACTTCCAATGAAATGACCTTTCATCTTAAGTTTATATAAGCAAACAAAATATTAGGCAAATGAATGTTCTAAACAATTTATATAGGACAGATTAAGTTAAACAAAAAAGAATTTAAAAACCCTTAAGTTACCTTTTTAATTTTGAAGAACAGTTTGTTAATGGTGTTTACAAAGTCGTCATTAATGGGTTTAACATACTTATCTTAACAAACCCAAAACAAACATAATTTCATTAGATAAGTGTAAATAGTAATGCATATTCATTAGAAGTGTGTAAATAATAAACCGTTTTTACGACTTATCGGTTTTCTGTTTCCTCTAAGTAATCTGGACCGACTATTAAATTATTCACCTTCCCGCAAATATATTCTGCGTCCGAAATTCGATATCATCCCAACCACTTCCGTCAATAAGAGTCGTCTGCGAATAGAACAAGGGGTGCGAGGGGGCGCCACCGTCGATGGTAGTTTGGCCAACCGATGTGGACCCTCTCCCCGATTTTCTGTTCTAAAAGCATTCGAAATCGAAAGGGGTCCAGGAAACTTTTGTCCGTGTACTTCATTATCGATTCGACTTGTGGATTATTCTTGCATCGGATATTCAAAGCTCTGATGGGGTAAGAAAAAGTTTTATTCTGGAAGTTTGGGAACTTTTTTGATTATTGGGAAAAATTATTGCATTTTAAGGATTTTTATTGGTGGTTTTATTAATTTGTATCTTATTGCTAAAATGTTTACATAATTTAATCGGATTTTGATTAACATTGTATATTGTAAATCCAATGCGCTCTGATGTGGTAAGAAAAAAGTTTAATTCCGAAAGTTTGGAAACTTTTTGATGATGGGAAATATTATATTTTAAGGATTTTTATCGAAGATTTATTCATGTGTAACTTATAACTCAAATGTTTACATAATTTAATTGGAGCTGATTAACATCATATATTATTAATCCAAGGCTCTGATGTGGTAGAAAAGTTAATTCCGAAGTGGAAACTTTTTATGTGGGAAATATTATATTAAAGATTTTTATGGTTTATTATGCGTACTTATAAATTAAATGTTACATATTTTATTGGATATTAACATCGTATATTATTAATCCGGCTTAGGTAGAAAAGTTCTTCAAAATGAACTTTTTTATATTTGGGAAATATTATGTATTAAAGGATTTTTATTGGTGGTTTTATTAATGCGTATCTTATAATTTAAATGTTCACATATTTTATTAGGATTTTATTAACATCGTATATTATTAATCCGTGGCTTTTATGGGGTAAGAAAAAGTTTCTCGTTCTGAAAATTTGGAAACTTTTTTATATATTGAGAAATATTATATTTTAAGGATTTTTATGATGGTTTAATTAATTTGTATCTTATACCTTAAATGTTTGTATATTGTAATAGGAGTTGGTTTAACATATTATATTATAAATCCAAGGCTCTTATGGGGTGAGAAAAAGTTTAATCCGAAAGTTTGAAAACTTTTTTTAATTATTGGGAAATATTATTGTATATTAAGGATTTTTATTGGTGGTTTTATGTGCATCTTATAACTCAAATATTCACATATTTTATTAAAAATTAATTAATATTGTGTATTTTAATTTTAAAAAGTCTTTCATATCCTTCAAAATAGCTTACTACTTTTTTAATTATTGGGAAATATCATATTTTAAAGGTTTTTGATTGTAGTTTTATTAATGCATATATTTTATAACTAAAACATTTAAAAAAATTGGCCAGGTTTATTTATGGTTGTTTATTTTAAATTTAAAAATCCCTTGCGATTATAATTGAAAAATATTTTAAAGACGTTTAACGGCAGTTTTATTGATGATACTTTTATAAATGAAATTTTTACATATTTTTAATGACTGTTAATGAAATTTGTGTACTAAGAATCTAATTAGTACATTCTAAAAATGACACTTTCGAAACTGAGTAAAAAATACTCAGTTTACTCCATACTACTAGTATATCGCTGAGGTTAGGTTAGTTTAAATTATCGTCGCACTAGAGCTACACGAGGGCTATTGGCAACGGTAAATTTTATTCAAGTTTCAAACTTGAATGGATTTATACCTGAAACATACATATTCTCAAGAATAAATCTTGTATTTATTTTTAAACATGTCTATGTTTCTAGAATATATTAAAATTAATCTTATAAGCTCATTTTATAAAAAAAAATTCATTAGTTTATTATAACCAATTGTTTATAAACAATTGTTTTAATAACGGTAAGAGTACATTGATACGTGTTTTTACTAAGATATTTCAGTTCCAAGAAAAAAGAAATTTCACGTTATTTTTTTTCTTGGAACTGAAATATCTTAATATTTACACTCAAAATCATTGATTTATGTAGCAATTTTGCATGCAATCATAACTTTAAAAAAAACTTTTGTATAAATGTGTATTTCCTTTTCGTAACCCCATTATGTAACCCATTATTCATACATGGAACACTTTGATACGTTTGAAAAAAGTGAGCAAAATAACAGCTACAAAGAAGTGGGGCACATTGATATAAGATTTTCTGAGAGTTTTCATTTTGTTACGCATGGAGAGTAAATTAAATTTATTTCTTCTGCGATATCAGCCAAACTGTTGTACTTTATCATTTACCCTCAAAAGTGCTGTTTTTTATAGTATTTTTGAGTGTAATAAAAAAAACAGTTTTTTTAAAAAAGTATTTCTTGTCAATCTTCCCAATGTCCGGAGTAGATTGATACACTTTAGCAATTTGATGGACTTGGGAAAAGTGGATAAATATCACACCGTGTACGGAATTTGAAAATAGGCCACATTATAGTTTTTAAAAAATATTGTATAAGGTTCAGCTTTTTCAATGGAATTTTATTTAAAAAAAAAGAAAGAATATGATAATTGTATTTCAATAATTATAGCTATACATTTAAGATTTGCTGCAATCGCTAGATCATCAAATTTTTAATATTTACGTATTTTTAAAATCAAAAGCCATTTTTGTCCAATAAGTCTTTTTTAAACGCACGGTGCGATATAATAATCACTTTCACATTCCAATAAAAGTTGATTTTAAAATTATTAAAAAGTTCGCGATCTTCAAAATAGGTCGTTTTACAAACTGTATACAATGTACGCAAATATATGTTTTTATACATATAAGGGAAAGATGAAGAACTTAAGTTCAAATTCTAAGAAGGACTTAAATAAGAGAAAAACTCAAATTCTTTGAGTTAAGAACTCAAATTCTTTCTTTGAGTTAAGAAATCAAATTCTTCTCTTCAGTTTAATAAAAGTTTAAAATACCTAATATCTTCATAGACATTTCGTAATACTGAATGCCAAATAAATATAGTTTAAAACACAATATTATTTTCTGGAATAATGAATTACATTGAATTTAAAAAAAAAATGGTGGTCTCTAAAATCGAACTGTCGCAATACTCTTATTTTAAAATAATCGAATGCGCATTTTAATATTAAGAACCATAACTCTTAAATTAATAATTTTAAGCCTCATTTTTTAAATACAAAAGAATTTTTAAAAAATTGGAAAGTAGGTAGTGACATGGTGGTGATTTCTGTCTTTCTGTCCATCCGTTTGGTCAGTCCGTACCTCCAGTTTAAATTCTATTCTAACCACCCAATTTCAATTTCTTTTGTTGTAAAAATGTGACGTCAAAGACAAATCTTTTGTACTTTTTTGTTCGTTTGTCTGTACGCTTTTCCGTCCATCTATCCTACGATAGTCTGTTTTAACTTTGTTCTAACAGTCCTATTTGAAAAATTATTTTATTCGAAATATATGACATCAGAGACCTATATATTTTATACTTTTTGTTCATCCATCCATATGACCATTATAAGACGATCTATTATAATTCGAGTTCTATCTGTTTGATTTCAATTTTTTGTTACGCCTATATATTATACTTTGTGTCCGTCTACGCATTTCCGTCGGTCTGCCCTGTGTTTCTTTACTTAGTTCCAACAATCTAATTTTTAAAAAATATTTTTTGTTAAATAATTATTACATCAAATACTATATTAAATATTTCTTTATCTATCTGCCAATTCTTACTATAAGAATTTTGATAAGCATTAAAATAACGGAAAAAGTAGGCTATTCTGGTTCATCGACAAAAAATAAGCACTATAACTTTTTATTTAAGATACCTTTGCTTTTTTAAAAAAAAACTTTAAAAAATAATATTATAACTATTTAAAAATATTTTATTTTAACAAAACAACATCTCGGTGATAAATGCAAAAGTAAATGCAAAAGTGCTTTCATAAATTCAGTTCCTCAGAAAAAAACATACAATGGCTTAATTCAATTTAATCTTACCAAATTACAAATAAATGCACATTTGGTGCATACGACATTTTGTACACTTCAATATATTTACTATCCATAAATATAAACATTTTTCATGCTTTCATGAACAAATTTATTAAAATGACAAATATATTTTGAATAATGATGTTTTGAGCTACGAAGATTGTATCAATTTGGACATTGTTCCTTAAGTATTTATAAAGCTGAGTAATGAGCCGTATAAAATGCGGCAGTTTTTATCTTGAGATTATTTTTTTAATGTATCATTTCTGAAATATATATGTTTTATGAGAGTAAAATAACGTCAGTCTCTTAGTCGGACGAACTATAGTAGCCTACTTTTCTGTTATGTCGGGCCAACATGTTTTACTTTAATGCTAACAACTAATAAAAAATACCCGTTCTTTGCACGGACTAAAACAAATTAAAATATATCCAAGTTTACGTACCATTTAGCCTGCTATTTGGTAATTGGCTTCCTATGTTATTGTTCCCATCCATTATAAAGTATTGTATCCAGTTAACTTAGATTGACTTATAGTTTCAAACGCCAAAATACATTACCTAATAATGCGCACTCCCATAAGCAAAAATCGTCCTAAATATGATTTTACTGTCATCGTAGTTTCCCTCATAAATCGAAGTTAAACAATAATTGTATAATAGTGTTATTCAGAGTCAAAATCTCAATTATGTGGTAAAAAACCTGTTTCGCGATTTGGCCCGTTATATGGCAATAATTTGGCTAAATTGATGACAAATTTGTAATTAAAATGACAATCGACACAAAAAGCCATTAATAATTATGGGCCTTTTATCGTAATGCTTATGTCGTAATAATTATAGAGATAATATTATCTATTTGTGTCATAAAGTAATGGCAAATAAAGTAAAGTAATAGTTTTTGAAGGTAATGGCAGCAGCATAAAATGACTATTTTCAATTTTAATTATATTTTTGTAAGTGTTTAGCTTAAAGTGTTCAGCTGATGGCATCATGAATTTAAAAAAATACTCGAATCTGAGCAAAAGTGGTGTAGTTTCTTCAGATAATTTTAATTTTCTCCACAAAAAAAAACGTTTTTAGGTTTGAAAGTTCAAAAATCGTAACTTAAATATGAACAGCTTTTTTTCCAAGTTACAACGCCAAACTGATGTTGATTAATACTATAAGGTACCCACACAATGTTTAATTTTTTTATTATTGATTTTGTACATATGACCTAAGTAAAATAATTTATCATTTTCACTTTATAACAGCTGTTGCCAAAGATTAATTATATAGTTGTTTTAACCATATTTTATAAATGATATATATTTTTTATTCCATAATTTATGTATTTTTAAATGTCACGTCTTACGTCAAAACCATCTGCCTCCATTTTAATCAGCGACATCTTAATCAGCGACAGTTCGGAAAAAAAACAATGTTACATTTTAGCTTCCACACTCCGTTTATAACGTAAAAAGTGGAAAGTATATAATCGTTCAGTCCGTCTGTCTGTATAGTCCTACCCACTTCATAGCCCAAACTACAAATGCTATGGTCAAGTGTGATACTCAAAAAATTCAGCGCATTGAAATAGAATACATTGAAAATTTCAGAAAGAATTCGAATTCGAAGTACTTCAATTATTAAAAAAAAACTGCCAATTTAAGCTCATTTAAAAAGCATTGAAGCCATTTATTAGAATTAAATCACCATTGCCATTCGCAACAATCGCTCGAGAAACTTTTAATTCTTTAGACAATAAATTAAAATAAATTTTTTTTGCAAATCGATCAGTTTGAAATGGCGTCAAATATATTTCACTACGAGATTCTCGTATGTTATATGAAATATTTTCATTCTATTTAAAAGCGAGGAATATTACATATTTATTCTTTAAAATATAGATTAATTTTTGCAAACGATAAGTAATATTTATTGAATTTTCGAAATAAAATTCAAATGAAACTAGCCAAATTAAGCATAAAAATGTTTAATATAGAATTAATGCTGTGTTTGGCGCCTTTTACCTGTTAAACACAACTGTTGTGTGGAAGCGGGTTAAATGACAGATTCTGTTACAAACCCCCAACTTGTTTATCGTAATCAGGATTTGTTACTTTTAAGATTCAATGAGACCAGGATTCTAGGAATTGAAAAAAGACGAAAGCGACATGTTTATTGCATATTTTAATAATATAAATAAAGTAATCAACAAAAAATACTTTGAAAAACAATTTGAATAATAGTACTATTTTTTAAAAAATGTTTCCAACATTTTATGACCATTCCTCGTCTAGTAACCAAAATAAGGCAACACATATGGGTGCGGACAATACATAATGGAAGTGTTTAACTAAATACCTAGCTTTTTATAAAGTGAAGTTATTCTGACATTGAATATTTTCGCTTTTTAGCTTCTATTACCATAAAGAATTTAATATTTTAATGAAACAAGAAAATATTTTAAGGCATTTTCATATCTAAAACATATTTTTTCATATTCTCAATTTTGTTGCGTCGTAAAATTATATACACGTCCTAATTTCAAAAGTTTAGTCGTATTTATATACATTGAACTTATATTGTTGATATAATTGATAGAAAAGTGTTGCCACTTTTGATTCAGCGACGTTTTAGACATGTTTGGTTTAAGAGATTGTGACAGGGTTTTTTTTTTTACTTACAAACAACATTCTATAAGAATATAATAGAAATTGTTTTTCTCACCGTAACTATAACACCACTTTTTTTAGCCGCATTTTTTAGCTTTCACGTCAGAAAGTCTTAAATGTGATTGATTTATGATATTTTTCGCAGAAGAAAAGGATGAAAAATCCAAATTCCGTAATTTATCAGATTTTTTCACACTACTATCTCTGCAAGTATAACTAAATTGTAACTACAAGATAAATTTGTAGGTTTGCGAGTTTTTAGCCTTCAGTTATAAATGTGCAAAATGCATTAAAAAATTCATTAAATATGATAAAAATTACTGAAAACTGCGTTTTTATCCAATTTTAATCGAATAATTTTTTTCAGAATGCCCATAAATCCACAAACCATAGTTTACAAGAAATTTAAAAAAAAAAACTCTTTTAACAACCTTACATTAAAATTACTGAACAGAAAATTTTGCAATATTTTTTTAGTGGAATGCTTTATTACAACTTGAAAGATTATAAAAAACATTATTTAATATTTAAAATTAATTTTAAAGCTGCTGGAATTATGAGGTTTCTGAAAAAAAATAATTTGTGTTTCAAGTACCAAGAAAAAAATACTAATCTACATTTTTTTACCTAAAATTTTGTTTAATCAATCAAAAATATTTTTGGGCCAAAAGTAAGTTGAAAAAATATTCAGAACAATTATATACAATATTGGGCTTAAGGAGTTTCTGAAAAAAACCGGACAACTATTTGTATCTCGTGCCCTCTTGTAGCAATTTGACAAGGTCTGTGGCTTAGAGTTTCTCCAAAATACGCGAATATCGGTTGCTTCTTATGACTGTGTAAACCACTGGATTAGCATGATTTCTTCATAGAATGTGTGTTGACATAGGATGAATTAATTAACATCAAAAACTCAATTTTGATAAAATTGTGACTTATGGGGTTTCTGAAAAAAATTGATTCAATTCAGTGCTTCGGAATTAATTCTTCTAAATCTCTGTAATTCCAAAGGGATTTGTTCTAAAAGGTACAAGGCACCGATCCTCAAATTTTCTTTCGGCTATCGATTTATTTTCTACAAAATTTTTATCGAACTATGGGGTAGATCCCGTAAGGGCTTTGCTGAAAATTCTAGCCTACTATGAAATTAAGTAGGACCAATACAGCCCCCATGCAAGATCAATAATAATATAAAAGTTATTTTAGTAGCTTGAGGTTAAAAAAATTAAATCATTAGTTTAAAATGAAATAGTTAATAATTATAAATTCGTATTAAATTTAATTTTTTTTAAAATTTAATTAAAATTAATGATTAAAAAGAGTACTTGTCATGGTAGTGGTATCGTGTTTGTATTTAGGTAAGTGTTTCGAGGGAGAGTCTAAGGAAGAGTCTCACACTTTAGAATTTAGGATTTTCAGATCCTATCATTTGTTGCCTTAGGAATTCTAAAAACTCCAAACTTTTTTATATAGGGCATACTCGAAAAAAAAAATGCGTACATTTATATACGAAAGTAGGTATTTTCTTGCCCCAAGAATGCTTTGTTTACGTGTGTAAAAAAGTGTGTAGTTAATGTTTACAATAACTTCATCACAATTCCCTCTTAAATACAAAACACACTTTGCTCATTAGTTCTTCTCATTTTGGAAATATTTGGGAATGAAAATAAATTTACTCACCCCTATACACAGTTAAACTATGACATAAAAATCCCCGCTTATGAATTTATAAAGAACATGACATTTCATGCAAACAAATGAAATATATAATACTAACCAACAAACCACCAAATGCTATTTGCACTTAACTAAAAAGGGAGATTACACGACTTGAAAATAGAAATACACACTTACATGCCTAATTAGATTACTTCTCAATAAATAATGTATGTCTTGCAATGACAATATTTACTCACATATAAAAAGTAAACTAGTGACAAAAAAATCCCCGCTTTGAATCATAAATGAAGACATGACAGTTCATTGCCTAAACAAATTAAATTCTATAATAAATAACAACAAACCCGCAAATTAAAAAAAAACAATAATAATGTAGGTTTCTTTTTGCTTTTGATTCCCTTTAGAAACTACAACCAATTTTAATAAACAATGAGCAACGCAATAATCATGTTACACATCTTCTTAAATGTAATGTAATTTCGATTTCAGAAATATTATTTAAAACAAGTATTTCATAATACAGAGTTTGTCCATAAAGAAAATAGAAAAATTAGAAGAAATTTTATCTATATATTTGTAGACATTTTTACATATTCTTTTTATCTACACTACTTATTACAAACATGTTATCTCTTTTCCAAAATACTTAATGATAATGTGTTTCCGTTACTAAGTAGAATCGAACTTTATAAGAAACACTGCCTATAAAACTAGCTTGAATGCTATAAATGCTTTTTGAAGCCTATAAATTACCTATTATTGCCTATTAAATGATTAAGTTGTTTTTAAATCCTCACAATTAAGTTTATTTATTGAAATTAATTTGCCTTTGCTGCATAATTCGACGGGTAAAAAAAGATTCCCCATTAATGCACAGCAATAATGTGTCTTTGTGCTTAAATAAAGCAAACATGTTTCATATTTCTTATCCTATTGCACATATATTTTTTTAAAAAACATGTTTTCTTTCAAACTTTAATGTCCAACAAAAAGATATCTGGCGTATATTTGAACTAGGCGATCGTCACGTGCAAATCGCAATTGCAACTGCTTAATAGCTTTTGGATAGTTCTCTGCTGTTATTGGGAAATTGGAAACCAATCTTGCAGCTTCAAATCTGGAGCCATGCATTGGTACAAATATTGGAACTTATCTTTTACAGATAACTCTTCGGGTTTGGGAGTTTTTTCAAAAATACGCCGAATTGTTAGGTAATCTATCGGATCTCCTGAAAAAGTTTTCAACTCGACTTTAGACAACTTTAACTGCAATAAATTTCTATTGCAGGATGCTCCAAGATCTAAAGAAGGGTTTAGAATCTTCGTTAAGGAAACTATTAACTTTTGAATCCATTTCAATAAATTTCTGCCGATATTTCTCTGCTGCTATAAAATTTTGTTTCATATATTCACAAAATGCTTCCAAAATTGTGAAGCTCTTGGATGACATAAGACATTTTTGAAAACTTGAATCAATGAAAAAAAATTCGTAATGTAATAAACAAACTAGGTACCTAAAGTCATTTAAGCGTTGCCTCATACATTTATTAAATGCAATTTAGAGAAGCAAAGTATTTTAACGTGCTTAATATGAGACATGTAGTTTTGTAATTAAATTACTTGCCAAAATAAACTCATAAATATTTAAATGAATGAAAAATATTTAAATGAACGCAATGTGATCCGAGTCGTTCAAAGAATAACTTCTGAAATCATCCAAGCACACATAATAGAAATGAAATTTCTTTCTGAACTTGGATTAAATCTGAGCTAGGAATAAATAATTTTTGTTAACTGTTTGAACAATTAATAAGTTTTGTTCCACACTTCATTAATTGCAATTAAAAGTTTCAAAAAAAAAAGTTGCATGTCTTCAAATTTGGCTAATGTAACTGAAAAGTTCAAATATATTTTAATTTCTATTTTAAAATGTACTTTTTAATTATTTTAAGGCCATCAATTATATCCACTTGTAGTTTTTTTTAATCGTTGGATATACAGTAGAACTCCAATTATCCGAAGTAATTGGGACCCAACGACATTCAGATAATTGGAGTTAATTGGAAGAAAATGTATATTCAATTAATTGCCTATTTATACGACAGATGAGTGCCTAATGTAAAAACAGGTACAGTTAGTACAAACGTTTATGTGCTAATTATAAACTTTTATTCCCGGCCTACACTGTTAAAAATTAGGCACTTTGTTTCACCAAAAATATGGTTCCTGGTAGCTGCAACGGCTGTCTGGTGAAACGTTAAACCATATTTTTGGTATTAGGTTGAACCATTTCTCAGGTTTTTGTTTCCAAATCCAGAAAAATGGTTCAACTAAACACCGAAAAAAAAGGTGAAACATTTCACCACACAGCGGTTAAAGCTACTGGGAACCAATATCATGGTGAAACCAAGCACAAAATTTTTAACAGTGTATCTGTTGATGTTCGTCTTTGTTGAATGTCATGGCCAAAAAAATTACTACGCAACGCAACGTGACAGTTAAGACAGGGTAGAATTTTTAATGAAATTCATATAATCTCCAACGCTTTGGATAATTGGAGTTCTACTGTACTAAACTAAGACAATAATTTAGCTGGTTAACAAATATTGAATATTTATTCTAAAAATTACTTTATTCGTTCTTAATTTCTAGTTTAAAGTTTTTGTTACATTTCAGAAATTTACATCCGTTTATGATTGTTTTTTTAGACTCTGAATGCAAGTTTACGACCATTTAAAACTTTATAAAGTCGATTATAAAAACTACTTTAACGCAAAAAAATATTCATAATTTAGTTACATATTTCATAGTTTTAATTGGATGTTTATTTCTAAATTTGATAAATATTTCAGCTTCTAAATACAAATTTACGACCATTAAAAACTTTATAAAGTATATCATGGAAAATACTTATACGTAAAAAAGATTCATATTTAAGTTACATATTTTATAGTTTTAATTGGATATATACTTCTAATTGTGATACATATTTCGATTTTTTTTTTATCAAAATGCAAAATCTCTGGGCAATAAATTTCAAAAAACAATTTAATTTTATTATATCATAGTTTTATGCTTTTTTTACGCTTTTATTAAGGTGAAAATAATAAAGCCCCTGTGCTTAGATATGAGTTCTAATTACATACTTTACTGCTCATGTTTCATTCATGAGGATCTAAAATCCCATGAAAATATTCAGGGAAAATGTATTCGTATTCTCGTGAGACTTGTAGAATGTTATTTTTTCGTACATTTTTTCCTCTTAGATAACATATTTTGTAGGGTATATTTTACTGGTTTCTTACTTCCATCTTGTTTCTTAACACACTAAAGTATCATGTGAACTTGGAAGAATTTCAGATTGTTTGCTTTGCATTTATATATATTCCTCTTATATATGTATTACCTTTTTTATTACTTCAGAGGCCTTATTTCGTTTGCATATAATTTATCCAGCACTGCTAAAAATTTTGTGCTTGGTTTCACCTTAATATTGGTTCCTAGTAGATGCAACGGCTGTGTGGTGAAACGTTAAACCATATTTTTGGTATTCGGTTGAACCATTTCTCAGGTTTTTGTTTCCAAATCCAGAAAAATGGTTCAACCAAACACCGAAAAAAAGGTGAAACATTTCACCACACAGCCGTTGCATTGCAGCTACTAGGAACCAATATCATGGTGAAACCAAGCACAAAATTTTTAACAGTGAATAAAATGTTTCGTGAAAAATCAGTGAAGAAATTTTTTATTAAACAATAAAATTTATACTAGAAGGGGGATATTGAGTGACAACAGTTCCACAGTTATTAAAATAAAGTCTCTATAGGTTAATAAATCACATGTGTTTACTGTGTCAAACCACCAATAAAATCCAGGAATGATAGTACGTCAAGTGAAACAAGCTTAATTGTTAGAATTATTTGAATGTTTATACATCAAAAATATACATAAATATTTATAAATTATTAACTCCCAAACATACAAATTCAATGTTTACAGTCATTTATCAGAAGTTTTAGACTTTACGAAACAATGGATATACGATTTTTTAAATAAAATATTCATCTATTGTCCTGTATTGTTAAGAAGTATTGTTATGCCTTGTATTGTTATGTCAAAGAATGAAACTTTTGTTTAGTTCATTAATAACATTAGAAAACGAAACAGACGTTGGCCGATTGTTTAAAATTATGTAGTATAAACTGAGACGTAAGAATTCCGACAATAATTCTAAAAGTAACCTAAATATGTTATCATCCTTTTACGAGTACTACAACAATCCTAATTTAGGTGTTAGTTTATCTCTAGATAAATAGAAATTGTGTCTCCCTTCTGCCATCTGTATTCTTCTAAACAACAATTTATATTTTTCGCAAAACTGTCGGAGTGACAAACAACTCTGTCAATAATGTTCAAAATTTAACAATTATCGCATGAGAAGCTTTGTTTCAAATATTTCAAATCGAAATTTGTATAAATGCTTTGTTTCTCATTTTGCTTTAGTATACTATATCAGTGTATGAATATTTTATTATTCATTACATTTTAGTTGGAATGTTTCATTGTTTGTTATTTTCGCTGTTTTCTATTTTGATACCAAAATATCATTTAATCTTTCGGGACATTTTTAAAGCTAACGAAAATATGTTATAATAGTTTGGAAAAAATAATAAAAGGGCTTTAACAATATCGCCTTTTAGTATTTTGAGAGCCATCAAAGAATCAAAATTGTGTTGCAACCTGGCACTTATTTTTTGTAGTTATGTAATTATATATTTATACTTAATTTGTTTTAAATTTGATATTATTACCTATTTTATTTTGGTTGACACTATTTTCTAACGCAATTCACGATTCATAGATATTTTCCTTAACTATAACTACCCACTCCTTCATGTCATTGCATGTAAATATACTAAACTGGTAAATATTCAGGTTTAATAACACATATCCAATATTATGTAACAAATTTCCAAAATTTAGCCTACATTTTGTCCTATCTACAAAAATACAAACAACACCACATCTCTCCACAACCACATGGATGGTTGAATTCAGATTACATCGTAACGAAACATCCGGACATACAAAAAAAACATCAAACATCATTATTTTTTATTTCAATAGAATAAAATATCAAATACTAAGTAACAACTTTCGAGAGCTTAGCCAACTATTTGTCCCATCCATAACAATAAAAACAACATTACATCTATCAATAACAATACAGACGATTGGATTCATATTTCATTGTAACAAAACATCCAAACATAGAAAAAAACTACATTATTTTTTTCATCTCATTGGAATGAAATATCAAATTACGCAACTTTTGAGAGTTTAGCCAACTTGTTATCCTATCTATAACAATCAAAAACGTCACTTTATTGCATAACCGCATGGATGGGTAGACAACTATTTGTCCTATCCATAACAATAAAAACAACATTACATCTATCAATAACAATACAGACGATTGAATTCATATTTCATTGTAACGAAACATCCAAACATAGAAAAAACTACATTATTTTTTTCATCTCATTGAAATAAAATATCAAATTACGCAACTTTTGAGAGTTTAGCCAACTTGTTATCCTATCTATAACAATCAAAAACGTCACTTTATTGCATAACCGCATGGATGGGTAGACAACTATTTGTCCTATCCATAACAATAAAAACAACATTACATCTATCAATAACAATACAGACGATTGAATTCATATTTCATTGTAACGAAACATCCAAACATAGAAAAAACTACATTATTTTTTTCATCTCATTGAAATAAAATATCAAATTACGCAACTTTTGAGAGTTTAGCCAACTTGTTATCCTGTCTATAACAATCAAAAACGTCACTTTATTGCATAACCGCATGGATGGGTAGACAACTATTTGTCCTATCCATAACAATAAAAACAACATTACATCTATCAATAACAATACAGACGATCGAATTCATATTTCATTGTAACGAAACATCCAAATATAGAAAAACTACATTATTTTTTCATCTCATTGGAATAAAATATCAAATTACGCAACTTTTGAGAGTTTAGCCAACTTGTTATCCTGTCTATAACAATCAAAACAACGTCACTTTATTGCATAATCGCATGGATGGCTAAATTGAAATTACACTGTAATGAAGGGGGGCAAGGGTAGGTACATATATATTCCGGCTTGTGTGCCTGATCAGAGACCCGCTTATGAAGCCTTCGTCAAGTAAGACAGACACAGAAAGAATTTTTACTGTCACAGAGAAAGGAATATACACCCAGGGCGAAGGCGGGGATCGAACCCGCACCAGTTTCAGCGCGCAGACTGCTAGCGTAATGGTCCAAACCACTCGGCCATCCGTGCCCCACTGTAATGAAACATCCAGACATAGAAAAAAAACTCAAACATTATTCTTTTTTTATCTGATTGGAATAAAATATCAAATACTGCATAACAACTATCGAGAGTATAGCCATTTTTTTGTCCTATGTATAACAATACAAACAACACGAAATTTCTCCATAACCGCATGCGTGTGTCAATTCCGATTACATTGTAACGAAACATCCACACATACAAAAAGAAACCATCACACATCATTATTTTCATTTCAGTGGAATGAAACATCAAATACTGTATCACAACTTTCGTGAGTTTAGACACTTTTTTTTTGTCGTATCTCTAACAATAACAACACTGAAACTTTCCATAACCGCATCGTTGTGTGAATTCATATTTTATGGTAACAAAGCATAAATACATAGAAAAAAAACCTCAAACATCATTCTTATTACATCGTTAGAATAAAATCTCAAATTCCACATAAAAACTTTCTAGAGTTTAGCCAACTTATTATCCTATCTACAGGGTGGCCCAAAAGTAGGCTTACAGTTAATGTCGGTTTAAATGTACAATTGGTAAGAACTTTGGGTTATTTGGAACAGGTATTTGACATGGTTTCGTTTAGTTTTGTTGGTTGACTAAAATTAAACCGTACAACAGCGTATCGGGTCCAAAGAGAAGCGATTTGTGGACTTTGTTTGGTTTAGTTTCGAGATAGCTTCGGTTTATTTATTTGATGCGCGAGAAATAAGCAAATAATGTCTCCAGAGTACTTGCGAAAACTTTTTTCGAGCCCGTCCGTGGCCGAGTGGTTAAGGCATCAGCCTAGAGATTCAACCTTCTCAGGAGTGCGGGGGTTCGAATCCCACCTACTGCCAGTCATCCTATAAATCGGATCCGTGCTGGAAATCGTAGAAAAAATCCTCATCACGGATGAGCCCGGGTACACAGGGACAGACGTGCTCGTTAAATCTGTGGAGTCCAAAGTCCCGACGGCGTTAGCGTACGATGTCGCTCGAAGTTCCGTTGGGTGCCCGCTCAGGTGTCGACCTCGTCACTTGACCAGGGTTCTAAATTACGAGGCGTTATTGGCTGTGTTAAAGCTCCTGAAGGAGGCTAGAAATAGACAGCCGGAAACGATTACCTTACCTTACCTTACTTTTTTCGAGGTGACAGGCGTCCCGGGCACTGATTATCCCGAGGGCGTCATTATTACAACGCCTGATGCAACAGCCGAACCTTAAGCCTAACTACCCAAGACCATGTGACAGCATACCCTTCTTGAGGACGATCCTGACCGCAGATTACAGTTCTGTGAGATAATGTGCAACAACTGACTGAACAACCAGTCCTGCTTTCGAACAATAACTGTTGCTGTAAAAATAACTGTATGCATAACTAACTGTAAGCCTACTTTTAGGCCACCCTGTATAATAAAGCTAACAACAGTAAATCTCTCCATAACAGGTATAGATGGGTGAATTCAGATTGCCTTGTAACGAAACATCCGGACATACAAAAACCTCAAACATCATTCTTTTTTGTCTCATTAGAATAAAGTATTAAGTATTGTGTAACAACTTTCAAGAGTTTAGCCAACTTTTTGTCCCATCTGTAACAACACCACCACATATCTCCATATTACTATAGATGGGTGAATTCAGATTGCCTTGTAACGAAACATCCGACATACAAAAACCTCAAACATCATCTTTTTGTCTCATTAGAATAAAGTATTAAGTATTGTGTAACAATTTTCAAGAGTTTAGCCAACTTTTGTCCCATCTGTAACAACACACCACATATCTCCATATTACTATAGATGGGTGAATTCAGATTGCCTTGTAACGAAACATCCGGACATACAAAAACCTCAAACATCATTCTTTTTTGTCTCATTAGAATAAAGTATTAAGTATTGTGTAACAATTTTCAAGAGTTTAGCCAACTTTTTGTCCCATCTGTAACAACACCACCACATATCTCCATATTACTATAGATGGGTGAATTCAGATTGCCTTGTAACGAAACATCCGGACATACAAAAACCTCAAACATCATTCTTTTTTGTCTCATTAGAATAAAGTATTAAGTATTGTGTAACAATTTTCAAGAGTTTAGCCAACTTTTTGTCCCATCTGTAACAACACCACCACATATCTCCATATTACTATAGATGGGTGAATTCAGATTACATTGTAACGAAAAATCCAGACATACCAAAAAAATTTCCAACATCATAACGAAACATACCCACAAATAGCCTCATCCACAATACCATAGGTTTAATCATCTCTCTGGCCAGTTTCGGGCTATCTTCCGTCCAGTCCTAGGGTCCGGGTGAATGAACATTCGCTTATTCTGCAGTAAGTAACAGCTGCCCTTCATTAAATAAGTTGCGGCAATTCTATAAATGCTACGAATCTCGAGGGGATGTCAAAAATACAGCTCTTTGGCAAAGCTGTAACTTACATTCCACTGGTTTTGGGTTATCTAGATTTTATGGCCTTATACTAAGAAAAAACTTACGTTCCAACAGCAGAAGATAACAAACATAAGAACACAAAGTTGTGTTGTTCTGACACAACTGACGATCGCGAGAAGTGACGATTATTATATCCATGAGCTACAAAGAACTGTAAACTATCTTGCTTTAATAAGATATGTACATGACAAAATTGCAACTTTCCTTTTGAAGTGCGGTAATATATAAACTGCATAAGTATATACGGGTTATTCCACAGAAAACGTACAATTTGAGGCGAAAAATATTGATAAAAGTTTTCGAAACATTGTATTTGAATTACACTTACATGCTACATTGAAACTATAATATCGGGAAGATCTTACAATTAACTTTCTCATTAAAATTTAACTTTAAAAATTGGGCTTTCCACGGACAAAATGAATTATAGGTCTTCAAACACATCGAACATATTTATGAATAAGAAAGAAAGATATAATATATGTTATTTGTATGAAACTCAAAGACGAAAAATTACTATAAAATTTTATTTGTATAGATATGTCAATAGCAAAATAACGAATCATTTTTCTCTCTCTTTCTCTTTCTCTGTCTCTCTTTCTCTATCTCGCTTTCTCTCTCTCTCTCTCTCTCTCTCTCTCTCTCTCTCTCTCTCTCTCTCTCTCTCTCTCTCGCTTTCTCTCTCTCTCTCTCGGGGAATTCATAATCATTATTCATTATGCGATAGCTTTTTTTTCATTGCTCATTGCTGTTTCTGTTATTATTATATTTTTGAGTTTGATTTTCCTATTTTCAAAAATATCTTCAGGGGAAAAAACTAAATTCAGAATATGTTTCTTTGTAACAAACTGGTTATTGTATCATCTAAATACACTTTTAAACATACACATATTAAAGAGTGATAAACAGTCAACTTAAATAAAATAATTTAGAATGCAATGTATTAATGAGCTGAATTTTATGAAATGTTCTTTAATTTTTTTGTGTTTTGATAATTTATTCTGAATCAAGTGTAGTCAGTTTTAAAATCATCCATCTGTAAATTAAATAAATACTATTCCATTATTATTACTTTTGTTTCTAAGTAGGTTACTGTAGCCTAGTGGTTCCCAACCTTTTCTGGACCATTACCCCTTTCTTTAGGTTGACTAATACCTATCGCCTCCTTTTAATTTTCATGTTATGTCTAATTATAATTTGAGTTAAATTGTAACTAATAAAACAGTTTTATATTTTTAAACACTTACTACCATACATAAAAACAACCGAAGCAGCATTATCCGTTCAATAAAATGGGAAAAATTAAAATGTATATTTTCAACAGATTGTTTAAAGAACAAAGGTGAAATAATTAACTAAGATCATTAAACTGGATTCTGGAAAATTTACGAGAGTCGACAGTAATTTTTTTTTGAAAACTTATCTATTGTTTGATCTTACCATTTCAATGGCTGCCTTGTGCTTGGTGTATTTTAGTTAAAGCTTGAATATCCGGCTTTAAATTTTTCAAGTTCAGGCGTAAGTCTCCTTTGAGGCAAAGGTCCAACTGATTTCTTTGATTAGTGAGGAGCTGGACAGCAGAACTAAATCATTTTTCAACTAAATATGTTTATGAGAACGATATAAGAGGTTCATCTTTTAACCACAGTTGTGGATAGTGTCCATAAGTTTCACCCAAGCTAACTCATAACCACTCCTTACTAGTTCTAAAATTTCTAACTTGATTAAATCTTCAAATCTTGTAAGCATGTCAGAGTTTAACTGGCCAAGATGATCAATAAAATTAGTATTTTGTCTTGGTCGTATTTGGGAGTTCAGGAGTAAATGACATTAAACACTCGTCAAGGGGTCGGAAACTGAATCAGCTCTTTATTATAGTCAATATTACAGTATTATTTTAATTTTCCCCTTTGAATACTCATTTCCCCCCGATCGTCTCCCAACTATTTATTGCCCCCTTTCTAACACAAATCGCCCACTTGGGGGCGATCGCCCCCAGGTTGGGAACCGCTGCTCTAGCCTAAGCATATATTGTATTTAGCACTACAAAATAGTATAGTCATGAAACAGTCAAGCAAGACAACATAATAACATCCATGAACAACTGGTCACGTCTGACATACAGTGACTAGACATACAGCGTCCACGAATGTGATGTCCACAGATATGACAAAGTACATGTCTAATCATTGAAAAACATGATATGTTCATATTTGAAACAAGTTTAAAGCATTAAGCTCATTGTATCTAATGCAACACATAATTACGTGGGAATAGATATTTGATTAGCTTAAAAGAATTCTTTGCTAGCCACAGATGTGATGCACTGATATTGACGCTCTACTAAATCTAAAGTTTAATGAACAACAAAATGACCTAACAGCTAAAAACAAACTGATATTTTATTTTGTTAGACAAGATGGTTGTCAAGGAAAGTAAAATGACATAGACACTATGCGTTGTATTGCAACCTATTGAATTCAATACCAGTTTTTGTTTATGTCCACGGATGTGACTTCAGTATTGGGAGACAAGCATTAAATATTCAGTAAAATAAATGCAAATTAAAAATTTTAGATAAAAATTGCATTATATATTTTCCCAAAATGTTCCTTTCTTTAATTATCTAATTTTAAAAGTGGAATCATACCTTATAAGTTGGGTTCAAGCTGCCAAAATCATGAAATTGGGGATTAAGACATACCACGGACACACATGACACGTCACACTCTGTGGACAAAAAAAAATAAATAGAATTTTTAAAAAAAATCTTGTTTATTTTTTTGTGTATTATACTCTAAAGCTGTATTCTCATTTTTTTCGAAGTTACTTTGTTTTTAAAAGTGTATATTTTTTTAAAAAACTGGCGGGGACAAGAATGGTTAGTTTTCCCGCGATTGACTCATGTCATCCAAAACATGACTCTTTAACCCAATTGTTCCACGCAAGTCCTGAGGTACACAGAATTATATCTTTGCTACTTTCACAATTAGAGATTTCAGGAAATTGTTTTAGCTTCCACACTACGTTTTTAACGTAAAAAGTGGAAGATATTATAATCGTTCAGTCTGTCTGTCATCCACTTTCATAGCCCAAACTACAAATGCTACGGGCAAGTGTGATTCGTTAAAAATTCAGCGCATCGAAATCAGAATACATTGAAAATTTCAGAAAAGAATTCGAATTCGAAGTACTTCAATTATTTAAAACACTGCAACATTTAATGCTCATTTAAAAAGCATAGGAAGCCATTTTTATGAGAATTAAATCACCATTGCCTTTCGCAACAATCGCTCGAGAAACTTTAATTCTTTTAGGCAATAAATTAAAATAAATTTATTTTTGCGACATCGATCAGTTTGAAAGGACGTCAAATATATTTCACAACGAGATTCTTTGTATGTTGATATGAAATATTTCCATTCTATTTAAAATTGAGGAATATTACATATTTATTCTTTGAAATATAAATTAATTTTTCCAAACGATATATAATAATTATTGAATTTTCGAAATAAAATAAATGAAACTAGCCAAATTTAACATGTAAATTTTAATATAGAATTAATGCTGTGTTTGGTGCCTTTTTACCTGTTAAACACAACTGTTGTGTGGAAGCGGGTTAAGTGACAGATTCTGTTACAAACCTACTTGTTTCTTTTTATGATTCTTTAGGTTATTAGTTTTAAATATGGTGATTTTTCTACTTCTGAAGAGAGAATAGATGGTATCGCACATTGGCCGAAAAAATAAAGTGTTTTCCATTTAAATTCAATTAGGCGATGTATTAGCTTTGTTTCGTTATAATAATGCGAGTTTCATCTTTTTGGAATATTGCGTGTAGTACATTAGATAAACTATATTATTCTTTTTTTGTAATAAAGTTAACTATAATATAAACTATGGAATTGTTTACTTATTTTAAATAAATATTTGAAACACTTTTCAGGCCCAAAACTTTTCTCCATTTTCCATCCACTTAAGGTACGAAGTAACAAAGGTAACATAACCTAAACAAAGAGACAAAAATGCAATTGCTTATTAAACTTCCTTAAAATGCTTCCTTAATAATAGTATGAGTAGAACAATGATTTTATTTTAATATTATTTTGTATACTCAACAAAACTAACATAGATTATGCTAAGAACCTGCTAAGTAAAATCTGTGTACAAAAGCTTAATTAAAAATATTTATAGTAAAAATTCCTTAATTTAAAATATTTATTTTTAAGATTCGGCTAGTTTCCATGCTCTTAAACGTAGCATCGAATATTTTCTAACGGAAATAGTTGGTAATCAAAATTACTTCCACATTGTTTCCAATATTCTTCGCTTGTATTAAAAAAAGGTACTCTCACTTTTTAATTAGATTTAACCATGCGAAGACATTCTGCTTTAGTGGGCTTAAGGCTTGTCTTAAAGCTCTTTAAGGCTTTATGATCCTTTTAAGATATTCAATAAAATCTTGTAAGTCCAAACCTGTCGCATCTTTCTGAAATAAATTTAAATATATTTTTAATTAAATTTTATCAGTAAAGGTATTAATTATAGACTTCTAAACGTATGTCGTTATATTAAAATACATTAGGGTGTAATGAAAAATAATTAAGAGGGATTGTCAGTCCCATAGAGCTAATGCATTAGTTTTATAATCACAACTTCCGCAGAAGTATTGCTTTGCCATTTCAGCCCTTTTTACCAGGTATGAGAATCAACATAACATCGAAATAAAACAAATTTTGAAACGAAAATGTTATCTAGTTATTTAATTATATATTTTTGAAGTTTTAAAATGCCAAAAATTACAGCAGATTTTAAAACTTTATCAATTAATAATTAAATAACCGGATGTTATTTTCTATTCAATTTTGTTTTAAATTGATGTTATGATGATTCCCATACCTGGTGAAAATGGGATAACATGGCAAAGCAATTCTTTTGCAAAAATTGTTATTTCAAAACTAATGCATTATCTCTATGGGACTGACAGTCCCTCTTAAAGGTCAAATTTTAATAGTGTGGAATAGTTACATTATTTTATTTTTATGATGTATGCAAATTTTTGTTGATCTAAACTAATATCTTCATCTGCTGTGTAGAAGTTCAGTATATTTTTAAAAAGGAAATAGAAATCCGTCCTTTCTAAGCCAGTTTCCGTATGCTATTCTTATGTGAAAAAGTTCAGGTAGTTCAATTGATTTAGTTTCCTAAGCGGGTCACTTATCTAGAATAAAATAAGCTTGTTCAACACTTTTACGACTGTAATTCTTTTTATTTTAGAAACTTCTATTAACTTGTTCCGTACTAACAAATTCTAGATTTGTGCACGCGTGGAATACGTACATAAGGAATATGAATCCACAATGATTCATTCTTATAACTATTTATTAAATACGAACAATAATACATTCAGATAGAAAAAAATATCGAAGAATGAATTAAATATACACTTCAAAATCTTCTCTTGCTTACAGCTTAAATTCTTGAGTTTTGTTGTCATACGAAGATTGTATTGAAATTCTACATTAGTTTTCGACAAACTACACTGTTAAAAATTAGGCACTATGTTTCACCAAAAATATGGTTTCTAGTAGCTGCAACAGCTGTGTGGTGAAACGTTAAACCATATTTTTGGTATTCGGTTGAACCATTTCTCAGGTTTTTGTTTCCAAATTCAGAAAAATGGTTCAACCAAATACCGAAAAAAAGGTTAAACATTTCACCACAAGCCATTGCAGCTACCAGGAACCAATATCATGGTGAAACCAAGTACAAAATTTTTCACAGTGTAGTCTATATTGAATGTACCCATCTCTGCCTTCAAATATTGCACACATATTAACAATACCATAAAGCAGGTATTGGAAATTTGATCAAAAAATCTCGGTGCAAATCTTACTCCTAATATACATCAACTCAGGCGTAGTGAGATTAGTGGTCAGCGTTCGTCTCGGATCGAAGGTCCTGCGATCGAGTCCCGGTACACTGAAGACCTACCGAGTATATGCGGAGTACGTGCTCGTTAAATCTGTTGGTCGAAAGTCCTCTAAGTTCCATACCAAATCAATACCTCTGGGGTGACAAGCAATTCTGGGGATCCTCTAGTTGCCTCTGTCTCTAAAAATTAGAATATATCCACTTACGTGTGTGTGTTGTCTGTTGTGTCTGTCTTACTGACGAAGGTTTATAAGCGGGTCGCTGACCAAGCATACAAACCTGAATATATATGTCTACCAACCAACCACATCAACCAAACTCAGCGATAATAAAGTATTAGTCACACTTTTGTAAAAATTATACTTTGAGTACTAACGGACAATAATCTTTTATAGAATTGGTTTCATGTATTTGGATTAATATATAAGGACATTTGTAGTTTACCTATAAAGATCTTTTTGTAACTGTAATACTGAAAGGTTTTATTAAAAAAATTCTTAAGAAATATACATATAAAATAGTTTCTAATAATATGAAAAATACGATTCTTAAGCTAATAAAAATATTTTCTAACCATTAAGAAAACTTTCTGACTGTGTTGTTTTCTTTTAAACTTATTTTTATATTTAGAAAAATATTATCTTTTTAAAATAATACTTTTCTATTTGTATAGTGTAATGCCAATAAAAAGTAAAATAAAGATTAAATTTAAATTATTACATTTTAAACAATTTATAAAATCTTATACATTGCATAATACTACAAAATTAAACAATGTACTACCAATAAAACAATGCAGTTTCGTTTGTAAAATTGTACCTCTGTTTGTAAGAGAGTTAAAGTATATGTGTGTGTTGTGTTACTTGTTAATCCATTTGACATATTTTTAAGAAACTTGTATATTTTTTGTTATTTAAGAAATCAAAAATTCATTCCAAATTGTCAAATTCATCGCAATTCTATAAATTCAGCTACACTGTAAAAGTTTGTTGTAATATTACAACAAAGTATTAAATAACGCTACACCGCAAAGAGGGACTTCTTCTAAGGAGGAGAAACTTCTTATTTATGTAACGTTACGCCGTTTTATGTAACGTTAACGTTAAAATTTGGTGTAACTTTACTTCATAAAGCTGGAGGCAGAGAGAATGCCACCATTTTTATGGAATAATGTGACACAACACATTTTAACGTAGTTTCTATCAGACTAACGAAATTTAGTAAAACCTCAATTACTCTCGTTTTGGTGTAGTTAATGTATGTCTTCGTTTTCCTTAAGGACCTGCAAACAGATAAATTATAATAGAAAATGTGTGGGATTCTCATTAAGATTTATATGTACGAGTTTTATTAGGATTATGGAAAAAACATTAAAATAGTTATTTATTCATACTTTGGTAAATTAGATGTAGGAAAATTCTGTGGTCAACTATACATGTTTTCGCATTTTGAAAGTTTTGCTTTAAGGAAAACTAATCTTGTAACACTAATGTACCAATAAATTGTTTGTTTTGTAATACTGAGAAGCTTCTTTAATTTAATTCCTATGTTAAACCTTTCTCATGTTTCGAGAAAATTATACCCAAAATAAGGGAATTTTGGTTTTCAATTATTATAGAAATAGTATCAAGTTGTATGAGACGGAGAGAAATATACACATATTAATCACCCTCTATACCTTTATATAAATGTATTGAAATCATATATTTGTTAAAAGTTTTTTTATGTATATTTCGTTATTTTGATTATCTACCTATTAATTTAAATTCATTTGCGTGATTGAATATTTTTTAAGGGGGATTAAGATGGACACCAACCTCAAACAACGCAATTTTTATGGCAGCGGAACTTAAATTATACTATTTAAACTGTTCAAGAAGTTTTAAACATGAGGTTGGAATTCTTGTATATCACAGTTTTTTTAGCGACAACTTTGATAATTACTTGTTTTTGTGCTATAAAATAAATGCATTAGGTGGGTATTTTTAGATTGGCGCTTGTTTACTTTTCCAAAGTTTTTTTTTTTTGTTAGGGATAAAAATTACATCATTATTTTTAACCCATTAGCCGCAAGTGGTAAGAAAATTTGCCGCCGGAAAATGAGATTGCTGCTTAATTTTGTATAAATAAACAAAGTATTAGACAAATGAAGACCACAGTCCTGACTAAACAATCTATGTAGAGCAAATTAAGTTATACTGAAAAGGGTAATTTAAATTTAAAAGTTAAAGTGTTTAGTCGTAACAGAAGGTAGGGTAGGGTAGGTACATATATATTCCGGCTGGTGTGCTTTATTAGAGACCCGCTTATAAGCCTTCGTCAAGTAAGACGGACACAGAATTTTTTTTTACTGACACAGAGAAAGGAAGTACACCCAGGGCAAAGGCGGGAACCGAACCCGCACCCGTTACAGCGCGCAGACTGCTAGCGTAATGGTCCGCGATACAAATAACACGGCCATCCGGGCCCCTAAAAGAAGGTGTTAATGGTATTCATAAAGTCGTTATTAATGGGTAAATATTTTAGAAAGTAAAATGAGTAATTTTTAGTTAGATATTTGTAATTATAATAACTTTGCAAAAAAATTTAATGGTTGTTAAATTTGTATCTGAAAAGAATAGATTTAATTGTGTATTGTAAGTTCAAGTAAAAATGAATTACGTGTAACACTTGTGTTAGTTAATTATTTTTCTGTCAAAACTAATCTTTGATATAATACTGTTGTCATCCTAACTGCCAGATATCTGTTACTCTCTTGATAACTTTTCCATTATCCGAAACCAATAAGAAAAATCAGATAACGTCACATTTTTTAATTAACAGCTTCTTTTTTCCTATTTATTCCTAAAAATAATAGTAGACGCAAATACTAAAAGTATTAATTTATCCTCTTACGCGATTAAATAATTAATTTAATACATTTTAGTGTTTCTTTTTTTTAATTGTTATAAGCAGACTTTTCAAATGTATTTTGAAGTGCTTTGGGAACCATTTTGTAGTCTTCTTCAATCATATTAATGGAAAAAGATACATTTAAATTTTATCAAAGTATCAGTTTGTTACGATTGGTAAAATGCAGTTAGAAAACATGAAAAGTAAAATTCTGAACTGGGAAATCGATTTTTAAAAAGTTGTAAACAACATATTTCTAATTATCAAACATAAAATGACTTAAAAATTTTCGTGTTTCGATAGATATCAGTATACAGGCATTTATGAGAATGAAATCAAATTTAACGTTTGGAAATGTATTGCGCTTTTAAAGAAATATTTTATTCTTTCCAAAACTAGCTTTTTTAGTTTAGTATTTTTATATAATTCAAAACAATTATGATTAAACTACTCTTCTAGTTACTTTAAAGCTTGTTGAAGTTTGAAATTGTAGTTTAGCACCATATTTTCCTTTTTAATAATGGCTATTAAGCACTTATATTTGTCCATATAAAACCGATTACGATACTGATTGTAAATGCTATAAAAAAAAGTTCAATAATTTATATGAACATATTTCTGATACATAAAAAATCACCAGACTTGTCTCGATCTCTTATCTATTTTAAGGGAACACTGTTTAAAGGTATTTCTTGATAGTTGCAGCCAGCATTTATTTATTAAAAATATAACTGCTTCGATAAACCCAAAATTATTACTCAAACAATATTAAAAATGCACATTAAGGGGGAATGGGCGCGCTGGATCGCGGGTCTCCAAACTCAAGTGCCTCAGTGTTAATCCAATGGGAAAAAACTATTTTCTCTGCCACATTTCTCCGGCTGTATTTTGCTTCGAATATTTTGTGTATAATTATTTAGTGAAAATTAAAAATATATATTCGAACCAATTTCAAAAAGTAGGAAGGTTGGGACCTGTAAGTCAGCACATTTATCACATTAAAAAATCCGCTTGTAAAAATATTCAATACAGCCGGAGAAATGTGGCAGAGAAAATATTTTTTTCTCCTTAGGATTAACACTGATGCACTTTGCTTTGGGGACCCCAGTCCAGCGCGCCCATTCCCCCTTAATCTTACAATATAAAAACTATAAATTATAGTTTACTACAAGTTCCATATCTCTTTCAGTTACATATTAAAAAAATGGTATAGGTTGTGTGAATCTGTTAACTTGCTGGAAATGTACGTAAGACGTTTTAACTGCAAAGAGATCTTTACCCTAATAGTTTACTTCCATAAAAAATCACTCTGGTCCCTATTCGTTATTTTAGTCGTAGTAAAAAGATGTAATCATTTTGTATTTAGACATTTTCGTAAAGTTTTTGGAAATAGTTTTGAAATAGTCTTATTTGCCATAGTGGTAGGGTAATTCATTACACAGAATTAGATAAAATGAGTGATATGAAAGGTATAATTGGGTTTAATTAATCACAAATGAACTTTTGTTAACTTAACTCGTCAAATCAAGCTTGAAACACAGAGTGTAACATCGAAACATGCAAGACAATATGGAAACATCTACAGTCCCTGGACAAATTATTAGACGCACTGTATTTTTTTTAGTAACTTTATGTTTCTTAAGAATTTTTATGCAATAATGGTATTTTTAAACTACAATATTATTGATTTTTATTTTAAAGAATTGTTGTAGACTACATATTTGTATTTATTTTTAACATATGGCAACACTGTGCCATATGTTAAAAATCCAGTCCAGCTCCTAGAAAAGATTATTTATGTGTGGAATCATCATCCTCAAATGCAGGAGACAGTACAGTCTTGCATTGATAGCATGCCGCGCAGAATTAAAGCTTTGATAGCGGCTAAAGGTGGCACAACTAAATATTGACTTTTACTAATATTAATTTCACTTTTCTTTAAAACTTAATAAACTTAAGCTTTTCTAAATTAATGCTGTTTTATTTATGTCAAATAAATCGGTAATTGATTGGATAATATAAAAATAAAATAATAAATCAATTTAAAATAATAAAACGGTACAATATCACCCGGTAATTAATATTTACATGAAATCTTGCAGTGCGTCTAATAATTTGTCCATGGACTGTACATTGCCCGCATCCATGATACTTATGTGTAAATGTCAAACTAACTCAACATGTTTCTGTTTACGATGCCACGGCGGCACATCTGGCAGAAGCTATGGGCTGTTAATATTGGGACGCTGTTAATATCGGGGATATGATTAAACCTATTTTATCATATAGGGAAAATAAGAGGTACAGCTATGATATAAAGACCAGTCTGTTCATTGGCGACTTTCGGTGAGATTGGAAACTCAAAGTAGGATTGTTATACCTATCGAGTTGTATGAAATATGAATTTTAATGTTTACCAGATTTGAGCATTTTTGTTGCGTAGCACCAAAAACAAATCGCCAAATCGAGACGGTTCTCTATATCATAGCTCTTCATAAAAAAGAATAGAATACTTACAGTTAAATATTCTAACATCATTTGTTTACATGACGATTTACCATCATTTTTTATTGTTTTCACAGTACCCCCACATTTCATAAGTAAAAAAAATAGTTAACGTGTCAATGTCTTTTTTATTATTATTATTATTAAGTATCTAGCTTCCACACTTGTAATGCGTATGGTCTTTTATTTCTAACATTATAAAGACTATTTTAAAAAAGAATCTAACTTTAAATAACTAGTTATTGTTTTTTTAGAACCTAAAAACAAACTGGGTTCTCCCACATTTGCTATCCCTCCTCTATTTATTTATGTATTATTTATGTAATGTTGGAAAGTTTAGAGAAAAAGAACTTATGTTACTTCAGTATATTTCACAAAGTATTTACTTCTTTTTCTGTCCAAAAAGGTAAAAGCATGTATTGTAATTTTTACATAAATATCCTAGAAAAAAGTTTATCCTCTTTTTACTGTTTTGAAAGCAGATTTTGACAATATTTGCTAGCTAATGGAATGGAAATATTCATAAAAGCCTTTTTTGTTGCCAAATTTGTTTTTCTTCTTACTTATGAATTTCTTATTACCGGCTCATACTTTTTCTTATAATCGGTTTTGTTGACTTTATATTAACGTTCATTTTCCCCCTCCAGAGTTTATTAGTTTTTATCTATATTAAATAAATATATTTTCTTAAAAAATCTTAGTCATTTGCTCATGGTTTCTTTTGAAATGCGACGTATTTTCTCAGAAATTTTCCTTTATTAAAAATATTTTTGAACTTAAAAACCTTTGGGCAATTTTTCTTTAAGTTGTGGTTTTGAAAGAGCTTGAAAAGGAGCTAAGCAAAAACTAACTTTCTGAAATGTATAGTTATCTTTTAAAAAACATCTTATTTTTACTTTGATTCTGCCCCAGTAAATAGAACTCGTTAAAAAAATGTACCTAACTAATACACAAATAGAAATACATTTCTTTACTATATTTTGTAAGAAGTGTATTTGTTAAGAAATGTATTTCCCTACAAATATAGTTAAGAAATGTGTGTTTGAATTTTAACATTTTGAATTCTAAGAGCTACATGGATATACAATTGATATAACTTTAAATAATGAATTTAATGCGAAAATTAATCTAACCCAAAAAACAAAACAAAAATTATAAAATATAAATTCCTCACAATTTCAATCCTAAAAATTGATTTATAAATATACATTATTTAAATACATCAAAAATAATGTATGTGTAGAAAAAAAAGAAAGAGACGATACATTTTTAGGTTTTTCCAAATTTATAATTATTTTTTTGGACGAGCGGGAGATATAAGAGTAAAATTAAAGTATTTGAAATTCCACTGCATTTACATTTTGTGTTGAATTGTTTTTATCATTCTCTCTGAATTTTTCCCGACCAAAAATTCATTTGCTTCCATATCGAAATTGACTATTTTATGTTGCAACTGTGATCTATTTATTAACTTGTTAATTTTGCAATTTTTTGGCTAGGAATCGAATACGAGTAGTAAGTTAATTTGAGGTTTTGGTTGAAGTAACCATTTAGCATGAAGAATCTCTGGCATTCGAACATCAGGCCTTTTTGCTATTATTTTCAAGCATATTTGACTTATTTAAAATGTAAATTCAACAAACAGAATATACATATATACACACATCTTTTTCTACTTGTCATTAGAGCATTCAATTGGTTTCAGTCATAAATAAAAGATACATTAAATAAGACGATACGTTTTTAAGTTTTTCCAAATTTATAATAACTATTTTTTTAAAGAGCGAGAGATACAAGTGTAAAAAAGTATATAGTATTAAAAATGATAAAGTATTTAAAATTCCACCGCAATTACATTTTGAGTTGAAAATTTTATATAATTCTCCCTGAATCTTTCCTGACGAAAAATGCATTTGCTTTGATACCGATAAGAACTGACACATCAAAACAAAATTATGACTAAACTTTTTTCACCACATTATATCTCCATAGCTGAACTCAGCAAAACTTCACATCTTTTGCCATTCTCCTGGTCTCCGGTTTTGGTTTCAAAAACCATTGAAAAGAAGCGTTCAATTTTTGTTATAAAACATTCTTTGAGTCGATAAAAAGTTGGATATTTCCTAGCATACGGCATTTTTGTAATATATTTCTTTTTATTCTGGGATATCCTTCATTCTATTTATTTTTTACGTAAAGTGATACCAATCTTTTGATACTAAAAAAATATGAAAATAATATTTAGGTGTGGAATAGAGAATTTTTACTAAATATATTTATTTGAATCGCAGATATGGTTATAATGTTTTAATTAATACAAATAAGGTTTTAGATATAGCCACGAACCCCACTAAACACAAAGTTTTAAACCCCTCTAAGACTAAATTTATTTATGCATTATATGAAAATTTTTATTTTCAATTTAAAAAGTATTTTCAATTTTAATAGGTTAACCATTAAAATCATCGACATAAAAATTTCTAAAAAATTAATTACAATATAATTAATAAAAAATAATAAATTAATAATTTTTTTATACCAAAATTGTCCCTAAATGAAAATTATAGGTAAACAAATTTTCAAATAAATTTAAAGAATCATATGATCAAACGAGTAAGTAAACTGCATTAAATATAAACTATATTCAAAAATTGACATTTAATGTATTGTTTCCATATTTATAAATTTGGAAAGTAAATGTAAAGACAAATATTAAAGCTTTAAAAAACGTAAAGCGTACTCTCGACGGCATTTGTTCCATATCCTTTCTGTACAATGTCTATAGGGAATAAATTATTTGTAATAGGATTATGAAAACCCAAAACAAGAACTGTCAAATTTTACTGCCAATTAGTAAATAAACCGATTTCAAGTCCTGAAAAATAGCTCATTTTTCTGCGATGCAAAACTAATTAAAGAATGTAACTTCTTAAAAAATGCAAGGAAAAATCACCATTTATTTCTCGAGGCTTAACAACGCGCACAAATTTAATTGGGTAGGGTACCCGAAATTTATATCTCTTTGTTGAACCATGACATTCTATCTAGGTTTTAAATGTAAACATCGAACATGATATTAGGTTTGAAGTAAAAATAAAGAATACCGAGATTTTTCGTAATCGTATGGAAAAAATTCGATTGAAATGCAGTTCACATGTATTTAAAACTAGAGTACAAAACAAGACCAAACGAGGTCTTATTTCTAAAAAAACATTCTCGCTGCATGTAATTGGATCTTCGACAATATTATATGATTAAGTTTACCATAAATTCCATTTAAAGTTACAACGGGCACATGCAAAACACATGAGCATGAAGGATTTTTTTACGATTTAACCCGATTTCAACAAGAGAAATTACGTCTTGCATAAACTCATCAATTTCACCACACTGTTAAAAATTATGTGCTTGGTTTCACCATGATATTGGTTCTCAGTATGCAACGGCTGTGTGGGGAAATGTTTCACCTTTTTTCGATGTTTAGTTGAACCATTTTTCTGGATTTGGAAATAAAAACCTGAGAAATGGTTCAACCGAATACCAAAAATATGGTTTAACGTTTCACCACACAGCCGTTGCAGCTACTAGGAACCATATTTTTGGTGAAACAAAGTGCCTAATTTTTAACAGTGCATAGTTGAAAGTGAAAAAAATCAGTTAAAATGTAATGTTTCATCGAATACATTCAGAGATAGAGTCATTTCAATACTCCAATCTTCAACATAACAGTAAAGACAAAAGTATAAAGCTTTTGCTTATCTGAATGTATGTATCATTTGAAAATATTTAATATATTATTGCAAAACTTTTAAATACATAAAAATCATAAAAAATACACAATTGTATAACTTTTGAATACACTTAAAATAGAATGAAAACTGATAAAAGGTGTTAATAATAAAATGTAATGAACTCTTAACATTAAATTTTACGACATGTAATTCCACGAATTAAAAAAGTAAAAGAGCAATTATGAATATCCCATAAATAATATTTATTCTGGCATAGATACGGGGCTGAGGAGCCCAGTTGGTTAGGCATTCGCCTAGCATGCAGAAGGTCCCAGGTTTGGGTCCGGGCATCGTCAAAATAACTGCTGACCTATAAACCGCCCGTGCAGCCAAAAGTGTCCGACGAATAATACCCCGTGTGGCGGGAGTGCAAGTTAAATATCCTTCAAAGTCCTAACGCTGCGTACGATGTCTCCCTTTAACGGTTGCGTTGGGTGCCTACTCAGGTGTCTGTCGGCTCGTCACTTGACTGTGGTTTTAAAATACGACGCTCGTCGCAAATAGCCCTCGTGTAGCTCTAGTGCGACGATAAATCAAACTAACCTAACCTGGCATGGATATACTTTATTTCAATAAAATCTTATATTTATCTGTTAAGAATTACTTTCCATTTGCGATTCCATTATCATTCTAAGCCCACGAATTTATTTCAAATGCGGAAATCAAATAATAAAAAAAGAAGATTTCCCTGAACTTTATAACGCGTCAGTTGGAAAGGGGAAGAAGCTCGGAATATCATATTTATCTTCAACTTCTGATCACGTTTCTTATTTCAAAAGAAACATTCTCGATACAGTATAATCCTTGACACTTACTTTTTGTCGTTTAGTTTGTAAGAAACTCTCTTATCATTCTCATGATCTCTCACGAAAACTGAAGAGCTTAGTGGAAGAACGTGCTAAGTGACAAAAAGGTGAAAACGAGCAAATGGGCCTTACAAATTTTCGTGTGCCCTTAGGTAAGTTAAAATCTTCCCTTACAAAAGATTAAAAATATACTAAACTTAATTTTTACGAAAAAGGGGAACTTGTTATCGTTAAAGAAGCTACTAATACGTTCATTGACACAAAAATCTCATTTTTTTAAATGTCACTTAGTACGTTCTTACACTAAGCTCTTACTGAGAGGCGTATTATTTCGACTAATGTGGACGTGTTTATTTCCGATGTATCTGTAACATAGTTGAAAAAAAGATAAAAGTCTAATACATAAACACGCACACATGGAACAATTTTAAATACGTTTTAGATATTTTAAAGTTTTTCTTTGTTTATGGCACATGTGTTTTGTGAATAAACTGTGTTGATACATGGTTTAAAGTTGTGAACTCGGTTGCAGTTTATTTTTTATTTAAATAAACACTTTTTTTGGTTGCTTTTGTCGTGATTTACTTTCGAACATCGAGTCATGGAATATTTAGTTTTTCATCGCTGTCATCTTCACAGCTGTGGACATTTTATATTACAAAAGTACATGTTACGATTATTTAAACAGTTTATGCGTTTAATATAACATTTTTAAATCTACATTAAACTACTTTCTTATGAAATGTGTTTAGCTTTTATAAAATTCCTATTTGAATTTTTCTTGCATTTAAATACTGTTAACTAAACAACATTGTCGTTATTCTACTTCTTATTAAATCTAAAACCATAGTTTTTTTATTAATGCGTATAAAAATATCCCACATTTCTTGCTTCTTCTCTTTTAATTCCTGTTTTTGATAAATCCGCAATATACTTTTGAATAAATAACAGGATAATCAAAATCTTATCATAATATTACATTAGGTATTTCGCTTTATGATTATAAATGGGCCTGAATGTTATCATGTATCTCAATAGCAATAAATAAATACTGCTGACTGTGGTATAGTTGTGATTAGTTGTAAATAACTAATGTTAGCTTTGGAATACCCTTGCTAGTCCAGTGGTGTATATGGATTTCTTATAAATATTACTGGGAAAATACAATATTAATAAACGAGAATGAAAGTTTAAAGGTTAGTTTCCTAAGGTAACGATAGTTATCGGCTGCCACACACAATTACATCACATAAATCTTAACGTATAGCGATAATGCCTTTCTGGCAATTTTTGCAATGAATATTGTCGATCGTGACTGACGCAACGATTACGATGCTTTAGAAACACAGGCTTAAGACGCCTCAGGGGCGCAGAGGTAGCATACCCACCTCTTATATAACTCCAAGATTGCGAGTTCTATTTTGGAGAGAGAAACGCATGTCAAACACTTGTAAAAGCATGTAAAAGATCCTTTGGGTACCCATTCGCCTACGGTTCTCCCGGCAAAATTAAATCTCGACATATCTTAACATACACAGAGCAATTGACAATTGATCTGTGATTGATCAATTGATTGATCTTTGATCGATGAATTGATCAATTGATCTTTGATCGATGAATTGATCAATTGATCTTTGATCGATGAATTGATCAATTGATTGATCTTTGATCGATGAATTGATCAATTGATTGATCTTTGATCGATGAATTGATCAATTGATCTTTGATCGATGAATTGATCAATTGATCTTTGATCGATGAATTGATCAATTGATCTTTGATCGATGAATTGATCAATTGATCTTTGATTTATCAATTGATCTTCCATTGATCAATTATTTTTTAATTAATTGATCTTTGATTGATCAATTGTTTAATTAATTGATCTTTGATTGATCAATTGTTTAATTAATTGATCTTTGATTGATCAATTGTTTAATTAATTGATCTTTGATTGATCAATTGTTTAATTAATTGATCTTTGATTGATCAATTGTTTAATTAATTGATCTTTGATTGATCAATTGTTTAATTAATTGATCTTTGATTGATCAATTGTTTAATTAATTGATCTTTGATTGATCAATTGGTTAATTATTTGCACAGGTAAACTTTTATCTGGAAGTCGGAATTGATTAGGCCTTTAGAATTCGGAAGATTAGGCCTAGTTCGGAATTGATGATCACCTTAATGGTGCCACGAAACACGGCACACAGTTTCAGAGAAAGACCCGAGGCTTCAAAAGGGCAATTTCTCTAAAGGCACAGACCCATCAAAATGATAATAACGCGAATAAAAAGTTAATTAGTAAATGCCCTGAGAATGAATAAATATTTCAATAAATGTATTCTAAATACAAGAATAAGTAACTTAACGTCAATATTTAATTTAATGTCATTTTACTTATAAATTATTTAATTGATATAAGAAATGATTCGAGGACTCTTCTTTCTGATTGCATTTTAAAAGACAACAAATTAAATTAAGGGGGCAAGTTATCTTATTTTATGGAATAATAAACACCTAGTTATAAGTTAGTATTTGTAAAATTAGCTTACTAAATATTATTTTTCTTTTTCAATATGGTAGTAACAAAATTTCTTTTTGTTTGTGTGAATAGTAGAAAAAACAATACAATTATAATTAAAAAACTAACATATTTTTCAATTAATTTTATTTGAGTAAGTAAAACACAACATTTTCTTCTAATATAAGTGTGAGGATTATTTTGTACTAATCTTATGAATCTGCATTTTTATACATTAACTATAAATTCTATGCATTAAAATTGGTTTGATGCTTTCAAATCCAACAATAATTGTGGTAATTTTGGAGTATTGGAGAGTGGGGAGCCTTCACCATAGTTTCAGAATTTTATTTTTATAAATTTTATTTTTACACTAAAAGTTTCATGTAATAGCACATATTAAAGGAAATTTTATTGGCAACAAGTATATAATAGTGATAATATAAATAATGCATTTTTCTTTTTTAAATATATTGTTTTAAAAAACTTAGAAACTTGGCCAAGTCTCCCTTATTAAGGGAGACTTGGCCCATGGTAAGGGAGACTTGACCCATGCAAAAATGCCTAATATTAAAGGGTAAAATAATAAATATTTCAGATTAATTTTGTAAGCATTAAATGTAAAAAAATATATATTATAATACAACACTCTGGAACTCAGTTAAAAATCCTGTTTACCGTAATATTTAGAGTAATAATTTTTTCTAGTATTGTATAAATTAAAAATTCTAATATTGTCCACAACAAATAATTTTTTATATTTATGTTAAATATATTTTATTCAGTTTGTACACACATTAAAATGCACAAGATATAAGCCACACAGTTTGATTTTTTTTTATATTTTAACGGCACAAACTGTAAAAGTCAAAGTCAAAGCGCATTTTTAAAGCTACTCGTTCGTCTCCCCTCACCTATAAAGAAAAAATCTGATAATATCATTAATCTGGAGTATTATTATGCTTGAGTTAATAACTTTTATAGTTTTTGCAGAAAAAGTTTGATATTTGGTCATAAATGATAAGTTTGATTTAGTTGAGGTTTTCGTTTTATTCTAAACAAGTACAAATACTAATAATCAATCTATTACCTTCATAAAGTTATAATCATACGTTATTATTAACCGTGTATTTGATAAACATTATGTATAGATTTTCATAACTAGTTCACTTAGGGAGCCTTGGTCCAGTGGCCAACCCTCCCTTACATAGAGTGGTCAACCCTCCCCACCTAGACATTTCGTAAAGAATGGCAACATGGTGCTTTGAAGCCTACTTCATTGCACAAACTTTATAGCTAAAATAAAACCTTAATATAACAGTATTTTAAAAATACCATATATTTAAACTTAATTGAATTGGTTTTTCTGAAAAAATCTTACAAATTATATCTAAAATGTTTACTTTTTGGGGTGAGAAACTTTCTTTTTTTATTTTCTCCTCAATGAAAAAAAGTAGCTCAACAAAACTAAGGTGGCTATCTGCTGACAACAGTAGCTTTGAGTACCATGTATTGAGAAAATGCTAAAATATTTTTAAATACTAAAATTTAAAGGTGGGCCAAGTCTCCCATATGGCCATGGCTCCCCAGTCTCCAATACATTATAAGTGAAAATTTTCTATCTTTTTACATTTGCCTCTTACAATGCCTATTTTACATTTATAATAAACTGCACATAAAATATTTTTGAAAACTAAATTAAAAGAAATCTGTGAGAGGGAAAATATTTACCTTATTGTAACACAAAATTCTTCACCGAAATTCTTTTAAATAGTATAGTTTAACTATTATTAAACTAAAGTAACAAGGAAACAACACTGTTAAAAATTTCAGGAATTTAACACATACTGTTTGTATCTTTAGTTAAGACCTACACGATACGCTGTAAAAAAAAAGAAACGTGAAAGAAACCAGTAAACAAAAATTTTATGAATAATTTACTGCACCTGCTGTTAACATTGTTTATAACTCTTTTTACTGTGTTATAAAGAGTGTGTGTCAGTGTTAAGCTTCACCTAATTTACTCATCAAAAACGATTTAAGCAAGATGAACAAACACTGATGCTGGTTGGTTTGCTGGTTGGTTGGTAGACATATATTTTCAGGCTTGTGTGCTAGGTCACAAAGACCCGCTTATAAACCATCGTCAAGAAGGACGGACACGACATACACACACATATAAGACATATGCTGCCATCTATGGCCACCTTCACAATTTAGACATGTCCCTGAAGGGGAGGGAAATAGTCTCCAGGGACCTGAACCCGTGGGAAACTGCTCAATGACCGCCCACAGGACTTTCGGACCCAACAGATTTAACGAGCACATACTCCGCATATACTCGACAAACACAAACATCCATGCCTTACCGGAATTCGAACCCGAACCCAGAGGATCCAAAGGCTCCCTAACCGTTGCGCCGCCGGGTCGGCCTGATGCTGGGTCTTCATGACCGTTGTAAATAGCCGACCAGCTTCTCACCGATAAGGTTCTTGCTTCTGAACACAGCCTTGCTATAAACATATCCATTCTGTTGAAAATAATTTATATATCCTTAAGAAATCACGTGGGTACCAGTGTAAACTGGGACATACATCTGTGAAGTTCAAGTCCAACGGCGTTTGCGTACGATGTTGGTCGAAATTCACATTTTAATTTTTACAGTGGTAAAATAAAGACACAAAAAAATACTGATAAATTTTCTACTTCGCTGCGGTTAAAAAGCAAACAAAATATGCTGGCACGCATGTTTACTAGAATATTTTGCTGTAAATTGACAGTTTTTTATTAAATCTGACATCAAGATACTTCATACGTTATGCTATCAAGTTTTAAATAACGTAAGGGTAAATGGTCGAATTCACATTTAATTTTTCAGTGGTAAAATAAGACACAAAAATACTGATAAATACTTCTGCTAAAGCAAACCTATACTTTATACTATACTGTACTTTACTATATAATACTGATAAATGTCTTATGCTGCGGTTTACAAGCAAAACATAAATGCTGTACAATAACAGCAAGATATGCCGGCACCCATGTTCCTAGCATATTTTGCTGTAAATTTACAGTGGTTTTTATTAGAATCTGTTATCAAAGATACTTCATACGTTTACTACAGTGCATATCAACAGCATTTAAATTAAGTCTGTTAAAGTGGCGTAAATTAAAAAATAAGACAGTACATCACTTTTCTTTTTCCCCTTACCACAATATGTATCTTTAACTATATAAATACTATACTAAACTATACTTTATACTATACTGTACTTTACTATATAATACTGATAAATGTCCTGTGCTGCGGTTTACAAGCAAAACATAAATGCTGTAGAATAACAGCAAGTTGTACCGGCACCCATGTTCCTAGCATATTTTGCTGTAAATTTACAGTGGTTTTTATTAGAATCTGTTATCAAAGATACTTCATACGTTTACTACAGTGCATATCAACAACATTTAAATTAAGTCTGTTAAAGTGGCGTAAATTAAAAAGTAAGACAGTACATCACTTTTCTTTTTCCCCTTACCAAAATATGCATTTAACTATATAAATACTATACTAAACTATACTTTATACTATACTGTACTTTACTATATAATACTGATAAATGTTCTATGCTGCGGTTTACAAGCAAAACATAAATGCTGTACAATAACAGCAAGATGTGCCGGCACCCATGTTCCTAGACTATTTTGCTGTAAATTTACAGTGGTTTTTCTTAGAATCTAATGTTAAAAATGCTTCATAGGTTTACTACAGTGCATACCAACAGAATTTAAATTCAATCTGTTAAAGTGGCGTAAAGATAAAGTAGTGAAAAAAAATGATTACAAAATACACGATAAGAAAAATGTAATCAAGTTTTTTTAAGTACAGTCATTAAAGAATAAGTATTCATTTCAAAAACGGGAATTACTATTAAAAAATATTATTAAAATTATAAAGGCGTTTTTAAATAACTTTCTATTTGATGAAATTTTCTTGAGATTCTCAAAGGAACTCTTAATTAGTAATCATAACATTTTTAATTGATATATACTTTTTTATAAACAAAACAGCATTAATTAAAACACTCTTCGCGGTATTTTTTTATAAAATAATAATCTTAGATAATTTCATGGAACAAAATATGTTATTTTGACATCAAAGAAGTCCATTCACATAAAAACTATCAGTAGATTATGTTAAATCAAAGAAGCTGCGTTTATATTACGTTCAATGCATAAATTCTGAGATAAGAAAAATCAATATTGTAAAAAAAATTGAATTGTAAAATAATTGAACTCTAATGTCTTTCCGATAACTTCAAATTTAATCTTCTCTTCCACCGCAGCACATTTTGTATTTAAAGTTGCCTTACGCAGCTTTTGAACTAAAAAAACTATCTAAATGACTCTACAAAACAGAACCATTATAGGATCTATATCTGACATTTCTATCAATCTAATATATCAGGCGGGGCCCGGATCTCCGAGTGGTTTGGACCATTACGCCTGTCTGCGCGCTGTAACGGGTGAGGGTTCGATTCCCGCCTTCGCCATGGGTGTATATTCCTTTCTCTGTGACAGTAAAAAATTCTTTCTGTGTCTGTCTTACTTGACGAAGGCTTTATAAGAGGGTCTCTGATCAAGCACACAAGCCGTAATATATATGTACCTACCCCTACCCCCCTAAACATACCAGGCACGTTATTTCAATATAAAAATTTCATTTGATTTGTAGTTTAAAAGAATAATTGAAAAAAGAGTCTCTAAATAAAATAAGATAGTAGTTAAAAAAAAGGGATTTTTACTAAATTGACCAGGAATTTCCAAAGCATTAGAGATGCTCGTTATTTAAATATAAAGAATTTGATTTGATCTTTAGTTTAAAAGAATGGGAATGTTTAATATGATGTAACGCTCTTGTTTTGATTTTTTAATTCCTGCAATTTTATTGGTAGTTTCGCTACCACTTACTATTAAAATGACCGTCATCGATGAATAGAAACTTTTCTTTCTATGCCAGCTTTCTTTAACAAATGATTTGAGCAACCAACAGCGCAGTAAGAAGTTGGCATTTTAAAAATTTAATAAGTAAAATATTCTTAGAAAACTCATTTTCGAATACCAAAATAAAAGTAATTAAAGACAAAAAATGAAACCAAGACCTCTTGAGCTGTTGCCATTCATGACGAAACAACCCCATAATTAAAAAAAAGAATATCTAAATACAATAAAACAGTTAAAAAGGAGATTTTTACCTAATTCACTATGATTGTTCAAGGCATTATAGATGCTTGAGTTCTAGGAATAAACTTTGGCATAAGTCTAACAAATTGAAACGAAATGGGTCTTTCTAAATGATTTCAACCATTGTGTGGCTTGCAAAATTAATGATGAAGCATAAGAAAATGAGTATAATTTATTAGGTCTTAATGGAATTTTTCTGCGATTCTTAATTCCTTCTTTTACAACGGAGAACAAGAAAGATTTTTTTTTACTTCTATAAGATTAAGGAAGCTTTCAAATGAATAGAATTGTTATTTCATGCAGGTAATATGAGGAACAAAACATTTGAAAAAAGACATTTCCTGAGGCTGTAAAGCTATTTTTTTAACTGAAAAACATTGCCCATTATAACAAAGATTTCTTTCTCAGACAATTATTTTTATTACTTCATTTAATATCTGCTTCATCAAATATTGTATAATGTCACATTTGGCATCAAACGATTTTTGATTAAATTATACAAAGTAGTCACAAGATTTGTTTACTTTATTGTTAATGTGTTGATTTAGGAAAATATTTGATTTTTGAAGGTTTTTTTTATCTTACTTTACCATAATAACTGATAAATGATTTGGTTCAATATCCGAATCAATAAATATTTAATGGAAAGTATATTAAGGGTTTTTAGGTTAATTCGAATGTAATATTTATGTAAATAATTAATGAAAATTATTTATGTGTTTTTAGTTTATTTCCGTTAAAGTTTCTGGGATAAGGGATGGAAAATTAGTGTACAAATTTATACATGAAATGAGATACTGTGTGAAGTGCAATTAAAATAAACATTTCATAAAACAAACAATGTTTTTAAACCTAAAATAAATCTTTTCCAAAAGAGAGAAGAAGTACTTTTTAAAAATACTTTAAAAGATTAATTTCAATCAGCTTGAACAAGTTAAGATTAAAGTCTTGTCCGCCGACCAAATAATTTAATTAGTAAATGGTATTTTAAGATGGTTTTAATTAAGTTTATTAATTGCTCTCCCTAAGTAAATCGGGAAACTGCAACAGTGTGTTGTTTGTTTTAGCAAGAAAATGGTTGGGAATGCAATGTATTTAATCAATTTCATCTAAACTTTCTACCGAAAATATTTTCTGAATCTCAAGCATTAATTAAAAATGAAATCATGGATAAAACTTTTCATGATATAAAGAATGGTTTAAAATCTATAAGTATTTGGATAAACTATTTTAGGAAAATTTACACGCATTATCTTTCGGTTTCCTTTTTCTTCAAAAATTTATTTATGTAGTAGTTGAAAACATATTTTGTAACATAGTTCAGTAAACAGAAGCGTTTTGAGTCCTAGAAACTAGTAAACTGTTGAACACAATTTTTAAAAATTTCAAATTTAAACCTTCAAAATTAAACTGACTAACTGACTGACTAACTAACTAACTGACTGACTAACTGACTGGCTAACTAACTGACTAAATTACTAACTGACTAACTAACTATAATTAACTAAATAACTAACTAACTAAATAACTAACTAAATAAAGAAATAATCTCTAATTTTTTTTTTAAAAATCGAGAAATGGACAAAGATCTATTTTCGGGATTTCGTCGTCCTTGTCGTGATTTTGAACCATTCGGGATTTCGTCCCTGTCGGGATTTCGTCCCTGTCGGGATTATGGCCTTTCGGTATTGTGTCCTGACCCCTTTCAAATGACAATTAAACGTGTCAATGCTAAAATATTAAAAACTAAATAACTAAACTCTTCAATAACTTTCCATTACTATTCTAAAAACGAAAGAAACTCAACTCTCATACTAACGGAGCATTGAAAACGTTTTATGCACAATATTACAACTAATATTATCCGGTATGTTTCGTATTACATTAATGAACTATTGGAAGAAGTATGGCTACTTCTGGAGGCACTATATCTTAGGTTCCACATATGTTTTTTATGTTTTAACTGTTATCATCCTCAAATGCAGGAGACAGTACAGTCTTGCATTGATACACTGTTAAAAATTTGGTGCTAGGTTTCACCATGATATTGGTTCCTAGTAGCTGCAACGGCTGAATGGTGAAATGTTTCACCTTATTTTCGGTGTTTGGTTGAACCATTTTTCTGGATTTGGAAACAAAAACCCGAGAAGTGGTTCAACCGAATGCCAAAAATATGGTGGAACGTTTCACCATTCAGCCGTTGCAGCTACTAGGAACCAATATCATGGTGAAACCAAGCACAAAATTTTTAACAGTGTAGCATGCCGCGCAGAATTAAAGCTTTGATATCGGCTAAAGGTGGCTCAACTAAATATTGACTTTTATTAACATTAATTTCACTTTTCTTTAAAACTTAATAAACTTATGCTTTTCTAAATTAATGCTGTTTTATTTATGTCAAATAAATCGGTAATTGATTGGATAATATAAAAATAAAAAACAAATCAATTTAAAATAATAAAACGGTACAATATCACCCGAATTAATATTTTACATGAAATCTTGCAGTGCTTCTAATAATTTGTCCACGGACTGTATCTTAGGTTCTACATATGTTTTTATGTTTTAACTTAGGAAATTTTAAACATCGTGGTTTTATGAAGGAGTCAATATAATTAAAATGTGCATGTTCTAATTTTAACGTATTTATGTTTTTAACCGGTAAAAAATGTTTTTGTATGTCGTTTTTTTAACTTCAAGCCCAGTTTAAAAGTTTAAAGAAAGAGATTTAATTGGAGATTTTTTTATAGGCTAAACTGAAAACATTTAGGCATATTTCTAAATAAAAGCAGAAACGTTTTAGTCAGCATTTCTTTCAACGTTTCAGTCTTGTCCTATTCTGATATGGTTGGATGGTTTCAAACACTAAACTTATGAAGTAGCTAACACGCAGTTTTCATCTTCGTCATTATAATCATTCATTGTTTTCCTTTAACTTTTTTCCCCTTTTAAAGTTTTGGGTTTCATACTTTTTCCTTTGCTTCTTTCTTTTCTTCATAGGCTTGTTAGGCCGTTATCCGATTTATTTGGCAGAAGTTACAGACTACAGTGACATTTAATGCATGAAGTTTGGCAGCCCCTCTAATAGTGTTTTAACAACGTCTCACTTGCACAAAGGCATTTTTCATTAATTTCATGTCTAACGGTGTCATTAAAAATAAAGAAAATACAATCGTGGTGATTACAATCATTGCGCCCATTATCTCTCGAGTGTAAGTTAGAAAACTACCACCATTAAAGCGAATAGTATTTCGTTAAATAAAATACAGTAACAACAAATGCTAGGTTCTGCTAGGTTTTTTTTTATCATAACTACTTACCTCCTAAAAATAAAAACAAACTTTAATGGTTGGCTAGATAGTTTGTGAAACTTAAGCTAAAACTATTTAGCTCTAAGAGGCAATTTGTAACTGATTTGAAACCATCATTTAATGTTTTATTTAAAATATTAAATTATGGTTTTCCAAACTATCTACTCTGAAAATACTAAAAGGTTTTAAACAGTACCGAGCAAAAATAAACATCAGATGCACGTTTACTCCGTGAAAACTGTGCGTAAACGCTCCCCGATTACAATGCATAATCGAGTTTCGTTGACATGTTTGGATTTATATTTAACTTTCAACGAAATTTAGTAACATTTTTATACATACAAATACAGTTTTTCTCAAAAAAGGATAAATTCTGCTTATTCTCCTCGCTCCAAAGCAGTGTTTAAGCTGCGATCGCTTTTTTCGCAAAATGCGAAAAGAAATCGCATTTTGCGAAAATCTTGACATCCACTTTCGCTAAAATGCGAAAATAAACAGAGGGGAGGAACTGATCCGATTGTTCCTTTTATGGACACGTTCATTTGGATCCGTTCATTCCAGACAGACACATCATTATTGCCGCCGTTTTGAACTTGTGTTCGGTGGATCCATCGTTCCTTTAAAATACACGTTCATTTGGATCCGTTCATTCCGGACCTAGCCATCATTATTTACACCGTTTTGAACTTGTCTATTCATTTGGATCCGTTCATTTCATTAAGGTAAAAAGTTTGTAATAAATTAGTTTAAAATGTGTTTAACTTCTTTTTCCTGAAATGCTAAAATCATTTGAAAAAAGCTAAAATTAAATTTTCGATTTTGGGTAAAATGCTAAAAAATTTCAAAACCCAGCTTAAACACTGCTCCAAAGGTACACATACGTGCACATTTGTACAACTCACTTCTCAACTTCATCTTACAGTTTTTCTCAATACTAACTTTTCTATCATACACTAGAATATTCAAGATTTCCAAAAATACCAAAATCAATGCAGCTGATTTATTACTTGTACTGAAAAATGACGTGCCAAGAGTGTCAAGCAGATTTTGGAGGTTGTGGAAAAAACTTAAGCTTTTTCAGTGATTAATTTATCGGACATTTTGGATTAAAACAAAATTTAAAATAGTCTATAAATAACAAAGACTGACACAGCTTGTTTGTTTACTTTCGTAGCACACCAAAAATGTGTATTTTTAACCCTCGAAACGTCAAATTACACTTAATAAGCGTAACCCTCAGTAAATATTAAACGCTAAATATTAAGCTAAATTAAAGCGAACGCTTTAATAAATCTCGATCTACCTTAATAACTAATTTTTTTGCGAATGTCGAAATTACGCCATTATATGACATATGTATTGATATCAAGGCTTTATAGCTTAATATTACAATATGAGTTTAATCACCATTATTATAGCTGTTTCTTTTTTTGTAATAATGCTGAAATTTTACATCGATTATAAACTGAAATATTCGCTTTCTTTCACATTTTAGATGCTTGACTTTTCGAAGCCTGCCAAATGAACAAGTTTTTCTGAAATACTTCACATATGGATACCATATATGGACCACCATGAAAATATCTCTTCTATACATGTATTTGATCTAAAGGCCTCATGTGGAGAGAACTTTATCTGCTCTTAAGTAAGTTGTTCACAATAGTTATTAAAAATAGTCATTAAAAATTAGTAATTACTCATTCAGACAATGTGGAGAAATAAATACTAAAAAAATAATAACCTATGCTTCTCAATGGGACTGTTTCACTTATTGAGTGCAAATAGTTCTACAATAATTAAAATAAGGTTTCAATGGTTAATGGTTGAAGTTTTAAGGTTCTCAATCTAAGGTTGATCAATGTAGTGGGGGAGGCTTATCGTATCGTACCACCAATCGCCGAAACCAATCCAGGGAAGAAAGCAGGAATGATGCTACGTCAGGTGAAAAAAGCCAATTACCATCTACAGACAAAATAAATAAAATCTACGAACTTAAAATTTAGCATGCTATGTTTTATGCAGGATTTCAGTTGTATTGTATGCACATAAAAGAATCGCAGTGAGTCCACTGCTTAAATCGTAATATTTAATACTTTACAGTGTCGCATGTCTAAAATTTCATACACTCCAAAAGAATCCTCATTTAGAATAGCAGCTGTTGTCGTTTAACTGTAAAGTATACAGAGTTACGTAAGTATACAGAGTCGTAAGTATACAGAGGTACGTAAGTATACAGAGTTACGTAATAATTTAAACTACTTACAGTGTCGCAATGTCTAAATTTTCATCTACATCTCCAAAAAAATCTCATTAGAACTAGCAGCTGTTTGTCGTTTTTAACTGTAAAGTTACAGAGTTACGTAAGTATACAGAGTTACGTAAGTATACAGAGTTACGTAAGTATACAGATTTACGTATATTTAAACTACTTACAGTGTCGCAATGTCTAAAATTTCATCTACATCCAAAAAAATCCCATTTAGAACTAGCAGCTGTTTGTCGTTTTAACTGTAAAGTATACAGAGTACGTAAGTATAAGAGTTACGTAAGTATACAGGTTACGTAAGTATACAGAGTTACGTAATAATTTAAACTACTTTACAGTGTCGCAATGTCTAAAATTTTCATCTACACTCCAAAAAAATCCTCATTTAGAACTAGCAGCTGTTTGTCGTTTTTAACTGTAAAGTATACAGAGTTACGTAAGTATACAGAGTTACGTAAGTATACAGAGTTACGTAATAATTTAAACTACTTTACAGTGTCGCAATGTCTAAAATTTTCATCTACACTCCAAAAAAATCCTCATTTAGAACTAGCAGCTGTTTGTCGTTTTTAACTGTAAAGTATACAGAGTTACGTAAGTATACAGAGTTACGTAAGTATACAGAGTTACGTAAGTATACAGAGTTACGTAATAATTTAAACTACTTTACAGTGTCGCAATGTCTAAAATTTTCATCTACACTCCAAAAAAATCCTCATTTAGAACTAGCAGCTGTTTGCCGTTTTTTAACTGTAAAGTATACAGAGTTACGTAAGTATACGTATACGCATTCGTATTATATTGTGTAAGAATACAATAGAATACTATATTATTCTATGTTGACACCCAGCTAACCATATTCCTTGCTGTGAACTTTTCACAGTTTCTTGGATCGCAGAGAACCTGTGGTAGAGGAAAAGATCTAATTGCCCAAAGAAGAGAAAAAGCTCGTCTATTTCTCAGAGAAGAACTAGAACATTCGAATGGAAGAGATCGCTAATCCATGGCCTACTCACTCTTCTTACTCTTTTACTTTTTACTATATTACTTTTTACTTTTCTTAAGTCACGGTACCGTCTGATTCGGATTGTCGGCTTTTTCGAGAAAAAAGTAAGAAACCTATACGCGCAGGGCCAATTATACTTTTCAGGCTCAGAAAAATTTCGTTCATGTCTTTCGGAATAGCCGACAGCCTTAACCGGAAGGATAGTGCGAAATCACAGAGAGCTTCTCCGGCCTTATTAGTTTAGTAAGCCGGTGCTAACAAACCGGCACTCTAGTGGGGATTTCTTTGATATTTAAAATTATAACGAATAAATTATATATAATCTTAGAACTGAAAGTAAATAAATTTAATTAAAACTTTCTCTCAGGTATCCTCGAATCTATACGTTAAAAATTTTTAAAGATAATTAACATTGTAAAAATACATTTTAAAAAAAAAGACATTCCAAAAATTATATTGATTACTGTTCAATATGTTTGTAAGCATAAATTGTAGTGTATAGAACTCTATATGTAACTTTTCTTTCAAAATAACCCATCTATCTTCGTGTATCAAAGTTTAATCACTCTTGTCAAGATGCATCAGAACTTATCATAATATTTCGAAAAATTATTATCGATACATTTTGTGACAAAATACTCTTTTTCGTAATACTGTCAACCTGAGTTTAAAACGTAATTTTAAAGGTTGATGCATATTGAAACTAATGACGAAAACCATTGAAAGTGACGATAGAAAATGTTTCATGGAAGCATACGTATAAACATTTATTCTGAATACTTTTTAAAAAAAATATTTGAAGATTATGTTTAAGTGTTTCACATGATATTTTCTACTTAATTTTTCCTCATTATATCGAAAATCTTAAATCCTATTTAATATTTTACGGCAATTAGTCTTAAGGAATATTATGATTCTTAGGGACATTCTTTTTTAAAAAGTGTTAAACCTAGTAGTTTTGTCTAAGTAGAAAGCGAATGGCAAATTAAAGATTCATCATTCAATTAATTGATTTATGAAAGTTCTCTTAAGCTTGTTAAACCAGCACAAAAATTTTCGAACCTCTAAATTTAAACCAATGTATAGACTTTCTAGTTTTTCTAGTGAATAGCATTGGATATTAGTAGTTTTCTAGCATAGGTTCACAAGTTTAATGCCCTTAAGTACTTTCATTTAACGATTATAACAGTTAGTATTTGAAAGTAAGTCATATTTATGGGAAATTACTTCGGTATTTCGTATATTATGTTGTTGATTAATTGTAGTTAATTAATGTTAAATTAACAATGATTCTGTTTTGTAAAATCTTTTTCGTTGTTTTAACTAATCATAATTTTGTTTAAATCCTCTACATAAATACACGATCTGAGGACCATATGTTCTTAACTAATCATAATTTTTTTTAATTCACATTAAAATAATACGCGATCTAGTATTACACGACCTGAGGACCATGGGAGAGTTTCACGTCGTGGATGGAAACAGCTCCAACGGTTTGTTTTCATTTGTTGTCTGAATTACTTTTGTTTTGGTATTCGAAAATGAGTTTTCTAAGAATATTTTACTTTATTTAATTTTTTAATACCAACTTCTTGCTGTGCTGTTGGTTGTTAAAAACATTTGTTAAAGGAATATTGCATAGAAAGAAAAGTTTCTTTTCATCCATATCGCTCATTTTGAGTGTGAAACAGAAACCAATGAAATCGCAGTACGTAGAAAATGAAAACAAGAGCGTTACATCATAAGAAACATTCCCATTGAGCCTCAACGATTTTAACATGCCTCAGCCCCGTCGGCAGCGAGTATTTTCAGTTAGAGGTTTCATGAACTATCCGCTTATAGTATCTGCAGAATCGAAAACCATTATCGAATCGCGAATGCTTTATGATGGCCAATGCATTCCTAACTCGGCTCTCTAGTCTACAAAAAGCGATAAATTATGAGAGGGTTGCCGGGTGGAATTTTCAAAACATAGCCAAGTTGCTGCTTGAAATCATCGAGCTAAGAAGAAGATGGCGATGCTGCAGGCCAAAATCCAATACAAAAACCCGTTTTCCGAGTGAAGCCATCGACCACTTTGAGGGCAACCCAAACAAAAGCTTTTGCCGAATTATTTGGCAACATTCTAACGTGGAGTTTGTCTAAGTTTACTACATAGACTTGGCGACTTTTTGATTCTCTGGTTAAAACAAAAATTACAACTTATTTTCATTCTTGTGAAGAGAATAACTACCATCTCGTGCAACTGTGCAAAGGGTCAATTTTGATTTTTAATTAAAGCCTTTAAGGGGGAATGTGCGCGCTGGACCGCGGATCTCCAAACTCAAGTGCCTCAGTGTTAATCCTATGGCGAAAAAACTATTTTCTCTTCCACATTTCTCCGGCTGTATTGAATATTTTTACAAACGGGTTTTTTCTTTCAAATAATAAATGAAGATAACTTACAGGTCTCTATCTTCCCACTTTTTGAAATTGCTTCGAATATTTTGTGTAAAATTATTTATTGAAAATTAAAATATATATTCGAACCCATTTCAAAAAATTGGGAAGGCCGGAACCTGTAAGTCAGCAACATTTATCACATAAAAAAATCCGCTTGTAAAAATATTCAATACAGCCGGAGAAATGTGGCAGAGAAAATAGTTTTTTCGTCATTGGATTAACACTGATGCACTTTGCTTTGGACACCCCCCGGTCCAGCGCGCCCATTCCCCCTTAAGGAATAAAGTTGTGCAATTCAGAATAAACTAATATTGAGTAAGTTGTTTATGCTTACTAGGCTTGCTTGGCACATTCTGAAACTTTCACTTTTTCGCGCCAAGCATCTCCATCTTCTTCTTAACTCTATGTAAAAACATCTGAAATTTGTCTATAATAACTTCCGAAGCGTCACTTCCTCTACACGGTCCTTTGCGGGTAATCTCATCCATATACGTGTTAATTTGGTCCTTATAAATACTAGTAAACACTCATTCAAAATATAAAAAAACAATACAAAACGCTGAAAAATATTTGAGATTAAAAAAAAAATAGAAAACTAAAGGTTTTTCCAAACTATCCTAAACAGTTTCGAACAATAATTTAAGTTTTCATTACCGCGGCAGATACAAAATTAGCCAAAATATCTAAATTTAGCCAAGTCTGGCAGCCTCGGCAAATAATTCAACAACAAAGTTTGAAATCCATTCAAATAACAAAAAGTTTCGGAAACAATAAATATATCTAATTGAGTTAAACTTAGTTCTCTGTGTGTTTGATACAATAAATTTCACGATTTTTATTTTTCTCTGTTGGAGTGTTAACCATTAGAGTTTCATCCATTCAAAAAGCAGATACTTTTGTTGCAAAGATAAAAGATTGAAGTAACAGATAGTAATGTAATGTCTTTTAAAGCAGTTTAAGCTACATTTTATATTGTGAGCTCATAACTCTCTCGAAAAACGATTTAGACTTTTTTTTTCTTAAAGATAGGTTTAAGGTTTTCCAATTCACTTTAACATATTTATTCCTATTTATTTGTAAAAATTTCTTCGCAATAAACATGTATCCATGTACATGTACCAATTTATAGAAATATATAATGTTATTTAAGAAAGAACTCAAACACTATTTGAATTTATTTTGTCTTTACTCATTTGAATATAAAACCAGAATAATTTTAGATTATACAATTTATATTCATGGCGCAAGTTTGAACCATCGTATTTCGTTCCATTTAAAATCTAAATGTATGACGTAAATACAAAATTTGGCTAAAATAAAAAACGTGTATTTGCGATTATTTATTATGTACGTCAATTTGCATTTTGATGCCACATTACATTGCATAAGCTGAACTAAGATTTTTTTTTTCAATTTGAATCTGAATTGGCTGTTTGCACTTATATATACAAAAATTTAGAATTTGCCACCTTATAAGCTATAAAAAAATTATAACAAAAATCAATAAACAAACGTATAATATTATTCAGCATAATTATGTTCTTTCAAGACATTTTTTTAAAAAAATTCTTTCCAAATTATATTACAAATTGTTTTAAATAAAAAAAACTAATCGTAGATTCCTCTACATTTTACAAAATTTGATGCCCATAAGTTAAATTCGAAATATCTTTTAATTCGAAGATAAACTTTATCGAGATTATTTGTTCGAAATTAAAAATGCTTCGAAATAACTTATTCAAAATTTTCACCCGATAAGCAACTTTTAAAAAGTAAAAAAATATACATTTTGCCATTGCTTATTTTGTACTTGCATACTTTTAAAATACAGCCAGTTAGCTAAAGCAACTGTGATACAATGTAAATAATCTAAACTATAAATTATTGTAAATAAACTTTTAAAATGTAATCGCTTAACTGCGAGAATTTTTTTCTTTCTTGAGAAAGAATTATGTGATCGTTGGAAATTGATCGTTCCAATGATTAATGGATAACCAAGTGTTTTGAACTCAAGGATGACAAATACAATTACGAAAAGTAAAAAAAAACTTCTCACTAATGGTTATTTTCCAGAAAAGACGTGGTTAGTCGTATCTAGTTGTCATTAAAGCTTGAAAAAGTTCAACTTTCACCTTAAATATTTATTTCAAATTTTAGTTAAAATTATTTTTGGTTAAAGGAATGTTTTGTAAACTGCAAAGGACCAAATACTATTTGAAATATTATTAATGTAATTGTAGTTTTATCCAAGCACAATTTTTGAAGTTCAAACCAAAAATAAGGGAGGCACTACTTTATAGAATTTCAAGCTTTATACTCAGAAAGTTCAAATTAATTTTTTTTAAATATTCTTAACTACTTTGATTGAAAATTAAAAGGTAATTATTAAAAAATTTTAAATTTTGCTTCAAAGTTAAATCGGTTTAATTATTTAAAAAGTATTTTTTTAGATAAAATTTGAATAATTTGGATTAAAAAAGGAAATAATTTAGATTAAATAGTAAAATAATTTTGATCAAAAGTTAAGGTTTTAAGTAAATTTCTCTACCAATTAATATATTATTTTTAAGTAAAACTTATTAATTATTAAGTAAATTATTATTAAGTATTATTATTAAGTAAAACTTATTAATTATTAAGTAAATTATTATTAAGTATTATTGTTAAGTAAAACTTATTTTTTAATAAAACTTCTCTTAAATTTTAAATGTGTTTAAGTACAACTTAAACCAAACTGACATTTTTTCTTCTGCACCCCTCTTCAGTTTCTATCTTTACCAAATTCAAATATTTTCCATCCTAAAACAAAAAATTTCACGCAAACACTCAACACAGCAACCAAACAAAATCACTAGAATAAATCTCGTAGAGGCTTGACTGCAAAAGCACTCTGAAGTTACAGCCAAAGGCTCTCCTAAGCAAAGCAACCAGTATGTCATTCTAAATGTGTGTGTGTCAAACAGAATGACACCATAGAATCAAATTTTAGGATGCCTGAATATATAGTTGGATATACTAGGGTGTAATAGAGGCCTGAGAGAAATACTTTGGTCTAGTGCTTAAATTTGGAATTTAAATTACCCTATCCTGAAATTTCTCTGAGGAAGGGAATTTGGGCTCAGTCCTTGTTGCGCTGGGGCCCGGATGGCAGAGTGGTTAGGACCATTACGCTAGCAGTCTGCGCGCTGTAACGGGTGCGGGCTCGATTCCCGCCTTCGTCCTGGGTGTATACTGTATATTCCTTTCTCTGTGACAGTAAAAATTCTTTCTGTGTCTGTCTTACTTTACGAAGGCTTCCAAAGCGGGTCTCTGAACAAGCACACCAAGCCGGAATATATATGTAGTAGTAGTAGTAGTAGTTGCGCTAGGCAAACTGATTTTTTTTAAATAAATGTTTTTTGAAGGGCTATTTGAAAACTATTTTTATGTATGATTAATTGTTAGTTGTTATTGCATTTTATATTTACTTACGTGGAAGTAACTAAAATGATATCAAATCTAAATAAAATCTTAATATAGGGATTTGCATTTTGACGTGTGTGTTAATTTCTTTAGATTTTAATAAGCTCAAAGGTATTGAAAAAATTGCTTCATAAAAAAAATGTAGCCATTTTTAATCGCTTATTACATTTTTATTTAGTTAAAATATCTAATGATATACTTCATTCAAATATCATCATTTATGTTTTTATTGAAAAATATATGATTTGAAAGAAAAATTTTAAGCGATAAAACGATATTTTAATTCTGATTCCAACATAAAATAGCACACAAATTTCACACTTTCAGTAAAGTTGACACAAATTTACAATTTTCACAGGTCTAAGATCTCGCATATTCTTCTTATGAAGCCACTTACATTTTAAAGTGCTTAAAGAAGTTTTCTAAAGGATCAATGATTCAAACTATTTTAAATCATAACATTAAAACAAATTTATAGCACCTCAGAAAACAATTTTTGTCCTAATGAATACTCAGCATATTGTCAAAACATTTGTTGTACTTCTATATATGAAAACGGCCATTACATTTTTCTGAAATGATGCTTTTTAAAAGAAGGTAGTTATTTCCATAAATGGATATCACATGATTCAAACTATTTCTTAAATCATTATTACATTAAAAAGAAGCAAATTTTATAGCCAAAGACCATAGAGAAAAAAAATTTCTACTTTCCTATTTATATCACCAGATGTTATAATTCATACAGACGGATTACATCAGTAAAAGCCAGTTAATTTATCAATAAAAGTCAGTTATGACTTAACGATACACATTCGTATATACCTATGGACGGACTACGGTACTAAACTATGTTGGTTGATTGATTAGCAACGTGTGTTAGCAGACGAGAGAGAGAATGCACTCTTAACCCAAACGAGTGGTTTTAACTCAGTCGGAGTTAATTTTCACTCCTTTCCGTGCCGAAAATGCACTTCCCCTATAGGAGTGTATTTCACTCTTTTTGCGGAATGGTAATAAATAAAGAAAACAATCTACATTCTACACTCTTAAAACGAGCGGTTTTAACTCATTCTGAGTTAATTTCCACTCTTTCCGGTGCCGAAAATGCACTTCCCCGATAGGAGTGAATTTGTGGATTTCACTCTTTTGTTTTAAGAGTGTATATTATTGGCAGAGAACATCCAGACAGGAACAAGCAACATTGCCTTCTTTTTCGTCTCGGGGACCCAATTCAGGGAAAAGTCCTTCTATCTCCAGAGATACATCTGTATTTTATACGGAATTCGAACCTGGGCGCACTCGTTAACAGGGAAGGTCATAGCCACCATACTTGCTGTTCGACTCTAAATTCGGATCTTTAAAATTTTTATGCAATTGAGAAATGGGAAGTTTGAATCACAGTTCTGTAAAATTAATACATAAATCTCCTTTATTGGGTGTTCCGGGAAATGTTACTATCCTCGTACTCTACATAAGAGAATGTTAACATTGTCCATCAGTTGTGATTTGCAATACTACTACTATTACATATATATTTCGGCTTGTGTCCTTGATCAGAGACCCGCTTATGAAGCTGATTTGCAATACATATGATCAGTTGTGATTTGCAATACATATGATCAGTTGTGATTTGCAATACATTTTCACTCACAAGAACATCCAATATTTTACTAATATAATATCCATTGAGAATTGTTAATACTGCCTCGTCCATATCCCAACCAGGTCACTTAGGATTGTGGTTAGCCAAGCCCTAGTTTAAACAAGAACAAAGTGCTGCGTGACTAAAACATATTCTAAATAGAAATTCTTGCCAAATTATTGAGTCTTAATGAAACATTTCCTCGAAAGGTCAACGATTATCTTCGAAAATGAACCATCTACTGAGAGGTTCCGGTGATGATAGAGAAAATTAATGTTTTAACTATAGTTCTGAAACTTATTTATTCTCTTTTTATCAGTCGTTCCAGAGCTCTCCGCGTGGTGCATCCTAAAAGTGCAAAGAACCACGCTACTAAAACATATTCTAACTAGAAGGTATTGTCAAACTATAGTGATGTATTAATGAAATTTATCCTAGGTTCAACGATTAACGATTATTAAGGAAAATAAACTTATTTCCGGGAGGTTCAAGTGATGGTAGAGAAACGGAATGTTTTAACTATAATTTTATTAAATTATTCTAATCCACTGTTTGCCCGTACTTTCAGTTTTTTTAAAGTTATTCTAATAATCTTTTTATCAGTTCTTCCAGCGCTGTCGGCTTGGTGCCTCCACATCCACAGTTTCGAGGTACCACATCTTCTGGTTCCCGGTGACTCTGCCTACTTGACGTGTCTCTTCGACCTGGGGGGCGAGAAGCTCTACTCGGTCAAATGGTACAAGGACGACAAAGAGTTCTACAGGTTCTTCCCGTCCCTCAACCCGCAGTTCATGGCATTCCAGGCGCCGGGCATATACGTCGATGTAAGTACACTTTAGAAATAAGTCTGTTGTTTTCATAGAAAAAAAAAACGTTAGCTGCTTTGCTGGAAAAATACTGTATAACTTACAAAGATAATTTGTTTATTTTACACGAACAATTTGTAATTTTAACAGATAGGCCGTGGATAGCCTAGTGGTTAAGGCCTCGTTATCGGAATCGGAAGGTTCCGCGATCGAGACCCGATACCATTGAAGACCCACCGAGTACACGCGGAGCACGTGCTCGTTAAATCTGTGGGTCCGAAAGTCCTGTGGGCGGTCATGGCGCAGTTTCCCACGGGTACAGGTCCCTGGAGACTATTTCCCTCCCCTTCAGGGACATGTCTAAATTGCGGAGGTGGCGATAGATGGCAGCATCTGTCAGCACGATGCCAAGTCGGATTCTTGTCATGTAGTCTCTACACGGGCACCTCTCCTCAGGAACCGCACCCATTTGCCTTAATCCTTGCCCGCTCCGCCGAATGAGCTTGGGTTTCCCAAGTGGAATTAGTAACAACAACAACAACAACAGATTTTTTTTAAAACAGATGATTGTAAAGAAAAACAATATTTTACCTCCTCCTGCGACAACTTGATTAACCGATCACCCCAGCAAGACACTAAAAAACTTACCACAATGCCTACCGAAGAATGATTAACTGCCGATACAGGGGTCAGCACTCGGATCTTCAGATTTGCAGTCCAACGTCCTCCCAATTGATCTCTTTCTACACACGGAGCTTCAAGTCAGAGATAAAATGCATATTTCGTTGCAGTCTGTTGCTCTCCACGCTATTAAAAACAGAAAAAAAAAACTATTTTTTTTACTTTAAACAGAGCATTTGTACAGAAAATTTTTTAAAAAGAAAATAACATTATTTTTTGTAAATATATGGGTTTTTCTGTAAAATGGACAGATATTTTTTTACAGTGTAGGATTAAGTGTTAGGCCACTGTCAGAAAAACTTACACTAAATTCTCGCTTAGTTTCACAAAAATTTCCGTTTTTATTAAATACATTATTTTTCCATGAATTAACGAATAATTTACGGTTTTGATGGAAAGGCGCATGCGCATATGTGCATTCGTAAGACTTTTAAAAAAGTTTGAAGCTGAAGACTAAACTTTAGAAATATTAAAACAGTTTACTTTTTTACGTGAATTACATTTCAAAAAGACATATTCGGTCATAAAGGCATGTCTGGTATTTGTTTAATTTGTAAAAACGAAAGTCTTTAATATTATCACAATAACCAACCAAAAAAATTCATTCAACTTATGATTATATGAGTAAAAAGTAAACGGTGAATAAAACACCAATACCATATGTATAATTAAACATTAAATGTATTCTTCTCTTTCGTTTTGAGTGAAATATTTAAGAACTTTTTCTTTTAACTTTGCCAGTCTTATCTTAGCCGTAAATCTTCTACTGAAAAAATACATTACCAATTCCCATTATTATTAACACACCTTAAATTAACTTTCTTTGAACAACAATCAATATAATGATATATGTACTATAGCATTCTTAACGAGGAGCCTAAGTGATCAACCAAATGTCAGTCGTTAATATTCCTAACGTCAAAACTCCATTTAATACTGATATAAATCATTTGACAATGACAATTAATGTCAGAATTGTTTTGCTTAACAATCAATAAAAGCAACACTATAAAGTATTATTTTCAATTTCAAGACTACCAAAATAACGAGACCGCCATAATAAAACATATCATTATCTACTATTATTCAGAAGATATGTAAAGTACTTAGGCTAGTTTTATCGTATTTTAGCTAGTTTTATCAGACATAATAATTCTTTTGTGGTGTATAAAAAGTACTAAGTTTTATTTATCTTAATACCATAAAGTAAAACATGTTTCAATTATCATGTTTAAAAAAATGTTAAAATATTGCCCACAGATGATAAATTTTGTGTACATATTTAAATTAGGTTTTAAAAGAAAACCACAAAGCAAATTTTAATTAAAAGTCTAATATCAAAAGTTATTTTTATACATTTTTAGGAGCTTAGGTTATTTTTAAAAAGTATATAACCATTTTTTGTTTCAGAAAAGTTTTAAGAACTAAACATGGATAAAGTTTTATTTATTTGCTCTGTTTTAATCATATAATGTTTAGTTTTTCATAAAAGTTTCAAGAGGCGTTAGTTAGATCTTTTACTTTTCTTTTAAGTTATATAAAAGTTTGCTTTGTATTTTAATACTTGCTTCTTTAAATGTTAACACTTAATTTCTAACCTACATTCTTTTTTTAATTAAAAAAAATGGAATGTAGGTATTGCCATCGTGAAAATATTAATTCATATAACAGTACGCTTTTGCACCCGCCTGTCTGCCTTTTGAAAGACAGAATATAATTTATGCTCTAACCTTCCGATTTTAAAAACTCTTTTTGTTAGAAAGGTGTGACATTAGATACCTGTATTTTGTACTTACGTCCGTCTGTATATCCGTACTATAAAAATATTTATAAGTATTAATAACATATTCTATACAAGGAATTTTCTGATACATCCTTTTGTATGATTTTGATAGCTAGTTGAGAACCAGAACATTTTGTTTCTTCTTTACTACACAGGTTAAATCTTGGTTGAAGAATTCTGTAATAGTCCCTACTATTTTTTATATACGTAGCTGACGTAGGCGTTAGAGTCAAACGAAATATAGGATCTGTTGCACACTGTTTTTTAACTATTTACCACAACAACAAAAATCTAAAAACACTGGAGTTTTCTTGTATTCACACATTACTACGAGACACTAACGACACCACCGAATCAACGTCAATGTGATGTTGGTGAATTTTGACATCTGCAAAATAGCGTAGTGTATGCGTTTCTTTCGATGCGATAATGGTTAAATTTTTTAAAGAATATTTGCAGTAGTTTAACTTTGTATATCCATTCTTTCACACAAATAATAGCAACAGAACACTGAAGCTAATAATATTAATGTGTTTTTTCAACTTAATAAGGATACAAATATTAAAATTTAACTACGTATATCATCCTCTTTAAGTTATGAAACTAAAACACTAAACATTTTTTTTAAAAGCTACTCACGCATAATCGAGTTTCATAAAATAAAAAAATGCCTCATTGTTAGCTGCTGTGAGATGTGAATTCCATTTCATACAAACCACTAATTAATATGTATTCCAACGTTATAAAACACCTATAAAAAAGGGTGAGTTGTGGTCTTTGTTGCCTTAAGTTTAAGATAACCACACATTAAATAGTTTAAAGTTAATTAATGTCATAGTATAAGTGCATTGTTCATGCAATAACCATGCCTCGGCAAAAAAAAATTCTTAAAATATAAATAAAGATATAGATATGGATTTAATTAAAATATTTATTGCGGGATATACGATGGTTCCTAAGGGAAATTAGACAAGAATTAACATATTAAAACTGAAAGACTTTACATCTATATACAGATTAAGGCATTTGGTTCAGGAGAATTAATCATATTTTTTGTAACTTAACTATAGAATGATCTTTTTGCACTCTGCTGAAGACAGCTCTTCAACTTTTTTGGTAGACAGTAAAAAAAAAATCCTCCCTTTTAGCTTAAATTCTTAAAAAGAGAACCATCTTAAAGTAGTTTATGGGATTGGTTTTTGGTCTTTTTAATATATTGGGCCAATAGTAAAACCTTTTTAAATACAGAATGTAGAACTCCTAACACGGCTCCCACAAGTTTGTGAACCATTATCGATGTAGTTACACTCTTAAAACAAAAAGTGAAATCCACTCCTATAGGGGAAATGCATTTTCGGCACCGAAAGGAGTGGAAATTAACTCAGACTGAGTCGTTTGTTTTAAGAGTGTACGCAGTCATAAAGTTGGTTGTGAAAACCTAACCTTCCGTATTCTTCTCAGAGGGTCAAAGTAAAGTTAGGTGATAATGCGATGGCCTCACTACACACTTCTCTTTACACACCTTATAAAAAAAACTCAAGTCTTCTCACGACAACACACCCCAACCACCAAGCCGAGTAACAAATTTATCCAACCCACATTCATAGACTCCCGCAAGCCAACTTCTCAACCATTCCTCCATCAACCCTTATTTACAACTTCTCAACTCACTTCCTCCATCCACCCTTATTTAACTTCTCAACCATTCTCTCATCCTATTCCCAACCCTTATTTAACTTCTCAACCATTCCTCCATCACCCTTATTTAACTTTCAACCATTCCTCCATCACCCTTATTTAACTTCTCAACCATTCCTCCATCACCCTGACTTATTTACTATTCTCAACCATTCCTCCATCATCCTTATTTAACTTCTCAACCATTCCTCTTTCACCCTTATTCAACTTCTCAACCATTCCTCCATCACCCTTATTTAACTTTTCAACCATTCCTCCATCACCCTTATTTAAACTTCTCAACCATTGCTTCACTTCCATCACCCTTATTTAACTTCTCAACCATTCCCCATCGCCCTTAGTTAGGGTGGGAAATTGCACTTTTCCTTGCCTAAACATTTTCAACTAATCACTTTTCAAATCAAAACTCTTGTTAGATAACACAACTTTCTAGTCGGAAAACTTTTCACCAATTTTCTATCAAGATAGGACGCACATTGAAGACACCCAGTGAATGTGCTACAAATTTCCTTGTTGAAGATGAGAGAAGAAGAAGCCAGAGAAAGTCACCTCAGTAGAGAACTTTCCTGTATCTGTCCTTAGGCCATCTGAGGACAAGAATATGGAGATACCTCACTACTTGTCAGTGAGGTATCCACTCTCAGAGACTTCCAATAGTGAGAATGGAGAATCAGCCTACAGTCCCTGGACAAATTATTAGACGCATTGTATTTTTTTCGTAATTTTATGTTTCTGAAGAGTTTTTATGCAATAATGGTATATTTAAACTACAATATTATTGATTTTTATGTAAAAGAATTGTTGTAGACTACATATTTGTATTTATTTTAAGATAATTATGATTAATTAGTATTAAGATTAATTTATATTAATTATTTATTATAAGATGATTTATGTGTGGAATCATCATCCTCAAATGCAGGAGACAGTACAGTCTTGCTGCATTGATAGCATGCCGCGCAGAATTAAAGCTTTGATAACGGCTAAAGGTTTCTCAACTAAATATTGACTTTTACTAACATTAATTTCACTTTTCTTTAAAACTTAATAAACTTTTCTAAATTAATGCTGTTTCATTTATGTCCAATAAATCGGTAATTGATTGGATAATATAAAAATAAAAAACAAATCAATTTAAAATAATAAAACGGTACAATATCACCCGGTAATTAATATTTTACATGAAATCTCGCAGTGCGTCTAATAATTTGTCCAGGGGCTGTAAGGTTTATACCATCTGGAGTTCCATAGTCACCCGTGTGCCCAGGAAATAATCTACCCATCATATCTAGTTCATCCCTGGTCCAATCACCACGTATTCAGGAGTCTTGATAAATGGCTCAGGATTCTTAACGATTTGCACGGGTGTACTATAGAGGGCCCATAAACATGTATGGTAGACGCCAAACTCGTATCATTTGGTACATATGTGGTATCCTACTTTCCAGTTTCTTCAACACGTGTTAAAGTAACAGGAAGATGGGCTATTATAGTTCTTTCAGAATTTCTTGTTTATTTTGAGAAAAAAAAATATTTATTTAAACTTTGAAATGTGTCTTAGATATTTTTTAAATAAAATATTGAATTTTTTTAAAAGTACTTCAAACTTTTGAAAAGCCGTTATATATTTATACCATCTTCTTATAATAGAAACAATCTAAGTTAATTTTGTTTTTTGCAATAAAATGACTAACTAAATTTAAACTATTTCAATAGTTCAAATAAAATTCAAACCTTTTTATATACTGTCGGTTCAAAATACTAAATTTAAACTTCTTGGAGTCACAGTCTCTTGAATGCATCGCAAGAATCATACAAATAGATTTTCTAAAGGATCTTAGTATATATTCCTCTCGTAAAAAAAATATTTTTCCATACACTTGTTCACTATTTTACTTTGGCAATTTTATCCTTTGGGTAAGTTTAACCGTTCGAAAACGTGAATCAATTGAAAAAGAATATTCTTAAAGAAGTAGCCAATCCTTTTGGGAGTAGAAATTTTAAGTTCGAAAAAATATGTTAAAGCGCCTACATACATTGAATGATCTCTAACTTTTGTATAAAAGAACCGGCAAGTTCTTACATATTGTTTCTTTCGATGGTTTCGTATCCATTGTGGCATTCAGAGGTTAACTTTACAGCGAAACATAGTTTCATTTTTTTAAAGCTTCGCTCTGATATACTTACCTTATCCATAGTGTATTTCCATCATTGCAAGGTTAACAGATAGAATTGTTCGAAAAGCTATAGAGATAGATGCGAAAGAAAAAAATATTTTTCTTTCATGAGGGTTTACTGTCTGAGAACGAACTTTTATAAATGATAACAAGGTTGAACCCAGATTTAGAGTAAGATTGCGTCACTACAGTACCTGGACAATATATTAAGAGGCTGCACTGTTTTTTTAGAAAATTACTGAAAAACATTAACCAAAAAGAATGCCATATCATTAAAACAAGATTTTACGATATTGGGGTTATTAAATATAAAACAAAATATCGTATTTCGTATTCAATCTTTAGACTTAAACTTTTCAGTATTTTCTTTGATTGAACATAAAATTTCGTAGCCTTAATGTAGCAACACTGGTATTTTGCCCTCTTAAGAGCATCCATGCGCGTCCCATGTTAGCATTGAATCACTGATCAGTCAATCTAATACTTACTATGAATCTTGTTGAACCCAGAGGACTTGCGACTATATTCACCGAATAGATAAGCACTGCTATCTGCGCGTACTAAACATATAATGAAAATCAATGGAAAACTGCAATCAGACACGAGTAATTCAGTTATTAAAAGTATCGTAAAATACTTGCCTGCAAGTTCCTGTTTCGTCAAAACCCAGAGATTTGCCACGAAACAATTGTCAAACAAACGAAAAAATTATCAAATAAGAATACTGCTGGTTGGTTAAAAGATTTTAGTTTATGAGATTAACCATATAATACCGCAATGTATTACTATCTGTTTATAATTAATAATCTGTATAAAGTGAAGATTTTTACTATAAGTAGATCCGTAGCAATAAGTGGAATGGTCTGTATCACAAACTTAATGTATTATTTTTGAAATAAGACTGGCTGAAGTATAGTGCTTTGCAATTTAAGCATTTTTCCCAACATGAGAATAGACTAACAACAAAACAATTTTAACGAGAAAATATTATCTGGTTATGTAATTATTAGTTCTTAAAATTTCAAAATAGTTTAGCCCTAATTCGAATTACTATAGTTAAACTCATAGTTTCCTTGCACAGAAGCCACGACCATGGGCGGAGCTATAAAACGCGCGGAGCAATCAGATGAAGACAAAATAAAACGGCTAAAATTTCCTATCCATCTGATCCGTGCGTTTTATAGCTCAGCCCGTGATTGTGGCTTCTGTGCAGGAAACTATGAGTTTAACTATATAGCTATTTTAAAACTTCAAAAATAATTAATCAAATAACTAAAGCTAATGCATTAGGTATATTGGATGGACTATCCCTCTTATACGAGTTGAATTAGGTCTACTAAACTAAGTATTTAGCGAGAGAGAGGATTCTGCGCAGCTTGGTATAGTCTGAGGAATTAGTGTTATCTATTATTGGCTATTGCTAGCGTTAATGTACTGGAAGAAGCCTGGATCTCACTTGTAAACTGTTTGATATGCATTGACGCATAATTATCCCTTGATTTAGTATTGAAGGTTTAGTTTAAAACTAGGTTAGTTGTAACAGGTAGAAATCCTATATTATACCATTATTGCTACCTCAAAAGAGAAAATTTTTAATTGCAAACATTGTTTAGAGTAGCTAAGTTTATTGTCATATTTTAGAAAATTTATTTTAATTTTTATTTTAATGTTCAATTTTCCTTTTAATGTTTAATTTTCATTTGAATGTTTAATTTTTATGTTAATGTCTATTTTTTATTTTAATGTTTGATTTTCATTTGAATGTTTAATTTTTATTTTAATGTTTAAGTTCCATTTTAATGTTAATCTTCATTTTAATGTTATACAAATGACATATAAGTGTAATTATTTAAACACAATTACATTCACTGCCTTAAATTATCAGAACAATCAACTCTCACGCAAACACGAATTAAATTCATGTTCTATCCTCCGGTATTAAGGCATTTATTGTCAAATCCATTAACGTGGGCCAAGAAACGACATATTTCAGACACTGCATCTACTTACGATAACCAAATGCTTGTTTAAATATCATGTTAGCGTGTTTGTTACTGCTCTTAACGATGCCCATAATTGTTAAACAAATATGGTTATTGCAATCTGTTAACTTGGATTAATGTTGTATACAAGACGGTTCGCAAACTTAGCCCAAAATTGGCCAATGTTTTACATTATTACATCGCGCTTTGGACCTTTTCAACTCACGCACAGACAGTTAAGCGTAAATTCGAAGGTTTCCTAAGGCCCATTCAGCTTATATTATAAATTGTTGAATGTGAAATGAAATTCAGCATTAATTTGACGTGAAATTAAGTTAAGTATTAATCTAAATTCGCAATGGGCTATTACACTCTAAAAACAAATGAGCTGTTTTAACTCAGTCTGAGTTAATTTCCACTCCTTTCCGGTGCCGAAAATGCACTTCTCCTATAGGAGTGAATTTCACTCTTTTTCGGAGTGGGTAAAAGAAATAAAAGAAAACAATCTGCGTCCTACACTCTTAAAACGAGCGGTTTTAACTCAGTCTGAGTTATTTCCACTCCTTTCCGGTGCCGAAAATGCACTTCTCCTATAGGAGTGAATTTCACTCTTTTTCGGAGTGGGTAAAAGAAATAAAAGAAAACAATTGCGTCCTACCTCTTAAAACGAGCGGTTTTAACTCAGTCTGATCATTCCCTTTCGGTGCGAAATGCACGTCCTATAGAGGATTCACCTTTTCGATGGTAAAGAAATAAGAACAATCTGCGTCCTACACTTTAAACGAGCGGTTTAACTCAGTCGAGTTCATTTCCATCCTTCCGTGCGAATGCACTTCTCCTATAGGGGTGAATTTCACTCTTTTTTTAAGAGTGTATATTTTGAAATTTATTCCATGCATTATATATACAAGCGTACATTCCCACCTAATGGTTGGAGGGCGTTAGAGAGTAGTGGGAAGAGATCCCCTAGTTTCAATACATATATTGACTTGAATAATAATATTCAATTAAAAGATGACAGGTAACATTTTAACAGTAAAATGATCCATAACAACGGGGTACACTCTTAAAACAAACGAGCGATTTTAACTCAGTCTGAGTTAATTTCACTCCTCCGTGCGAATGCACTTCTCCTATAGATGAATTACTATTTTTCGATGTAAGAAATAAAGAAAACATGTTGTCTACACTCTTAAAACGAGCGGTTAACTCAGTCTGAGTTAATTTTCATCCTTGCCGAAAATGCACTCTCCATGGAGTGAATCACTCTTGTTAAGAGTGTAGACAGAACTCAAAAATTTTAAAACATTGTTCTTAACAGGCTATATTTGTTATTTGAAATTCAGAATTTGTATGTAAAACTCAAAAAAGTAACTTCGTTTTTGCGTAATAAAATTTTGGCATTAAAAGCAAAGTAACGAAACGGTCCTATTTGAGTACAAATTAATTATGTTTATAGTAAGAGTTTATGCGTTTTCTTGAGAAAGTTGTTTAAACATCAGAATAATGGTTGCCTTTATATGAATTGACCCATAATATTTCAATTTCATGACTTCATGCGTTTTTTAAGTGTTTTTAAAGGGGTGTTTTTAGAATTTGATTTAAATACATTTTCCAAGTTCTCAGTTTACTTTGAAGATAAATGATGCAAAACCTTAAAAAAAATATTTATTCATTTCTACAAAGTTTTTCAGAAATTTTATAATGATTTTTTTACGTTTAAAATGGGTTTTTGGATTATATTAGGATTTTATAACAAATGAATTAGAATAAAAATATCGAATATTTGAATAACAATTCTCAAGTATCCTAATTTGAAGTTTCAGAAAAAAATTATGTTAAATATAAATATTTCAAAAGTTTTAACGTTTAAAATTTTTTAATTAAAAATCAGCGAAAATATTTTGGTTTTATTATGTATTAATTTTGTAAATGAATTTCAAAAAATTAACTTTTAGCCAAGTAGAAAATTAACTTTTAGTAAAAAATTAACTTTTAACCAAGTAAAAATATTAACTTTCAGCCAAGTAAAAAATTAATTTTTAACCAATAGCAGTTTCATTTCATATATAGCACCGTACTTGTAAAAGAGAAGTGTCCCCACAAAAAAATAATTCAAGAAAATATTGAGGAATTTTGGGTTTTCAATGCATTTTAAATGTGGAATATAAACGGATTTGCTTACATACCGAAGGCTGAATAAATCAGTTTTGAAGCAACCAATGAATCTCGAAATGAATATTTTATAAGATTTAACTATGAAAATCCATTTTAATGTTTCTACATCACTTTTGGTCCATGAGAAAAACAACTAGCTATAGTTTATAATTATTTTATGTTTCTACTAAAGCTAGTCTAATATTAGATCTAAATTTCAATTCACAGGGCGATTAAATTCAGGGCTATGGAGCTATTTGATTAGTATGTAATCTACCGGCTTATGCCTTGCCTAAAGATCGTGAATTGGAAATCGTGTACCCGTCAAACCTACCGTTCCAAAATTTGACACACAATTATTGAACAGTCATATTCCTATCAACATGTTTCCTAGCTGGCTTTGGATCAAAGATATTGCACAGAGAGGCACAGATATTGCGGTGCTTTTTTCTTGATAAACCACAAACTTTTTCGCTAATAATATATTAAATGTCCAAATAATATATACAGTCCCTGGACAAATTATTAGACGCACTGTATTTTTTTTTAGTAATTTTATGTTTCTTAAGAGTTTTTATGCAATGATGGTATATTTAAACTACAATATTTATTTAAAAGAATTGTTGTAGAATGATCATTGTTGATTGTTGTACAAAACCACTATATTATCAAAATGGTCGTGTGTATTTTACATGAAATCTTGCAGTGCGTCTAATAATTTGTCCAGGGACTGTAAGTTCAACTCTATAGGTTTCAGACTTTGTCGAAAAGTTTCTTTAAAGTAAAAATTTTAATTTAATTTTTTAAGTGCACGATTGCGTTATTCTTGATCAAATGAGCAATAACTTATCCGTATTTAGAGAGGATTTAAACGTCAATACTTTTGTAAAAATACTGTACTCCAGTCATCCTGCCCCAGTGACGGCCTTGTCAACAGCTAAGTAATGATTTCTCGTGAAATCACACTATACTGTTCCTTTACCACTCGTTTTGAGACGACATACACTGCTCAAAACAATTAGGGGAGCACTTTGAGTACCTTTGTTAACTCTTTGAGTTCCAACGTTTTATTTTTTTTATTCTATAAATCTAAAATTTGTGGGCAGCAATCCGGTCGCAGCACTATCTGAGCAATGTGACCCTGGAGAATGAGGGTCGCTTCAACTGTCAAGTGTCCGCCGACGAACCTTTCTTCGGATGCGTCCAAATCCACAGGGACGTTTTTTTTAACACACCCAACTGTATGATAACTATGCGTATTCAATACTTCGTTTCTTCATCAGCTGTCGAAATCCGGTCGCAGCACTGTCAATCTGACCACTTTTTTAAATTGATTAGATTTTTTTTGCATTTTCATTAGTTTTTTAATACTCAACTTTTCTAAGGTGAAGAATTTTTTTTTTTTTTAAATTAATTACGTAGTTGTTTTTTCTACCCCCATCCTACTTCTAGCCCCTAAGAACTTTCAAACCAAATGAACCAAAACTAATTTTAAGACTGAACTGAACCGACTTTTCTTCCGCAGCTGTCGAAATCCGGTCGCAGCACTGTCTATCTGAGCAATGTGACCCTGGAGACGGAGGGTCGCTTCACCTGTCAAGTGTCAGCCGACGAACCTTTCTTCGGATGTGTCCAAGTCCACAGGGACATCGCTGTTTACGGTAAGTGCACATTTTTCAACTGTGACACATCTGAAAGCGTAATGCATTAATGGAAATGGGGGTTAGAATAGTATAAAATGCTGGGCTCGAAAAGAAGCGAAGCAAGCTCAGAGTTGTCGAATCGGAAGTGAAACAGCATCAAAGTTGTCAAATAGATGTGCTACGTCTAAATACTTAGCGCCGCATACTCTGAATGAGAGTTATATACACTGTTAAAAATTTTGTGCTAGGTTTCACCATGATATTGGTTGGTTTCACCATGATATTGGTTGGTTTCACCATGATATTGGTTCCTAGTAGCTGCAACGGCTGAGTGGTGAAATGTTTCACCTTTTTTTCGGTGTTTGGTTGAACCATTTTTCTGGATTTGGAAACAAAAACATGAGAAATGGTTCAACCGAATACCAAAAATATGGTGGAACGTTTCACCATTCAGCCGTTGCAGCTACTGGGGAACCAATATCATGGTGAAACCAAGCGCAAAATTTTTAACAGTGTACGAAACGTATCATTTAAGTCTTTAACTTTTGAAGCTCATGTAGAAAATATTAGGGGAGGGTTAAGGGAGATATTAGAATGGGGGTGAATGCTATGAAATGATGGGCTCGAAACGAAGCTAAGCAGCCTTCAAGTTGCCGAATTGATGTGCTACTTCGAAATAATTAGCACTGCTCACTCTTAATGAGATATCGATACGAAACATATCATTGGTGTCTAACTTTTAAATCTCGTGTTGACAATATTATAATTCCAGAATTAAAGTTTATGAAAACCATTACTCTGGTTAATGCAAACTGTCATAAGTTCCTTTATTCGCTTTTCTTAAGGGGACACAGTACCTCAAAAACGGCAAAAATTGCGAATTTTTTTTATTTGCTAAAATTAGTTTGGAATCTTCTTAATAAGTCTACCAAGTTTCAAAAGTGTAGCTATATTTAAAAAAAAAAGTTATTCCACTTTTTATGCGGAAAGTGTGACAAAAGTGACAAACTAAAACCTTAATCTCATTTTCTACTTTTCACATTTTTTGTCTTTACTAACTTTAGTTAAGTAGATTCTTTACTGTTTGCTAGTACGTTTTTAACGGATCTAAGGGACAAACTAAAAACTTGTAATCTCATTTTCAACTGGGGGGACGACTACTGGGGGGATGTTCGATTAAATTTAGGAGTTTGACGGCTTCCATGGAGACCCCTGTTAGAATTGTCAATTTTATACATACAGAAAAAAACCTGTCCCACTATACAATTATGGATCAAAGACCCAGTTCAACAATTCACCCGCTGCAGCTAATTCAGAAGAACCGTCATATGTGGAGAGAATTGACATTTCAGAGCAGTATTCAGAAGATTCAGAATAGTTATCGATATTACTGTCATGGGACATTGTAGCAAATCTCTTCCGTTCTCTACAACATATCTCACAATTAATTATCGAACTTCCGTAGACATCTATACATGACAAAAGACAGCGGACGACAACAGACATGCGTCATCTTTTACAGTTAGACATTTTATTTATGCGTACATATACCTTCATGTGTTATTTTCTTGCCGTTTATAAACATCAATGAAATTAAATTCAGGAATATAATTAGAATCGATTTGAGTAAATCTGATCAAACATGAAAAATCAAATGAAGATTTTAAATAAAATAAATATTCAAATAACAATATTATAAAATAAACCCACGTGACGTTGTGTGTTTTACTTATTTCACTAATACTTATATTCTTTGCTTGGTTAATTTTCACTCGCGCTGAATTGCTAGATATCCTTCAAATTGAAACAGAAAAAAATTCCCTAAATCCTAAGCTTACAACAATGCATAATGTTATTCCTATGAAGAAATCGGCTCACGTGTTGTCATCTTAGACCCGGTTGGTTAGCATTTCGAAAAATCGCTTCTTAAATGACGCCTTCTGTACAAAAGAAATAAGCTTATAAAATTTGGTATCTGTTTCTTAAATACTTTTGGTCTCCTTCCTTTATAGATATACAGTCCCTGGACAAATTATTAGACGCACTGTATTTTTTTTAGCAATTTTATGTTTCTTAAGAGTTTTTATGCAATAATGGTACATTTAAACTACGATAGTATTGATTTTTATTTAAAAGAATTGTTGTAGACTACATATTTGTATTTATTTTTAACATATGGCAACACTGTGTTGACAAAGTGATACATGAACATAAACAAGTACAAACCTGTATCAGCTCCTACAAAAGATTATTTATGTGTGAAATCATCATCCTCAAATGCAGGAGACAGTACAGTCTGGCATTGATAGCATGCCGCGCAGAATTAAAGCTTTGTTAGCGGCTAAAAGTGGATCAACTAAATATTGACTTTTACTAGCATTAATTTCACTTTTCTTTAAAACTTTATAAACTTATGCTTTTCTAAATTAATGCTGTTTTATTTATGTCCAATAAATCGGTAATCGATTGGATAATATAAAAATAAAAAACAAATCAATTTAAAATAATAAAACGGTACAATATCACCAGGTAATTAATATTTTACATGAAACCTTGCAGTGCGTCTAATAATTTGTCCAGGGACTGTAGTATTAAAGTTTAGGAACTGTAATTTAAGCAACACCTCTAATGACAACATAAAATATTGTCTCTTTCAACTTTCATTTCATATAGCTTGTGTCAGCATTCGGTAGTAATGCGAATTATACTATTTTTTTCAATCTGTTTTCATAGGATATTTTGTTGAATAAAGTAACACGCATTACGCTACAAGTTTCTCGTTGAGTCAATACTTTTCATAATTAAAAGTTAAGTACGAGATAGTTTTATTGAAGGAAAAAAACTTTTGTAACACATTACTTTTGTTCCGTGTTCTATATTTGTACAAATGAAGCATCTAATTCCCGATATATTTATGCGATGCTGTGTAGATTTTATTAATTACTAGCTTTATAAACCCGACGTTGCATGGGTGTACCCTTAATAACCCTAATTAGTAGTTTTTTATGTAAACTTTTATTATATACCAATTGATACCCTCTCCACTGGTCCACTCCATCAGTATATTATAATCTCCTCCCATTCTGATATGGGGGGGTTAATTTTATCCAGGCCCTTCCAGAAGTTTGAGGGCTTTCTTCAAATTGCCAGAACAGCTATATGATATAATGGCCTGTTTCTTTTCACGATTAGCGCAAAACGAAACTGCCCAAATGTGGTAAGCCCATTCCACTTCATATTTCATACAACTCGATAGGGCTAGGGGACCCAGTCGGTAAAGACTTTCGTCTTGCAAGCGAGGCCATTGCAATAGGCCATTACGCCATCTTAACATCAGAAAACAAAACAGACATTCATCCTCTTGTATGGTTTGAAAAGTTTTATAAAGTACAAATTCCTTATTTATGCCGAATATATTCCTCCATATCTTCATTTCTTACCATTTGTAAACATCAAGCAAATTAAATTCGGAAACATAATTAAAATCTAGTTGAGGAAATCTGATCCACCATAAAAAAAAATCAGAAGATTTAAAATCAACAAATAAAATAAAATACTGATATTCAAATAACAATCCAGAAAATTAAACCCACGTGCTCTTTATTTTTCTTTTCTTAATTTTCCCTCGCGCTGAAATTTCTTTAAATTGAAATAAAAAGTATAAATTCTAATCTTACAATGCTTTTCCTATGGGGAAATCGGCTCACGTTTTGCACTCCTACACCCGTTTGGGTTCGAATAAAAAGTATCCTATGTCCTTCTCCTGGTTCGAAGCTACCTTCCCACCAATTTTCAGCCAAATTAGTTCAGCCGTTCTTGAGTTATAAATAGTGTAACTAACACGCGCGCGGACTTTCTTTTTATATATATAGATTTCATTTAGTAAAAACAGAAATCATAATAGTGTCATGTACATTAATAGCATGAAGATCAATAACTTACATTTTCCCTAATTAAAAGAAAAATATTTATAAACTGCTCAAAACTGTTACCCTCTATGCGTAATGAAAAACATTTAATTAAACTAAAATATGTAGATAACTTATTGTTATTTTTATTATTTCAAGTCAAGTCAAATAAAGCAGTTATTTCAAACGGCTGGCCACAGCCGGAAATGATAAAAATCAAAATTTACGTCATTGTTGTTCAGAAAAAAATCGTGAACTGTTTATTTTTTACCATAAATATAAACTAAAAAATTTTACCAAACGTTATCTTTTTTAACTTTCTTCTTATCCGATCATTTGAAAATTTAGAAAAATATCCTGACGTTCTTTATTATTTTATATTTTCTTCAAGTATCCATCCTTTCTTTTATAGATGTATAGAAAGAAAAACAATGCCTATTTTCTTCGAACTACTTTTTAAAAAATTCCAATAGCAAAAGTTTTTTAGACGTTTTAACAATATTGTATCAAAAGATACAAAAGATTTTCAAATAAATCGAAATTTTTCGATTGCACAATAAAAATATTTCATGATAAAACGCTTAATAGTTTTAAATTTATTAATCTGAAAAAATATTTACCTTATTTTATACCCAAAAAGAAATATACTATGTTTGCTTCAAAAAGTGCTTTTTTTTTACAAATTCCCAAGTTGGGAAGGAATTAGTTTTCATAGTGCTGACGCCCCCTGCATATATTAACCTATCTACCCCCCCCCCCCCTCCTCAAAAATTACAAGATTTATATTTTATTAATATTTTAAAACATACTTTACTTTTTACTGTCCATTTGTTTTCAAAAAAACTTATTAAACCATTAACGACGACTTTGTAAATACGATTAAAACCTTTATTTCCGCATAAAAACGTTATTTTTAAGTTTTTTTAAATTCGCTTAACTAAATGTGTCCTACATAAATTGTTCAGGACTATGGTCCTCATTTGTCATATATTCTTTCTTTAGATAAAATTAAGCAGAAATTTCATTTGATTTTCGTTTCTTACCAACAATCGTTACCTTTAAAAAATCGTTTTCATACCAAAAGTCGTGTATAGATTGAGACCATATGCATTAAATCTTCTGAAGTCTCTGGAGTCTTGTAAAAACAATTCAAAGATTGTGTTTTTCTAATTTTCCTGAATTTAAAAAAAAAATACTGTTTCTTCTAAAGTTAGGTAAGACGTTTTGTCAGTTACTAATGAACATTTACTTTGTAGTTAATTAGCTCCTTTGAAAATTTTGTAAAAATAAAACACTATTAACTTTCAGAACAATGAATTCCTCATTTAAAAGAGTTCCTACGTTCAAATAAGAAATTGTTTTAAGATGTGTTTTGTCGTTGTAGGTTGACTCAGTCCTTTGTAGCAAAATTGTACAGGAAAAAAAACTTTCAGGAATTAACTTTTGCGTTGGTTTTAAACTTTTATATCCATTAATCATGACTGCTGCTCTCAAAAATTGCATTAAATTTATATATTCTTACAAGAGTTTATAATAAATTTGTATAAAGAAGACAAAAATCTCTTACTTTTTATTTCCTTGTCCCTTATTTATTAAAAGAAGGGTATTTTATGATTAGATTAAACGGGTTTAGTGGCGATCACGAATGAAAAACTCTAAATGTGTACATTTTTACTCGATATAATCAAGTTTTAAAAAATAATAATATTTGTATTTATGAAAACGTAATTAATTTTACCACTTAAATGATATATCATCAAACTATGTAAAAAAAAATTATGCATACATGAGTAGCAATAGAGTTAAAAAAAAATTAAAAGTTGAATCGCAATTGTTTAATAATTTCACGATTATAAAATATGTTAGGTCATAAAAAAAAGTTCGGGAACTTCATTAATTATTTTTATTATTTGAATGCCTAAAAATTCCCAAAAAAGTTGAGGGAAGAAATGGGATCATTATACTGGTCCAGGAATTTCAGTGCATTTTCAAAAATATAAGACAAATTGTCTTAGCTGGAATTTCTACTGACAGTGAAAATGAAATTTCGTAGATCGTTGATATGAATTAGGGTAGAATGACGAACGTAAGCTTTTGTCTCTTCTCCTCTGCTACAAAAAAAAGGCATCCGAAAAAAAATTGTTTCTACACTTCTTTGAACCCTACTATAAAATAAAGTTTCAAATTCAGAAAACGGCCTCTTAAACAGCCTTTTAATCAGCATGTGTATTTTGATATTTTTATTATGTTCAATTGGTCCCTTGCGATTCAAATGTTGATGTATTTTTTGAAACTTGGAGTAATTATTAATTTTAATGTTTAGAAGACAATTGTGTATGGATTTAAGGATCTGATAATTATGTATTGTTTATTTGCAATTTTTGTAATTCATGTAGTTGAAAAATTCCCTTTTTTTGCCGTCACAGCAAGTTTTATTTTTTAAAAAATTAACCATAAACACGAATGCAAAATGCATGCCTAATTTCATAAAGTTGTATTCAAACTGTTTGTATAAAAAGTATTAGCCAGATTAGACAAAATTTGAATAGCAAGGAGCATTTTAAAGATGTCCAATAAAACGTAAATTTTTCCACTAAAAATCAAATTTCTGAAACAATTGTGTTTGTAATTTTTTTAAATTTTGTGTAGTCTTTAAAATTATTGTTATTGAACGGCAGAAAAAATTCAAGAACTTTAGGCAAAAATAAATAATTTTTTTCTTTTGCCTACCCAGTCCCCTTAATATCTTTAACATCCCAGTGGCGTCGCTAAGTCGCGTCACTCAACAATTCCCATAGAAAGTGTTTAGCCAGCAAATAACTTCCCATTATCTCTTAACCTTATTCCTATCACCCATTCTTGCACCTTATTGGTCAATCAAACTGAACAACCCACAATCCTTATCGATTCCGGACTTCGCAACTTTCTTCCAAAGGGAAAACACCTCAAAAGTTGCTATCCACATTTTTATAAATTCAAATACTACGTTTTGCTTATCGACTTCTTTAACAGATATATATTTTTTCCCTTCATTTCCAATGTGTTGATGTTTTGGTAGGTGCTTATTCGGAGGTTCTTTCGGTTGTTCTGTATTTATCAATGGACTTTATATGATAATTAAAATATAAAAAACACAATAACATCGTCCACCATCCCGTCGTATTTTTTTCTTCATCTACCCAACATGGCCATGGGAAATGAAGAACATGCGACTGAAAGAATTGACTGCTGCCGATAAATTGTGATGAAAGTTAATGACTAATAGTTAGATTAATAGTTAGTGTATATGGCAGACGATGGAGGTAAACTTGTTGACAAAATTAGATCGTCGAAAATGGATGAAAAGTGCTCTGCGGAACATAAAAAACCCAAAGTATTTTCATAGTCTGAAAAAAGTTGGAAGTAGAAAAAGAAGCAGCTAATCTTCAGCAAAATATGTAGGAAAAGGTGAACTTAATTGAGAAGCTTCAAGCTCTCCTCCTCGGCTTAATTAAAGGCTAGGAAACCTGAAATTAGGAGGGTCACTTCGTTTAAAGTTTAAGAAACTCATAAAAATATCAAAATAGTCGGGAAACTATCTATAGTGAATTAAAACTAAAATGTAGTGGTCATCATCTTACCAGCGTCTGAATTCGTCATCTTACTCAGCGAAGCCTTTTTTTGTTAAAAATTGCAATATCAATTCAGACACGTAATTCCTTACGCCGTTAAGTCCAAAACTTAACAAAAATGATAGAAAACCCTTTTTTTCTTTCTACTGCCCATAGAAAAAATGTCTTTGTTGGAATCTTTATTTGTAGAGAGACTTTTCAGAACTTGTCGTGTCTTAAAATATAATTGTTTTCTAGTATCTCCTATTCATGAGGAGAATTTCTATTTGCGTCATATTAACGAATTCGCTATCTTACCCTATCTTCCCATATTATATTTTCCCTTTTACATGACATTTGTAATTTTTAACGTTTCTATTTTCCTCTGTTATCAAAACAACCTTCAATTAAACGTATATAAGTATGACAAAATCAAATGTTTAACCCAATAAATCTGAAAAACTACTTTTCAAATAGTTCAAAGCAATATTTTTATGCATTTCCTCAAACTAAGTTCGCTTTAAAAAATATGACTAGGACGTAAATAATTAGATAATTCAAATGGGACATAATTCGATTTCAGTCGAGAAAGTCCAACTGGATATTGAGGGCATATTTTGCCATAATATGTATAGAAACATAAATCTTATGGAAACTCCCTAACTCACTTAATACACATTTTTAAACCAATGAAAAAAAATTATAAAAAAATGAATTTTGAGCAAAATTGTTAAGTACATACCACAGTTCTTGTATGAAAGCTGTTATAAAAATTATTTACTTTAAAATAGATTATTTTAAAGTGAAAGTATATGGACTCATTCACAGTATTTAATCACCTAAAAATACTCATATTACAAAAGTTATTCCCGTTTTGGTGTATTTCAGACATGATGGGAACGCTTTTGTTGATTTTTTTTTAATCTTTCTAACAAAACCTTATCTGTTGGTTGGTTGGTTGGTAGACATATATATTCAGGTTTGTGTGCTTGGTCAGCGACCCGCTTATAAACCTTCGTCAAGTAAGACAGACACAACAGACAACACACACACATAAGTGGATCCATCTAATTTTTAGAGACAGAGGCCAACTAGAGGATCCCCAGAATTGGCTTGTCACCCCCAGAGGTATTGATTTGGTATGGGAACTTAGAGGACTTCGGACCCAACAGATTTAACGAGCACGTACTCCGCATATACTCGGTAGGTCTTCAGTGGTACCGGGACTCGATCGCAGGACCTTCCGATCCCGAGACCGAGACGCTGAACACTAGGCTCACTACGGCCCCCTTATCTGTTAAGTTGTCAGATAAATTAAACTACGGTTATCATTCACTGTCGCATGTGGGTAAGCAGTTTTTAAAGGCTTCCGTCTTACAAAGAGGGTTGTTCTACCCAACGAACCAAAAGCATTATTTTTAAAATCACACTCTCTGTCACAGGTATTTGCTCACAATTTTAGACATTTTTAATCAGATCTGAAAGTATAAATGGCAACTAAATCTCAACAAATAGGTAATTTAATTATTATAAATATATATATTATAATAATTATAACAAACAGGTAATTTAATTATTAATTGATAATTATTGAATAGAAGTGTCGCCATCTGTCGATAATTATAGCTATTTCAAAACTTTAAATATTAGTAACTAAATAACCAAATATTTATGTGATGCGTAAATATTATTTTAAAGATAAACTTGTTTGTTTTATTGTCACTACTATTTTGCTGCCATTTTTTGGAAAAATGCTTTAATTAAAAAAAAACAATACTTAAGTAGATATTGCAATTTCAAAAGTAATGCTTTGGTTACGTGTATGGGACTGACCACTGCCAACTCAACTAATAAGGCCGGATAAGCTCTCTGTGACGTCACACTATCCGTCTGATTCGGGTTGTGGGCTTTTCCGAAAAGAAGAGGTACGAAACCTTTGCGGAACCTGAAAACTGTCGGCCGGGAACGAATATATTTCTTTCTGTTTCTTCGGAAAAGCCTGCAATCCGAACCAGACGGATAGTGTGACGTCACGAAGAGCTTCTGTGGCCTTTTAATTTGAGTATATTACATGGACTAACCATCCCTCTAAATTATATTTCAGTACCTCCAGAAGAGTCTCCAGAAATCAGTGGCGGGATCACAGACTATGGCGAAAATCTCACTATTCTCTGTGCTTCTGCCAAGTCAAAACCAGCCGCGAATCTTAGCTGGTACATTAACGATGTTATGGTAAGTTGCAAGTCGCTAAAAGGATCTAAGTCATAAACCCGACAAGCCATAATCCAGACAGGGACGAAAAACCCGACCGGCCACAAGGACGAAATGCCAACTTGGTCGAAATCCCTACACTAGAAAACATATTTTTTTGCTTATTTCTCGGTTTTTTCGAATTTAGAATGTTTATTTTATATAAGATATAAATTGTTTGTTGTTAAAAATTGTTGTGTACAATGAAATATTTGAACTCTCCACCAAAAACCATTTGCTTACTACATTACCTATTATGAGAAAAAAAATTATGTTCATCGGGACCAGATCACATAATAAATAAGTCAAATTTTGAAACGAAAACACTAAAAAAACATAAACAATGGATTATTTAAAATACTCAGATTAATTATATTTGTGATTTCTGAATAATGAATTTCGAATGCAACACACCTTATTCGAACTCAAAGTATTTTATGTTTACATAACAATAAAAGAAAAATCCCTCTTTCCGAATGCAAAAAATAAATATTAAGGGGGAATGGGCGCGCTGGACCGCGGGTCTCCAAACTCAAGTGCCTCAGTGTTAATCCAATGGGAAAAAACTATTTTCTCTGCCACATTTCTCCGGCTGTATTGAATATTTTTACAAACGGTTTTTTTAATAATAAATGTAGATAACTTACAGGTCTTCTTCTTCTTCATATTCCCCCTTTTTAAAATTGTTTCGAATATTTTGTGTAAAATTATTTATTGAAAATTAAAAAATATTAGAACCAATTTCAAAAAGTAGGAAGGTCGGGACCTGTAAGTCATCTACATTTATCACATAAAAAAATCCGCTTGTAAAAATATTCAATACAGCCGGAGAAATGTGGCAGAGAAAATATTTTTTTCGCCATAGGATTAACACTGAAGCACTTTGCTTTGGAGACCCCCGGTCCAGCGCGCCCATTCCCCCTTAATTCAAAAATTAGCACTTAAATTGCCCTTAATCAAGCACAACATGATCAATTTATTGATTTCTTGGGATTTCAACCTATCGGGTTTTCGACCCAGTCGCATTTAGTTCTTGTCGGGCTGTGGCCTGTAGGGATTTTGTCCCGGTCGGGTAGTGGCTTGTCGGATTTTAGCTGTCGGGATTATGCCCGCAATCCATTTGCCAGTTGATTACTCTTGGTGAGACAAATTTAAAACATATTTTTATTGGGAAAACTTAGACATTAAATATTTCGTTTTTGATTATTATAGTTTCGATGGTATCTGAATAACAAAATGAGAAGAAACGTTTTTGTCTAAGTTCTTATTAGTTGTTTAATAAAATTGTAAGCATGTAAGATAGACCTGTAAGACAGAGTCGTCATTAGACCAATTGTTTTATATGGCTCAGAAACATGGACTTTAAGAAAGAGGAATGAGGAATTGTTGAGAGCATGGGAGAGAAAGATACTGAAAAGAGTTTTTGGAGCAGTATGTGATAATGGAGAATGGAGAATAAGAACAAATCGGGAAATTTATGAAATATACAAGGATCTGATATTGTCACAGTGATTAGAAAAAGGAGAGCTCAGTGGCTAGGACATGTTGAAAGGATGGAGTCTAACAGACTCATGAAAGAAAACCCTAGCGAATCAAGACCAAGAGAAAGACCAAGAATCAGATGGATGGACCAAGTTGAAGAAGATCTTAAGACTTAGGGAATTACCAACTGGAAGCAAAAGTCGTCTAACAGGGTTGAATGGTGAAAACCGTTAAAGAAGGCCAGGGCCCTTCAGGGGCAGTAGCGCCAATGATGATGGTGATGATGTAAGATAGAAGTTTGATTTTACATCCATCATAGAAAATCCATCATAGAAACATTACAAAGACGCATTTTAGTATCGAATATAATTTAAGGGTCCTTAAACATATCATGCGTAAATGCAAATGTAAAACAGTACGCACTAAACTAAATAATGATTCATTCGATAGCAAATACTTTCCAAAGTTTTTTATTTAGCTTTAAAGTCTAGGTCTTATTTTAGTAAATTTGTTCATTTAGTTTTAGCTTCCACACTACGTTTATAACGTAAAAAGTGGAAGGTATTATAATCGTTCAGTCCGTCTGTCTGTCCGTCCGTCTGTTCGTCAACCACTTTCATAGCCCAAACTTTAAATGCTACGGAAAAGTGTGATACGTCAAAAAATTCAGCGCATCGAAATTAGAATACATTGAACATTTCAGAAAAGAATTCGAATTCGAAGTACTTCAATTATTTAAAAAAACTGCCAAATTTAATGCTCATTTAAAAAGCATAAGAAGCCATTTTTATTAAACTTAAATCACCATCGCTATTCGCAACAATCGCTCGAGAAACTTTAATTCTTTTAGACAATAAATTAAAATAAATTTATTTTTGCGAAATCGATCAGTTTGAATGACGTCAAATATATTTCACTACGAGATTCTTCGTTTGTTGATATGAAAATTTTCATTCTATTTAAGAGCGAGGATTATTACAGATTTGTTCTTTGAAATATAAATTAATTTTTGCAAACTGTAAGTAATAATTATTGAATTTTCGAAATAAAATAAATGAAACTAGCCAAATTTAGCATGTAAATGTTTAATATAGAATAAATGCTGTGTTTGGCGCCTTTTTACCTGTTAAACATAACTGTTATGTGGAAGCGGCTCAAGTGACAAATTCTGTTACAAACCTACTTGTTTAGTTTTTTTTATAGTTTTGAGGTGACGATTAAGTTCCTTTCGAATTAGTAAATCATTATTAATTTGACAGATATAGAAAAATACATCTTTAAAATTTTACGTTCACTTCTCGAAAAGCGAATTCAAAACAGGTTTGAAAAGTTATTTTCTGTAAAAGATTACCATTTAAAATAAATTCCTAGCATAAGAATTTAAGTAACTAGCGATTGATATTTATATTCTATTTTGTATCTAAAGACAAACAAAAATTTAACCGATAAAAAAACATATCCTCGGAAAACATTGAACCGCAAACATTTTATTTTATAATAAAAATATCAACGTTGTTGTCTCAAATAATGTCGAATAGCATTTTCCTGGGAAAGGCGTAAGAAATCTTCCGCTTTTGTTTGGTCCATTGCAATATATCGTGTAAGTAATTGTTATTTCATGTAAATTTACAGTAGAAAAGGGAATTTCAACAATGTAAGATTTGAGTCTGTATCCGGTGGGACTTAGAAAGAGCAGCGCATTTGAAAATATTCCAGTAAACTTTTACAAAGTATCAGTAAATTGGATCGTGTAACAGTTGTCATGTTCTTTAAAAAATATTTCTTGTGCAACTTTTTTTTTAACTCACAAACGCTTTTTAGATGGCTTAAATAGACTGGATTTCAGTATTTAGATTTTAATAACCAAAATATTTATTTTCTTTGCTTATTTTGTTTATTTCACAATTGTGCATGCATGTCTATAGAAACTGGGGTAGAACAAACTGAGGTGTGACAAAGGTAGAATTCTAGTGAATCCCTTATAGAATACATTCTATTTTGGCAAAATTGTTTACTCGTCCAAAGATTGTTTTAACAACCCATAAATAAAATATATTAGGATGATACGTTGATATATCACTGAATTGCTTGGATAACAAGGTATCTGGAGGAAATGTGTCCATCTTCTTATCGAAAGTCCTCCTTTTACTGAAAGGAAAATGTCAACATAGCGCTGTACAAAATAGTGATAAAAAGCTAGAAAAATGAGTAGTGAACAAGCTTACTTAAGATGCAGTAAAAAAATCATTGAATTTATTTTACTTTATTGGGTAGAAAAATAGCCAAAATCCTCCTTTTAAAAATCCTTCAACTTCGTAATCTTGTTCTTTCAAATTTATAGATCAAAGAGGTTATGTTTTTGCTTATATTTTTATCGTTTATAAAACTTATATTTATATTTCTTTTATGTGTTCATCCTCATTATGTTACTTTTATGAGGATATATTTAATACTTGTATTGGCTTTAAATATGCAAGATTGTCCGAACCAAGATTTATAATGCAATGGTAGGACTACTCAAAGTTTTTTTTTTTATCTACCAATGGTGTTGTTTCACAGAGGATCTGGCAATAGCTCTGCGGTTTTGTTTTCATGTCTCTCAAATTACTTTTGTTGATATTAGAAATTGAGTTTTCTAAAAATAAGTTTAGTTGTTATTTTTAAAATTACAACTTCTTGCTGTGCTGTTGGTTGTTTTAATTATTTATTTTAAAAAACTTGCATTGAAAGAAGTTGGAATTTTAAAAAATTAACAACTAATATATTCTCTTCGAAAACTTACTCCTGAATACCAAAACAACAGTAATTCGAGAGACATGAAAACAAAACCGCAGAGCTATTGCCAGATCCCCCATGAAACAACCCCATTACATCAATCAATTTTGTTTCTTTTCTTTCTCTGGTCTGTTTTGGTCTTTTTAATAATTAATCATCGCTCTAATAGGGAATGAAAGCTAATTATGTTTTTGGGGATCGAGTTTTAACCCCGCGGTCAAAGAATGTCATTTTGGTTTCTGCTCATTCTCACTAAACTTAAACTCCATCATCACAGCAAACTGGTCATATTAGTTATCTGTTGTCACTGGACCGAAACTTCCAGTTATATATAAATATATGAGCCTTAAATGTTTATTTAAGGAGATTAGTTATCTGTCATATTAGTCTATCATATTAGTTATCTGTTGTCACTGGACCGAAACTTCCAGTTATATATAATTATAAGAGCCTTAAATATTTATTTAAGGAGACTAGGTATCCAAAAGTTTTTTTTTTTCTTTAAATTAAGCTGGGCAAAAATAAATTGATAAATTGGTGTAAAATGGTCTATGATATAGATTTTATTAATAAATTTTTTTTTTAAATATTACTTATTTAAAACAAATTAATTTTGACGAGTATTTTTAAAACCTTTCTTCTACTTCGTATTTAATTTTTTTAGTGAATTTATTTTGCAGCGGTCTTAATTCCATCCCTAATTCGATTCAATATTCTCTATGTACATAAAAATATTGATCTCTTTCCATAAACATTTGGTGGAGAATTAGCATTTTAAGTACGGGTATGCTTCCAACTATTACAAGCCGATTAAAATTAATTGAAATAATTAAATGTTAGTGAAAGATGCGATGAGAAATTAAAATAAAAAGGCTTTTTATGTTAAAATAATTTTTCAATAGTTTTGAAACTTGCTAGAGAGTACATACTAGAGGATTTAAATTTTATTTTAAGACAGTATAATTATTGTTATTCCATCGATTTTAGGGTACTAAGTCCTCTTAATATTTGTGTCCGTTTTCCAGATGGTTCCTGAGGGAGCAACTTCCTCTCACAAGATAACTCTTCACCAAGACCACCTGGAATCCTCATCTGCGAAACTAGACATCCCTTTGACCTCCAGCTCCCTTCCAGAAGGAGCTTTGAGGCTAGCCTGCGAGGCCTCCATCTCTGACCTGGTCACGTCTGTCTCCAAGGAGCTATTTATATCCAGGGAGTCCAGAGAACACAACGACCAGCCCCCGGTACAACACCACATTGATCCACAGACTGTGTTAGGGGGTAAGACTAAGAGTGGCTCTCAATCGATGCCGTGTCATCTTCAAGTATTTCGGATGACAGTTGCTGCTTTTGTCTTCATCGGGATAGTTTTCAAATGAGTTTAAATAGATGATCATTTTATCTAAATAGCGACGAGCAAACTTCTGTAATAAAAAAAAATAACATTGATCCTTAAACTGTGTCAGGCTAAGTGTAAAAGTGGCTTTCATCCGATGTTGTGTCATCTTGATGGGTTCTGCTGTTTTTGCATTTGCTGTTTTTTCCCTCATAGACACAATTTTGAAAGTGAGTTTACAAATAAAAATTATTTAGTCAATGGCAACCAGACGCATGTGCAAGACCACATTGAACAACAAACTATGTTAGGGACACACGATAAAAGCGACTAACAACCGATGCTGTTTCACATCTAGATGTGTTTTGGGATGGCAGTTGCTGACAATGTTTTCATAGGGACGGTTTTTAAATTAATTTTAAAAGTGGATCCTGTAACCTAATAATTACTACCAGACTCTTATGTAACACCATATTGAACCGCATACAATATAAAGGGGCAAAGGGTAAATATGGCGCCGATGCTGTATCATCTTCATGTATTCTGGATGGTGTTGCTGTTTCTATCCTCATAGGGAGGATTTCAAAGGAGGAGTTTCAAAAGTGGACTATATAATACACACACACACAACAGGATTTCTCGGTTGCTAAAAGATAACATGTTTGCCAAGTGACATTCGTCACTATCGGGATTTTTTATTTTGTATTTAAAATGGCAAAACACGTAATCACTAAAGCAACATCTATCAATGCAATGGGACTAAACTTAGATCCCAAGAACGATATGCCTTCAGATTTTGCTTGATTCCACGGTTGTCAACAAATAGGTCTTGATGGTTGTTACTGTGGTACTCATCGTAACGTATTTCAAATGTATTTCAACAGAAAGACACACCGAATTTGGACTGTCCCCGAAATATCTGACCTGTCACTTACCTGAAGGAGGACTGGAAATAGGTGAGATACGAACGTCCACACTAATCAGAAGGTTCAATCTTCTTTCTCACCTCTCGGTCGTGTTGACTGAGATGGGATGGAATCATTTTCGCATGCGTCAGAGGAATTCAGCTTCTTCAATTTGAAATTAAAGGAAACGTTTCCCAAACGTTATGAATCATGCCATCAGCCGGAGTTATCTTATATTTTCAGAAAAGTTTCAGTTAAGACAAAAAAAAATAAAGATTTCTGAATGTTTTTTTCATGGCACGAACCGTCTCATTTTATTCTTTAAGAAGCTATCCGGGGATAATATAATTATGGCAAAATTACCGGAAAAACTGTGTTTGAAGCGGGATTTATTCATACCACCTCTGTTTTAGGTGACAGACAAATTTTTGTCCTGTGGCACGTTACACACGCAGAGACTCCGGCAATGTTCGGAGTACGATGCCGGAAGATCACATTCGCAATGTTAAAACATTTGCATCTTTCACATGTGATCAAAGCAAAAACATGACATCCCGTTTTACTCGCAGTTTTCATAAAAGCATTGGCAATGTTATATTAATTTGAAGTGCTGAAAACTTTGCTTCCGTACATCGCCACTACTTGATTTAAAACCGCAGGTAAAACCGTAAGAGTACGGTTTTCGTTTCCGTCACATGTCAATAATTCCAATGCACTTAACATTACCTCTGCGATATACCGGCACCGTATGTAAGGGAACCATTGCGGAAGCCGCCGCATGTGAATGAAGCCTTATTGTCTGAATACAAAAAAGGCATATCAAACCTTGAAATCAAACATTCAAACACGCCTAAGGGAATCAATAGAACTCAGCATCCAACCACTGTACAAAAACGACCATCTGAATAATAGCTCCGCTTCGCTGATGTCTTTTTATGTGTAGTAAATGCTGCTTCGTTTTTATGGACGAGCGAACTGAATTTAAAAGACGGTCATAAAGAAAACATTTCTAAGAGAAAGATTTTGAGACTGACACTGAGATCTTTTTCAGTGGCTGAGTTGGTGCAACATTTAAATGTTGATACGGGACATCTTTTTCATTTATTATTATTTTTTGCTGAAATATTACAACTTCTTTAGAAAAGAAGTTCATACTATCAAAAGAGAACTGTAAGGACTTAAAGAGTTAAATCTTGTATAATTGCTGTAAATATTAATGAGGAAATCTTTTGCGTAAAAACTTTCGTTAGTAACAATAATTAATGAGAATAAATGAAAAACTAGGGTTAAGTTTATCTTAAAAATCTGGACCAGAAGATGTGGTTTATTGTAAAAAGTGAATTATTCTTTCATTATGGAGTTAATGAAAAGTTATGTACAATGTGATATTTTTTTCTTCTTGAAATATGGTTTTGGAAGGTTTATCTTTGTAAAAATGTAAGAAATTAACTTAATTTTGTTTTCCTATTGTTTTTGGATGAGTTATAAAATAAGATTTCGTCTCTTTTGGAACATTTGATACTATTATGACAATTTATATTAACAAGCATTGTGTAATTATCTAATGAGAAAATGTTTGTTTTTCACTAGAAAATGTATGTTGTTTAAATAAATCATTTTATTTCATAAGAATGTGTATTTGTTTTAAAGGATAAAATAAACTGCATTTTAATCTTTAGAAACGGTGTTACTTTAAAGATAAATCTAAAACTTAAATATCTATAAAAAAAATGCCCCATTATAACTTACGGGTAATATAAGAGTTCAAAATAAAAAAAGTTTTTTTTTTGTATCGCATGAACATACTATTATAATTTTATAAAAAGCTTAAACTAGAAAGCTGGAAACATGGAAATTACTAAAAACCTATTTTAAAATTGCATTAAAAAATCGTTTCACAGCTCTTGAATTTTTCTAACAAATTAAAAATTATAATTTCGCAACTTATGAGTGTTGTTAGATTAGTTTTTCTACATCGAGGTCAAACAAGTCACTTTAAACACTGTAATTCAGTTAGATTGATTATTTAATGAATAATAATATTACAAAATGGATTTCCAAAAGAACCAAAATTAACTCTGAAGAGGAATGAAAGTGTCAATAAATAGCTCTCAAAAGCTGCAATTTAAAACGCTAAATTTACTGGGATTGTAATTTATCGACTTAAATAAAGCAAATTACGTTTCATTTAAATTAATATCAATGTTATTAACGCTGAAATACAGTATCTGAATTGCAATCTTACGGTTTTTCCAATATTTATGCTATATTTCACACAAATTTTGGATACTTTATTTTCTTGGAAGTAAACATTTCATTTAAAACAAAGCTAAACAAAACTTATACTAATGAAACCATTAAACTTACCTTTTAAATGCAAAATTACAAATATCTATATATATAAAAAGCAAAGTAATGACTGACTCACGTATCAACGCCCCGTCAAAACTACTAGAGGTACAGCTACCAAATTTTAGGAAAATATTCTTTTTATATCGTCATTTAAGAAGCAATTTTTTGAAATTCGAACCCAAATGGATGTAAAACGGCAAAACGTGGGCCGATTTCTCCATAGGAATAGCATTGTTTTAAACTTTTAATGGGAATATTTCTTTTGATGTCACGCTCTCCAAACTGCGATTTCATTGGTTGTTTTGTTTTCTTTGACAAAATGTTGAAACATGCTCATTGGTTTTTTATAACGTCACGCGCTCCGAACTGCTATTTCATTTGTTGTTTTCTTGACAAAGTGTTGAAACAATCCCATTTATACTTTTCGTTTTCTAATTTGAAAGAAATTTCAGCACTTTCAGCGTGAGCGAAAATTAAGTATAATTACGTTAGTTTAATTTCTAGGATTGTTATTTGAGTATCATTATTTTATTTATTGACTTCAAATCTTTATTTCATTTTGATATACTGGGTCTGCTTTCTTCAACTCGATTTTAATTATATTTCCGAATCGGGAACACCTATTATATAATTAACTTTTCCGACGGTTTGGCGATTTGCGTTACGTTGCCAAGCAGCAAAAATAACCAAATGTGCTAAACATTTCACTTCATGCTTCATGCAAATCGATAGGTATAGCAACCCGGCCTACGTTACATTTCGAAGTTCGTCAAAGTCGCCAATGAACAGAACGGCCATTATATCATAGCTATACCCAGAAATGAATTTAATTGATGTTTACAATTGGTAAGAAACGAAGATATGGCGAAATATTTTCAAAGTTAATAAGGAGTTTGTACTTTATAAAACTTTTGCACTATACAAGATGATGCATGTCTGTTTCGTTTTCTTTCGTTTGTCATTACTGTACAGACTTGATGTATGACGATGTCCAAGAATCAATATAGAAACATGTTTTGGAGAATTTGGTGGGTTTTGCTACAATATCTCACGACAGTAGAGGTGATAACTATTCTAGATTTGCTGAATACTTCTTCGAAATGCAATTCCCCCTCCATATAGCATGTTTGTGTGATCAGCAGCAAATGAACTGTTCAACAGTTTTTTTTATCCTTAAATATATCCCGGGCCAGATTTTTTCTTTGTTCATGAAATTGGCAATTTTTTCAGGGGGCTATTAAAAAGTCCAGGAAGAGTCTGGATACAATCGGGCATCCGCTTATTTTTTTTTAAAATTAATGCTGATATCAGAATGCTATTAGATTATAATATCCTGATGGTGTGCTGACCAGTGGAGAGGGGATCAATTTTCATGAAATAAAAATTTACATGTAAAACAAATCCCCGTTATTAAGGGTACATCCGTACAATGCCGGGTTTATAAAGCTAGTTTAACTATAAAATGCAAAATAGACTCATAAAGGATGTTTAAAAACATTTAAAAATTAATTCATTGTTTTTACTTATTAACTCAAAACTCTCACATTTTCTTCCTTCGTAAAACTATAGAAACATCACTAGAGTTTAAATATTTAGCTTTTTATACAAATATAATAAAATCTAAAATAGCAAGAATCCCCAAAAATTACTTCGATAAAAAAACATTTTTTTACAAAAAACACAAAGTACGCAAACAACCATCATTAAACACCAAAGCCAAAAATAATAATACAATTTATTACTTTTGTCGAAAATGTTAAGGAAAAGAAAATCTCAAGCAATTGCCTGGAAAGTCAAAACTTGACTTTCCATTATTGAATACTGTTGACAAAAATAATAATGCAATTTATTATCTTTATCAGAAAAGAAAATCTCAAGCAATTGCTTGTAAAGTCAAAACTTAATTTTAAAAGAAAAATATTCCATAACAGTAGATTGGAACCATAACGACAAAAAAGACAGCCAACAATAAAGAAGATTTTTAGAGCCTCCACTTTAACGAAACGATTTCACTGTTGACGTCAAGCACCTGTACTTAGTTTTTTATGTCAAGAATTCTGTTCTGAACTCCGGGGAAACTGCAATTACAAAGCAGCATTGAATTCCCATTCCGGTCTTCTAAACCAGATGTGATCAAAATTGAAAAGTTTTTTCGGGGAAGCTGGACCTTTAAGAGGGTAGCTTGTTATGGCTGTGAATGATATAAATGCTGATGCAGCTTTTATTATAATAAAAAGATAACAAAAGAAAAAAGGATTTGTTTGTGACAGAATGACTTAAAACATATTGATATGGTTTAAACATTGGAATTTTTTTTTTAAATGGTAACAAATGCGTATGAAATGAATTACTTTATGGATAAAGAGTAAGAGTTAATACATGTATTATTAAACAACATTTTTTGAACAATAGAACGGCTTGTTTAAATAGCGGAATTGTTTTGAGTTTTTTAACATAAGCTAATGAAAGAAATGCACTTTATGAATAGAAAGTTATAGTTAATGCATGTATTTTTAAACAAAGATGATTTGAACAATGTAACGGCTTGTTTAAATAGCGGAATTGTTTGAGTTTTTAACAATGCTTATGAAAGAAATGCTCATTGTCAATAAAGAGTAAGAGTTAACACTTGTATTTTAAGCAAATATATAAATATTGTTTTGAATACGAGGACGGAAATAATCGAAATAATAATAAATTTAACAAATTGTATGATTCAATTTAGAATTCTGTTGTGAACTCATAAGAAACTGCAACTACAAAGCAGCATTGAATTTCCATTCCGGTCTTCTAAACCAGATGTGATCAAAATTGAAAAAAATTTTCGGGGAAGCTGGACCTTTAAGAGGGTAGCTTGTTAAGGCCGTGAATGATATAAATGCTGATGCAGCTTTTATTATAAATGAAATAAAAAAAGCTTAGTTTTTGTTTGTGACAGAATCTTTTAAAACATATTGATATGGTTTAAATATCGGAATTTTTTGAGATTGTAACAAATGATTATGTAAGGATTTACTTTATGAATAAAGAGTAAGAGTTAATACTTGTGTTTTTAAACAAAGATTTTTTGAACAATAGAACGTCTTGTTTAAATAGCAGAATTGTTAGTTTTTAACAATGCTCATGAAAGAAATGCTCATTGTAAATAAAGAGTAAGAATTAACACTTGTATTTTAAGCAAATATATAAATATTGTTTTGAATACGAGGACGGAAATAATCGAAATAATAATAAATTTAACAAATTGTATGATTCAATTTAGAATTCTGTTGTGAACTCATAAGAAACTGCAACTACAAAGCAGCATTGAATTTCCATTCCGGTCTTCTAAACCAGATGAGATCAAAACTGAAAACTTTTTTCGGGGTAGGCTGGACCTTTAAAAGGGTAACTTGTTATGGCTGTGAATGATATAAATACTGATGCAGCTTTTATAATAAATGAAAGAAAAAAGCTGAGTTTTTGTTTGTGACAGAATCTATGAAAACATATGGATATGGTTTAAATATCGGAATTTTTTGAGATTGTAACAAATGATTATGTAAGGATTTACTTTATGGATAAAGAGTAAGAGTTAATACTTGTGTTTTTAAACAAAGATTTTTTGAACAATTGAACGGCTTGATCAAATAGCGGAATTGTTTAAGTTTTTAACAAAGGCTTAGGAAAGAAATGCTCATTATAAATAAAGAGTTAACACTTGTATATTTTAAACAAAGATATAAATATCGGTTTGAATATGAGAACGGAAACAATCGAAACAAATTTTATTATTCAATTTACGTTGTCTACTATTAAATAATTTTTTACAAAATGATTTTGATTAAAAAAAACATGCCTCAGATCTTAGAAGGAAAAATCGTAATTATTCAAGAAGTTATATTTTTATTGCTAAAACTATTCATAAAGTAGAACCTAATTACTGCTATTACATATATATTACGGATTGTGTGCTTGATCAGAGACCCGCTTATGAAGCCTTCGTCAAGTAAGACAGGCACATAAAGAATATTTACTGTTACAGAGAAAGGAATATACACCCAGGGCGAAGGGGGGAATGGAACCCGCACCCGTTACAGCGCGCAGACTGCTAGCGTAATGGTCCAAACCACTCGGCCATCCGGCCCCCAGAAACTAATTTGGAAACCAACCTTGTAACTGCACAAGTGATATGTATCTGAACAAATGATTTCACGAACACGTCATATTTTATACATTTTTACTTTTCATTAAATTCGTAACAAAATATGCTTTTTACAAATTCTTAAAAGTAGTAATATAAATACTATTTAGTATCTATTTTTACTACACACATCAATAAAAAAAGTTTCAAAATTGTTTTCTTTGAGGATTTTTACTTAAAGATCTTAATCAAACCGTCACATACTTTAGTTATTTTCACATTTATTAAATAATTAACAAAATTTATTACTTATCACAATGCAATTGTATTCATAACTATGTTAGTAATGATCAACATTAGCTATCATCTTAACAATAAAATAATATCATTTCATTTTTTTAAGAAACACTAACATCGATAAATTTTTCATTCATAATTAGATTACGCAGATACTATACAATTGCTATCTACTACACACAATAAATTACAATCTTCCAATAACAAAACAAACTTTCACAAAAAGTATCTGAAAACTCCCGGCAAAAAATTTGACTAACGACTTGGCGAAAAGATCGAGCGACCAACTCTTTGAATAACGATGCAAATCCCATAGACCTGAATGTAAGTAGACCAACTAGCGCTGAATTTAGAAAGATAGGTAGTAACTTTTGGCTACTTTTCACTGTATTTGGCACAAAAAAAACTTTTAATTAAAAAAAAATGTAACATGTTTGCATGTTTTTAAAATTATTATTTATTTATATACAGTCCCTGGACAAATTATTAGACGCACTGCAAGATTTCATGTATCAATCAATGATGAACAAAATACCTTTAGAAGGACATTTGTGTTCCTAAACTTAAGCTATTGAATAGAAAATACTATCTGATATACTTAATACATATATCGACATCTTTTTTAATGATATTGCATTCTTTGGTATGTTTTTATCATTACTAAAAAAAAATACAGTGCGTCTAATACAGTGCGTCCTGGGACTGTACATTTACTTTTTTAATGTCTACCGATACAACTAAAACAAGAAGATTCTAGGTAAAACAAAGTTAATATTTATGGAAATAGAATTATTGTAAAAACTTGACATACATGTTTCAACAAAAAAAGCAGGTTCACTTTCATCAGATAAATACACAGCTCATAAATAAACAGCGGATTGAAACTAGGTAAAACATAACACCAAGCGTCATTCGACAACTGTCTTTGTTTTCATTCTGAGTTTGTATCCATCTGATTAGGGTGGATCTACTTTTTTTCTGCTGATACATGTCAATTGTTACATAATAAAGCAATATTGAATCAGCTCATTTCGTGTTGAAAATTTATATTTATTCTCTAAATATCAATACAACTACATAAAAAATATCAAGCCTTATCAAAACCTACAATTTATTTTTAGTGTATGATCTTAACTACAATATACAGGGTGTCCGTAAAAGAATGTCCGAGTTTCAAATTGTAATAGTATTGTGGTTGATGTGTGATTGTAATGTGGTTGAAGGTGACTAATAGCACTTGTAGGAAAAACTAGGTTAGTTTTCCTTCAATGTAATGTATGATTTGTTATATTTAGTATAAAGTAAACTCCTGTAATATACCATTAAAACTCGGACATTCTTTTACGGTCACCCTGTATAATATACTCGTATATACTGTATGACGTACTCAATGTTAAGAAAACACGACCAATGCCAGGTAGATAGAAACAACTATATGGCTTCTTCGTCAACTTTTGCACTGGTTTTTAACTCCTTTTAACAATTTATCAACGCTCACTGGCATTGTCATTTAGAGATAAAATTCTAAACGCGTCTCCAAAATTAAGTAATTTTTTGCTACTTCGCATAAACATCCTCCATTTTGCTGGAGCTGATTGGTCCCACTAATTGAGATTCGTTGCTACTAGAGATATATTTCCAGTTGTATATTTTTCGATGGCTCCTGAAAACCAAAACCCACATGACTTGCGTAGTGATGTTTGTCCCCGTTTAAGTTTGCCAATTCACTTCCTATTCTTATCTGAAATCCTTTGGAAGCTCCTTATTTACCAATGGTATCTTTTTCTGACGATTATCAGATGGTCTTAATTCAGGCTTTTCCTATCATGTACCACAAATCGTTCTTGAAAAAAAATTAAATCTCCTCCGATTTTAAAATGAAACAAGAAACATTGATTTTCGATAGAAATTCCTGTAGAAAAATTCTTTCACATTCTGGAAAATGGTAATAGTAAAAAGAGTAGGGGAAGTAATCTTTCGTATTTTTCGATATATATGATTCTTAAATTTAGAAATTGGTTGTTATTGTGTAATAATTTATTTTTAAACAATTCTTATTTTTAATAAACAAGTTTTTCAATAATGACTATAGATAAGCATTTATACTATCAACTGAAGCATGTTTTGGAATGTAATTGTGCTTGTCACATCCGAATTAATTTTCGTTTAAGAAACCACGTATCCGTATTTAAATTAATTGCTGATTTCTTTACAAATCATACTTGATATACGATGCGTAATTTTGTGTTAGACAAAACCATAAGTATACATAAAGTTATATAATTAAAGAATTTAAGTTTTTGGGAGTCTTAAAAATATTTGTTTTTACAAAAATAACATTTTAAAATTAAAATAATTATTGATGACTCGATGTTTAAAATTTATGTCAACTGCAGTGAAAACAATTTTACACTTTGATCAATTAGCTTATTCCTTAAAAGGTTATAAAATTTGAAAGAAATTGCAAATTTGGAGTATCTTCCAGCAAAAACACAAGGGCATTTACAGCGGAGTTATCATTAACTTTCAATGTTAGCTTTAATATTTTTAAAACATCCATTTTAATGTAAAAATGGCTTAGAAACTGTATCACTGATAAGTTATGCAATTTAAAAAAACAACAATTCATATCTTTATTTTATGCTTTGAAAACATTTAACCAGAAATTTAAATGTGAGGAAGAGTCCCATGAAGATTAAAAAAATTTTACATTTACATATGAGTAAGTATGTGGTTAATTTTAACCAATTATACTTTCAAGACTTTGTAGAACAGGGGTCGGGAAAAATTTTAAACGTCATAAAGTATCAATTTGGTATTTTTATAAACCCCGAACTTATATTACACTTGGCCAATTCACACTATGAACTGTGACGAAATATATCTCAAATTTAAAAAATTTACGCCTTTATAGTTTTCAACAAACAATACAAAGAATAATAACAAAAAATCTCTGTTGTATCGACAAAGGTGTAAAAATGTTTCGTCTTACCCCAGTCTCTCCAATAATTTCCTCACGCACTTTTACTTCGACCCAAAAATAGAATTTTTCCATTGAAAAAATATTTATTTTAACTTTTTTATACTCTTGTGGGATTTGACCCGTTTTCAACACCTGATATTGTAAAAGGTGACACAAAAATATAGGATTTTTCAGTCGAAAAATTTTGTTTTTTAGTTTTTGGGGCATTTGTGGGTTTCGACCAGATTTCAACGCTTTATCAGAATACAGAGTGTAGCGCCCAATCTTATTCATCATCCATCATAAGTTGTCACAATCTGCTACATACGATCACAAAATAAGAAGAAAAAGATAAACATCAGGCCTTGAAGACTGTTAGAGAGTGATAAATATATTTCTTCATTGCGCTGTTGTAGCTGTACGAGTTCAAGACAATGACTGACTAAGTTATAGTTAAGAGTTCACACAACTGTATATTGTCCAAACTAAGGCTAATTTATCAAAGAACATTTTAAAACAAGATTAGTTCAATATTGATAAGTTCTTTTAATTTTACTAAAATTTATCAATAAAATATTGCTAGTTATTTAGCTAGAAATCCTCGAAGAATATTCACTCACAAACCATTAATAAGTTCACTAGTAACAAAATAATAATTACAAGAAACATTTTTTATCGATGGATCAGTTTTAAAAAATAGTTTCTTTCGAATTGTTCTAATGTGAATCTAAGTAAACAAAAAAAATTCAACACAAATCGCCAAGAGTAAGCTTCGAATCTACATTGATTTGCAACAGTAATGGACTTCATTATTAATGAGATACATCGCCGAAAGCTCTCAAGTAAGTACGAAGAAAGTTTACTTCGAAAACTTTTGAGTACATTGAACATTCAAAACTCCACAAACTTCCTTGAAAATTGAAATTATTCATTACTTTAAATTGTTTCCAATCAACATTTGTTCAATTTTTTTTTTTTTTGAAATTTTTTTTTATTCAATGCACCATTTTAATCTCTGATCTACATGAAGTATTAAAGGGATATTTTCTTTAAATTGTTATTCTCACGGTGAAAAACTTGTCTAAAATTGTTTGAAAAATTTGATACCCAAAATGTTTTTTTCCTTGAATTTAGATTAACTATCACAATTTTAATTTTTCATAAATGTGTGTAAATGGTCTAAAACCGAGGTTTTGTCGGTTAAAACGTTTTAAAAAATTAAATATTTTTTTTAAAATTTAAACGCATATTTTAAAACCTTTCTTCTACTTCAGATTTTTTTTTCAGGGATTTTTTTTGTAAGCAGTATTGATTTATTCTTAATAACTTTAGGTAATTAATTTATCAGAAAGGCACAATTTGGGGGAAAAATTATGGTATGCAAATATCCTAATTTCCTTTTGAAAAAGTGCAAATTGTAAACTTCAATTCATTATAAAAATCTATCAAATATTTTCAATATTCCATCCTTTTTGCTGTTCATTATAGTCTTATGCACATTCCAAAAAAATTGATAACTTTCCATAATCCTTAGCCAAATATAATAAACTGAGAAAAAATCAATTTAAATAAATATTAGTGGAATATTAGATGAGAAATTGAAACAAAAGAGCTTTATATAAGTGTTACACATTTGATGAATGAGTTGTGATACAGTTCTCTATGACAGTAGTCGATTAGCCGGCTCGTTTTTCATGTACTTTTTTTCCAAATTAGACCCTTCCTGGCGTTTTCTTTTATTCCGGTTGTTCGCACTAAAGATACTATTGGCAAAGGGGCCTCGTAATATTGAACCATGGTTAAGTGAGATCGATACTTGAAGTGACACCCAACACGACCCCATTTCTGCACTGGTGCAGTACATAGGACCATAACAAATTTCACGTGCACCTGTCTTATGTACAAATCGTTATTTATTAGTAGGATTTTTTTCCCTTGTGCACTGACACCGTTTATAGAAGGACAAATTCAAGGAAAGAACTTGCGGATTTAACATTTTTCAAACCACCAAACCCCGCTTGCCATTCTTCTTATCTTTACTTCAGAATCTATCATAATAAAAGCTAAAGTCATTAAATCTAACAATCCTTATCCATAAAGCATAACGCCAATCAAAATGAAACTTGAGTAGATTTTATTCCCTGAAACTGACATATTTTTCTTTCAAAAGTTATTTCCAAGCAGATTATATTTCCGGTTGATACCTTTATATCCTTCATTAAGGTTTCACACTCTCAATCTTCTCCTATGATCCTCGACTTTGATATTTTTTTCAAAAGATAAGTGTGCATCTAATGTCTTTTTTTGTGCAACCGTTATTTTTATCCAGTTTTTAAATTGCATTATGGTAAGTATAAAATTTTTTTAAAACAGTAGAAAAGTAGTGTTTAGGATACCATTTGGTGTGTAAATTAAAAAAAATAATACTAGAGTGTGTATCTACATTTGCTAAAAATTATAGTTAAAACAGTGTTAAATGCTTATTTATCGTATTTAAATATATAAAAAATAATGTCTACTATTTATCTTCTAATAATTGAGGATATTTATTAAACTGCCTTGCTTATAAATTTAAATAAACTATTGCTATACTTATATTTAAATAATATAGTAATCTATATATATAAAAGAAAGTCGTGTTAGTAAGACCATTTATAACTCAAGAACGGCTAAACGGATTTGGCTGAAAATTGGTGGGGAGATAGCTTAGAACCAGGAATAGGCTATAGGATACTTTTTGTTCGAACCCAAAGGGTGTAGGAGTGCAAAACGTGAGCTGATTTCCCCATAGGAATAGCTTTGTAAGATTTGAATTTATACTTTTTAATTCAATTTAATGACATTTCAACGCGTTCAGCGTGAACGAAAATTAAAAAAGAAGAAAAAAGCACGTCGGTTTAATTTGCTGGATTGTTATTTGAATATCAGTATTTTATTTGTTGATTTTAAATCTCTTTATTTTTGATGGTGGATCAGATTTCACCAACTAGATTTTAATTACGTTTCCGAATTTAATTGATGTTTACAAATGGTAAGAAATGATATGGAGGAATATAGGTTAACCAAAAGAATCGTGGCCGGATTTGGCGAATTTTCAAAAATGTCGCCAAGTCGAAGTGATAATAAACCCCGGCACTTGCCGAGATGATTACCATCTCGAAATGACCAAAAATACTACCTAATTTCAAAATGGCCGACTTAAAACAGCGGAAAAATTCATTAAATTGCAGACCATATTTGTAAAAAAAAGTGAAACTTTAAAATGACGAAGAATTGATTTTAAAAAAAGTAAATAATTATTTAAAATCAGTAAGCATCTAATTAATAAAATATTAGTATAAGAAAACTTCAGAATAAATTATATGCGTTTAAGATTTAAATAGATTAACATTTATAAATTGTCAATGCAATTGCTAATTTCGCCAAAGGTTGCCATCGGGGTTACCAGATTTGGCGTAAAATTGCCGGCCACGATTCTTTAGGTTAACCGGAATATATTCGGCATAAATAAGGAATTTGTACTTTATAAAACTTTTTCAACCATTCAGGATGATGAATGTCGGTTTTGTTTTGGCGTGATAGTCGATTGAATTTTGGCATTGGCGGCTTTTGGCGAAGTTGAAAATTTAACGTTGGGTAGCTCTTCCAATCCAGTTGTATGGGTAGGGGTTAGTTTTAATTATCGTCGCATTAAAGCTACACACGAGTGCTATTAGAAACGGGAGTCGTAATTTAGAACCACAGTCAAGTTACGAGCCGACACGTGAGTAGGTACCCATTGCAACTTTTAAGGGCGACATTGTACGCAGCGTTGGGAATTTGGAGGATATTTAAAGTGCCCTTCCTTTACACGGGGTAATATATTCGTCGGACATTTTTTGGCTGCACAGGCCGTTTATAGGTCGGCAGTTATTTTGGCGATGCCCGGACTTGATCGTGAAATAGAAACAGGCCATTATATCATGTAGCTGTTCTGGCAATTTGAACAGGGGCCTATGGGAAAGCCCTCAAACCCCTGGAAGGGCCTGGATAAAATCAACCCCTCATATCAGAATGGGAGGAGATTATAATATCCTGATGGAGTAGACCAGTGGAGGGATCAATTGGTATAAAATAAAAGTTTACATAAAACACTACTAATTAGGGTTATTAAGGGTACACCCGTGCAACGCCGGGTTTATAAAGCTAGTAAAATATAAAAACGGAATCTTTGATCATATTATACATTCTTACAATTTTTAAAGGAAGCAAGCTTAAACTTGCTTTATAGGCTTTTGACTTTGGTTGATTGAAACTTTCTAAAACAAGACCATTAGTATCAATGTGGCTCCTGAATATTTTTATAGTGTGTGTGCATTATATCTTGGATGCCTTTGTACCTAAATCTATAGCTTTTAAATTAAAAAATCCTTTTTGGTTCACAAAACGTATTATTGATTAGATTTAGCTAACTCATATTTTAACAGATTTAAGAGTTGTGGTGTAATGTACATGAAAATTTACATTTTAAAACCCACTTCCCCAATTATTATTAAATATGAAATAAACCATGCAAGGCAAAATTATATACGTTATGTAGCACAAAAATAAAACGCAATCCCAACACTTTTTATTCCTACTAACGTAACAAAATCGTTAAAAAATTATCACAATGTTCCACAACAACTGTGAACTTTTAAGGTTAGGTTAGGTTTGAATTATCATCGCACTAGAGCTACACGAGGGCTATTGGAGACGGGCGTCGTATTTTAGAACCACAGTCAAGTGACGAGCCGACACCTGAATTGGCACCCAACGCAACCGTTAAGGGCGACATCGTACGCAGCGTTGGGACTTTGGATCATATTTAACGTGCACTCCCTCTACACGGGGTATTATTCGTCGGACATTTTTGGCTGCACGGGCCGTTTATAGGTCGCCAGTTATTTTGGCGATGCCCGGACCCGAACCTGGGACCTTCCGCATGCTAGGCGAATGCCTAACCGACTGGGCTCCCCAGCCCTCGTGAACTTGTAAGTGATTTAAAAGTTGCTAAGTTCTTAATAAACTGTTTTCAATTACTTTTTCCGATTCAAGTGCGTTTTTATCTCAAAACAATAAGTCTAATAATGTGCACTACCTCAATTGATATAATAAATATTAGTTATATTTCTCATCCTCAACCTGAGAATAGTATCAAGTTACTAATGGCTTCTACACTCTTAAAACAAACGAGTGAAATCCACTCCTATAGGAGAAGTGCATTTTCGGCACCGGAAAGGAGTGGAAATTAACGCAGACTGAGTTAAAACCGCTTATTTTAAGAGTGTAGGACGTAGATTGTTTTCTTTTATTTCTTTTACCCACTTCGCAAAAAGAGTGAAATCCACTCCTATAGGGGAAGTGCATTTTCGGCACGGAAAGGAGTGGAAATTAACTCAGACTGAGTTAAAATCGCTCGTTTGTTTTAAGAGTGTAGTTCTGCCGTCCTTTATTTTTAAAACTAATAGGGAAAATTTCATTAATCTTTTGCTTTTTTATTCCATCCATCATTAAGCTTAAACATATTTCCGATAATTCGAAAGCGTATAAGATTATTTTCATATTTAAAAAGTTGAAAAAAATCGGGTTTTGAAAATTTTCATCCAATCTCCATTATTTTTACCTTTGACAAATTGTTTGAAAGTGCTAATCACAATAAATTTTCAATACAAACTAGTATATTATTTCTCATGATCAGAATGGTTTTATAAAAAGACGTTCTACTTCAACATATCTTAATAAATATATTTTCCTAATAATTATATGATCAATGCTTTAAAGGTTAATAAACAATTGGATGTTATTTGTACTGACTTTGTAAAAGCTTTTGTTTTAAAAATATTGCTTTTTGAACTTCTCAATATTGGATCTGATCACCAATCTACTTAATATTACTTCATAATATATTTCTACTTTAACTAGTTACTTTTTAAAGCTCATGTGGAGTACCCTGTGTCAGTATTAAAGCCCTTTCTTTTTTTTTTATTTATTAATGATATATATACAGTCCCTGGACAAATTATTAGACGCACTGCAAGATTTCATGTAAAATATTAATTACCGGGTGATATCGTACCGTTTTATTATTTTAAATTAATTGGTTTTTTTATTTTTATATTATCCAATCAATTACCGATTTATTTGACATAAATAAAACAGCATTAATTTAGAAAAGCATAAGTTTATTAAGTTTTAAAGAAAAGTGAAATTAATGTTAGTAAAAGTCAATATTTAGTTGAGCCACATTTAGCCGCAATCAAAGCTTTAATTCTGCGCGGCATACTATTAATGCAAGACTGTACTGTCTCCTGCATTTGAGGATGATGATTCTACACATAAATAATCTTATAATAAATAATTAATATAAATTAATCTTAATCATAATTAATCATAATTATCTTAAAATAAATACAAATATGTAGTCTACAACAATTCTTTTAAATAAAAATCAATAATATTGTAGTTTAAATATACCATTATTGCATAAAAACTCCTAAGAAACATAAAATTACTAAAAAAATACAGTGCGTCTAATAATTTGTCCAGGGACTGTAGATATTAACAACATTAAACATTTTTGTTACCCGCTAATGATTTAATTGTAGACAAATATTTTTATTTATTGATCTGCAACTTCTACAAACTGAACTTAGCAAATCAACTACTTGGTGCATTTCAAACAAGCTTTATCTTCGCATGACAAATTTTATGTTTTGACTTTCAGTACAAATTATAGCCCTCTTTTATATGTTTATTAGATTGCACAATGCAATTTTTCTCGAAAGTATAAAAGACCTTTGAGTTATTTGCGATTCTACTTTAAGGTCTAAATTACATATACAAGAAATCGCAACTAATGATGTTAAAAAAAGCTGGAATGCTCAAACAAACTACTTTACAATTTTATGACATTGATGTTCTTAATCAGGGCCAATAAAAGAGAGAGTATGAGTTGTTTCATTCGTTTGATCTTTCGCCTTTGCTGACGTCTCCAGTGACAGGGTGGAAAAACGAGTTTGGTACCAATATGAACTTTAAGATATTAAAAGAACACTGAAATCGCATAGAAAATTTATAGTTAAGTTAGTTTGAATTATCGTTGCACTAGAGCTACAAGATTGCCATTGGCGACGGGCTTCGTAATTAAGAACCACTAGAATTTTTAAAACATTGATGTTGTGTTAGTTAACTGGAAACTTAGTTCAAGGTGTTTTTGTGGGGGGGGTTAATTAAAGATTTAAGTCATTATATAATGGTAAGATGAGCAATACTCACTTGTTTAAGTTATTTTTTAAAAATTCGACAGAGAGAATTGTTGTTCCATACTTATCCCCGATTTATGACATTGTAAAATAAAGTTTAAAAAAATTGTGATTTTTAAATAAAAATTTTATATCATATTATTTTAAATATATGTGCTTAGGATCAAAAGAAATCTTTATTAGGTGTGAATTACTCTAAATACCTAATAACGATTGGTAAAACGACCCTAATTTGTGCCCGTTTCCCATATTATCGCGTTGTAAGGAAAAAGAGTGTCACTCTGGTGACGTCACAGCTTCTCCACGAAGATAAGAACTTTTCGACCTCGGTGAAACAGCCCGTATTCCCTTTACTCTATCCACTTCACTTTCTTAAATAGTATTTTCAACACCCTTGTCCATCCAATTTTAGAATACGACTGAAGAGCTTAGTGGAAGAACATGTTAAGTGACATTTTTGAAAAAATTTAGATTTTTGAGGCAATGAACATGTTAATTTTGCATGTTAATATATAGATAAGTTATCCCGACCTTTAATCAATATGAAATACAGTTCGTTGTTTTGTGCGACCTTATGCTTTGTCTTTTTTTAATTTAGTGTTCTTTTTGTGATACGTTCAACGTGTTTGTTATTTGAGTTGCCTGGACGGGCTTGAGCCCCTTGGAAATCAATATAATTTGCTAAAATAAAGTTTCTTCTTCTTCTTCTTCTTATTATTATTATTATCATTATCATTATCATTATCATTATCATTATCATTATCATTATCATTGTCATTGTCATTGTCATTGTCATTGTCATCATCGTCATCATCGTCATCATCGTCGTCATCGTCGTCATCGTCGTCATCATCATCATCATCATCATCATCATCATCATCATCATCATCATCATCATCATTATCATTATCATTATCATTATCATTATCATTATCATTATTATTATTATTATTATTATTATTATTATTATTATTATTATTATTATTATTATTCCCTCCTTTGAACATAATAAGATTCCCCCTTTTCCTGAACTTTGAGTTAAGCTTATTTTTTTCCCTTTTGTAAGTTCCGTTTTTAACGTATCTAAGTGCAATTCAAAAACTTAAAGCTCTCGTTTTCACCTATTTGTTCCTTGGCACTTTCTTCCACTAAGCTCTTCAACTGTGTTATTTGGAATCTCTCCAATGTATCCCTTTTACAGGCAATTGCAAAGAAAAAAACCGAGGAAATTCATTAAATAAAACAAGCCTCTTGACTATTATGCCTCAACTTTTTTAACTTTGGAATTCCGAAGACAAATAAATGTATTTAAGGGTCTTGCATGGTAACAGATCTCTATACAGTTCCAATGGGGAAACTTTTGACTCTGTTTTTAAATAAAGTATACGGCATGTACTCACGAAAACTTACCAAAAAATACAGAAGAAAGTTATTTTGATATTGTGTTGTTATTTATTTTGATGTTATCATTAAAATAATTTTTAAGTATAATTTTAAAGATATTAATTAGTTATAATTAAAACAAAATTTAATTAAGTATTCACAAACTACAGATGGCAGCACTAACTGCATGTAAATATATAAACAAATTTTCTTTGTTTTAATTATAACTAATTAATATCTTTAAAATTATACTTATTAATTATTATAATGGCAAAATAACTTCATTCTGTATTTTTTTGGTAAGTTTTCATGACTACATCACATGTCGTATACTTTACTTCAAAACAGGGTTACAAAGTTTCCCCATTGGAATTGTATAGAGATCAGTTACCATACAAGACCCTTAAATTCCTTTTAAATAATAATAATTGAGATTGTCCTTACATTCACCACAAATAGTATGTGTTACTAGTGTATGCCAGTTTTTTAAAGTAAAGAACGTTTGTATATACATAAAATGAAAGTTTGAATAGAGTACAGTTAACCAAGAGCGCCTATTTGTCACATATTGAGAAAAATTATAACTAGCACAAAACGACTATTAACTGCATTTTAAAAGAATACAAACATTTTATTTAAAGCCCTCAGTCATAACTATCATAAAATAACAAAATTTTAAAGTTAATCATTCATAAAAAGAGATTAACTGTCAACTGTATAAACAAAATTTCCAGAGATCATGATTCGAATATAAAATATTTCAAGAATAAAATAATCGCAAGAAACTTTAATTAAATAAATGGTTTAAATTTATTGTATTAATTTGATTAAACTATCCTATAAATGCCACAAACTTATGTGACCCTTCCCCATAAAAATGAAACTATTTGGAAAGTTTTTTAATTAAATCGTTCATAGTCCCTTTTAAAAGGTATATTACTTCTCATTTTGACATCTTGTTAGATATTTGCTATTTATGAGGTCGAAACGACTTCATTTCTAAAAAAATTTACAGTCACTTTTTTACAGATAATCTTGTAACAAATTAAAAGTTTTTGTTCCATTTTTCCTTGAAAGATATTGCCGCGGTCTTGAACATTATGTAATTAAATTTGTGAATTAAGATAATCAGAAAATGAAAACTCAAAAAACATATATTTTCTCAACTAATCTCTAGGAAATTACATAGTAAATGAAAGTAAAGCATTCTTCACCAGAATCTTGAAACACCTAAAAGAAATTCCACAATCCTAAGTACCGACTGGGTAAAATTATTACTTTGGATTAATTTTTCAAAACAGTTACGATATACTTTTATAATCTGTTTTTTTAGCTTTCCGAAACAGCTCTATTTTTAATTCTACGACTTATATTACGGAAGTTACAATCTAATTGGAAAAGAATTAGAACATTGTTTGCTAGAATTTGTAACAATTTCTTACTTTAAAGTCTTTTGCTGAAAAATAAATATTTCATAATTATTTGTTTATGATAACAGTCCTATACCAAAGCGTTTTAATAGTAATTTTGAAAAAAATTTCTTTCGAGGTTTGTTACATTCATGTCTACTGTCTATACTTTGAACTAAAATCTGAAGTCTGTGTTGCTTTAATTACATATGTGATTATGTAAACGTCTTCTTTATTTTACGGTTACTTTTCTTTACAAAACACTTTAAAATAACTGAGAAAACAGACAAGTATCTTATGTTTATTTTATTACAAGTATTTTGTAAATGTTTGTATAACAGTTTTTTTCTAAAAAATGGCATGAAAATATTGAGAAAGTTTACTTAAAAAGCCCCTAAATTTTTTTTTTAAATCTATCTCATAATTTAAGTATTTTTTCGTGGTTGTAAGTCAAACTCCTACTAAAACAAAACAAAAACCATTAGTAACCTTTTCATTTAAAAAAAAAAGTTTTCGAGCCCAGTCAGAAACCTATCCTACTTCTGCAAAAAAAAAAGAACTTTTGAGAATCTTCTTGATGAAAATGAAAAAGAAATCCGATGCCTGTCTTTGTATTTTCTAATCTTTTGGGGCTAATAGTAGCCAACATCCTACAGGAACAGTAGCCAACATCAAGGAATGAAATAAACTATCATTCGCAGTCCTTGTGTCACCAAAGTTTTCGTTCTTTTTCCAAAGTTTTGTTGTGAAAAAGTTTCATCAACAGCAAAGATGTCACAAGCACCATTAAAAAGTTTGCAGTGGCATTGCCTACTTTTTGTTAACGACATAGTGAAGTAGAAGTAGCATCTAATAGCAGAAACACAAGTTGGAGAAGGGACCAAAACCATTAAGATTCCCTTTTTCGATACCTAATATTAAATCTGATGATATATACGCATATAAGCATAAAAATAAAAAAAAATCCCATACGCATAAAAAATGAAAATACGCATTAAAAATTAAAAGCTAAAATGTTATAAGATACTTTTAAAAAGACTCATTTTAAATGCCATTGATTTCCGAATAGTAGAAAAAACTATTAAAATATAAATTCAATAAAGCATTGAAAATATTTTGATTGTTTCTATACAAATATGTAAGTTGAAAATGTAAAATTTAAATTTAAGTCCTTTTAAAAAGTACTAAATAAGTAAGGTAATATTTATATTAAAATATCTATAGTTCGAGGTTTTTACAGCAATGAAAACATTCTGTATTATTAGTGTTATTCTCTTTATTGGTTCGTTTAATAAATATCTCAAAATATAAAGGGAAGAAAAGCATAATATCCGTAATATCCCTAGTAGCATTGTTTCTCGAAATTTGCTCGATCGATCATCGATCGTTCATCGGCTTCAGCGAAAACTCACCGGTGATCGCATCCGTAATCCGAAAGTGCACGAGGCGACATCGGAAATCGGTGAACGAAATTCTATCGATAAAAGTCATCGATTCGATATCGGTCAAAAGTGAAAATTCAATCAATGTACGTTTCATCGGAAAACTATGACGAATCGATATCGCAACGATAAGAAACCGAAAAATGTGTCTTTTTTTATTTTAGTACATACAAATTGCGTTAAATTATTTCGAAAACTTCATATCCGAAAACTATTATATTTAAACTGGTAATAGTTATTTTTTATTTACTTACACACAAAATTTTTAATTACGTGCGAAGAGAAATATTTTTACTGTGTGATAACTATTTCTTTTATTTACTTGGAAATTAATTTTTAACTTTTTGGCCATGATTAATTTTTGAAAAACTTAACTTAAAGAAAATAGATTTTTGAATAAATATTATGAACCAAACAACTTTTCAATACGTAAGTTACCAAGAGTTATTTTTAAATTTAAGATATTTATATTAGTACTGTTAACTTAAATTAATATTTAAAAGGAAAAATCAAATTAAAATGTCTTAATCAATAACATAAAACTTCTTTAACGATCAACCTTTTGACCTCTTTATTTAAACTCAAATTTAGTGCAAGTGTCGATAGCCGTGAGGTCTAAAGCACGGTTCCAGTTGCAAGTCAAGAGTGCGGAGCGGGAGGTTGGGGGTTCTGTCCCCCAGCTGAATTCGAAACGAGTTTAATTCTACCTGACTAACGAAAAAAAATAGTGTCGCCATCTCGTTTAAAACTTTTGTACTAACATGTCGTAAACTGTTCGGAATTTTATCGCAAAGTGTTCGAAATTCCATCGGCCGATGAGATTTCGATTACTACTCATCGGATTCTTATCGATTTCTTCTTGACACTTGATCGGAATCTCATCGGAAAAACTCATCCTAGGCTGCTCGATCGAGCGGACATAACCGAGCAGTTATCGAGCAATCGGGCAATTTTCAGCGAAAATCCGATATTCGAATTCTCATCGGCTCACCGGTGAACGATGAAAATTCGATTATCGGTCGATGAAAAGTTGCTACTAGGGATTGTTAAATTGCCGTGAAACGAAACGCGAAAAAGCCCAATTTAAACAATCTGAGCTTGGAGATTTGATAAGATGAAGATGCTGCCTGGACAAAAAGCCAGTGAAAATCCGGTTTTCCAAGTGAAGCTATAATTGTTTCAGAGATACACCCAAACAAACAAATTTAGAACAATTTAATAATTTAGCGCTGTTCTTCAGAGGAACATCGTCTACTCTTCATTCATTTAGCCATTCATTAATTTATTCATTCATTCAGCCATTCATTAATTTGTTCATTCATTCAACCATTCATTCATTTGTTCATTCATTCAACCATTCATTAATTTATTCATTCATTCAGCCATTCATTAATTTGTTCATTCATTCAGCCAATCATTAATTAATTAATTAATTAATTAATTAATTAATTAATTAATTAATTACTTAATTACTTAATAATTAATTAATTAATTAATTAATTAATTAATTAATTAATTAATTAATTAATTAATTAATTAATTAATTAATTAATTCATTCATTCATTCATTCATTAATTAATTAATTAATTCATTCATGAATTAATTCATTCATGAATTAATTCATTCATGAATTAATTAATGAATTAATTCATTCATGAATTAATTAATTAATTAATTAATTAATTAATTAATTAATTAATTAATTAATTAATTAATTAATTAATTAATTAATTAATTAATTAATTAATTAATTAATTAATTAATTAATTAATTAATTAATTAATTAATTAATTAATTAATTAATATTAATTAATTAATTAATTAATTAATTAATTAATTAATTAATTAATTAATTAATTAATTAATTAATTAATTAATTAATTAATTAATTAATTAATTAATTAATTAAATTAATTAATTAATTAATTAATTAATTAATTAATTAATTAATAATTAATTAATGAATTAATGAATTAATTAATTAATTAATTAATTAATGAATGAATGAATGAATGAATGAACGAAATGAATGAATGAATGAATGAATGAATGAATGAACGAACGAATGAATGAATGAATGAATGAACGAACGAATGAATGAACGAATTAATGAACGAACGAATGAATTAATTAATTAATGAATGAATGAATTAATTAATTAATGAATGAATTAATTAATGAATGAATTAATGAATGAATGAATTAATTAATGAATGAACGAATGAATGAACGAATGAATGAACGAATGAATGAATGAATGAATGTTCATTCATTCGTTCATTCGTTCATTCATTCATTCATTCATGTCGTTCGTTCGTTCGTTCGTTCGTTCGTGCTCGCTCGCTCGTCACTCACTCTCCTCCTCACTCACTCACTCACTCTCACTCACTCACTCACTCACTCACTCCACTCACTCACTCACTCACTCACTCACTCACTCACTCACTCACTCACTCACTCACTCACTCTCACTCACTCACTCACTCACTCACTCACTCACTCACTCACTCACTCACTCTCACTCACTCACTCACTCACTCACTCACTCACTCACTCACTCACTCACTCACTCACTCACTCACTCACTCACTCACTCACTCACTCACTCACTCACTCACTCACTCACTCACTCACTCACTCATCATCACTCACTCACTCACTCACTCACTCACTCACTCACTCACTCACTCACTCACTCACTCACTCACTCACTCACTCACTCACTCACTCACTCACTCACTCACTCACTCACTCACTCACTCACTCACTCACTCACTCACTCACTCACTCACTCACTCACTCACTCACTCACTCACTCACTCACTCACTCACTCACTCACTCACTCACTCACTCACTCACTCACTCACTCACTCACTCACTCACTCACTCACTCACTCCACTCACTCACTCACTCACTCCTCACTCACTCACTCACTCACTCACTCACTCACTCACTCACTCACTCACTCACTCACTCACTCACTCACTCACTCACTCACTCACTCACTCACTCACTCACTCACTCACTCACTCACTCACTCACTCACTCACTCACTCACTCACTCACTCACTCACTCACTCACTCACTCACTCACTCACTCACTCACTCACTCACTCACTCACTCACTCACTCACTCACTCACTCACTCACTCACTCACTCACTCACTCACTCACTCACTCACTCACTCACCACTCACTCACTCACTCACTCACTCACTCACTCACTCACTCACTCACTCACTCACTCACTCACTCACTCACTCACTCACTCACTCACTCACTCACTCACTCACTCACTCACTCACTCATCACTCACTCACTCACTCACTCACTCACTCACTCACTCACTCACTCACTCACTCACTCACTTCATCACTCACACATCACTCACTCCATTTCATCACTGATATCATAAGCTCCCACCTCATCCTTTCATACTATTTTCATCACCATTCACATTTATTTATTTATTTATTGATATTTATTTATTTATTTATTTATTTATTTATTTTTTATTATTATTTATTTATTTATTTATTATTTGTTCATTCATTCAGCCATTCATTCATTAATTTATTCATTCATTCATTCATTTATTCATTCAGCCACTCATTCATTAATTTATTCATTCATTCAGCCATTCATTCATTTATTTTGGCCAGCTTCAAACCCAAGAAAATTAACGCACTAACGACATATGGGTATGAAAATTTGCCAATTGAAAATGAGCTTTCAGCTTAAATTTACCTAAATTAACAAAATATAAGACAAGTAAAGGCCATAGTTCTGGACAATTTATGCATGAAAATTTTGAGTTTTGGCAACCAACTATTAACCTTCCAAACGACCTGAAAATGGACAAATATTTATAATTTCTTTATCTGTATTTTTAAAACTATTTTATATTAATACATATTTTTTAGAAAATTAGAATTAGGTTTAGTTGGAAAAGAATATTCTGCAATCATTTCCAAACGATTAATCGTTAAATCCAAACAAAAAATTAATTATTTATAAATTTTCGAAATTTATAATTATTGCTAGAAAGTTCGCAGCTTAAATGAATGAAAAAATCCGGGTCTACCGCTCCAAAGGAAGATTAAAATTATGCGTTTTGATTTGAAATCCCATTAATTAATCTCCCCCGAAAAACCTGATCAAGGAGAGAGATGACGCACACGACCATCTGAAAATAAACAACACTGCAGAAAACAGGGCTAAACTCTGTGAGTTATCCAAAAGAGTCGAAGAGAAAATCGCTGAATGCAAGAGACAAAAATGGTCAGAATTTTGCAGTACTCTCGACCCCAAAAAAGACACAAAGCACTGGAAAGTTGCCATGGCCCTAAATAGTGGCTTAACAAATACCGTGACTCAATCGTCAAACGTTATCATCTCTTCAAACGAGACAGCTGACACTAACAAGAAATCTGCGAACCTTCTTGTGAATCACTACTCCAAGATGAGTAAACTTGACTTCACAGCCGAAGATAAGAAACTGAGCAAAACTGTCAGAAGAATCCTTCTCAAGGCGAGATCGTACAAAATCTCAGACAACTTCTCCAGGCCAAGGAAGAACTAGACTTGGCCATTCACCAAATTCCACACGGGAAATCACTAGGAAATGATCTTGTCTTCGGGGAAATGGTTAAGCACCTCGGAGAGATTGCAAGAGAATATTTTCTAGACATTATTAATACCTCATGGTGTATAGGGAAACTACCTAAAATCTGGAAAAGCTCGACTATTGTCCCTATTCTCAAGCCTGGAAAATCTGCCGAAGAATCTAAAAGCTACCGACCCATTGCCCTTACTAGTATTTTATGCAAAGTAATGGAGCGAATCGTGCACAACAGAGTACTAACAGAGCTCCTAAAAGGAAAGAAAAACAATTTCTATCAGACTGCTTACAAGAAACAACACTCAACAGAAGATCAACTCTTCTACCTCTGCCAGTCCATCATCGATAGTTTACAGGATAAACCACATAAAAATACTACAGCGGTGTTCCTCGACATGACATCCGCCTTCGACACAGTATGGAGAGGAAAACTTTTAAATATTGCCCATAAAATTGGAATCCAAGGGAATGCCCTAATCTGGATATCTGATTTTCTCAAAAACAGAAAAATCAAAGTGCGCTTTAATGGTGTCTACTCTCATGAAAAAAAGACATGGGGCGGTGTCCCACAAGGATCAGTCCTTAGCCCATTACTGTTCCTCATCCATGTCAATAATATCCACCCACATCTTTACAAAGATACCAAGGTTGCCTGCTATGCAGATGACATAGCTATCTGGCACACCGATACGAAACTGGAAAAATCAGAGAGATCTTTAAACTGCTCACTTAGAGGTATCTTAGAAATGGTCAAACTCCTTAAAACTGAAAATCAATAAACAAAAAACGTCTTATAGCATCTTCTCAACAGATAGAAAACACAGACGTCTCTTCTCACCAAACCTAGTCCTAAATAGCCAACCTCTAATGAAGACTGAAAACCCAGTATACTTAGGACTCACGCTTGATGCTGAACTACGTTTCACCGAACAAGTTCATAAATGTGCCAACAAATCTCTTAAAAAACTCAGGATCCTAAAAAGTCTGTGTGGCACAGACTGGGGCGCAAATCCTAAAACGCTTAAAACCACATACACCACATTAATTAGACCTATCATGGAATACGCTTCGCCAATTTGGTCGCACGCCTCGAAATCGGCTCTAAAAAAAATTGATAATGTTCAGGCCAGAGCCGCCAAGATTATCACGGGTGCTGTCTCCTCAACATCAAGTCGCAACAAGAATGCGGCTTGCAGCTCCTAGAAAACAGAAGAAAATATTATACCATGAAATTCACAAACAAGATCAGGAGTTGTGAAAATGACCATATTGGAAATAAAGTCTTTCGGAAGAAAAGCAAAAGTACAAGACTTAAGCGATCCTCTACACTACTGTACGACCAAACGATCAGACAGGATATTGGACTTGAACATCACACACATGACATCCTCAAGGAAGCCCCTCTGCCCTCGCTTCTCCCCAAAAATACCAAAATTGTTACTAATCTCCTCGAACCATGCTCCAAAAACGAACTAGCTTCAATCATCAGAACTAAAGGAGAAAAAAACCATCGAATCATATTCATGCAGAGGCTTTGCTCACGCCTTTAAGTAATGGTTTCCTAAGATTACGGTGCCGTCATCCGCCAGATTCGTAACGGTTACGTAAGACGTCACAGAAACCTTTTACGTACAAATGCATGGCGATGGTTTCCTAACAACACGTTAATCGTAACCGTAGCGGATCTGTACCATCGTCACGGACGTTCTTGCTTTTCCGACTCTTCTTCACACGTTTTTCGGACACGTAACGGCTACTTTTGCGAGGGAAAAATGTTCGAAAAGAGCGCTTCTCAGTCGTCCTTTTCTCTTCTGGGGCTATAGGATTCTTGTGGCGATTGTAGGGCTTCGAAACTAAATCTTCGCGCACGTGATTTCAAACAAATTATCTTTGTTCGTAGATGCCGACGTATGAGGATATGGAAAGCCCCTTCAGTTGTCCTATGTTTGAAAATTTCACTTTCCCTCTGCCGGCTACTTTCTAAATCCGATTCCTCCATCAGTATTAGCAGAGCAAAATTTTCATAATCCAAACTCATTTTTATATTGATTGAAGTTACGAACCGGCTAAAAAATCACGATGTGTCGGTTTGTTTATGTTTGGATCGGTTGCGGATTACGTTTCTTCATTTCGAGGAAACCGCATTCGCCGTAAACATTACGATCGGAATTGTAGCGGAGCGAATCTGTGACGTCACGCGTAGAGTTACGGTGACTGTGCCGTTATCTTAGGAAACCATTACTTTACAGATGGGTCGTCGGATGAAACTCTGGAAAACGGAGGAGCGGGCGTCAACTTTATTTTCCCTGATGGTAGCACAAAACAATTCAAATTCGGAGCTGGTAGAATTGCTTCCAACTACACATGTGAACTCTTCGCCATCCAAGAAGACCTAAATACTTATTCTTGTCTCCAGGAGTCTGAGAGAGCTGGAGGTCTTATTATCTTCAGCGACTGTAAAGCCGCTCTCCAGGCAATTCAAAAGGGCTACACCAAGCAAGTAATCAACATACACAGTGCCCATGAAAAACTGCTAACTCAAAACATACATTGCATTCTGCAATGGATACCCGCACACGTTGGTATTGATGGAAATGAGGCAGCCGACTTACTAGCCAAAGAGGCGAGACATCTTAATGAAGGATCCTTTCATCTCGTCACACTCAGCGACATCAACTCAGTGGCAAAATCAAAATTCAGGGATACGACCATCAAGTTAAAGAACCAAATCTGTGAATTAACAACTAGCAGAACAATAGCAAAAACCTTAACTAGACCGAGAACTGGTCATCTGGGGGGAATGAAAATCCAGCCAGACGGCTCCAGAAAGTACCCAACATGCAAAATCTGCCTCGACATAGAACTAAGTCCAACACACATTTTCTCATGTCCAGCCATCCTTGCAAAAATGCAACAGATTAGTGACTATCCGCTAGATGACCTTTATTCCCAAAACTGCCTTCAGATTGCTGAGGCTGTGTGGAACACACACGGTCACATCTAATACCTCAACCTATCCATAGACAAGACAACAACAACAACAGTGGTCCCGAAACACTCAAGTTAAGGTATCCGCCTACGTTAAAATACCTATTTTTAATAAAAATTCAATATAATGTTTTTATTCTTTAACTTTATAGCCCAATTATTCTAGTTTTCCAAAACTGTAAGAAGTTTAATTTTACATCATCTAGGAAACGAAGTTATGATTATTTTAAAAATAGTCGAATTCAACCGGAAGTCTTATTTCGAAACCGAAACTAACTTTTTAATTGCTTATATTTAATTAGGAATTGTTTTTTCTTAGTTATTTTATTAAATTTTAATTTATAAGGTCTTATAGCACATCCACATTATTTAAGTTTCTTTGGTATCAAGTTTTGCTTTAGTAATCTGGCAATATAAACGATTGATCGGTTACTTTTTCAAACACGTTTGTTTACAGAGTAGTAATTTCAGAACCCATTTCTGAGAAATGTAAATTTTGCTTTACAAACCTTCACTCAAAACATGATTTAACAAAAAGTTTTATAGATAACTTCACCATCTTTTTCCCAGCATATTCATAAAACTGTTTTACAGAAGATGAACTAGAATCATAGGGTTATATATGTAATTTCATTTTTTATAGCTGGTTTTTTAAAGTAACAATTAAAAAAAATGCAATTTTTAACGAAAATCCTAAGTATTCTGTTTCGACGAACAATAACTTTTTCCCTTTTCAATATATCTCTTAGATTTTAGTTCATTGTCTTTAACAGGGTTAGCACTGTAACATAGCAAAAGGAAATTTGGTTATCTTAAGTAGTTTTTATGAAATCATGTTTTGAATAATGGCATTTTACTCCCTAATTTAACAACAAAATACCTCAAAATTTATTAAAGAGGAGTTTGTATTCTAGATTTTTTTTACTTTTTCTGTTTAGTTTATGCATATAAGTGTTAAAAATTTGTTTAAATGTGTAATAAATAACATATTTCAAAAAATTGTCTCAAACGTAGGCGGATACCTTAAAAGTTTGCGTATCATATCTATTTGGCGACGTTCACTCTTTTCACCGCCAAGCATCTTCATTTAATTTTAGCCTCTACGATTCAGAGATCTCCGTTTTAAGCTGATTCCATCGGTACCATTAATGAAAGTGGGTGTAAAAGTAACGTTTCTTTAAAGGTGCGTCGTGAAATAAGAGAGGCCGATAACGTTATTTACGGGGGCTAACAGGAAATTAATCCTCTTTCTGATTAGGTTTCGTAAAAAGTCATTGAAGGCCTTTTTTGTTTCTCTCGGAATTAAGGATTTTATTTTCCCGGTGATGTCTTAGAACACTTTTGTGTTCTTTTTCTGATTAAATTTCTTCCATTGCGATTTTACCATATCGCTCTGTTTGCTAAAAAAAAACAGTGGGATAACAGTTTATTCAAATTTAATGGCTGGAAAAGGACCTATTTGTGTATTGAAGCAAAACTTATTTAATTGTTCTAGCTGATAGGTCATGAAGTAGCCTGCTAACTTTAGAATCTTTGTTCATTATATATAAGTCCGAATAAAATACAATTTATAAGCTTTTTTGTTCCGCCCATGAGTAAAATAGCAATAAACTACTAATAAAGTAATCAAATTTAGTATTGAAATAAACGATTAAATTTCATTGAAGCTTTCAGTCACTACACTTTCTATTCATGTGACGCGGGCTATATTTTTCAATCTTGGTATTTGTTATTTGGGGAAAAAACGGGTATAACGACCAGCCTTAAATTTTAATAATTTTAATGAATGTAGAAAGTTTAAAATATAATCAGGGGCTAACTCTAATAAGTCATCCTACAATTTTTTGTACTATTATTGAAAAATAAAAATTCGTTACTAATCAGTTTCACAAAATTATTCAATGGTTTTAAACTAGGTGGACATTTGATCTATCAGAAAAAAAGTTACACAAGAATTGAGAATCCAAAATTTTTAATTAATAACTTATTTTAAAGACGAGCTTATTTTATTTACACATAAAGTAACGCTTTAAGTCTGATAATCGGTAAATATACATCAAAAGTGAAAATGTCATTTTTAAAGCTACACGTAATGTCATTATTCGTGTTGGAGTTTTGGACTATTATTAAACGAAGAAAAATGCGTGAACTTCTGCAAAATGTACTACTTGTTACCCGTTGTCGACTAATACCTAAAACCAATTTCTCATTTACATTATCTTACATCACTTTAACACAAATAATCGTTGTAACAATAACAAAAATAGAATTGTCTTATAGTTCTTTATACTTCTAGTGGCTCAACACAACTAAGAGAACTGTGTGTAAACAACATTAGCTTATTTACCACAAGCCATAGTACATTTACAGGGTACCATAGACCATTATGTGGTGGTTTTCTTTATGCCAGTCAATTCATTTCATTTTCTACACATGGAATCGTTCTTCACACAAGTTTTACAAATAATATATAACTTCTATATATTCATCTCTAAAACGAGAGCACCCTACAAAAAATTTGAACTATTATTAAATATAAAATATTGCGGATTGCATTTTAACATATATTATTTAACTGTTAAGATATATATTTTGTATTTGCGTTTAAATATTTTAATAGAATAATTTACTACTAAAACTTGAACTAAGCATCAAATATTACAATGAAACTCTAGCTCCAATTGAATTTTATAATGTAAATATACACATACAACTACATAAACAAAAATTCGTGTATGTATAAACATAAACATGCATTCCATTACAGCTAAACCTCAGGTGTTATTTTTTTAATTAATATAACAATCCTAGCTTCAAAATCGTAGACAACCAAATTAACTAACTTACTCATATCAAAAAAGTTCTTCCTTGGTTGTTAATTTAGTTGACAGTGTTTAAATCTTAAAACTAAGTAAAGAATAATTTTAATTAAGGAAAACTGTGTTCTGTATTATTAAAATAATTTAAGTTCACAGTGTAAAAACTACATGTTATGAATAATGGTTTGGAAGGTCCAGGTTACAGAGCGTGGGGTGATTTCATAGAATTTCTTCGCGAAAGAGCTCTTATTTATGTTTTCTTCCATAATTAAACTTGAACTACTGAGTCAGAAAATATCTTCAACTTTGCGAATGATACAAGGAGAAGATTCATGAAGTAAACAACGTAGATTATTGGTGCAAATAGTTTATTAGTGCGAATTACGTGTTTCAATGGGAACTCAAGAGGCCCACCTTCATCAGAATGGTACACAACACAAACTGTACTAGATTTGTACTAACTGTAATTTTGTACCAATAAACTATTTGCGCCAATAATACATGTTGTTAACTTCATGAGTCTTCACACTGAACTACTAAATTAGAAATATTGCCCACATGCAACTCTAATAAGACTACAATCCAATAAAATCAAGCCAAAAAAAACTTGGTAACTTTTACAACTCAACAAACACTAATCAATTTGTTAAATAAAGTTCAAAAGTTTGAAGTAATGAGGTTGCAATCTATTTGTTTATAATCGGAAACATTTATTGCATTTATTCAAATTTAATCAAATGTTTGAACCCTTAAAAGTAGCAAGTAAAAATTTATTAAATTGTCGTTTTATTATGCCTTTTAACATAATAATACATATTTCATTAGTAAAGACTTCTTTAGAAAAGCTATTTTTTAATTATTGATTTCGATATTTTATGTTTAGAAAAACCGGTTGTCATTAAAGATGAGAAAAAAGTATAGTCACAATCCACATTGAAAATTTTTTAATATATTGCAATGTAGGAAAGTTTTTGAAATTTGCAAGTATTTCTAACTCATAATTTCATGTCATAATTTCATAAAATAATTTTGACTCTATATATTTTAAATTACTATTAGGCGGAGACTGAGAATTTTGGTCGAAAATTTTTACAACAAAGCAATAATTTCCTTTACGGTATACGTAAGCGTTTTGTTAACAAGCAAACAAATTCATTCCTATGTTTAAAATTACAAATTAAGGATTAATAAGCCTAAAAATATGTTAGCACGGATTTTATTGTCATACAATGTAATTTAGCATAAGAAATGTGTAACGTTGTTTCCAAAACCAAAAAAAATGGTTCAACTGAATCCCGAAAATCGGGTGAAATATTTCACCACACAGCGGTTGCAGCTGCTATATATGAACAATTATTATGAGGAAACCAAGCATCAAATTTTCAAACATTTAAAATTATTATCATAAAAAATATCATAAAACTACGAACAAAACATTTAAAAGGTATGAAAATCTCAACGGAAGGACAAAGAAGCTACTCCACACACTGCCCAAACTGTCCTAAAGTCCAACTGTCCCCGCAGCATATCTTTGGCTGCCCAGCAATTCAAGCCAGGCTCTTCAGGATTGGCTTTGAAGACCCAGAAGTTTTAATTATCTCCGAAGATGCAGAAGAAATAGCGAAAGTTGTCTACGACAGCTTCGGTTCCATCTAGTTTTTGCACATATCATGGACACGACAACAACAACATAAAAAAATTAAACAAATAATACATAATTTATTGTACCTTGGTGTACTGTTATATAAAAAAAATAACAGACTTAGTCTTTTATCCTAACTTTCTGAAGAAAACAAATTACTTGAGTTACTTTTTTTGTTTTATTGGATGAATTTTTTCAGTAGTTACAAATCTTTAATCAATTGATTGTTTTTGTGGCCTACCAATCGTCTAAATTAAGCCACATAAGCCAATCGTTGAACTGGGATTATCGGGTTGTCGACATTCCGTAATTCATCCGAATAAAAGTAACTTCTCGTATTGAATTGTTGTTTACAACGGCAATTTTTTTATGCCCAGATTGATTTGCGAATCAGAAACTAGCGAAAATTAATTTTGTGAGATTTATCTGTATTAGTATGGTCTCTAAATTTCACAATTCATGTAAAAATATTCCATTTATTTATTTTAAAATAAAATCATCTTTTTTGTAAAAGAAATATATTTACCTACAAAAAACTAAACTCCTCTGTGCAACAGCCCATTACTGGGCCAAGGCCTGTCAGTGCCCATTTCAGCTTTCGTGACCTAGGGTTCTGGGGTGCTAGGCATATGTCCCGATAAGGTGGTCAGCCTCACGCGGAACCCCCAGTGTTTAGTTTTTAAGCGTGCTTGGTAACCATTTTATCGACCCACTCAAGGGATGAAGGATGGGTCAACCTCGCCCAATCCGGGATTTAATCCACGGACCTGTGGCGTGGCACTGCGAAGCACTACCACTGAGCCACTGCGATTCATATTTATCTACATAAGTTTTAAAATACTCACCATGAATATTTAACCGCAAACAAATGGAGTTATGTCAAGGGTATAAAAGTCTAACATAAAACATTTGCATACATTAATAGGCAGCAAGTTTTGTAGTTGCAAAACAAAAACTTTTTTATAACTTTTAAACGCTTTTCAAAGGAGATAAAACATACCTTTACACTAACATAGCAACATTTTTTTTTAGCTTCCCAAAATTGAGTATGGTACGCCAGTACTAATTTAAACATTTATTATTGGAATGATGCAAATTATAAATTAATGCAAAATGATTCAATACAAATTTGTTAGTTTTGTGAAATCTAAAAGAGGAGTTACCTCAGAAAAAAGAAAGTCCCAAAATTACTCCAATTCACTCTTAAACATTTAACAGTTGATATATAATAAACTAAACATTACCCATGAAGAAAACTTTATTTACTTCAAAAAATTACCATAACCGAAAAATAAAATTCTTTGGGAATACTTTATTTCAGAAAAAATCGTACTGTTTTTGTTAAACTTATTGTTTTAAGCTATTAACTACCCTATTAACTTTAGCTATTAACAATAGTAAATACCAGTAACACCTTCCTTACCGTACGAAAACCTTAAATTTAGGCTTTTAAAATTCCCCCGTTTTTCGTATAACTAAATTTATCCTCATAGATATCATAGTTAAAGTATTAGATTGGCTGATCACGTGACCTCCAATGCTAACGACGGGACGCGCATGGAGACCAGAATAAGAGGGCAATGGGGCAGTGTTCCACCAGTTTTAGGAGAAAAACACTACAAAAAAATACATTTAATTCTAAAATTTCAAACAATACCATAAAATTTTAGCTGCATTTTGGAATCTTTTTAGTGACTTTAAAAAAGTGAAACGCTTTGCTAGATTTTTATGGTATGTTTTGTAATTTAGAATTAAATTATATTTTTTCGTAGTGTTTTTCTCCTAAAACTGGTGGCAACACTGGCCCCATTGCCCTCTTATTCTGGTCTCCTTGCGCGTCCAGAGACATAAAATAGAATGAACTGCGCATTGGCAAACCTAAAGCGATCCCCTCATGGTCACGTGCTGGGGTAAGATTTTACCCCAGCACGTGATCGCGAAGAGTTGGCAAGTTTTTCCACAACGACTTGAACATATGAGGCCGACAATCTAGTGGTATGAAAAATAAGTCGGGAAAGGATCAAAGATGAATTGCTATTTCGGTGAAAAAGATTGCTATTTTTGGCAACTTATAGCAGCTGTTTTAATAAAAAAAGCTAAACATTATTTTTTAATAGTTATATTATCGTGGATCGGATCAATGCATGTGACGCAGAAGGCTAATTCGAATTTTTACAGAATATTTTTATCAAGAAATAATCCCTGACCTTTAAAGAGCTTTTAGAATAATTTACTCTAATCAAAGTATAGCTATATTAGGAATAACTCTATATATCTATCTAAACAATATTACCTTAATAGTATCACGATCTTTTTATATTTATGTTAAATTTTATTAAACTGCAAAAATTAGCATCTACGAGATAAAACGAATGGAAGCAAATATTTCTTATTGAACCAACAGCAAACCCAGTGACTTGGACATTGATGTGAGTCACCATTACGGTTTGCCAGGCTAGATTTATCTGATTTTCAGGTCTGGCGACAATTGGCATAGTTCTAACGAAACAGTAGCGATAAGTTGCCATATGATGCAACCTTTCTCCTCTTGGCGATTTTCATGTTTGGTACGCTTTTAGAAGCTGCTTGACTATTGAATGAGCAGTCCATTCTATTTATGTCTATGTGCGCGTCCCGTCGTTAGCACTGGAGGTCACGTGATCTGCCAATCTAATACTTTAACTATGATATCTATGGTGTCAATCGTTGTTAACGAGTTTATATTGGGTGTTCTGAAAGGTTCTTTCTTTCTCCAAGTAACTATGCATTTGTTTTCAAAATAATTTAAACCACTGCTTGCCAAGGCAAAGGATAAAAAAAAAAACTAAGAGTAAGTAACACTATAGGACTTTTAATTACCACTAACTAAATCAATGCATTTAAATATACCCTGTAGTGTAATTTCAGTAAGTTTAAAACTTAAAAAATTCTATGTTAGATACCCTTTGCGCATGCGCAGTTTTTTCAAAAGCCTTATTATGATGTCCGACAGGTAATGGGAACTCGTGTGCCAAATTTGAAGTTCGTAGCTCTTTTTGTTCGAGATGTAGAGTGGTTTCAGACAGACAGACGGACCGTGAGAGATTTACTCAAAAACCACTTATTTAGAATCAGCACCCTCCACAACATGTAGAAAACACAAAATCTCTATTTCGGATTTTGAGCCTAATTGCAATACTTTCATTACCTTATATTTCATACTCGGTAGGTAATTGAAATAAAAAGGCCGTTACCATAGATATCATAGTTAAAGTATTAGATTGACTGATCACGTGACCTCCAATGCTAATGACGGGCCGCGCATGGAGGCCTTTTAAGAGGGCAAAATGGCCAGTGTTGCTGCTACTTTAAGGAGAAAAATACTACGAAAAAATACCATCTAATTCTAAAATTACTAAAAAATACTAGAAAAGGATTTAAAGTCACTAAAAAGACTCCAAAATACAGCTAGTATTTTTACGATATTTTTAAGGAGGATATTAGTATTTTAGAATAATTCTAAAATTACAAAAAAATATCGTAAAATACTAGCTGAATTTTGGAATCTTTTTAGTGACTTTAAATCCTTTTGTAGTATTTTTTTTTTGTAATTTTATAAATAAATGGTAATTTTTCGTAGTATTTTTCTCCTTAAAGTGGCAGCAACACTGGCCATTTTGCCCTCGTAAAAAGCCTCCATGCGCGTCCCGTAGTTAGCATTGGAGGTCACGTGATCAGCCAATCTAATACTTTAACTATGATATCTATGGCCGTTATCCACCCACAAATATAGCTACATTTGACTTTAAAATTTCAATTCCAATATTTTTTGAAAAGCCTTCTTTACGATAACGGTTTGTTAACTTGAAGAAGAGTGCTTTATTTTACGACTTTTTTTTTATTAAAAAACGAAAAACTCATTGTGTTGAAGTCAAAAGAGAAATTGAAAATGAAATCAACATGAATACCGATTTACTCACGTTTTTTATTGTTTGGTGACTCTTCTTAATATTGATCTTAGTATTGATTATTGATCCCTCCTAAAGGGAAATATAATAACCCCCCAAAAAAATGAATTTTGCCCTTTCCATAAAAGTCATTCATAATCCGTATTCATATTTTTATATAAATTTTCTATTTTAAAGGGAATAGATGCAGATTATCGAAATTTTTGTTATTTTATTAGGCTCTAAAAATGTGCGTTACCATTTATTGTGTTAATGGGAAATACAAATTTCGTTTCAAAAGTCAATGTAACATTACATCGCAACGTGCGAGGAATAGTAAAGGATCTCCAAGTTAATTAACATAAAAAAAATGCTTCGATATTCGACGCATGGTGCAAAATAATGTCAATAAATTTCAGACTACTTTCATATTTTTTATTTAAAAAGAATTTCAAAAAATGGGAAAAGTAGGTATTTACATATTGCAGATGTCCGTCTGTCCACCCATCTGTACTCTCCTTCCCTTTCCAAATTAGGTTCTACCCATCGGATTTTAAAATTCTTCTCTTTTTTGTTAGAAAGATAGACATCATAGACCTATCTTTTTTTTATATCTAGCAATAGGCTTACTTTACTTTTTATATTTCATACAATTTAGAAATGCCAATCGATGCTCAAGTAATGAATGGATTGAAAAATTAATTTCGATTTTTGAACCAATTCGATAAATAATCCGATTCTATAAATATTCAATATATAATATCAATTCTATTAATAAAACCTCCTCAAATTACAGACTAAATAACTTTAAACTTTTTATTTGTTAGTTTTAAATAGCCTACTTTACATTTAAAGAGTTATTTTTGTAAAAAAAAAAATGTCGTATGCTGTGCAATCTTCATAAACTAGTGGGTTCATTTAAAAGTAAGTATATAGTTTTATTCAATACACTTTTAGGGCACTTTCAGTCCAATCGGCAATAGGTATGTTTCACGTCTTCAGTGGCGACTATTCCACAGGAATGGAAAAAGTCTGGATTGTGGTTAAGCGGGACCGGAGCCTTCCATTGAAGCCCATGTTAAAATGACCTTTTTCATGTACCTTTTTCTCAGAATCTATTTGATACTTTTAAATAAAATTTTTACGAGTTATTAAATTGATGTTTAACTATACTTTACTGGATGCATTTCTAAAAAAATTTTAGTTTTTAAATTGTAAATTTTTAAGTGAAACTACATATTTTTGGCCTAAAAAAACATCAATAATATTAAAAAGGAAAAAAGTAAGATAGTTATACTCAAATACCTCCAGCGATATTTAGAAATTAACTTCTTAAATACGTATAAAAAATTTCAGGTCGATACTTATAGTAGGTTCTGAGAAAAAGGTACATGCACATTGAAAAAGTAAGTTTTGAGATATAAGCGATTAAAGTAAACAATAGTGGTTTCTTACCTATGAAACATAAGGGGATTTTACCTAAACAACTTTTTAAAAAAAAAGTGTAGTAAAATACTTCTAGCACTTGAAACTTTTATTTTAAGATATCGCTGTAAATCTAAGATTGCATAGTTAAAGAAACATTAAAAACATTGAAATGTCATTTTTGAAAATTTTTGGGGGTCTGGTCCCCCTAAATCAATCTAATGGGCGTTGCTTACCATGTCATACCATAAATCCACGAAATGACCAATGTAATCCAGATATGAAAGCAGGAGTGAATACGCGTCACTTAAAACAAGCCAATGTCACTGGACAAAGAATGAACGAAGATTTTTTAAAATTAATTTTCAAATAATATGACCAACTAAAATCTGAATCTTAGTGTTTATGCATAGAAAAAAATCGTGCAGTGAAAAGTTAAATGCACTAAGAAGAAATCAGAAGATCAGTGATGATGATTGCTTCACTGATGATAATTGATTGTTTAATCAGATGATGATGATTGCTTCACTTGGCAACTTGGTTTTCTAATAGATTTTTGACTCGGCCAGCAACTCCATCTTATTCACACCTCCATGACCGAATCTGACGGATACTGTTATCTAGCTCTTTTAAACGAAAAGAAAAAGTTTCCTACAACAATTTGAATTGAATTTTCATTTTTGACAGTTTCCATGAGTTATGTGTCATTCTCTTCCTCGAGTAAAAATACTTTTTCTTTGTATTCGAGCAATGTTTTAAAAAGATTATTCCGATTCTCCGTCCCTCGACTTAATGTAGTGTATCGGGGAGAATTCGGGATCGTTCAGCCAACCATCTTCGAAAAATCCAATTTCGTGGAACTTTTTGAGTTGCTTTCCTAATGGCTGCCTGGAAATGCAGGGGTGTTTTTTGTCAAGTTATTGCTCGAGGTGAAATTGTCTATACAGCGCAGGTCCTCGAAAATAAGAGATGGCGTGAAATATTGTATAGAAATTGGTGTTTAAAAAAATTCAGGTTTTCTTTTGTTGTCGTTAAAATGTCGAAATAAACAAACAAAGTATTATATACTGAAGAAATATGAAATTTTTTCCGATGCTAAGATTTGTAACAACGCATAAATACTTAAATATATTTTTTAAAATAAAAAATTAATCATAAATATACCAAGGCAGGTTACTGTAGTGCACACTAGACGTAAAGATAATATTTTTATATTTATTATTGATAAATCCCTGTCTTAAATAAAATAAAGGCCCAGTTGCTTAGTGGCAGTGCCTCGCATTGCCATGCCACAGGTCCGGGATCGAGTCCAGGATTGGGCGAGGTTAACTCATCTTTTCATCCCTTAAGTTTGTCGATAAAATGAGGACCAAGCATACTTGTGAACTAAATACTGGGGGTTCCGGATGGACACTGGAGGTTGACCACCTAACCGTGATATATGCCTAGCATCTTCATCGCGTAATCTGAAATAGGCGCGGCAGGTCTTAGCCTACTAACTATGAGCTCTTTTATTTAAATGGAGGAAAGACGGACATGATGGTCGCAACCAAACGATAGTTAATGGTCAGTCCCATAAAAGTAATACAATATTTTTAAAATAACAATATATCTAAAATGCAAGATTTTGATGTAATGTTACTCTAAACTGGTGGAAGGTAGATTAATGAAAATAATTGCCGACAATTTTTTATTTAATAAAAAAAATTTAAAGACTGTCCACTAGTGGCCACAAAAATTACCTTAACATCAATATTATTGAGATTTTTGTACCTTTCATGCACTCTTCTCGTTTCCTCTTCTCCGCTGATGGTTCCGGTCGAAGAGTGCGTGGAAGTAATTCTTCCAAAGGAGATAATTCCTTTCATGCACTCTTCTCGTCTCCTCTTCTCCGCTGATGGTTCCGGTCGAAGAGTGCGTGGAAGTAATTCTTCCAAAGGAGATAATTCCTTTCATGCACACTTCTCGTCTCCTCTTCTCCGCTGATGATTCCGGTCGAAGAGTGCGTGGTAGTAATTCTTCCAAAGGAGATAATTCCTTTCATGCACTCTTCTCGTCTCCTCTTCTCCGCTGATGGTTCCGGTCGAAGAGTGCGTGGAAGTAATTCTTCCAAAGGAGATAATTCCTTTCATGCACTCTTCTCGTCTCCTCTGCTCCGCTGATGATTCCTGTCGAAGAGGGCGTAGAAGTAATTCTTGAGCTTTAATACTCGATTAGAAAAAACTCAATCCTTAACTCTTAAGAGTTACAATAAAAGTTGGTTTTTATGTATTTGTTTTCAACATAAAAAAAAAACATGAAGTGCACATTTTTTTATTGAAAAATATTGACTGTGATACAAATTATTTGATAATAAGATACTTAATTTATTGATTGATAGCACTAATACATGGGGAAAATAAGCAAATTGAGAATTGAATTCATCATTCAAACCGTATTAAAAAAACGATACCTAATAGGTACACATTTTTTGGACATTCCTTTTCTGTAGTGATGTCTTCATTGTTTGGAAGTGCAAAAGAAATGCTCCATCAAATCAATTCTTTTTCACTTCCAAATCCTCTTCATCTGTACTGATGTCTTGGAGTGCTATATCAAATCATTTCTTTTTCACTTCCATCCTTGAATCCTTTTCATCTATAGTGTTGTCTCTTTTGTTTTGGAAGTGCAAAAGAAATCCTCCATCAATTAATTTCTTTTTCACTTCCGGCGGTCTGTGTCCTTCCTTGGGGTAAGCGGAGTGATATGTTTTTATGCTCACTTTCATGAAGATATATCGCTCCTTCATCCCGGCGGTCTGTGTCCTTCCTTGGGGTAAGCGGAGTGATATGTCTTTATGCTCACTTTCATGAAGATATATCGCTCCTTCGTCCCAGTGGTCTGTGTCCTTCCTTGGGCTAAGCGGAGTGATATGTCTTTATGCTCACTTTCATGAAGATATATCGCTCCTTCGTCCCGGCGGTCTGTGTCCTTCCTTGGGGTAAGCGGAGTGATATGTCTTTATGCTCACTTTCATGAAGATATATCGCTCCTTCATCCCGGCGGTCTGTGTCCTTCCTTGGGGTAAGCGGAGTGATATGTCTGTATGCTCACTTTCATGAAGATATATCGCTCCTTCGTCCCGGCGGTATGTGTCCTTCCTTGGGCTAAGCGGAGTGATATGTCTTTATGCTCACTTTCATGAAGATATATCGCTCCTTCGTCCAGGCGGTCTGTGTCCTTCTTTGGGGTAAGCGGAGTGATATGTCCTTATGCTCACTTTCATGAAGATATATCGCTCCTTCGTCCTGGCGGTCTGTGTCCTTCCTTGGGGAAAGCGGAGTGATATGTCTTTATGCTCACTTTCATGAAGAGATATCGCTCCTTCGTCCCGGTGGTCTGTGTGCTTCCTTAAAAAAATTTAATAAAGTTAGTGATGTTGCATTTTTAAATGGTCGTACTATAATCATGTAACTATGTTTGTTTTAAGAAAACCAATATTTTTAAACACAGAAAGAAATTTGCTTACCTTGCGAAGAAATATCTGCACTTGGAAAGATGAAATCAGGCGTGACAAAGAATAAGTAAAAATTTTGAAAACCACACCTGTCTACTACTAAAACTTAAATTTACTATATAAGAATTATTTTGCTCAAGCGAAGAAATGCGGATACTATTTTTAAAGCTACAAATATTACTTTTGCATGAATAACCCATCGATCACTTACAGACATCGAAACGGAATTAAATTGTTTTTAATCTTACTTTATATTTTTGTCCAAAACTAAAACAAGTTTTTACAAAACAATTTCATAACAAAAAACAAACGGGTTTTAAGTTGTCCTTAAATTATAAAGTTTTAAATATAATTAAAATAGGACATTTGCGTTTTAAAAATATGGTTTCGCAAAATATTTAATTTACGCTAATATAAAAATCTATCTACGTAATGGGGCGTTCTAATTTCACTTTCGTGGAATTTCCAAAAAAATAAACACTGTAATATTTTACCTACATAATTGTAGGCTTTAAACTAACACTTTGCTATAATAAAATTTATATATTTAAATTAAACCTTTTTAAGACACTTTTGCTTGTAGGTAAATCATTTCTCAGTAATCTTTAATTTATAGTTTATTCCGATAGAAACCCATATGTTCTTTAATATACATAGCAAATGCTACAAAATCATAAATGTTTTATCTCCAAGCTCGATTAAAATATTTGTATTTTTTAATAATGGTTGGTATGGTTTTGAACTTACCTACTTTTTCCTGTTTTTGTGATGTCATATGATAAGATAATGACTCAATAGTTGTATCCTCCAGTAATGATGTGTTAGTCACAGTTTTAAAGATGTAAACATTTCATTTATCGGATCTTAACTCATTCGCGAAAAAGCAATTAAGATTTAAGTCTATGCATAAATTGACAAGCCCAGTTTTAAAACACACACATCACTTGAAATAACACCGCAAAAATTAAATTAATCTTCTAGTTTATTATGTTTATAAAACTTAATCCATTTTTCATTCAAGAAATACTTATAAGTGATTGATAAGTTGGCTTTCTTGAATTATTGGCTAGAGAATCTGTATAAGTTTTTAAAATATAGGCATACATTAGTTAAATTAAACATAAAATAACTTTTAATTGCTTTACAAATATTATTAAAATAACACAAAAAATACTTTCCTTTCATGAATATAACATAAAAAATCTATTTACCTCAAAGATATATAAAATATTTTTTAAATATAACTATCTTAGTTTTTGTAACGTTTCTAATATGCGTTTATGAAAACTGAAAATAGGGTCAAAAATGAATCAATTTCTTTTGTTAATTTATAAAATATCATTGTTTAAATAACTATATTTGGATCCATTATTGTAATAAGAAATTGCTTTTAAGTACTTTTGAAGTTTTTAATAGTTTTTCTTTTTATTTAACTTCTATGATGAATAAAGCATTGTTGTCAGCTTGTTCGAAAAGTATATATTGCCTTGAGCAGGTAAATTTAAGTATCTACAACAATAAATTGGATCATTTTTGCCTTAATTTAGTCAATCTTTTAGCATATTTTATTATAGGGTGTAGCCATTACGTGCTTACAACAATGGCCGAAGTGAATTTCGTAGATACTAATGCAGTTTACTTCCCATAAGATAAATAAATAACAATCTGCATGAATTTGACACTAAAAGTACAGTTTAGTTTTCTTGGGTAATTCATAACCTGCGTATCCAAAACCCATGAAAATATTAATATTAAACACACATAACAATTTCAGATAATGTAATAAAATTCAAAGCATTGCTACCACTTTTTGAATTCAAACAAATAAATTTATTTCATATTTATTTTGCACCAAGATGAAATTATAACATTCGTGTTTAGTTGTTTTGTTCAAGCAATATATAATTTTGTTCAAGCTCTTTTATTTAAATGGAGGAAAGACGGACATGATAGTTGCAACCAAACGATAGTTAATGGTCAGTCCCATAAACGTAATGCAATATTTTTAAAATAACGATATCTAAAATGCAAGATTTTGATGAAATGTTACTCGAAACTGGTGGAAGGTAGATTGAAGCATTTATATCACAGATGAACGAAACTCCAATTCTCAATTTAAATTGGCTTTTCCTGAAACTCTTTTATTCTAGAAAATAATTTCAAGCATGAAGTATTTATACAAAACAATTTGACCGGTACCTGTTTATAATGCGTTACCAAATGGAACCAAATTAGAATTATTTTCCAAAAAAATCCTATGTTTTTTTTTTAAATAGTGTTACCTGAATGGTGCCGAATGTCAGTTTAAACTAACTCTTAGTTTCCTATTTAAAAAAAACACGCTTCTTGAGGGTGCTGTAGTTAAACTTATAGTTTCCTTGCACAGAAGCCACGGCCACGGGCGGAGCTATAAAACGCGAGGAGCAATCAGATGAAGACAAACTAAAACGGCTGAAATTTCCTCTTCATCCGATTGCTCTGCGCGTTTTATAGCTTCGCCCATGGTCGTGGCTTCTGTGCACGGAAACTATTGAGTTTAACTATGAAAGAAAGATTTTTAAAAAATGACGCTGTCAAAATTTTCCAATTTTTTCTTAATTGAGTAAACATTGATTTCGACACATTGGTTTTAATATACCTCTCAACAGTGAACAGTTTTTGATCATATGAAATGTATGCGTAGAGCCCGAAAATGTGTTTTTCTCCACAGGTTTGAAATGAAAACGTAAATTTAAAATAACAAGATTAATGTAAAACAAAAAATTTGAATTTTGTTAAATTATTCATCTCTTTATTCCTAGTAGAATCCTTAAGTTGTTTCAAAAACGGAGACAATTTTCACAATTTTTTTTAGCTAAAAGTGGGGTAACAAACTAGATTATATTACAAAATGCAGTACGTCTGGTCAATTTTCTGAATCACCATAATTTTATCTTGTGAACTGTTTAATTTTTTAATTAATTTTTCTTCAACAACATTTCGTTATAAAGTCCTTCTAACTTTTTACCAAAAGACTTAAATATAAATGAACTGAAAATTGTCTTGTATTTAAATACATCTCAATTTCACCTTCTAATATAATGTTATATTTTATCGATTACTTAACACATTGTTGTATAAATCGCTTCATATTTTTTTTTAATGCTTCTGTGAGAATCCTATGACTATGTTTAAATTTCTTAACTAAAATTTTACAACGAGAAATAAATTGAAAGATGAAAACTTGTATGAAAAAAAGATTTTGGTGGGCATTTTTCCATGCATATCACCACGTTTAACTACGGAAACATCGGTTGTATTAATATGCAACACATTTCTATAATATATCATTTACACATATATTTTTACAATCATACAAAATATAGGTTTTACTTAATATATTAAGTAAAACAAATCTTTTGTCAACAATATTTGATTATGTATTTATTGCGCACATAAAAGAGTTATAATAATTGCTTTTAGTATAAATATCAAGAACTGTAAAATCATAAATGTTTTGTTTCCAATCAAAATTTAGAAAAAAAAATATCGTTTTTTCGTTAAAGATAGCAAGTATGGTTTTTACTTACCTATATTTCTGTTGTCGTGAAACTATGCTGTATCAATAGTTGAATCTTCCAGTGAATGTGTGAAAAGAAAAACTTCAAAAGAAAACTTTCATTCAGTGCCTTTAAAGCCATACGTTCACGATTTATGGCAGTGCTAATTGATCCTGTGAAAAATAAATCAATATTTAAGTACATGCATATATGTAACTGCAAGCACAGTTTTAACACACAGCAAAAAGTTTAACTTTACACCTAACAAAAATTTAATCAAAATGCTCGCTTTTTTTTTATTTAAAAACATATTTATTACATTTAAGTACTACTTAAATAAGGTTAACAATAACATTCAAGCATTACATAAAAGAACTATTTTTCCTTTAAGTTTTACTCAAATGATAGATACGTTAGCTTCATTGAAATATAAAATGTCAAATAACTTATAACTACGTTAAAAATATCACATCAAAAGAAATTTATTTCATGATATATTTACCTGAATGCAATGTGTAAATTTTGTTCATTATAAAAATCGAAATTTCAGTTTTTCCTAAGTTTCTGGTATACTTATAGTTCTTGTGAAAATGGCAACAAATGAAGCCTTTCAATAATAAATAAAACTCAATGAAGTAGCATTGTTGAAAACTGCTTACTTGGATACATTATTGTAATAATAAATTTTCTTTAAGAGCTGTGATGGTGTTTAATATTTTAATTGTTGTTCTTTATTTTTTAGAATACATAATGGATTGTTGTTGTTTTTAAAACTACTTTTTAAGTAAAACTAGGGTTGAGCCACGCCTTGAAATTAACACTCTATAACAGATATTTATTACGCTAATATTCGGTTAAAGATTTGTACAAAAACGATTCCATTTTTCAGCAATACCTTTAAAGCCCACATTGTTCTATAGAAGATATGCGCGATTTTCTATAATGCCTTTTTAGGACGTTTGACAAATACACGACACTCATGTACAAATTTGATGTCTATAGCTCTTATATTTCGTACTGTAGAGTGTTTTCAGACAAACAGACAGAATGGCAGAAGGACCAATGTTTAAAAACTACTTTTTTTAATAATCGCTCCCTCCAAACCGTGTAAAAAACACAAAATCTTCGTTTCGGATTTTCTATCCCTTCACAATGATTTCTTTACCTAGATTTCATCATGCTATTAATGTGTGACTTTGTATCTGTCTAGACTAAGAAACGTAGAGATATGGTAAAGGTGACAAAATACTCAAATGGAATGGAGAAGTTATTCCGCTACTTTTTCTACGTCATTTCGTTCTAAAATTCTAATATTTTTAAAGTCGATCTCATAGACTTCACATTGGAGCTAAATTTTTAAAATATATATCTTTCTGGTCTTTCGAAATAACAAATTAAAACTAAGTAAAGCACTTGAGTTTAAATGGAAAGATTTTAATTTAATTACATCACTTATTTACTTTGTAGTTTTTAAGAGTATATTGCGAGTGTAAAAATATAAAATTTAGTTTTAAAAGTTTTATTTTTGTTGCAACACCTTTTGATATGATAGAGAAAATAAAAGAGATTTTAAGTTTAGCAACGGTTGTCTGGCGTCGGTTTTATTTGTAATGCTATAACACTAAGTAGAATTTGGTTGAAAGTTAGGTTTTTTGTTGTTATTGTTGGTTTAAAAACCGATTTCTTCTAGGAAACTGCCTTTTCTACTCTTATATATCGAGTGTTAACCAGGACGTTTTTCATTCTACAATTTCAGACCACTAACGAAACATAAAACTATAAAACTAACTGTCCAAGTTACTTGATTGATGTTTTTGTAAATATCACGATTTTACAAAATTTCAAATTCTATTACTATCCTATTTTCTTTTGATGCGAGTTTGATAGTTGTTTCCCGTTTTGGATATAGCTGTGATATGTTGAGTGGGTTTGAATCTGTTATTTTGGAGACTTTCAGCGAACATGAAAAATTAAAGAAGGCATTCTATATGTATCAAGTTGTGTTGAAGAATAATGAACCCGATCCGAATTTGATGTTTATCTGATATGTCAGTTTTCATTGAGTAGCCCAAATCATCAAATTAAGAGGGACTGTCACTCCCATAGAGCTAATGCATTTAGTTTTTAAATCACAACTTCCGCAGAAGTATTGCTTTACCATGTTATCCCATTTTCACCAGGTATTTGAATCATCATAACTCCAATTTAAAACAAATTGATAAGAAAATAGCATCCGGTTATTATTAATTGATAAAGCTTAAAATAGTGTCGCCATCTGCTGTATATTTTTGGCATTTTAAAACTTCAAAAATGTATAATTAAATAACTAGATAACATTTTCGTTTCAAATTTGCTTCATTTCGATGTTATATTGCTTCCCATACCTGGGGAAAAAGGGCAAACATGACAAAGTAATACTTCTGCGGAAGTTGTGATTCCAAAACTAATGCATTAGCTCTATAGGACTGACAGTCCCTAGCTCTTAAATCGGTAGTTGTTTTGGCATTAATAAGGGTAAACTCGTCTAAAATCTTTCCTATTACATAATAGAAAGTAAAAATGGAGTGGTCCAGGACATAGTTGCACTTTATCGTACTTACAAAAAGCTTATTTTATAATATTGTTGCCTAAGCACTACCGAATTTCGGTTTAAAAGAATAATCAGTTTCTTATTTTCAGGATAAATACAAACAAAAGTCGGAAAGTACAACATTTTCAGATTTTTTAACGATTTAATTAAACTTTTCTTTCCCATATTCGCTTAAATGCTTCTCTTTAAATTTGCAATCTTGAACATTACAAATTATAATGAATTGAGTATTATTTTATTATTTTGTTTGTCCAAATTTTTAAGAACTTTGAGAGAAGAAATTATGAAACTTTGAGCTTTGTATAATGCAAAAGTTCACAAAAAAATGTTGTATTAACGTGTTCATAATACCGTTCCCATAAAACGCCGCCATAGATTTGAACAATCACAATTCCCTCCCAAAGGGACAAAATATTATAAATCATCTTGAAATTTAGAACGAATTTAATATCATATACTTTAAACTATAGTACACAGAAAAAAATATTTTGTTGAAAGAACATAAATTTTGTTGTTTCAACAAAATGTTTTGGTCAATATAGCGCCAACAAAAATTTTGTTGTCAGTACTAAATTATTTTGTTGATTCAACCAAGTGATTTTGTTGATTCAACCAAAAATGCGCCAAACCGAAAACGTGCAATGACCGACCACAGGACTTTCGGACCCAACAGATTTAACGAGCACGTACTCCGCATATACTCGACAGGTCTTCAGTGGTACCGGGACTCGATCGCGGGACCTTACGATCTCGAGACCGAGACGCTGACCACTAGGCTCACTACGGCCCCAAGTTACCTTTAAAAATAGCAATCAAATCCTTCCAAGACGATAATGGCCGAATGGCGCCCTCAATTTTCTTCGATTTGCCGTTGATGACAGGGGCCATGCCGTCACAGTTAGAAACATCCAATAGCAGGCCGAGCTTACCTCAACCTAACGGGTTTTGTTGTGGTGAAAATACTCGCTTTGTTGGGACAAGTAAAATATTGTTAAATTAACAAAATTAGTCAACAAAACACGTCAACAAAAAAAATTTGGTTCTCCCAACAAAACATTTTTTCTGTGTGTAGAAATTCAATAATCCAAAACAGTTAGAAAGGATTCCATTCAGATAATAAAAATTCGGATAATTTTATTCCTTTCTAATATTTTACTTTAATTCGCAAATAACATAAAATAGTACTTACCTTGATAAAAAATTGTATTGTGTAAATTCAATATAAATATCAATAAATGTAGTTTTTGTTATGTTTCAGACATACATCAAAACCTTTGAAAATGGCGTCAAAATGAAATTTGTTGAACAATATGTGTAACATAATAAAATATCATTGTTAAAATTCATATTCCAATGCATTGTTGAAATAATAAATTAAATAGAGGATGTTTTTTAAAGATTTCAATTGTTTGCTTTTATTATTTTTATGCTTAACTTATAGGATGTAATTTGCTAAATAAAGTGTATGGTAAAGTAATATGATGTTATTTGCTCAATCAAGTTATTTTGCTGCGTTAATTTTTAACATAGATGTTCTTTTTTTTACCTTATTGAAGGCATAAAAGAATGCTGAAACCACTGCAGTAATAAAGCAAGAACTTTTCAGATATTTTTATGAACATCTCATTAAAAGAACTTAATTCTTTAGTATCGTGTATAAATCAGTAACGCCGAGTAAAAATAAATCCCCATTATTACCAGAGTTTGGGATGATATTTAAAATATTATAATTCAAAATAAAATTATCCTCTTTAAATTCATGCAAATATTTTTTTAATTATTTTAATGCAGCTCAAGTTATTTTAAGCACAACAGAGACAATACAATTCTTATCTTGCAAATACGCCATACACCATTAATTAAAAGGTTTAATTCCTACTTAAGAAAACTCGAATCGAATATATAGAACGAATCCGAAGAAATATAGCTACTTAATGTTACTCAAGGTTCTCTCAACTCTTATAGTACACTTTAGAAGGGATAAAATGTCTTGACTTATACTGTTCTAAGAACAGAATCATGGAATAATCATCAATTATTTAAGAACAGAGACAATACATTCTTTCTGAATACGAACATTAATTTAAATTATAATTCCTACTTTAAGAAACTGTTCGAACGATAATATTAACAGAAACGAAAAATTCACTTAGTCTTCATCTCCAAAACTTCTTATAGTACACTTACAGAAGGTATAAAATGTCCCTGACTTAATACTTTTCTAAGGAAAACGGTGTTTTAAAATGCAGATTTTTTTGATATTTTGTCAATATTGAAGCAACATCATAAAATAAGTTGTTATTTCATTAATAATTAAAAATTATTTTTAAGCCTTAACCAAAAAATATTTTTAATTAAATACTTCTTAATTATTAAATATGAAAAATTATACCCAGTTTAAATTTTTAAAACAGACTACACTCAACAGACTACACCAAAAAGTGATTAATTTTATAAAAATTATATTATTTCTTGACTTATTTCAAAAGTGGTGGTCATCGAATATTTGCAATTTTTGGTGGTTTTCAATTTTTTTTCCTTCCAACACAGTTATAAAAAGCAAGGAAAAGTTTGTTAATTATATGCTCTATCGCATAAAAAAAATCAGGGAAATTTCATACAGAAAAATATAAAATAATAAAAAACGGAGCCGGTTGTTGTAAACAAAAAGAAACTATTTTATAGATAGTCTATGTCATTTTCTTGCTTTATACAATGATACGTGGTATTTATTACGATTTAGGGCTGTGAAGGAATTTAACTTTTCCTCACATTCAAATGTAAGGAGTGTGTGTTTACTGAAACGGAGAATACCTGGTACCCAGCGCATAACCACAGAGCCTTTAGAAGTACAGGCTTATATAGCTTCACAATTTTCATGAGGCCAAAAAATCTGTTCCTAGAAATTCATTTTTCATATACTAGCAATAATTAAATAAAGATTATATATTTCGTTTCATTATGTAATGGGAATGTTCCAGATGATGTAACGCTCTTGTTTTCATTTTTCTGTGTACTGCGATTTTATTGGTTGCTTCGGTCTCACTCGCAAAATGACCGATATAGATGAAAAGAAACTTTTCTTTCCATTCAAACTTTCTTTAACAAATGTTTTGAACAACCAAAGCGCAGCAAGAAGTTAGTATTTAAAAAATTTAATAAGTAAAATATTCTTAGAAAACTCATTTTCGAATACAAAAACAAAAGTAAATCCAGACAACAAATGAAAGCAAGACCGCTGGACCTGTTGCCATTCCGGACGGGAAACCACCCCATTAATGGCCTATTTAAATTTAATCTGAAATTGTTTGCTGTTTAACAAATTCTAATTCACTATCAGTAACGATATAGGTAAAAATATGGGGAAAATAGTATTATTACAAATAACAACAGAATATTTCGTATATTTCGTTTCATTATGTAATGGGAATGTTTCAGATGATGTAAAGCTCTTGTTTTCATTTGTCTGTGTACTGCGATTTTATTGGTTGCTTCGGTTTCACTCGCAAAATGACCGATATAGATGAAAAGAAACTTTTCTTTCCATTCAAACTTTATTTAACAAATCTTTTGAACAACCAAAGCGCAGCAAAATGTTAGTATTTAAAAAAAATTAAGTAAAATATTCTTAGAAAACTCATTTTCGAATACAAAAACAAAAGTAAATCCAGACAACAAATGAAAGCAAGACCGCTGGACCTGTTGCCATTCCGGACGGGAAACCACCCCATTAATGGCCTATTTAAATTTAATCTGAAATCGTTTGCTGTTTAACAAATTCTAATTCACTATCTGTAATGAAGGTAAGGTAAGGTAATCGATTCCGGCTGCCTATTTCTAGCCTCCTTCAGGAGCTTTAACACAGCCCATTACGCCTCGTAATTTAGAACCCTGGTCAAGTGGTAATATCCAGTTTTCAAATATTTCATCAATCGATATTTTAGCTTTCACACTACTATTAAAAGTTTGAGTTAGTAGTAGCAATTTTATCCGCTGCACTTGAGTAGCGTTTGGTACGGTGAAGAACCGTCCAATCAAGTTCAGCTGTGATGCCAGAAACACGGTGAAGTCATTTTGTATATGACTAGTTTCAATGTAATGCTAATTTCTGGGATGTCCAATTGTTCAGACCTAATACTCTTTTTAGTTTGGTCTTGGTTCGAGATCAGTCCAGTTTCAATTTGATTATGAGTGCGTCAGGTTTTCTTATGTGCTGTAGTGGGTGTTTTAAAGCTTATGTGACGTGTCTATCTTTAACTTCAAGTAGTCATTTAAGGACTCTGACATACTTGAACGTGGAAGAATTCCAACAGCACCTCATGTCCTTTATCTGTAAGATTGCAGTACCATCCGGTGTACTTTGAGGCACGTGTGGGGAAGTTTGATACTTCGTCCTAAACGTTGTCGACGTCAGAATCGTGGGAACACAAGGATGAGGAACCGAGCTTTTCCAGACTACAGAACAGAGGTAAATTAAGTATCTGTCAATATTTCAACTTTTCAAACAAATTTTAATGAAAATTATTATATTTATGACTATTTTGTGAGTTTCAGAACTGACTATCTTCTGAGACCCTGAAATTGTTATTTTTAATTTTTTTGGAATTCATTTGGTACTTTTATTTGTGACTGTGTATCCGATTTAATTCGTTTTATAGTTGTTGACTTAAGTCCTGCATTCGTGTCGAAATTTTGTATACTACCAGCCATTGTAAACTGGTCTGTTTGCAGTTAAAGGCCCGTGGGTCAAATGAAAATAGCGCGCGAATTTGCACCTAAAACCTAAAATATTACGCTGTTGTAACTATACTTTTTAATCAAAAAAAATATCTAAAATTAAAATTTAAAATTGGTTTCAAAAAATCGTTTTTTTTTATTACGGTAAAGTTAAAATGCTTTCAGACCTTACGTCCTCGAATTAGATATGCCTTATGACACCCTATAATCTAGTTATAAAGTTGTAAAGACGCAACGAAAAATTAGCTATATAGAGGAGTTGGGAAAAGTTAAATTTGTGGTAGTCCTGGATTTGCGTTAAATGTTGGTTCGAGGTCAGCGATTTTGATGTATAGATGTAAGTACAGCTGCTCAAAAAAGTTAACCATCTGTGATATTTCAGTCATCGTTAATCATAGAAACTCGGACCTTTTTATTTTTGCTGATCTACAAGATCCTGAGTAGATTGCATGACACAAAATTGACATAAGAGGCCGTCTTCATATGAAAATGTTTGCTAACTTTAAAATTTTTAATAGCTTTCAATAATAATAAAAAGGTTCGATTCTCTAGGTAGAGTAACGGCTGAAATAATCAATAGTGGTAACTTTTGCGCTTGTCATTTCACACTCGCTACGCAGGATTTTGTTTCCTCGTAATATGTGATAAGAATATCATTATCGAATCCTTAGTTGTACGGCCGTCTTAGGAGTGAAAGTATTAAAGGTTGAAATTAGACTATAAAAGTTAAAATGCTTTGCCGTTTCCGTTTTTTAAAATCATTAAAAAATCAAGGTAAGAAATATTTATTTGTAAAATCCCAATTGTTTTGCAACGGTTACTGTCACCAAGGTTTCGCTTCAAGTTTTTGTAAACTTATTTGTATCAACAATTTATTAATAAAAGGTTTTCATGGTAAAATGAGGGTAAAATTGTGGTCAGTCATTGGGGGAATTACAAGACACTATAAAATGTTTATAAACTCACCAAGTTGTAATGTTTAGCTTATGGATTGACATAAAAAAAATATTAAAATATTTTTTTAATGAATGACATATATAAAGATATATAGGTAAAATACAAAGACTCAATGCATTGGAACACCTAGCGTATTCAGGCCGGAAAGCTATTTGGCAACTTTTGGCGTTCGTGAAAAAGTAAACACAGGGTTGCTTGTTAGTAGTATTCTACGAACTATTTTTATTAATTCCGGTACCGGCATCAGTAAATTCACTTTAAAAAAATTATTATTTTAATTTTCAACATCAATATTTGGTTCCAAACGTTGAAAAATTATTAAGATTAGTTCATTTAGAATAATAATTACGCAGCTCGTTACTTGTTTGTTTTGTTTCATAGCTGGTTTATTGCTTCTCCAGATGCGGCTTATTCCTGTCATTGTAGTATGGCTTTTTTTTCCCGTGACGTATTTTCTCGGTTGCATTTCTTAAATTCCTTCCGCTGCTTCTGCTCACGGAGCGGTGTCGGTAGCGTGAGGGAATAGTTTCACATGATGTTTTGTTTTTATCATGTCTTGAAAGCCCAGTAATGTTTTAATGGTCGAAACTTAAAATGTTGTACGCCATATATGTTACAAAATTATCCCGTCTGCGCCGCAAGTTGTGAAACTCGGAAATCGTTCGACTCCCTCCGGGCCGTCGATTGTGGCCACTCGAGCCGTGATATCCTTAAAAAAACCGCTGGTACCCCCTCCGGGCCGTCGATTGTGGCTATTCGGCAAGCCTCCGGGCCGTCAATTGTGGCCACTCGAGCCGTGATATCCTTAAAAAAAAAACCGAATGGTACAACTTCCGGGCCGCGATTGTGGTACTCAGCAATCCTCCGGGCCGTCGATTGTGGCCACTCGAGCCGTGATATCCTTAAAAAAACCGCTGGTACCCCCTCCGGGCCGTCGATTGTGGCTACTCGGCAATCCTCCGGGCCGTCGATTGTGGCCACTCGAGCCGTTATATCCTTCAAAAGACCGCTGGTGTCGATTGTGGCAACTAGACATGTGAAACTACGTTGTGATTATAATTTATTTAATCAAAAGTTGTTAATAAGCTAAATTATAATCGGCCGCAGGCCGGTTATAATAAAATCCAAAGCAAACATTACACACCTTTCGAACAAATACTCACCTGCACAAAAACCGGAATTTTCAAAATAAACCCATTTCACGCTTTACTATTGTTTACATAATTCTTGTACGCTGTATTTTCAACCAAACCAACTTAAAAGTAAATTAGTTTGCAAGATTTGGCAACAAGATTGATGTAAACATCCATTGAGTTGAAAGTTGAACTGGAATGTTTACCAAATTAAGTACGTTTTCGCTACTTGGCTGCAAAAGTTAAGCCGCCAAATCGAGACCGGCCTGAATTCGCTAGCAGTACCCAATGCATTTAATACAATAAATTCCATTTAAAATGGGTTTTTCCCAGTTAAGTACACAGAAATTTTATAAAAGGGCAAATCCATAGAAAATCAACTTCGATAAAATAAAAAATTGCATTTTTTTGTAATTTTTACAAATTATGTTTAAAAATATATTCCAAGTTTTCGAATTATGGTTTGAGAAAGCAGGACGATAACGGACATGTATTCACATTTCCCTAAAAAGATCGTTAGTGGACAAAAAAGATTGGTTGGCTCTGCCACTTCAGATGGACTGTCAGTCCCATGGAGCTAATGCATTAGTTTTGAAATCACAACTTTTGCAAAAGCATTTCTTTGCCATGTTATATTATTTTCAACAGGTATGGGCATCATCATAACATGAATTTAAAACAAAATTGAAAAGAAAATAACATCCGGTTACTTAATTATTAATTGATAGTTTTAATCTTCTGGGCATTTGGGGCATTTTCAAACTTCAAAAATGTATAATTAAATAACTAGATAACATTTTTGTTTGAAATTTGTTTCATTTCAAGTTTATGTTAATTCCTTCTCCTTAGGGGCAAAGGGCTACCGTGGCAAAGCAATACTTCTGAGGAAGTTGTGATTGTAAAACTAATGCATTAGTTGTATGGGACTGACAATCCCTCTTAAGCCAGCATTTCAACGAGTTGGAAATTGTCCTCGATACGTGTTTAAAAAACCTTTCACATGTGAATAAATGTATATAATGTTATATTTAATATCTTATGAGTATTCTATATAATTAAAAAATAATAAATTTATTACTTTACACACTTTTAATTTAATATAAAATGTATGCAACTTTTAGTCATTCCATCACGGTCATTCCGTCACGTCAAATGACTGTTAATAACTTAAACCATGTTACTGGTAGGTTGCTCTAAATTATAATTTTAAATAGCTTATATATCATATTTAAGATATGCATTAGTTTAAAAACTCAATGTATTGTTAATTCAAAGAAGTTTCCATTTTTAAGTACCAGGATGCAGTCGTGGTAGCAAAAATGTCATTCCGTCACACAAAAAGAAGTTAGTCAAAAAGGAAATAATAAATACTTTAAAAAAATTTCAACTTTTTTTTTCTTGGATTTGTGGTTGTTCAATGAACTTAGGCATGAGTAAAAACATAACATGAGACTTTATTACAGTTCAACAAGATATTTATAAAAAGTCACCCTATCGGTAAGGTACGGAAACTAACTGATTTACATAATGCGCGCTATCTTCTACAACATTTTTATGATCTTTTAATCATTAACAGTAATAGATAAACTGAAATACCAATTTTCCTTTAAAAATAGCTTCGTGGTAATTGTTTTACTTCAATTCTACAATTCAAAATGTCATTCCGTCACGTATGGAATTGCCCAAAATTGAGAAATGATTTTGCGTCAGTAGCAACTCCAACCGCGATTTTTAACACGTTGACTTATACGCTACGAGAAAACTCGTAGTGGTTCCGATTCACCGATAACAGCACATTCTGATAAAATTCATAGCACCATTCCGCCAACCGTTCTTATGAGTTCGTTTAAAAAGTCTATAAACATGATGGTCTTAGTGGTTAGACAAACTAAATGATCTAGCTATTTCACCTTTATCCTTTTGTACGATATTTAATTGACACCTAGTAATCCCGTATGTGACTGATAAACTTCCATACATAGATTTTAAAGCTTATGCAGTTTTTTTGTTATTGCGAAGTGTATATTTCGCCTATTGATAACAAATATAATAGCCATAATTATGTTGGGATGTTAACACCTATATTTTAATTATGTTATCACAGGAAAAAAATTTAAGCTTTTTTGGTGATCAATTTGAAGATATAGAACGAACACTTTTGCAAGCGATCCTGCTGTGCTTGGAATAATACTTAGCATAATTTGAAAGAGTACATTCTATTTCAAATTACGAGGTCACTAAATATTTCTTCTCAACTGTAGGGCGACCTGACGTACTGCATTTCGCAAAGCAGTTTAGTTTGTTACTCAACTTTCAGGCCTTAAAAAAAATTTCGCAAATAGTATGTTTTATTTTTTTTGTAGTTTTTCAAACAAAAACAACTCAAATAAAATATGAATTATGGAATGTTAATGATGATTTCATAATCAAAAAGTTAATCACATAAAAAAATGTGGTTAAGTACTCCTTTATTCAATAATTTGTGACAGAAGATGAGTTATCCGGTCGGAAAAGGCCAGGAAAATTTCCTCATATTTTTAGGACTTGCGGTCGTTTAGCTTTAGTTAGCGATGATAATTCAACCTAACCTTGTTATTTTACGACCTCGAACTACGATTTTTATTTGTTCGAAAATGAAGAGTCGGTCATTTTCATTGTACCGAACTGGTTTAAAAACAGGACGTTCTTCTACTTCTCATCAGCCTCTATCGTTGAAAATTTTCCATCACTGTCGTGGCACTCAATGTGTTAAACATTGTATTAAAATTGTCAAAGGTAAAGAAAATTTTTAAAAAAGGAAGGTTTTTAACAACTTTCACAACTATAAAGTATATTAATACGAAAAATTTTACAAAAATAATCAGACTAGGTTTCATACCAAATTTTATTTTTGTATATATTACGAATATGAAGTATACATAATATTTTAAAAATTACTAAAAAATAACTAGCTATAACCAATGATATAACATTTGACTGAGCATGTCTCAGATCTTGTGTGACTTCAGATATGCTGAATTAAAATGAACTATCGAACCGCAGTTGGTTAATCATTAATCAATGTTACGAGGAAACATTGCACAAATGGACAATTACAACGTTTTCCACAAACATTTTTATTCGAGTAAGCACATTAAGAAACCCCTAAACATCAAATATTTCTGGTTTTTAAGATGTATTTATTTTTAAATTCATTTTTAAAGTTAGTGTTACGTCACACCACCTCTTGGCATAATAAAATAACGTCACGGGTTTTTTTTTGTTGTTGTGTTGGTGAATACTTTACATATACAAGTACTCCACTGGAATATTCACTTTAAAAAAAACTGTGAAACGTGCTTTCACTTAGCAAACTCTTGAAATAGTTATACTATTTTACAAAATCATGTTATATGTTCATTCCAGTTAATTTCTTCAAACGTTCAATGTGATTTCACCCGACTATTTGATCAGATCCAATAGTCAACAGTTCTGCATTAGCTCATACGCGCTCCCCCCAATTGTGTATTTTAAATAACAACCAAACGTGAAACAAGCTGTTTAAATTCCTTGATAGGAACTGGTTAAAAATATTGTGTTCTTTTAATGCGGTTTCGCAGAAATTGTAAGGTTTACTATTTTTTAAAGTGGGACTAGGGAGCCCAGTCGGTTAAAAGCGCGGCCTTGCATGCGGAAGGTCCCAGGTTTGGGTCCGGGAATCGCCAAAATAGCTGCCGACCTATAAACGACCCGTGCCGCCAAAAATGTCCGACGAATAATACCCCGTGTAGAGGGAGTGCACGTTAAATACCCTCCAAAGTCCCGGCGCTGCGTACGATGTCGCCCTTAATGTTTGCGTTAGGTGCCTACTCGGGTGTCGGCTTGTCACCTGACTGTGGCTCTAAATTATGACGCCCCGTCGCCAATAGCCTTCGTGTAGCTCTAGTGCGACGATAATTTAAACTAAACTAAACTATTTTTAAAGTGTATTAAAACATTACGGACATAGATCGAAAAATCGCCAAAAACACATCATTTGACGTCAGTGCTGTTTTCAGTGACGTAAATTTTAGGCAAAATTCAAATGTGTTTTGTGCTGAAATTAAGCATATTTGTTAATATTTAAGCTTATATTGGGAATCTGTAGCTTCTAATCTACCAGAAAAACATATGAATATTCTGAATTTCGCGTTTTATGCAACTTGTCCATTGGAGGTCTGATTGATCGAAGGGGGCGCGGGAATGAAAGCGGGAAGCGGGGATCATATAATTTTTGAGACAAATATTTCATTTGTAATTATTAATTATGTATAACGAAAATCTTAAGTTGCTTCTTTGTAGAAATAAAAAAATATTTAAATTAATTCTGAAAAGTTAATTTTTAAGTTTATTTTTAAGAAATTTAAAATTTAATTTTTGCATTGTAACCTACATTCGTTTTTATTTAATTCTGTTTGTTTGTGACGATGAAAAGTTAGTTATTGACAGTGGAGATTTCCGTCGTTCCATACACTCTTAAAACAAAAGAGTGAAATTCACTCCTATAGGAGAAGTGCATTTTCGGCACCGGAAAGGAGAGGAGTGGAAATTAACTCAGACTGAGTTAAAAACGCTCGTTTTAAGAGTGAAGGACGCAGATTGTTTTCTTTTATTTCTTTTACCACTCGAAAAAGAGTGAATTCACTCTAAGGAGAAGTGCATTTTCGGCACGGAAAGGAGTGGAAATTAACTCAGACTGAGTTAAAACCGCTCGTTTGTTTTAAGAGTGTATGTCTCTACCCCACACCCTTCAAATTCCGTTCTAATCATACGATTTTAAAACTATTTTTCTATTTAAAAGATATGACATCAGAGATCAATCTTTTATGCATTTTGTTCATCTGTCAACTATACGTTCGTCTTTTTCATCTTACCCATGCCTCTTTCAATTCCCATTCTTATCGTCTATCCGTCCGTCAGTCCGAACCATTCTTGCCGATTTCAGCTTTCTTTATTATCACATGACTCACAGTTTATAAGTTTTTTTTAACCCTTTCACTCATCAAACTTGCGATTTTTTTTCTCGTTAAGTTAAACTCGCACTTATTTCAAATACATTTTATTAAATTCTCCATACATTATTCTATAAATTTATATTTTTTTATCGTAAGATGGAAGAATCGTGTCTTTTGAAGAATTAAATGTTTGTTTTAGTTGAATGAAAAGATACAAAATTCATTTTGAGACAATTTTACAAAATAAATATTGGTCCTAAATTCATTTAAATTAACAACTTAATTCCAACTGATTAGATAGTTATTTACTTGCATTCTCATTCCTCTTGGATTGTTATTGATTGCGTGGTAGAGATTTTACACATGTAATATATAAATTTTTTAACGTATTTCAAAGTGGTTTAAGTGGTATGCTGTATGATTTTGCAATTTTACGCTGGAAAGGACGCATAAATCGCGAAAACCAAAACTTGGAATCAGCAGTGACATTGTAGTATGCATAGTGGTGATATTCAAGTAGGAAATGAAACATGCAAATTATACATGAAACATATTCAAAAGTAACGTACAAGCAATGCAATGTACTATTTTGCCTCAAAAACAGACGCTTGTTTAATTTTTTTTTACAAAAAAATAGTAAAGCATATTGAAATTTAATTGTCTGAACAGCCATATAATTATATGGCTGTTCAGACAATTAAATTTTTAAAAAATAATTTCATATAAAATATTTAATAAAAATTTTTAGATAGGGTAATTTTTTTTTGTTTAGCAGTAGAAGTATATCCTATAAAAGCAAAGCTCATGGTATTATTCGTAGAATTTTGTCAATTAATAAAGTATTTACTTTAGCTCCTAAATCCAAATTCATCATTCACTTTCTACCTTCGTTGAAACTTAATCCTCAATGATGCCATTTGGACTCTTCTGAAATTTTATTTTAAAAAATTAAGGGTGGAGAGATACATGTAACCGTCTGATTGTTGACCGTGTTTTAAATGCTTATTTGTAAGGGAAGGAATAAATTAATCGTTTTGAAATTCCGTATGTTTATTCACTATATAATAAAATTTAAGAATCGGGTGTTTTTTATATTAATTTTTCAAAATGGCAGCCGTAGTAACTAATCTCCTGAGAACCTCGCAGCACAAAAGGCACCAATCGGCGTTATTTCCAGCTTCTCCTACAGTGATCGGAAATCAAATTTTTTTATTTGAACATGATCATAAAACATATGCTCTAGTTAAACTAATAAAAAAATAAAGTAGGAAAATCGTAAATTGGCATGCCTCAGAAAAAATAATTGCGATTTTCAACCTTTTTTTCAATAGTTTTTGGGTAAAAAAACGGTATTTCAAAAAAATAGCATTTTTGAAGATTGAGAGATTTGGCATTTGAGTCTCTCGAAAACCTGGACAAAAATAATTGTTTGCAACCATCACAATAGTTCCTTACATGGCTATCTGACAAGACGTGCTAATTTATTATTGAACCAAGTACATCAGGATGCATAAGCAAACTTTTTAGAGAATTCAATATAGGAACGTATTGAAATGTTTCTTTGAAATTGCCAAATGCATCAAAAAGACGTTCTTCGGGAGAAACATATTTAAAATGCGAGGTATATTTTTCGCTCATGTATTCTGTTTCTAAATTGTGAAAAATACTGGATTGATTGTCAGGAATTGCTGCTTGAACTGAACTTAAGGTTTAACTTGGTGAACCTAATTGATGTAAGTTGGTCAATACTTTAGCATTGTGTTTTATCTGTATATCTACAATTGGGTCTGTACTGATCATAATGTATTTTAAGGCATCTTTTGTAACGTGATGTTTCTCCAATAAAGTCATAACATAAAACCCTGGTGTGTCACGGAAGTATTGAGTATTTAATGAAGCACTGGATGTATTGATATTTTGTTCATTACCTTCATCTTGATAAAATTGGTCATTATTGGTTAGATTTCGAAATTGAGGCACAATATTAAGAACACTTCTATGTTTCCTATAAAGATGTGAACAAAAAGAAAATACACTGAAAGTCTTCACATCCAGAAATTCCGGTTTATTTTAAAATGTGGATTAAAACTGTGAAAGTGCTTAATGCGCCTTAATAATATCAAAAAATAATGGAATTCTACTTGACATATACTGCAAGGAAACACTGTTCTCACCATTGTTGAAAAAAGCTAGATGCAATCATAACCCTCTTAAGTCCTGCTAGCGGCCTCAGCGCGGCAAGGGGGTGTTCCTGGGAGGAGTGGGCGATGTACGTCGGGAGTTTTTACTCCTGGTAGGGTCACCCAAGGCGTGAAAGCCACTCCACCATTCCCAGCTAACACTAGCAGGCGAAGGAGCCAAGACAGTCTTCCACCACCACAGGTGCTCCAGAAAACGGAAGCTGCACATTCTTTCTTACAAATGGCATTGCTGATAAATTTTAAACCCTAATTGTACAATACAATGTATGCAAAATCACTATGAATGGCATTGAAATATACAAGAAAACATACCTATGATCGTATCCGATTATAACGCAAGATGATAAAGTCGCAAGTTCAAGATATAAAAAGTCCAATAAATTTAGAAACATCGCTGAAGCAGGTCAGTTGGATAAGTGATTTCATAATATAAGTGTTGAATTTTGTTAAAGATTTCTTGCATTGAACGTTACATTTAAAATTGAAAATTACATGCAAAGCTCAATCAGCATATTCAGCCCTACTGCTGCATACGAAACGTCACAGATGTATTCGCCTTCACCGAAATCCATTATAAATTACTATAGATGAGGATATGTTCTGTGGAACCTAAAATTTCTATATAGTTTCTTCTTCTAAAGTAGACAATTTCTCTATTTGAAATTCGTTTAGTAGCCTTGAATTCAAGTTTAATAGTTTTGGGGTTATAACTTTTAACGACTGAAGGTTTTCATCCAGGTTCACATCTATTATACGAACAACTTCATTGTATAGCTAAACAATGAAATGCATACAAGTTTCAAAAGTCAAAAATTGTTGTCTTATACAAGATTTAATACTAATGTTTAAAAGTATACGAAATGTGCATCAAATGCGATTTTTAAGTATTTAAACATGTTTTCCACCTGCTGTTTGGACTATCTAAGTTTGGGGTTGGTAGTCAATTATTACGTATTTTGAAGTTTCCGGACATCAAAAAGTTTCAAATAAAAAATATACGAATTTTGAAAACTATCGTGTGAGATTATGAGGGATCGTGCGAAATATCACGAAACGTTACCAGTGGGAGACGAGGTAAAAACTTTATCAAAATTGCATCACGTAATTCCCCTTTTGCAGAATATCAATTTTCAGTAGATGAAGCGCACTAACTAGGGAAGCGAATTATGTCAGGCTTAATGCTTTTCCATGTGCATTGTTTGAAAATTACTTTCAACGCAAAACTTTTTGTCGATATTTTGGGAGTGAAAGTTGAAAGTAGGAGCATGATTCGCTTTAATTCAATTCAGTGGCTGTTCTTCAAATATTTATACGAATTAGTGTCGCATTGTTGCAGACGAAGTTGAAAAACGCGCTGAAAGTTTCTTATACAATATGTTTATGTCACGGATAGAATAAGGCTTGCTTAGGCAGGTTGGTTCTCAAAGTTAAATAAATGTTCGGACAATTTGCATCGGATCATTTAGATTGACTTCAGGAGGGCACAATTTATCCGCTTTCAAGTATGCTTGATTGCCACATTTACCAAGGACAATTAGAAGATTTTTTTTCTCGGAATCTGAAGACTCATCAGACTCTGAATGCTCTAAAGTTAATAAGCCTTCACACATTTCATCTGCATGCATTTTGTTATGACTTTCGAGAGCACATTTACGCCTGAATTGCTGATTGCACATTTTATAAGCAAGAGAAATTTTTCTCGGATCCTGAAGACACATTGTCAATGTCCAAGGCATATTGTGAATCAGATTCATCTTCTTCCGTATGAAAATCCTGTGACTCAAAATAATAGGAAAGTTCATTCTCTCCTCTGAGACACAGCTTTAATTTTTTCCTCACTGTGTGTAAAGAAGTGTCTGCATAGTACTTTCATAAGCAAATATCTTCTTGCATACTTTGCAGGAGTGTAGTTGAAATTGGACATAAAGAGGGGTGTTGAAGGCTCCTTTATGATGAAAAAGTTTATCGGCACATTTGAAGAATAACGTTCTTATTCTGTTAAATCTTCAAACTTTTTATCCATTTTAAGATGACTTTCAAAGGCACGTCGAAATTGTTGATTGCAAATTTCACATTTATGAAAATTTATATCAGACTCTGAAGAAAGAATGTTGTTGGCAATGTCCAAGGGGTCTTGTGAATCAGACTCGTCAGAATCCTGTGACTCGAAATCATGGAAAAGTTCACTTTCATCTATCCTCTGTGACATAAGAGGCATGTCTTTAAGCAAACATTGTTGTGTTACTATCTCATCAGGGATTTTCCTGTTAACTGTTTCACAGGTCACAGTGGAAGTTTCTGAATCAACTTGCAAATCGGAAGAATAATGAACTTTGTTGCTAATGCTTAAATCAAAGAGCTATATGTTAGGAACAAACTATAAAAAAACAATACCTCACAGTTCCTGAGAAAAATGTTCCTAAAGTTAGTGAAATTAAAGTAGGCGAGATAGAACCATCCGACTACCCTTAAAATATTATTTTGGTATTTTTTCGGCGATTTGTTAATTTTAAAATAACCGAATTAGATAGGAACTGTTTACGTAATAACGACGTAAATTTTAACTGTTTTTTTATCGATAAAGTAACAATGTACCGAGTGTTGAAGCAGCGAAAGAGCTAAATATTCATAATAAAATTCTACCTAATCTACCGTAAAATTAAACATTTATTTTTATGCCGAAACTACAAAGTTTAGGCAGTAGTAGAAATTATAAAATATATATATTTAAAACAGTGTGTAGGCTTTAATTTTTACCGTTATGTAGAACTACTAAAGTTATACTACCATTATTATGAACTATCTGTAGAACGTGTAGTTGTTGTAGAAGACCACCTCCGCTCACTAACTTTTATCAGAAGGTTTAAGATTATGGTGTGGCGCGTCCAAATGTCGAAAAGCTTAGCGTAAAATTAGTTTTATTTACTAGACTAACAAAAACATTTATTTACTGAACTTAAAAGAAGTTATATAGCAATACACACGCTTAGTGCGTTGACAAGGTACTACCGAGGACTGCCGTTAGACAAGGGCAACACTTGTATTATATAGATAAAGAAATTAACAAATTTTCCGTTTCGTATTAGTTACAATTATTTGTTTGTTGGTTTGTAGGTAACGCTAGATGGTACAGTGTAGATGTTCCCACTATCTAGATTTAGGTATTCCACTTTACAAGTTGCATTCGCGCCACAAATGTATAAAAATGACTTCTTTAAAAATGAGTTAAAGCGTGTTAAAATTGTTGCCGCTGAGGTATTGGCGACCATAGGCGCATTCGATGTTTCCGCGTCACCGCGGCCAAAGTCGAAGGCAGTGGTTGCTAATCCTTAAGTGTTTGATCACTAATAACCACATCGCTTATAAACAAAAGCACAAATTTTCCATCAGCACAAATCCTTTTATAGGATAGATGGCAAGATTAGAAGTTTCGTACTCAAATAATTATTTGCCTACACAACCCACCTCTAGAATGAGAAAAACGTTTTTCAAGTGCTTGAAATTTTGTATTTATTAAACAGAAAATTAAAAATAAACAATTTTTTTTGTCGCGTCACATTCCATATAATTTTTTGATGAATATAACCTAAAATCATTAGCATGGTTTTTAAAAAAAATTTGTAACGAATTTCACAAAAATCAAAAAAATAGAATACATTCAATCATTTTCCACAAAATTAGAATTTTGTGTAAACAAGTAAACTATTCAAACAAGTACCTGTGAAAATAATCAGTATTTAGTTATACCGCCCTTAGCTTTAATTACATTCAGCAGAAGATCCGTTCCATTCTTTCCACTAAATTTTTGCACTGTTCTTTGCTGATATTATCCCAAACAAATTTCACGATGTTTATAAGTTCAGTTTGTCCTTGGGGGCCGATATTTCAAGTTTTTTCTTCATTAAACCCCAAATATTCTCTATGGGGCTCAAATCCGGTGAATTGGCCGGCCAAAGAAGCACTAGGATTTCATTGTTCTTGCCAAGGTTTTAAAGTTAAGCCAAAGGTTTTAAGGTTAAATCGTCTGGTGGTTTGTACAAAAGTCCGTGTTTGTAAATAAACAAGTTCCAGTGTTTAGATTTAGATTAATGATTTATTCATGGATCAAGTAGAGTACAAGAACAATATATCTGCGAAGGGGACCCATTAAGGTAATGAACGCTGCACAGTGACAACAGGGATAAGTTAAAGATACCTGGAGGTGTTCGGGAGTCAGTGTAGTGGGGAGTTGAAGCCGGCAGTCGCGGGCATTCTTAGCGTGGGCGCTCAGGAACTTCCCGGAGTTAGAGGCGCAGGGAGCGGCGAGTCTTTCTTCGGGAGATAGTAGCGGTATAGGTCGCCGCCGGAATAAGCCGCTGCGGGACGGATCTTCCGCAGCCCAGAAGATCAAGGAAGATGGGAAGCCGGGTTGGCCGGATGATCTCAGGTCGAGGGAAAGAGCAATAATGATGGCATTTTTTACGTCAGCCAGGCGGTTCTTGCTGCCCTTTGTCAATCAAAGGGGTCCAGAGTTCCCTCATTCGTTGAGAGGCAGTCCCGAGCGCTCCCCCGTTCACATAGAATTAGGTGATCAGCCAGTAGCGATGCTTTGACCCCTGACTGCCCACTAACGATTCCCAGATATGATGACTCGAGTTGACCTGTCAATCAAACTGAAGAGGTCAAGATGTCATGTGGGGAATGTCACTGTGGCATCACTCCCCCCCCCCCCCCTTTTCAATTTAGAAAGTTTCGAAAATGCAGCAATTATTTACCTCCTGTCACCATGCAGTGCCAAAAACTAATTTCTTGCATCAAATTTTAGGGGTCCCTCGCTGAAAACAGAAATACAATAATAAGATACAATAATGAAATATAATTGATGTTGACATTCAATTCTGTATAAGTAGAATACATGCAAATGTTGCTTAATAAATTTCAAACTATTTATAACAATGGAAGTTGTTAATGTGATAAGTATTTCCGAGTAAATATTTTAAAGATTGTTACAATTAATATGTCAGATTAATTGCACACTTATTAAGACTTTTCCTCTCTTCATTATTGAACATACTTCAGTAACACAAGAAAAATGAAGGTAACTTTAAAATATGAGGAAAAGTTAATTTAAAAAAAAGTTATTATTGTCAATTTCCATGATTGAAAGGATTTCTGCGTTGGTAAATGTTCTGTTAGCAGTTTTGTGAAAGTTCTTAATCGTCATAGTTAAAGTCTGTGTAAGAGTTCACTGTTCAAAGAGTTTATAACTAAAAAAAGTTCACAATTATAATTATTATGTCACAATTATTGGTCTCTGTTGATTGTCGAGATAGTTTAGTTCAAAGTAGCACACCAATTTTATTTTAAGAGTAGTAATAATTGTTGAATACACATGGCCTGAGAACACATAGCTCTCGCTTAACATATTTGCAACATTGGTTAGATGTTTAGAACGCTCTATAATGAATATTATTCACTGGATTGGAACATGAATACTTGACAGTTGCAACTGGTGTCTTTAACAAGGCTCTAATTTGCCTCGTAATGTGGAGAAAACACAATTTGTAAACGCCTTTTTTTCTCTAGATAAAACAATAAAACATTTCTTTTTTTAATACTTTTATTTAATTATAACATTTTGTAATATTTCCATTACTTGCAAATTATCTTAGAAATAAACTAATTTAAGTAACAACAATCAAACTTAACAAGAAAAAACAATTTACTGCAGTGGGCATGGCAAGGGTTTCCCTACAAGACCAGCAAGTATATTCTTGGCAGTTGAAACTGCCATGGTTGTCCGAGTTTCCACAGTTGCACTTCCAATGTGAGGTAGCAAAACACAATTGGATAGTTTGGTTAGTTTATGGTCAGTTGGCAAAGGTTCAGGGTTCATCACATCTAAACCAGCAGCTTTAATTAGTCCTGATGTCAAAACTGTATACAAATCTTCTTGATTTACTATCAAACCCCGGCTTGAATTAATAAAAATAGCATTCTTTTACATTTTACTGAAAGCCTCCAGATTAAATAAACCTGTGGTATTCGATGCACAGCAGACAATGACAAAATCGGAATGTTTTAGTAATTCATCAAAGGGTACAAACTTGGTATTGAGTTTATCCATCGCTTCAATTTTTGCTCTATTTCCAGAGTATAAAATATTTTTAACTTTAAAACCTTTTAGTCTTTCAGAAACTCCAAAACCAGAGTTCGGGGTCCAGAGTTCCCTCATTCGTTGAGAGACAGTCCCGAGCGCTCTCCCGTTCACATAGAATTAGATGATCAGCCAGTAGCAATGCTTTGACCCCTGACTCCCCACTTACGATTCCCAGACACGGTGACTCGAGTTGACCTGTCAATCAAACTGAAGAGGTCAAGATGTCAAGTGGGAAATGTCACTATGGCAGTTCTTAAGCCAAGACGTGGTAGTATTCGATATTTGACATGATGCAGAATCTTGTTGGAAAATAGTCACCTTCAAATAGATCTTCAGAAGCTGGAATCGTATAATTATCAAGAACTGCCTTGCATTCTTCAAAATGGACAATACCTTTCAATATACATAGTTCCTAGTCCATGGGCACTTAAACAACTCCAAATCATTATTGAGGTACTAAACTTAACTGCACGTTTCAAGCAGTTTACATAAAAAAGCTTCTTGAGAAAAGCGCTAAACACGGATACTCTGAGAGGACCGACAGAAACGCAAAATACCAACTCATCACTAAAAATTACCTTATTCCACTCCTGGGTGCCCCAAGACAACCTCTCTCTGCTTCACATCGAACATCTTTTTCTTTGTTTGGCACTAAGAAATGGCTGCTTCTTGGGAACACGCGATCGAAAACCAAATTCATGTATTTTTCGCCGTGTAAGTACTCACTGAGGCATCCACTCCTGATTCTCGCCACTTGTTAATGATATTCACGGTCCTAAAACCGATATTTCGTAGTAATCCTTCTCAGACATCAGTTCTGTCTCTTCGAAGTTATTGTTTTGGAACCGCAGTTTTCACGATTGTTTTTAAATTTCATGTTTTTATAATAAGCTAAACCTTTTAGAACTGTCATTTTTTTTCAAGGTGTTGGAAGCAAAATATTTTGTTTTTGTCTGACCACATGGTTCTGGACTATTTGCTTGTTTGACACTTCATCTTAGAAGAGTTTGATGATTGAACGTCAAGCTATTTATACCTATTAAATGTCTTTTGGGCCGGAGTTATTTCAGAGTACCATTATCAGATTGAATATTTGTCACTATTAGTTTCGGAATGATTATCAGCTCTTTCGGCTTGATTACCTTCGAGTCTTCTTACGCTCATCCTTTTGGGACGCATAGTTTTATCAAAATGGGTCATCTTTGTAGCACATACCTTCTCAGTTGAGTTTTTAAAGTTCACAACATGAATATCTTCAAAATTTTATACATCTATAATTTCTTAATTTTCAGAAGACTTATCTGCATTTATGGCATATCATCTTCTCTAATTGCTACCATTATTATAAACTATATGTAGAACGTGTAGTTGTTGTAGGAGACCACATGGTCTCCGCTCACTAACTTTTATCAGAAAGTTTAAGATTATGGTGTGGCACGTCCTAATGTCGAAAAGCTTACTCTAGTAAATAAAACTATTCTTACGCTGACAAACATTTATTTACTGAACAACAAACATAAAAGAAGTTATACAGAAATGCACACGCTTAGTGCGTTGACAAGGTTCCGAGGACTCCTATTAGACAAGGGCAGCACTTGTATTATATAGATAAAGAACTTAACATAGTTTCAGTTTCGTATTAGTTACAATTATTTGTTGGTTGGTTTGTAGGTAACGCTAGATGGTACGGTCTAGATGTTCTCACTCTCTAGATTTAGGTAATCCACTTTACAAGTTGCATTAGCGCCACAAATGTATAAAAATGTGCTTTCTTTAAAAATGAGTTAAAGCGTGTTAAAATTGTTGCCGCTAAGGTATTGGCGACCATAGCTGCATTCGATGTTTCCGCGTCACCGCGGCAAAGTCGAAGGCAGTGGTTGCTAATCCTTAAGTGTTTGATCACTTATAGCCACATCGCTTATAAACAAAAGCAAAAATTTCCACCAGCACAAATCCTTGAGGGAGGATAACTGGCATAGATGGCGAGATTCGAAGTTCGTACTCTGGAGACATTATTTGCTTGCATCAAATATACCGACTATCTCGAAAGTAAACCAGAGTCCACAAATCGCTACTCTTTGGATCCGTTACGCTGTAGTACGACTTAATTTTAGCCAACCAACAAAACTAAACACGACCTTGTCAACCTTGTCAAATACCTGTTCAAAGTTAACCTGGACAAAGTTAGTGCATAAGGGACATTAGAAAGTTTAGTTAGATCTTCATTTGAAATGTCAACCTACATATATTTTTTGCAATTATAAGTAGTGCATATTTGGGATTTCAAAGTAATGTACAAATTATCATCATCACACATAAGAGTGCCTAGCTATGACAGGGTGATAAAATAAATCATTTGGCAAACAAAATACCATTTCCTTAGGCCTGCATTCTTTTACAACATCAGAGTGAAAATTTTCGCAATAATATTAGATATCATATGTATAAAACACAAAAGATTTTTTTCAACAGAAAATATTTCAATAATGTAACCAAACTTGGAATTTCACTATTTTCAAGGAAATCCCAAGTTCCAGCTTTATATGTAATACCATATATAGGTGTTGAATTTGATAATACTATACTTCATCATCGGGAAAATTTTCTAGTTTTTAGGAAAAAGTTAGTGCATAAGGGACATTAGAAAGTTTAGTTAGATCTTCATTTGAAATGTCGATGTCTTTACTAAACCAGTTTTCTTTCATGAGGTTGAGAGAAGAACCAACTAGTTAATATTTGCTAAAGTTTTGCGATGTTTTAAAAATATGAGCTAACTCTTGCAAATTTTTTTTAAACAGATAGTGATTACTCATCTCGTACCTCATGCTCCAATAGAGGGATCGGATGATCTAATTGTTTTATGGTTCTAGAATAATGCAGAATATGATGTTTGGGAGTGAGATTTCTTTGAATAAATAGGATTTTTGAAATTGGAGATAAATGAATAAATAATTTCTGATCCTTTATTTTTTGTAAGCATAAATGTTTCTAATAACCGTGTAACCTAATTGTTACGTGTAACCGTAATTTCCTAATAAATGCTGTCATCATCTAATTCATCTCCAATTATCAAAGGTAACAATCTCGTGAGGCACCACATTTGTGAAGCATTTTGTCCCGTTGGCTCAATAGGATTATTCAGTTGATCCCTAGTAATAGGGGATGTTCTTTTTTATGTCATCAACACAATAGTTAAAGCTTCGTATTCTGACATTAAGTGATGTCAGTGTGAACAAACCATCATCAATTAATTGCTTAAGAACGCACTTCAACTCTAACGACTCCCACCCTTCAAAAATATCATGTATACAATCGACAATAAGATTGTCAGTAACATGCCAATATTGCAATTGTTTCATATTTTTGATTTTTTTTATAAATCCTCATATCGCATTGATAATCACATTGATATGAAAGCTGAATATTATATCTATTATATCCTTTGATTTTTCATATCTATCTTAAAATTACTTGAATCCCCGTAGTAGTTCTAGCAACAGTTTAAACTTAATGTAACTGGAAACTTAACTGTAAAACTGGAGTTCATTAACTGTAAAAAAAAGTTTCAGAAATATCATCTTCAATCAACTACTGCGTGTTACACTATGTCAGAACAATAAAAAAACATGGTTGATTCATTCTTTTAAATAAAGGCATATTTATAATTCAACTTACACGAATTTTTATGCAGTGAATACCAATTTATAATAAGATAGAAATAATCACCAATACCTTTGGATAAACTCCATTGTTAGTGCTGTGTGTGCATTATATTCGATATTGAATACGAAGTAAGAGGAAAACAGAACCTTCCTTGCTGTGATAAAATTATCATGTGTAGTTATTTGAGTATCTATCATCATTGAGTACTCATTCGCAGTATAAAGATCACTTCCTGTAAAGTAATTAAAAAATTGCGCACACTAACAAAAATAAACTTATTACATATTCTACTTAAAACGGTACGGTGTTTAAAAAGATACTCTTCACCAACAAAATCAACATTTGACATGGGAATGGACCCTTATTTACAATTTATCAACAGATCACATTATGTTTTCAAAATGAAACTTGGGGAAAATATAGATAAGTTTAAAATCTATTTGTTGATTTTTTTAAGAATTAAAAAATTAAGAAAAAACATTTTTAGAAATTGGGGAGGGGGGCATAAAGACATACGGGATCGAAACAAAACAAGTAGGTTTGTAACAGAATCTGTCACTTAAATCGCTTCCACACAACAGTTGTGTTTAACAGGTAAAAAGGCGCCAAGCACAGCATTAATTTATATTAAACATTTTTATGCTAGATTTGGCTAGTTTCATTTATTTTATTTCGAAAATTCAATAATTATTACTTATCGTTTGCAAAAATCAATCTATATTTTAAAGAATAAGTATGTAATATTCATCGCTTTTAAATAGAATGAAAACATTTCATATCAACGTACAAAGAATCTCGTAGTGAAATGTGTTTGACGTCATTTCAAACTAATCGATGTCGCAAAAATAAATTTATTTTAATTTGTTGTCTAAAAGAATTAAAGTTTCTCGAGCGATTGGTGCGAATGACAATGGTGATTTAATTCCAATAAAAATGACTTCCTATGCTTTTTAAATGAGCATTAATTTTTTGCAGTTTTTTAAATAATTGAAGTACTTAGAATTCGAATTCATTTCTGAAATTTTCAATGTATTCTAATTTCGATGCGATGAATTTTTTGACGTATCACTCTTGCCTGTAGCATTTTTAGTTTGGGCTATGAAAGTGGGTGACGGACAGACGGACAGAACGATTATAATACCTTCCACTTTTTACGGTATAAACGTAGTGTGGAAGCTAAAAAGAAACATGGCACAGTAAAGCACCGTTTATACGACCTAAGTTATGTGTTATCAAGTTAGGTCCCGACTCTATATGTATATATATATGTAAGGTTTCCAAATACCTTAGACCATTTTTTTTAGTTTGTGATTTTTAAAATTCTGTGTGTACGGCCATAAAAAGAACTAACGTAAAAATATTTTACTTTACTAAAAACAAATTAAGTACTAAGTTGGATTTTTTTAATCGCATTACATTAACTTAAGATATTTATGTTGGAGAACAGGCATTTTAGCTAAAATCCTAGTCCTTGTCCCGGCGACCTATTTTATGGCTGCCATAGATTGCCTTAAACCATGATCGCGTAATGACGCGTTGATTTCTCAAGACGCCATTCTAAAAACGCGAAATCAGGTATGGTCGATCACGTGACCCTAAAGTGTGTATTCGACGAACATGCAAACCAAAACTGTTCTGAAATCTTCTAGAAGCGTGGGTTCGGCGGCATTTTTGAAATTTGTAAAAGTCATCACATCAGCATTATATTATGCTTTACTGTATTAATACATGTCATCAGCTTAATTTTTTTAAAGGAATGGGACTCGCATAATTTAATATGATAAGTTTCAAAATAAGTTATATAATACTAATACTCGCCGTTATAATCAGTAGAACGCGGGAAAACCAAAACAAGATCTTGTGATTCGAATTCGTTCCGATCCGATCGAATATGAACGTCGCCAATAGATCTCTTTCCACATTTGTCGACATATTGTAGTATTAGGCGATATCAAAAATATTTCAAATTTAATTATATAAATATATACAGTTTAGCCCGGTCATAAAAAAAAGTACTTTTTGATTTTTAATTAATAGCTGGATGCTGTACTAAAAATACTCCAAAGAAATATTTCTTAAAAACAACTATTTAATGTTCAGATTGCGATATGTGTATTTATAGTTCATTATCGCTACTAAGTTCTAGTATCATTATTACAAACTTTGTCGATATAGAAAAATCACTTATTTAAAATTCAATTGAAGCATGCTAAAATTTTTACCTCTAACGCTTGGCATACATGGGGTGACAGGACCAGTTACAAGACATGGAATCTTCGGCAAACGTTGCCACTCTTCCTGCAAGACGATGGCAAAAGTATTTTCGCTTCTCAGTGATTGGTTTGACACAAAACGTTGTTTTGACGTTGGTTTGACACATCCGGTAACGTCTTAATATAAGAGTGGCGATGTTTTTGATAAAAGATCACACATAGATGTTTTTGATAAAAGATCATACATAGTTGTATAAAAGTAGTAAATTTCTAAAAGTGTGATTAAATATTTTTATTTGAATATTAAAATTGTTTGGTAATTTTGTTTCGAAACAGAACAAAAAAAATCCTAATTCTAACTTTTAATTTTAATACCCAATTGAAATATTTTGTATGCAAAGTAGTCCATTATTTTTCTTTTCAAACAAAAATCTAGTATTATAAACTAGATTTTATATATTGAAAGCTCTGCAGGTATGACAAATTGATAATGTTGTAGAGTAACGTTTGAGAACTCTCTGTAAAATTGAAAAAAATACCATATTTAAAGTAGAGTTAAAGCTTATAATTGGTATATTTAGTGTATTGGCGACCATACAAGCATTTGATGTTTCCGTGCTACAGCGGTAAAGTCGAAGGCTGTAGTCGCCGATCCTAGAGTTCTTTAGCCACCAATAGCCCGTTGGTAAGCTTTAATGTTACCTAAAGAGCTTTTATTAAATTGATTGGTCATTTTTCCCTAGAAACTATCATTAGTCCAATTTAATGGTTAGGTATATTTTCTTGACAATAATCAGTATTTCGTTTTCTCTGATTAATTTACTCCGTGTAGGAAATATTTTTTTGTTAGCATAGTTATTGAGGTGTTTTAAAATTCGTACACATTAACATTATTTATACAGGGTGACAATTTATAGAAGCCTCGTTCAACTAACCATTATTCGTTTTGATACCTTTTTTTTAATATTGTTATTCTGTATATTTTATGCAATTCTAAAGAAATGATGTAGACAATAGTAAAAACATTACAAATTTTTAGTTCAAAACTGGCAGCATTTAATTTTTGAAATGTTAAAGGAGGATTCGGGAACGTTTTTGTAACTACTAACATAATTGTAGGTGTACATTTTTCAATTAAAAAATCAATTTTTTTAACTTACCCGTGGCGTTTGATTTTGGGAAAACGTAAGTATCATTATTTAATTTTAAATAATGAATAATCATTTCAAAATTCAAATCTGACGGTTCTTAATATTTTATGTAGTTTTTTACCTTTATATTAGTTAGTCAACATACTTGCTTCCGATGCACCCCTTAAAAAGTATCTGAAGTAGCGTAAAATATCTAAATAATTTCTATAGTTGTCAATCCTATTATGCTTCTATCCCATTCTAAATTTATTACTCATGAAACTCCCAACCGCCTAATATAACGGGTTTAGACATCCTATAGAGCGACATTTAGTATTTATTATTTAGAGATGGAGTAAAAAGCATATCAGCGGATATATTTTTTTGTGGGAGCGAAATTTGTTTTCCGTTGATATAAGCGTATCTAAAAGATTAAAAAAGTAATATACTATGCCCCGACAAATGTTTTTCCAATAATAAAAAATTAAATTTTTGGTTCAAAACTGATGGTACTATATACCAACAATAATATTATTTTTAAAAAAAACTGCAGATAGCATGAATTGGTAATATTGTATGGTGAATATTAAAGAACTATATGTAGAAGGTAAAAATGACCCATCTACTATTTAAAGTAGAGTTAAAGCTTATGAAGAATTGGTAACTCTAATGTATTGGCGACTATACCTGCATTTGATGTTTCCGTGCTACAGCGGTAAAGTCGAAGGCTGTAGTCGCCGATACTAGAGTTCTTTAGTCACCAATATTCCATTGGTAAGCTTTATTGTTACCTAAAGAGCTTCTACTTTGTTTTAAATAGATTGGTCATTTTCCCCTAGAAACTGTCATTAGTCAATGTCATGGTTAAGTATATTTTTCTTGACGATAATCAGTTTCGTTTCCCATTAACTGGTTAAGAAGGATTGTCAGTCCCATCGAGCTAATGCATTAGTTTTGGAATCACAACTTCCTCAAAAGTATGACTTTGCCATGTTAGCCCTTTTTCTCCAGGTATGGTAATCAACATAACATCGAAATGAAACAAATTTGAAACGAAAATGTTATCTAGTTATATAATTATATATTTTTGAAATTTTAAAATGTCTCAAATGCCCGGCAGATGGCGACACTATTTTAAAACATTATCAATGAATAATTAAATTAACGGATATTATTTTCTTTTCAATTTTGTTTTAAATTGATATTATGATGATTCCTATACCTGGTAAAAATTTTATAACATGACAAAGTAATTTTTTTACAAAAGTTGTAATTTCAAAACTAATGCATTAGCTCTATGGGACTGACAGTCCCTCTTAATTAAAGTAATGGTTTCCTTAAGATTACGGTGCCGTCATCCGCCAGATTCGTAACGGTTACGTATGACGTCACAGAAGCCTTTTACGTACAAATGTATGGCGATGGTTTCCTAACAAGTACACGTTAATCGTAACCGTAACGGATCTGTACCATCGTCACGGACGTTCTTGCTTTTCCGACTCTTCTTCACACGTTTTTTGGACACGTAACGGCTACTTTTGCGAGGGAAAATTGTTCGAAAATCTCAGTCGGCCTTTCTCTTCTGTTGCTATAGGATTCTTGTGGCGATTGTAGGGCTTCGAAACTAAATCTTCGCGCACATGATTTAAAACAAATTATCTTTGTTCGTAGATACCGACGTATGAGGGTATGGAAAGCCCCTTCAGTTGTCCTATGTTTGAAAATTTCCCTTTCCCTCTGCCGGCTACTTTTTAAATCCGATTCCTCATCCTCCATCAGTATTAGCAGAGCTAAATTTTCATAATCCAAGCTCATTTTTATATTGATTGAAGTTACGAACCGGCTAAATAATCACGATGTGTCGGTTTGTTTACGTTTGGATCGGTTGCGGATTACGTTTCTTCATTTCGAGGAAACCGCATTCGCCGTAAACATTACGATCGGAATTGTAGCGGAGCGAATCTGTGACGTCACGCGTAGAGTTACGGTGACGATGCCGTTATCTTAGGAAACCATTACTTTATACAGCGCAACCGATTAATCTGTGTTCGCATATGTATTGAGGTATTTCAAAATTCGTGTACGGTAACATTATTTTTAAAGGATGCCATTTTATAGAGGCCTCGTTCAACTATTCGTTTTGATGAATCTTTTAAAATTCTCATACTGTGTTTTTGTGCAGTTATATAGAAATGGTTTAGACAATAGTAAAAAAAAATATAGAAATTGTTTAGTTCAAAACCGGCAGTATTTATTTTGTTATGTTACAAAAGAGGATTCGGAAGCGTTTTTGCTACTAATACAATTGTAGGTGTAAATTTTTCAATTAAAAAATGTTTTGTTTAAACTTTCGTAATCCCAAATACAAATGCCACCGCGGATATGTTTCAGTATTTAACTTGGAAATAATGGCTAATCCTTTCCATATTCAAATCAGAAGCTTCTTAAAAAGTTGTTTTTGTTACCACTATAATTGTTAGTCACCATACTTGCTTCCGATGCGCCACTTAAAAAGTTTTTTTTTTGGCTGAGAGGTTAAACGTGTCCGCCTCGTAAGCCCAAGATCGCGGGTTCGAGCCCCGGCTGAGTCGTCGGATTTTCTGGATGGAAAAATCTTGGGCGCGCATGTCATATGATTATGTGGCATGTAAAAGATCCCTGGAGGGTCCATTTGGCTTGGGTTCTCTCGGCAAAAATTAAATCTCGGCCTACTTTAACATCCACAGAGAGCCAGATTCATTGTAATATGGGCGTCAAAATTGGTAGCGAGAGTCGCCTATATGGTGCCACAAAGAAATGGCTCTCAGTTCTGGGGAATATGCCGAGTCTGTAAAAGGCTTAACCGCCAATATTGCAGCCCCATTAGAGAAAAAAAAAACTTAAAAAGTAGCTGAAGTAGTTAAAAAATCTAAATTCTATGGCTGTCATTTTCATTATGCTTCTATCCCATTCTTAATATATTAGTTAGTCATGCTTCTATAGCAACTCCCAACTGCCTAATATAACGGGTGGAGACATTCTTTAGTAGGACATTTAGTATTTATTATTTAGAGATGGGGTAAAAAAAACATCAACGGATATATCTTTTTGTGTAGGAGCGAAATTTTTTTTGCGTTGGTTTAAGTTTATTTGAAAGATTAAAAAAAATTATACATGATTATAGTGATTATATCCGTACAGAAATGTTTTGCCAGCAGTAAAATTAAATTGTTTGTTCAAAACAGATGTTTCTAATATTATAAACTAGCATTTATATATTAAAAGCTCTGCAGGTATGACAAATTGAGTGTTGTAGGGTGACGATTACGAACTATCTGTAGAATCTAAAAAATGAGCCGTTTATTTACAGTAGAATTACAGCTTATAATTGGTGTCTGTAATGTACACTCTTAAAACAAACGAGCGGTTTTAACTCAGTCTGAGTTAATTTCCACTCCTTTCAGTGCCGAAAATGCACTTCTCCTATAGGAGTGAATTTCACTCTTTTTCGGAGTGGGTAAAAGAAATAAAAGAAAACAATCTGCGTCCTACACTCTTAAAACGAGTGGTTTTAACTCAGTCTGAGTTCATTTCCACTCCTTTCCGGTGCCGAAAATGCACTTCTCCTATAGGAGTGGATTTCACTCTTTTGTTTTAAGAGTGTATTAGCGACTATACCTGCATTCGATGTTTCCGTGCCACAGCGGTAAAGAGTCGAAGGCTGTAGTTGCCGATTCTAAAGTTCTTAGGTCAGCAATAGCCCGTTGGTAAGCTTTACTGCGACGTTGACCCAACGTAACCGCTTTCACCCTAATCTAAATGGATCCAGTCGTATTTCTGTACACTGTTAAAAATTTTGTGCTTGGTTTCACCATGATATTGGTTCCTAGTAGCTGCAACGGCTACACCGGTTGAACCATTTCTCAGGTTTTTGTTTCCAAATCCAGAAAATGGTTCACAAACACCGATAAAAAGGTGAAACATTTCACCATTCAGCCGTTGCAGCTACTATGAACCAATATCATGGTGAAACCTAGCACCAAAATTTTAACAGTGTAGCAAACGTCATAAAGTCCGATTTCTAAACTACATATATTTTTTCTAGTAAATAGTCTGTTTTTTTACTCTAAGTGGTCCAATTACAATAGAACAGATCATTTCGTGTGAACAAAAATGTTTCACATATTTATTGACACATTCCTTTAAAACTACGTATGCGGTTATTTTTTTTATAAAATTCGTCAATTTTACAGATTTTATTTAAGCATTTGAAAAACAAGTTATAAAAACAAGTTTTTAATATGAATAACTAAATATCAAATGAGTCCAATGTTAAATCGAACACTCGACAGCAAAATATAACCTTATCTTTCCCGTTTTGTTCATTTTTTTTATCGTTCTATAAGCAATATATTGGAGCAACGATATTGGTATTCATTGAGTAAGTGCTAAGTAGTGAACATTTGATTAAATAATTTAGTAATTAAGTATTGTAGATTAATACTTAAACTTATCTAGTGAGAAGAGAATGTCACGCATTTAATTTGGATAATGACCTTTTTTTTTATTCCTGAAAACTGAATTGTAAATTTAATTTAACATCTGCTATTTATTCATAAAAAAAATTAATGCTGTGCCGTTTTCTTTAATAAGCTATCGAAAAATCTCATCGAGATTCATAAAGACTAAATTTTTATCAATTTAGGGTAAATAATACCCAAGTGACATACATTTTAATGGGTTTTTTCGTAATTTCTGGCAATGTTAACACAAGACAAAAAAAAAAACTAAAACGACCAATTTAAGAACTAAAATAGCCTATTTTCCTGTTACTTAAATACTAACTGAAATTCTAATCAGGAAAAAACTAGGTTTATAACAGTAAATATCATCAACAATCGTTTCTACACTTGATTTTCACACATTAGAAAAAAAATCGCTAAACGCAGCATCCAGCTATAATTTAAACTTCTAAAAGCCAAAATCAACTATTTTCCTTAATAGTCTTTCACAAATAACCTAATATTATTTATCGTCTGCTCGTTTTCGAAGAATAATTACATATTTATTAATAACAAAAATAATGAAACTACTCCAAACTACATTAAAAAAATAAATGTAAATTAAAACTACGCAGAATTGTATGCAAAAAATATGCCTTGCCGCTTTCTTGGTAAACAATTAATGAACAATCAAAGAATCACATTGTGCTACATTTTATGACGTAATTCCAAAATGATTCGAAAAAATTATTTTGCTTCAAATATTTTTTAAGTTTCTCATGCCATTGTTGATTTGGAAACAGTGATTTAAATGACTCAAAATTGAATTTCAATGCTATTTCAATGGGAAATTCGCCGACAGATAGTAGATTTATGTCCGTCCGGACGTACAGATAGTCGGACAAAAAGTATGAAAGTTGGGTCTCTGAGGTCATAGCTTTCTAACAAAAAAAGAATTTTTAAGATCCGAATGATAGAACCGATTTTGGAAGGGGGGTACGGACAGACGGACAGACAGACGGACATCGACCGCATGTCAATACCTACTTTTTCATTTTTTTTAATTCTTTCGAATTAAAAAAAAGTAGGCTAAACATTTACTAATTAAATTGCAAACAGAGAGGGCTCGTTTAATATATTTTTTACTGATTAGTGGGATATTCTCTTACGTTCACCAACCGTAAGTAGCTATACGTAAAATAAGCTAAGTATTCTCTGTATTTTGTTATGAAGTTTATACTGCTTCTTCCAGATTTATGTAGTTTCGTTCACCTAAATTTCTTAACATGCAGTATTATTTGAGATATAAAGATAAAATAGGCCATATTAGTTTTCAGTAACCGTTTATAGAACAGTTTCGACACATATATCTCTTAGTATAATAAATTTCAGACACAATGTTCAATGCATTCTAAGATAAATATCCCTTGTGTAGCTCTAGTGCGACTTTAAAACAAACTAAACCTATTGCTAAGGTATACTCAGTTGTAAAAGTAGTAAATTTCGAAAAGAAAGATTAAATATTTGCATTTGAATATTAAAATTGTTTGGTAATTTTGTTTCGAAACGGAACAAAAAAATCATAAGTCTAACTTATAATTTTAATATCTAATTGAAATATTTTGTATGCAAAGTAGTCCATTATTTTTCTTTTCAAAACGAAAAAAATCTAACTTTATAATTTAAAAAAATATTTAAAAAATCATTTGAGTAGCAACGGCGTGCCATTTTACTGTTAGAAACAATTCAAAGGAAAGAAAATTAAGTAGTTGTTCCATTTTTGGCTAAAATTTAAAAGATTCGTTTACCTTTACATAAATTAATTATATATGTCAGTAGAATTGAATATTAGGTAAAAATTCTTTATTACAAAACGTTCTTAAATTCTCATAGTATTAAAAAAAAATTAATATTGTCGAATTTGAATCATCTTTTCATTTATCAATCTTTTTTAAATAATTACTATATATGCACAGAATTTTTAAAATTTGTAAATTGAAAATGTAAATTAATAGTTATTAAAATTCCATCTTATAAATTAACAGAACCAAAAACATTTAACTGTTAAAAATAACACATTGAGCAATTGACCTAAAACATTATACAAAGATTTAGTTTCTCGATTAGTAATAGTTACCTTTAAAATGATTTTGTGATTTGGTAGTTTTTTCGGTAGTTTGTCAGTTCTAAAACAACCGAAATAGATATATGGGAACTGTTTACTTAATAATTTAGATTCCAACTGTTTTTTGATCGCTAAAGAATCACCAATGTAGCTAGTGTTGAAGAGCGAAAAAGTGAAAAGAGCGAAAAATAAATATAAGTATAAAAATTCTACCTCATCTACCGTAAAATCAAGCATTACTTTTTATGTCTATACTACATAGTTTAGGCAGTGGTAGAAATAAAAACATAGTTTAAAACCATGTTAAGCTTTATTAAATTTTTACCGTTGTGTAGAATTGCTAAAGTTCTACGGCTATTATTATAAACTATCTGCAGAATATAGAAAAATGACTAATTTAAAATTGAGTTGAAGCGTGTTTAAATTAGTCTCTAAGGTATTGGCATCCATAGCTGTATGCTTCGATGTTCCCGCGTTACAGCGGCCAAGTCGGAGGCAGTGGTTGCCAATCCTAAAGTGTCTTGGTCACCAATAGCCATGTGTAAACTTGAGTATGACTTTAATTCAATGTTACATAAAGAGTTTCTACCCTATTCTAAATTTAGTCATTTTTCTAAAGCATTCGTCGTCATGCTAATTTCGTGGTTAGGGATATTTGTCTGGACAATATTATTATTTTTTCTTTTAAGTTGTTAGATTACAACAAAATAAGTTTGAGCTAAAAGAAATTTTTGTTCAATTTTTATTGACGCATTATTACAAAAATGCCATAAACTTTAAATTTATTAATATATTTTTACGCAGCTCTTGGTAATTATACAGAATTGATTTAGACAATCACAAAACAAAAAGTCAAATTTTTAGTTTAAATGTCGGCAGTATTAATTTTTTTAAATGTCACAGAAGGTGGATTCAGAAACGGTTTTATAACTACTTAGTAATATAATTGTTAGCCTATATTTTTCAATTTAAAAAAGCGGAATAAAAAAAAATTTTAAATTTCGTAACCCCAAATATAAATGCCGCGGATAGGTTTCATTAATTTATTTGAAGGTTGTGGCTAACTAAAATACAGAACAGAAGCTTCTTAAAAAATGGGTTGTGTTTGTTACCATTATATTTGTTAGTTACCATACTTGCTTCCGATGCGCCACTTAAAATCTTAATTCTATGGTTGCCGTTCCCATTATGCTTTATCCCATTCCAAATATATTAGTCAACCCCCAACTGCTCAATATCATGGGTGTAGAAATTCTTTAGTCAGACATTTATAATTATCTAGAGATGGGGTAAGAAAATAAACATCAACGGATATACTTTTTATGTAGGAGCGAAATTTGGTTTGCGTTGGTATAAGCGTATTTAAAAGATAAAAAAAAATCCCATACATAATTACATATATGTCCATACAGAAATGTTCTGCCAGTAGTAAAAATATTTTTTTTGTGTTCAAAACCGATGCTTAAAAAAAATCTTCAGATATGACGAATCGGTACTGTTGTAAAGTGACGATTAAGTTTAGTTTAGTTAAAATTAGTTTAGTTTAAATTATCGTCGCCCTAGAGCTACACGAGGGCTATAGGTGATGGGCGTCGTATTTTATAACCACAGTCAAGTGACGATTTATTTAAAGTAAAGTTAAAGCTTAAGCTTGGTATCTCTAATGTATTGGCGACTATACCTCTGCCGTGGGCAGATAAACTGCAGTAATCGCAACAATGAGTTGTACCATTTTCGCTCTGAAAATTTTTTTTTCCAGTATGTTTTCTTAAAGGTTAGGTTAATTGAGTGCTTGCAACAATGGCCCAAGTCATTATGGAAGTTACTGCAGTTTACCTGCCCACGGCAGACCTGCTTTCGATGTTTCCGTGCTACAGTGGTTAAGTCGAAGGCTGTAGTCGTCGATCCTAGAGTACTTTAAAGCTTACCTACGGGCTATTGATGACTAATATTACCTAAAGAGCTTTTACTTTATTTTAAATAGATTGGTCATTTTTCTTAGAAATTGTCATTAGTCCAAATTCATGGTCCTGATATATTTTTCTTGACAATAATAAATAGCCCTCGTGCAGCTCTAGTGCGACGATATTTCAAACTAACCTAACCTTGACAAGTTTTTAATTTTCTATTAACTGGTTAATTACTCTGTGTAGGAAATGTATTTTTTTTTGTTTGCATATATATTTGAGGTATTTTAAAATTCGTGTAAGGTACATTATTTATACAGGGTGGAATTATATAGGCCTCGTTCAACTATTCGTTTTGTTACATCTCGTTCGTTCAACACTAGTTACATTGGGGCGTCTTTTGAAATTGTTCATTCTGTATATTATACAATTTTATAGAAATGATTTTGTCAATGGCAAAAAAATTATTGAATTTAAGTTAAATTCCAACTATATTTAGGTGTTTTTTTAATTTTACAGGAGGAAGATTTAAGAACGTTTTTTAAAAAAATTATTTATGCATTTTTTACTTAATGTTTAATTCTACATACAAATATGAATAAGTTGAATGTAAACTAACTCTTTCAAATTTTAGTCAAATTGAATAAGTACTAAATTTTCATTTGTCGCTACTACTCAATTGGTTTTAAAATATTAGTTTTTAACTATTTAAAAACTTTGTGATGTTTTTGTTTCCAAACGAATCAATAAAAATTAATGAGCTGTTTAGCATAAAAAAAACTTTCAATTAAGTATTCAAATTAGAGAGCACTGAATACTTTTTTTTTGGTTCTTCAAATTCCAAAAAAGAATTACCAAACAAATTTAATACTAAATAAGGCAGACTTTATCCCACTTTCAAATTTCTTTTGCATAAATATTGTTTAAATGTCAAATAAATTTTGCAACAGATAACGAACATTAATAACTTTTAAGAAAGAAAAGGATTTTTAATAGTCATATTGACTTAATATAAGAATTACATGTGTTAGTCAAACTTATTTTCTGAGGCGCATAAAACTATTGTAGTGGCGGTTCTAAGTGGAAGCTATTGTTACATATTTACTCGTTTAGCTTCTATACTACGTTTATAACAAAGAATGGAAGGAATTATAATCGTTCAATCCATCAATCTGTCACACACTTTCACAATATCAACTACTATTCCCAAGGCAAAATAGCGGTACGTCAAATTGAAGCAAAACAAAGGACTGTCTATATTCCAAATTTCAGTAAGTTTAATTGGAAGTATATTTATGTTACCGTTAAAACCCGAAATCAGTTAAAACTAGAATTAACTAGTGAGAACTAGTTTTAACTGGAGTCATTAGTTAAAAATAGTTTCCACTAGCTAAAACTAGACCTTCTTAGATAATATTAATTTTGACCAATTGCATTGGTTAAAACTAGTTGTAATTGGCAAAAACTAGAATTATCTGACATGATTCAGATAAAAGTAAAGATCTTCCACTTTGCTGCATTAATTAAACATGAATCCATTATTAAATGTTTTTTGAAAAGAGGAATTTTATAATCGTATTACGATAATGTAGTCCTTAAAAAAACGCATTATACCGTTCTTAAAGGAGTCTTCCAATAATCATAACGCCTTCATTGCATTTCAGCAATAATTCGAAAAACTAAACCAAACCTAATTATCCTAAATCGCGTTATTTTCAGTTAATTCTATGATATCTAATAGAGTAATAGGTTTTTTCATAGTTAAATCTAGTTTGAAACAATCTATTTTGCTAAAACCAGTATTAGCTGGGGATGACTGATTTTAGCTAGTGGAAACTAGTTTTAACTAATGGTCTCAGTTAAAACTAGTTCCCACTAGTTAATTCTAGTTCTTGCTGATTTCGGGTTTTAACGGAAACATTTACAATTAAAACTAACAAATTTAATACCATTTAAATAACAGTAGAATTTATATTTTTTGCATTAAATCAACTTTTGCATGAAAATCTAGTTTCACATTTCAGCGTTTATTAACGTATAATTGCATAAATACATCAAAATATAAATTATTTTATGTGTTTTTTTTGTTTCTGTTTTTCATAAGGCATTTAAAATAAAACCATTGATAGTTTATTTGAAACTGATAGATTATTTGTTCGGAAATTGTGAATCATTGTTGGAAAAAATATTTCTCTAACAATGAATATTTTTTCAGAATAATTCCTTTTTATCCTGATTCATTTAATATATATTTTGGATTTGAATGGCCACAGAATTTTTTTAAAGGTTCGAAGTAAACAAAAGTATATATAAATTAACATTTCCGCAGTTATTTTAAACAACTTTGTTTTTGAGATTCGTCACTAGATAGCAGCAGTAAATTAAATCGTGTGCAATATTTTAGCAATCCATCTTAAATTGTATTCAATTTATTTTTGTTAACAAATTATATAGAAATGATTTGTAGTTTTTTAAAAAAAATAACTTAAATCTAACGTGTCAAACCTCCTAATGAATTATTACCCCTAATTACCCTGAAATGAATATTCCATTGGGAAAATATAACTACCACATTCTTAAAAATATTTTAAACAATGCTTTGTTAGTAGATGGCGACACCATCTTTAATGTTTTCAGCCTTATTCCTTTAAATCTTCTAAAAATGTTTTTGGATGGTTTATCCCATAGATATCATTAGTTAAAGTATTAGATTGGCAGATTTACGTGAACTCCCAATGCTAACGACGGGACGCGCATGGAGGCCAAATAAGGGGGCAAAATGGCCAGTGTTGCTGCCACTTTAAGGAGAAAAATACCACGAAAAAATACCATTTAATTCTAAAATTACAAAAAAAATCGTAAAAATACTAGCTGCATTTTGGAATCTTTTTAGTGACTTTAAATCCTTTTCTAGTATTTTTTTTTTGTAATTTTAGAATTAAATGGTATTTTTTCATAGTATTTTTCTCTAAGTGGCAGCAACACTGGCCATTTTGCCCCCTTATTTGGCCTCCATGCGCGTCCCGTCGTTAGCATTGGAGGTCACGTAATCTGCCAATCTAATACTTTAACTATGATATCTATGGTTTGTACCGTAACCAATAATGCCTTAGTTTTGAAATCCTAACTTCTTTGAATTCATTGTTATGCTATGTATTTTTTCATTGGGAATGAACATAGTAATAACAAAATAAAACAACTTTGAAGGGAAAATTATCATCCGTTTATTTAATTATTAATTGATAAAATTTAAAAATGTCGATGTCCTGTCGATACTCATGATCATTTAAAAACATCATAAATTAATAACCAGAAAATTTTTCCTTTAAAATTTATTTTGCTGATATGATTTTCTTTTTTCATACCTAGTGAAAAAGTATTTAGTTGAAAAGCAATACTTGACCAGATCCGATTTTTAAAATAATGCTTTAAGTCTATAGTGTGCCATCCATCGTAGTCTTGTAATGAAAACAAAATTAGATCGAAGAATGTGCTTGTTACTCTATGGGATTTTCGAAAAAGAAACTACTTTCCTGATACAGGTGTTGGACCAAACAATACATAATATGCAATTTTTACATTTTTTTTTTTTACAAATTCTCGTTAACTAATAATTTTAGAATTGTGTCATGCTTTTGATGACTTATAACACTTGTTACGGAACACCTTTTCGTCCATATGTAATTGAATGGTAAGTAAAATGGCATCAATGGTAAAAAAAAAAACATAAAAATCCGTAAAAAAAATTGTCCTTCTAGAGACATATTTTTCAAAACATAAGCTAAACTTCAGTAAAATAACTGATATTTATGCAGAATATTAATACTGTATGCTAAATGTTTTACGATTTATATTTTAATTATATTCTATAATAACATTTTAATGATTTAAAAAATAAGGCAGTAGGTCTACGAGACTTGATCATAAAAAGGAAAAATTTCCATTGCAAATCCCTACATAATGACTAAGAGTATATCTAGAAAAAATAAGTAAATGTACTTTAAAGTTAGCATGCCATTCAAGAATCTAAAATAAAGTTTTTCAGAAGAAGAAAAGTTAAACCATTTGTTAGGTTTTTAAATTATGGACAACGAATCCCGTTGCTCCCTCCAACTTGACCTTGTCTTAAAAATTTTCCAACTTCACAATGTGATAACTCATACTGATATCAGGAAAAATGATACTACGCTAAAACTTCCCGAAATTCATAAAATAAGTAATATCCTAGCTTTTCAACTATATGATGCGATTTTAATTTACAGCAGAATATACCTGCTGTACATTAATTTTGAATATTTTTATGTGCATATTTTAAATACAAACTTCCTTGGTTAAAAATTTATCAATATAGAAAGCATAAGTAATTTATTGCTTAATTACAAGATTATACAAAATTCTTAATAGATATCGCAAAGCGAAGAGTGACATTGGTCAAGCAACTATTTTTCAAGAGAATAATTCAAATTGATGAAGTTTCTTTATAAAAAAAATTTTAATGACGGATCTATACTTACAGCAACTTAGCTGCTGTAGAGATAGGTAGGTTGTACTTTTCCGGCTATATTTTTTTCTAGTCTTCATCGGAGCTTAAACGCAGATCGTAAATAAAAAAAACCTGGTCAAGTGAAAAAGATTGACCCCCTGAGTGGGCACCCAACACAACTTTCGAGCGACATCGTACGCTAAGCGGCGTTAGGACTTTCGACTCCCCAGATTTAACAATCACGTATGTCGCAGTGTACTTAGGAAAAATACAGTTAAACACACATCACAAACATCTATGCTTAGACGCCGGAATTCAAACACGGTACTAAATGAATTTCTGAGGTCGATAATTTCAAATTATATGCTATTTGTCATATAAGTATGCATGTCAGTGTGTTGCTATGAGGTGTTGGTTCAGTGGGAGGTTTTGTTTTCAATTACATGAGGAAAAAACTTATTAAATTTTGTCTTAACATTTTAGCTTCCACACTACGTTTATAACGTAAAAAGTGGAAGGTATTATAATCATTCTGTCTGTCCGTCGCCCACTTTCATAGCCCAAACTTCAAATGCTACAGACAAGTGTGATACGTCAAAAAAAATTCAGCCCTACGAAATTATTGAATGCCCTAGAATACATTGAACATTTCAAAAAAGAATTCGAATTCGAAGTACTTCATTTATTTAAAAAAAACTGATTTAAAGACTGAAAAATTTAATGCTCATTTAAAAAGCATAGGAAGCCATTTTTATTAGAATTAAATCACCATTGCCATTCGCAACAATCGCTCGAGAAACTTTAATTCTTTTAGACAAATTAAAATAAATTTATTTTTGCGACATCGATCAGTTTGAAATCACGTCAAATATATTTCACTACGAGATTCATTGTATGTTGATATGAAATATTTTCATTCTATTTAAAAGCGAGGAATATAACATTTATTCTTTGAAATATAAATTAATTTTTGCAAACGATAAGTAATAATTATTGAATTTTCGAAATAAAATAAAAGAAACTAGCCAAATTTAGCATGTAAAATCTATAGCAACTCCCAACTGCCTAATATAACGGGTGGAGACATTCTTTAGTAGGACATTTAGTATTTATTATCTAGAGATGGGGTAAAAAAACATTAACAGATATATCTTTTTGTGTAGGAGCGAAATTTGTTTTGCGTTGGTTTAAGTTTATTTGAAAGATTAAAAAAAATTATACATGATTATAGTGATTATATCCGTACATAAATGTTTTTCCAGCAGTAAAATTAAATTGTTTATTCAAAACAGATGTTTCTAATATTATAAACTAGCATTTATATATTAAAAGCTCTGCAGGTATGACAAATTGAGTGTTGTAGGGTGACGATTACGAACTATCTGTAGAATCTAAAAAATGAGCCGTTTATTTACAGTAGAATTACAGCTTATAATTGGTGTCTGTAATGTATATTAGCGACTATACCTGCATTCGATGTTTCCGTGCCACAGCGGTTTAGAGTCGAAGGCTGTAGTTGCCGATTCTAAAGTTCTTAGGTCAGCAATAGCCCGTTGGTAAGCTTTACTGCGACGTTGACTCAACGTAACCGCTTTCACCCATTTGAAGCAGGGCTGTCAGGTTTTCGAGCTACTGCGCATCACATACTGGCACTGACGTATCCCAAGATGCACCGCTCTAGCCTGCTTCATTTGTGCGCTACTGCGCATATACATGGACCTCTCTCTTCTCTTTCCTACCTCTATGCTTTCACCCTAATCTAAATGGATCCAGTCGTATTTCTGTAGCAAACGTCATAAAGTCCGATTCCTTAACTACATATATTTTTTCTAGTAAATAGTCTGTTTTTTTACTCTAAGTGGTCCAATTACAATAGAACAGATCATTTCGTGTGAACAAAAATGTTTCACATATTTATTGACACATTCCTTTAAAACTACGTATGCGGTTATTTTTTTTATAAAATTCGTCAATTTTACAGATTTTATTTAAGCATTTGAAAAACAAGTTATAAAAACAAGTTTTTAATATGAATAACTAAATATCAAATGAGTCCAATGTTAAATCGAACACTCGACAGCAAAATATAACCTTATCTTTCCCGTTTTGTTCATTTTTTTTATCGTTCTATAAGCAATATATTGGAGCAACGATATTGGTATTCATTGAGTAAGTGCTAAGTAGTGAACATTTGATTAAATAATTTAGTAATTAAGTATTGTAGATTAATACTTAAACTTATCTAGTGAGAAGAGAATGTCACGCATTTAATTTGGATAATGACCTTTTTTTTTATTCCTGAAAACTGAATTGTAAATTTAATTTAACATCTGCTATTTATTCATAAAAAAATTAATGCTGTGTCGTTTTCTTTAATAAGCTATCGAAAAATCGCATCGAGATTCATAAACACTAAATTTTTATCAATTTAGGGTAAATAATACCCAAGTGACATACATTTTAATGGTTTTTTTCGTAATTTCTGGTAATGTTAACACAAGACAAAAAAAAAACAAAAAACGACCAATTTAAGAACTAAAATAGCCTATTTTCCTGTTACTTAAATACTAACTGAAATTCTAATCAGGAAAAAACTAGGTTTATAACAGTAAATATCATCAACAATCGTTTCTACACTTGATTTTCACACATTAGAAAAAAAATCGCTAAACGCAGCATCCAGCTATAATTTAAACTTCTAAAAGCCAAAATCAACTATTTTCCTTAATATTCTTTCACAAATAACCTAATATTATTTTTCGTCTGCTCGTTTTCGAAGAATAATTACATATTTATTAATAACAAAAATAATGAAACTACTCCAAACTACATTAAAAAAATAAATGTAAATTAAAACTACGCAGAATTGTTCTTAGAAATTGTCATTAGTCCAAATTCATGGTCCTGATATATTTTTCTTGACAATAATAAATAGCCCTCGTGCAGCTCTAGTGCGACGATATTTCAAACTAACCTAACCTTGACAAGTTTTTAATTTTCTATTAACTGGTTAATTACTCTGTGTAGGAAATGTATTTTTTTTGTTTGCATATATATTGAGGTATTTTAAAATTCGTGTAAGGTAACATTATTTATACAGGGTGGAAATTTATATAGGCCTCGTTCAACTATTCGTTTTGTTACATCTCGTTCGTTCAACACTAGTTACATTGGGGCGTCTTTTGAAATTGTTCATTCTGTATATTATACAATTTTAAAGAAATGATTTTGTCAATGGCAAAAAAAATTATTGAATTTAAGTTAAATTCCAACTATATTTAGGTTTTTTTTTAATTTTACAGGAGGAACGTTACAGAACAGGAGGAATTTAAGAACTTTTTAAAAAAATTATTTATGCATTTTTTACTTAATGTTTAATTCTACATACAAATATGAATAAGTTGAATGTAAACTAACTCTCTCAAATTTTAGTCAAATTGAATAAGTACTAAATTTTCATTTGTCGCTACTACTCAAGTGGTTTTAAAATATTAGTTTTTAACTATTTAAAAACTTTGTGATGTTTTTGTTTCCAAACGAATCAATAAAAATTAATGAGCTGTTTAGCATAAAAAAAACTTTCAATTAGGTATTCAAATTAGAGAGCACTGAATACTTTTTTTTGGTTCTTCAATTTCCAAAAAAGAATTACCAAACAAATGTAATACTAAATAAGGCAGACTTTATCCCACTTTCAAATTTCTTTTGCATAAATATTGTTTAACGCATTGTTATTTATAATTGTTAAACGCATTATACCGTTCTTAAATTAGTCTTCCAATAATCATAACGCCTTCATTGCATTTCAGCAATAATTCGAAAAACTAAACCAAACCTAATTATCCTAAATCGCGTTATTTTCAGTTAATTCTATGATATCTAATAGAGTAATAGGTTTTTTCATAGTTAAATCTAGTTTGAAACAATCTATTTTGCTAAAACCAGTATTAGCTGGGGATGACTGATTTTAGCTAGTGGAAACTAGTTTTAACTAATGGTCTCAGTTAAAACTAGTTCCCACTAGTTAATTCTAGTTCTTGCTGATTTCGGGTTTTAACGGAAACATTTACAATTAAAACTAACAAATTTAATACCCTTTTAAATAACAGTAGAATTTATATTTTTTGCATTAAATCAACTTTTGCATGAAAATCTAGTTTCACATTTCAGCGTTTATTAACGTATAATTGCATAAATACATCAAAATATAAATTATTTTATGTGTTTTTTTTGTTTCTGTTTTTCATAAGGCATTTAAAATAAAACCATTGATAGTTTATTTGAAACTGATAGATTGTTTGTTCGGAAATTGTGAATCATTGTTGGAAAAAATATTTCTCTAACAATGAATATTTTTTCAGAATAATTCCTTTTTATCCTGATTCATTTAATATATATTTTGGATTTGAATGGCCACAGAATTTTTTTAAAGGTTCGAAGTAAACAAAAGTATATATAAATTAACATTTCCGCAGTTATTTTAAACAACTTTGTTTTTGAGATTCGTCACTAGATAGCAGCAGTAAATTAAATCGTGTGCAATATTTTAGCAATCCATCTTAAATTGTATTCAATTTATTTTTGTTAACAAATTATATAGAAATGATTTGTAGTTTTTTAAAAAAAATAACTTAAATCTAACGTGTCAAACCTCCTAATGAATTATTACCCCTAATTACCCTGAAATGAATATTCCATTGGGAAAATATAACTACCACATTCTTAAAAATATTTTAAACAATGCTTTGTTAGTAGATGGCGACACCATCTTTAATGTTTTCAGCCTTATTCCTTTAAATCTTCTAAAAATGTTTTGGGATGGTTTATCCCATAGATATCATAGTTAAAGTATTAGATTGGCAGATTACGTGACCTCCAATGCTAACGACGGGACGCGCATGGAGGCCAAATAAGGGGGCAAAATGGCCAGTGTTGCTGCCACTTTAAGGAGAAAAATACCACGAAAAAATACCATTTAATTCTAAAATTACAAAAAAAATCGTAAAAATACTAGCTGCATTTTGGAATCTTTTTAGTGACTTTAAATCCTTTTCTAGTATTTTTTTTTTGTAATTTTAGAATTAAATGGTATTTTTTCGTAGTATTTTTCTCTAAGTGGCAGCAACACTGGCCATTTTGCCCCCTTATTTGGCCTCCATGCGCGTTCCGTCGTTAGCATTGGAGGTCACGTAATCTGCCAATCTAATACTTCAACTATGATATCTATGGTTTGTCCCGTAACCAATAATGCCTTAGTTTTGAAATCCTAACTTCTTTGAATTCATTGTTATGCTATGTATTTTTTCAATTGGGAATGAACATAGTAATAACAAAATAAAACAACTTTGAAGGGAAAATTATCATCCGTTTATTTAATTATTAATTGATAAAATTTAAAAAATGTCGATGTCCTGTCGATACTCATGATCATTTAAAAACATCATAAATTAATAACCAGAAAATATGTTCCTTTAAAATTTATTTTGCTGATATGATTTTCTTTTTTCATACCTAGTGAAATAGTACTTTAGTTGAAAAGCAATACTTGACCAGATCCGATTTTTAAAATAATGCTTTAAGTCTATAGTGTGCCATCCATCGTAGTCTTGTAATGAAAACAAAATTAGATCGAAGAATGTGCTTGTTACTCTATGGGATTTTCGAAAAAGAAACTACTTTCCTGATACAGGTGTTGGACCAAACAATACATAATATGCAATTTTTACATTTTTTTTTTTTACAAATTCTCGTTAACTAATAATTTTAGAATTGTGTCATGCTTTTGATGACTTATAACACTTGTTACGGAACACCTTTTCGTCCATATGTAATTGAATGGTAAGTAAAATGGCATCAATGGTAAAAAAAACATAAAAATCCGTAAAAAAAATTTCCTTCTAGAGATATTTTTCAAAACATAAGCTAAACTTCAGTAAAATAACTGATATTTATGCAGAATATTAATACTGTATGCTAAATGTTTTACGATTTATATTTTAATTATATTCTATAATAACATTTTAATGATTTAAAAAATAAGGCAGTAGGTCTACGAGACTTGATCATAAAAAGGAAAATTTTCCATTGCAAATCCCTACATAATGACTAAGAGTATATCTAGAAAAAATAAGTAAATGTACTTTAAAGTTCGCATGCCATTCAAGAATCTAAAATAAAGTTTTTCAGAAGAAGAAAAGTTAAACCATTTTGTTAGGTTTTTAAATTATGGACAACGAATCCCGTTGCTCCCTCCAACTTGACCTTGTCTTAAAAATTTTCCAACTTCACAATGTGATAACTCATACTGATATCAGGAAAAATGATACTACGCTAAAACTTCCCGAAATTCATAAAATAAGTAATATCCTAGCTTTTCAACTATATGATGCGATTTTAATTTACAGCAGAATATACCTGCTGTACATTAATTTTGAATATTTTTATGTGCATATTTTAAATACAAACTTCCTTGGTTAAAAATTTATCAATATAGAAAGCATAAGTAATTTATTGCTTAATTACAAGATTATACAAAATTCTTAATAGATATCGCAAAGCGAAGAGTGACATTGGTCAAGCAACTATTTTTCAAGAGAATAATTCAAATTGATGAAGTTTCTTTATAAAAAAAATTTTAATGACGGATCTATACTTACAGCAACTTAGCTGCTGTAGAGATAGGTAGGTTGTACTTTTTCCGGCTTTATATTTATTTCTAGTCTTCATCGGAAGCTTATAACGCAAGATCGTTACATAAAAAAAAACCTGGTCAAGTGAAACAAGATTGACCCCAAATGAGTGGGCACCCAACAGCAACTTTCGAGCGACATCGTACGCTAAGCGGCGTTAGGACTCCCCAGATTTAACACACGACCCCAGTGTACTTAGGAAAAATACAGTTAAACACACATCACAAACATCTATGCTTAGACGCCGGAATTCAAACACGGTACTAAATGAATTTCTGAGGTCGATAATTTCAAATTATATGCTATTTGTCATATAAGTATGCATGTCATGTGTGCTATGAGTGTTGGATCAGTGGGAGGTTTTGTTTTCAATTACATGAGGAAAAAACTTATTAAATTTTGTCTTAACATTTTAGCTTCCACACTACGTTTATAACGTAAAAAGTGGAAGGTATTATAATCATTCTGTCTGTCCGTCGCCCACTTTCATAGCCCAAACTTCAAATGCTACAGACAAGTGTGATACGTCAAAAAAATTCAGCCCTACGAAATTAGAATACATTGAACATTTCAAAAAAGAATTCGAATTCGAAGTACTTCATTATTTAAAAAAAACTGATTTAAAGACTGAAAAATTTAATGCTCATTTAAAAAGCATAGGAAGCCATTTTTATTAGAATTAAATCACCATTGCCATTCGCAACAATCGCTCGAGAAACTTTAATTCTTTTAGACAAAATTTAAAAATTTATTTTTGCGACATCGATCAGTTTGAAATCACGTCAAATATATTTCACTACGAGATTCTTTGTATGTTGATATGAAATATTTTCATTCTATTTAAAAGCGAGGAATGTTACATATTTAATCTTTGAAATATAAATTAATTTTTGCAAACGATAAGTAATAATTATTGAATTTTCGAAATAAAATAAAAGAAACTAGCCAAATTTAGCATGTAAATGTTTAATATAGAATTAATGCTGTGTTTGTCGCACCTGTTAAACATAACTGTGTGGAGGAGTGACAGATTCTGTTACAAACCTACTTGTTAATTATTAAAACATCGGATCTTTTATCGCGCCCATTTGTGCACTTATGTGACTCGGTTATTCTACATCTTCCAGGCAATCGTATTGCAAAGATTTTTTTAAAAATTCCCCAATATCTAAAGAGAATCTGCACTCTAAATTTTAGCTATTGCAAAAATTTAGAAAGCCTCAAATGTTTGTCTGTCATGTTGTTTTCGTCCACTCATTTTGAACCCATGTGAGGTCTGTCATAAATTATGACGGGCAGCAAGTTTCTCTTCCGTGTTTTCTTTCCGCCAATAAACCCTATTTTTAGCAATGCTTTTAGTGAGAGGGCGTTTAGTGTATGAGTACTTCAAAACACACAGAATAAGTAATATGTAAGAAACAATAAGCACTAACTTAAATAGTAAGAGTTAATAGTTAGACTTCACTAATAAAAAGTTGACTGAAGAAGTCAACAAAAAGAAAGACCCTTTAAGAAATTTCATAAAAGGTAAAAAAATCTTGTACTTGTAATTTTTCAAATCTTTTGCCATAAGTTGAATAACATGATGGAAAAATTATAAGTTTTGACATGTTATAAAATATATATGTATGTTTTCTCTGAAGAAATTTCTCCATATAAAAAAATATTATTTTATATTTAATAACTATTTGGAAGATTCAATACCTTTGCATAAATATAATACGATAGAGAAAGGCCATAAAAACCTCAATGAAATTGTTAGATATTAAAAGTAGCTATTTCGGTACTTAACCCTTTCAATCTCAATTTTTTATTTTTCTAAAAATCTAAGGGGCCTGGGAAACCCGGTTGGTTAAGGAGTTCGCTTTGCATGCGAAAGCTCTGAGGTTCGGATCCGGGCATCGCCAGAATAACTGCCGACCTTATAAACCCGCCCGTGCAGCCAAAAGTGTCCGACGAATAATACTCCGTATAGAAGGGTTCACGTTAAATATGCTAGAAAGTCCCAACGCAGCGTGATAGTTCTCGTGTAGTTATAGTGCGACGATAATTCAAACTAACCTAGCCAAGAAAAATCTAAAATTTGTGAAATAGACTTATGCATCAAGAAAGAAATAGTGAAAAGAAGGGGGGGGGGGGGGGGATCTTAATTTTTCAACAAAAATTTGGAATCATAGCAATAATGTTTATAAACTTAATTTGTTAAAATTAAATTTTTAAACATTTAAAAATGCAAGCAAGAAGATTTTAGAGCCAATTTGATAAAATTATTTCAGATTGAGTTTTATTTTTTGTTATGTTTTTCATATTTTCATCTAACTACAACAAACATTATTTAATTCTTCAAAAGACATGATTCTTCCATCCAACGATACACAAAGAAACTTTATAAAAAAAGTGCTAGGTGAATTTAATGAACTTTATATTAAATAAGTGCGAGTTTAACTTGCTGAGAAAAAAATTCGCAAGTTTGATTTATTATTAAGGATCCTAATTAGTCATTCCGTTCCTTTATTCTTTTGATATAAATTGAATTAAACAGTAAAATTTGATCGTTTACATGTTTTGAAAATGTTTCCTCTCGTTTGCAAAATACTCGTAATGTTTCCTCTTTTAGAGTATTTTCTAGCACTTTCCATCGTGCAAAATAGTGCATACTGTTTACCATTTATGCAGCATTAACATTTTTCCTCTTAAAACAAAAGAGTGAAATTCACTCCTATAGGAGAAGTGCATTTTCGGCACCGGAAAGGAGTGGAAATTAACTCAGGCTGAGTTAAAACCGCTCGTTTGTTTTAAGAGTGTACCTGTTAGTGTGTTAGGGTTTCAGCACTCATTTTTTACGGTTACGTTGGATTTTCATTGTATTAAATTACCACATTGTTCATAGATGGCAGCACAACCGAATGCCTTATATAAAGAGGACATTGCATTTTTTATGTCTAACCTTATAATTTATAATAAAATTAATAATATAATAGCTCAAATTTTTAAATTTTAAGTTTCATTTTACCTTTACAAAATAGGCTATTAAATTCAGAAACGTAACGAACCGATACCTCCCCCGAGGACCCATATTATTTACCCTTTGAGGACCAATGGTGACATTTGGCACCGGTAGGCCTCAAAGGATTAATGCAGTTTAAAACTGTCCTGGCTTTAAAGGGTTAAAAACACCCTTAATTATCCATTTAAAATTGATTACATCACTGCCTTAACTATTTATATAGCCTTCTTATGTGTATAACCAGCCTTTATTTATATATTAACTATTTATATTACATAAATATACATTATCTAATTTAACTAAATTAATTAAAATAATAGGGTTTCAGATGATGTAACTCGTTTTCATTTTTGAATTTCCTGTGATTCCATTGGTTGTTTCCATTTCACTCTAAAATGAGCGTTCTTTTTTCGACTGCTCGAATTCTCTATGCAACATGTTTGTATTCCTGCTATTCATTAAACTTTATCGGTTTTAATTCTGTTAAATTTTAAGTGATTAAGTGATGAAAAACGTCAATGCTGTTGGAATACTTCGGTTTAGATAACATTTAGTTTTATGCGGTGAAATTAAGCGAAATTGTGGGACAGCAATTTAACGTAAACCCGCTGAAACTGTTGCCGCTCAAGACGTGAAAAATGCCCATTGGTTTTGTTGCATTTCAACTAATATTTTCGGGTGTTTTTACTCCACACGAACAGAGAAAATAAAATTCTAGTAGCGCCATCAATAAAATACTATAATTTAAAGGTTTCCAAAAGTGTTGGAATTCTAAACGGTACGATGTACATTTAATATGGATTTACTAATCATAAAAAAAATGGAACATTGTTAATATATTTAAGAAAAATATTTTTCTCGTAGAAGAGCAGGTGCACTCGCAATATTCCAAATAGCTTCTGACTTTTGTTATGTGACAAAGAGTGGCAGTTCAGGTGTTGTTCTTGTCATCTGTCAATTATGAAGAAGTTGTTCTGATTCCTTTATTCCGCTTAGGCAATTGTTGTCGACTTTCTGACTATATTAAGTTATTTGGCGATGTCTGGAAGTGAAAATGATGCATCGGGGTGCTATATAAAATTTTCAAAAGCAATTAAATTGTTTTTTATTATCTCAAATCCAAAAAAAAGTAAATAACACATTAGTAAACACTTTTGAAATCTCCAAATCAACCGTCATCTCGTATTTAAAAAAGTATTTCTCGTTTTTTTTTTTTTTTTGGAATATAAGATGTCTATATTTTGTATAATGTGGCAGATGATTATCTCTCGTCATATGTCTATAATTACGGATATTTCAAATGAGTTATTGCGGAAAACAAGTATTTCTAAACAGCCTAACCGCGCTTCAGTGAATAAAAAAATCTAGTTAGATTAATATGACATTTACGGGGTTAAAAAACAAAATCAGCGAAACATTTTCGTTTTGCTATTTATTTCATCCCGAATGATTTTAAACTGTGCAACACGCCCATACGAGAATTTCTTTGTCTTCAAAGCTTTATCATGTAATGTGATTTATCACCAGCGCCCAAAGCATGTTTAACGACGCATTTCAAGTTTATAAAGAATATAAACTATAAAAATGCGTGTAACATAACATAAAGAGAAGATAATGAATAGTGATGATTTACTTAACGTGTTTGTAACTACGCGTTAAAGATTTATTGTCTTTATTTAAAAAAAAAAGATGAATAAAAACAATGACTAAATTTTCTTTGTATTGTTGATTTTTTTTTAACTTGATAAAGAAATAGAATGTAATTTTACAAATCGAAATTCATACAAACCGAATCATTTGTTGACTAGCTTTTAAAGGTTAATGATTACCAGATAAAGGACGTGTAGTGTAAATGGTTATAATATTTAACATATTATAACCATTTTAAGTATTTTTATTCTGAAAAAGGATTCAACAGAAATAACTATATAATCAGGTTCTCTCTCTAAATGCGTGTCAAATGTTAAATCCGTTGCAATGAATTCATTCATAACTTCACGTTTTTATAATACTAATGGTATAACTTAAACGAAATTATGCGTTTAATACTTTACTTGCATACATATTTTTACTTGGAATAAGTTGATCTTTAAAGCATTAAAGATTCGCATGTATTGATTAAATTTACTCGACACAAGTGCTATGCTACGAAGTAAGAATTCAATTAGAGAACGACTTTGTACAATGTAAATAGTTTTGTTAAACAAAACCACTTAAATTACTGTTGTATTTACATAATACCGTTTTAAGGATTCAATTAATTAAATAACTATCTACTTTAATCATTATAACATTTTACTTTATAATAACAAACAACAAAATACATTAAATTAAGTTAACATTTTAATACATAATTGTTAGTTTTGTTAGAACACAAATACAAAGAATTTTTAATTTTACACACGTCACAAAATGTTAATTGTATAAATATGATAAGTTTTCCCCCACAAATATATCTACCAAACTATAAAGCCAATACAATTTTACTTCTACCAATTCCTTTTTCCACCAAAAAGTGGCAAACATTAGTTTGCAATGTCATCACATTTAATAGATATATTGGCATATTTAATTTTAAACATAAATATATCATCGTCACATATCTCCGACCAATAAAGAGACTTGACTTTATTGTCCCCATTAATCACAGATTATATGTCAATCCACCAAAATAGATAATTTTTCTGCTGTGTAATATTAATATATGATTGAATACACTTTCATAAGATAAGTTTTTTCAATCAAGTATTCATAACATTATTAACCTTTTGTCATTTGGGTTTCCGAAGAGACTTAATAGAATCAATAGATTATTTTGAATAGAAAACGTTGTTTGGCGTTGAAAACTAACTCTAGGTGCTACAGTTATACAGCGTGGAGCAAATAAAAGTGGCCCCAACGTGGAGATAAAAATACGACAGAAATGTTGCCAAGTCAAAAACCAATACAAAAACAGGTTTGCTAACTGAAGCAATTGATCGCTTCAATATTAAGCCCAAACAAACGCTTGGCGACTTATTTGCCCGCAACTACGCTATGGTTTGAGAAGCTAGTTGAAATGAAATGTAAACAAGGTATGTACAGTTGATCAAAAAGTTCCCACTAGTAATTATTTCGGTCGTTATTTATCCTAGAGAATCGGACTTTTTTGTTTTTGTTAATACAAAACATTCTAAATTGATTGCAAGACCCAAAATCTGGTGTTCAGACAAGTTTTAGAATGTTTATGGATTTGTTCAAAACAGATCCTGTCTAACGCCATTTCGTAACTATTCGTTGCATAGCACTCTTTTGAGGCCCTTTTACACCTTTAAATTATTTAACAAACAACTGGCCACATTTTTCCACGAATTCGTTTTAATAAAATTTTCTACAATGAACACTCTCTGCTGTACTGTGAGTTTCATCTTCACCTGTGAATTGATCAACTTACACTCATACAGTCGCAACTCACTCATACTCACTACGATCTGAACTGGCCAATAGTCCATGAGTAGCTCTAATGTGATGCTAATCTAATCCAACCAATGCAAAAACAGGTTTGTCAAGTGAAAGCATTGCACGCTTGAATAGTCTTATTTCCACTTGAAAGCTTTCATGCGGTTCGAGAGTTTTTCTCGCCAAGCAATTCAACGTATTCCTATCTCTAGACCGGGGCCACTTTTATTTGCCCCACCCTGTATTTTTTTAGTTTATTCTGTTAATTAAGTAAAAATTCGTTTAATCAATTTCACAAACACTTAAGAAGTAATTGCATAATACATTTATTCTTTAACAAATAGCTGTATATGGGTATTAAGAATAATTTTATTTTAAAATTATGACGAAATTATTCGATTATATACTTAATGCATTCGTTTTAAAGAACAGAAGGACGGAGTTTATTCCCTTGTTCATATTTTTTTAAGTATAAATTTTATTTTGCTTGAATAAAAATACAATTTAAATTGTCTGCATATAAATTAAAATGAAACTTTTGAATACATTTTCAACTTGCCGCCCGTTTAAAATTAACAATCCAGGCTGAAGCCGATTTATACATAGTTTCGATTAAATGAGGCATTTTAAGGATAAATTAAAAATACCAAAGGTAATTCCTATGTTCTACTTTTATTGAAAGGTAGTTTACTAATTATTATTACAGCATGTGTTTCATCATCCAGTTATTAAAAAAATAATTAAACAATTGCAAAATCTGGATACATGGAAATGACACTATAAAAACATCCGTATCCTTTTCGCTATAAAAGAATCTATCATTTTATTGCTCAATGCTTGCAAAATACATAAACATAATTAAATTCAACTATTCAACTGATATTTTTTATATGTTTTTAATAAATAAGGAGAGTATATCAATCAACATTACCAAGATAGAAAAGTAGAAAAACAAAATTTAAACTATGAAAAATCAGCGAATATTACCACAACATGTCATCTTTATAATTTTTTTAAAAAAATAATCCTATTTGCATAGGATAATCACATAGTATCCTAATTTGTTTTGTATCAATGACACACCTTACTTCTTTTAATACTATTTTTGAACCAAACTTTTTGCAATATATTCTTACATAATCCGCTGCTTACCATAATAATTCTTACATAATACCCTGCATACTAATGCCTCTGTTTATTCCTTCATTCTTCAAAGCTTAGAGAGAAAAACATCTCAATCAGACTTAATAATCAATCACACCAGGAAACACAATTTCGATAACAAGGTTTGTTTCGGGTTTCGTTTAGAAAACAGTTGATATTTTTTCATGTTTCTTCAATAAATCTTGTTTTCGACAAAATTGTAGTTTGTTTGAATGGAAACGAATATTTGGAGTAAAAATATTTTTAAAAAACTAGCGCTTGGATAAAATAGTACTAATCTTTTACAAAAAACTAACATGATGCTAATATATTCCAAAATCAAAATAATCGGGTCGTTACACAAAACACGCACACACATTTCACTGAAAACTCATTTTTTTTATCAGTATAAAAACCACCTAAGGTGTGGACCTGAACTTCATTATTCCCATGCATATGAATCACCTAATTATTTTTAACATTCTGAACTTCAAACCAACTTTATATCGTCCTCGGCTTTCCCCGTAGAGATTTTTCAATTAACAGTCCAAAAAGTTCATTTTTTTTCAAAAAATTCAACTTAAAAGTTAAATAAAAAAAATATTTTAGATTAAAATCTGTATTTTCGGGGTTCACAACATCTCACTACTAATTACAGATTCAAATTTTAAAAAAATCCTTTGACAAAATATCAATTTAACTTGATACATAATTGAAGAACGTGTTAAGTGACAATAAGGTAAAAACTGGAAAATGAGCTTTAAAGTTTTTAGTTTGCACTCTGTAGAAAACGTTACTTACAAACCGTAAAAAAAAATTACTAAACTTTTAAACAAGTTTCCCCTTTTTTATAAACTTTATCCTTATAGAAGTTATTAAGATTTTTGTTTCAATGAAAATATTATTTTTTTCAAAAATGTCACTTAGCACGTTCTTCCACTAAGCTCTTCAAATGTTTGAACAAAATAACAAGCATAAAATACATTTTATTAGACATTGAGTTTGTTGTTGTTGTTACTAATGCCACTTGGGAAACCCAAGCTCTTCCCGCGGAGCGGGCAAGGATTATGGCAAATGGTGCGGTTCTAGAGAGATGCCGTGTAGAGACCCAGCAGAATCCGACTTGCATCGGCTGACAGATGCTGCCATCTATCGCCACTCACAATTTAGACATGTCCTGAAGGGGAGGGAATAGTTCAGGACCTGTACCCGTGTAAACTGCGCCATGACCACCACAGGATTTCGGACTCAACGATTTACGAGCACGTACTCCGCATATACTCGACAACAAAACTCAGCCTTACCGGATTCGAACCCGAACCCAGAGGCTCCAAAGGCTAGCGCCCTAACCATTGCGCCGCCGGGTCGGCAGACATTGAGTTTAAAGTTTACTGGTATGATTCAAGTTCCAAAGGACGCAAAGTGGAATAAAGCTTTTGTAACTTTTGCGAAATGGAGTACTAATTAAATCATTTTAAATCTATTAGAACCTTCAAATCGTTTTCTTTATAATAAAAAAATTGCCAATTTTTGTCATTGTGTACAGACACCTTAGTTTTAATTGTTCAATTGAATCAATCATTTGAATCCGAACAACTTATAATCTATTACGAGAAAAGCTTAATGGCATTTTTAAAAGTACTTATTGCAATTATTTCTTAAAAAGAACAGATATAGAAGAATACGTTGTTATTAATTCCTCATTCTTATGTAATAGCAGAAGCAGTTCGTGTGCACCGAACATCGACGGATTGAATTATAAGTTCGTTATGAGGGGCATGAAATTAGCCAGCAAAGTGAAACCCGATCGAATATATATTGCTTTTTTTTCATATCTCCTAACCAAAGACCCTCAAGACAAACCGAACGGCCAAAGCAACTCGTAAATCAGAAGAAAATCATGTTAAATTGGGGAAGGACTGTTGTACAGCGAACGCATCTCTTTCAGGTTAGCTGGGAAAAATACGAAAATTATGGACCTCGATAATTGGAAGAGAGAGAAAAAAATAGAAAAACAAAAAGTGCGAATGAGTACTCCCTTGTTATGGATCGTAATTATTTGGACACTTATCGCCTGTTCATACCCACCCCATTGCGAGTTTTTCCTGGTCTTAAGAAAGTTTTTAGAACCAGTTACGAGATTTATTTTTTTTCTGCGTAAATATTTCCGAGCCCCATCTAATTGTTTACATTATCGTTTAAAAAAATTCTTTTAAAACAACCACCTTCTGATTAGCTTTGTTTACTTTTTTGTTTGTCAGGGTTTTTTTAATAGTGCATTCACCTAATGAACCTTAACTGGAGACAGTGTTGTTGTCGACCTTGAGAGTTGGGGAAAACCTGTTAACTGTTTGCGATTACATGAGAAATCTTCAAAAAGTGAGTAATCGCTTATGAAATTTGTTAGACGGGTGTAATAAATCCTTCCTAAGTATTATGTTCGAGGAAGCTAGTCAATTGCGTGCTAAAGAATTTTTTAATATTTTTTACACAATTCCAGGTTAACTCTCTAAATTGGCTAGCAAAAAACTTTGTAGCCGATACTTTTTAAAACTAAAAATATGCCTTTAAGTTGCAATTTTTAATTTACGTACTATCTAATGTAAAAAAACAGATGTACACTCAGGAACTCGTGTTATTATCAATTCTCAACTGGATATCTTATACTATTCCAAATAAAGCACGAATTTTTAAGGTTATACTGTGGTGGTCAGAATTATAAGGACAATGGAAAAATCGCTAGAACTTTTTGACAAATCACGGTTGAAATATGCAAATTTTATGTCTGTTAGCCAATGGTAAACTAAGCATTTTAAATAAGATTTTTTGCAAATATACATAAAATTCATAATTTTAAAATGCGTTATAAATTTTAACATGCAGCGAAATTGGACAAAATTATAAGGACAATTGCATTTCTGTAAGTCTAAAGCATAAATTTACATAAAACTAGCCAAGTTTCTGCTTTTTACACGTCATTCCATGGTGTTATAAAGATTTTGCGAGTGTTTGAAAACTTCATTACACTTATCTTCAACCATGCCACTAGGTACGAAGCTTTCGGTGTTTGAAAAGGAAAATTAATCGTTTATAAAAATTCTGGATTTACTGGACGTGAAATAGCATTGAAGTTGTATAGATCAAAGACTATAATATATATCTTTTTGAAAAATCCTGGAAATTATGGAAAACGAAAACACCCAGTTAGGCCTACTTCTATCTATTCGAGAGATAAAAGACGAATTATAAGCAGAGCTTGCTCCAAAAATCGACGGAAGTAAAGCGTGAACTGGACTTGAACTACAGTGCTTGAACCGTTCGCCGTGTTTTACAAAATGCTAAACAGGTTCGATACGGAAAACTGAAGTCTCGGCCCCCTCTTTCAAAAACCCCAAAAAGACTGAGGATGGAGTTAACTAAAGTACATTTGTAAGGGTGACAAATGGAATGATGTTGTCTTTTATGATGAAAGAAGTTTAACCTAAGACGTACCTGATGGGTTTAAGTATTTTTGGTACGATCTTTGCAAAGAAAAAGAAATATTTTCAAAGCGCTCGTATGGTGACGGCTCAGTAATGGTCTGGGCAGGTGACGCAGCCTCTGGAACTACAGAAATAGTATTTCTTCAAGGGAAAATGAACTCAAATAGTTATGTTGATCTAAAAGTCCGATCTAAACCCAATCGAGAATTTGTGGGGTATTTTGGCGCATGAAGTTTACAAAAAGGCACTCAGTACCATAACAAACGAGAACTGATGTCATCAATTGAAAAGGCATGGAAAAATATCCCTGTGAGCACCCTAAAGAAACTAACGAGCTCTATGACGTCAAGATTATTAAAGTAATTGTAAATAAGGGTGAACTTATTAATTATTAATTGTTTTGATTTGAAAATTTTAAATGTCCTTATAATTTTGTCCAATTTCCTAACAACAAATTTTTTGTTTATTATTTTTTATGAACTCAAATTTTTTTATTTAGTTTTTTATTGTTCTTAAATGATTTATAGCATAAAGAAGTATTTTATGTCTAAATACATTTTAATTTAATTCAGAAATAATTTTTTTCTGTACAATTTTCAGTTGTCCTTATAATTTTGACCACCACTGTATTTAAGTATATTAGGGTAAACATTTATAAATGAAATGGCAATCAGGTAAAAAAAAATTAATTTTAAACAAATGTTTTTATTAAAAAAATTGCTCTTATACCAGTTGAAGGTTTTTATAAATATTCATTGAAACAGATTTTTTTAAGTAATTTTATGAGGCCACGTTATCTATTTTTACTATAGTTAAAAACTGTACGCCATTATAACAATGGTGATGAATTTTTTAATTAAAAAGTGCAAAATTAAATGTCCTCTGATCATTTTCCCAAAGATAGCTTATACATAAGATAATAACTGCTTTTGAATTATATTCCGTAGTTGACGAATCTCCATCAATTAAGAGATTTTAAAAAACATTCAGAAAATATTTAAGCTTGTATAACTTTAAAGTTGCTGGAATCGTATAAAATTCACTTAATTACTAATTTACTAATATTTTTAAGATTGCTACACAAAAACACTCAAGGTAGGGTTAAAGCATTTAAAAGACGACAAGTCCTTTTTTTTTGTAGAAAATGGTAATCCACATCCACATTCTCCTATTCAATAATACACGTCTGACATATTGTACTTTACGCGGGGCCCTTTTTTATTGAGTTAATATTTCGGATACGCGCGTCATTTTTTATTTACCCTGCGATAATTGAAATTCGCATTTCTTTGCAAAGTACTTCTAGACGACTTTTCAACCCATTTCAAAGTTAAGAAAGTTTTCTCCATAAACAATTCGTGCAATATCACGGCATTTTAAATGTGCAGGGTTCCAAAACATTACATCGCCTAGCAACGAAGCAAAAAGGATTTCCGCTGGCGAAGGTTGGTAAAGAAATTCAAGATTAAATTGTCAATCAAATTCCTTTCAAAAATGCTTTATTTGCTAATAAAATAACTTTCACCTTTCCATTCTTACTCAATTTCCTGGAGAGAAATTCCAGAGCACGGAAATGATTAATTTTAAAAAGACGCATATACCGGACAGCTGACAACAATTTAATCTTTGGAATTTCGTATTCTTATTGTTGAACAACTTTTTATGTGAAACGCGTATCCGTTATTTAAATTAAAGATGTTCGTCAAGATTTTACTTATTCACCTCACAAACTGAGTGTTTAAAGGGTTTTATCGGACGCTTGGCAAAGAAGGCAAAGAATTGGTAAACATTCCGATGTCCAACTTAGATTTGTTTTCAAGGCACTAAGAATTGATGTTCACAAAATAATTTAAATTATGTCTGCTTAAATTAAAACCTAAAAAAATGCATAAGTACTGTTGCAAAAATTTAAGCATTCTAATTTATTCCCTAATATTTTATCATAAATAATTGTGTATTTTAAACTACGTATTTTTCTCTTACCAATACAGTTGATCATCACATTTTTTTAATAACCTTTTATGTTCAACCATTGTTGAAATTTACGGAACTTTTTACCGCAGATTATTTGGCATACGTTTACTGTAGATACATTTAAAGAAAAATAAAGATGAGTATATCTTCCAAATAAAAGTTGCATTTAATCTTTAAGTTAATTTTATGGTTGATGACAAAAATATATTTCAAACATTTTTGAGAATGATGACAAATATTTGAATAAAATACTAGTCCTTCTATTCCAATTATTCTAGAGTTAATATAATGTTCGATTTTTTTTTGTCATAGCATTAGCTCTTATTTATAAGTTAACTTCTCATTTTATTATTTATACGGTTTTTTTTTATTTTTATTGTATTAGGTTTTTTTATTTATCTTTGACTTGAATGTTAATCACAAGTAGTAAACCTAAAGGCATTTAAAATACCGAACATTAATGAAATTACTTCGTATTAATAAAGTTTCCAATAATTGTTTTAGGGGTTAAACATAATTACTTACACTTTGCAAATTTTTTTCACATTTCCCATAAACAACGAAATCTGTAAAATGATTTTGACGACTTGTAATACGTTTGACAGCACACATTTTCACGCAAAAATATAGTTTCTGGAGTGCTACTGATCATTTGACAAACTACAAGTATGAAGTATATAAAATATACTGCTATACATAGCAGTATATTTAAAAAAATATACTTCATACAAGAATTATCATTGTAACTGCTGATTTTCTATTCATGAGCTACATCTTTTCAAACGTTTTGCATGATTTTATGTCAAACCTTTTTTCGTCAACTTATATAAGCAATAATATTAATTTGTAGAAAAATTCGGCTATTTTAGGCAGTCATTTTTCAGCATTGAAAAGTTTCTTTGTCTAAAAGGGGAAAACAAAAAGGATCGTCAACAAAGTAAGCAGTTTGTACACATAATGTTCAGACACATTTCATATTTTTGTGAACGATCCTTTCTGTTTTCCTCGACTTGGAATTTCAGTGTTTTACAAAATTTTAACTTATATTTAGGGGCAATTCCATGCGTGACGGAATGACATTTTGAACTGTAGAAATGAAGTAAAACAATTACCACAAAGCTATTTTCAGAAGAAAATTGTTTTTTTTTTCAGTTTATATATTACTGTTAATGATTAAAAGATTATAAAAAAAGTTGAAATTTTTAAAAAAGAATTTTATTATTATATTTTTGACTAACTTCTTTATGGTGTTACGGAATGACATTTTTGCAACCATGACTGCATCCTGGTACTTAAACATGGAAACTTCTGTGAATTAACAATACATTGAGTTTTTAAACTAATGCATATCTTAAATATGATATATAAGCTATGTAAATTATAATTTAGAGCAATCTACCTGTAACATGGTTTAAGTTATTAACTGTCATTTGACGTTACGGAATGACTAAAAGTTTCATAAATTTTATATTAAATTAAAAGTTTGTAAAGTAATAAATTTATTTTTTTATTATCTAGGATATTCATAAGATATTAAATATTACATTATACACACACACATTTATTCACATGTGAAAGGTTTTTCAAACACTTATCGAGGTTGATTTCCAACTAGTTGAAATGCGGCTGAATTTGCTGAGAAAACAAATCTTTTTTGTCCACAAGGCATCGATCTCTTTCTTCGGGAAATGTGAATACATGTCCTTTATCGCCCTGCTTTCTTAAACCATAATTTGAAAGCTTGGAATATATTTTTAAACTAATTAGTAAATATTTTTTTAAAAAGTGACATTTTAAAAAGTTGACATTTTTATGGAATTGCCCTTAGTTAAATATTTCGTTAAAAGGACTAATTTTTTTATTGATTTTAAAAATCAAGGTGCCTCAAAACTTGTTCCTTATCTCCATTTTATATACCATCAAATATTAGTAAAGACTATATTAATGAGCGAAAAGGTGTGGCGTAACACGTTATAAGTCGTCAAAAGCATTTTACATATTTCTCAGTAGTTTAAGATAAATGTGAAATTGCGATTTCAAGTTTCTAATTTCTTTTTTTTAATAATTTAAATTTACTAAAGATTTATTTTAACAAGCAAATAAAAACTACTACATATGCAAATATACAATGTTTTTTGTTACATTTAAGCTACAAGAAAAAAATTATCTACCCATTATAAGGTGATCAAAAGCACCAACAGATTTATTCAAAATTATCCAATTGAAAATATCAATTACATATTAATGGGTGATTATATAAAAATGTGTGTTGATTGCTGCCACTCAGTAATAAGCTATTCTAATTGAAAGGTTAATACGATTCAATTGTAATGGATCACCGCCTAAGTGATAAAATATCATGCTTCTACGCGCAATTTATCAAACTACTTGGACGACAAGTTTCTAAAGTTTAAAGTTTGTTCAACTTAAACTTAAATGATTAATTTGAGCAGCTAATTACGCTACACTTGAAACTAATTAATTGTTTATGTTGACCAATCAGGCGAAATTCCTGCTGTAAGCGATAAACCGCAATGCATTCCCTTCCAAGATTTGAGAAGTAGTTTGACAAACACGTAGCCAACTGAATTTTGAAAAAGAAAAAAAAAAGCTTGAAAATAGGAACTATAATGATAGCTTTCTAAGATTGAAATGTGTAATTATGTATTACATGGTATGTGGAAAAGTGACGTTTTGGAAAATAGACGATTTTCAGAAGAAATGTCGGAAGTTATGCTTTTCGATTGCTATTTAGCTGTAAAGCTTTGCTGCCATTGTTTTTATATTTGTTGTTGCCCTTTGGTGGAAGCTATTATTTATATATCTGCATTAATAAACGATTTCTATATATACTAATGTTTTTTATGTACTAATTTAATTTTAAGTCGTAAGTAATTGAATTTTGTCACTTTGCTGCATAGTAATATCTGGCTGATGTCATTTTTTATAAATAGCTAGTAAAATGTTTCTATGAAATGTTTAGTACTGCCGATGAGAAGTTTAGTTTAGTTTGAATTATCGTCGCACTAGAGCTACACGAGGGCTATTGGCGACGGGCGTCGTATTTTAAAACCACAGTCAAGTGACGAGCCGACACCTGCCGATGAGAAGTTCATTCCGATGTCGATCGAACATTTTTTAAATTAAATAACTGCTTGTTTTTGTGTTGTGTATGAAACCTACTTGTGGTAATTATAAATATATATTTTTAATAAAAAAATTAAATTTTAAACAAAAGTACACATTCAGTTTTTAAAAGGCTTCAAATGTACTTTTCATATTAATCCTACACCCTCAATCACAATTTTTATTACAACTAAATTATGATTATATATGGGGAAAATATTATCTTTCTTGGAAAAAGTTTTTTTTTTTTAAATATCGGATCCTTATTCTCTCAAGATTTATACGAAATGAAAATATCAAGTTATTTTTTTTAAGTGTTTTGGATAATGGGGAATTTTCCGATGCAGATACTATACTTTGCATGAAACATGCGAAGTTGAAGAAGCGTGGATTCTTCAAATACAGTGTGACATTTTCTACTTTTTGACAAAAATGTTAGTTACATCTTTGTTTACCGAAAAACTAATTCTGTAACAGCTTACCACAATAAGGCATTTTCATAGGTAACATTTTAGTAAACTATAAATTGAATGGAAGGTTGCGACCTACATTATATCGTATTCCACAAATTGAAATAAACACATTTTTCTTCTTTAATAAATAGCTTCAATTTTTCTAGTTCCGTGTAACAAAGTTTCATGTGTAATTGCATGTAGTATAAGAATTCATGAATAAAAAATAAGGGTTTAGAAATTCTAAATATATTCTGTGCCAGTGTTGTTTTGAAAACACTTTATTAAAAGAACTACTTCCAAACATACTTCTAAAAGTCATACATTTAGGCCATCGGTACACAGTTCTGTCGAGGTATTTACTGCAATTATAGGGAAGTAATCACAAGACATGCAATGATTTATTTTTTAAGTATAGTGATTATAATGAGAATTTTAATGTATTGTGTAAAATTCGGTATTAATGTTGCTTGGAATTTGAATTTTAGTGAGAATACATCTAGAATATTTCATTCAGCGTTACGTAACAATTAAACGAATCTTAAAATGAAAATCTTATTAAATATGATTTTATTGTAATAAGGATTTTGATACAAGTTTTAAATCAATTAAAGATAGGTTATATGAATCAAAATATTATATTGGTCTACAATAAGGTAGAAATAAGCGAATACTTTTTTTTTACACTTTCGGTTAAAATATTGAGCAAAAACAAAGTAAAGTTCATGACGCAGAATATAAGTTTTCATCTTGTACCTTCGTAGGAAAATGGCTAATTCCCAATGGTATCTACAGGAAGAACTCCTTACATACTTTTAATAAGTTGCATAACTTTATGCGATTATTGTTAGAAAATGCACGGCTCTGACAAGCCAACGATAACATTTGCAAACATGGGCTGCTCTTTTAAAAAGTATCCGAATAAGGTGTGCAATTTCAGTTATGTAAAATTTTATAAAAATGTGTAAGATTGATGTATTTTTTAACTAACTTTTATTGAAAAAGTACAAACTACAAAAGAAAAATAGAATAAAAAGTATAATGTGTAGATGAGGATTAATTACATAAATGAAAAAAGTATTGTAATCAGATTTTTAAATTCATTAAAGTCATTTTCAACCCCCATTAATAACATGTAAACACTTTTTTTATTCCAATTAAAATATCACTAAGGACGACATAAGGCCATTTATCCTTCACTCGAATTGATAAGTTAACTAAGGAAAAAAGTAACGTATGACTGGTTAGAGACAAACGAAAATTACTTTGGAAAAGATAATGGCCGTTAAAAGTTTTCAAAAAAAACTTTTTAATTCACTTAACTAATAGTGTCTAGCAAGGATTACGTTACTTTAGCTTACGAAGCGTTAAGAATAATGACTCAATTCCGGGTATCCACCTAACTTATCACTTTGAGAAACATTAATTGGGAAGCTGTCGCCGCCTTAAAATTACGGGTCATATATTTCGAGGGTGAAAAGTGAGGTGATAGCCAATTTATGCAAATTTGTTTTGCTGAATTTAAGATAGCAACAAGTATAAAAATAGATTGCTTTAGTTTGACTAGAAAAACAATTTTAAAGTGGACCTTTTTTTTTTCAAAATGTTTATTTTTGAATAATATGTTTACGCATCATAACACTAAATGGCTAACGAATTCTAGCATTTTGTAGCTGTATTTTTGAATTTTTCAGAAATAATAGAAATTTAAAAATAAGTTTTAAACGTAAAAAATCGCTTAATTTTCGTCTGATTTATAAAAAAAGATTGTTAGCTTCAGACTCATTACAAAATCCTTAACACTGTCAGAAGATGTCTCGCAATTTCTAACGAGTGTAACCAGAAAACTACTTTTAAAAAAAACTTTAAACAATTATTAACATCCTGATGACCAAAAAGAGTAATTTATGCAATAGCAAGTCTAATTTATACTACTATAACAATTTCTACACTATCTTTTTTTTTTGTAGTTTGTCTCGAGTGCCATACTGAAACGTCCCTGCATTTTCAAAAGCATTATGTTATGCACATACAATTAACTGTTTATATGATAACTTAAGAGGGATTGTCAGTCCCATATAGCTAATGCATTAGTTTTTGAATCATAATTTCCGCAGATGTATTGCTTTGCCATGTTAGCCCTTTTTCCACAGGTATGGGAATCAACATAACATCGAAATGAAACAAATTTGAAACGAAAATGTTATCTAGTTATTTAATTATATATTTTTGAAGTTTTAAAATGCCCAAAATATACAGCAGATGGCGACACTATTTTAAAACTTTATCAATTAATAATTAAATAGCCCGATGTTATTTTCTTTTAAATTTTGTTTTAAATTGATGTTATGATGATTCTCATACCTGGTAAAAATGGGATAACATGGCAAAGCAATTCTTTCGCAAAAGTTGTGATTTCAAAACTAATACACTAGCTCTATGGGACTGACAGTCCCTCTTAAGTAAAATTTTATCCATGCAGAAATATTTCAAGTCTGGTTTTATTAGTCAATACCAGCAAACACTTCAACGAATTCACCATAAAAATACATATCCGTTGGCTTTCATTGGGAACAAATGCTTACGGGGAACCTCATAAAACTGAAATGGCTGGAATGATATCAAGGTTAAGCGGCAGTCAGTTGTATTTCTATCTTAGCTTTTAAGCATAATTTGAATAAATTCCGAATAACTAAGGAGGATTATAAAATATGATTTTTGTTAATTGGTGAAATGCAGCTGTAAATTCTTAATCCTTTCAATCCCAACTTTTTATTTTTTTATTCTAAAAACCTAAAATTTGTTAAATTGACTCTTTATGCATTTGAATGAAATGGTGAAAAAAAATCTTAATTTTTTTAAACTAGAATTAAAAGATAAATTTTATAATCGTAACTTTTAAATTAGTTATAACATTTTTTCTAAACTTTATTTATTATAAATAGTTAAAGCTAAATTTTTATACATTTAAAAGTGTACGCATGAAGAATTTAGGGCCAATTTATTTAATAAAATTATTTCATAGTGTAATTTTATTTTTACCATGTTTCATATAATTTAACTACAAAAAACATTATTTAATTCTTTAAAAGACATAATTCATACATCCAACGATAAAAAAAGAAAATATATTTTTATAGAAAAATATATGCAGAATTCAATAAAATTTAGTTGAAATAAGTGCGAGTTTAACTTAGTGAGAAAAAAATCACAATTTTGATTATTCCAAATGGAATTATTGGGAGTGAAAGCGTTAAACATATTCGTAACATAATATTATATATACAGTCCCTGGACAAATTATTAGACGCACTGTATTTTTTTAGTAATGATGAAATCATACCAAAGAATGCCATATCATTAAAAAAAGATGTCGATATATGTATTAAGTATAGCAGATAGTATTTTCTATTCAATAGAATTAGTTTAGGAACACAAATGTCCTTCTAAATGTATTTTGTTCATCATTGATTGATACATGAAATCTTGCTGTGCGTCTAATAATTTGTCCAGGGACTGTATAAAGAATATATCGTAAAAATTAAATTATTTTGGAAATATAAAAACTCGTCATGGTTTTTGTGTCTTAAAACCAGAGTACACTGTTAAAAATTTTGTGCTTGGTTTCACCATGATATTGGTTCCTAGTAGCTGCAACGGCTGAATGGTGAAACGTTCCACCATATTTTTGGTATTCGGTTGAACCATTTCTCAGGTTTTTGTTTCCAAATCCAGAAAAATGGTTCAACCAAACACCGAAAAATAGGTGAAACATTTCACCATTCAGCCGTTGCAGCTACTAGGAACCAATATCATGGTGAAACCAACCAATATCATGGTGAAACCTAGCACCAAATTTTTAACAGTGTAGATGTGAGAGGGTGATACAAATGAAGTATTGTTAGGGAGGCCACTGTAGTGCCAAAAAATAGTTAAGTAGTCAGTTAGTTGCTCTAAGACACCATACGTTTTGAATGTAAAAAGTTAGTATGATTTTTAATAATTTTTAATTAAAAAGATTGTTATCGTGAAGATAAAACGTGAATGAGAAATTTTTATCGTTCCTTGAAGATCAATCACCCTTTTAAATAATTATCTACACAAGCATTACAGCAATTCAATTAATAACGTTTAAATAATGTTTTATTTGTCGAAAGCTAAAGAGTTGATGAGAGTTCCCTTTTAATATTCTCGTAGAAATATAGTGTAAAGGTTTTGTTTATCAAGAATTTTTATTAAAAAAACAAAGTAAAATATTAGTTAAGATTTAATAAGACTGAATTGCCTTTTATTAATACATTAATCATATGAATATTGCTTATTATATTGCTATTATCACGTTTTAAACAAATTAAAACTGGTAAAAGATTCCAACACGTATTATATTCCAACTATCCACACTATATTCCAACACATCTCTAATCTAACATGAAAAGCTTAATATAAACCCATCACATCAAGCAAATGACAAACCAAACTCATCAAGACAAGCCGTTGAGCATGTGTTAAAACAAAAATTACCTTTCTTTTTCTGCCCGATCTTTAATAGATGCCGTAATATGTAACCGTAAGAATAATGTCCACTTTTGTTGGTAATTACGTTTAACAGTTTCTGCATGCAACTTTTAAGTAGCAGCATCAGATAACACTCCTGAAAGATTTAGTATAGCGGAATAAGGGAAGTGATCAGCGTTAACCAATGGATGTTGGAGAATTAGGTAATTGATAATGCTGTCAGCGAGTTAATATGTCAGGACTGGGGACTTTTGGCCGCATACATACTTAGCTGTCAATTCCATCAACTTTGCTATATGTAATGCTTAAATTTTGGAAATTTATGAATAGGAGATTAGCATGCAATAATGAAAACATCACTTTTGTATTTGTTTGATTATATATAGTATTTTTTATTACAAAGTAACATAGTTGATAATATGGGGATAAATTATTATTGCAAACATTAATGTAAATACAGAATACTTTGTTTCCGTTTTATTTCTTATGCTGATTTATAATCCTGGTATCTCAATTTTAACCTCGAAAATATATTGCTTAACTGCTTGGATAGTAATTATTGACAATATTGCTACTCGTTCTTTTTTTTTAATTTAATCATTAGCATATGTTTGAATAAAAGCAAATTAATGAGATTTTGTTACACATTCTAGACGAAAATAATAGAATGTATTTAAAAGTAAAGTAAAAAATATGTATTATAAGAAATGTATTTTAGGCGAAATATACTTGAATATATATTTAATTGGCAAAGAATGGTTTCGAGGAGTTTAAGAAGTTAACACCGTTTTAATAGTATTTAATTCCCTATCGAAATGACGATTTGAATATTTTAAATTTTATAAAATAAGTTTTTTTTTAATTTTAAAATAAGACGAATTTACATTTATTTTAAACACTCTCTTCAATATATATTTCTTCTCAACCTTTATTACTTACTACGAGAGCTGGGTTTTTTTAACCTCCGATGGGCTGTAACAAAAAGACGGGTCAAAATACAGAAAAGATTTTGTTACCAAAAGTAATGTACAATACTGCTTATTTCTCCACATAATCACTTTGACAGTTAAAGCATTTGTCATATCTGTAAACAAGCTTTAAAATACCCTCTTCATAAAATCATAAAATGTAGCCGCCAAGTGAGAATTGAGAGCTGTTATTCGTTTCTCACAGGCTGAAGGGAACAGTGCAACAGAAATTCATCGAAGAATGGAGTGTATGGAGACACCTTTATGAGTATGGCGTAATTCGTGAATTCTGTTGAAAATTTAAAGGTGGCCGAACTTATGTTCATGAAGAAGGGGACCAAGGAAGCAAGTCTGTCGCTACAGACGACATTGCTCAGCGAGTTGACCAAGTGTTTAGGGCAACTTAAAGGTTTACTCTAAGTGAATTATCGATTAGCATAGTGGATTGGATTGTAGCGCTTAAAAATAGACGTAAAGCTCAAAGAAACCGTCACGACTCCCTTCAAATCATTGGCGGATACATTTTATCAAGAGGTTATTAAAGCGTGTTTACAGATATGACAAGTGCTTTAATCGTCAAGGTGATTATGTGGAGAAATAAGCAGTGTTGTACATTACTTTTGGTAAAAAATCTTTTTTTTTTTTTGTATTTTTACTCGTCTTTTTGTTACAGCCCATCGGAGGTTGAAAAAAACAGCCCTCGTATATTGTTAACAATATTACTATTTTTATTAAAAATATCGCAAACCCAATCTCTTTAGCAAGTTTCAGATCTGATTAAATTAATTTTAATTGCTTTTCTTTACCCTACGGTATCACACGCATAAAAACTTCAAAATTTTCTCTTTATAACAAATTACATCCTCATTATGCCACACACTACACAGCAAATACATACACGTTTTAATGCAATGTACAAAAAATTTAACCTGTTTTGAATGTTTATTTTACAATATACTTTCTTTTAACAACAGACTGATCTATCTTAGCTCTAATATCATTAATCACAACCGCTATAATTCCCTTTCATGTTACATAAATTTATCAGTATACAAAATAATAGAATCTCCTTTTGAATTACCACAATCTCTAAATAATGTGTAGTACAAAAGATAAGACTTTGTAATCAAATTTAACTGATCTTTCGATTTCTTGTTTCATTAAGTAACCCAAAAGTGTTTATCCATTAACTCTAAGGAACATCGAATACTAAGGAAAAGTTCTTTATTTGTTTCATTTGTTCCGTGTAACTTAATAAAAACAGAAAACTATATTTTCTTTTCATGGGCATATGTTTTTTTTTCTAAACACAGTTAACAGTTTTGGCTGTGTTGAAGCTTTTTCCTGTGGCTAGAAATAGACAGTCAGGAACATTAAAAAATAACACAATGTAAAGCACAATATCAAGCAATGTTTTATAATAAAGAAAAATAAAATTTGAATCGTATCGTAAGAACTTATTACTGCATTAAAATAAGTATTAAGAAAGCTAAAGTAGGACTTTCTAAGTGTTTAATGTATTTTAAACAAGGTTTGTAACAGAATCTGTCACTTAACCCGCTTCCACACAACAGTTGTGTTAAACAGGTAAAAAGGCGCCAAACACAGCATTAATTCTATATGAAACATTTACATGCTAAATTTGGCTAGTTTCATTTATTTTATTTCGAAAATTCAATAATTATTACTTACAGTTTGCAAAAATTAATTTATATTTCAAAGAACAAATATGTAATAATCCTCGCTTTTAAATAGAATGAAAATTTTCATATCAACAAATGAAGAATCTCGTAGTGAAATATATTTGACGTCATTTCAAACTGATCGATGTCGCAAAAATAAATTTATTTTAATTTATTGTCTAAAAGAATTAAAGTTTCTCGAGCGATTGTTGCGAATGGCAATGGCAATGGTGATTTAATTCTAATAAAAATGGCTTCGTGTGCTTTTTAAATGAGCATTAAATTTTGCAGATTTTTAAATAATTGAAGTACTTCGAATTCGAATTCTTTTCTGAAATTTTCAATGTTTTCTAATTTCGATGCGCTGAATTTTTTGACGTATCACACTTGTCCGTAGCATTTGTAGTTTGGGCTATGAAAGTGGGTGACAGACAGACGGACTGAACGAATATAATACCTTCCACTTTTTACGTTAAAAAAGTAGTGTGGAAGCTAAAATTATCTTGTTTCTTGTACTTATTCCATTACGAGTCAATAATTTAAAATTCTCCACGCTTGCCACTTATAAGAGAAGACAGTATCATTATCTGATCATTTTTTAGTAAAAATAAGTAATTAAAAATAACATGTATCAAAAAACTTGCTATCGAGTGAATTTGAAAAACAAGTTTTTAAGCCCATTTCTATACTTGATTTTATTTCAGGATTAAAAAAGCATATTCGACAATCTACCAAAATTAATTATTTAGGTTTTTTTTTGTAAAATCTCGTAAGTAATTTTATCAGAAAGTTATTTTATGAATCATTGTACTACTTCTTTTTAAAAAATTACTTCCTAAATTTTATAATGGCATTTTAAAAAACGATTGAGTACTATCTTACGGCCTTTAAATCTTCAAAAAAAATTTAAAAAACGGTAGGTAGTTAAAGTTGCATTGTAAATCATTTTTAAGAATTGGTAAAATTGCTCAGATAGGTTTTGTACTCGCCATTCTTTAATTGTAACATAGATTGTAAAATCCTCAAACAACTTCATTTAAACACGACATAGATAAAGCAGTTCTATAAAAAGGAATGAAGGCTCAAAATATGCATTCATCCAGGCATGTGAAAAAAAAATTTCAATAAATTTCGCGACATATGAAATGCTTTCTTGTGAAATTGCGCATCATTTAAAATTCTATACGAAATTCAAAGAATAAAAAGTAGAACTCATCCATCAAAACATAAAATATGCTACTGAGTGTCGCAATTGAAAGTTTCAGAATTGATAATAGATGAGAAAACAAGAATCTTTAAACTGTTTTTCAAAAGCGAAAGAGAAAAAATATTTGTTACATTTAAAAACAAGAATTTTATACATATCTAAATATTAAAATCTTGTTAACAAGCGGGCTGGATATTTTATCAAATTTATCGTAAACATCCAACTCCGAAGAAAAACATTATTAAAATGAATCCGAATCTTAAAAGAAGCCATCAGCAAGAAAGTATAGCTTGGATTGTAGCCAAATGAATAGCATTAAAAGGGTGAGCTATGTAATGTCCAAAGTTTGCCTAGCTGTAAATATGCGGCAATTTGGTGAAGATCACAAAAACAAAAGACAGATATTTCTAGGTAAAAGACCGGAATTTTGCTTTGAACAGCATGTAACAAAACACCAAATTTATACCCTTTCGGAACCAAATAAAATTTAAGCTTACTGGCAGTTTTCGTTCTAAGCTTCTTCGGCCTTGCTTCTCCATATCTTAGCTGAAAATGTTTGTTTTCTTTGAAATTTCAACTCACAATTTAAGATTTTTTATTCGCCTCGTTGTCTCTGCAGTTTTTGTTGGCAGAAGTTAATGTCTGATCGATATCTGTGTCCTTTGAATTAGGAGACAGGTTAGGACGCTAACTCAACTCGGAGTCAGGCAAAAAGCGATCCAATTGAGGTTGGTTTTTTTTTGTGGTTTGGGGGATCTTGTTGTATTCTGATTAATAGAGCTACAGTAAATAGAATGTTCTGAAAGCTTTATTAAAGTAATGTATGAAAAAATTGAATAAAATGTATCTTTGACATTGCAGAAATGTATCATTTATAGCAATGTAGAAAATTAATATGGAAAATAATTCGGTAATATTTTAATAGAAATTTTTTATGGAAAATAATAAAGAATTTTCATAGAAAATTTCAAAGAATTTTTTATAGAAAATATCAATTTTATAGTAGGGGAGGGGGGTAGATTTAAGGGTTGTAAACCAATAGGTATGGTTTACAACCGTTTTTAGCGTAAGTAATCTTAGCACATTTGTATTTTTTTAACTGAAACTTACTTTTTGCAAACGGTAATGAATGATAATTGAATTTTAGAAAGAAAGTTAATGGGAAAAAAGGCAATTTCGGTGACACTAAAAGTTTAAATTGGAACTAAATGCTGTGTTTGACGATTTGTTTACAAATGTTTTTAAATCAGTTTAAATGAGTCAGTTTTAAAATAAGGGTTTAATATGTGTGTTGGAACGGTTGAAGATGATAATTACTATTACAAACCAACTTGCGTAGTATAATTATTCTGTTGAATCCATGAGTAGTTCCTTATAGAGGTCTAGAATATGGTGTTTAAAATTGAGTTTATGGGTAATTTTTAATTAAGTCTTCGTTTCACCCGCAGTCTTAGTTCATGATTTCTAAATGGTTAAAAGATCAGAACTACTTTTTTTTTGTTTGCAAGCATTTTACTTGTTTTCTCCATAAAATAATCCTCCTTGTTTTCCCCACCTCCTAAAAACAAAAAAAAAATCTTAAATACATCTTATAAATATAAATTGTCTTTTCAAAAAAAATCGAACACTATGACAGACCCCTAACGGTCTAAAGACCTTTATAATCTATAATTGCTAAATATCTACGGCCTTCTATCTCAAACATCCTTTTTATACCACACCACTTTTTTTCCCCAAGCCCCACAAATCACAACTCCCCTTACTCCACTTTATATTCCCCCCACCCTCTTTGAAAAGCAATCCCCAGTAGCGTCCATCCGATCCTTTCTATGTGATACAGATTACAAGACATTCCCCAAAATGGACACAGAACCGTGGCCAGTGCTATTATCGATCATACGACACTTAAAATTATTGAAGAACGGGAAGGAGTCTAAATGTGTGAAACCAATGTTAGGGAGTGTTAACAGTTGTCTCGATTTCTGTTATTTGTAAAACCTCCTGCACCTAAAGACTGCTCGAACCGAAACTATTTAGTTATTCCTAATATCTTGTTCATAAAGCCAAATGGTGCTGGGGAGCCCAGTCGGTTAAGAGGCATTGTCGGTCCCATAGAGCTAATTGCATTAGTATTGGAATCACAACTTCCGCAGAAGTATAGCTCTGCCTTGTTAACCCTTTTCCCCCAGGCATAAGAATCAACATAACATCGAAATGAAACAAATTTGAAACGAAAATGTTATCTAGTTATTTAATTATATATTTTTAAATCTTTAAAATGAAAAAATTACAGCAGGTGGCCACACTATTTTAAAACTTTATCAATTAATAATTAAATAACCGGATGTTATTTTCTTTTTGTTTTAAATTGATGTTATGATAATTCCTGTACCTGGTGAAAATGGGATAACAGGGCAAAGCAATTCTTTTGCCAAAGTTGTGATTTCAAAACTAATGCATTAGCTCTATGGGTTGGTTGGTAGACATATATATTCAGGTTTGTGTGCTTGGTCAGCGACCCGCTTATAAACCTTCGTCAAGTAAGACAGACACAACAGACAACACACACACATAAGTGGATCCATCTAATTTTTAGAGACAGAGGCCAACTAGAGGATCCCCAGAATTGGCTTGTCACCCCCAGAGGTATTGATTTGGTATGGGAACTTAGAGGACTTTTGGACCCAACAGATTTAACGAGCACGTACACCGCATATACTCGGTAGGTCTTCAGTGGTACCGGGACTCGATCGCAGGACCTTCCGATCCCGAGACCGAGACGCTGACCACTAGGCTCACTACGGCCCCAGCTCTATGGGACCGACAGTCCCTCTTAAAGCGCTTACCTTGCATGCAAAAGTTCCCAGATTCGGCATTGCCAAAATAACGGCCGATCTATAAACGACATATGCAGTTAAAAATTCGGATGAATAATACCTCGTGTATGAAGAGTGCACGATAAATAGGTTTCAAAGTCCTGCGTACGACGTCGCTCCTAAAAGTTATGTTGAAAGCCGGCTCGTCACTAGACGATGGATCTAAATTATGACGCCCGTCATCAATAGCCCTCGTGTAGCTGTGGTTTGACGATACTTCAACCTAAGCCTATCTAAAAAGTGCTCGAGCCGAAACGTTTTTAGTGATTCCGTATTATCCTGTGCATAAGGCCAACTAATGAAAAGTTTGATGCCGAGAAGTTACAGAATTTTAATTCCACACTACGTTTATAACGTAAAAAGTGGAAGGTATTATAATCGTTCAGTCCATCTGTCTGTCCGTCACCCACTTTCATAGCCCAAACTACAAATGCTACGGACAAGTGCGATACGTCAAAAAATTCAGCGCATTGAAATTAGAATACCTTGAAAATTTCAGAAAAGAATTCAAATTCGAAGTACTTCAATTATTTAAAAAACTGCAAAATTTAATGCTTATTTAAAAAGCATATGAAGCCATTTTTATTAGAATTAAATCACCATTGCCATTAGCAACAATCGCTCGAGAAACTTTAATTCTTTTTGACAATAAATTAAAATAAATTTATTTTTGCGACATCGATCAGTTTGAAATGACGTCAAATATATTTGACTACGAGATTCTTTGTATGATTATATGAAATGTTTAATTTTCATTTAAAAGCGAGGAATATTACATATTTATTCCTTGAAATATAAATTAATTTTTACAAACGGTAAGTAATTATGGAATTTTCGAAATAAAATAAATGAAACTAGCCAAATTTAGCATATAAATGTTTAATATAGCATTAATGCGGTGTTTGGCGCTTTTTTACCTGTTAAATACAACTGTTGTGTGTAAGCGGGTTAAGTGACAGATTCTGTTACAAACCTACTTGTTTTTTAATTATTTCTCTGTATGATTAACTCCAAGCAACTAAAAAAAGAGCTGCAGAGGAAATATTTTGCTTTTATGAATGTCACCCTTAAGAAATGTTGTCAGATTTTAGTTTGACACGACAACATGTTTGATAGGCATAACAAATTATAGTTGCGTTACGAAAATTTGACATAGGCATTGGCATTAAGAGGTTTTAAAGATAAATTATGTTGTTTTCGACAAACCTTTTTTTTATCTGTTAGCGTATATACAAATCTAATTTACTAATTGAGATAAGTTGTCGTTATTTAACTAAGAAATTTCAATTCTTAATTACCTTTTGTATCTCTAGTGATTTAGACATACTTTTTGACGTTCTATTTGTAGTTTCTCCATAAAGAAATCGTTGGAGCCGAGTGATATAACACTAGGGAAATATCACAAAATTTATAGTATTTGACACAAGTAATAAAAAGTCATGTCAAGAATCAGCGATATTAATGCTAATTAAACTCCTTCGAATTAAAATAGAAAACATTTGAATCCCTTGTTCTGAGCTACAAAAGTTTATAAAACTGTTTAGAACGATATTTATCGATATTTATGGACTAACGCAAGTTTATCCCCGAATTTTACCACTTCCTTTGCTATAAGTTAATATTCATTAATCCAAATGTCAAGTGTTTTGCGTATACTAGCTTAGAATCGCAATATATGAAGGATAATTCTCTGAGTGGCACAAATGATGACATCTCAACGCCGAGTTACATTACGTAATTCAATGTGTTGTTTTAGCAGATTAGAAACTCGGCAAAAGAACTTTCTTTGTGGCACCATCTTGGCAGTTTTCGCTACCAACCGCTACCAGTTTCGCAACTTCGGGGTTGTGCTACAATGCATCAACGCCCTTGACCATAATATACATTAACAAGAAGTTCATAAAGAACTAAAATAGCCTACTTTCCTGTTACTTAAATACTTACTGAAGTTCTAATCGGGAAAAAAACTAGGTTCCCAAAGTAAATATCATCAACAGCCGTTTCTACACTAGATTTATACACATTAGAAAAAAAATGGAAACACAGCACCCAGCTATAATTTAAACTTCTAAAAGCCAAAATCAACTATTTTCCTTAATATTCTTTCGCAAATTAATTAAATATTATTTATCATCTGCTCGTGATTTATTTGTAGTTCGAAGAATAATTAAATATTTATTAATAACAAAAGTAATGAAACTACTCCGAACTGCATTAAAAAATAAGAAATGTAAATTAAAACTAAGCATAATTGCATGCAAAAGTATGCCTTGTGCCGCTTTCTTGGTAGATAATTAATGAATAATCAAAGAATCAAATTGTGCTACATTTTATGACGTCATTCCAAACTGATTCATGAAAATATTATTTTGCTTCAAATATGTTTAAATAATAAAGTTTCTCATGCCATTGTTGATTTGACAACAGTGATTTAAATGACTCAAAATTGAATTTCAATGCTAACTCAATGGGAAATTCGCCGACAGATAGTAGATTTATGTCCGTCCGGTCGTACAGACAGACGGACAAAAAGTATGAAAGTTGGGTATCTGAGGTCATAGCTTTCTAACAAAAAAAGAATTTTTAAGATCCGATGGATAGAACCGATTTTGGAAGGGGGGTACGGACAGACAGACATCGGCCGAATGTCAATACCTAATTTTTCATTTTTTTATTTCTTTCGAATTAAAAAAAGAAAAGTAGGCTAAAAAATGTCGTCTTTGAACACAAAAAAAATTAGTTCTCCCAGTTATTACAAGTTGTGTTGAAAGAATACAAAAATATCGCCACCAAATATTGCATGGTTAGCACAAATTGTGCTGGAAGGCGCAGGGCACATTCTTGCAAAATGTAGTTCAGCATCTGGTCCTTTTAATATTTCGGATAAATAGCTATATCACAGCTTAAAGAATGCACATTACGGTACTTGTTGTAATAATTTTGTTATGCATATTTTAGAAAACAATAGTTTAGGGGGGGTTGTCGATCGCGCATGGATATAATAATCGTCTCCTTTCGCGGTTGTCAGTTATGTTAGAACTTAAATTTGTGCTTGTACTACTACTACTATTACATATATATTCCAGCTTGTGTCCTTGATCAGAGACCCGCTTATGAAGCCTTCGTCAAGTAAGACAGACACAGAAAGAAATTTTTACTGTCACAGAGAAAGGAATATACACCCAGGGCGAAGGCGAGAATCGAACCCGCACCCGTTACAGCGCGCAGACTACTAGCGTAATGGTTTTTGTGCTTGTATGTCATCAACACAATTCGTGTATTAAAACAAAATATTATAATGCAGCCATTTTTACACAATATTTATGTTCCACTTGTTCTGTATGAACAACGGTTTTTTTTTTCTTAGTGTATTCTACGGAGCAAATAAAACCAACTTATTATTCTTCTCTTCAACATCTCCAAGGAGGGTGAGAGTTTGTGTATCAAACCGGGGCTCCCTAGGTTCAATACTTCCCCTTATAAGAGGGTGGTAACATAACACAGACGGGCCGATGGCGCTGAAACTTCATAAATTAATACAGCCGATGCCATTATCCCCTTTGCAATCGAAGTAGTCACGCGGTTGCGAGTTGGTCGACTTTGTGGTTATTGGCAGGGGAGTGCGGTTGAGTTGTTTCATTTCCATTCAGGAGATTTATAACTTGGTTTGGGTCTTGAAGATTTGATCGAGAAATTAAGTTAATTTTGGGGAGACTGTGGTGGATTATTATAAATAAATGAGAAATAAACATTATTATAGCATTTGATATGGTTAGAGTGAGGTCATATCTGGTCACTTTACAAGAAGGGTAATTAATAGTTCTCTTGTTTTAGCAAAATAGTTATTTGGTACTACCTACATGTTGATCATATTTTAACTTTTTGGGGGAAACTAGTTTTATTGCTAAAATATATAAAACATTCCTTAGCCTAGAAAAAAAATACCAACATTTCGTCCTTATAGCAGATGTTTATACATTAGCTAATTTTAATTTAAGATACTTGTACGATACCTAATTTTTATTTCATTGAAAAGAAACTTATAAAAAAAAAAAACTTCTTGATGTAACTTTTCCTCCTATGAGTCATGCTTAGTAAGAGAAATTAAATTCATGATATCATACGAAAAATTATTTGTTTTATGCTTTATAAAATGCGTTACTTCTAAATATTTAAGTATTGTTAAGTGAAACTTAATATTAACTCTTTTGTTCAAAATGTTTTTCATGCAATAACTATTTAAAAATTTATTCATAAAAAAAATATATAAAAAAAGTATTTGCAAAATCCTAACACTAAGTTTTAAATTTACGAGCTTTAAAACAATGATTTATAGAATATTCTGTCATTACTCGGTTTTTTTTGTTGATGTTTTTAAGAAACTTCCAACCTGTCATTAATAAAACTAGATAAATGGTAAAAATCGCTATCTAACCATGCTAAGATAAATAATGGGTATATATTATATGATTATAAGAGATAAGAAGCTTTTTTACTTCTAAAAAAATAACGTATAGTTAACTTTAGCAACACAAACCAACGTAATATTTATTATTATTGGTGTTTTTAACGAATGCTTTCACATAACTCACAGAAGTATTTTTGCGGGGTAGCTGGAGCATGGAACCGAACAAAAAAGTCAGATTTTAAAATAAAGGAAACATAAACATTTATTGTCCAGTGACATCAAAAATATTTTTAACAATAGAAGTTTTTATTTATGGTCTAACGTAACAAAGAAAATTACATTTCATCATCACCTTGGGGCCATTCAATTGTATTTTATCTAATTAAATATTTGATGTAACAGACTTATTCCGTACATTAAAATTAAAGATTTAGTACTATAATATTGTAAATACAAAATACTATGTTTACACAATACCAAATATTTTATTATTATTGTTTAATCTTTATTAAGATATACATTCTGAAATTAAGTAATGGTATATATTTTTATTAATTATATAGTAACTTGGATAAAAAAAATTAAAAAATGTTTCTAAATTAAAAATTAAGTTAAATTAATATCTTTGACTTATGAATATCAATTACGCAAACAAATATGCAAAAACATTAAATATAAAATAGAGAAGCTTGGGTTAATTGATTGATGCTTGGTTATCGAGGTAATAAACAATCTTTTTATTATTAATTTTTATTTAATTTTTTTTTAAATCAAACCACTCTGTATCTTTATTTGGTTATTCAAATATTACCATACTAAAATGTGAAATGCTAAAAAAAATTCATAGGAAAAATGTTTTACCCTTTAAAAATAATAAAAACTTAAGTAGAAATTTTAATTGTTGCCAACTCAATTGTATCAAATATGAGATTTAGAAAAATTTACACTATTTTAGAGACTCATCATGTAACACAGATTTTTCGCTGAAAAATTAAAAACTTATAGGAAACAAAATATTATATATAAATAATGAATTCAGTTTGGAAGGGTTAATTGGTAGACGGTGCTTTGGGTAATTGGTATACATTTGTTCTTGGTAATTTTTAGGTAATAGTTTGAGGTTATTTATAGATTTAGTTAATCAACACAAATATGTATTATTTCGGGATATAACTTGTAATAAAGAATTGTATAAACTTTTAACTGAATAATTGTTACTGATGTTGCAAAATGTTGCCATTTATTTTTGCAAATTGCAGAACTGGGCTAATCTGATAATTGCAAAGCCATATTAATTATATGTTCTACATAAATACTAAAATTATATTATGCTTTTGAACAGTTTTCATATAAAATCCTGAAATGATCCTGAAAACTAACGGAGCAAAAGTTTTAGCAAAAGTGTGTACTATAATTTTCCATACTGTCAAGAAAAATTAAAAATCTAAAACTAATAAGAGACTAAAAGTTATTCCTCATCATTATATGTAGACTTAATATAAAAATTATACTCTTTATGCTGATATACTATTATCTAAAACGCCATAATAATGCGAAATACATCAAGATTAAATCTTCAGTTCGTTGACTTAGAAAATCACGTATTCATCGGGGCATGTAAAATTTGTTTTCAAAGTCATAAAAACGTTTCTATTGTTAAAGAAATTTCTAAGTAGTTACAATACAGTGGGAGAGGGATTACGACCGATTTGAAGAGGAAAAGAAGCTATTGCTAGAAAAAAGATATGCAGATACATTTGAAGAGCTTAGTGGAAGAACGTGCTAAGTGACAAAAAGGTGAAAACGAGAAAATGAGCTTTAAAGTTTTTCGTTTGTACTCAGATCTGTTGAAAACAGTACTTGCAACCCGTAAAAAATAAACTAAACTATAAGTTTATATAAAAGGGGAAACTTGTTATGATTAAAGAAGTTAGCAATATGTTCATTGACACAAGAATCTCAATTTTTTTTTCAAAAATGTCACTTAGCACTTTCTTCCACTAAGCTCTTCATTTGTGTTTGGATGAAACATCAATTTCCATATCAAACACAAGTCTTATGTTTCTTCATATATATTTCATTTTGCTTCTGTATTGACTTTCTTCTAAGAAGTATGTTTCTTGTCCTTGATTAATACTGTAGAAACAGTTAAATGAATATATTTATGATTATTTTAAGTTTTAGAGAATCCGATTGTCAAACTATACATATTTTTTTTAAATATCGAAAACCTAAACTAGAAAGCACAAATATGTCTGACCACAAAGGTTCTGTAACTACTGGACTTAGAGATTTGAAATTTTCACCACAAATTTTCCTAAAACTCGCATGAAGAATGTGACCTATTACAACGTTCTGCGTTCTTTCGTTGCAACCTATTGATACTTTTTAATTTGAGAGTGTAAGTGTGACGTCACCATTTCAAACCAAAACTTCTAATTAACAATAAGTTGCATTTTGTTGGAAGTTGGTTTTTTGTTGCTCTAAAACAGATTTCTTCCGGAAAATTCCGTCACTTCTCTCAATTAGGGTTTGGTCACGACATATTTCACTAAATATTCTGGGTCATTGTCTAACCTAGCTGTCTAAGTTACATGATAGCTGGGTTTTTTTAAATATGCCAATTTTTCAAAAGTTCAAATTCTATAGAGATATATATTATTACGATCCTATTTTCATTTAGTGCGAGTTTTGGTGACCCTTTTTGAAAACAGCTGTGATGCACTGTGGCAATCTGTACATAAGTGACATTTTGGTCGTCGTGAAAACTTCAAAAAGACGTGTTGTATCCACCAAGTTGTGTTAAAGTGTAATGTTTATCAGATTTATTCGGCTTCCTTCCTTGACAATGTAAAGCAAATTGCCAGTTTAGGAACAGACGCTATATTATAGCTCTTGAACCTTTATGCCTTGAACTTTTATTATAGGATAAATTTAAATAAACAAATAACAGACAAGGGCAAAATATAACGCCTAGGAACTAGTTAAAAAGATGATTAAAAGAGACTCAGCTAAACGGATGCTTTTATATAAAAATATTTATTGACACAAACGTTGTATTTATACCTTAACATTTTATTAAAAAGAAAAACCGCATTCGGGAAATCTTCGTTGACGTAACTACTTTTTATATTCAATGACTCATAAGTAAAATATATAACAAAATAGAAAAAGGATGCCTAAGGCTGTGTCCTGACTACGACATCAAATGCCACAAATGCAACAAAACTTGGCGACCGCCAAGCGATGCAATAGCATGTGGCTGACTCTGCCAAGTCGCCAAGTTTTTTTTGCATTTGTGGCATTTGAAGTCGTAGTCAGCACACAGCCTTAGGGTAACAAATGTATTGACTGTTAACAACAGGGAGAAGATTAAATTTTCTGCCTACATTTTTTCCTGCCTACATTTTTCCTAAATGTTATACTTAATAGCGATGTTCTTCCCTGTAAGTTATTACCCAGTAAAGTCCGAGGATAAAATATTTATTTTAATCCTTATAAATGTTTTATACATATAAATATTAACAAATTTTTATTTAAGTTTATTTCATAACTAAAAATTCAATGTTCCAACAAGAACCTAAATAAATTGTGTTTGAACCGACAGCAAAATACTGTAGCCATTTCTCATACAAAGAAACAATCATCAAAACCTCAGATAATTTCTTTGAATCCGAAAACTATCCTATCTCTAACACAGACCGAAATAACTTATCACGAAATTTTACGTCTTCTCCTTATCAATCAGACATCTTTTTAATTAAATGTCAAACCAAGAAAAGGGGTAATCGGCCGAGAAACACGCAAGAAATAGCGGAGAAACTTTGAGATCGACTTACTGAAGCTCCTGATGATTATGAAAAGATAATAAATTCCTCTCCACTGCACTAAATTTCATGGACTTTTAGAGGAGAAGATACGCAGATAATGGGAGGAGGATCAAGTATTTTGCTTAGGAAAAGGAAAGATAAAATATTCCGATTTGCTAACGAAGCTGAAGGGTGGTTTCTGAAGTTATTGTTTAATATATGGGAAGAAAGTCTATTGGCATTTTGTATTGATTAGTCATAGATATATAGGCTCGCTGAATCAAATGCCCCCAAGTTAGTGTGTTAAATTTATCAGGAAAACTAGGAAACGTCTCGTATCCGAAAGTATGTAGTAGAATTTTATATGGAGTGATGTATCGGTAATGTAAAAGTTTTAATGTGGATAAATAGCAAATTAAAATATACACTTTAATTTATAATGTTATTATTCTTATAATTAAGATAAGTTAATTCTAATTAAGATTATAATTAGAAAGAATTCTTTAAAGACTTTTTTTGTGAAGTAAAACAAGAACTACATATTTTAACATCTGTTAATGTTTTTCTAAATGAGTTCAAATTAATTTAAAATTGAATGTAGTTTACAAAAACAAACCTGTCTAGTGAATTATTTAAAAAAAATTACTTTTCGAAATAATATTGCCCTTATTCAAGAGTAAGCATTACAAAGAATATCATTTACCCCTTTTTAAAAATATATAAACGCTCTGATGATTTATTGCCATAAGATCATTATAAAAGCGTAATTTGCTATCATTTATAATATCAGTGGACAATAAGCCGACATGACGCAAACGAATAAAAAAGGCTAGACATACACTCTTAAAACAAACGAGCGTTTTTAACTCAGTCTGAGTTAATTTCCACTCCTTTCCGTGCTGAAAATGCACTTCTCCTATAGGAGTGAATTTCACTCTTTTCCGGAGTGGGTAAAAGAAATAAAAGAAACCAATATGCGTCCTACACTCTTAAAACGAGCGGTTTTAACTCAGTCTGAGTTAATTTCCACTCCTTTCCGGTGCCGAAAATGCACTTCTCCTATAGGAGTGAATTTCACTCTTTTGTTTTAAGAGTGTAAACAATTGCAATCCTCTTTCTACTCCGAAATTATAACCCTTGACCCCTCTCGTGCTTTATTTAAAGCATTGTGTTCTACTGCGGTTTTCTATTTTTAAATAATGCGGCTATTTTTTTTACTGGATTTATTAAACTTTGCTTATACTTCAAACAGGAACAAGTAAATAAAAATAAGGTCTTGTATACGTTTATCGTTTAAGAACTATGAAGTTGTTTCTTTTGCGAAACTGTAACAAGCTGTTGGGTGTAGTCACATCCATTTCAGAAATTTTATTTGAAGTAGGGCACCATTTCAAGTAAATATTATATTGTCTAGTTTGTCCTTCTTTTACAAATTTTATATCTGAATAAACTATTTCGTAAATGTCCTAAGTATTCAAAACTTCCCCTCTGGATTTGCGTTTTACAAACTGCAAAACATATGCAGCCTTTACGGTTTTTAAATGGCAGCTAATAGCCTATTTCAAGCCCATAAAGTAGCAAGTAATATTTTGTGTTCATAATTTCAAACGGTTTGCAACCTTAAAAGAAACTATTAACCAATTACAACACGAGTAACTATTTTGGTAAGACATCATATTAAACTTATTTCTAGACAATACGTTTTAAAACTGTTTATTTCAATTTACAGATTTAAACTATTAAATGTTCGTACATTTTACAAGCAAAACAAATCTCAGGTAGATAAATAAAATTTCCTGCACTAATTTCTTATTATTTCCTTCCCGCTTCGCGTCAAAATACTCAGGAAAATCTTTACAAAAAAAATGTCGCTGGTAAAACATCAATTTTAATATCGGAGTTTTTTGGGCCTCCCAATTTAAAAATAACATTAATTTCACAACATAATCAGCGTACAAACAATCACTCTAATAATCAAAAGGAAGAAAAATTATACTTAGCATTCAACGCATGTTAGTACGCAAGGAAATAAAAATTTTGGTTTACAAATACATTAATAAAATTACAATACCCTAATCCATATAATTCACATCAAAATCTTCAAACATGCAATTATAAAAACATTTAACGTTCTATAAATACAAACACGTAGAGAAATAAAAAAAAAACTTGTTTTATAATTTTAAATATATAATTATTGACTTTATTATACGCTAATCCATATAATTCATATCAAATCCTCCCTATATGTAATTAAAAATTATGGATAACATATTTAACATTCAACACGTGCTAACACGCAAAGAAATTTGGTCGTATCCCTTCACAATAAATTAAGAGGGGGGAACCTCCTTGTCCTTACAGACTTGGGCGGGGCGTGTGTTGTAATACATAGTTTCTTTCCTCCAAACCGACACTAGTTGCAAATTTTCCCTTGTATTATAATGCAACCCTTATTTTTTACTTCCTAGCTACTAGTTAAATACGGCAACTCCGAAGATTATCCATTCATGCCATCCTTAAACCACTAATGCCTTATTCATAGGTAAAAAAATCTCAAAAACCCTTTCTAGGAAGAAAAAAAGATCCGTAATCTTTTGGCCCTTAATAGATTGAATGAATATTTGATGAATTCGATGAAAAGCCAGCGAGTAACAGGTAAGCTGGTCTGGCTTGACACCAACGCAACTGGTATTAAACTCATTTTGATCTCAATGAGTTTCAAAAGAAGCTTTATATTGGATGCCTATACGAATATAAAACTATTTAAATATTTCTACACAATATTTTTTTAACATCCAACAACCAATCCTTATTTATTTGTGATCCCATATCTGTTCTAGTGTGTACAAAAAATCTAAATCTAATTTCGACAAAACTGATGGTTATGTTTATGTCAACTCAAACCTGGATGTGATGATGGTTTCAAGACACGTGCCTTATGTACCCGGGTTGGCACGCAGGACGCAACCCCCCACACCCTATGCAAATGAACAGCAGGATTTGGGCATTTCGCTCACGAGTCGTTTAATTGGTACGAAAAGTCATCGGCCGCGAACAAGCACCTAGCACTCCAATTAATCCTGCGATCTGACATCAATCAGGAAGGACTACTCTTGTAAAAGGAGATTGGGTCGGATTAAAATGGAAAAGGTGTGATTCATCTTTAATTTGTTTTAGAAACTATCCTTTTTTCATGTTTTATATTAAACTGTTGACTTCGCAAGTAAAAGTGTGTACACTCTTAAAACAATAGAGTGAAATCCACTCCTATAGGGGAAGTGCATTTTCGGCACCGGAAATGAGTGGAAATTAACTCAAACTGAGTTCAAACCGCTCGTTTTAAGAGTGTAGTTCGTAGATTGTTTTCTTTTATTTCTTTTACCCACTCCGCAAAAAGAGTGAAATCCACTCCTATAAGGGAAGTGCATCATTTTCGGCACGGAAAGAAGTGGAAATTAACTCACTGAGTTAAAACCACTCGTTTGTTTTAAGAGTAATGATATTGAATCGGTTGAATGAAATTTACATTGCACTGTTAAAAATTTTGTGCTAGGTTTCACCATGATATTGGTTGGTTTCACCATGATATTGGTTCCTAGTAGCTGCAACGGCTGTGTGGTGAAATGTTTCACCTTTTTTTCGGTGTTTGGTTGGACCATTTTTCTGGATTTGGAAACAAAAAGCTGAGTAATGGTTCAACCGAATACCAAAAATATGGTGGAACGTTTCACCATTCAGCCGTTGCAGCTACTAGGAACCAATATCATGGTGAAACCAAGCACAGAATTTTTAACAGTGTGGAATTATTCACTCAGATCTTTAATCATACGGAAGACCCCAGTTTCGAAGAGTACTCGTTTAATTACCTTTCACTACAGAGGCACACATACATGGATCTTGCGTATAATCTACTTAACAACATCATTTTGCAATAATTTTTCTTGGCATTAACTTTTCGGTTATAAACTGGAATGTTCAAGGTTTTCAAAAATACCGATGCCAAAGCATCTGAATTTAGTAAGTGCATTAAAAAATGACGTGCAAAGTGGATGAAGCAGATTTTGGAGGTCTTGCAAAAACTGCCTTCTCAGGGGATAATTTATAAGACATTTTTTTTGCATTAAAAAAATATCAGTGTGGCTGTGTCCTGACTACGACATCAAATGCCACAAATGCAACAAAACTTGGTGACTTGGCAGAGTCAGCCACATGCTATTGCATCACTTGGCGCCCTTGGCGGTCGCCAAGTTTTGTTGCATTTGTGGCATTTGATGTCGTAGTCAGGACACAGCCTATGGACTATTATTTACAAACAGTTGTCAAGGCTTATTTATTCACAGCACACACAAAAATGTGTATTTTTACGGCTCAAATCAGCAGAGTCCATTAATTGACGTACCCCTCAACAAATGTTAAACGTTACTTTTTTTTAAATTACTTTTAAATATATAATTGTTTGAAAAATATATAAAGAATACATGGTGTGTGATTTAGATTGGAAGTGAAGAGGATACATATTAAAATAATGCATTTTTAAATAATGCATTTTTATATGATTTAAAGTTTATCAAATCAAACAAATTATTTGGACGAATTAATAGCTATTATTGGCAAAACAAGCACCAAACACAGCAATTAATCCTGCAAACGAACATAAAACAGGAGGGGTGTCGAATTTGCTCTTGTTTAAGAAATTGGGTCGAATTTAATCGAAAATCCGTGATATACCTTCAAGATCAGTTCACTAAACTGATTCTTTAATTTTAATTCAAAAATTCAGACTAAATGCAAAAAATTAGTCATGACATTAGTTTGTGTTTGCATTAATTACTCGCTATAACATGGTGATATGTTTTTTTTAATTTATTGTATTTTTTAATTATACAAACTGTCCCAGATGGGGAGTTAATTTAAAACCCTTCCTGTGCTCTTATTGGCCCATGAAGTGGTGTCCATATCTCTGTGGCGCTTATACTAACGATTGTCTATACCGAGTAGCTAAACTGCTCAAAACAATTAGGGGAGAACTTTAAGTACTTTTGTTAACTCTTTCAGTTCCAAAGTTGTATTTTTTATTCTAAAAATCTAAAGTGTTTGTGAAATAGATTCATTATGCATCCAGAATTAAAAGGTAAAAACATTTTTTTAAAAATCCTAATTTTTTAACTAAAATTTAAGGGGAAAAAATCGGAAGCATAACTTTTGATTATATAATAACAATAATTTTAAATAAAATTTATTTGTTAAAAAAAGTTAAAATCAATTTTTAAACATCTAAGAATGCAAGCAATGAAGAATTTAGGGTCAATTTATTTCATAAAATTTTTTGGGAGAGAACTTTATTTTACCATGTTTTTCCTATTTTCATTTAATTAAAACAAACATTATTTGTTTCTTCAAAAGACATGATGCTTCCATGTAACGATAAGTAAGTGCGATCTCAACTTAGTGAGAAAAAAAATCGCAAGCTGACGGTTCCAAATGGAATCATTGGGGGTGAAAGGGTTTAAACCATGCATTCCCCTAATTCTTTTGAGCAGTGTAGTTTTGCGATACTCTAGTTAACCTCCACTCGCGAGAGACGTCTGCTTGCTTGAATATGACTTTGAAAAAAAAGAAAATGGATTGGATAAATTTTAAACTGTATTATGCATTTAATTGATAACGCACCAGATGAACATGACAAGGTCCGTAAAAGCTAGTTTTCATACCAACGTATTTGGTATCAACTTTTACCAACTTGAAATTTAAATATTAAATCCTAGAAACTACAGGAAAATATTGTAATACGTTGATTTACTTAAGATAAACCTCCAGATGCATGCACGTTATAACGCTGAGTTAAACCTCGTATGAGTGCAATTGTATACCACTAGACTCCTATAAATCACGCACGGAGGTATCGATAAACGTCGTTTGGATTAAATTATACATACTACTATTCACTTATCGTTTGTAACTAAAAATTGCGTGGAAGTTAGGACCTTTGGTTAAAGTGAATATAAAAGTCCTAATGAACTTCTGTAAATCCAAACGTGGAGCTTTGGTGCCTACTTGGGTGTCGGCTCGTCAGTGGAGTGTGGTTATAAATTATGACGCCCCTCGTTAATAGCCATCGTGTACCCTTAGTGCTACTATATTTCAAACTAACCTTACCAAACGTGGTAAAACAAAATTGAAAGTTTAATTTTTAATATGCTATCAAAAAGTATAATAGTGACGAAAACATAAGTTCATTCATTATAATTTTTTTAAAAATTCTAAAACTCTAAATTAAACCCTGGATATTGTGAACTTCTCATTAAAATGAACTGAAAAAATATTCTAGCTTAATTTCCATAAATCCTATCAGGCACAACACAATTTTAATGCAATTAGCCTTTGGTTAAAATTCAATTTTATTGTTAAATTGGATACTCACTATCTGCATTAAGCAAAAGCGCCATTTTTCGGCGTTTATGCGATACTTCCATGAAATATGTAGAAAAACAGAATAATTGTACGTAAAGTTTATATCTTATTAATGTTGTGAAAACAACAGTACCTTAACTACTTATTAGGATAATACGAAATGCAATGCATGGTATAAGCATCTAATACTGTAATTAATTCCGAGAACGATCATCAATCAAGAATAACAGAATAACGTCTGATTGCTTACAGTCGCACTTGCATTATCCGATCGGATAATTACAATCAGATAATAATCGAAAGCTTATTATTCATTTAACTTCGTTTGTTTTCTAAACTGAAGAATTTTTGCATTATCGTAGCAATTCCTAGCATTAAATGTTTAAAAACTTAGCAGATGCAGTGTTAAAAATTCCCATATTAAAAGAAAAAAAGAAAGTAGTATTTTTTACAGCTCTAGAAATTGGTTACTACTTAGGTATAGAAATAAAATACCATTTTGCCTACATATTTCAGTTTATTTTTAAAGATATGTACATTTATCTAGAAAATTCTAAACTGTTGTCAATCAGAAAACAGTTGCAGTTTTACTGACATCCATGACATATAATTTATGCATTGTTTATAAAAACATTGTGAAACTCTTCGAAAAAGATAAAAGTAGGGGCTCGCATGTTTTGTCAAAGAAAAAAATTTAATAAAGTAATCTGAATAATAAATTTTATTTTAAAAAATACATTTACACAGCATTAATGTATTTTAGGTTTTAGCATAAAATTTGTGTTCAACCTATATTCACTTTTTTAAAAGCTTCAACGATTTATACGAAATTTAATAAAATACATCAAATGTGTTTTATATATTTGGAAGCTTTTGGTGTAAATCCCTAAATTAAAAACCAACTAACACATTTAAAGTATTTCTTACGCGACCCTTTTTTTTTAAAGTCTTCTTAGGTTCTTTATAAATATTTCATTAGCTTCTCTATTCAATGCAAAGAACAGAAGAACATTTCGATTCAGTTAATGGAATGGTGCTTTTTAGCTCTTCGTTTCAATTACGATAAAGGTCTACTTAGCCTTTGAGTATTTTAATTTCGCGTGGACTCGACTGGTAGACACTGGTTAATAAGTTTTATAAGTTTAAAACACAATTTTGTGTTCGAAAGTTAACTTATTTCAGTCTTGAAATTTGTTCCATTCCAAAGTAAAATTCAATTTAATTTTTAATTAAAAAATGTAGTTATATGCAAAATGAACATTAATACATTATCTGTAATGTTTGGTGTGTGTCACTTATATTAACTTTTGTAATTTGTTAAAATAATCGGAATTCAATGCGTTGAAGGAGTAAATATGAACTGTCATTTTTGCTTTAGTTACATAAGATGATAGTTAATAAATACTATGTTTTTACCTGCGAGTACATTGTAAGAAATTAAAATCATATACCTAAAAAATAGTGCATGGCAAAATTTTGGGCTGCCCAGAAAATAATTAAGCACGCTCGAATGCTGTGAGCTAAGAATATTGCAAAAAAAGAAGGAATCCTTTTTATGGTAAAGGTTTATTGAAAATGATATAGGGGTTTGGTAAAATGGTTTTTGAAATTTTATGTTGATATTTTGAATTTTTTCGGCTTGTGAATGGTTAAAACCCTAAGGCCTTTCGGTAAATTAATGTAGAGCACCAGAATTTTTTTCCTGTATTGAGGCATACACCATTAACAAAAGTTGATATGAGATAAGGTCTAGTGTGAATAGTTATTTTTTTTAAAAAATTGTGAAGTTGAAAATTCACAACTTATTTTTGGACAATTTTTATACATAAAGCTACGTAACTATTCTTGTTTAACTGTTAGTTCAATATCCATACCAACTTTTATTAAGAGATGTTGTGGGAACATTTTGCAAAAAAATCCATTAAAAAATTATTTAAATTGTAGGAAGAGTAGCATTTTGAAAAAACGTTACAAATTTTAATTTTAAATTTTTCAAAAAAACTTATACGTAAAAAATAATAAATATTGAAACATATGTTTATTGAATGTTAGTTATTTGTAAAAATGGTTTAATTTGGATGCTAGCTATAAAAATACTGGATTTAGATTTTTGGGTACCGCGTCCCCTTAACATATGGTTTAGTTGTGACTGTAGTATAAGAGTATGAATACTAGAGTTTAAGGTCGAAATGTTAAAAGATAAACTAAGATTGTTTTCCTTTAACTTGCTGTTAAAAAAAACTATTTTTACATAAACTATAAAACGTTTAAATAATTTTAGTTTTATTGCACGTATTGTCTTCATTCTTTTACGTCAGTTTCATTAAAATAAATTTCCCATCTAACGCGTTCAAAATAATTCAACTGAAGCGTACTAAATTCTCTCCCGCCCCCCAACAATTTATATTTTTCCTAACTTTCCATCAGTGTATTAAAACAAACATTTGGAATCTTAGCTGTTTTCTCCAATATTGAACAACAACTATCAATTAGCCTTAATCAACCTTGATTATCCTTTCCCGCTTATTAAATTATAGCAATTATTTTGAAAACTAGAAATTAATATCCTACACTGTATGTTTCACAAATAATGTTTATAATTAAATTAGGGACCTTAAGGGATGTAGGTAAATTTATATCTTGCTCCATGAAGGAAATAAATTTTTGGGGTTACTTTACACGAAACTTTGTCACTCTCTCTTCTTAATAAAAGCATACTTATTCTTAAATTTGACTTATTTAGCACTAGAAAGCCGCCTTTCATCAAATAATTATACAAGTTATATTATTTTGTTATTTAAACTAATAAAAAGTTACTAATTTATTCCACTAAAAAAAATTATGCATGTATGTAAATAAATCAATGCATTTGGAATAAAATAAATCTTCCTGTATTTCCTAAATATACCATATCAAAAGAATTCATAGTTAAATATTGATAAAAAGCTTTTTTTTTAATATCCTCCAATTTCTATTGTTCGCCAAAATAACTGCCGACCTATAAACGGCCCGTGCAGCCGAAAATGTCCGACGAATAATACCCCGTGTAAGGGAGTGCACGTTAAATATCCTTTAAAGTCCTAACGCTGCGTACGATGTCGCCCTTAACGGTTGCGTTGGGTGCCTATTCAGGTGTCGGCTCGTCACTTGACTGTGGTTCTAAAATACGACGCCCGTCGCCAATAGCCCTCGTGTAGCTCTAGTGCGACGATAATTCAAACCTAACCTAACCTAACCAATTTCTATTGATAGTGGTAAATAAAAAAAAATATGCAATGCTAATTTTTATACTTTTTTAACCTGTAGTTTTTTAATTAACTTAATTTTTGTTGTTAATGTCTTAAGTTTCAAGAAAATAATTTTATGCTAATCCCTTCATTTTATCAATAGTTTTAAGTTGAGGAATGATAATTTTTTCCAGAAATGACTTAATCAGTTTAATAAAAATGTCATTTTTTGGTAACGTGTTTAATGACTGTGAATTTGAAAAGACGAACTATAAAAACTTAAACATCAAATATTACTTAACGTATTCGTTTTCAGTAACTAATATGATAAGTTCAATAAATAATTTTTGATTATTTATAATTAAGAAAAAAGGATAACAATCTAAAATAGGTTTTCAACATTTAATTTTTTAACTCCAACCAATAAGAATGTTATTGTTGTATTTCCAAATGATTTCGTGGAGGGTTTTAACTTTTATACTATACTTCGAAAAGTTTTTTTTTAAAAATAAATGCAAATAATTAAGAGTTCATCCATTTTCGTATGAAATGTTTAAAATACCTTTGATAATATTGATGCTATTTCAATTAACTTTTTATTTTAAAACTCAAGCATATTTCCCTGGAATAGCACTGCATATACCTATACGTCAAAGATCACTACGTATCGGTTCCCAAACTTAGAGATATAAGAGATCATAAAAATACATATGTATTTCCTCAAAGACTGCACAAAAATATACTTTTAACCCATTAAAGAGCCATTTGCGAGTACTATTAACATCTTCCCTGTCAAATAAAAATTTAGCTTAAATTTGTTTTTAAAATTCGTTTTTCGTGTTACTTAGTTTATTCTACATAAATTTTCCAGTCCTATGGTCTTCATTTGTCTTTTTAGCTTCCGCACTACGTTTATAACGTAAAAAGTGGAAGGTATTATAATCGTTCAGTCCGTCTGTCCGTCACCCACTTTCTTATCCCAAACTACAAATGCTACGGACAAGTGTGATACGTCAAAAAATTCAGCGCATCGAAATTAGAATACATTGAAAATTTCAGAAAAGAATTCGAATTCGAAGTACTTCAATTATTTAAAAAACTACAATAGTTAATGCTCATTTAAAAAGCATAAGAAGCCATTTTTATTAGAATTAAATCAAAATTGCCATTCGCAACAATCGCTCGAGAAACTTTAATTCTTTTAGACAATAAATTAAAATAAATTTATTTTTGCGACATCGATCAGTTTGAAATGACGTCAAATATATTTCACTACGAGATTCTTTGTACGTTGATATGAAATGTTTTAATTCTATTTAAAAGCGAGGAATATTACATATTTATTCTTTGAAATAAATAAATTAATTTTTGCAAACGATAAGTAATTATTGAATTTTCGAAATAAAAGAAATGAAACTAGCCAAATTTCGTATGTAAATGTTTAATATAGAATATCAATGCTGTGTTTGTCGCCTTTTTACCTGTTAAACACAACTGTTGTGTTGAAGCGGGTTAAGTGACGGATTCTGTTACAAGCCTACTTGTTTTATTTAGATAAAGCTTAAGCAGAAATCTTATTTTCGCAAGGCAAATTTTCTTGACAATCGTCGTTAATGAGTTACGGTAAAATGGGAAAATTAACTATGTTTTCAAAAAGTCCATACACTAAAACCTATCATTTCGAATATACTCCAACTCTTTCTTTCAATTTTTACGGTTAAAAAAGCACACCAGATTTTCAAACAGTCCAAAAACTAAATCCCAGTTTTATTTTTTATGACCACAGACTCCTTTCCAACCGTAAAACGCATGCGAAATGAACCAGAGATCTCAATAAAACAATTCCTTTATCCTTTTCCCCCATAAAAGTTTCAAAAGAGAAGAACCACCGAAGGATGAACCCACTTGGCGAACCAAAGTTCGGGACTTGGCGAGAAAAAGCGGCGCCAAACTGGTTAGAATTTTCATGGAGCTTTGGGACCGGGCAGCCAGAGCTACTGCGTATCTCTTTCATATAGCAGCAACTTTTGAGAAGCGTTGTTTCTGCATCTTCTTTCGGACGTTGGTTTTATCTCCATCCTCCGAAGACTTTTTGGAGAGTTTTTTGGGGGACATTGTTGTTGGAGGTATTTTTTTCGATCGGTTGTAGTCGAGTTGAACGTCAGTCAAGTGACATTGAATTAGTGGACGGTTTATTAATTTTTATTTTAGTTTTTTTTTAAAAATTAAAGTTTGTTTGGAATTTAAGATTGTGAGAATTTTCGTCTTTAGAATAAGAGAAATTTAATTTAGATTTTAAAATATTTGCAAAAAGCCTTTTGTCGCATCAAATCTTTTCTTTTAAACAAATTTCAACTTATTAAATATATAGTCTGATATATTTAAAATTTAGTATATATAATATAGTAGTAGTAGTAATATATAGAAACAATTCTTGATACAATTAACTACTTTGAAACATTCATTGATACAACATTTGAGAATTTTCGAACAATCTCTAAGAACATTGAAAAAAAGTTTCCGCCGGTTATTTATCCGGTAAAAACCTATTTCCCCTCAAACAGAACTTCCGAATTTACTGAAAACATTTTTCACCCAACATTTTCAAAGAAACCTTCTAAAATGCCCAACAAAACATTCTAAAATTAAAACCCAAAAGAGCATGAAGAGACCTCTAGTCAACTATCTCATCTTCTTTCAAGCAGAGACTAACATCTTCTGAATCCAATGTCAACGCAAAGAAAAATCCGATGCTTTTTCTTCTGTTTTGCATTGTTTTTTGGTGTGAATCCCAGCACCTCCAGAGAAACTTCTGTTGAGCCATGCCCAAAGGCCTGCGTTTGCTCCGGGAACCCAGATTCCCTCAAAGTAGACTGTTCCAACCTCAACCTGACTTCTGTACCATCAAATATCAGTTCAAAGGCATCCCTCTTGTAAGTTTTTAATTATTTTTTTAAGTCCTTATCCATAATTTTGATTGATTCTTTATATGACCTTTATAACCATTGATCTTCTTTTAGAGGGACTGTCAGTCCCATAGAGCTTATGCATTAGTTTTGGAATCACAACTTCCGCAGAAGTATTACTTTGCCATGTTTAGCCCTTTTTCCCAGTATGGGAATCAACTTAACATCGAAATGAAACAAATTTGAAACGAAAAAGTTATCTAATTATTTAATTATATATTTTTGAAGCTTTAAAATGCCCCAAAATATTCAGCAGATGGCGACACTATTTTAAAACTTTATCAATTAATAGTTAAATAACAGGGATGTTATTTTCTTTTTAATTTTGTTTTGAATTGATGTATGATGATTCCCATACCTGGTGAAAATGGGATAACACGGCAAAGCAATTCTTTTGCAAAAGTTGTGATTTCAAAACTAATGCATTAGCTCTATGGGACTGACAATCCCTCTTAAACGAACAGTCTTGAAGACTTAAAAATCCTTTTAAAATCAAAATATTTATTTTTAATTAAATATTTTTAATAAATGTCTTATAAAAGATGTTTTTGCTATATATCTGTTCATGTGGTGACGATTTTTTTTTTTTTTAATCTCTGAACTTTTATTAATTTTTCAATTCCGGTAGTTCCGAAGATGGTTAAAAATCATCCTTTTGTAACTAACATTTCCTGATGAAAAAACATAATTCAATATCAAATATGTAACTAAATCCTTTTTGGAAACTATTTAGCTTCAATCTAGATTGTAATTGGATACAAAGAATAATACCTTTTTAACCGGATTCCATTTTCTTTGATTAAAATTTAAACTGTTAATTTTTATTTCTGCAAAAAATAACTCATTAAAAACAACAAATCACTTAACGTAAATAAATCAAATTTTGACTAAAATTGGGCAAGCTAATTTCAATTGTTTATTTCGCCTACACTTTTTTCGTTAAATATGTACTTTATGCTCAAAAAAACAGTCGCAAGTTTTATTTGAAATATTCATTGAAGTGTTTAATTTGTACGTAACTTTAATACACTTAAATATTGAAAGCTAACATTAAGCCAGTGCGTTGAGGTATCTTTGGAACTCCATTGACTGAAATTTTCCTTCAAAATGTTCCAGAAAGAAGATTAGCGGGCGTCAGCCTTCTCCAATTGATTTCACAATAAAACTTAATTTAATTTTATCTTATTTGTTTAAAAATTTAAACGAAACCTAAATTACAAATTTATATCCAATAATTCAACTGGTTTAAAATAACAAATACGAACAAAATTTTAAAAATAAATCTCTCGGTGCATTGTATATATATTTTTTTGTTATTAGTCATCTGATAGTTTTTGTCGCTCAAACGCGTTGAAAGTTTTGCTTTTTCTCAAGTTATGAGTTTCGTCTTTGAGTTATTTCATAGTTCTTTTTGTTGTCTCAGTCTGTCACTTTGAAAGACGGATATCTGAAGTTTATGTCAAAATATTGTCCCAGTCAGTAATGAAAACGCCAATTGTCCATCAAGATTTAATGCACTTGAACGTACCATCTATCGCACTGTTATTTGTTAGTGGCAAAGTTTCGCTTCGTTTATTTTAACTAAATGGAAGAAGTTTCACTTTTATTAATGCAATAGGCATTTTTTTTCTATTAGTCAATTATTTATTTCATAAACTTTAAAATTTTATCGTAACTTTATTAGAAACTACTTTAATGTAAATTTATATCTTTATTACATTAAGTCAGTTATGTGAGATAACACTTTGACAATTTAATATTTAAAATAATTTACTGATTATATATTTTAATTTACTTTCATAGGTTTTTTTTAAACTCAGTTTAAATGCAATACATTAAACCAAATTATTAAAGAACAGATACATTATCAACATAATAATATCAACTAATTTTATTAAAAATTGTATTGAACTTGATTATTGAACTAATTTATAAACTTTTTTAAAGCAAACGTGACACATGTAATTTTCTGTAATACTAGGAAATTTTTAGGAAAATGCATAATTCTTGTTATTTATGAATAGTTACTTTTATGAAAACATTTGTTGTAAATTATCATGTTAATATCCTAGTATATCGAGCAACAAAATATGACTGTTACATATTTAGCGATAAATAATAAAAAGTAACAAAGTATAGTGTACAATATGTATATTTTTAGTATGTGTGTGTATCATTATGTATATATCTTTCATACAGAAATAACTTAACAGATTTGAAAATGTATAGAAATATTTAAGAAGCACATTTTCACTTTGTCGTTATAAACATTTTATGGAATTATAGTAATTGTGTTTATTCATTGAGCTTTTGTAATGTATTTCCTCCATTCTTCCAAAAGTACTTTTCTTTGCCTTACAATGAAAACATCTACATTTTCTTGAATATCTTCATTGTCTATAAAATGTTTGAGATTTTATTAAGTTATTTTATACAGTTGCATGATTTTAAAACCATGATAAGTTAATTTAAATTGATCCTATTTTCTATTACCCTAACAATTGTGCTATAATTGTGATAATTAAAAATATAAGCGAAAATCCAAAAAAAAAGATAAGTTTATGGCAATTTTAAATATTTTTTACATCAAAATCTTTAAAAATCGTCCTTCTTAATTAATAACGATTCTAACTAACCCTTATACGATAAATTTCATTGTTAGATTATTTTAACGATAGATTATTTTAGCGATTATTTCCAATTGAGATGAAGAGTATATTTTAACAATCTTGCTCGGTATTTAAATTTTGTATTATATGCGTATTATAATGTATATTTAACAATTATTTTATATATGAATATTAACGTCTTTCCAAATGTATAAAACTTTCTGTAAAATGTAAAGTCATGTTTCAGGACCATAATCCCGAGTGACCTGGGAAAAGTAGCTTTCATTTTTAAACTGCAATCAAATGGGTAAATCCATGCAAAATTATCCTGTCTGTAGTGTGTCACGTTTGTAAAAAGGGATTATCACTACAACTTTTAACATTAAATGAAAAACAAATTGTGGAATAGTTGATCTACACTTATTATAACTAAATAACGTAATGTATTTTATTTAATTTGGTTTATTTTTTAAATTTAAAAAACTTTTAATCTCTTAAATCGTGACTTACACTACAGTTACATGGAATTAGCCAAATATATCCCAAGCCAATATATTGTTTTAAATTGAGACGTTTACGTTTTAGCGAAACACAGAACGTTAAAACTAATAGGAAAAAATAATGTTTTAAAGATTGATGGTTATTTTAATTGTGCTTTTTTGAAAAATCACATTAGATATCAAATAAGCAGAAAAACTAAGAACGATTCTGGTTAATAAAATTTTTCCCTAAGATGTATTTTTTTAATTTTTAAGCTTTCGTAAATTCCCGACAATTTACCACAACTTCACATACAACATAATATCCGTGCATTGCAGAAGCTTTTTTCTCCAATAACTGCGTCATTTTAATTGAATTGTATAGAATATCCAAAGGCTGGTCAATTGGTAGTTGCAGTATTTTTTACAGGTCAACGTCGTAATCAGTGATCGACAATGGTTCCATTGTACCATTTCTCCTTCACAAAAACTTAGTTATGTATATCACAAACATCACTAAATATTAACAATAAACGCTCACCCGTAAGCATTAATAACTCCACCAAAATAATCCATCACGTAAGAAAAAGGTGACAAATATTCGATCCGTAAAAAAATATCACTGACAAACAACAATCTGGCGACAAAGCTAAGGATCAGCTGGAAAAAAACAATATGGCTCTCCTTCCATCTGTTGCAATCCCAATAATTGATCGAACCAATTCAATAAGCCAATTCTCGGTTAACGAGATCAAAAAAGTTGCTCTTTTTGGGGATGAGGAACAATACCATTAATGCGGTAGCGGGGAAATTGGCGAATTAATTCCTTATTTCATGGTTAGTTATCAACTTGGGTGGCGGGTAAAAATGGTGATGAGAACGGTTGTGATTAAATTTCGATCTAGCTGGAGCTAATTTAGTTGATGAAGGGATGGTGCTTCTGAATATATCCAGAACACTTTTTTTGTTTGAATATATAGATTTGGTTACATTACACACTTACACTTATGTTATTTATTAACTATCAGTTAAGGGATATGCTGCACGACTGACTTTGGAGGAGTTTTAAAATAAAAGTACATTTGTAACTTATTATGAATTCGCATGAACAAAAAAATTAAAATTGTTTACTGCATTAAATATAGAAAAAACTTAGTTCAACAAAGCTAATTTGTAGATAAAGTGCACTTTCAGTATATTTCACTCTTGAATTAGATGAAAGTTGATAATTATGTTAAATAAATAAATTTTTAATTTATTTTTAAAAATGCGTGCTAAACTTTCAGCTACAAATAAATATTGCATCGATATATTAAATAATTCAAATATTCAAATCTTATTACTTAAATTATATTAGTTGCATGTACCGCAAAGTTTCGCAAATTAGCATCAATTGATAGTTTCATTTTCCCATCCAATAGAATTCAATTATGTATATGGAAACACAAAAGAAACTACTTTCGTTCCTTCTGTAGCACTTTTACAATCCCCATTTGCATAAAACCATTAAGTACTCTTTATGTTATTTGTTTATGCGATGTTTTTACGCGCTTGAGTTTCTGGAATTTCTGAACTCGACAAGGGGAAACAAAGTTTGTGGTCAGAAGAGCTTCCCACTTAAGTTTGGAGTAGATCGTTGACCGCAAAGTAACAAAATCAAGTAGTCTTAAACAAAAACGCCATAATTATCCCTAATGTTTGCAAATGCAAAAACTAAAGCTTAATCGTTGACTTAATCCCTCTGTTTTAGAATTGCAAATTCGGTAAATTACAGAACTTCGTGGTCATTTATATCATTGCTTCTATTACGCTTCTTTCAATGAATTTGGAAAGTGTATATTCGTAAAGTGTATATTCACAAAGGGTATATATTCAAAAAATAACATCTTGAGCATGAACTCGTAAAACTTTAGTCGTTGTTTAGACGTATTGTGTTTAAGAATATTTCTCAAAATTTTCATCAACATATTAACGGTGTTTTATATTTATTCTTTTAAATAATAAATTTACAAAAAACATTTCAAATTAAATGTTAAATCTAAAAAGAACTACTATCGATTTCGTAAAAATCTGGGTGTAAAAGCAATTATCTTAATAGTTTGCAGATTAAAAAATAACACCATTAGCATAATCTGTTCGAATTAAAATGTCGATAAGCATTTTCGAAAATTGCTGTTTCTCAATTTTTAAATGTGTGTAAAACATTGGATAAAGAAAAAAAATGTATTACAACCTTTTGTTCTGTTGAATTAAAATAAAAATGAAATATCATACATAAAATATATAAAGCGCTGGAAATATTTGTTTATATTGATTGTGAGACTGCATATTTTATCAAAACATTTTGCATTACAGTAATCATTTTCTAATTCTTACATTATTTTTCAGACTGAAAAATTGCAAACATTGTTTGATTCTAAATGACTTTTATACTCTCAATTTAATACAAAAAAAACAATTTCCTGTTGAATTTATACGCATCGTTTAATTCGAGATATTTGAAGAAAAAAAATTATCTGAAAGTCATGCATATATAATTATATAAAACTTTTATTTGTTTTGTATTTAACTGCAACTGTTAGTGAGGCATATTAACTGCCGTTCAATCTATAGTTTAAAAAACGTAAGCAACTACAAGTAAAAGAACAGATCCTATCCCAACTGCGAGTTTACGTTTAAACTAAAAAAGTACGTGACTTAGTAATCGTCTCGGTGAAGCTGATTTAGCATACCTGCCTCATGGAGGGTTCGAGTCCCGGCTTAGTCGGTATATTTTCAGGACGGGAAAATCACGGGCACGCATGTTATACGATTGTGTAACATGTGAAAGACACCCCCTTGAGTACCCACTTGGCTTGAGTTCTCTCGACAGGCATACTTTAACATTCACAGAAAGTTCAGATTCATTTTTATTTGAGTGTCAAAAAAGCCACCTAGATAACGTAAAAAATGGCTTTCAGATCTCGGGTCTGCAAAAGTTTTATATCTCCAAATGCAAAAATAGGAAAAGTAGAAGAAAGTAACAGTTGATGATCATTTCCTCTAATTGTACTATGAATGAAATTGTGTCAAGATTGCATTTAAAAACTAAACTATTTTTAATCATGTTTTATTAACAAATTAACAAAATATATTTGCATTCAAGTGATGAACTTAAAATTCCAAAATTGTTTCACTACTAAATTAAGGTTACAAAATTATTAGTTTAGTTTACAAGGCAGATTTAAAAACAATTGTTTAATAATAAAATATCAATTTATATTAAATTTTCCTGACGTTGATGAATCGCTTAAGAGTAACATAAAGCCTCAGACACTAATTAAAGGGATATTAATTTATGGAAACTTTATAAAGAAAATAATGAAACAATCAATCATTCCTACGCAATTTTAACTTTCAGTAATGTATCAAAATGCCTATAAACCTAGATGTCAAATATTATACAAAATTAAATGCTATTTTTAATGAAATAAGCATTGATTATGCAGAGATTTAAAATATTTAACTTTAATTTATAACTTTTTGTTTTTAAATTAAAGAACGAAATTAATAATTCATTTTTGTATATGACTATTAAAATTATACATCCATCTAATATTTCTGTAATACTAATGTATTGCAAATTTTTTTACTTATGATTTTTAAGAACAATTTACGAAAGCTTAAAAATTAAAAAAATACATTTTAGGGAAAAATTGTATTAACCAGAATCGTTCTTAGTTTTTCTGCTTATTTGATATCTAATGTGATTTTTCAAAAAAGCACAATTAAAATAACCATCAATCTTTAAAACATTATTTTTTCCTATTAGTTTTAGCGTTCTGTGTTTCGCTAAAACGTAAACGTCTCAATTTAAAACAAAATAAAGAATTATGTCATTATTAAAAATCGCTTTTATAATAGCAACAATCATATAAAGAAGATACTAACACGTCATTCATTATTACATTCTATTGTATAACCTGTATGTCACGCTTGACAGAACTTGCGACCCAGACGTTTATCGATGTTAAAAGATATTAAAAACAGGCTCGCCTTGATAGAAGCGCCCTCTTTTCTAATCTTAAATGTATTTAAAATGTATTTATTTCTGTTTAAATTGATGTCTAGTTTTAAAGGCGGTATAGCTTTCTACTTTTTGATTTCAATGTTATTCCTTCTAGTGAAATTTGAAGGCTCAAAATATTACGATTTTAAGAAGAGGCCGGATGAAGTAATAAAATTTCGATTTATTTTGGGGATTTCTCACCTGTTTAGATTAAAACAATATTGTTTATCAATGGGTTGGTTTACTTTAGGGTATTGCTTTATACTAGGGGCACTAATATAAATATTTTCTGTAGTTAATGTGAAAATTGCGAAGTGTGCACATTATTTTGTCCAACCAATCTCAGTTCAAATATGTACTGCACCCATTGTCACGAGCACAGTAAATGTGTATTAAAGAAGAGACATAACTAATATTTTGGCTAAACTTAACTTTTAATAACTAACATAACAAATTAAACATAACTAACTCACAAAAACATAAATTGGTGAAGGGAAGGTGTACACGGTAAATAGTAGCAACAGCCAGAAATTCATCAGAGTTTAAATATACATGCTCTAGTTACAGATACAGAATTTAAGTTATACAAATATTAAAATTTTTGGTGGTTATTGAAGAAATTAATCTTTTCATATAACCATAAATATTACAATTATTGGTGGTGGTTGAAGTAATTAATATTTTCATATAAGCATAAATATTTTCTGTAGTTAATGTGAAAATTGCGAAGTGTGCACATTATTTTGTCCAACCAATCTCAGTTCTAATGTATAATTTCAACGGAAATATATTTGAGAAACATTAGTTCAACAAACATTGTAAAATGTTCAATGAATGATTCTCACTTTTTTTTATAATTGCAATTTAGTTTTTTTTGCATGATACAACTTAATGTAACTTCCACTTAATTCAGAAAAGTTATTTACCTTACAAAAACTAATATCGTATTACTTTCTACCTTAAACTGAAAAACACGTTGTTTTGATAAAAAGTTAATTAAACTAGACAACCTCTCAATTCGCTTCAAGCTTCTTACTTCTAAAAAAGTATCTTTTACAAGAAATAACACAACATAAGTATTATTGTTTTTCTTCAATGTGTTATTGGACGTTTTTTTCCTAAGTAAGCTTTGGCTGTAAAATTAATTTGTTTAGCAAGAAAATATTTTATAATGCTTATCAAAAATTATTAAAAAAATTCCACGAAAATATTTTTTGTATAATGAGTTTTAGAATAGCGTATTAGTGAGAGAATTGTTTAGCATATTACTTTTCTCATTTTTCTTTGGAATATATAATTTTTTAAGTTAATTGATTGCTATTTTTTCCTGAAACTTGAACTTAATTGATGGCCAAAGAATTATGTAACGTTATTTTTTTTAACGAACTGACTTTTACGTGAAACAGTAGTTTAAAAAACAATGCGAATATTATGTCGGAACAAATTAAATTTCAGATAAATTTTTATTTGAAAAAGTATTAAATTTAGTAATCATAAGGTTAACTTGTATCATTATTTCTAATATATTATTAAAATAAACACAATTTTTAGCTCTTTTCTTTGAATCGGATTCATATTTTTTGCGTTTTTAATGTAGTGGTTTAGTGGCCTATCCTTTGATATTATCCACACACGTTTTGAGTGCAAAATTCTTTACCATTTGACTTTAAATTTTATTATTTTGTAAATGGATATCGATGTACAAATATAAAAATGGAATTTTATTTAAACTCGGTCCGAAATTTTCACAAATAATTTTCTTAACGTTTGAAAACTTTATTTTTTGTAAGTACATGTCGACATACGTATTCGACATTTTCTTTGTAACAAATACCAGAACTTTTTAAGTTTTAAATACACAAAAACAAAATGGTCTAAATACCATTAAAACAAGTGGTACCCATTCTTTGTGTTTGTTAAGTTGACAGATGTTTCTTTTTTTGAAACTAATAAAAAACACAAATATTGGCCTAATATTGAAAAATAAATTATAACTCTTCAATGCAATACTCGAAAGAAGACGTGCAAATCATAGTACAAATATTTAATTTACATAAACAAAAATGCGCCAAACACAGCATTAATTCTATATTAAACATTTACATGCTAAATTTGGCTAGTTTTATTTTATTTCGAAAATTCAATATAATTATTACTTATCGTTTGCAAAAATTAATTTATATTTCAAAGATTAAATATGTAACATTCCTCGCTTTTAAATAGAATGAAAATATTTCATATCAACATACAAAGAATCCGTAGTGAAATATATTTGACGTCATTTCAAACTGATCGATGTCGCAAAAATAAATTTATTTTAATTTATTGTCTAAAAGAATTAAAGTTTCTCGAGCGATTGTTGCAATGGCAATGGTGATTTAATTCTAATAAAAATGGCTTCCTTTGCTTTTTAAATGAGCATCAAATTTTGCAGTTTTTTAAATAATTGAAGTACTTCGAATTCGAATTATTTTCTGAAATTTTCAATGTATTCTAATTTCGATGCGCTGAATTTTTTGATGTATCACACTTGCCTGTAGCATTTGCAGTTTGGACTATGAAAGTGGGTGACGGACAGACTTACTGAACGATTATAATACCTTCCACTTTTTACGTTATAAACGTAGTGTGGAAGATAAAAAAATTTAAAAAAAATACTTTCTGACCTGAAAACAATTGGCGATACAACGATTCCTTGAAAGGTAACTTGTCCAAAACTTCATCTAGTTTTTAGAGATACGTACGAATAAATAAACTCACCAACTTTTGACACACCCCGCTTAGAACCACAAGGGAATAATTAAATCAAATACAGATATCAAAAACCACATACATAAATGATGGAAATGTCAAAATATAAATTGAGTAGGTACCGCAAAATCTGAGAAGTCAAAGAAACATTTGTAAACGCACCACCCAAAATCACTCTAATCACTCTTGAATAAGACATTAAATTTCAGTGAAAGCGTTTAAACCCTATTAGACACGGCTTAAACTCCAATGTTGTTTAGGTTTGTTAATAATGGAAGTGATTCCGGACTAAGTAAGAGAGAAACAAAGTATGTTTGATGGAGATAGACAAATCTTATTGTCTTTAGCTCTTGTTAAGAATACAAAAACACTTCAAGTTTGTTTGCTGTTAAAAATTGGAATTTAAGATACAAAATTCATTTTTTTAAAGTATTTCAGAACTCATTTTTATGTATTAACACATCGACAGACATTTACAAACATAAGCATACACTTATTGATTTTACTAAAATTAAAATAATTTTATGAATTAATGTAGGCGTAGTGGTAGTGCTTCGCATTGCCACTCCTCAGGTCTGGGGATCGAGTCCTGGATTGGGCGAGGTTGACTCATCCTTTCATCCCTTAAGTGGGTCGATAAAATGAGTAGTTCCCCAGCATGCTTGGGAACTAAACACTGGTGGTTCCGCGTGAGGCTGACCACCTTATCGGGATATATGCTTAGCACCCCAAAGCCCTTGGTCACGTAAGCTGAAATGGGCACGGCAGGCCTTGGCCCTCTAACGGGCTGTTGCGCCGAGGAGTTTAGTATATGAATTAATGAACTATCAAAATGAATTTTTTTTGGCAAATAGATATGCCAAAATACTCTAAATGATTCTAAATAACCATGTCGTTTTAGTTTTTCCACAATGCGTCCTGGACTGTTTTAAACAACCAATAACGCTTCTTCGCTTGTTTGAAGACACAACGCACCGCTTGCCTTTTTCCGTCTTAAGCTCGTTTCCGGTCTATTAAGTCTTAACGTATATAAATTTTTGAATCATAATGTACCGAAATGGCGGCTACAGCTCTGTCAATCCATACTAATGTGTAAATTAAGAAAGGCAAAACCGAGAAAGACTCCCGCCCATTTCATAACACGGGATCAACCAAATACAACGGGGACCCGAGTCATTAATTGCTGGCTACGATTGGTAGCACGTGTCCATTTCTCGTAACGCAATGCATTCGGCATGCGCGACCAATTAACATTCTATCAAACCTATCATTTATGGACCCAGACGTGCTTTCGGACTTAACTGCGATCTACGTGAGTGGAAACTTAAACAAAGACATGAAAATGTTTTTAGTTCTCCGATTGGAATTGGATGATTTGATCATTTACTTTTGATTTAGCATTTATCCAATAAAAATAGGCGGGTTTGTGTATCTGCTGATGGTTATTTATTGAACACACACCGTTGTGTAAGTAAACATAATCCGATGATTGTTTAAAAAACAATAGTAAATACAATAATGCAATCTATTTTCAGTTGTAACAACTGTATGGCTAATAATGTTAAACTAATTACATCTTTTGAGTTACTTATACACATTTCATTTCGAAGACTGAACTGCAAAAAGTTCTTGAACACTGTAGTTAAACGTTGTTTTTACATTCGCGATATTAAATTTTTAATAAGCAGAATTCCAACATTATCCTAAAATCAGCTCTTTTAGAAACTGCAAAGTCTTTGCAAAAAAAGCAAGCAAAGCATTTTGGCTCTTTGGTATGCAAAAGCATATTTTTATTTTTTTTATTTCAAAGCATATGCAAAAAGATGCATAAAGTTTTTCGCAGTTTCTTATGAATTACTTTCTTTCCAAGACCAGCAAATTATATATTTAGTAATAACTTTCAACAAATCTTAAATAATCTAAACACTCAAACTTACTATACCATAATTCAACATTTCCTTTTTATCCTATTCAGACACAGCGATAAAAAAAAAACTGTCTTATTAGCTCTAAAATCAGATTACCTACGTTTCCCTTCCTAGTATTATGAAAAAATTAACTGTTTAACTCTTAAATATAAAACGAATCACTTCTCACATGTCCAATGACAGACCCTTCACCTCAAATCCCTTTCTTCAAGCCTTTGATGCATTCTTCCAAGCATATAGGACAGAATTTTATTACCAAACATGATTTAGCATTTGGAGTTGAATCTAGTGCTTCCCATTCTGTCCTGGTATCGCAACTGCTATGATGTACTGCACCCAGGACAATAAAAGTTTTGAAAGTTTTTTCCAAGAAACTAACTAAAATAAAAACGCCGCCAGTGGTAAAAGTTATAGGGGAGAATTTTTTTTTTATTATCGCGCTTTTACAAATATTTTTCGTGTAGTAAGTGAGGATTTTTTTAGTTTGTATTAAGAATGATAAGTCATTGTAAGCGATTTTATTTATAGTTTAATTTCATAAGTCTAATAATTAAAACCAATTTTATTTTAAGTTAATTTATTTTAATTTTATTTATTTAAATTGCTTGAGTTTTAGGTTAACAAAATACGTTGTGACTTAAGTATTTTTATGTTATAAAGCCTCAAAATTTTTTGTAATGTGTAATTAAAAATTTTTCATTCAAGAACTTTGTTTAAGTTCTATTAAGTTCTGTACGTATTTTATTCCTTAACGTACCTAATAATTTTTTAAAAGCTTCTAAAGCTTTATAAAAATAGATTAATATAGCCGACCCTGGCCGAGAGAGCTGAAGCAAAAGCTGTATAAGAACTTTTAAGATAAAAAAACTTTTTAATCAAAACTAATGAAAATATTTATCTTCGCATTAAAAATTGCTGGAGCCAATCTCGTAAAACGAAAAAACTACAAAACGCGTTACTTCCATTACTATAATTAAAGACATTTATGCAACAAATATATCGTTAACAAAACGGTCGAAAAGTTTGAAAATATTTTTTCTTTGAACAACGTTTAGACGAAACGATTTTTTTTAGGGCATATTTATTGGTTATTTAATCAAAACCCAGATGTATTAGTGATAAATTTACAAAATATTAATTTTTTAACAAAAAGTTGATTTAGTTACAATGCCTTATAATTACATTTTCAATAATTGTTTCACGTAGCAATCTCTCAAAATATTTAATGCAAATAACTAAAAGCTTTTATTTCATATTTAATTGTTGTTGTTTTTAATTTCTCAATTTATGTAGTTCCATTGAAAAGGGATATTTTAACAAATACTGCAGCTTGATCAAACGTTCGGCGAATATATGAAGCTATCTTCTTTGATTTTACCCCTATTTATCATATCTTTAGTTTTTTTGGAAAGCAATATAATAGCAGTATCAAACCATCAAAAAATATAAATTATGTTGGTGAAATGAATCAAATAAATCAATTTCGGAAATCGTTTAATTAGAAACAGAGTACCATTATATCAAATATAAATAGCGGTTTCAATATCCTCCATTTCACTTCATTTAAATAAAATTTATAACTGAACTAATAAATACTGCAGATGTGTCATTAAAACTGTTACCAAATCGTAATACTGTTTAAAATAAATATAAATGACGTCATTACCTTGTTATTGTAGATCGTAAGAAATATATATGAAGTACCAATGTATCTTTGAAGTTCAACGAACCTAATAATTATGAAAAGTATAATAAATATTATGCTCCCAAAAGCGCAACTTTGCATATAATTAATATAAGTCAGCATTACGGAAACCGGAAAAAGTAATAACTTTAAACCAATTGTCAATTTCATTGTGAATCGCCAAACCGCCAATTACCATTTGAAAGCACTCCTCGATTTACCGATGTTAGAAAACAACAGTCAGTTCTTCTCACTTGCTATATTTAGTAAACATAAACTAATTATGATAGAATGAATTTTATACAGATATTTGTTCCTCTAATGCTTAATCATTTGAAGTTTACAATATCTGTATTAATTTTGTAGATTTAATTAGATGTTCACTAAACCAAGAGGCGTCACTTGACTGGGGTTCTAAATTACGACGCCCGTCGCCAATAGCCCTCGCGACGATAATTCAAACTAAGCTAACTTAAGTAACCGATACACATTCATGTTTTTGTGTTCTCAATAAAAATTTATGCCAAAGAAAAACTAAAATAATTTTATTGACATTCAAATGTTTTTGCGGTTAAAACCGGAGTTTATTTTAATTAAAAGAAAATGTAGTTCAAATATATATAATTGAAGATTATAAATTCTGTAATACTTGCATGGAAAGGGTATGGGTACATAGTATGGACCAAACATAGTCTTGCCAACTCTTCAGATTTAGCCCGGCAATACTGGACTTTTTAATTACTTAATGAATGTCCGTGTCATGTGTACAAATAGGGTATTTGGCTAAAAATAAAATTATTGGCTTAAAATATTCTAATGCCCAAAAGATTATACCCGTATTTTTTCTTTTTTTCAAATACTCCATAAAAAGGGAGAAAAATGAATTTTAAAATTAGGACGAAAAATTACGCCCGAAAACGCTTTGTGGCTGTCACGTGGTATCTATGACGTCACTAGTAACTATAAACAAACTTTGAAACACCATTTTGAAATCTACTTTAAGCAAACTTGAACTATCCGCTTCTGTAAAACCTCCTTCCATTACCTATATAATTCTTATTTTAATCGTAAATTAGATTAAATGCAGTTTAATTGCAAGCAAAAAAAACATCACACCGGTTTGTTTATATATATACTAGTGACGTCAGGCAAATCGACGTGTTTGTGATCACGTGATGTACCGATGAAAAATAAGCCATTTTAAAATGATTTTTATGAATTAAAGATTTATTTTGCAAAAAAATATATACGTTTGTTATTTTTGGGTTCAAACTATAATTAATTTAATATTGGAAGGTATTTTAGCGATACAGTCAAGTACCCTGTTGTCGGATTTTCAAAGAGGAAAACATTCATCATTTTCTTGCCACCTAGAATCCTGAAAATGGTTATTACCTAGTTAAATCCATAGAGTTGACAGGTTGGATTAACGTCACACTAGAACCGCTGTTGGAAGATCTGTAAACATTGCGTAGTATCCAAAACACAATCGCTTAAGCCGACCTATACAATTGAATATTTAGAATAGGTTTTTAAGTAGAATCTTAAGGGGGATACGGTACCCAAAACATTATTTCTAGAAATAATAACAAACTTGTAAATTATAGTGGGTTTTATATAATGTTCACTCTAAATAAACATTTTCTAGCAATAAAAACAAATATTTACAAGTGGTATTTCATTTTTTTTTAAAAAGCCAAAATTTTAAACTTTTTAAAGCGCTACTGCTCTTTCAATTTTGAGAATAACTCCACCACACTTTTATAGTTTGTTTTTAGAACTATTTTTTCAAGAACTGTGAATGCATTTTAAAATGTGAGCAACAGTTAAAAAGTAACATGCGTTTACTGAAAATCACAAAAATATTTCAAATTATTGAATTCAACATTTTTTTAAAAAAAACAACAATACATAGTAGACCTTATTTATGCACCATTTATATAAGAACACAGGTTAAAAATTTCAAAATTCTAACTTAATTAGCAAAAAAGCCTTAGGGATTTATTAAACACGAGAATTGAAACACGCGAAACAGAGAAAACAGGTTGAAAGCAGACGAAATACGTATTCAAACTTTTAGGATTGACTCCAGAAATTATTTAATAACTTTTTTTCTACAAAAGATATCCTTATGAAACTTTCAGTAAATGTTCAGAAAGAAATTGTGAATAATAAGAAGTAAAATCTGAAAAATCGATATTTTGACCAATTTTTGCGTACCGTATCCCCTTAACTATTAAATATACATGAAGCAAATGTTAAAATATACCGTTTCAGTTTTTCTATTCAAAGATATAAAGCTATTTCCATTTTTCAAAAACCACCGAAATGTTTAAAGACCACTTTTGAGAGCATCCTGTTAATTCGGAACCTATTCAAATAAGTCCAACTCTAGCAAAGCGCTGTAAGGCCTTTCATGCGAAAGTTAACAGGTTCAAGCCCGAGCATAGCCAAAATAACTCCCTATAAACGGCCTATGCAGCTAAAAAGTCCGACGAATAATATTTCGTTTAGAGGGAGTGAACGTTAAATATGCTCAAAGTCCCAACGCAGCGTACGATGTCGCCCTTAAGAGTTGCGTATGGTACCTATTGAGGTGTCGGCTAGTCACTTGACTGTGGTTCTATGTTACAACGTCCGTCGCAAATAGACCTCGTGTAGCTCTAGTGTGACGATATTCAACCAAACCTACTCTAGTAACTAATAAGGTACTTGACAGTATCGCTAAAATACCTTCCAATATTAATTAAATTATAGTTTGAACCCAAATATAACAAACGTATGTATTTTTTTGCAAAATAAATCTTTAAATAATTAATAAAAATCATTTTCAAATTGCATTTTTTTTTCATCGGTACGTCACGTGATCACAAACACGTCGATTTGGCTGACGTCACTAGTATGTATAAACAAACCGGTGTGATGTTTTTTTTTGTTTGTAATTAAACTGGTTTTAAACTAACTTACTATTAAAATAAGAATTATATGGATAATATATGGATGTTTTACAGAAGCGGATAGTTCAAATTTGCTTAAAGTAGATTCCAAAATGGTGTTTCAAAGTTTGTTTATAGTCACTAGTGACATCATAGATACCACGTGACAGCCGCAAAGCGTTTTCGGGAGTGATTTTTCGTCCTAATTTTAAAATTCAATTTTTCCCCTTTTTATGGGGTATTTGAAAAAAAGAAAAAATACGGGTCGAATAATTTTGGCATAAGAATATTTTAAGCCAATAAAAAAAATGTAGTCAAGTACCCTATTGAATAAAATTGAAACAAAACACCACTGCTTCCTAAAACTAACCCATCCCACCTTTCCCCAGTGCGTAAGACCAAGATGATAGTGCAACCAGTGACCCCAAAATGAGAGGATCGACCGGCGAACAAACCCCTTCATTAAGTAGGCGGTGCTAATACCACGGCTTTCGGAATCCGCTGCCTGACAGACAACAAACCCAAAACGAATGATCACGGCCAGATAAGGCCAGGCTACAACTCTATGCAAAAACATCTTCTTGAAGGGACGCACAAAGGCAGCTTTGGACAACATAATAGAAGGGAGGACCTGAATTGCTACGTAGAACAAAATAAACTGGAATGCCTTGCATTTGAGATTGTTATAATATGGGAAGGGGAATTTTGTATTTAATAAATGATTTTTTTTTCTTTTGGATTGAGAAGATGTTGATGCGTTGGAGTGAAGTGGTTATTTTTTCATCAAGTTTTAAATTTTTGGGCTCATCCCATAAACATAAACACTGAGGGCATTGGCATAATTATTTGCACTTAAAATAGAATGAGAGTTTAATAACTTCTTTAATTGTATAATCTTGAAAAGTAAAGTAATATTAGTATTTTTAACTTTGAATAAAATGTATTAATTTCAAACTTTCTATAAGTTTTATTTTTTTTTAAACTGCAAACAAATTGAAACATTTTTGCATAATTTTCAAACATATATTCTTTACCTATAATCGAAAAATAATTTTGAAACGCATCTAAAATAATGTACTTTAAATTTAATATCTGGACCGCTTTTTTAACAAGCTAACAAAATATTATCCTATTTAAATAAGAGAAAAACATTACGATAAACGAGTTTTTAACTATTTTGTGCTTCTTCAACTTGATCAGTCTTAAGTAAGGAAGCTTGTTAAGTCTTATTTAAATCAATTAATCTTTCATATAATTCTTTACTTTGATAAATCGTTTTGCATATACAATAGTTAGCGCAGTCAACGGAACATAACGGAACGCTTTTAATAGGTTTACATCATTTGAATTATTTTCTTTAACTAAATCATTTACTTAAGGTTGGATTTTCTACAAAAATTCATGTCATTAAGCCAACAAAAAATATTAAACAGTAGCTCAAGAAAGCTAAGCCTCCGCTTCCAAAACTACAAACAAATCGTACACAAAAATTAGCTTCTTTCTGGCCGACAGTAAGCCGACATGTTTGAAAGTGATTTATGAGAATATTATGGAGTCAACACTTTATAAGTTTACAAGTCTATGAATAATTCCACAAAGACTTATGCGTTTCCTTTTCCTTAAAAAGCTTCCTTTGAATGTGTTGAAAATAATCCATTGAGTGATGTTTTCTAGTTCCAGAGTAGATATGTTTTTCTAAAACGTACAGTGACATCGGCTAATGTATTCTGTTCCCTGTTGTCTATCATCTTGAGACACAATAGTTGGGGGTAAAATCTGCAACCCATCAAATCAAAAAAAGGTTGGGCTGGCGTTTACTTAGGGAGAACTGCATTATATTGAATATAATGGATGAATTCATAAGCTGGACACATTGGTTAGTGTATTATAATTTATTTTAAGATTATTCAGTTTTAAATTGTATATTAATATAGGACAACTTGAAGGAGAGATAGAAAATTTTGTGGCATAATTCCCTTTTAAGTAAGGTTCTTTAATAAGTGGCGAGACAGCATTCTTAGTGATTTATCGCGAATTTATGAAAAGTAAAGGATGCTGCAAGTGAAAAATTATTTTACCGTTATGTGGGTTAATGAATGTCTATTATATACATATAAAATTAAGGTTTTTAGAACTAATCTTCAGTTAAAGAAGCATTGATACGCATTTTTAATAATACTATCAAAAACAAATCACTTTTTTATAGACTATAAAGAAAAATAATTGTTTTAAAATGACAGTTTCAATAATTTCACTGCTTCACATATTTTCTAACAGCTACTTGAAATAAAAAAAAAAATTAAATTGAAATAAAGCTAATACACTTATTCCCTCTGCTTTCTTCAATCCCTTCCCGTTTATCTGTTATTCAATGATTATTTCAAAAGTTAATCCTTTAGAGCCCTTAAAAAAATTCCCCGAAAAAAGATTAACCAAGTATACCACTTAGAGATTCTAGTCGCGGCGAATCTCTGAGAAAAGTAAGTATTTTTACTTGTAACGGTCACTTCCAAGTGAAATTGAAGAGCTAGTTGTCAGAATTTTATGAAATAACTGCAAGCAGGACCCCCAAGAATTATAATCTAGGGATTAAAAAAGAAACACTTACTCGAGAAATCCCACATTATAAAGAAAAGGTTCTTAACTTTTTTTTAAAGAGAACATTATTTGGCAATTTGGGTATTAAATATTTGCCTTGCGTAAAAATGTCACTCTTTGCTTTGGCAGTCTGCATTGAATCTATGTTTAAATAAATATTAACTATCACTGCAAATACTATTAGTACAGAACAGGATAAAAATGAAGCTCATTTTTATTTGTCTATACTATTATAATATGTAATTGTTATAAACTTCCTCAGACCTGACATCCGTTAAAAATTATGTTTTGTTTTTATTTAATGTTGCTACGCAATTTGTTTCAAAGATTTTTATAAAATTTAATGGTTTTATAGTATAAAAACGGAATATTCCATTTCAGAATTTGATTGCCTGTAGCACTTAATTGATTCCAGTGCTTAGTCCGTTTACAAACAAGATTTTAGATGTCTTTCATCAAAGTAATTTTTCCACTTATATTAATTAATAGTTTTCATTATAGGGCTTTTATACAAGCTTTTTATAATAGTTGTATTTCTTAAAAACTATGTAAATTACATATGAAGAACCAAAACTATTACAGTTGTTTATTGATACTGTTAAAAAACACCCATTTAAATGGATATCGGGTAATAATTGATCGAATAAGAAAAAATCGGAATAAATTACCTAACCTAATATTGACAATGTTTCGGTTAATTTATTTTTAAGGTTTTTAGTTCCTTCAAACCTGATATAACAATAACTAGCCATATCTCTCATTATTTTACCTCAGTTAACCACTTACTTAAAAAACTAAGTTTACAGGCTTTCAAGCAATAAATTCTAGAGTTTATTTTAATTTAAAATTGACATTACGTGTTTATAGGTTTTTTTTTGTCCTTTTATCCCGGTTGTTTAAAAATTGAAAGAAATCATCAAAACCTATTACTTGTAATTATAATTTCTTTGCAAGAAAATAAAATGAATATTTTTTTAATTGTGTGAATGTAGTAAATAATCTTTAAAAAAAAGAACTGAATAACAATTAACCCGATTAACTACTACAAGAAGTAATTATAGTTTTCTCAATTGCTCAAAAAGAGTAAATAACTAAAACTCTAACATTAGCTCTTTATAAGTTTTAAAGTTTAAAAAAAATTCAATTAACTAAAAACTAAGTTTGCTTCAAATAAAGAATTTGTGGAATTTACGCACTCTGTGAACAGTAACTACGTGGAAAAGAACGAAACCTTCAAATATATCAGCGCATTGAAGAAAATAAATGATCCTTTGACAAATCGTCTCTTAGACATGAAAAAGGGTGTCTCAAACTTTTTATATCGCAGCTAGTACTTTTTTTTCTTTAGTACTAGTTTGGTGCACAGGATCGAACATATCGACTAAACGTGGAATTCCAACGACTTACTCAACTTGATACTCTTTGAAAAACCTAGATCGGGTCACTCAAGCATTTTTGAGTTTCTTTAATCACATATTCAGGTCACTTTTTATTTGAAAAGTGCTATAATAGTCACCAAATAATTTTATATAATTTTAATCTTATAGTAAGATGCTTACAACTAGAGACTTATATAAATATTTTATATAAGTTTTGCTTCTACATTATTAAATAATACTTCCGTAAGATACTGGAAAATAAGGTCTCAATATTGTTTATGAAATTTAGCAAGTGCGTACATAGTATTTGTAACGTTTTTTCAAACAAGTCAAAAATTTAATTTTCAATTTTTATTAGTTTGCCAAATTCGCCGTACATTGAATTTGTATAATAATATTCCATACAGTAATTAGTAGGTTTAATTGGTTATGTATCAAGGTTGTATTTACTTCATAAGTCATGTTATTATAAATATCATCACCAAGCAGACCTGATACAGATTCCCAGGAAAAAACGGTGTCTTCCCATGTACTCTTCAATTGGAGGGAATAATATATTATATACTTGAACATATTTCGGGGCTGGGGAGCCCAGTCGGTTAGGCATTCGCCTAGCATGCGGAAGGTCCCAGGTTTGGGTCCGGGCATCGCCAAATTAACTTTCGACCTATAAACGGCCCGTGCAGCCAAAAATGTCCGACGAATAATACCCCGAGTAGAGGAATGCACATTAAATATACTTCAAAGTCCTAACGCTGCGTACGATGTCGCTCTTAACGGTTGCGTTGGGTGCCTACTCAGGTATCGGCTCGTCACTTGATTGTGGTACTAAAATATGACGCCCGTCGCCATTAGCCCTCGTGTAGCTCTAGTGCGACGATAATTCAAACTAAACTAAACTAAACTTGAATATATTTCATTACAATGCAGTCTAGACTTCAGTTTAATTGATTTATATAATTTCCGTATTCCCTGGAGTCTATAATCACCTGGATTATTATTTTATTCTATACGTTAAAAAAAAAATTCTTAGCAAAATAAGTTATAGTAGGAATTACAGTTATATTTTTAATAACATTTAGGTCAACAAAGCGATATAAATAAATGAGTAGCACAAATCAAATTAAAATCGGAGCTTAATCCAACCGCATATCCTCAGTACCAATCTCACCCTTACCACACAGAATACCACACAAGTAATTTCAAAGCTTACACACGTAATAAAGTTTCAGATAATTGCATTAATCCATCAAACGGCCCGTGCAGCCAAAAATGTCCGACGAATAATACCCCGAGTAGAGGAGTGCATATTAAATATACTTCAAAGTCCTAACGCTGCGTACGATGTCGCTCTTAACGGTTGCGTTGGGTGCCTACTCAGGTATCGGCTCGTCACTTGATTGTGGTACTAAAATATGACGCCCGTCGCCATTAGCCCTCGTGTAGCTCTAGTGCGACGATAATTCAAACTAAACTAAACTAAACTTGAATATATTTCATTACAATGCAGTCTAGACTTCAGTTTAATTGATTTATATAATTTCCGTATTCCCTGGAGTCTATAATCACCTGGATTATTATTTTATTCTATACGTTAAAAAAAATTCTTAGCAAAATAAATTATAGTAGGAATTACAGTTATATATTAAATAACATTTAGGTCAACAAGGCGATAAAATAAATGAGTAGCCCAAATCAAAATTAAAATCGGAGCTTTATCCAACCGCATATCCTCAGTACCAATCTCACCCTTACCACACAGAATACCACACAAGTAATTTCAAAGCTTACACACGTAATAAAGTTTCAGATAATTGCATTAATCCATCAAAGGTTTCATCCTCAGCTAGTTTCGAGTTCCTATAAGAAATATCTCCTGATTGCAAGAGATCATTTTCATATAATCATTTAAGAGCGAGCTCTCTAAAACAGTCTTATCGTTTTAACGTGTAGAGTCTTCAATCATATCGTATGACTCCAAAAACAGTCTTATCATTTTAACGTGCAGTCTATTCAATCATAACGTACATGTGCTCTGATTAATCTCTCGGATCACCGTCAATGTTTCGCGAAATAAGTGACCACTATCTCTGAGGAATTGTTAGGAAGTGCTTCTAATGTGATGGATAGGGCAGGATAAATTAAGAGCGATTTGCATTTGTAAGTGGTGCTGTCTACAACAGGTGGTATGACCTTTTCGAGAGTTCCAACACATACCTGAGAAGGATTTGCAGTGAATGATTTGAATATCGCCGTTGTACACTAAAGGTATTGGTAGTGTGAGAGCCAAAAGGGTCAATGCCTAACTGAGAAATAGGGTATGTTTATGTCGAAGATGCTGAATTGTGCTACCATGCTTGTAGATAGGGCTTTATTTCACGATATCGATTGAAAGAGAGACTTTACAAAGCTCAATCGATTGTAGAAAACCCTTTCCTAAGCCCTTTCAGATTTGCATTTGTAAGTGGTGCTGTCTACAACAGGTGGTATGACCTTTTCGAGAGTTCCAACACATACCTGAGAAGGATTTGCAGTGAATGATTTGAATATCGCCGTTGTACACTAAAGGTATTGGTAGTGTGAGAGCCAAAAGGGTCAATGCCTAACTGAGAAATAGGGTATGTTTATGTCGAAGATGCTGAATTGTGCTACCATGCTTGTAGATAGGGCTTTATTTCACGATATCGATTGAAAGAGACTTTACAAAGCTCAATCGATTATAGAAAACCCTTTCCTAAGCACGAATCGATCACGATTGTGAAAAATATATTACTACTTCGATAAATAAGATGATTTTTACTCTATCGATTGTAGAATATGTTTTAACTGCTCTATATTTATGGTACGCTTACATAACTAAAAGCTTGTACATTAAATATTTGACTTTTTTAAACGTTGACATTGTAAAAATTGTCTAAGGTCACGTCCTACTCAACTACTAAGGCCGAAGAAGCTTTCCCAAACAAGCTCGGGGACGGAAATTTTGACGTCATAGTTCCGAGTGACGTTGTTCCGAAGATGAAGACAGCATGTCTCGAAACCTGTTCGGAACCACTCGTTCACGCCTGACCACAATTTTAGGGTTCCGAATGCGTCCGAACTGGTTTCTCGATCTTCGGCACTGGCAACAGTGACGTCAAAATTTCCGTCTACGCTCATGTTTGGGAGAGCTTCTCTAGCCTTGTTATTGAAGTTGGCCGTGCTAAGGTATATTTAAAACAAATTATAAAATTTCCTGGAAAAATTCAGATTTATGATTTAGACTATTCATTTTAATCTTTTATTTAGCTCAAATAATTTATTCTTCTTCCCGATTATAAATTCAAAGGGGCACTAGGAAAGTAATTAAAAATGAATTGAGTGACAGGAAAACGTAGGAGTCTTTGTTCTAAAAAGATTATTAATTTTTCAGTGCGAAATTTAAATATGGAGATTGTTTTCAAAATAACTGCATTGAAGGCTATTTAGTTATTAATATCTTAGTTTGTTGGTATTAACTTTTCATTATAAATTCATGATTTGGTAATTTATGATTTATTTATATAGTTATAATCTTTTTTAAATTGGTTGAAGCAAAACTATTTTCCAGTCAATCAAGCAGAAAAAAAGTATCATAGCTAGTATAAATGCTAATATATATTTTCTATGTAATGCAAATGTTATTTTGGTAACTGAAAACTAGCATGTAAAGTTAGTTTTGAGAATTTGTAATAATTAAATAACAATAATGTAATCAATTAGATTCAAAAGCTAAATTTATTGAATAAAGTACGGTTTTAATTCTACAATGAAAACTCATAAGTATAAAATTTATCCCGTACAAATACATTACCAAAACAACTGATTCTTTTCTCTTTGAAATTAATTGAACTAATTTTTATAACATTTTTGTATTTGATTCTAACGTTAAAAAATCTTTAGAAGAGCTAATTTACACTAATGTGCCCCTTAACTGCATTTCTCCGTACTTAAAGTATGAGCTAAGAATCAAAGGGTTGAAAGACCAACATGTTTAAGGGTTTCTCCGTTTAGTTGTACTTAAAGGCCACGGACCTTCCCGAAATTAGGTTGCACGTCACGTCTAAAATTGTTGCTTTACAGCGTTTTATGAAGAACTATCTACCCACACCGTTTCTTTACAGAAAAACGGATATGCAGTTTCTCTTTTTTTGTAAGCTTTTATTATTAAGTGCTGAAGCGGGTAATTTTTTTTTCGTCTTGCAAACAAAAAATGCTAAATATAAACTTTTTTTTGTCATGGATAGCGAGCCTTTGTTTGTTAGGAGTTGAAGATTCATTAATTTAAAGTCTCAGTGTAAAACTTGATAAAGTGTTTAATAATGTATATCCGCTGTAATTAAGTTTTGGTTTAATTCAAAAGAAGTTTGTGAAGCGTAAAAATTTTATTTTCTCTAACTGCTCCTTCAACCAAATGTTTTTAAAAAAGTAGTTATTTTTATATTTTTTCACCATCACTAGCGTCATGAATTAAATGAACAGTGAAACTTAATTTCGCCAAAAAATCTGCTGGCATAATTAAAGAAAATATCTAAAAATGCAAAAAATTTAACACTTTTAAGTACAATGAAAATCTAAATAACTTTCTAACATTTCACAAAAACTGTTTAGCATCTGCAAAAAACAAAGTTTTACCTGCATTTTAACACCTTAATAGTACTTTTATATTCCTAATAATTCAATTTATTTCAGTTCTCATTTTTAATTGCGTTTGTTACTTTCTTGTAATTTAATTTTCCAAACTCTGAAGCTTCAGCGCTGATGAGTAATTAAGTTAAAAACTAACTATCAAGTTTAATAAAAGAAATAGAAAAACCAGTATCGGATTTTTTTCCCTTACTCTAAGTGTCTGGTGCATTAACCTTTTGTGGTGTGTTTTTCAGTGGACCAAACTTTCTTAATTTCTTATGTAATAATAAATCTTGTACACTGTTAAAAATTTCAGTTCAACGTTGAACCAAATTTTGGTGAAAAATCAAGAACTTCTGGTAGATACACCATAAAATGGTTTCTTTCTTTAAGAAAAAATTCTTTAGTTAAGTTCTCTTGTTTTAAAATAGCATAGAAAATAGTTTTTAATAATATGTATGTAATGCTGATTAGAATAGTATTTAAAATATTTTTGAATCCAAAAAAACGGAAATTGTGTTGCAAAATCCTATTTTTTCACCTATGTTCTTTTATTTAACAAAAAAGAATGCATCATTTTAAAGCATTTTTAATAATTATAACTATTTTCTTGACTTTGTTTAAAAATCAATATAAACTTCATAAATATTTATTTTAAATTTACATGCATCATTTAAAATTTACTGTGGGAGTGACATCCTGATACAAATATTATTTAATACATCCTTAATTCATGAGTACACGGGAAACAACAATATGGTTCAACCTTTCACTGTTGTTACGCATTGGGAGAACCTTTTTATGGTTCAACCTTTCACTATAGTTTCGCTTTGAGAAAGCCCATATTGGGATCAACTTTCACTACTTAGGCGTTCGGAAAACGCCCTATTATTGTTCAACCTTTCACTATAGTTCCTCGTTGGGAAATTATGGTTCAACCTCTCACCATAAAGTTACGCAGTTTGAAAATACCATTTTATGGTTTAACAGTCTACCAAATCATGGTTGCAGCAAATTTGAACCGTATTTTGGTTCAACCTTGAATTATTATTTTTAACAGTGTGTTAGTTACCTCATTATGAACAAACAGTGTGTAGTTAATACTAAACAATTTTAAAATACATATCTTTCAAGTATTTAATTAATCATGAAAATAGGAAGATTATCGGTTCCAACTTTCTTAAATAGCGTAAGTGTTAACAACACTATATTTTAAATAAATATAAGAGTAATAATTTTAAAAACCTATATTTTTTTAGATTTTTAAAGAATTAGTTTGTGCATTCTAACTGCTGGCACTCATCTAAATACAATTGATTATGCTATAAATTGATATTGTTTGCTACATTTAAATATAAAAAATTTTATATACCTATTCATACATCCTTAAAATTAATTTTCATTTAAAGCATTAAATTAACATTCACACTCAACTATCATTAACTATAATTTATACATTATGATATATTTTAAGTAATGCTCTGTTCCTGACATTTTAAACCGAAACTATCCGCTTCAAACCTCCCTGCGTTTTGCAAACAATAGACGCGTCTTTTGAGCTGTAAAATTATACTAGTTTACTGCGCTGTGTTTGACAAAACTGCAACTAAAACTATCAGAAATCAGTTATATAACACGGTCTTCCATATGTGCCGTATGACAATATAGACAATGGGCGAGTTCTCTTTGAAAAATGGTATGACGAATATTCATACTGTTTGCGAGTTTAACTGTTTTAAAGAAGACTGCCTACTTTCGTTCCGTATGTTCTACCTGTTTTCTGAATAGACTGGCTAACTGCCCACGTTGTCATAAGCCAGAAATCGAAAAATTTTACCATGCATTAGAATAGAAACCAGTATTTTTTTCAACAAGAAACTACTTAAAGACATAGAACAATATTTTTCGATAAAACCGCAAACTGGCTCGAAGGGGGTAAAAATTTAAGTAAAATTTAAGTAACTGACACTTTTGACATAGACTTTTCCTCGCTAAATAAAACCGTGTTTATGGTAATGGCACACGTTTACTGTCGTTTAATTGGTCACGGTCCGAAGTCCTGAAACAGTGTACGGTGTAGCTGTGGTTCGTGTGTGGTCACGTCACTTTACCGAGGTTCACAAATACGACGATCGTGTTGCTGTAGTGTGACGTTCATTTAACCAAACATTATGGTCTTAATAATCACCAATCTGTCATATCTTTAATATTTTTTTCAACGGGGCTCCTTTATTGGCGGTTAAGCCTTTGCAGACTCGGCATATTCCACCAGATTTCCCCATCCAGAAAATCTGACGACTCATCCGGGGTTCGAACCCGCCAACTTGGGCTTATGAGGTGGACACGTAATACCTCTCAGCCAACTGAGCCGCTTATATCTTTAATATAATTAATATTTTTAATTCATATTTTAAAACTTTGTCAAATCTGCAGAACGAGTGTGAATTTCATTGCCACGCACATCCCTCCTTTAAAAGCAAAGGGATGTTATTTTGTGATGAATGGGAATTTATCCTGACACTCCACTCTAATTAGTGCGCCTGTTCGCGCGGGATTTAATGGGTAACATGATCCGGAATTGGCAGCAAGACCGCTGAAAATTAAGCCCCATCAAATTCATTCTCGGTATAATAAACTTTCGACGGCAATATTCTTTTGGTAGAGGGAAAATATTCTGCAAATAGTTTGGGGAGTTTAATTTCATAGTAAAACTTAGTGAAAAATATTTAATTTTTTTTTATCTTTTGTCCGTCGATTAGCATAATTTATGGTGTTTTATGAAAATTCTAGTTTCAAATAACGGGCAATGTCATTAATTCCTAAATATTGTAATAAGTTAGATTAATTCAAAATTTAGACTTATTTTCGCAACAGAAAAAGTGCTGTATTTTTTTGCATTTGTAAAAGAATAATTTTTAGCAAGATACAATTTTCGAACAACTGATGGGCTAAAAAAATTAATGCATTTCGTAATGAAATGAATTAAAACCCAATTCTGATATGGAAATTCCAGAGTTATTTTAAGCACGCTTTTTTAGTGTAAAACTTAAAAGAGCATTCTTAAAATTTAAAAGAGGCAGGCGAACAAATTTGTTTTTAAATTATAATAATTAAGTAATACGTACTTTAAGTATGAAGAAGAGCTTACGATACGTTTTCGGAAAACAGACGATTTATTTACTGACACTAACACAATAAAAAAAATATTTTTGAATAACTAATTATTTATCTATGCACTTTCTTTAACAAAGAAACAAAAATACTACTAAAGGTTCTAATCGCAAAACTCGCAATTTCAAAAGTATAACTAAGATATAAAGTGGTGCGATCATTGGCGACTTTTGACAATCATAAATTCAATTGAACGAAGTCGCCAATGAAGGTACCGGACCTTATACCTTAGTTATACTTCGAGTTTTGCAACTAGATCCTTTAATTAAAGTATTTATCTTGTATGTATAGTTAGACCTTCTGCAATTAAATCTTACTGAACGAGAGTAAATCGCAATTAGGGCTAGTTCCCTATCGTACTCACTAGCAACTCAAACGATCGGTGATTCTTCTTGAATGTTAATGGCCTGGACTCTCTCGAAGTCTTAGCTGACACAAGACCTACTACAGCAATTACCATGTGCCACTCGTTATAAAATCAATTACCTTCAGTGGCAGGGGTAGTAGGGTAATTACGGGCAGAGGCGGTCTCGCCGCCACACACTTGTTACTTGCCAAAAATGGTAGGACATAAACTGCGGAGATTTATAAAGTTATGTTGTTGACGGGATATAAAAACTTCAGAGTCCGTTTTTGTGAAAAAGATGTTACATTGTAAAGCTTAACACTGAGTTAAACATAAGCAATAGTACATTACATAGCGTTCGTTACGAGGTTCCAAGTGCCATCAAATGGTGAATTTTGGGCAATGTAGGGGATATTTGGTTTTTAGCTTTCAAGCCAATTTAGACCTAAAACATTTTAAATGTATGTAGAGAAAAGCGAAATCTTTGAATCATTGTAAAGTTTAACCTAATTTTTATTTTGCAAACTCTACAATATGGATAAAAATTATTTGGCTAAAACTCAATTCCAAAAATCTTTTTAAATTATCACTTCATCATTATATATTACTATACAATAACTATTTACTAACGACAAAACCATATAATTTTTACCCTTGATTTTAAGTCCTGATATCCTACAAACATCTTTAGGGAGTGTAGTTAAATGGATTCCTATATAATAATCACTAGGGCATGTAAACTTCGTCAATTCGCCTTGCATACAAAGTATGCCGTAACTAACGTGAATTCCTACCTGTCCTCTTCATATGAATCTACTTGGTTCTCGGCGATCTAATCTTGACATGCTTGCATACCTTAATGATAACTAATTAAATAAATAGAGAGATCTTGTCAAATTTTCCCCGCTTCAATAAAAATGCATGTTTAAATATAATTATCTTCAACTTCACAAAATGTGCTTAAGAATATTAAAAACGCGAAAACTTGTAAAGAAAAAAATACTGAGCACCACCTTTTCGCTCGAATATCATTACTTTTGGACGAATAAAGTATTAAAAACTCCCAAGTATAATTAAGGTACGGATATTAAGGAGATACCGTAATTGTTTCCAGTGGACCTAGAAAAAAGGTCATAAGTTTTTTTCAATTTCAGCTGTCGCAGTATCGATCCCCTTACGTGCGGTTGGAAATATTCCTACGAAATTATGATTGCAGAAAAACATTAAAGCAGCCTCGGAAAAAAAATCGAAAGACCAAAAATGAAATACACGAAGTAAGAAAAGGCAGGCGCCATAAAACTAGCGATCCGGAGTCGTAGTAAAGAAAGAACTCACACATTCAAAGGTAGATGCGGGTGTAATTGCTCAGAAACATATGAACAACAAAAAGCACTCGGTTTTTCACCCACAATTTGACACTTAAATGATGCAGCTGCAACGGGAAAAAGGGCTTTTAGACCAAATCTATTTTTTTTGTCAGTCTCAGCCAGTTTCATGTCATATAGTTGATATATTATTTACTACGGATAACTTTGTGACATTTCTAACATAAGACGTGTGGGCTTTGGTCTTACACTAACCTTTTTTCGTGATATCTTTTAGGTTTTTTTATTACTTATTACAAAATCAGCTGCACAAATCATGACAGTTTTGTTCTCTCGAAAAAAAGCCAGGAAACGATACTTTGTAACAGCGCTAAAGACCGTGTTTACAGTTTAGTCGTAAGAGTTAAACTATTTTTACACTAACATTAATCATTTAAGGTTAACTTGTTCTGGTAAATAATTTTGGGTTACTAATTTTTTTTATTAATTTGAATTTTACTAAATAATTTGGACCATGTTAGTCTTGGAAAATTTCGTGTCAATTTTTTTAAAGAAAGCTTATTTATTCTTAGACATAAAAAAGCAATTTTATGGCTTTTCAGAAGCTCTTGAAAAATTTCAAACATTCATTATTCACAATATACAACTTAAAAGAGGCTACCAAAATAATCATTAAGATTAACTCCCTTAGCTTATAATATATTCTAAATATTACAAAACATTGTCCACTACAAAATATTTTTCTAAATAAAGTTTTTAACGAACTACCCAAGAAAATAAAATTATAAAAGAGTTGCATTTTTATACTTATTATGAGCCTTGAGGGTGCACTATATAATATTAAGTTGCCCTATATGCGAAAAAATTAAACTTATTTCATTAGCGAAAATGGACTATTTGATTGAAGTAAATGAAAAAGCGTCTCTGTTTTGCAGGCATGCGTAACACATTAAACCATTTAGAACTTGTGCCTTGAAAGTAACATGACTGTATTAACATAAATAAGATGGATAGTAGTGAAATGCCATCCATCTACAAGATAGCATTCACTTTAAGATCGATGTTTGTGATACTTAGTAAAAGAATGTATCAAAAGCGAAATGTATTTATAACCATTAAAAATTTATTGTTCCTTTAATTGAAAGGGCAGTGTCTCTCATGGCTATAAATTTTAATCTTAAAACTGATCCTTTTTGGCTTTTCTCCAAAGAGATATATAGCTACTTAAAGTATCAAATAGACCATAACATTCCAGTTTTATTTTATGCTTGTTTTACTTTTTGGACTTTAAGAGTGTTGAAAACAAAATTTTATTGATAGTAAAAACTAAACATATTAGTAATAATTATTTGGGTGTAGAAACACATAAAATAAAGTAATATTTTTCCTAATAAAAAGAATGAAAATTCTTTTATGAATGTCATACTATTTTATTCTTTGTTTTTACATCGAAGATAGAATTAACTTGTATACTAAATTAAATTTATACTTGTATTATATTAATATCCTTAATTATTTAATTCAGTTATTTGTATTGTTTAGCCTCTGTAACAGGATCTTTCATTTGGGTCATAAGAGAAACAACGAAAATCGAAACCATTTACCCAATTTGGTTGGTTAAGAAAAAAATTCTCTATAAATGATGGTGATCATAAAAACGTTACTTGTCCATACAAGTTACAAAAAAACAATTTCAAATGCCTTAAAATAGTGCATGACACCCAACAAGTTTTGGAATGACTTTCGATATCGATTAAAGTACTTGCAGAGAGGACGGACACGCATTTGTTATTCATAGTATCACGCGGAAAAGGGGCTCATCTCTCATTGAGTTAACATAGCAGGTAAGTCCTTTTTTAACGTACAGTTTGATATAAGTTACTTGAGTCAGCACAATCCACAGCTGATTTACATATCAATCGAAAAATAAAAAACATTTTTGTTGAAACGTGAATTTATAAAAGTGTATTTGAAACGTTCGACTATTGATAACAAGAATAAATCAAAAAGCCAATTAGAATTTTTAATAATATATATTGCTATAAGTATTAGGATTTGTGAAATGGTGCTTTAAAAAAAATGAACTTTATCAAATTATTTTTGTAGTTAAGTAGATAAATAATAAATTTATTAGTATGGGAAAACATAATATTGAATACTTCGACCACCATGTATTTAAACAACTTTAAATACCATTAGAAAACAAATAATTACTCCAACATTTTTATTATTCCCTTCATTCTAATAAAACTCAGTTTACATATATTATTTATAAGAAACTTGACGTGATTTTCCTGGGAAAAGCCCTAAATAGTTAAAAAGTCCATTTTCTAAGACAGAGCCGTAGAAGATAAACCTCTGAATCTACCTTATTGCAAGAACGGCCGAAGTCTTTTTTTGTGACATAATACTTCGGCCCCTTTTCTAATACGATCCGGAAATAGCGGTGGTCATAAACCGGTGGAGCTTAGGTTTTGGCTGCATGCCTCTTTTGAGCAGAAAACTCTTTTATGGGACGGATATTCGGCAATGGGGCTAAAAATATTCACTCGCATGGAACTCCTATTGTTTCCTGAATATGATAATGGTTGGAAGAATACTTTTTTATACCAACTACAGACGCTGAACAAATTATTAGACGCACTGCAAGATTTCATGTAAAATATTAATTACCGGGTGATATTTTACCGTTTTATTATTTTCAATTGATTTGTTTTTTATTTTTATATTATCCAATCAATTACCGATTTATTTGACATAAATATAACAGCATTAATTAAGAAAAGCATAAGTTTATTTAGTTTGAAAGAAAAGTGAAATGAATGTTAGTAAAAGTCAATATTTAGTTGAGCCACCTTTAGCCTCTATCAAAGCTTTAATTCTGCGCGGCATGCTATCAATGCAAGACTGAACTGTCTCCTGCATGTGAGGATGATTCAACACATAAATAATCTTATAATAAATAATTAATATAAATTAATCTTAATCATAATTATCTTAAAATAAATACAAATATGTAGTCTACAACAATTCTTTTAAATAAAAATCAATAATATTGTAGTTTAAATATACCATTATTGCATAAACTCTTGCATAAAAGGCTACTTTTAGACCACCCTGTATATATACAAATGAAATTTTGTGTGATATTTTGAGGTTATTTTTTTATAGTTTTATACCCAAATCAAAGTTAGTCCTGAGGCCAAGTTGACCTTGCAGTTCTTTGATTACTTTACCGACTACTCAACGAAGGCTTGATAGAATCCGCATTTTTTCATAATTCTTTTTGTATCGCAACATTTTTGATTTCGCATGCGCTTGGACACCGTGGAGCGTTACACGGCATTTTGTGTCCTCACATATTTGGAGTGTAGTAAGCTTACTCCATAATCGGAGCGAAACGCTACACTCAGAAATTATGGTAACGTTATAGTTCTTGCAGTATTTTAATATTGTTAAAAAGGTTAAAAAAATGCTTGTTTCCTTTTTAAAATTTTTTTGGTTAGTTTTAGTTTAGTAAATTAAGTTTATAATTACATAGTTTTTGTGACATATTTATTTAAAACGACTGCTTTATCAAAACTAATACCCCATAAATAAGAATTATATTAATATCTATAATATGTCTTAACTATATCGTAGGTAAAATGACAAAACCACGAATATGCAAAAACACAAATGTGCAAAGGGATGGAAAACCCGGAAACAGTTAAACCGGTTTTTGGCTTCGGTTAAATGGACAAAAGCATTTCTTTAGCTGAACCGGTTAAAACTGAAGAACCGGTTTAAATAAACATTTTAACAAACTGAAGGTTATTGTTAGTTTGAATTATCGTCGCACCAGATTTACTCGACCGGCAGTTGGCGACGGGCATCATAATTAAGAACCACAGTCAAGTGACGAGCCGACACCCCTAAACTGAAGGAAAAATTTAATGCAGTTAGATAAATCAATGGATTATAGCGTCATAAAATATATCATGATGGATTTGCATGATATAGGTTCATTATTTATTAACACTCTCGCAGCGGATAATGCCTTAATGCATTAAGAACTATGCTATCGGTAATGCTATTCCTATAACACCTTACGCGGCAACAAAAATCTTCAGAAAGGGGTACAGGAAGTGCTATTTTTTAATTAAAAGGCCGGAGTAACTTTTAACATCTCATTGTTTATAAGTGTAAAATAGCGTCTTAATATAAATTATTCCTTCTGTAAGGTTTTTTTTGCGATTTTTATGTTTTTCAGGAAGAATTCGTAAATCACACCTTCGATATATTTTTTAAGTAGAGAAATCTGTATTGGTTCGTTTCATTATTAGCGTTCTAATTTACGACTCTCATCGCCACAGCCCTAGTGCAGTACAACTTAGTACACGTTACAGTACAGTTAGTACACTTAATGCTCCAAAGTCCCAACGCTGCGTACGATGTCGCCATTAAAAGCTGAGTTGGGTGATATCTGCACTCAGATGTCCCCTCGGCACATGATTGTGGTTCTAAATTACGACGCCCATCTTCAATAGTCCTCTTGTAGCTCTAGTGCGAAGATAATTCATTACTAACCGAAATAGACACTAGACAGCAGGAATTTTTCAACCAACCAAGCAACTAGAACCGGTTTATCGTTACTTTTAACTGGTCCCGGTTAAAACCGAAGGAAAAAAGAACCGATTGAACCGAGAAGCGGGGTTTTTTTTTCAAAAACCGCAAATCCCTAGAATCTGCACATTCGTAGTTTTGTCATTTGACCGACGATATGTTAAACAAGTATTTCACAAATCCTATTAAAATTGCTTTACATACGCATTCATTAAATAAAAAAGCGATGTGATTTAACTATTATAAATAATTTCAAAGTGAATTAATTTATTTTTACTCATGCGTATAGTAATTGGTCTAACTTTATCGAAGGCCAATTTATTTAGTAAAAATTAATGTTTTCTTTAATCAAAAGAATTGTTTTAATATTAAAGAAACTCAAAATTTTATCATTTGAATTGCATATTTGTTTTTAAAATAAGCATGTCTCAGTAGTCAAAGAAATCCTAATTCTTGTGCTATTTACGGTTTTTGTAATTAATGCTTTAAAAGTATATAAAATATTTTCATAAAAACAAATTGCATTGCCTTCAAAATTTAGATTATGAACTTAATTCCTTATTTTCAATACTTATTTTCTATGCATGCTATTCTGACATTTTGACCCCGCTGCGGGAAATCAAGATTCCCAGGCTATTACAGGGCTTTTGCCATTTATAGACTGCTATTTTCGAAGTCGTTTTGAGGATACCAATTGAATTATTCATACTACTGTAAGGGTGACTGAATGGAAAGGGATGCATAGTAGGCACAAGTCTCCGTTGAAAAAGTTTCAAAATAGTTCGTAAGGCATCATTCCGTATTATATTATGGCTAATAAATATTTTAGCGTTTTGTAATATGATCGTGTAGTTGGAAATTTTCGAAGCATACAATAATTTATTTATCTTAGACTAAATATAGTATAAAGTTAGAAATTAAAACTGTCCCAACTCTGTTTTCCATTCAAGTGTGCTAGTTTTGTATAATAAGATTAAATTTGCATAACAGCGAGGTAATAGGGAATTGGAGAAAAATTACTGTTTTAAAAATATTGGGAGTATGTTAAATATTCTTGGGATTGGGATAACACTACTGAATCTCCTACACTGTAAAAATATTTTAAATTTTACAGAAAAAAAACATACAGAAAAATACTGGCATTTCTTTTAAACAGTTTTTCTGTAAAGAAAATGCCTTCCTGTCTTGTCTTGTCTGTTTCCAAACGCTTCTCTCTGTCCTGAAAATGCTAAATGAATAGGTTTTTTACCTAGTATGGACAACTAGACTGCAAAACAGAAAGCATTTTAACTGTTTGTTGAATCTATGTGCCCCGAAATAGCTCAGTTGCGAAGGCGCTGGACTAAAGATCTAAAGATCCGTGGTTCGAGCACGGATGCCTCGATAGTATTGTAGGCGATATCCCCGCCTGTCACTAGAATAGGAGGTTCTGTTTCCAGCACGAGTATATCGTGTTTCTTTTCTTCAATCTGTATGTTAAAAACAGCTATTGTGTTAAAATTACATTGCTCGTATAAAATATTTTTCTGTAAATTATACGGTATTTTTAAGACACAGAACCTGACATTTTTTTCTTTGAAAACGATTCTTTTTTTACAGTGTAGAGGAGATCCGTCACTTTTCCTCCCGATACGTATATTTTACATTCGATAGTTTAATAATGTGACGCTTACATATTTGCTTGATTTATTCCTACAAAAATTCTGGTAATTTTTGGGGGAAATTTAGCAACATCTAACTACGGTATGGTAGAAAAATGTATATTAGCCACTTGATTAACCCCATACCTTGATCGGAAGAGTCTGATGCCGGCGCTGGTCACCAGAGTTAGGATAATTTCACACAGTGGCGCGAAGAAGTAACGGATGTCCTATGTTAACTCAATGAGAGATCAGCCACTTTTCCGCGCGTGGTGCGATATCATAAATTCCATGTTGTTTTCCCCGTGAATGCCCTTTGGTGGAGAGCAATCATGGTCAAATCATCCAGAAATAAGTCCAAGTACCAAGTGCATTTTTATCGCATCGGGAAATCAATCAAGATCTGGGGTGGTAAAAGTGAGGGAGGAAATACCCACTATATGATATATATCCTACGGTATGTTGGAGAAAATGGACGGTTGAGTCTCATTGACTTAACATGGCCGAAGAGCCACTTTTTCCTATTCCGGTGCGATAGAAGAAAGTTTCAATGATGTCCTAGAAGAGACAACCAATAGTATAAATGAAGTTCAATAAAACTCGCATATACACTCTTAAAACAAAAGAGTGAAATCCACTCCTATAGGGGAAGTGCATTTCCGGCACCGGAAAGGAGTGAAAATTAACTCAGACTGAGTTAAAACCGCTCGTTTGTTTTAAGAGTGTAGGGTCCCAGCCTGCTCATTGGCGACTTCGTCCATATTGAACTTATAATCATCAAAAGTCGCCAGGATCCCTAAATCTTAGCAAAACTCGCATTCTCTAGAGTATAATTATTACACTCTTCAATTGCAGTAGCATTGTTTATTTAGGATTTAATTTTTGCTTCTTATTTAGTCTTTAACCACACTATTTGATTAATTATTTGCCAAATTTAATAAAATGACGAAGGAAAACAAATATAAACTAACTAAACAGCGTTAACCAGATGAAATATTTATTCGAAAAAGAAAGAAAATCTAAATTATTTAACATCATTTATAATGTTAGACAAAAACAGGTACAATAATTAAAACAAACAAAACAACTTCCTTCACAATTTCACCAAAGCGGCTTTTAACAATTCAGTCCACACATTGCATTTGAATTCAAAGTTATTTGTATTTCTGTTCGCAATACTTTTTTTAAAAAACTCATAACAACAGTAACGGTCCGGCCATTTTGCCAAGGAAGCAAATAAATGTCGGAGAAAAACTTTTGTCACGAAGATAAAAGAATGGTGAAACAAGATAGCACAGCTTACACACAAGCGGATTGAAAGATAACATTACTCAGTCCCGTAGCACAGTTTAGTTCCGCGCGGAAGGCCCTTGATTGGTATATTCAAAATAACTGGACGAAATCCAATTTTTTTCTGCCTAATCAATTCAATGCACCATCGTATATCTCTAGATCTTTATGGATGCGCTGAATAAATCCCCCGAATCTAAAAGAGCCACCACCACCTACTGTGTTTTTTCATTTCTGCTAATAGCCTTATATCAATAACAGCAATAAACCAAATGAATAAGACGCTATGCATATTTTATGAGGGGTTTTTTGCTGGTTGTAAGCAACTCGTGTGTTTCTTTTTGTGTTGTGACTTTCGTGTTTTGTTAAATTTTTCTTCCCGTTTAGATGTTCACAAAACAGAAAGAAAATACGGCAACAAAAGAGCGTATCGCCGCGAATTACTTTCGAGATAATATTTTTTCCCCTTTAGCTATAAAAATAAGAAACCGACGTTTAAAGAGTAATTTGAAACAGTTTTGGGGAGAAAAGACCCGGGATTTTTTTTCCAACCTACCTTAAAAGTTTGATAGACAGAAATAAAAAATCGTTTTAACAAATTCGCCGCTGATTGAATTAAGATAAACCAACGGGTTTTTGGTTTGTTTTTGTAAATGAAGAAAAATTGTTTTTTCAAAATGTGATGAATGATCGAAAGTTTGACCCCATGAAAAGATAAATAATGTTCAAGCAGACTCAGACTGGCACCAAAGTTCTTTTTATGGATGGTTCAAGTGTTTTCTAATTTTACATTTAAAACTGTTTCTTGTTTTCGGAAGAGTTGTCATATTCGGTAATTGTTGTTGAAAATGTCATAAACTTTTAAAATTCAGACTCAGACTGGCACCGAAGTTCTTTTTATGGATGGTTCAAGTGTTTTCTAATTTTACATTTAAAACTTGTTTTCTTGTTTTCGAATGATGTCAATTTATTCTAACTACCAATGGTACTGTACATATATAAGCAAATAAATTTCATAATTGGCATCATTCTTTTGATTGTATTTAATTTGTTTTTCATTTTATGTACACTCTTAAAACAAACGAGCTGTTTTAACTCAGTCTGAGTTAATTTCCACTCCTTTCCGGTGCCGAAAATGCACTCCCCCTATAGGAGTGGATTTCACTCTTTTGTTTTAAGAGTGTATGTCTTGTATTCTGTCTAAGCACGAGGATCAGGTTGGGAAAGTCTTTCGACATAGATAATAAAAAAAAAAAAATTAAATAAAAAATATATAGTAATCTCCCCTTAATAGTTAAATAAAAAAATATATAGTAATCTCCCCTTTGATTCGATTGTCAACTCAAGTTAATCGCCTTAGTCTAAAAACGTATTTTAATTTCAACAACACAAATCACTCGGAAATGAAACCTTACATAAGTTTTCTTACTCAATAAAAATGACTGGACGGTATTCCCACAACCACTCACGTTATAAAAAAACAAAATGAAAAGTTTGTATTTTTCTAGGATGGTAGCAAGGAGACATAACTTAGCTGAAAGGAAGCCATATATAAGACTCTGACATAGAAAGGCAGGGTAAAGTGTTGGTTTGTTATGACGAATATCGCCAATTTTTCTAGTGTCTTATATGCAGACAACCCCCGTTATTCAAGTTAACCTGAAATAAATCACTGAGTTACAAATGCTGAAAAGTATCGGTTTCAATGAGGCCTTGAAATGAATAAATCTAGTGTGGCATGGGTTAAAAAAACGGCCGTAACAGTTTCAGGTTAATATATTTCGTAAGCCAGAAGCATCACTCACGAATTAAATTGTGGATTTAGAATGCTGATGAAATAATAATAAAATTGGTCAATTACAGAGTGCGTTAATGCTTTTAAGCAAAGTTTTGCGTCAAATAAATCTAACTTCGTAATAATCACTGAAAGCAATAACATTGATAATATATATGTAAAAATATTTCTGAAGGAGGGGTATAAAGTAATATCTTATTTATTTATCTGAATATAAAAGTTGTTTTTATACGTTAAACTGTTGAATAAAGTGTTATAGATTGGTCTGGTGTTTATAACGAAGTGCCAGCAGTAGCATTTATAATTTTCAAAAGTCTAATAAGATTAACTTCCCTAGGAGATATAATTTTGCGTTATTAATTTCTATTTATTTTTCTATATTCTAATAAATGTATTCATTAGGAAAATATGAATTAAAAGTTTCAAATGGTTATAAAAAGGCTTTTAGCGAAGTAATAATTGCATCATTTTAACTGTCGATGATCTAATGAAAGGGTTTGGGAAGATGTCCTTTTTTGAATTTCATCAGGTACTATAGTTAAACTCGTAGTTTCCTTGCACGGAAGCCACGACCATGGGCGGAGCTATAAAACGCGCAGAGCAATCAGATAAAGACAAAATGAAACAGATGAAATTTTCTCTTCATCTGATTGCTCCGCGCGTTTTATAGCTCCGCCCATGGTCGTGGCTTCTGTGAAAAGAAACTGAGTTTAACTATAAAAATGACCATAAACTGTATTTAAAATGATTCCTGGATCTGGTGTTTGGCTTCAGAAAAGCACTTGAGGAAATGGAAACTGGATAAGCGCCAAGATATCAGATCCGCTTGATGCACTCAACGAATTATCCCAACCCCAGGAATGGGAGAAGTATTACGTTATTAAGCAACAAATATCTTTTCCTCACGGAAGTGCCTCAAAACAAAAGGATCTGCTGGATAGATATTTCAGCCGGATACCGAGCATAAACAAAGTGTGGCCTCTGTTGCAGGGCCGAAACAAAAGTTAATGTATTTTCGCACTTTATCGCCGGCACAAAAACTTCGTGTCGCATATAAAAAGGGAAATGGGGCGAGCTTTAATTATTGCTCGGAGAAATGATGTCATGGATGAAAAACACAAAAATATCAGCATGGTTGACAGGAGATGGTAATTTTTAACTTGGACTGTAGATGTCATTTTTAACTGCTGCGAATGAAGTCTCTTATATTCCAAATTAAGATACTCGAATTTAAACAAAAAAAATGCGCCTTACAATTTAATAAATTAATAAAAATATTGTTTATTTACCGTCAAATTAGGTGGTTTGGGCTGATTTACACTCTTAAAACAAAAGAGTGAAATCCACTCCTATAGGGGAAGGGCATTTTCGGTACCGGAAAGGAGTGGAAATTAACTCAGACTGAGTTAAAACCGCTCGTTTGTTTTAAGAGTGTAGGTTTCTAAGGTTTATAACAAAAGTTCGTAGTACCCCTCCTTTGTGCTTTAATTTTTGTAATTTTGATCACCTTCACTTGATACATAGAAGTTGAAACAAAAAAATAATGGCATTATGTAGCAAGATGTTTACATTTCTAAGTCATCATTGTCATTCAAATAACCGAAATCTTCCCATTGCAGAGTATACAATGCTTTTTCTTGAAGAAGGTAATTCGACTTTGGGAGGTAACTTAATAATAGGTAATGAGTAACAAACTTCCTTATATGGAAAATTTTCAAATTTTTCTTTTGCTCACTGATGAACACATAAACGTTAAATGTAAACGCATAAAAACAAACGTATCCATACATTTTATTAACTGTTTCATTCGTGAGTAAAACAGTTTTCTGATTTTAATCACGTAAAATCAGAAAATTAAAACGTTGCGAAATCCTACCAAATAAATTCATTCAACATTTCTGAAAATAATACTAATCTAAAATACAACAGATTATGCAATTCAGAATTAAAAATAACAGATTTCACGATACGTTGCATAAGTACTATAATACTCACAGACCTTAATTAAAGCACACTTACCAACAACTGTGTTTAGGAAGCAAAAAAGACGGGGGAAAGTAGATGACCCTACTGAATAAATCATTAAGTGATCAATACAATAGCCTTTCCTGCCTATCTGGACTCGCATCGGTTCACGCTTTCTAAGCTCCGGAACACCCAATCTGTCAAAGAAATTATTGCGGGTAATTTGGCCACGATTTTTTTCTGGAAACGTTGTGAAAGATGTTAGACAACAAAATCATTAATTTTACGCGCTTTACAAAAAGACGTGATCCGTCCAACCCGTTTAGTCATCTTTAACTTTACCATGGCCCCTCCTACCACATGTCGATTAAGTATTCAAGATTTAAGGAGTTAAGATTAACTGTTTCGAGTCAAGTAGGGTTAGGCTCTTTCCCTTGAACAAGCCGATAGTGGAGACTTGCTTTATCAGTGTGTCTCTAATTAACTCTTCATCGGATCGAAGCTTTTTGTTTATCAAACGTTCAAAACATCTGCCCAATAGATTATTGCGGTAATATGCACAAACTGTTCATTAATCTGAAGAAAATATTTCCCGCCTTTGTGATAATTTTACACGGGTCAGTAACGAGTTCGTACAAGTTTAGTATTAAATCACGATTTATAATTAAATAAATCATAAGATTAAAATGTTTTGCTTGTAAAATCGTTCTGAAAGCAACAATTTGATTCATTCAGTACATGATTTATTTTGTTGTCTTCATGTCGAAGATAATTTTGAGAAGCACATTCAATTTTATTGAAGTTTAGCTTGTGAAAAATCTATTTAAATAGTAGTCGATAATTACTGATCATCTTAACCATATACAGTCCCTTGACAAATTATTAGACGCACTGCATTTTTTTTAGTAATTTTATGTTTCTTAAGAGTTTTTATGCAATAATGGTATATTAACTACAATATTATTGATTTTTATTGAAAAGAATTGTTGTAGACTACATATTTGTATTTATTTTAAGATAATTATGATTAAGATTAATTTATATTAATTATTTATTATAAGATTATTTATGTGTGGAATCATCATCCTCAACTGCAGGAGACAGTACAGTCTTGCATTGATAGCATGCCGCGCATAATTAAAGATTTGATAGCGGCTAAAGGTGACTCAACTAAATATTGACTTTTACTAACATTAATTTCACTTTTCTTTAAAACTTAATAAACTTATGCTTTTCTAAATTAATGCTGTTTTATTTATGTCAAATAAATCGGTAATTGATTGGATAATATAAAAATAAAAAACGAATCAATTGAAAATAATAAAACGGTACAATATCACCCGGTAATTAATATTTTACATGAAATCTTGCAGTGCGTCTAATAATTTGTCCAGGGACTGTAAATACTAACCAACTGGGTAAATACATCTACTCCGGTTTGTAGTTCTAGGGTTAATAAAAATCCTCGTTTTTATTTATTTTAAAATTGAGTAAATGTTTGAAAATAATTTTTACTTTAGTTTTTATTTTGATGTTATTTTTTTTTTCAATTAAGCTTAGTGTTTTTTTAATTGAGTACTTATGTGAGTATTATATACTTTTCCTTGAGTATGAATTTGAGTTTTTATATTTGTTTGAGTAAACTGGTTTTTAATGGTGTGTGAGTGTTTGAGTATTATTTTTAATGGGTATTAATTGTATGGGTATTTATTTGAATATTTTCCAATTGAATTACACTCTTAAAAATAATAATTCCTTCAATCAACCAAAATAAAAGTGCTTCAGTTTTACTGCCGGAGTATTTTCGTTAATTTTTTTTCCGTTTAGGTAGGGAAAATTTCCGTTAATTGACAATTCCCGGTTTCTCTGATTAAAATAAAAATATTATCTTCCTCGGAGAGTAGATTTATAATTATTACTATTATCAACTAAAATCCTTTATAGGCTAGCCGGGGTTTAAACATGGGCATTCTCGACGACAAACGGATGTCTTACCGACTCAAGAGAAGTTGGTCAATAATAAGATAAGCAAAAAGAACGCAGCATAACAATACAATATGTCTGTGTGAAAAACAAACTTGAGAACATGCGCAGTTTCAAAGAGAGTTGGTCTGCCCCCCGAACAAAATGCGTTAACTAACTGAAAAATAATGTATATGATCAAAGCGGAAATTATTGTTAAAAATGAGCAATAATTTAATGTAAAACGACGAGTTTTCAGACAGTGTATTCATTTGAGTAGTATTTTTAGATGACATTAATAACATTTTATGGAATTTATGACACTTTCTTCATATCCAGTAAATATAAATTAAAAAAAATTGAAACAATCTTTAATCGTTAAAACTTTTTTGTTAAAAATAACGGTTAAATTTATTTTACAAAAGCAAAGATGCCATATATCACACACTCTATAGTATAAGACACCTATTTTTGTACTTAAACAAACACACTGCACTATCACTACTTTCATTTCAGCTGAGTATTTTTAAACCTCCGCTTATAATAATAACAGAACATTTCAACGTGAAAAGTCCGCATGGAAATCTTAAGAAAACACGTGTTAAGCCTAAGAAAATCCCTTCATTTTTCTATAAAAGAAAGGGAGGAGAAAAGAACCTTTTAAAAGGCTATAGAGAGAGACAGTCGGAAACGTTTAATAACCAGTAACCAAACCTTTAAATTGTTTTACTAGTATTAAATTATAAAACCTATTACAACAATGATTAATGTGTCATGACTGAATTTATTTGCATTCTTATTATAAGTTCAATAATTTATTGTAGAGAGTAAAAAAGTAGTAATAAATAAAATCTCAAAACAATGAACATGTTTGTGAAATTTGTTATTAAACTGTACATTTTAAATAATTAGTTGGAGAGGTGAGGCACGGGACAATATTTTTACATTTATTTTTAATAAATTTTCAAATAGTTTGTCAGAAAAGTAACTTCAGTCATAAGTCAGCTTATTAAATAGCCTTGCTCACGTACAACTAACGTTTTACAAAATTTGAAATCGGATTTTTCAGCTTGTGTTAAAGCTGCATTAACATATGCATTACAGAAAAACTTAGCGGGATCTTTGTTACAACATTGAAAAGATTTCTATTTTAATCTAATGTACCTGAATTTTTACCGAATTTGCCATTTATAGATTCTGGTAATATTTGAAGTTATTAATGGGGGGGAAGCCTGTTGTTTAATCAATGGTTGTCGTTTGATAATATCTATAATTCGTTCTATCTATATCTATCTATAAGCCTTCGAATGCTTATTGAAGTTGGTACCAATCAGCTTAGCCCATGTTGGCCAACAATCATAAATCCTCACCTACCATCAACGGCAATAGATTATGCTGAAGCATCATTAGGGGAGTTACTCCAGTTTCTTCAAAGTGATGGCGAGAAAATTATACTTGTCAGAGAACCAACTCACGGCACACAAAACGGGGATCATTCTAGAAGGCCTTCTAAATATATTAAGACATTTATTATGTCTGAAAGCTATTGATAAAGCATTTGCTTCCAACAATCGCTATTGTTACTTTTGCCTCTATCTTTAGATCTTCGGGGCATATGGAAAAAGTGAGTGAGCAAAAAATGCAGAATTCTACACAATGCCATCCTTCATTTACGCAAGTTTTCATAGCCATTTTGCTGGAAGCATTCTAAACTCTTTTCGGGCATTCATCATCTTTTATCATTTTACCCTATTTATCCCACCTTTTCCCGCTACAGGGTGAATTGTGGAACCAACGCGAGCGTAATCAGATATTTTACCTCGGGAATGTTTCTAAATAAATTGTGTCCTTTAAAAAAAACTTATTCGACAGAAAGAATGTAAAAGCTCTAAGTCAGTGAAGTCTTTATGGCAGTTTTTGCAGTATTTGTAAGTCAGAAAGGTTTTTGCAATAGCTGTAAGTCAGTAAGGTCTTTGTAAATTTTTAATGCTAATAAAAAAATAATTTTATTTCTGTATGAATTTTTAATTATTTAGTACATGAATAAAAATAATTTTAATCGTTTATATCTTTTTTTACAAAAGTTGCTTTTTAAAATAAATAGCACTTAATCTTTTTGGCATGACCGCCACTTCGGCAAACATTCAAACATTTTTCTGCTCTGTTTTCTGTTTGTTGCTTCTCTTGTATTATAATTTCTTGTTAAAATAACGTATTCTCAACTTTCGAGGCTCGGTCTTTCTTCAGAAAACCAAAAGAATCAAGTCTCAAAACTACTAGTTGATTAAAATCGATAATACATAAAGCTACTGGTTGATTGGGAAATAAATGAAACTATTAAGTGTTCAGATTACACATGCTTATAAATCAAAAATTAATAATACTTTGATGAGGTTTTTATTGATCAGACTTCGTTATTTATGACTTACTCTTTATCTCCACCTCCTCATTGTATCAGTCCTCCACCTCAAGATTTAACATCACCCAATCTGCAATATTTTAATCACTCCCTTCCACACGTCATATTTATCTACCTATCACTATGACACAATTTATTACGCACCGTAAAAACGCAATCAAGTCTGATCATTAAGCCAACTATAAAAGAACCTGGTCACATCGATCGCTGGCCCGATAACCGCGTCTAATAAAGCACAAGTCCCAATTCGGGAGCAATTATGAAGCGTTGACAAGAGACAGATTGGGGAGCCAGAGATCCATCTTCCTCAGATTGATAGATCTTCGTTCCCTGGAGGCTAATTTGCCCTCTGAGGCTCAAGATCCAGTCTAATTTACCAGTCAATACCCTACGCCAATCATGAAATAGACGCTGCTGGATCCGAGGGAAATCTATTTGATGATTGAGACAAAGACGTGATCCTGAGGAGGGTATGGAACGTACTTGCTGCGTACAACAGGAAAACACCGGTAACGAGTTTTTTTTTCTTAAGAAGAAATTCTTCGGATTACTTAGGTGAATGGACAAATTTGATTTGGAAAGCTTCGTTTAAAATTTGTATTAAGGGTTTACGGGAATACAATATTGACGATATATTTTAGAAGAGTTGCTTTCTTAATGCAATGTAAAAAATTGGTGGAACGTTACCCTGCAAACACGGTAGCAGCACTCTTAACAAGCTTCTACCGTGCTTACGGAGTAACTTTCCATCAATTTTTTAAAAATGTATTATCGTTTATTGAAGCTACAAAATATCCTTATTCCAATTAGAGGCATTTAATAATTGCACTTCATATTTCAAGTTAACTCTAGGGATCTACATATTTAACGTTATAGTGGCTTGATGTGTCTTTAGCACATATGCGAAGATAACTAATGTAGTTACTAAATACAATGAAAAGAACTAGATAAGGTTTATTTTTAGTCTGTTCATTTGTAGAAAGTGGCAAAATTTATTTTAAATATCCAATAGAAAACTTCAACTTTTTTAACTTAACTTTTTTTTTTCATTTTTGAATTTTGAAGGTTTTTGTGAAGTTTTGAATTATTGAAGTTTTTTTCTTAGTTGTATATCCTAACGTTTAAATAAAGAAGAATTTTTTTATTTTTTTTAAAAAGTTACATTTTATTCCAGTGTATCCCGAAAGAAGATACGCGCTACCGTTCGTGTTAGTTTTGATCACGCGCTATTCCTATAATTAAACACTGTCGGACTGCTGTACACTATAAGAATGTAACACTACTATTATAGAATGCAAACAACTTTCGTTTCACTTCTAATATTTTAATTATACCTTAAACAAACGAGCGATTTAAACTCAGTCGATTAATTCACTCCTTTCCGTGCGAATGCACTTCCCTATAGGAGAAAATTCATTTTTCGGAGTGTAAATAAAACTATTACTCAAGTAACCACTTTATTCACTTCTGCGAAATGCACTTTCTTAAATATATACACTCTTAAAACAAACGAGCGATTTTAACTCAGTCTGAGTTAATTTCCACTCCTTTCCGTGCCGAAAATGCACTTCTCCTATAGGAGTGAATTTCACTCTTTTTCGGAGTGGGTAAAAGAAATAAAAGAAAACAATCTGCGTCCTTCACTCTTAAAACGAGCGGTTTTAACTCAGTCTGAGTTAATTTCTACTCCTTTCCGGTGCCGAAAATGCACTTCTCCTATAGGAGTGAATTTCACTCTTTTGTTTTAAGAGTGTAGAAAACAAGTCTCTTAAAGTATCACAAAATGCACTTTACAAAACACTCAAACGACCCACATTTCAGGTGTTCTTTTAGCAAACAGCTAATTAACGGAAAAAACTCGAATCCCCGAATATACATACCACCTCATTACATCAACACAAACTTTTGAAAATAGAAAGACGCTCAGTTTGATTACAAAAAGAACTTTAAAAGTATATCTCTGCATCTTAGAAACTAGGTTTATACCTTTTACCAAACATACAATACAAAAAAAATAAGTAAAAGAAAAACATGAGAGAACATTAGAACACAATTTTACTACTCCCAAACACTAATAGGTGCTTTCTTTACTTCAAAGCCGGCGGAACCTTCTTTGATTCTTTAAATATCTCCCAAGACATTCGCTTTCTGTTACTATTTATATTTATATGATGTAGAGGAGGTATCAGAAAAATTACAAATATATAAAATTATGGATAAAATTGCTGTTAGTGTTCATAAATATATTGTTGAATCTCTTGCTAAGTTTTAAAAGGGACTAAAAGACAGTTTTATTGAGTTTTTGCTACCGAAAATGTGTGCGGGCTAAGTGTTTGTTTCTGTTATCCATAGTTTAGTCACAATATAACCTTTTATCTGAAAAACCTCTCTCCTCGTTTCTTTAAAGGGGTTAAAAAATTTAGATTCTAGTTAGGTGACTCTTAATACATAAAAGGCATGGGGAGCCCAGTCGGTTAGGCGTCCGCCTAGCGTACGAAATGTCCCAGGTTCGGGTCCGGGCATCGCCAAAATAACTGCCGACCTATGAACGGCCCGTGCAGCCAAAAATGTCCGACGAATAATACCCCGTGTAAAGGGAGTGCACGTTAAATACCCTCCAAAGTCCCGGCGTTGAGTACGATGTCGCCCTTAACGGTTGTGTTGGGTGCCTACTCAGGTGTCGGCTCGTCACTTGACTGTGGTTCTAAAATAGGACGCCCGTCGCCAATACTCCTCGTGTTGCTCTAGTGCGACGATAATTAAAACTAAACTTAACTTAATACATAAAATACAGAGACAGGATAAATCTATATAAAAAATTCTAGGGATCTCGCTTTAGCTTTAATTGCGAAAACATGGTGAATGTGAAATGCCTATTTTGTTGTTACATATATTGTTCAATCACGCAAAATGTAAAGTTTTTTTTACTCAATTTCAGCACACTAAAGGCTATAAATGCAAAAGCAAATTCATTAAAAAAAACTTTTTTTCATGTTGCCTTATGTATATAAACCTTATTTATTTTTATCTCAACTGCAAATATCTAAACAACGGTTTTTCATTATCATCACTGTTTATACACACTAAATTTCTAGATAAATAACCTTCTGTTGCAAATGTATTATGCACCAAATAATTGGTTTATATCCTGCTATGAGAAACGGTAACATATCTGCATAATGCCGGAAGTGACTCACCTATAATTAATAAGGGTTTTAGGTGTCATATTATTCGATTAAAAGAAGCCTTATTAAAGTATTTCGCTACTATTCATATATTCATTAACACAGGAAATTATACAAGCATTAAACAGTTAATATTGTTATCGGTTCTAAAATAAATATTGGCGGAAATGAATTAAAAAAAAATTTAACATTTATTAACTCATTATGACAATTGGCAAGAAAATTTCTAGGCGAAAAAGGCTTTCTGCTTAAGTCTATCTAAATAAACAAAATATAAGACAAAAAAAGACCTTTGTACCGAACAATTTATGTAGAACAAATTATGGTAGACGAAAATTAATTTAAAAAATTTAAGCTAACATTTTTATTCGGTAAGGAAGGTGCTAATGGAATTCTCAAATGTGTCTTTAATGGGTTAAGTTAAAATTCTCTGTCATAATTTGGTTCATTCAAAGGAAAATCAGTGTTTAAAATTATAAATTATCCAAGAAAATCTAATTTTTTTGTTAATCGAAAAATCTAAGAAAGGAAGGACTATAAAAAGAATTCGAATAATAAGAGACTGAATACAAACTTCAAACTAGTCTCCCGAAAAATAGTATTTCGCTGATTCGTCCCTTTTCCATCTATACAGTGTGTTCCTTTTCTTTTTAAATCAATAAATTGCATTTGACAGGTTATTTTCAGCTTGCACCTTACTATGAAACGTAATTTAGGATATGGAACTGGTTTAAGAAACGCAATAAGTGACAAAATCCTATTTATAAAAAGTCAAACAAATTAAATGTGATACATTTTTTATTATATTTTTTATACTTACACCTAGTCAGCGATGTTATGTCATGCTACGAAGGTATATCACTTTACAAGGAGCTAATCCTTCATATTATAAAGTATAGGTGATTGAAATCAGTAATATTAATTCTCTTTACGCTTTCTCTATTCAGAATATTTATTCATAGAATAGCGTTTTGATATTTTTAAGAGTTTTACGAAACCTCAACAACAAAAGCAGTGTTTTTTTTTATTTTATATCACACAATATACCAATGGTTAGACTTGTTACGTCATAGTATGGTTGCAAAAACAATTGATACTTTTATTCGATAACAAAATATTAACTATTTTATACTAATTACATTTAATATAGATATTTCAATTAATACTAATTATGTTTAATCAATTATTAATATGAAGTTTAAAACCTCAATTCAAAGTACGCTAACCAACAATCTTTATATTTTTTACTTTTCCACTGTGCATTTATTGCGCCTTTGTACGATTTTCTGAATTGAAGAACTTTTAACGCAACTGCAAAATAAAAACAGCTCTCTTACCACTTTATGTGTATAGAGTTTGATATCTTGGTACTACATGGGCGAATACTATTCCAACCCCAACTTGAAAACAAGATCCCAAAGGAAATTTGTTTCGCGTTTTTTAAGAGCTACTTTAGAAGACAGTCGAGAAATAAGATTTTAAATTCCCTTATGCTTGAGAAGAATTTATCTCCCTGTCTTCACATACATTTTCTTAACGCCGTGGCTTCGAAATAAATAGCTTTAGGGAGTTCTAAAAATTGGCTTAGAATAAAAATAAAATTCAACACTATTAGTTTTAAAATAAAATACTTTGAATATTATTTTGAGGAATTGGATTAATGCATTAAGATTCCAAATTGGTTATATTTTCGCTGAATTTGATCGTTGATCCTCACTTTATTTGCATAGTTCCTTAAAGTTTATGTAACAAAATATTTCAATATATTACTTATCCAGATAATAATATAGTTAGAGCTTCATCTTAAAATTACGTACACAGTAAAATAAAATTCATGGTTTGCATGAGGAAATCAACATTTGACATTTAAATAAATCATTATTTTCTTCTATGACTCACTCTCAAATTTAAAACATATCTTTCAAAATCAAGTCTTCTAACATCCAATTTCGAAAAAACTTTTTTCTATTATAATCAAGTTGTAACACACTGTTAAAAATTTTGTGCTTGGTTTCACCATGATATTGGTTCCTAGTAGCTGCAACGGCTGAATGGTGAAACGTTCCACCATATTTCTGGTATTAGGTTGAACCATTTCTCAGGTTTTTGTTTCCAAATCCAGAAAAATGGTTCAACTAAACACCGAAAAAAAGGTGAAACATTTCACCACTCAGCCGTTGCAGCTATTAGGAACCAATATCATGGTGAAACCTAGCACAAAAATTTTAACAGTGCACCTTTGGTCTTCAAAAAATAGTTCCTATAGCCTAATGACCTAAACCACACATCAAAACTTTAACCTCAACTTTTTCAGTATCTTAACAAGAAAATATCGCACTATTAATACAGGGATGTCTTTCAAGGCTCTAATAAGTAATACGGATATGAATATCCGTCACTGCAGGTGGTTTCCGTTGCTTTTTAGCGTCAGCTGGCGGGCCACTGATCGAAAAAGGGCGTACTTTCCGCCCTGCATTCGTTGAGATCTTTTGTCACTCGACAAGATCGTTGATGATGTCCGACGCTGATTTTCTTTGTACTCTATTGCGTTGTAATTTTAAAAGAAAAGTCGGAAATTCAGATTAATCCGATGGTCTAGTTGGAAGTTATTTTTAGGCGTTGGGGGTAGTTTTTTTTTCTGTTTGGGGTAATTGAGGGTAGTGGTCCATAAATATTTTTTTAAAAATCTGATTTTAATGTTATATGATTCCCATTAACTATTATGGTTATAGTTTAAAAGTGTGGGTAATTAAATAATAAATATTGTAAAATGTGGTGTAATTTTACTCCAGCTTTATGGAGTAACGCTACGCAAGTGAGGGGTTTACTAAGTAAAATTGATGGCAGCAAGTGCTGATTCCAGTCTTATCTTACGTTAAACTGCAAAGATTAGTAAAATTATGTTGTGTAACTCTACTCCATAAAGTTGGTGTAACATTTATCTATAAAGCTAGGAGTTAGGCTTCTAGCAGTTTTTTGGAGTAGCGTTCAGCAGCACAATTTTACATTGCATAATCCCCTGAAAAAGGCTTGTTGACTAAAATTTGCCTTATTCATTTCTTTTTTACTAGATACATTTAAAAATGATTTTTTAAAAGCATCGCGTGATACCATTGTAGTTTCATAGAAAAATACAATGATTTCAGTATTCGAGAGCGTAACTATTGAAAACGAAAATCAAAATTCTATTACATTTATTTATTATTTATTTTCATCAAAAAATTAAATGGTAAAAACCGAATCATTCTCGCAATCTTATTAAATGAAATGACCCAAATTTCAAATATTATAGTATCTTGTCCGACCCGCAATTTTTTGTGTATAATGCGAAATACTCTATTTCTCTTGACATACATTTAAATGCAATTTATAAACTGTGCAAACTTTCGGGTATATTACTTTTCCACAAGAAGTGAGTTTTAAATGTCCCATGTTAAATTCAGTTACAGGTCGCGTTTCGTATTTAAAATATAAAACGCGATGTAACTTAATTGAATAATATCAAATAAACCTTGGAAAATTATGTTAACTAGTAATGTTTAACGCATTGATTTAATCATGCCCAAAAGTTAAAAAGAAATACTTATAAAAAAATTATTTATTTATAAAGCACCTGTCGAGTAACAAAAAAATGTCTTATATCAATAGCAAAAAGATTTATTGTAGTATGTATTTAAATTACACAATATATATCTCATTAGAGAAACTGTACATGCTTTCACAATTCTTTCTGTGATAAAAATCAGTCCGTCATCTGCAAATCTTTTCGAATCAATTACAATTTCTTAAACAAACAAAACATCCATCACAGAATAACATTTTAAAATACATAACTACTTGACAGCAAATTTGATTTAAATTACATAAAATATTTTTTTATAAAAAAAATTGCAATGCATAAAGATTTTTCTGGGGGAAAAAATGAAAAGTCAGTTGTTTTTGAGAAGATAAAAGCATTCTAGAGTAGCTGTCTTCTGCGCATTGGATGATTGATAACCGAATAAAAAATACATCTTTCAAATAAGAATTCTTTCCATAACCCATATCTGCAAGCTTGTATCGCGAGGCAAGTATAAAATGAAATTTGACTCAAGTGAAAACGAAATTTAACCATTTCCAGCGTTGTTACCGGATGCATACTTAAAAAGTTTTTGATCTGCATTTTTATTCCCTATTCTTAGAGCCTTACATTATATTTTTACTTTATTCATAGGAATATTTGTATCAAAATGTATTCCTTGTGTGTTTTTTGTGGTATTGTATTCTACTTCTGTCATTGCTAATGTAGTGTAGATTATTTTGGAGAGATGTGAATTTTGGTCATGGGTAATTCCATGCAAAATTATCCTGTCTGTAGTGTAAGTCACGTTTGTAAAAAGTGATTATCACTACAACTTTTAACATTAAATGAAAAAAATTGTGGAATAGTTGATCTATACTTATTATAACTAAATAATGTAATGTACTTTATTTAATTTGATTTATTTTTTAAATTTAAAAAGTTTTTAATCTCCTCTTAAATCGTGACTTACACTACATTTACATAAAATTAGCCTCATGCATTCCAAACACTTTTTATTAATTGGCTAGTAATATTTCATTGAAATATTTTTAAACTAATTTTTATTAATATATGTTCTTCAGAGAACTTTTACAATCAAACACCTCTGAACCATTTCTGTTTTAGTTAATTATTCATTTAATTGACAAAAAGGTAAATCTCAAACACAACACCCCTATATTCAGAAAATACCTTCAAGTTTGCGCGTGAAACATGAGAGGATTCACGAAGGGAACAACGTAGATTATTCGGCAAATATTTTTTTTTATTTGTATCAAAAAATAAACTATTTGAGCCAACAACCTACGTTGATTTCTTCGTGAATCCATCTCATGCAACAACCCTATAATTTACAAAAGACCCACAATATACATTTCGTTGTCTACTTTATTCTTCAAAACCGGGTAAATTTTAAAAAAAAAAACATTTATAAACTTTTCGAATAATAATTAAAAAGTGGGCGATGGAAAAAACCCACCGCCATTCCTCATGCAGGTCACAACCTCAAAATTTATTAGTATGGACGCCGTAACCACACAGCATTTATATCACGGAAATTAAACAATGAAAATAAAGCCACTTAGTCAACAAATTGGCCACTTGCGGCTCGTAGTGATAAATGTGCGAGGCTCGAGAAAAATTATGCCATCACGAATACCGTTAAAATAACAAATTAGCTCAGCAGCCTTATTTCTGTGTATATAAGCTGTAAGTAATATTTAAAGCGACAAAAGGTTGAAAGGGGAGAACGCGGTTTTGAACAAGGGTCACCATTCATCAAGTCTAAGGTTCATGTCTGTACCTGCTTAATTAACAATTAGCGAACATTTTAGCAGGGGTTTCATGCAGGATGGAAATGATTTAGGATGCTGCTACTACATTTAAAATTGTAATTTTTCTGGGAAGGGTTTTTGAGTAGGTTAGGTTGTTAAAGCTGCAGCGATGGTATAAATTTATATGGGTTGGAACATATTAGTTTGGCTTGTCTAGAATCTTATAAGTTGGATTGCAATGAAATTATTCTAAAATATATTACATAGATTGATCACGTTTTCTTTCTAAAAAAATTCTTGCTGCGCAATGTGGGTTTTTTTTAGACACCTGTATAAAACTAAACTGGCAGGCAAAATACTTTATAACCAACGAAAAGTTTCAAAATTTTCAGATTAGTGTTTCACCTCTGTGAATAATATCAAAGAAATATTCGTTTTATACCATAATTAACAAAATATGTTATTCCGAATGCAAATGTGCGTTTATCAAGGATAGTAGAGTCGTCACCTGACTGTGGTTCTAAATTATGACGCCCGGTCGCCAATAGCCCTCGTGTAGCTCTAGTGCGACGATAATTCAAACTAAACTAAACAATGATAGTAGAACAAAAATTATCAATCGCAAACAAGACTTATTATTATAGTCCGGCTGTCACTTCTTAGCATCCCAAATATTTTGATTGTGGAACATTCCACTTTGAAACCAGGTAGAGAACTAAAGGAGGCAGCGTTGCCAATTCCCATGGTGTTTGGCGAACACAGGGAATTATTGGGTTAGTATGGTTGGAAATAATGTGTCACACTAAAACTGCGGTGAAAGGAGGATTATAGTTAATTGCTGAAGGTCCTGATCAGTTGCACGTGCATTTCTTTTCTATATTGACTTGATCGTCCATAGATTTGCATCTGTTGTATGTATTATTTACCATATTCAGTATCACTTCGGGGAATTCTATAAGTTAAAATATAGCTATGCAATAATAGTGAACCCGATGCAAGTTGGAACTGCCCTTCAGTTGGGAAAATGTATCTAAACCTTAAAGAATTATGCTCCTTCAAAAGAAATGAATCGCCAAATATAGTATTCTGGATTAAACCAAGATCTTCCTTACCCCTTTTCGTTTTACGAGTGATAGTTTGGACTCGTCTAAAACACACGTCATAGATGCTAAGAAGTGGTGGGAGGACTATATTAAGATTAGTGTTTTATCTCGGTAAACAAGGTCAAAAGAATGTTCATCTTAAATTGATGCAGTAGCCTTCCCTGTCCGTGACTTTTTGACGCCTCCCCCTGCCATCATTTTTCACTGATTCACATATTAGTAGGGGGCAGTAAGTATCCCTTTGTTGGATGCGACAAGAAATCTTTTTCGTAGGGCCAAGAAATTTACGATTCTGCAAGAAAGCCGATAAGCTGTTTTCGCACCATTAAGGGTGGAATGCGAGACACGCATCTCGAAATTAAAGGAATAAAAAAGATATCTATTTTGTGTGTGGACTCGTACATTTTGACATGGTTTGCATTGATGCGCAGTATTTACACTCTGACGGATTTTTCCAAAGCGAGAGGAATTTAATCCGGGGTTCCGTCCATTGAAAGTTCCTCGAAATGGGAACAAAAAAACGCTTTTTGAAACAGTGCAGTGCTTTGGAATCAATTGTGCACTTTATTGGGAAAAGAGTTCGGTACCATAGCTTGAAAGTTTTTCTTGTAAATGTTTAAACATAAAAAATTTAAAGTAGATGCAAATGTATTTTCTGTTTGTACGTTGTAGTTGAATTTTTACATGTTGTAGATGTATAATTGTGGGTTCGTTGTCATCCCATTACTTTTTAATACATACATCATTTTGATAGATCAATATTCATTGTAGTTTGTTCAACAACTTTCATCGTTTTTTTAATACTTCCAGGAGCCATTAAGTGTTTTTTTTACCAGAAACCTATATGGGCATAATCAAAAAAAATTGAGAACCTCTGCACTAAACAATGAATTATTTATTAATAATATAGCAAAAGTTAAAAATCCTACTTAATTTCTCTTACAGTACTTTTAAGACTTTCTCACTATCAGTATTATTTTAGTACCTTCACTTTAGTTCATCAAATTTTTTAGTTCATCTTCAAAAAACTACTAACTTTAAAAAATGCATCTTCACCGAGAAAAAACAATTTAATTTTTTTAAAGTAGATTCAGTTCAGCATTAATTAGTTTTGAATATTTGATTTATCACAGGTCAACCATGATCAAAATGAAAAGTCAAGTACCCCTTAATACCCGATTTATATCCAAAATACCCCCCAAAATTATTTTCTGATCATAAGTAATGCGGAATTCATCATCAATAATGCAGTACTGGTGATGAGTTTAGCAAGATTTGTTCTCAGAAACTTTAAAATTAATGAACCGTCCCAGAGGAAAATTTATTCCTTTCAGATATTATATCTCAGTATTAATTTCCGATAACGAAAACTTGATAGATAGCTTTTTTGCAGGGTATATGTTTCGGGGTAAAATTGCAATCCAAAAACGGCAGAGATATATGGGACACTTTGAATTGATAAGTTCGTAGATATCATGGATCTTTTGAGCTATTTTATTATTGAAGTGCATTGATGTATTACATAATAACGATCATTTAAACTAAATATAATTTATTTGACTGTAGAATGGATGATATTATATATATTATATATATATAAATATAATATATATATATAATATAATATAAATAATATATATAATATATATATAATATATAATATTAATTATATATATATATATATATTAATATAATATATTATTAATATCTATTATATAATATATATTAATATATATATATATATATATATATATATATATATATATATATATATATATATATATATATATATATATATAATATATATATATATATATATAATATATATATATATATATATATATATATATATATATATATATATATATATATATATATATATATATATATATATATATATTATATATATATATATATATATATATATATATATATATAATATATATAATAATTATTTACTAAATAATATTATTATCTGAAATTTATATTAAAAAATTCTAAAGCTATCTACTTCTACAGAACTAAACTTATCTTGACAAATAGACAATATTTTTAGAAATATTATTTTAAAAAATTTAAGCTATCACTTTCGATGAAATAGTAAGTTGTATTAAAATTTTGAAAACTATTCAACAATTGAATAGATGTTATAAAACATTATTACATTTATAATAACATATTTCTTCAGTGAAAATAAATTAGCGTACTAAAAATTTTTAAAAGCTAAATAATGTTGTGAAAACATAGCAATTTTTCATTTTAAATGTTACATTAATATTTGAAAGTGAATTATTCAAATTTAAAACCAGGTTCTTCGCATTTTCATTGAAAATTGAGGTCGCAGAGCAAAGTGAAATATAGATTTTAAAAACAAAATTACTTTTAAAAATCAAGTGGAAAGCCAAGAGGGAAAATGAAGGTTCAAATTGCAAAAGTCTCCAAAGTATAAGAAAGATCCGTTTATTGGCGACTTCGTCCAATTGAGTTTACAAACGTCAAAAGTCACCAATGAACAGACTGTGGACCCTATATCTTAGTTTTACTTTGGAGGATGATAGTTTTGCAACAATACCCTTGTTTTGTAGTTCAATGCATCAATTTTAATAAAGTTATATATAAAAACACTGCATATCAAAAAATGACTCCTCCCCTACTAAACTGCTCAAAATAATTAGGGGAGCACTTTGCGTACTTTTGTTAACCCTTTCAGTAACAACTTCTTATTTTTTATTCTAAGAATCTAAAATTTGTGAAATAGATTCATCATGCATCCAGAATGAAATGGTAAGAAACAGGGAAAACAAATCTTAATTTTTTAACTAAAATTTAAGGGGAAAAAATTGGCATCATAACTTTTGAATAAATTATAACAATAGTTATTTAAAAAATTTATTTGTTAAAAAAAGTTAAAAACAATTTTTAAACATCTAAAAATGCAAGCGTGAAGAATTTAGGGTCAATTCATTTCATAAAATTGTTTGGCGGTGAATTTTATTTTACCATGTTTTTCATATTTTCATTTAATTAAAACAAACATTATTTAATTCTTCAAAAGACATGATGCTTCCATATAACGATAAGTAAGAGCGAAATCAACTTAGTGAGAAAAAAACAGCAAGCTGATGATTCCAAATGGAATCATTGGTGGTGAAAGAGTTTAAACCATGCGTTCCCCTAATTGTTGTGAGTAGTGTAGTTGAACATGGTGTTACTATTCCCACCCACGAAAATATATCTTCTTAGAAGTAAATTTTTTAATATATTATTATAGTTGACAGTTAAAAAAATCAAATTAAACTTTTAAATGAAAAAAAAATTAACTTTTTATATAAAGTTAGGCAGGTTACAATAATAAACACCGGTACCAAAAGCATAAAATAAAAATGTAATGGTAGAAAGTAAGTGTCAATAGCAAAAAACATCATCATGGATTCAATTAGACCGTCTCGAGAAAGAAACATTGCAGGTTAATCATTAATGCACTCTGATGGGAAAACTCTTGATAGCATTAGATCCGTGCCGTACTAGAAAAAGGCACAATATTCAAAATTATAAGGTAGGACTTCGGCCTTTTTATACAAAACTGCAGCTATAGTGCAAAAGAAATAGTATTCCATCAATGTCAACATTTCTGCTTTAATGAAGAATCTCTTATTTCATTTATTTGCTCTGGCGCAAACCAAAAACTAGGTTCATTAAAGTTGATTTGAATCTTGACAGTTGACTTTGTTTTTGGCGTAGATGTGTTGTTAATTATTCTTTACTTTCCTTGTAAAGACTTTAAACATTGGGAAGAGTTAAGGCAAATGCGTAGCGAATTTTAGTATTACTGTAAACTTTAATAGAATATTTATTTTTTCTAGTTTTCAGTTCGTTGGTATAAAAAATGTAATGTTTATATTCGGACTTCAAACTCTATGCTGCGAAAGGCTTAATGAATATTAGAATAGATTGGGCGATGGAATGAACTATTTGTTTCATTATAATTATTACTATTTTTTTTATGAAGAAGCAAAATTGAGTGTTCCTTTTTACATAGGATATATTCCATTTTTTGTTTCCTTGGGTATTTGTAAGACATTATTATTTTTTTTAGCATTTATATGATCAGCAGTTTTACACATTTTATTACAGAAAAAAAAAGTTAACTGAAAATTTCAGAAATAAGCACTAGTTTTCACCTTTATATTTTGCTTTTAACAAACTGATTTTCTTTACAATGTTTAAGAAAACCGACAACAAAACAATGTGTACTAACGACTGCAATAACTCTCCAGGTTAAGAAAATAAAACTTCCCCATTGCACAAAACATAAACGGAAATTCTCCACAACTCAACTCCAGACAATATTATTTCATAACGGAAGACGTTACAACAAACATTTCTTTGTTCGCTGCTAATCCAAACTTTATCATCCATTACACACCATTCCCTCAAAACATCAAAGTAAATAAATTACCCCGATAGCTTGATGAAATTTTTTTAGTATGAGGTGGTTTATTGCTTTTCATGTGTTGTCGGAAATGTTACACAATAATTCTTTTAGGGCGACATGTTTCTCTCCACAGCACGCCTCAATGTCCAGCCAACAGCCATAGTTGTCTCATTTCCCTTGAAATTACGACTAGGGGCCATGGCTCATTGGGGGACTATGGACTCCATTAAATGCTTCTGCGGTCAGCCAATAAATGTTCGCGGAGGAGGGTTGTTCCCCATTTCGGGCGCCCACTAATATTTGTATAGTGAAAGACCTCTAAGAAAATCTAGAGGAAATTGCCCACCAACGTATCCGTTGCGAGTATAAGCTGTTTAGTTTCGGTACACATTTCTAACATTGTTTCAAAATATAATAGCATTCAGGAACAAAACTATGTGTTGGATATTTAGTGCTAACATTTGGAGGCTTAACTAGGGGTGTGTAGTGTAACACTACATGACTTTCAATTAGCACTTAATAAAGCAATACATTTAAAGGAAATGATACCTTATACGGAAATTTCAATAACTTGAAAGATTATTTAGTAACTACCTATTACCGCATCCGCAGTTTTGTCAAAAACCTTGTTATGACGTAAGGCAACGGGTTGAAGCACGGCCTACTCAACTACTAAGGCCGAAGAAGCTTTCCCAAACACGCTCGGGGACGGAAATTTTGACGTCATAGTTCCGAGTGACGTTGTTCCGAAGATGAAGACAACCTGTCTCGAAACCTGTTCGGAACCACTCGTTCACGGCTGACCACATTTTTAGGGTTCCGATTGCGTCCGAACTAGTTTCTCGATCTTCGGCACTGGGAACAGTGACGTCAAAATTTCCGTCTACGCTCATGTTTAGGAGAGCATCTCTGGCCTTGTTTTTGAAGTTGGCTGTGGTTGAAGTGTTAACTCGTGTACCCAATTTGAAGTCTGTAGCTCATTTCACTTTCAGAAATACCTTTAAAACCAAAAAAGTTCTATGGAAGCTACCCATTTGCTCATGCGCATTCTTTTGAAAACCTTAGAAACTCGTGTATCAAACTTGAAGTCCGTAGCTATTTTAGTTCGAGCTGTAGAGTGGTTTCAGACGGACAAATGATCAAAAACAACTTTTTTTAGAATCGTCACCCTTCATAACGTGTCGAAACACACCAATTCTCCATTTCATTTCGCCCCATCGTAATACTTACTTTACCTTATATTTCATATTAAGTAATTAAAAAAAAATATTTAAATAAATGCTGCACTACCAAATGTACACTGTTAAAAATTGTGTGCATGGTTTCACCATGATATTGGTTCCTAGTAGCTGCAACGGCTGTGTGGTGAAATGTTTCACCTTTTTTTCGGTGTTTGGTTGAACCATTTTTCTGGATTTGGAAACAAAAACCTGAGAAATGGTTCAACCTAATACCAAAAATATGGTGGAACGTTTCACCATTCAGCCGTTGCAGCTACTAAGAACCAATATCATGGTGAAACCAAGCACACAATTTTTAACAGTGTAGGCATCGAACGACTTAAACATAGTAAGCCATAACCTTCTTATGCACCAGATACCGCAAGTAATATAAATATTTATTAAGGTTAATTGTGCCTTAAAAACGCTTTTTTATTTAAAAATATATTGAATTGACTTTTAATGCTTCCTTCAAAATATCTTAACTAATTGAAATGAAACTCAAACTAAATTTTTGAAGATTGTTTCTCATATCTAACTCTTCATATGAAAAGCAGTATTTAATTTGTTTTTGACCATAAGTCTTGAAGATGAAGTTTCAAAATTCCACAAAATTTGCCTTTTAAAATAAAGGACACAAATTCAATAAAAAGCACAATGTTATATATATAACAGAAAAATTATATATCTTCTAACATAACCATATTACAGAATACGAATGTCTCTATTCAGTATCTTGACAAAGCACCCGGCAATGACAAATGCACAAAACTGTTTGTTAACATGACTAAAGCATACAGCATGCAATCTTTCATCTACCAGTAAACAAATCACAAATGATACAATCTAGTAGTTAATGGAATCGAATTTCAAACTGATCCATTAGGCATAAAACACGTCCAAAATGAAACTGTAGGGAAGCCATTACGCATGAAAAACTCTGAAAATCAGATTCTAAAAAAGATTAGTCATTCAGACATGAAAACTTGCAATATCTTATTCTACTCGGAAGACTGCTTGCTGACACAGAGGCAAGCAAAATATTGTATACAATCTCCTTTTTCTCATTCTGTATTCGAAAACATAAGAACTTCATTTTTCATTTGTTTCATTTTTTATTACACACGGGGCCGTCTTTCAGTATTATCTGTTCATATGAGTAGTAGATTCCGGCTGACGTTCGAGAAAGGACAAAAAAATGTATTTCCCCAACTCCTTTATTCTTTAGAAAAACATCTAATATTTATGTTAAACATAGAGAACAGTTACTCTCATTGATGTTCTATCTAAGGCTGACTCTCACTGATGTTCTATCTAAGGCTGACTCTCACTGATGTTCTATCTAAGGATGACTCTCACTGATGTTCTATCTAAGGCTGACTCTCACTGATGATGTTCTATCTAAGGCTGACTCTCACTGATGATGTTCTATCTAAGGCTGACTCTCATTGTATGTTCTATCTAAGGCTGACTCTCATTGATGTTCTATCTAAGGCTGACTCTCATTGATGTTCTATCTAAGGCTGACTCTCATTGATGTTCTATCTAAGGCTGACTCTCATTGATGTTCTATCTAAGGCTGACTCTCATTGATGTTCTATCTAAGGCTGACTCTCATTGATGTTCTATCTAAGGTTGTCCGCACACGTTTGGTTTCCTTAATCAGGATTCCATATTTAGAATTCCGTAAGACTAGCGCTTACGTTTGATTTTTTTTATTAAGAATTTAAATAGTCAGTTGGTTGAGTGACGTTTTCATGAAAGCCATGTCCAGCGTCTTAGAAATGTATGTGAGCGCTGCATTTGGGGTATGACATCATTTAGCTTTTTCGTTTTGAATAACCCGAACGAACGGGTTCGTTTCCGAAAAAATGCACGGTTTTTTTCCGAAAGTAAAACTTACAAATGTGTACGCCTTTTTGAACATTCTGTATGCATAAAGTTTGCATTCTGAATTAGGAATCCTAGTTTGGAAATGTAATCGGGAAACCTAATGTGTGGTGCAACCTAATAGCTATTATTCATCCAGAGCTGCCATTATTTATGTGTGAAATGATTTTCCTCTTTATGTTACCTCATTTTGAGAAAAAATAATCAATATTTGGTTACTTATTTTCAAATATTAACATCTTTTTTAAATACAGTAGGTAGAATTCTGAAAACTCATGATCAATTCTAATGTCAACTTTTGTATGTGTTTTCAGAAAATGTCAAAGTACTTGCAATATTTTTAAGATTATCCAAACTATTTTTATCTTTTCCTAGCTATTGGCTAAACCCTTAATTAAAGTAGTAATATAAACGAAATGACGAAATATCATTCAAAGTAAAGGCTTTGCTAAAAATCCATTCTACGGTATCTTAAAATCCGTTTTTTATGTTAAGATAATTTTGGACTGGAATGTCTAATTAAAAAATCAAAAGAGTATAAAAGGAGAAACGAGTTAGGTTTTTGTAACAATAAATGTTACTTAGAACCACTTCCACACACTATTTATACACTTAAGAAAAAATTTCGCCATACACGACCCTTAACAAGTTCTAATTTAAACTTTTAAACTCCAAAATTAACCATTTTTATTAACTTTTTTTCGCAGATTAATTTATAGCCTTTATCGTTTGCTAAATTTGTTTGATTCCAAAGAATAATTATATTTTTTTTTGCTAAACAATGGAAGTGAAACTTATCAGGATATCATTTGATAAGTTTCGCTTCCTTTAACTTTTCATTGTTTTGAAAAATAAAAATAACCCAATTTTTATGCGAAAAAAAAACATTCTTTGTCGCTTTATTTAATTAACTTTTTGTTGTCATAATTGTTGATTTTCATTAACTTTCTTTCGCAAATTCACTTAATATTCTTTATCGTTTGCTAAATTCGTTTGCAGTTTAAAAATTAAATATTTAGGAGAATCAATGCTCAAAAAATAGAATCGAAACTTATCGTCATTCTTTATGTATTTGTAACTCATCTTCATATTTTTTAAAAAAAAGTATTTGCAATTTTCGAATAAAATCTTGTTTGTATTTTGACGTCTTTATACAAATATACATTAATAAATGCGGAAAATTAAATTAAAAAAAGACCAGTTTATTTATGAAAAAAAGTTAGAACTCTCTCTGCATCTTTCTTGATACACATATAATGAATTATTAAAAGAAATCAATTGTGAGACATACTATGACGTCTTTTTAAACTAATTTAAATCGCATAATTATTCCTTGGCAACAGTGGAAATATTAAATAAAACAAACTTTCTTGTTACTTAAATGTCAATTAAATTTTTAGTTATTTAAAAACATACTTACAACGTTATTTTTTTTATGAAATTTGAGATAAAGCATTGCCTGATTTTTTGCTTCAATATGACGTATCATACTTGTTTGTGGGAATTGTGGTTCAATATGTGAAAGTGGGTGACAGACGAATATAGCCATTACATAAGCTTCCACTTTTTACTTTATAAATGTAGTGTGTAAGCGTAGTGTGGAATTAACGCGCATATTTCATTAGCAAATTGAGGAAATAAAATAAGGGTCTGTCAGATAGTTATTAAAATATTAAACTTAATCATATTTAAATATTAAACATTAATACAGTAAGATACAGGGATATTGGTCTTGTGGTGATGTATTTTTTAAACTTTTTTATTAATTAAATTTGATTTAACGAACATAAAATAAAATGTTCTTCAAATACGTGTGGATTCAATAAACATTTTTGCACTCTTATTTAGCATATTTTTGGATTAAATAACTGAAAATATAACCAATATAAAATTTACCTGTCCATATATATATTAAATTTTGATTCATACTCTTACAAATGCAATTTTGCAACAAATGCAATAACAATTTTTGCATATTACAATATGAACGAAACACTTTAGAGAATTCTGCTAAAACATCTTATAATACCTTATTTTTTACTTATTTTTTTATAAATTGGTATTTTTTCCTGTCGTGGAACCACGAACCATGTCCACCGATGGGCGCAAAGGAGTTAAAAAAACACAATCAAAATAATAATGTTATTTCTTTAATATCTTTCAAAAAAAGAAATTCTTACAGCTGTTGTCACTACGCGAATGGCGGCGTCTCTTTGGCTGAGTTTTCCCATTCACTACTTAACTGTCTTAAGTTACAGCCCCTAAGAAAAGAAAAAATAGAATCGCATTTTTCCCTTAATAAAAACTTTTTTTTCCCCTGGTAGCGATCTTCTAAAGTGGTCTTAAAACTTGGCGATGCACTCATTCTCAGAGAATTATCTTCTTTTGTTTTCTGACATTGTTATTTTCGCACCTCCTATTATAGAATATTTATATTTAAATTTTAGTTTTAGATCAGACGACCGCTTCTTTATGAGCTATAAAATTCCTATAAATAAATACCAAAATAAAATTTATTTATTTTGGTCGCAATGGTACAAGAGAAAAATGAAATGTGCCTTAGAAATTTTTTGGGTTGGGTAATATTATAAAACTTATAGTAAACTTTTAATGTTAATAGTTAAAATCAGCCATTTTACTATAAAAAGCGTTAAGGGGAGTCGGATGGTTCTTTCTCGGTCATGCTAATTTTACTAACTTTAGGAACATTTTTCTCGAACTATAAAAGATATTATGAAATTTTTTATAGTTTGTCCTTACATATAGCTCTTTGATTTAAACTGATGATGTTTCACAGTATAAAAAAAATACTTCTACAGTGATTTTTTTAAAAATATGTATTAAAAAAACCAAAAAATCCGATTTAAAGTTATATAACTTTTTTTAAGCAGAACTATTACAAATTCCTCAGTTTAAATCAAAGAGCTATTAATGGGGAAGAAATTGATAATCTTGGTATAAAATTAAAGCTATAGATATGCAGATTAAAAATAAAAGAAAAACATGAAATCGACATTTTTGACCTAAACACCTATCCGACTCCTCTGAAAGGATAATCGTATTTGTGTATATTTTAAAATTATAGTAGTAAATTCCATAATCATCAAAATAAGTTGTGGTACGTTTTTTTTATCCTTTTGTTTCCGAAGTTGTTTTTATACCCCCTAAGAATATAATATATCATTTTGCAAATAAAACATGATTATTTAAATTTTTAATGCGGACCCATTTATGATGAGTGTTTAATTAAACAAAAAGTACACGTTTGACATGTACTGACATTTTTAATAACAATTAAAAAATCCTGTAAAAATTAGAGGTTCTTTAGCCGATCAAATTCAAAGATAACTAACGTTGACAATTTGATAAAAGTTCTTGTGCTTCTTTTTAAAATCGAATATATTAGCTGAAAGAAAACAATTGTTTTTCAACAATAAGAAAAATGTGTCATAGTTTAGAAACATTTCTATTAACTGCAATTAGTAAATAACAATAAAAATGCCACCTTCGTGACTATTGGTATTGGCTTAATGATTATATAATTTAATATCATTAATTTGTCACTTTCAAGCAAAGAAACAGCCATCATTTTTGGCAAATAAAACCTTAAAACCTGCAATTTTTCTCAAGCTCATTCAAAAGTTTAAATCTTATTAAAACAAGAATTACCAATTTACTAAGCAGCTTGATAAAAAAAAGTACCACTTTCAATAAAAGTTAGTTTCCAGAAGTTCATTAACCTATCAGTGTAGAAACCCTTAAAGAAACCACAGAAAAAAAGAAATCAAGCGTTGATAAAAATATGCGATCCTGTACCTCTGGATATTAATAATAAAAATCTTAAGCCGAAAGAAAACAAGTGTTTTCCCAACAATAGCTAGGCTGTCACTTCTCATGAGCCCTTCCGTTAACCACAATCAGCGGATAATAGTTTCCAGAAGAAATGCCAGCCCTCCTTCGAGTCCTTGACGTGTCTCATTTTTTCTATCATTGCCTTCTACTCTAGGTCTCTTTATCGGATACTAGGACACACTATCGGTCATCTATTGTCAGAGACCATAAGACGAATGACTTGGCCAGGATACAGACAGCCAGAGAAGTTTCGCCGCGATCTTGTAGGCCACTAAACATATACCATCGAGGCTTCTAAGAAGCACTTGGTGGAAGATGCCCCTTTTATTCTTTTGACGCCTTTACATGTCTTTGAATTTTAGATATTCATTTCTTTTTTATTGGAATAGATAGAATAGAGAATGGGTCCTAACTATTTGTCACGAGGTATTCGGGATAGTTTTCTATTATGTCCTTGAATTTGGAATGGTAGAGATGTCACCTTTTTTATGGAATGGGTGCCTTATTTGTTGGAGAATACAATAGACGTTTCGTGAAATGATTGCTCGTGACTTGCTTTATAAACTTTTGTTGATAAATATAAGCTATATTTCAGTTCGTCAATTTATATACAATTTTCAACTAGCCTATTGTGTATATTTCTTGTTACATATTTTCATTAAAGTTTCATTTTAATTTAAGTACAATTAAAATTATTTATAAAAGAAAAATAGTTTTAAAAAAATACGAGAACAGCAATTCTCCAAACATCCGAATGTCATTCTCTTCAAGATACCCCCAAACACTAAAGAAGTAGGAGCTCAAAATTCTTACACCCAACGCCAAAGTGAGAGGCACTCTGAACTAATAAAGTGTTAATGTTTTATTTCTACGTATTCCATTTGCGATAAAAAAAATACCTGAGCTTGTTTACGGGAATTTGCCGTTCAAGAAAACAAAACAAATCTCAAATATATCAATCTTGTAGCTCTAGTGTGACGCATATCAAGAGAATCCAAAAAATGCAAGCAAAAGTACACTGCTCAAAACAATTAGGGGAGCACTCTGCGTACTTTTTTTTTTTACTCTTTCAGTTCCAACTTCTTATTTTTTATTATAAAAATCTAAAAGTTTTGAAATAGATTCATTATGTATCCAGAATGAAATGGTAAAAAACAGGGGAAAAAATCTTAATTTTTTAAGTAAAGTTTAAGGGGGGAATATTGGAATCATAACTTTTGAATAAATTATAACAGTAATTTTTTCAAAACTTTATTTGAAAAAAAAAGGTAAAATCAATTTTTAAATGTCTAAGAATGCAAGGGAGAAGAATTTAGGGTCAATTTATTTCATAAAATTTTTTATTTCATAAAAACATTTTATTTTCATTTAATTAAAACAAACATTATTTAATTCTTCAAAAGACATGAGTCTTCCTTCTAACGATAAATAAGTGTGAGCTCAACTTAGTGAGAAAAAAAATCGCAAGCTGATGATTCCAAATGGAATCATTTTGAGTGAAAGGGTTTGAACCATGCATTCCCCTAATTCTTTTGAGCAGTGTACATTATCTTGGCGATTTCTGACTCTCAAATAAAAACTATAATTACAACGCATTTGTCTTACCTGTGAAAGAAATAATTTCCATCTTGTGTAAATTCAGATCTCATGCTACAACCTACAACTGCTCGAAACAGTCATTTTTAAATCAGCGCTTTTTGAAGAATAAAATGATGCGTTTTACATTGAACTACCGTTGAATGAGTGGTTTGTTTGGGCTTCCCTATTGGAAAAAATTCCAAATCCCAGTATCAAAATCATACCAGAACCAGTATAAATCATACCAGAACCAGTATAAACATACCAGAATCAGTATGAATCATACTGGGAATTTTTAAAACCAGTATGACACGATACTGGGAATTTCGATTCTGGTATTAGATCATACTGGAAATTTTAAAACCAGTATGGAATCGTACTGGAAATTTTTAGGCCGGTATAAAACCATACTGGAAAGGTGACTCGATACTGGAAAATTATAAAACTTGTATATGGCCACATATTTATGAAAACTTTCTTCATACTGGAAAATGTTACATCAATAATAACACCATACGCCATCCCATTTATGAGTGAAACTGTTTATTAGTATATTTTACTAGGGTTACTTGGCGACTTTCTGGTGGCTTCACTTTAATTCGACGTCAAGCATCTCAATCTTCTTATAACTCTATGCGAATCCCACACCCACGATCCAAGTTTCGCCAAAGTGCGAGGCACTCTGAACTGATAAAGGTCCGTGTGATATTGTAGCCATAGCAACACTCATTTCCTGAGCTGTGTCTTGTCGTCCGGAAGGAATAAGACCGAACCAGAGCCTCCTGAATTGATCCTGAAAAAATACACGGCCTTTTTTTTTATATGTATTTCCCACATTATTTTTATGACCCCTCATTTTTCTCTGGGAGATGTCAACGGGGATCTCATTTGTTGGTTAGAAGGGAGATTCGTTTATATGAGATACATCGCCCCCTAGGTTTCACATGTGAAATGATGCTGTGAATTATGCGTAGAAATCATTATCAATTCAAATAAAATGCTATTTTTAACGTTTTTTGTTATTTTATTTTTGAAAACTTGGGAGTTGAAATATATAGTTGTTGTATTATTTTTTTTTGTAAATTAAAGTTTGAAAAATTACTCTTCCTATAGTACATTTATATTTGTAGATCTGAACTCTAGGTTTTCTCGTTCTACAGTTTTCGGTGTGAAGCTATTTCTTCAATAATTTCTCATTTAATAATAATACTCAGTGTCTTTAAGTAATTCTGCTATTATGAATGAAATTTTTTCAAAGTTTATAAAAATTAACTTTAAATACATATTTTCTGAGTATTTTCTTTCCTTAATAAATATTAACTATATATTCGATCACAACGTCTAGGCAGTTATGGCAGTAAATACTATAATACAAATTAGCTAAACATTTATTGAATGTTAATTGTTTGTATGTAACAAAAAGTTTGATAAATCTTTAGAACATATTTCTATAAACCTATTTTCATTTGAACCTAATTGTATATTTCCAATACCAATTTATGAATATTTATTAAAACATATTTAACCTACACTTTAAACAGACCTTTAATAATCTTATATTAAAAAAACATTTGTATAATAAGAATTGTCGTCGAAAATAGTTTAAAATCCGAACTAATAAGAAAATGATATTATTTCGCTTTGAATTTTTCCAAGAAATTAAAAAAAAAGAACGCCAATATCTTATTTTATTTACAGTTTCTGGACATATTATTAAACGCACTGCAAGATTTCATGTAACATATTAATTACCGGGTGATATTGTACCGTTTTATTATTTTAAATTGCTTTGTTTTTTATTTTTATATTATCCAATCAATTACCGATTTATTTGACATAAATAAAACAGCATTAATTTAGAAAAGCATAAGTTTATTAAGTTTTAAAGAAAAGTGAAATTAATGTTAGTAAAAGTCAATATTTAGTTGAGCCACCTTTAGCCGCTATCAAAGCTTTAATTCTGCGCGGCATGCTATCAATGCAAGACTGTACTGTCTCCTGCATTTGAGGATGATGATTCCACACATAAAAAATCTTATAATAAATAATTAATATAAATTAATTTTAATCATAATTAATCATAATTATCTTAAAATAAATGCAAATATGTAGTCTACAACAATTCTTTTAAATAAAAATTAATAATATTGTAGTTTAAATATACCATTATTGCATAAAAACTCTTAAGAAACATAAAATTACTAAAAAAAATACAGTGCTTCTAATAATTTGTCCAGGGACTGTATTCATGGAAGGAATGAAGCACTGTATTAATAAAGAAATTGTCGATATGGACATGAACAGTGGAAATAGTCAAAGATTATTGTGGTCACGTTTTGGCATTATTCCGACAGCATATAATCTTGTGAATAGGAAACTCGTGTTTCTCGAGTCTTATGATTGAATAAGAAATTGTTCTTTTTATTGCATTCGCCAAAAGCAGATGTGTACTGTGTGTTAGATGCAATGAATTTAGCAATTTTCTTTTCAAATCCTTGTAACGCATAATTTATATTTATAACATTTCAAGGTTGAGACTTTTATATACCTATTCTATAAATTCAATCCCAAAGACTTATATTAAGAATTTTAAAGGTACTGCGTTCTTAAAAATTAAATTTTTTAGAAATTATCTACCGCAACTTAAACTTTTCTTCATTTTTGCTGAATAAAATAGCATCCGTTTACTCATTGAATTAATTATGAAATAAATATGCTTTAACTTGTTACTAAATTACGAACGACTTATATAGATCAATTCGCCCCAACGTGCGTACTAAGTCAGGATTTTTCTGATTTTCACTACCTGAATAACTTTCAAGTATTTTAGTATAAAGAGTAAAAAACCGTAGTTATTCATCCCTTTACTCTCTAAGTTCAACACGTTCAATATTTTAAAATTTGTCATATCAAATTTAACGTTCATATACTCTTCTTTTTAAAATAAATTATTCTTGGTATAAAAATTCCTCTTTAGTTCCTAACTATTACTCCATTATCCCTCATTTCTTCATTATTATTTCATGTATTCATGGATTATTTCTTTACTATATTTTTCTATTACTGAATTAGTTCATAGCTTTTCCATTCTTCATAGTCCATTACTTCATTTTTGAATTACTTATTTTTTGATCACTTAAAACTCATTTTATCACTTGATTATTCCATTACCGTATTATTCTATTATTTCATTATTATATTATTCCATGACTCTAGTATTTCATAACTTCATTATTAAAATTCAACATTGTTTCATCGCTGTAATAGTCCATTACTTCATTATTGCATTAGCCCATTTTTCATCACTACATTATCTCATCACTTCATTACCATAATATTCCACTATTCCATCACTCCATTGTTTCCAACTGTACCATTGTGGATAACGGAGATTCATATTCTCCAACCAAAACTGTAGAGAAAATATCAAAAATCGTTAGTATAGGATTTACGCCCCTGTGTCTCTGAGGCTAAAATTCAACAGGTGAATAGACTTCTCACTTGTGGCTCCAAAATGATGAATATGTTCTTGAAGCCGTAAACAAAACGATCGTTCTTGTATACCGCAATATCGAATTACTTAATGATTTATTGCAAATATATTGAATTCTCGTCATCTCATCATGATGTATACGTAAAGGCGTAATACATTCTTAAAATACACGACCAAACGGCACGAGTATGAAGTGGGTAATAATATGGATATCAATCTTTATATCCACAAACAAATTGAGGTAATATTTCATTAACAACGTGACTTTTTTCGGCATCTTTTTAGACGCAACGTGACGTATTTATTATATTTTTAGTGATAAATATTTGTCAAACAAAAGTCAATGATAATTAATGTGTGTATGCTGTTAATTTATTAGAAAGGGTACAGAATATTTGGTATTATGTATTCCGAAATGTATTTAAGATTTTAATATCGTAGTAATTTTGATTTAGAGTGGGAATGGTTTTAATGCAATCTGTAGTCATTTAAACACTTAACAAATTTAATATAAGTCCCATATTTTTGTACTATTATTATTCTACAAGGCACACATATGATTATGAAGAAAAACTTATAGGGAAGTCGGAACTGGGAATCACAATGTAAACTTCCCCGTCTACATAAACAGAATTAGTTTGATATGCTAAGTAAAATAATTTTGAAAAGTACTAGGTTAACAATATAAGGTGGTATAACATAAACAATTGTAAAAAAAGTAATAAACAGTTATAAGTAGAGTCTCTTTGCGAATACATAATTAGCTATCAAAAACAGGAATGAATGCAATAGCTTATCAAAAACAGGAATGAATATAATAGGTTATCAAAAACAGGAATGAATATAATATCTTATCAAAAACAGGAATGAATATAATAGCTTATCAAAAACAGGAATGAATATAATAGCTTATCAAAAACAGGAATGAATATAATAGCTTCTGGTTGGAATTTTTGGAACCTGATTCATAGATAATGAAACAATAATTCTTTTTTAATTATCATAATCATGAAATTTCTCTAATTTATCACAGTACAGCTCTATGGTACAATCTTAAATTACCAAAAACTCAAACTTCGATTGCCCAAAAATGTCTTTTAAACCCTAGACATTCCAGTTCGCAGAGTCAGATGCATCCATCAGAATTGAGTGTTCATTTCGAAGCGTGTCATTATAACATTACAATGGAGCTAAAACACATCAGCTAATTAGTTATAATAACTAGACTGAAGACGAAGAGAACAAAAGAATTGATGTCTTGCCAAAACAGACCTTGCGATTTACTCTTCTTAATTTTATATTTTTCCGCTAAATAGACTCTTTCTAATGATTTATTCTGAAGTTTCAAACACAGCTGTACCGTAACGTTTGTCAACGGTCACTAAACCCCTTCTTACTAATGAGCCCTGTGTAATAAACATTTCTACTCAATGTATCATCCCGGCGACGAGGACTGTATTAAATGTAATAATATATTCACGCTTGACAAGTGATGCGATTAAATAAAACGAAAATAAAACGCTTAGTTATGAAGCTGCTAAATATCATTTGAAACCTTGATGAAGTTTTTAACGCGTAAAAAAGTTATTGTTTGAGTAGAAAAAATTGCATATTAATGTTTAGATTTTTGTGGAATTTTTCGTAGTCCGAAATTTTCGAGTTTTTTATAATAATAAAGCATAAAAAATGAAGGAAGTTGACTTTCTTTACAATGTCGCCAGTGGGGTAATGCGTTTTCCAACTTAACTTACTATAAATTAAATGTAATACACTTTAATTATTTTAGGTTTTTTTTTAATTTATGGCTTTTTCTTATTTTGGGAATAATCTCTTCATTTTTTATGGATTTTATTTTTCCTCAACCAAAAAAAAAAATGTGGCACACAAAAATTCTTTTTTTTTCTTTGAAAGGCTGAGTTGCATTAAACAATATATATGTAATTAAAAAAGAAAAAAATACAGAAAACTTAATGCACATTTTTTTTTAATATTAAAGTTTAATTTAGCCTATATTTATTCTATTTAACTTTAAGTAAATAATTTTTTATTTATAATAGTACCTCGTATACTTAGGGCAGAATGGACCATTTAAATTGACATTTTTTAGCTGTCTTCAGTTTTGTCGATTTCGAAGATTCCATTACTTGCAGCTGCCCCCCCCCCCCCCCCCACACACACACACATTGATACATCAGCCGATATTCATCCTAGATACCTAGTTTTTATTTTAATGTCGATTAACAACATTCTAAATCAATTAGCTGAAACAAAATTCACATAAGGTGTCGTCTTAAACAATAAAATGAATAAAGTAAGTCTCATAATAAGTCCCATTGACACCTTCAGTTGAGACATCGGCTTTTTTTTTTAACAGTCGGCTACGAAATTTATAGAAAGGTGTTTTTATTTATTAATTTAAATTTATTGCTAGGTGTCAGGATTAGGTATTTGAATAGATGTAAATCACAGTGGTTTGAATTAAGTTTACCACAACTGAACATATACTAACAGAACATTTATATATATATAAAACAAAGATTTATTTTACTTTTAAAACATTTTTAAAGAAACAGTTTGCCTAGTTCCGCCCTGCTGAAGCCTCTTACATTTTTTTGATTTTTTTTTAAAATATATTCTTTGTCTACAGAACTGTGCATGAGTACTAATATGGAATTTAAAAAAAAACAGAACTTGTTGAATGGCTTGTGTGTATAAGTTTACAAGTGAGTGACTACAGCTGTACAATTTATGTCATATATCCTTCATCTTGTTAGAAACATGCACAACGACATTACGACGAAGTATTATCTTTCGCGTTCGTACATCTTTTCACAAATCATGCAGCAATGCCCTGATTTTGGCATTTCTTTTTGCCTAATTAGAAAAGATTTGGGACTCAAAGAGTGACTTATCGTAAACCCAGAATTCAGCGATTTTCTCATTTCCTTAATGTCTTCAGCAGTTGGCCTAGTTCCTCCCCGCTGAAAATGACGATTCCTAAGCACCGTAGCTTGCTGGGATGTGTCATTGAAAGCCAATGGGGATCGTTGAAAGTGTCTTGAGACCGTGACCTGAAAATACATGCCTGTAATGCTAAATTCCATAACACTTTTCTGTGAAGTATGCCAGAAATAGACATAGTTACAAGATAGCAAAAGTCTTTTCTTGCAACTTTTTACTGATTAGCTTAATGGTTAAAGATTACAGTCTTTTATGAAGTTACATTAAATACCGTCACAAGTATAAAAATAAAATATTTATTTACACTGATTATTCAATGTATATCGTGTAAAATGAAATTAATTCATTAATTTGATCCATTTCAGTTGTGTACATTTTAATTTTCTTCATATGAAATAACCACAAAACTATTAAATTCATTTTTTTCTATTAAAAAAATTAAATTTATTGGAAGAATTTTGTACAATTTGTTTATTTATTGTATTATTAAACACAAAACGGTCAAATACATTTTATAGAAGAGGAAAAGAGTTGTGAAAATTATGTTATAATGTTTCGCACAACAATTGATATTTTAAAGTTTAAAAAAACTCGACCACTTTTTATATACCAGAGAAATTATGGAAGCATACTCTTCTATTTAAAATATTAATGAAAGTTATTTAACTGCTTCATAAATTGTAAGTATTTATATATATAAGAAATATTCAGCACCTTCGAAACGTGAATCACTAATTTATTCCAATCGCTAATTTCGTTTCATTTTGGCGTGTACTCACTTGACAGTTTAAAGGAGCCAGCAGTCGAATCTACAGTAATTAGTTTCTATAACAAGCATGTAAACCATTACAAAATGCCATTAGTGGAACGTATTAGCAATTAATGTAAATGATCTATTAATACCAAAATTACACTAGTTTGTCATGGACGTGTTGCTTTAGTTACAATTTAGAACAATCCGTCATTAAAGAATAAAATGGTTATCAATTGTTTCAAAGCGTATGCTCAATTTTTTACGAACAAATTGCAAGTTTTCTAAGTTAATCAGACAAACATGCATTTAACGTATTTGCAACATTTATTTAATACATGTAATTTTATTTTAAAAACATTATCTTTTTGCTGTTTTAACATTTTATAAAAGCTTTATATTTATATAACATAAAAAAACGTTAATTTTTCTAAATTCACGAAAATCGGGAAAATTCACTTACGATAAATAATTTGAATGTATTTTTTTGTGTTTAATGAATGTTAATGAAAAATGTGTTTTTCAGAATGTTTTATGAAATAATTAAATTTAATTTTACCTACTAAATTCAAGTTTGACTGGTCAACAGATTTCACTAGACATTAATATGGTCACATAATTATACTTTGCTGCTGTTTTTTATAAAGATTTTAGGTGGCTTTCGCTAGTGCCATCTGCGTTAATATGCATAAATTTCAATTAAAAACTAACTGAATTACTTTGATTTAGTATTTATTGCTAAGTAATATATTTACAATATTTGAACACCAATAGCTATTTTTTTAAATAAATACTGGGGAAAATATGTAGCGAAACTTTAAAACATGTATTAACAGAAAAGCTATAGGCATGTTTTTGTTTCGTAATAAATATTTGTTGTGTGCATAATTATTTTGCAATGCATATAATATTTTATAGTGTTACCATATGTTGTACCCAGTAAAAATGCTATATTTTATTTTTTTTAATATATTTAAGTAATAGATATAAACAATATATTTGAACATCATTTTTAATGACATTATAAAATGTATTGTTTAAATAAGTAATATTTTTGATTTCGATCACTAAAAGTCTCTCTGTTGATTTTCAGGGATTTGAGTTGGAATCGCATAACAGAAGTGAAAGAAGATGAATTCACCAAATATAAGCACCTTCAAGAATTGTAAGTTTCAATTAATAATCCTACAGTTAGTAAATAACACCAACATTTTACATTTTCAATCATTGGTATTGCATAAATTTAAACTAAAAATGTTCCTAAAACTAGATAAATTTGGCACAGTCTTACGCTGCAATGCTTATTATATTTAATTCATTATTATATTAATATTCATTTAAATAAATGCTGACTTCATTTCTAAAGTAATAACACGGATTTTGACGATTTCTATCATCTTTAATCCCCTTCCCCCTATTTTGAATTGAAGAGCTTAGTGGAAGAACGTGCTAAGTGACATTTTTGAAAAAATTGAGATTTTGGTATCAATGAACACATTATTCCATCCTTTAAAGATAACAAGTTCCCCCTTGTTCCTAAACTTAAAATTTAGTATATTTTTTACCGTTTGCAAGTACCATTTTCAATAGATCTGAGTGCAAACTAAAAACTTGAAAGCTCATTTTCTCGTTTGCACTTTTTTGTCACTTAGCACGTTCTTCCACTAAGCACTTCAATTGAATCGAATATCATATATTTTATATTATTAAGAGGGATTTTTTATTCAAGATAAAATCTGTTATCAAAAATTCAATAATTTATTTATTTTTTTTAAATATATAACAAGTTGAAAAAAAAGTGGGATTTTCGCCAATCTGCATAGTTAATTCCCATAAAAGTAGGTTAAGCTTCATTCACGAAAAAAAAAACTTTTTCACGTTCGATCTGTATCGCTCTTGCAATGGATGTTAGAAAATAACAAGGTAATTCAAAAGTGTTCGGAAATTTTTATATCTACAAAACTTAATTTACAATTCTGCTGCACATTCATTTTGATTATTTACCGGACTATGCATTCTTTTTGTATCTGTATATAATACAAAACTTAAAAATCATATACATAGTTCCACAAAATATTTGAGTGAGCCAGTAAAATTACGAATTAGCCACTTTTCTCTTAACTGATAAAATGGCGAATTATTAATCGTCCGTGAAAAGAAAATAACAACTGGTAGCTCGTGTGTATGCCACGCCATCCATAGCGTTACAAACTAAAACCTCAACAATGACATTTCTATGTCACAATATACAAAATACTATAACAGAATTCTTTAGTTTAAGACCTTTTGAACCTTATTTTAGTTAAATATTATGTGTTAATAATTTAACTGCTAAAATGATGCTTTTTGTTTTGCTGTTTAATGCGGTTCAAAACTAAAGCTATATATTCAAACTTGTTAAAGTCGCAATATTATATAGTTCAGCATTGAACAATAACGTTTGGTTCAGATGCAATAAAAATTTAATTGTCTATTAAATATTTGTCCAAGTAATAAGGTATAGTTCTATTCAAACGTATTTTCAAACATTACAAATATGTTTTAAACATTAAAAAATTTATTTTCAGAATTTTATAAAATTAAAATAATTATAATGCCTAAATTGTGGTTACATAATTTCAAGTTTGTCAAATAAGTCAAGTTGTTGAGCAATTGCCCTCTGTTCTTGTTCTTTTAAAAATACCAGATTTTAACCTGCTTGTTTTACAAAAGTCGTTTCACATGGGAAAGTATTTATTGATAAGTAATATATTTACAATATTAGAATACCAATGACTGCTCTTAAATATATCTATTACCAATGAAAGCTCTTAATATCAATTTAAATGTGATAGGATAAAATATGTACCTTAACTTTAAAATATATCTGATTAACAGAAAAGTTATAGACAAGTAAGTTTTTGTTTTGAAATAAGAATTAAGGCAAACTAAAATACATAACGAACCCAAAATAATAAAATCGTACAGGAAATCTCATTTTTTGCAATAAATTTAATAAATTTTATTTAAAACTAGAATTTAATAAAAATTTTTAATATAAAATGTGAATGAATAAATTAAAAATATTTATAAATATAACAACGTATGCAAATTTTATAAATTAAAATTAATAGATACGTATGACATATAAATATTTATAGCATATGCTTTAAGCATAAATATTAAAAATATAAATAAAATGTTTGAGACAACGTTGATAAATATTTATTCATAATCAACATTGCAATACATGTGTAAATGCAGTCAATGACAGTTAAATAAGTAAGTACTTGACTAAGCATAGTCGAAATAAAAAATATCGTTTCAAAGTTACCAAAATTTGATAGACTATGCAATGTCCTAAGGTTAATATCACGATAAAAAGAACTACAAATGCAAAATCAAGTTGATAACGATCACTATTTCTCCTATTCCAGCGGTTCTGTGGTTTTAGCCGATATCAATTTTAAAAAGGGAACTCACTCTAATGGTATTTGCTGTAAATGAAAGGAATAAAAGAGATATTTTTGGTGAATACCAATATTTAAAAACAAATAAGTTAATGCTGCGATGTACAATAGGGTACTTGACTAAATTTTTTTTATTGGCTTAAAATATTCTTATGCCAAAAATATTCGACCCGTATTTTTTTTATTTCAAATACCCCATAAAAAGGCAGAAAAATGAATTTTAAAATTAGGACGAAAAATCACTCCCGAAAACGCTTCCTGGCTGTCACGTGGTATCTGTGATGTCACTAGTGACTATAAACAAACTTTGAAACACCACATTGGAGTCGATTTTAGGCAAATTTGAAATATCCGCTTCTGTAAAAAGCCTTACATTATCTCAATATTTATTATTTCAAGAGTAAATTAGATTAAATCAAGTTTAATCAAAAAACAAAAAAACATCACGCCGGTTTGTTTATAGTTACTAGTGACGTCAGCCAAACCGTTGTGTTTGTGATCACGTGATGATCACGTGAAAAAAATGCCTTTTTAAAATGATTTTTTTACGATTTAAAGATTTATTTCGCAAAAAAATATATGCATTTGTTATTTTTGACTTTCAACTATAATTTAAATAATATTGGAAGGTATTTTGGCGATGCAGTCAAGTACCCTATTGAAATGAACCTTTCACTTATACTTCTCCGTCAAAAAAAAATGCAAATTTAATTGTATTCATAAATTTGGTTGATTTTGAGAGTTGAATTGACTGGCACAACTTGAAATGCAAATAAATGTAATAAGTTAATATAATTATTTAATATAATTATTAAGTTTTTTAAGTTTATATTTTAGTGAGCTTTTAACAATAAAAAATTACTACTATAACACCGATCATTGTAAGGAAGGCGGGAGACATAAGACATTGGGCCCCCTCATTATTAAGCACCGGAAAATTCCTTAATTAAAAATATTAATATATTTAAAAAATAATTTTTAAAACGAATTAAGTATTTCATTTTACTTTGATTAATGACCTACTTGTCCAGTGAACATGTTTTTGTAACATAATTTTAAATTTTATTTCTTTTAAAATTTGTAACAATCGCCAATTATTGATGCCCAGGGAAGCATGCCCTCAACACAATTTTTTAAAATATTTTTCTTTGTAACTTCTCGATTGTATTTAAAAATATGCATTTTTTTTAAATGCTAATTGTAAATTTTAAACCTTTCAAAATAAAATGATTTTGAAATCGAAGCGAAATAGTGCACGGCCTACTCAACTACTAAGGCCGAAGAAGCTTTCCCAAACAAGCTCGGGGACGGAAATTTTGACGTCATAGTTCCGAGTGACGTTGTTCCGAAAATGAAGACAACCTGTCTCGAAACCTGTTCGGAACCACTCGTTCACGGCTGACCACAATTTTAGGGTTCCGAATGCGTCCGAACTAGTTTCTCGATCTTCGGCACTGGGAACAGTGACGTCAAAATTTCCGTCTACGCTCATGTTCGGGAGAGCTTCTCTGGCCTTGTTATTGAAGTTGGCCGTGAATAGTGGGTATTGCGTTTCTGGCATTCGTGGCTAAGATAAGAAGCTGTAACGGAATTTGATGCTGGATTTCGTTTTCTTTTTTTTTTAATTCGTTTTAGATTCGTTTAGCTAGAAAATTTTACGTTAAAAAAAACTTTGAAATTCGATCCAACCAGGTTTTGTAATACAAATGATTTAACAGACTTACAAACTATACAAACGAAAGAATTCATATTTTTTGTAAATATAACCTTTATAACCCGTTATATTTCTTCGATTAAAATTAGTTCCGGTGTGTTTGGGAAGAAAAGTGGTTTTTAAAAAGTGGACTTTGTTCTTTAGCTCATTCATTTAGTTTTTATGTTAAGAAGAATGGAAATTTGAAAATCCCAGTATTGCAGAAATAAAATTTCTCTAAGACATTGTAAAAATTAAAGCGTTCTACAAAAAAAACAAGGTTCGAAACAGTTTAGGAAGTTGAAAATGTTTTGTCATTTCTTACTTGTGTACCATGTTTCCTCTAATTTTTTTTTTATAAAAAAATATTTATGGTTCAGTACTCAGTATATTTAGATTCAAGTTTCAGCAAAATGTATTCTAATGCAATCTAACTATAGAATATATTTTATTATATGCACCAAATGTATCTTACACAGCGTTAATTTTATAATCCATGGGGGTTCAATCTTGCTATGCAATAATAGAAGGCTAAGCTATCGAACGTGTGATACGTAGTATCAAATCTAGTTACTGTAAATCGGTAACGCTTGTTATTGTCATGACAACACCGACATAGATAATCGGAAGTCAACTAAAGAAAATGAGAAATGAGTGGACATAACAGACAATTTACGTCAAGAGATTCGCTTACAACAATCATCTCACTGTACACTTTGTTTCACTAGTTGTTAAGTGGGTACTTAGTCGCATTTAAAGATATGTAAGTCGCTTTTGCTTCATAGAATATAATTTCAAAAGATAATATTTACATACAAATAAATATACTTATGAAAATAATCTTTTAAGTGAGTTTTCTACTCTATTAACTAAGTCCTTAAGAAGTATGTACGATTCATTTTTTAAACTTAAAACAATTCTTATGTGTTTAAAAATAACGTGTAAAAAATAAATTTTTTAAAGTACATAATTGGGCTTTCGACAAAATCGTGTGTAAAAGTTTAGTTTGAGAACACTAACAAAGGAAATGGTTATTTGGAATTCAAATGCACTCGAACCATTGAGCGAAAATAAGTGGTTTGCCTTAGCACTGGATAGCATTGTTTGTAACTCTTTCAAGATGTTCAGGGTGTTGTATTTTGTGCGCTTGAAATGCGTCTATACAGAACGAGTCTTTTCCAAACTATTTGAATGCGAGTAATACAGATGAAAAGTTTTTTTCAACTATTTGTCGCACATTATTAAATGGCAGAATAAAATTATCCTTACTACAGCTGAAAAACGTTTTTTTTTTAATTCTTATGAAAACAATTTAACTTCATAAACTTTATAGTGGAGTACAATTTACCAATAACTATTGACTTTACTGATGAAAAATAGGTCACAGTAGCATCGTTTTCTATGCTTTGCAGGTATTCATATACTTTGTAGATATTCATATACACTGCTCAAAACAATTAGGAGAGCACGTTTCGTACTTTTGTTAACCCTTTCAGTTCCAACTTTTTATTTTTTATTTTAAAAATCCAAAATTTGTTAAATAGATTCATTATGCACATAGAATGAAATGGTGAAAAACCGGGGGGAAAATCCTAATTTTTTAACTAAAATTTAAGGGGAAAAAATTGGAATCATAACTTTTGAATAAATTATAAACAATAATTTTTCAAAACTTTATTTGCTAAAAAAAAAAAGTTAAAACCAATTTTTAAAAATCTAAGAATGCAAGCGTGAAGCGGTTTAAATCATGCATTCCTCTAATTATTTTGAGCAGTGTAGTATTCATATGCTTTGCAGGTATTCATATTGCATCTAAACATAGTTAATTGACATTTTAAGAATATCATATTTTTATATAGAAATATTGCAAACAATCTTCTTGAATCCATTCCTTACTCAGCATTCCTGAAGTTGTCAACTCTAAGGACATTGTAAGTATGCAAAAGTTTTCATATTCACTTTTTCTTGGGTTCTTATAGAGGGTGTAACGTATGTCGAACACAAACAGCTGACATGATCAAATAATCCACATTTAACTCCCGAACCATAAGCGTCTAATAATTTCAAAAATAAAATATGAAAACAAGTAGGTTTGTAACAGAAACTGTCACTTAGAACTGCTTCTACACAAAATTCATGCGTCTCTAATTAAGCCCCAAACACAGCTTTACTTCTATATTAACTTTTAAACGTAAAAATGAAACTATTTTTAGCCTACTTTTCTTTTTTAATTCGAAAGAATTAAAAAAAATGAAAAAGTAGGTATTGACATGCGGTCGATGTCCGTCTGTCCGTCTGTCCGTCCGTACCCCCCTTCCAAAATCGGTTCTAATCATCGGATCTTAAAAATTCTTTTTTGTTAGAAAGCTATGACCTCAGATACCCAACTTTCATACTTTTTGTCCGTCTGTCTGTACGTCCGGACGGACATAAATCTACTATCTGTCGGCGAATTTCCCATTGAATTAGCATTGAAATTCAATTTTGAGTCATTTAAATCACTGTAGGTATTGAAATGCGGTTGATGTCCATCTGTCTGTCCATCTGTCTGTCTGTTCGTATGTCTGTCCGTCTGTCTCTGTCTCTGTTTGTCTGTCTGTCTGTACCCCCCTTCCAAAATCGGTTCTAATCATCGGATCTTAAAAATTCTTTTTTTGTTAGAAAGCTATGACCTCAGATACCCAACTTTCATACTTTTTGTCCGTCTGTCTGTACGTCCGGACGGACATAAATCTACTATCTGTCGGCGAATTTCCCATTGAATTAGCATTGAAATTCAATTTTGAGTCATTTAATCACTGTTGCCAAATCAACAATGGCATGAGAAACTTTATTTAAACATATTTGAAGCAAAATAATATTTTCATGAATCAGTTTGGAATGACGTCATAAACTGTAGAACAATTTGATTCTTTGATTATTCATTAATTATCTACCAAGAAAGCGGCAAGGCATACTTTGGCATGCAATTATGCTTAGTTTTAATTTACATTTCTTGTTTTTTAATGCAGTTCGGAGTAGTTTCATTACTTTTGTTATTAATAAATATTTATTCTTCGAACTACAAATAAATCACGAGCAGATGATAAATAATATTTAATTAATTTGCGAACGAATATTAAGGAAAATAGTTGATTTTGGCTTTTAGAAGTTTAAATTATAGCTGGGTGCTGTGTTTCGATTTTTTTTTCTAATGTGTATAAATCTAGTGTAGAAACGGCTGTTGATGATATTTACTTAAGGAACCTAGTTTTTTTCCCGATTAGAACTTCAGTAAGTATTTAAGTAATAGGAAAGTAGGCTATTTTAGTTCTTTATGAACTTCTTGTTTTTATCGAAAATTCAATAATTTTAACTTATTGTTCGCTGCATTTATTTGAATTTCGAAAATTAGATGGGTCATTGCTAAAAGAAATTGGAGAAACTAATATCCTCATCCTTCAGTGACTTTACTGTTTTGAGGCAGAAGAGTAATAAAAAAGTTCAAAAAGTTAATTTGATATTTTTTAAAATTGTATCCCAAAACACTGAAATATCCATTCCGTGGACTGCCCAAGAAGATTTCATAAAATGTTGTATTAAATTCATTAAAAGTTCTTTAAGAAATATTTGCAGTAGGAGAGAATGGGGCTAGTTTTTTGTGATTTTTTTTCTCTTAGTTTGTATGTTTTTATTTTTATATATTTTGAGGAAAACATGATATGATTTGCTTCCTTACATTCTTAGCTACAAAACTAGCATTGCTACTCTTCTAAAATAGAAATATACTTTAAGTATCTAGTGGTTAAATGCAAGCACGTTGAGCTTTAAAACATGCCCCGTATACAGGGTATATTATCCCAGAGTGCCAAAAATGGATGGGGCAAAGTTTTTCAACTACTCTTAATAATAATTAGTAAATTTTGAAAGTATTTTTAGTTACTTTTCATGTACATTTTATTGCAAACTAAACTAGCCAAAAAAGTATATACAGTATACAGGAAAAAAATTTCAAAGCAGGTTTATTATTCCAAAACTTTATTTTAACAAATTAGAATAAAGTTATTAATATCTGGATCACTTTGAAAACAAGTAAATTGTGCAACTTTCGATTTTGTGTAACTAGCCTGGTGCTCTTTTTTAGAGGTTATCTAAACTATAGCTAAAGATTAAAAAAGAAATTTTAGTTGTTGTTGTTGTTGTCTTGTCTATGGATAGGTTGAGGTATTAGATGTGACCGTGTGTGTTCCACACAGCCTCAGCAATCTGAAGGCAGTTTTGGGAGTAAAGGTCATCTAGCGGAGAGTCACTAATCTGTTGCATTTTTGCAAGGATGGCTGGACATGAGAAAATGTGTGTTGGACTGTTCTATGTCGAGGCAGATTTTGCAGGTGGGGTACTTTCTGGAGCCGTCTGGCTGGATTTTCATTCCCCCAGATGTCCAGTTTCAGTCTAGTTAAGGTTTTGCTATTGTTCTGCTAGTTGTTAATTCACAGATTTGGTTCTTTAACTTGATGGTCGTATCCCTGAATTTTGATTTTGCTACTGAGTTGATGTCGCTGAGTGTGACGAGATGAAAGAATCCTTCATTGAGATGTCTCGCTTCTTTGGCTAGTAAGTCGGCTGCCTCATTTCCATCAATACCAACGTGTGCGGGTATCCATTGCAGAATGCAATGTATGTTTAGAGTTAACAGTTTTTCCAGGGCACGGTGTATGTTGATTACTTGCTTGGTGTAGCCCTTTTGAATTGCCTGGAGAGCAGCTTTACAGTCGCTGAAGATAATAGAAATTTTAGTTAACCCATGAATATAAATTTGGCGGAATTGCTTCCCCAATTTACTCCAAACTTTGGGTGTAACATGACACATAATTATTTTACACTGCAATTATTTACAATCACTTGAGAAGATTTAAGTTCTTGAATTCAATTCTGCAATTTCATACATTCCTGATAGTTATTAGAGCAACGCATTCAAAATAGTACGAGTTCTGCCCTCTTTCTTTTAATTACTATATAATCAATTTTTTAATCTAGAACGAAACTTTTTACATTCATAACTTAATAATGTATGGTCACATTACTTGGTCATTTATTAAAAATAAATGCATTTTTGATATATTAAGCTTAGTTTATAAAGATTGGAGCACATTTTTCTACAAGGCAGTGTTGTAATTCTTGCTACGTAAAATTGTGCAAGACCTGCCCCGTCGCCAGATTTTAACGTTAATAGTACTTTGACGAGTAGAGGTTTAAATTATTTTGAAAACAGTTACGTAGAGAGAGGAACCACCTTTAAGTATACGTAATGACAAAATTATAAGTTAACTAAAAATACATTTAATTTAGGTTTGAATGTAAGCATGAAAAGTTACTCAACGTCGAAAAAATCACCTGTTTATGCTTTGTTGCTTCATAAACCAAGCAGACGGTTGCCCCAACAGCTTATTTCCAATATAAGGCGTGGTGGAAAAATTACCCCATGGGAAAACTAGATCCGGTCTCTCCTATTTCGGTATTTATAGAAAAAAAACAGTATTATTGGCACTTAAAAAATTAAAAGTGCAAAGAAAAATAATATTTTGTTTGTTTGACTGAATTATACAAATACAAAAATTGTCGACCAACAACAGGCCAGAGGCCCAGCAAGGTTGGTCCAAAATAAATTTAATACATTACCAGTTTCCAATGACCGTCAAGTTTCTTCTTAAAATCTTCTACTCTCTTCGAATGCACCACATAATCTGGTAAAGCATTCCACTCATTGACAACTCTATTGTAAAAATAATGTTTTCTTACCTCCCTTCTAAAGCTCGATTTATTCAATTTCTGATCATGACCTCTGGTCCGGCTATTTAAGGTAAAACCTAAGCCCTCCATGTCTCCCTGTTTTAACTAGTTGAGGACTAATTGTTTAACTAGTCCTCATAAAATATGTCCACTCCATGGACATCAGGTGTTAATGCTATAAAACAAAATTAGATTGTGCTACCAGCCATCAGACTAAAGTTTTAAGTTAAGACAAAGCAGCCATATTATACGATTCAATTGTAATTTGGGGGCGGTTTTTTGCGGCGGGAGACTGTAATTGTTCGTTACTTTTATGGTGACAGAAATAAAGCTCGAGTCGATAAGCAATAAAACCGGTGAGAGATTATCATTTCGATGTAATAAATTTTTTGTTTTGGTAGAAAAAAATTAATAAACAAGTTACATATCACCTGTCTTTAGCTTACAACATTTTCACATCTCCAATACACAGACAGTTCTTTTTTGCTTCACTTAAACCCCTTAGTCCCCTTCTTGTCTTCGATGACGATCGTAGTGTCATATCGCACTACCAGATGCTGGGACAAAGTCTGAACTTTACAGGGACCTTTAAAGCGTATGGCAAAAGTTTCGGCCGGCGGAAAGTGTATGGAATGTTAACTTTTAAAGATATTTTCTAAAACATAAGTAAAAATCAGTACTGAAAAAATGAGATACGTTAATTTATATTTTGCCTACCTTTTGCAGACGGTACTTGTAAATGGGCCGTCATTTAGTGTATGCATACTCTAGTGGGTATGCATACACTAAAAGTATATGAAAACAATGCCTAATCCAATATAAATCTATTTCACTACTAAGAAAATAACATAGGTCTAGGGGCCCTGGGCTCTTGCTCTAGAAAATTACATCGTGTACCCAGTTTTGCGCATTCGAAACGAAGATAATTTAAAGTGATGTTAACCCCAAAACATAAAAAAGAAACGTCTGTCACATCTGTGCTCATTGTAATCCAGGTAGAAAGTGTAGTTCAGTTTTGGATTAACGAGATTGACCTTCCCATGATGCTTTGCGCGCGTCAGCATTATTTGTGCTTTACTGTGCTGATAATCTGTCTTCTCCACTTCCTTCTCTCCTTTCTAGTTTGTTTGTTTCTCACCAGCGCCAGTGCGCATGGAAAATATGCGGAAATTACCGTGATATTTAAGCTTAAGCTTTGGTATGGTGGTATGGTACTATTGGTGGCTAGAAGAGATAGTGTGTCAAGCGCAATAGGACTCCCGGGGAAAAAGTGGTTCTTCAAACGTTTCACTTCCAGATGGCGCTGATGTCCACCGCGAGGTCATTCTACTGAAACTGCTCTTTTTTTTCTCGCGTTTATTAAAACCAATAAAAGCGTTTACTTTCTAGGAAAAATTTATTGATTTTTAGGTCAGCATGTATTACTTTTTTTAAATGGAAATACAAAATTTCTATTTCAGAATAGTTTAAAAATGCAAACTTTTTTTTAAGTGATTTAACTGTTCATCAACGCATCTTCTCTGAAATTCCTCCCCTACACCCGAAAATATTAATATTTCTGAATTATTTTTTTCTCTTTAAAACTGAATATAAATACATTTTTACATACATTGTTTATTTATATTTTTATTATATTTTTATTATTAAAAAATATGGTTTATGTATTAAAACATGTTTTAGTAAAACTATTTTAACAAAATACCATTTAACATCAATGGCATTTATGTTCCTAAACCAAAAATGTTTAATAGAAAACAAAATGCTATTTTTAATACTTGTATAGGAAACAATTTAATGATTTTTAGGCCAGTTATTTTTTCCCTTTTTTATGAAAAAACAAAATTTCTATTTCAGAATATTTTAAAAATGCAAACTTTTTTAAGTTATTTAATTGTTCATGTAGCTCATTTAATAATTATCCTCTCTCAACCTGAAAATATTAATATTTCTGAATTATTTTTTTTCTCTTTATTACTGAATACAAATACATTTTTATTTTAAATATCTTCATTAAAAAAATATGAATAAGAATAATATAAGAATAATATGAATAACATAAGAATTGTCACCGTTCATTTTATGAACAGTAATTTACCGTTGATTTTATTTTATGAACATATTCACGAGAAATAAACTGTTTGTCGAAGTGCTTTTCGCAAACACAACTTTTTACATCGAAGACTCGATCAGACCTAGGAATTTTCCGTGCCCATTTAGCCCGTAACTCTTCATTTAGGTGCTCCAAACAACGTAAATCCCCCCCCTTTTTTTGGCACTATTGTTATAGTAGCGCACTCAGGAACACACATAACAAGTCCTATCCTTATATTTAGGTCTTGGAGACATATTTACCACATCACAAAACAATCAATTTAGAGGTTTAAAAATGAAAAAAAACCACAAATATCGATAACTTTGAATTTTCAAAAGCGTAAACAACACGCTGGATACGGAACGAAAACGAAGTAAATAGCCTCGCCGAAGACAACAGCGCCTCTAACGGATGTAACGTTGTAGGGATCCGATTTTTGTTCGCGCTTTATACACTCCCTCTTCTAGCCACTATAGCTTTGGTTTTTTGGATTTCAGCCGTCATTTTAAGTTTTCAATCATAGCCTCTTACATAATAATGCCTTGTACGTTCAAGAAATAACATAGATTTACAGGCTGTCTGCAAGTAGTTGGGCTGCTAGCGCCATCTGTGGGTAGTCATTCGCATATTTTAGTAGGAACCATAGCCCCCTACATATAATGCCGTCCAAGCTCGATCAAAATTGGAAGTCGTGAGAAAGCTATCAATAGATGGCGCCATGGCGCGACAAACAATGTGCTCGGGGACATGTGTTTGTTTACACCCAGTTCGCTGTGATTATGATAATAAATTTTGGTTACAGAGTTCGAAATTTATTAAAAAAATTTGTAAACTTTTGTAAATGCAACAAATAATGGCTATTTTTTTGCATCATACTATCCTATAAGTCAAGGAAAGAACACAGTGTTTCCATATAGGAATTCCTACGAAATGGAAGGTAAGGAGTTTTTAAAATTATTCTTTTTTGGTGAAAATTTCTACATATTTTTATTCTTGAATCTTTTCGTAATGCATTAATTATTATTGTTTTTCCCTCATAATATATAGTTTAAACACATATTTACTTTTGTTCTATCTAGATTTATATTCATTTTAGTACGGGCATTCTGTTTTCTAATATATGTTTTTAGAATTAATAAGTTTTGAAAAAAACTTTTCAATATCTATATTCGCATAAATTCTAATATTTTAAATGCATTTTATAGTTGAGATTTAAAAGATCTATCTCATTTTAAAATTGTGTTGTTGTTCGAAATTATAGTATTATTATTAAGGGACTGTTATTCTTAACAGAAGCATTTTTAATAAGTGTTATAGTATTTGTTAATTTTTCTTTAAGAAGCCAAAGCTAATTTTTTTAAATAATGGAAAGTCTGAACAAGGTTATCATTACTTTAAATTACTTAATTAGTGTTTTAATCTCCAGTAGAAAATTCTTATACGGGGATTTTAAATGAATAGTTCTATAGCGGTTTTTTTAAAGTAAAAAAAACAAAGAAACTCATTACATGTTTATGTTTTTAAAAATATGTGCTTGCTGTTTTTAGCTTTTTAACCTTAAATTTCTAAAAATTGTGATTTTTGGCAGTAGTATTCTGTAACAGTTTTTACACTATGCAAACATGTTGAAGATAGATTTTTAGCCTACTTTTTCTCTTTTTTAATTCGAAAGAATTAAAAAAATGAAAAAGTAGGTATTGACATGCGGTCGATGTCCGTCTGTCCGTCTGTCCGTACCCCCCTTCCAAAATCGGTTCTAATCATCGGATCTTAAAAATTCTTTTTTTGTTAGAAAGCTATGACCTCAGATACCCAACTTTCATACTTTTTGTCCGTCTGTCTGTACGTCCGGACGGACATAAATCTACTATCTGTCGGCGAATTTCCCATTGAATTAGCATTGAAATTCAATTTTGAGTCATTTAAATCATTGTAGGTATTGAAATGCGGTTGATGTCCATCTGTCTGTCTGTCTGTTCGTATGTCTGTCCGTCTGTCTGTCCGCCTGTCTGTCCGTTTGTCTGTCTGTACCCCCCTTCCAAAATCCGTTCTAATCATCGGATATTAAAAATTCTTTTTTTGTTAGAAAGCTATAACCTCAGATACTCAACTTTCATACTTTTTGTCCGTCTGTCTGTACGTCCGGACGGACATAAATCTACTATCTGTCGGCGAATTTCCCATTGAATTAGCATTGAAATTCAATTTTGAGTCATTTAAATCATTGTAGGTATTGAAATGCGGTTGATGTCCATCTGTCTGTCTGTTCTTGTTGTATGTCTTCCGTCTGTCTGTCCGCCTGTCTGTCGTGTCTGTCTGTCCGTACCCCCCTTCCAAAATCGGTTCAATCCATCGGATCTTAAAAATTCTTTTTTTGTTAGAAAGCTATGACCTCAGATACCCAACTTTCATACTTTTTGTCCGTCTGTCTGTACGTCCGGACGGACATAAATCTACTATCTTCGGCGAATTTCCCATTGAATTAGCATTGAAATTCAATTTTGAGTCATTTAAATCACTGTTGCCAATCAACATGGCATAGAACTTATTAAAAATTAAGCAAAAAAATTTATGAATCGTTGGAATGACGTCATAATGTAGAACATTGATTCTTGATTATTCATATTATCTACAGAAGCGGCAAGCATATTTGCATGCAATTAGCTTAGTTTTAATTTATTCTTGTTTTAGCAGTCGAGGTTCATTACTTGTTATAATAATATTTATCTCGAACTCAAATAATCCGAGCAATGATACATAATATTAATTAATTGCGAACGAATATTAGAAATATTGATTTTGGCTTTTAGAAGTTTAAATATAGCTGGGTGCTGTGTTCGATTTTTTTTCAAATGTGTAAATCTATGTAGACGCTTGATGATATTTACTTTAGGACCTATTTTTTCCGATTGACTTCAGTAATTGTAGTAACAGGAAAGTAGCTATTTTAGTTACTTTATAAACTTCTTTAAAATTTAAATTTTTTATCTTGGCAAATGATAATCCGGAAGCAGAAACAATAAAAAAAAGAGTTTTCACGCATTAATTCCACTAAAAATATGCACGACTACGAAAAGATGGCGCAGAGTACTTATTAAGACAGCTGTGATCTGTATTTCTTGTCTAATAGTGACATTTCTAGTGTAGTAGGAGGCTATGGATGAAATATACCGTGACGATTAAGGAACTGGCTGTTTCCAATAATATTCATCTTATTTATAAAATCTTTGTTTAGGATACTAATGATAAATTATTTTTTTTATAATTTTTGTCCTGACAATGAGAATTTCCGTGAGCATTGAAGTGACAAAGTTGACTTTTTGAGTTATTTTACACCTTCTTGTTTTTATTAAAGTGTATCTACAAGGTTCTATTTTTTTTTTGAATGTTTCATTTTTTAAATATTGTATCACACAGTACAAGTTTTGTCTTTTTGAAGCAATGGATTATCTGGCGAGTGACTAAACTATTTACAAATAAGTAAACACAATCATAGCATTGTTTTAAGTATTTTCTTTTATGAATAGTAAACAATTGAAAAGAATGATGTAGTATTTTAGTACGATCCTGAGGGATGTATAAAATATTCTTACGACGAAGGTCTCACATTGACTCAAAAATTTAAATGATCACGGATAAACTTTTTTTAAGATTAATATCAGTATTTTCACAAAAAAAATTATTGAACTTTATGAGTTTAGCAATGTACCAGGAGAAATATTGGGTTCTTATGAAACCAAATTTAAGAAGAGAAGACATCTTTGAGATGAAAATATCAACATTTATTTCTTCAAAATAGTTTTTCCATAAATCTTACAATTTTAACAACAACATAGCATTTTTATCAGTTCCAAATGCCATGACTTAAGATTTTAAAGTAAAGACTATAGCTGCAGTTAAAATACAGTAGCTAAGGATATTTTGACTTTGATTCCATAATGGCTTATTTATGCATCATTAAATTTAACAATGTCAAAAGCTGATCGACAAACTTTTGTGAAAACTTCCGAACAATTGATTCATTTGTAAAAGCAAACACACCAGAGATGTTAGTTCTTTAGCAAAACAAAACAAAAAAATTAAAAGATTACATGACATGAAACATGCCCATTTAATTTCTTCAGTTGATAGCAACACAAAAGAAAAATATTATCGAAATTGAGCGAAAGGGGAGTAGTTTTTCAAATAATGGGTAAGTTTCATACATCTTGAATGGCATCAGTTCCACTGGAATGAAAATTATGTCTTAATCAGTGTAGTGGGCGGGGGTCACTGTGTTAAAAAACCTATCACTGAAACCATTAATCCATGAATGATTTTACCCTGACGTGAAACAAGCCAATTTGAATTTCCTCCAAAAATATAACATTTTTAAATCTGCAAGTTAAAAAATCGGAACTTGAGTATGAACTATGCAGCTGTACCAATTCACAACACAAACGAATGTCTAGTTTAAGAGTCTATGAGGTATATACCTTGTTTGATAAAGTACTCCCATATGTCAAAACAATTAAAACAAAATGTAATAATTCCATTTTTAAATCAATAATAAATTTTTCAGATTATTTAATAATTGAATGCTTCGGATTGGAATTTTTGTCTGACATTTTCAAATGACTTATTAGTTTTGAAGCACTGATTTTTTTTATGCATTACACTTGTCTTTAGCATTTGTGATTTTGCACTTTTAGTTAGAATTGTACTATTTGCTCTACATGTTGATGTCGCTTTTTAAGTTGTGTCGGCTCGTCATTTAATTGTGGTTCTAAATTATGATGCCCATCGAAAATAGCCCTCGTGTGGCTCTGGTGCGACAATAGGTCAGCAACCTAACCTCTACATATCGGGCTGATTTTGTAAAAAGTTTCAAACTTTTTCTTCCTCTGAATTGTTACTTGTGCATCGCAGATACAAATAAGCCAATGGGTTGGTTTTCAAAAGATTAAATATTATCATAAATGATACTAATCATAAATGCATGATACTAATCTACATTATCATAAATGATACTAATCATAAATGAAACTGACAAAGTTATGATAAAGGGCTCCCATGTGTCAAAACAATTAAAACAAATTCAATGTGAACTTTTATATTTGGTATGATGCATACAAGTGATAGCTATTTAAAATGAAGTTAGGTTTAAATGACCATCTTATAATTATTTTTTTAAAAATAACAAAAAAAATTGTAATTTTATCATAATTTTTAATGTTAAAACATTGTCATAAATGCATTTCTAATCACAAATTTAAATATTTCATAAAAAAAAGTATTCAAAATTTACAAAACATATACTAATTTATTTATATAAGTTTTGTTATTCGATGTTAAAAAACCATTTTGTTTAGCAGATTTTTTTTTCCAGAAACCTTCAGAATAACGTATTCCAAAGCATTCCGTCTCTTTCGTTTAAGCCATTAGTTAACTTGGAAAATTTGTAAGTATTTAGCAAAAACATTTAAAATGAAAGCTCTTATTTAGATATTGCATTGTTGCTGTGTTATACCTAAAATGTTCTTATTATTTTTCAGGTATTTAAGTTACAATGAAATATTCCCTCCTTCCGAAGAATCCTTCACTTATTTGCCACGGTTACTCAAGTTGTTTCTTGATGGTGCCTCTTTGGAGGAAATTCCTGTGTTGTCCTTGAAAAATCTTAGCAGACTGGAATTACTGTTATTATTGATAAATTTTCTTTATTTAATATGTGACATTTATTTTAAAGACTGGATTTATTTATTTTAATTCTAAATCAATTTAGATTTGCGTAAATTTATAAAAGATTTCATGTGTTTTAATAAGTAATTTTCTATTAAATATTTATTTATAATTTTTTTAACAAAAATGCATATATTTTTCATACAAATACTCATGTATATTGTAAATTAGTAATTGCTTTTATATGATGTAAAAATCGTATAAAAATGAATGTACACAATCAAGTCTCAACGGTTAGGGTGTGTAAGATGAATTTGTTATGTAGCACATTAAAAGTATTCCTAATTTTTAAAAATAAATTATAATTTTTTGCTAATTTAAAGTCATTACTATTTATAATAACCATGTTTAAATTTTTTCCAGGAGCTTGGCTTATAATAAAATTAAGACTATTCCAGATAGAGCGTTTCATAGCTTAACAAGTCTTAATACTTTGTACGTATGAGCTTCTAGTGTGTCTATTATGGTTAAATTTAAATGCATTATTAAATTTATTTCAAACATCACACACCACTTGACAGACAAAAACCAAAGTCTATTTCATATATTTTTTTTTAATAATTTCCAAAATAAATAGTTACATTTTTCGGAACAATATAGGGAAAGATAGGATAAGAAGATAAACTCAGTAAGATGAAGAAAATGGACTTTATAATTACTATGAGATCCCAGAAAATTTGAAATTACATTTTAAGACCGTTTTACTAATAATAAGGCTCACTGCAAAAATGTATGCTGAAATCATTTGATTTCAGCATAAATTTTTGTATGGTAATTTTTGGACTTTACAGAATAAGGAATTGTGCGAGTGGATTAATTTTGTTTTACTTTTATAAAGCATTTTTTAAATACAGTTCGTAATACATAGAAATGTGTGGTTTAAGTTGTTGAGATTTAAATTGGTTCCAAACCTAAAAAGGCTTCATAGAGTTAAATGACCAATTCCGACACAAGATGAAGAGCACTACTCTTTATTTTTTATTTACTATATTTTACTGTTTGCAATGAATGTTATACAAGTTGCATAAATATTGAACAAAGTGTCTTCTTCCGATTTCAGGTTTTCTAGCCTTAATTAAACCTATAAAGAATTTGACGCTTATATTTACCATTTAAGTTCAACTTATTCTATGTATGTTGCTGAAGACGAGCAGCTTCTTTTGCTTGTTCTAATTGGATTCAGACTGTAACCCCAATGTCTATAACCCCCATAGCCCCAATGGGCAGCAGAACATTTTTCTTAAAACACTTAAAGATCTTATTTTGTCAACAAGATTACCTCCCTTGACTGCTATATCCACAACTATTAATCAGGCATGAAAGTTTTCCGCCTTTCGGCGGAAATCCGCCTTTTTTAATCTCATTTTGGCTGATCCTGAGATCGATGCAAAACCGTTGAGAAATTGTCACCCATATATATGGGGGGGGGGGGTCTAAGATCAAACAAGGCGAGACAAAACAAAACACTACGAGACGTCAATGTTTGGTTGACCGATCCGTCTTGAACTTTAAAAATAACGGAATCTATTGCCATTTCACCGCAAATAATCGAGCAAAAATTACGAGGCATTGAGGTCTGGTTTGGTTCACTGATCATTGAACTATAAAAATAAGAGTCCGATTTTACCTCAAAATAAGCATAAATTACGAGGTGTTGAAGTTTGATTGGTAGGTCTGTTTGAACTAAAACTATAAAAATAACGAGTCACTACTAGTGCGATTTCGATGCGAACTAATAAATATTACGATTCGTATAAGTTTGGTTCAATGGTCCGTCTTGAAACAAAACTATATTATAAAAATAACTAGACGTAACTGCAATGGGGTACTTGACTAAAAAAATTTTATTGGCTTAAAATATTCTTATGCCAAAAATATTACACCCGTATTTTTTCTTTTTTCAAAAACCCCATAAAAAGGCAGAAAAATGAATTTTAAAATTAGGACGAAAAATCACTCCCGAAAACGCTTCCCGGCTGTCACGTGGTATCTGTGATGTCACTAGTGACTATAAACAAACTTTGAAACACCACATTGGAATCGATTTCAGGCAAATTTGAAATATCCACTTCTGTAAAAAGCCTTACATTATCTCAATATTTATTATTTCAAGAGTAAATTAGATTAAATCAAGTTTAATCAGAAAACAAAAAACATCAAGCCAGTTTGTTTATAGTTACTAGTGACGTCAACCAAACCGACGTGTTTGTGATCACGTGAAAAAAATGCCTTTTTAAAATAATTCTTTTAATGATTTAAAGATTTATTTCGCAAAAAATATATATGCATTTGTTATATTTGACTTTCAACTTTAATTTAAATATATTGGAAGGTATTTTGGCGATGCAGTCAAGTACCCTATTATGCTAAGAATTGGAAAATATTTCAAATGCGATCATCGTAATCACGTCTCTGAAAAAACTCGGTTACGATCTCATTTAATTTGAGTTCGAAATATTATTTTTTCTTATAAAAAAAAACATCGGTTTCCATCGGCATACCGATATTTTTAAAAGCCGATAAACCGATTTCTCACTAAGTTAACTTCGGAGTCCGATGGCTAATTTTTTGAACAAGTGGTGCACTTTTGAAACCAGGGTTCGATTAAAGCGGTATCGCAATTTGCGATGCAAACTTTAAAAGTAAACAAACTTGCGAATAGTTTACTTTTTCTTTGCGCCGTAATTAGGTGAAACTAAACTTACATTTTAATAAACAATAAGTTCGAATAACAGATTCTTATAATGAAGATACAAATTTTAATTAAAATGTGAAGATGAATTAAGATTAGATTACACTAAGTTTTCTTTAAATCTCGGCCAGCCATTGCAATCTCCCATTAGAAGAGGAGTCCGATAAAGCTTCCGGGTTTACTTATTTTGCTGTCTAGTAATTTTCACCTACCGAGTGCGTCACATTGCATCAAAATAATTGACAGTTCTCTGGCTCTGTTTGATCGGAATAGTGTCTCGTTACTTTTGTAGCTCCAGTTTAGGCCAAGTCGAACCACCAGAATATTTTCTTCTGACAAGTGTCCGTGAGTCGTAATCACAAGAATGGCTCTAATTAAAAAATACTTTTTGTTTACGTTTGAGCTTTTTTTCTACTTTCTGCCTATACTGTGGTTTCTGATTTTAGACAAATTTTAGTTTTAAAAGAAATGGAGTATCCACTTATAGAAGCTTTATATATTCAGGTTGTTAGTGAATTTCGAGTCCTTGAATTTTTTTTTGAAAAGTGTTTGAATTTTTTTTTTCTAACTTAGTATGAACCATGTTAATAAGGATGTGTATTGAAAGACCAAGAGTTGGGGATTTCAATCCCAAAGAGGTAGTCAAGAATTTTTTTGAAAGTTTTGAAAATTTTTTTAATAAATAGAACCCTGCTTGCAACGTAATGGGATGATCTAAACTCTTAAATGGTAATTGTGTTATGATTTTAAATTTATCTAGTAAGAGTAATTCATTAGTTATCAGATTTTTTTATTAAATATGATTTAATATGGCATCGATATATACAGTTTTAAAGTAAAACTAAATTACATTATTTAAGCATTATTTTCTATGTGTGTATTTTATAGGAAATAATATAACTAAATTTCTAATTGGTTTGTACGTCGTTACGCCGATAGTGCAAAAAATATTGAATTCAGTGTTCAGCCTTTTTTATTAGTTTGCACTTTCATGCCTGATTAATTAACAGTCATAATTGTCAGGATGATTCCTCTGCAGCTGCATAAATTTTTGCCAACTCTTCTATGCTTCTCATGACCGAATCATATTAGGGCTGGGGGGTCCAACTGAGCCTCTGGGCCTACTAAAACAACATATAAGGAACGAACAGTTTTTTAAAAATTTGAATTTTTCAAATACACTTTCTTTCTATTTGTCTCTTCCTCATCTTACCCACTACGTAGAGCAAGGTGAAAAGGGGCTTCTTATTTTTAGTTCAATATATTTAAAAAATAGTGGTGTAATATTTAAAATATTTTTTCATTTACATAAAATTCAAAGAAGTGTTGGGGACAAGCATATTTTTTAATGCCTTTTATTTAACTGAGATGAGTCTAAAGCTTGGCTTTGCCGTCCTACCCTATATTACCTTAATATTTCTATATTTACAAGTAATAATTAGGTATGTGAAGTGCCATTAAATCCAAGTCCTATTTTTATTCCAATGTTGCTACAATGCTTCAATTATTTGTATCATTGCATATTTCTTTGAACAGTTATACAGAGATAATTCCATTTTGTTATCCACATATAGTTAATAGATAAAATATTAAAATGCACTCGGTATGACCCATATTATTACTACACTTGTATATTTTTTAATTTGGCTGCTTTAAACTATTTTAATTAATAATAATCTTTAAAATTTGGTTTATTTTTCAACTTGAACCTCTCTTAATGTTTATAATTCTTGTATTCCAGATGTTTGGAAAATAATGAAATTGAATTTGTTGCTTCAAATGCATTCGAAGGCCTCAATAACTTGAAAGTTCTGTAAGTGAATATATTTACCAGTTTTCAATATCAGCAAGTAGACTTAGTGTTTTCTTATTGTAAACTATGCTAAACGGTCATGACAGCTGTATCTAATATCTGTTTGTCTCCTACTTACAGAGAAATTAATCGGAACCATCTGCTGGAGATTCCTATAGCTCTTGCAAGTTTACCTCTCTTGAAAGAACTGTAAGTTTTCTGCAAATATAATTGTATTTAAACAGAGAAAATTCCATTTTTCAGAATTACACTTTTCATTTTCAGGTAAACGGTTTTTCTTTAAAAGTTTACATTTGTATCACTTGAATAATAAGAAATATCACTTAGTCAAGAAATAGAAAAAAAACTTTTTTATGTTCTTATTGATCAGTCTTCTTTCGAATTAAACAATATTTAAATCGTATGTAAGTGAAAATAAATGAAATAAATAAAAATACAAACCCTGAAAGTCAAAAATTTTAACTTTATATTTTAATATTTTTTAATTGCATTAGGATATTAATAAATCTGAAACTAAACATCACCTGCATACTATAAATATCAATATAAATATATAATTAACAGATCAAAAGACAACACTATAATTATACATGCTACTTTATTATGACTTTTTTTGCAGGTAAAAAATAATGATATGATTAAATTTGAATCAAGCAATTTATTTTGTAACTCTTTATAAATATGCAATATTAATTTTAAGGGAATTCCTACGTTTACACTTACTTTCTCATCTTACAGATCGTTCTCTGATAACAGAATCCGTGTTCTACCCAAATCCAGCTTTTCTTCCAATCATCAGCTGACACTTCTGGAGCTCTCGGGAAATCCTTTGGAAACCTTCGACAAAGCCACCTTTTCAAATTTGCCACGACTAAAAAAAGTGTACGTGAAATGCCATTTTTTTATTTATAATTATCAAAACCTATTACCATTTTTCATCTTTAAAGTTACTTAAAATCGACCTGTGACGGCCACTTAGCTACTTGGTATATAATGTCTTTAGACTATTTAAAATCAAAGTATTCTGTTTTTTGCTGCAATATATTTTTTTCAAATTATTAATTAATAGTGAGAAATGAATGACATAGTTATATTTTAACATTCTTTACAATGCAGCGCCTAAAATCATAATATTTAACTCTTAATTTCAATATGGAGACCTATTACTGACTATATTTAAAACAAATCCTGGCATATAGATGTCATAAACAGAAGAACAATGTGTAAAAAAATGTTATTTTTTTTCATAATTTTCAATTACATAATAATATATCTGAAATTACATGTAACTTAGTTTTTAAAAAAAACTCCCGTTTATCCGGAATGCTCGGGAAATTGACTCTTCCGGATAATCGAATTTTCCGGTTAATCGGAAGTCGCCAAATAGGGTTACCAAAAAATGCCGATTTTTCCGGAAAATACAAGAAGATAATGGCTGCATCTTATATGCAAAGAGGCGATGTTGCATTTATAATAATAATATATAATAGATACAATATTTTGTATTAAAAAATATTAATATTTATTAATTAAGAAAAAAAAACGATCGTTACTTTTAAATGCTAAAAATCTAAATACATAAATCGTCCAACCCATGGTCTAAAACCAGTAGAATATTTTAAAATGTAAACAAAATCTAGAGAACATTTAATTACAGAATTAAATTATAAAAATAACTAACTTCAGATTAGGGTTGTTTACGATGTCGATCGAGAATCCAAAAATATTGTTAAGTTTGAAAAACGTTCTTTGGGTGAAATCACAGAATTATTTAATGTTATCTTAAAAAAAATATTGTTAAAGTTAATTTGTTAAGGTATCAGTCATTATTTTAATCGTAAATGAGCGATGCGAGTCGCGACCCTAACGCCAAAACTGACCATCGGATGTTTGTTAATTATAGCAGCGGTCAAGCTTGGCGCAATCACTTCCATTGGAAGGGATCGGAATTTCATGGTAACCATGTGGGAACAGCAAAAAAATCAAAGTATTTTAGTAGTAAAAAGGCAGTTGTTCAAAGATACAATTCTATAAATACTACAGCCTTTTTTCTACTGTGATGGACTTCTCAGAAAATTGGGGGACCATTGAGATCCCTCGCTGATCCTCCTCCTACTGTCTGATAACATACATTGCCTTCGGCTGTGCAGCTGCAGAAAAACGGCCTTTGAAACGAACATCGAATTGACGCTATTTTGGGTTTGCATTTTTTCCAAGCTCAGTGCTCAGTAATTTTTAATTTCTGTATGAAGTACGTTGTATTTTAGCTATAAAGATGCTAATTTAATTAAGCAGCACGAGAAGGAATGGGGCATTAAATATTCTTTAAGAAAGAGACCGGTTTTGCCGTTATAATAACAAATACAGTTTAAGGGTTGTAACTAATTATTTTCATTTGATTAGGTTTAAATTTTTTGTTAGTTTTTAAGCATTGATTCGATTTTTCGATGTTAACAACCGTGTTTAAATTATGTTAGAAAACCATTAACTAATAAACTTTAAGGTATCAGGGTAGTGAATTAATATAAACTTGAAATCAGAAATATCATCACTTAATTTAGAATCATGATCAGGCGATTCGACAACTTGTCATTGATGTTTGGATCCTAACGAATTTGAGAAACTAAGCCAATTAACGTTTAATTATTTGTTTCATCCCAACTTTCCGTATAAATTTTAGATTCCGGATAAACAAATAGGTTTAAACCTTAAAACATTTTCGTTACTAGTTTATCCGGAATTTTATCCGAAACTGAATTCAACTTCTATTTTGAATAAAGATTTTGTATTGTTGTGGTGTAGGCTTTTTCGTTAACCGTATAGTTTTATCCGGAATTTAATTTATCTTTGTCCGGACTACTATCGATGTCGCTCTAAGGCTGCGCTGGGTGCCAGCTCATATGTCTGCCTCGTCACTTGACCACGGTTCCAAATTACGAGGCCCGATGCCAATAACCCTCATGTAGTTCTATAGCGAAACCAGGAATGCTACCGGAATTTAAATTTTAGTTCTATGCGGAAATTAATTTTCGATTTAACCGAAAGCGATTTTCAGTTATCCGGAATGTAGTTTCGGATCGACTTCGTTTTATCCTAAAATCTTTTCGGATAAAACGTGATTGAAATGCTGATAGTATTCTAAATGATTTTTCAAAAATTGGAACTTAAAGCCATAATTGACCTGCGTTTAAAATTTCGCTCAAGTAATAAAAAACTTAAATTTAATCATTACCGGATAACCTAAAGATGCACGAAGGTTGAAACCTTAACCTGGAAGGACACGCAGAATATTGGCGACAGGTTTAATTTTTTTTTAAATTTCTTACGGGTAAATACATTCAGAATTTAATTAAGCATTAAGTTATTCTAAATGTACTCTTTTTTTTTAGCTCAGCTTGAAAAATGAAGTATGTTACAGTTTTGCTCGCCGATCGTTTATGTAATCAGCCTCGTAATCTTTTTTGCAGTTCTGGTTCAAACCCAGCAATTCGACCTTGGAATTTGTTCTGTTGAAAAGATTTTGTGATTCGCGGCAACTATTTTGACCTAAAGGGTTTTATTGTAAGTTGGATAAATTACCGTTTCACTAGAGCTACAGAAGGGATATTGCCGAATAGCCACATAATTTTAAACCGAGGTATAGGCCGAAAATTGGTCTGGCATCCAACGAAACTTATAGTGACAACGGCAGATTTAACGTGCACCAGTCCCATACACTCGGCATTATTATTGCTTCTTTATGTCTAGCACGATCCGTTTATGACTAAGATGAGGATAGAACTTGCGGAGGTATCCATCGTGCATATGCCTTAAACCACCGCGCCCTGCCAATCTTTACAGTCTTTGAAAACATGCTTTAACATTAAAAAATTCGCAGCGAATTAGTTAAAAGCATTTATGATTTATTCCGGATAACGGAAAAATGCTTAGGTTAAAACTAGATTTAAATTCGGATAGAACATAGAATTAAATTTAAATTCAGGTAGAATTCTTAAAATGATTTACGTCGCACACTAAAACTAAATGAGGAATTTGACGCTGCGACTTGTAATTTGAACTGCGACTAAGTGATGATACCGACTTCAGAGCTGGCACCCAGCGCAACCTCAGAGCGACATCGGTACAGTCCGAATAAAGTTAAATTAAATAAAATTTATCTCGAATAAAACCAAAGTTAAACATGCCGGATAACGGAAAATCACTTTCAGTTTAGAACTAAAATAAATTCCGGATAGAATATATTGAACTAAAATTAAAATTCCGGTAACATTCTGGGATGAATTTACGTCACACTGACTAAAGCTAAATGAGGATTTTCCGCGTCGCGCCTCGTAATTTGGAACTGCGATCAATTGACGAGGCCGACATCAGAGCTGGCACCCAGTGCAACATCAAATAGCAGTCCGGATGAATAAAGCTAAATTAAATAAAATTTATTTCGAATAAAACTAGAATTACATTTCGGATAAAGGAAAATTGCTTTCGATTAAAAATAGAATTAATTCCGCTTAAAATATATAGATCAAAAATTTAAATTCCGGGATGAATTTATGCATCGCACTAAAACTAAATGATGATTTTTGGCGCCGGGCCTCGTAATTTAGAAAAGCGATCAAGTAACGAGGCCGACAGAGCTGGCACCCAGAGCTACCTTATATAACAACATCGGTAGTAGTCCGGATAAAGCTAAAATAAAATCCTGTTAGCAATATATGGTTAGCGAAAATGCTTGCAAACGATAATTAAAAATATTTTTATTTATTCTGGGTAGAAGTAGAATTAAACTTCCGATTTCAATCCGGATAAATAAACTATAATTCAGTTCTTGACAATATGTCAATTCTGAAAATGTTAAAACCGATAAAGTAAATTACTTATTAATTTATTCTAGTTACGTTTCGATGTAGAATTGTTAACCGGATTCCCTAATTTAATTCCGGTTAACACCCGGATTTCGTATAGTGGAAACATGTAAATAAAATGCAACATAAAAAATGCTGAAATAGCGCCATACCTGGCGTTAAATCAGACTTTCAGTTCCAAAAACACTTTTCGCGCCAAATGTTGTCACCAAACGAAATATTTTCTTGGAAAAAAAATCTGAAACGTTTTTACTATATTTGGCGAGAAATCGCAATTTTGGCAAGAAATATTCAATTTTATCGCCAAATTTCGTCGCCAAATCGGAATTTGAAATTCTCCGGATATTTGAGCTTTCCGGTTAATCGGGAGCCGGATAAACGGGCTTTTACTGTAACATTACAACACCTCAAGGAACTTGAAATTAATTAAACAATGGTTAAAGGGCAGGTAGTTTTTCCAGATACACCACCTAAAATACAGCCAGTAGCTTCATTTCGAGTTGAGTATAAGAAAAAGAGTGATTGCATGTTTCTTCCTTTGCGTTTTTTTTCTTTCTATGTTTTGGATCCCAAGTTCTAAAGCAATCAAAATATATTTACACACTTTATATTTTTTGTATGAGTTCTGAAACATACCCAATAAAATAGGTGATTCCTATAAATTTAAGGAAAATAACTAATTTACCAAAAACGCACAAGTTCAAGATATACAGATTTTTGTACCAACTTACCCATTTTTACCTTACTGTGTGCTGTTTTAATGTTTTTAATCTTAAGCACAAAAACCATTACAAGTTTTTTATGAAACTATTACACATCTGAAAAGGTGTGTTGTAATAATTGAGTATTGCTTGTATACTAAATATTTTGAAGAAAGTTTTGACAACCCTTTCCAAATTACTTGGTAAACAGCACTCCCAATTCCTCTTTTCATAGCATTCTATCTGAAATAAAACTTCTGGAAGAATTTCCAGATCTTGCAGGAACATCTTCTGTTGAACACCTTCGAATCGATAGATCCTACTTAAAATATGTACCAGATGATCTGTGCAATACAGTGCCACTCCTAAGAAGCTTGTAAGTTTTGCTCCTATGTTTTTTTTATGTCTAGTTTTTTAATTATTATATTCATTATATTAACTATTATATTCACTATAAACTGCTGTGAATGTGTATCTCACAAACCCAGAACATTGTTGGTCTCCCAAGTGGTTAACTTGATAAGCTGTCAACCAAGACCTTTGGTGGTACATTGAATTGTAGGTGTGTAAAGATATAATTTACCCTTCATGGTAGCCATGATACTATACGATTATCTCCAGATACCGACTATACATCTCAATGTGTGTATGATATATTGACGAATTGTATCTAGCAATATTGTGCTAATAGTGGAGTGAAAAGGTGGATAAAAACCTTTCTCAGAGGTAATAAATTTGTATACTGATATCAATCTCGTAACTGCAATTAAACTTTAGATGCAGGGGTTAGACAAAGTTATTGACTTCTTTCAGTTTTTACATTTTTTCACATAGCTCATAAACTACTGCCAAATATGTAAACTGCTTTTGATGACTTGTATTACCGCACCAATTTTCCACGCAAAAAATATAGTCATGTAAATATATAGTACAGTTGCGCAAAAAAAAATTACTGCTGGGGTGATTATTTTGGCCGTTATTCATTTTAAAGGAATGACATAGAATTAGTCTGTCGCAAAAGTTTAGAAAGAAACATTTTGACACACAAAATTTTACTGAATAGGTTTAGTTGAGAAAAATTGTGGTAATAAAGATCAGACAGGTGTAAACTGTAAATAATTAAAAATATCATGGATTACAAAAAAATCATAGATAATAAATTTTATTTGAATGAATGGTGAAAACTACTAAAAAAATCTGTCTAAAAAATAGAGAAAATCTATTTAATGCAGGTTTAATGGCCTAATTTTGCATTTTAATTGCTTGAATTGTATTTCTCTTTGATATGATAAACTAAATAACAAGATTTTTCCATTGAATTTTAAAGATTGTGTAACACTCCTGGTTCGATTTAATTTGAAACATCCAATATAGCCAATTTTGATGAAATATTATAGTCAAGCCGCAGGGCGACATATTCTTCGAGAATTGTGCATTTTTAGAAACATTTCTGAAACTTTCAGGGTTTGTACACTAAAACATGACGTTAATTTTTTTATATGGACGTTGGCTGGGTTTGGACCCGTTTGGCCGCCATCTTGAAAAATGGCAGAAAATATAGTTTGGATCATAACTCCTGAACCGCTTGTCCAAATGTAATAAAATTTGGTTTGAAATGATCGCAAAATTTTTTTAAATCTTTTATGTAATATACTTTAAGTGGTTTTATCCAGCTGTTAATCCGCTACGTGGCTTTATTTCAGAAAATCATGTAATATTTAACGCATTTACTTATTTATCTGGACACAAATAAAACTTCGCTAATAACATGTAATTACAAAGTTGTAGGCCTTTTTATTATAAAAAGAACATTTTTTGTTTGTTGCGATTCGGAACAGTAGTTCTTGAGATACAAAATATATAATACGATTATGTGCGTACATGGGGCTGGTGGAACCGTTTCGGTTTCTATCGTGTGTGTGTTTATGGCGCTGCCGTTGCTTGGTTACAACTGTTTTGGCTCTATTTTGAAGATAGTCTTGTGGATATGCTGTTTTTATCACTAATAACATGTAATTACAAAGTTGTAGGTATATTTTTTTTGTAAAAAATTAGTTTTTGTTTGATACAATTCGGAGTAGTACTTCTTTAGATACACTATATGTAAAACGACGACTCCTCAATAAGTGGTGTGTCATATGATATCAAAATATGTCGATACTGTAAAAACACACTGCCAACAAGGACAAGCATAAGCACACTGACTAGCCCATGGACAGCGACTTTTTGTCAGTACCATTAACACTATATTTCTGAATAAATACGTTAGCTGAAATAAGTTCACTTTTCGTGCAACTTAAATTATCTTGCACATAAATTGTTCAGGAATATGGTCTTCATTTGTCTTATATTTTGTATATTCAAATAAATGTAACAGAATGATCAGTTTCGCGTGGCAAAAATTTTCTTAACAATCATCGTTAAAAGGGTTAAATGCTGTTTTTAATGTAGGTAAACCCATCGAAATACTTTAATAAAGGACGTTCTGTCTTTACCAATTTATTACATATTACAGGAAAAGTTGAAAATAAAGTTTTTATTTGACGTAATTTAAATAACAATGCATGATATCATGAATACATACTATTTAAGAAAGTTTTAATTTTTGCGTACTTTTGTTTTGTATTACCACCTAAGTCCATGTTTCTGTATGTTCAAGTATTAGCTCCTTTTTGTGCATTTATTTTTGATGTTTTATTAGTGTATAGGAAAATACTTAATCTACAATTAATTTATAATTTTAAGATTTAAATTCAAAATCTTCAGAAATATTTATTTAGTTTATTTTATTTAAATAGTTTTTTTAAAGCTAAAACCAATTTTTGCTGGGATAATTGGGGACTTTTATGACCGGTAACAACTGAGCTCTGTATTCAACTATTGCAAAAATAATTTAAATTTTTGCCGAATTTAGGTTTTGTATTAAAAAAATACCATTTTGTTCAAAGTTTAATATCCGTACCAGTGTCTTAGATGCTATTACAATGTTGAGGAAATATTTTACAATTTATCTTAATGCAAATTGCTGTAATTTTTTTTTTAAAACAAAACTACGGCATACTAAGGCAATCAGAAACGAAGAAGGGAATGAAGCCCCCTAAACTCCCGCATTTTAATTGGTTATCCAATGCTGGCTACGAGCCTGGTCGGGGGACCCCTTTTGCCACAGAGACATCACCAGCATTGAATTAATTTTAATTTTGTTTTTTTAAAGTTTGTCATATAGTATATTTTATTTTCAATTTTGGTAGTTGCAATTTGCGCTGTTGGCATATTAACAGACTCAAAGAAATCAATACGATGGATGGTGGATGGTCCTGAAATTGCTCGTGTGATTCAGGACTTTCAATCTGTTCTTCCGAGTTTTTCCACCGAAAATTTGCGACATCACGAGCAAACGTTCAGCATACAACAGTCCTTCCTCAAAGATGTCAAGTCACACTTGGGGCTGCGATTAAAGAAAAGGGGAATCCGTTTTAGGAAAGTGCCGATCATAGTTACTTCTTCTGAGGCTTTGAAAACCGTGGAGAATGCTCTACAGATTGGAAAAACACAGTTTAATGATTTTGTGCGTCTAATAAAGAAATCTAAGAGTATTCATGACGTTATTTTGCGCAATAACTTGGTATTCCAGAACTCAGACTCTTGAAAAGAAAATGAGCCTTTGCAAAGTGTAACAGTGATTTGTTTTCAAGGCTCTTTATTTCCTGTCAAGTGCGTGGTGGAAATTTGGAAAAAAAAATTCCAACACGAAAATTTGCCATATCCTCCCTCTCTCAACACAAGGTAACCTATACCTGGTAATCAAATCTGACCTAATGTACTGTCTCCAGGAAATCGCTGCAGCTCAACGAGAAGCGCTTTTAGTTAAGTCCAGAAGCTGTAAAAACATTTGGAGAGTATACACAAAAAGTGTTTCTTCCATACATCACTTCACAGCTTCTACATGCAAGTCGTGTTGATGTGGTGTTAGATACATATCTGGATGACAGCCTCGTAGAACAAACCCGGCTAGGCAGAGAACTTGGTATTCACCGCAGAGTAGCAGCTGAAGTAACGATACCTACAGATTGGAAGTCATTTCTTCGAAATAATGAAAACAAGAATGAGCTGTTTCATTTTCCAACTCAAGCTGCAGCCAACTTGAATGTCGATAGTAGAAATGAGCTAGTATAATTGCTAAAGGTGAATCAGTCGTATGTTCTACTCGTGAATTGTCTTTTCTATCTCCGTGCACACATGAAGAAGCTCATACCAGAACGATGCTTCATGTTTGTGATGCTTTAAAAATTGCAAAACGAAAAATATTGATCAGAACTATAGATACGGACCTGGTAGAACAATAAACCTGCACCTGGTACAATAAATAATACCTGGTAATAGGTATAATACCTGGTTGCAATAAATTTGTGGCTTTGGTGACATGCATTGACCCATTGTCTTGATGAAACATGCTAATGGGACGATAATTCAAAACTAACCTAGGTGAAACATGCAGTCTTTTCCATCTAAATATCCCAAAATGGTAACAAATTTTTCTGCTGTGTGCTTTGGTACAATGTAGAGGATAGTCACCTCTTAAAAAAATGCTAAAAAAGTCTGTTCTCATAAATTCTGTCCACATAATTACAAATGTTCCACCTTGAAGCTAGAGTTTTGAGGGGAAAACTGGATTCTTTAAAACCTTATTTTTTAATATTCGGTTACACCGAACATATTTAGAAAAAAAAACTGGTTAAGTTTTGACTGGTTTTAAGAAACCGTTTTTTTTTTCCTTAAGAAAATGCAAACCACTGCAGTATAAAGACGAAACTTTCATGATGGCATGGAGTGAATTTCTGTTGAAGGGACAGACTTTTTTTGCTTTTTTAAGAGGAGACTATTTCTGCATTGTACCAAAGTACACAGCAGAACAATTTGTCACCATTTTGGTATTTTTAGGTTGGAAAGACTGCATGTTTCACCAAGACAATGAGTCAATGCATGTCCCCAAATCCACAAATTTATAGCAAAACTTTAAGGGGATGGACTGGTAGGCATTCAAATAAAGGTATTAGATCAAATAAAGATGTTAACCTGTTAAGTTGAAGCAACTGGCAGTAATATTTCACCAAAAATGGCTATATTGACTGTTTAGTATAAATTGAACCAGGTGTGTAACAAAATCTTTTAAATTCAATGAAAAATCATGTGTTTTTATTTTATCATATCAAAGAGAAATACAATATTCAAGCAATAAAAATGCAAAATCAGGCCAGTAAACATGCATTAAATTTATTTTCCCCACATTTTTTAAATAGATTTTCTTGTAATTTTCACTAATAATTAAGGTGACCAGACGTACTGCATTTTGCTGTACAGTACTGTTTTTGGGGCTTTTATTCTGCCTGTTTCAAAGAGTTCTTAAATATGTAAAAAGTCGTGTTTTGGGGATCTTTTCTGCGAAATGTCCTGCATATTTGCGTAATGATTAAAATTTCTTTATTAGAGCCATAAGCAGGCCATTTTCTTTGTTGACAAATCTTAACCAAACCAGAATAAAGCAAGTGAACTACAACCTGATATATTTTCGATTCAATCAATCAGTAGTTCCTCATAAATGGCAGGCAAGAGCTTTGTTGCATTATAAAGTTATTAAAAAATTAGTTTAAATATTTATTGTTTTGAACTGGAGGCGATTACAAGACTGAAACGACAATACTATAAAATGAACGCGATACTAGGAAGTAATCTTTTTTTATTTTGTTTCTTTAACAATGTACTGTATATGAAATATGAAGTGGCAACATATAAGTACATAACTAAGTACATAATTGTTTGAAAATGTGTTCAGATAAAAAATATATGTATAGGATTTTTTTCAGAAGTGAAAAGGTTAATAGATGGTGATAATGGGCATGTTTGAGGTCTAGAGGGGAAACAAAAATGCTGAATGAAAATGAATCTTTTTTCGGGCCTCGATTGGTGAATCAATATCACTTGATGCAATGATCAAAAAAAGAAAAATGAAAGTTGAAGGATATATGTCACCTGAAACAAGCTAATTGTAGGATTCTAAAATTATGATTTAGGTATGTTTAATTTTGTAGGCAAACTTTTTAGCATAAGTTATGACCTTTTAAAAAAATAAATTTAAAAACTAGCAGATGATAAATAACAACTATACATAGGAGGCAGAAGATAATAGGTATATTAAACATGAGTGACAACAGTTCTAGTGGTATTGTATCATTCTTAGTCCTTCTGGAATTACATTTATTTCAGTGATAATTCGATCTAATTATTTCAATTTAACATAACTGTTAATATTGTAAATATTGTTTACTGTGTAAGTTCTTTCATTTAGGTACAACATCTAGTATTTATTGACTTTGAGGAAATATCTATTGCAAATTGAATCTATCATTTTAAAGCTCTAAAATATTTGTTTCTGACGCTGAGACAAACTAAGTGCAACTTTAAAAAATTAGTGGCAGCACTTAAAATTTTTTGTTTGTTCCTTTCGTCATAGTTAAATAGAGCTTAAAAATAGGCGAATACTGTTTAATCAAAGAATTAATGAAAAAATAATCTCTTTTCTTGAATGCCACAACATTCTCCTCAAGGTGTTAACGCTAAGGATTTTTGAAATCGTCATCAATCATTCCCCCCTTTCTACTCTTATAACACTTTTGCTATATGTGTGTAATCCAAAACTAATATAAGGATATAAGGAGGTTTGGTATATATTTCCATTCTGGGTCTTGCACACAGGTGAATTGCTAATATATAAAATTGCCAAACATTTGAGCATTTGTTTGACTAAAATGAAAAACTTTTGATCATTTCAATTTATTATTTTATAGTCTTAAAATGTTTTATTTATCTTACAGAAATTTGAAATCTAACAAGTTGTCAGAAATACCTAAACTGTATGGGTGTCGAGAGCTACGGCTAATGTAAGTAATGTTTGCTTTTTCCTTTTCTAAGCATAGACAACTATAACATTTAAACAAGTTGTCTATTGTGTACCAAAGTTTAAAATTATATAAACATGTTACCGTAAAATTCTGGAGAATGAAGGATATTATAGAACTGGCATTACTTAATTTAATTATACAGATTTTTTTTAAAAGGTTGTATAAAAAATTTTGATAAAATGAATTATATATGTAAAAAAATATAATCCAAAATCTAAAGAGACTGCAAAATATATCTTATAATTATAATCAAGAAAAAATGTTCGATTATTTAAGAAAAATACTATATTTTGCTAATATGTAAAATCTAACTAAAATTATATTTATAAAATTAAAGACAATGTTTGTTGTATTGTAACTTCTCTCCGCATTCTCAAGTAAGTATACATTTTAGACAACTTATAACTTCACCTGTATGAACTAGATGGCATCACTATCAATTTAATTTCTTACATTGCTACGCAATGGGTTGTTTGCAATGGTTCAAGATTCATCCCAATTAGCTAATAATAAAAAATAACGAATAAACAGTGAGAATAACTTCATATCTCAACTAAAATTTTGTTTTTAGTGAATTTTGGAGATGTATCAGTTTTATTCAAAACAAAGTTAAATTTTAGTTAAGAAATGAGATTTTTCTATGTTTGTACAATTAAGCGAATGTACACATAAACTAATATACACTACATTGTTTAAACGATGCAAGGCAGAAAAACAGAAAAGTACAATGCAACCAAAGATTTTAAAACCTTGAATAGACTGCATTCATACACCTAAAAGGAAACTAACATAACTCCCATGTCACATCTGTTACTACGATGATATCTTTTTTAGTTTCAGCAAGCTCTAGAACGAATTTAGTTCAAAAAATGTTCTTAAAGGATTTTTTATATTTCAAATCTTTTAATTATTTATATATTATTAAAAATTTAGATATTTTAAGAAATACTTTATAATATTTGTCAAAATTTTCTGCCTTTGTTCAGCTCTATTCCTGCATTCTTTAGGGACTATTTTTAATTTCTGCTAAACGGCAAAAATTTTTAGACTGGTGCACATTAAGTGTGATTATGGTTCAATGTCCCAACATCATGTGCAATGCACATCATGTGCCCTCATGTAGCTCTAGTGCGACGATAATTCAAACGAAACTATATTCAGCAGACACAAAATGCAGTCAATTGAAACCAAACATTTTGAGAACAATATGACATTTTGGCGTTTGTCCAGAACAGTTAGACGCCCCTCCTAAAATGGGGTCTCCCCTCCCCCTTTTCGCAGTGGAAGCTATTCATTCGGTGATGGAACAAAAATATGAAGGGTATATAAACATGTGTTCTTTGGACAGAAAAACTTATTGATTAGCAATGTCGGGGGCCCTTGGATCCAAAAGGGTTGCCTCTTCCCTTTTATTTTCTAGGTAAAGTTGCTATGCCTTTGACAATGGAACAAATAGTGTGGAATTTGTGTGTGTGTGTGTGTATTTCAAAGAAAAAGGTGCATATTTTTTGTAGCTAGGGGGTCAAGGGGAAATGTCACTGAAAAATGTTTAAGTTAATGTCACACAAAAGATGTTAATTTTATACCTCTGAGAAAAGAGGTGCAAAAAATAAATTAATTTTTGGATCATTATACCCAATTTTTTGGCATTTGATTATCCTTAATAGCTTTAGAAAATGCATTAATGAATAGGGTTAGACCATAAACAGATGTAGACTAATTCGAAGATGCATTAAACATGAAAATGTGTCAGTCGATAGAACCTATAGAGCTATTTATCTCGAGTATACGCAATAGCAAGGGTTCGAACTTAAAATAAATTTCATCTGAAATTACATGTCGCTTCCAGTTTAGTGATTTACGAATAATAAGTAACTATCTTTCATGTGAGTTAAAGTTGTTAAAGTCTCCGGTATCTACCATACGTTTATTTTAATAGGGATTTGAAATTCGGCTTTCGTGACCAGATTCAGACAATAACATTTTGCGAACTAAATAAGTAAAGATTGTGCTTATCTATTTTTAAAGTCAGATTTACGATGGAACTAAAGACAGTGCACTTTTTCATTTGGTAGCTTGGTATAAAAGTACTAAGCGGTAATCTTACAGTTTTGTACAATTGATCTTAGATAGCTTTAAAGAGTGCCGGTTGCTATCCCGCCCTGTATTGGACTAGTATCAGAGACAAGCCTCTCAAAGGTCTGTGTGACAGTCGTAAAACAAGTGAAAACATTGAAAAGGCCCTCTGAGGTATCAGGATAGCTTTTTACGGCAACAGCTTCAACCTCTTGAAAAATAAAGTTTTGTGTCTCCACCAAACTAAAACAGCTGTACTTTAAGTCTGGTTGTTATTCCAGGCATGTAATAACATAGAGTGCAATTTTGGGACTGGTAGCAAGATTAGTCTCATGCAGGGCATTGTTCAAAGGGCAGCTGTTCCTTAGCCCTAATATGACCGGCAGAGAGTTGAACTCTTTCTAAATTTAAGTAGATTTAATTTCAGAGGCACAAAAGTAAATTGGGAAACCATCTTCCAAAATGTAAGAGTGATAATGATAAAAGTAACATAGGTAGTTCATAGAGTACTGGCATCTGCTCCCCAATATCTTCCTGCAATATAATTAAGAATACTGAAGCGTTTTCGTACTTATGTTACAAGGTGTTCCATATGCCGGTTGCAGGTGAACTCTTGATCAATAATGAATCCTAGATGCTTAGGAATTTTTTTCATACAAGAGTGATTGCCAATGAGAATTAACTTATACTTATCATTATTTGTGGTAAACTGAGTCGCAATTGATTTTCCAGGGTTGAAAGATATCTTGTGTTCTAATGCATACCCCTTATAAGTCACTAAAGGGTTGTTAAGTAGACTTTCAATATCATGAACATTTGTTAAGTTTGTGCACCTAGAAGTGGGTAAAAATGATTTGCAGACATGACTCTTAGTTAAATTCTGTTTATTATCATGCGGAAGCTGTATTTATAAACTTTACAAACTGTTGCCAGATGCACGTCAGTAACTATAGCATAAAAATACATATCGATATAAACATAAATCACAATCGATTCACAACATACTCCCACCTTTTGTCTGATGAACCAGACAAAACCTACTTAAAAGATATACAAAAGTATTTAATATTCACAACTAAACTAAATTTCCAAAATAGCACCAATCTTTTAAGATTAGAAATTCCTTAATTATTATATAAAGTCTCGGTAAATTTTAAACTATATTAACAATTTCCGTAGCTAAGGAACAAAAAACTTGAACAGCAAAAAGTCTTAATCATTACAAAGTCTCATTGGCCTCTTCACTTGCCGTCCACTGCGTGTGGTCTGAATCTGAGGTTCTAGGGATGTTGGTGACTCAGAAAAACCTTTCGTTGGCCCCTTCACTGGCCGTCCACTTGTTGTCTGAGCCTGAGGTTCAATGGTTGTCGACAACTCAGAAAAACCTCCGGTTGCTCCTGGCAGTCGTTCAGACCGGATCTCTAAAGGGTACAACCGCTGAAGTGGTCTAACTATGCTAGAATTGGCCAATTTCAGTCGAGCCACCCGCTGTCCGCCATCTTTACCGGAGAACAGTTGCATTACACGAGCCAACGGCCAATCAATCCTCTTTGAGTTTTCAGACCCCACAAGCACAATGTCTCCCTCTAAAATATCAGATCTTTTAGCTTCTGGGTTCTTAACAAGCTCTGAAAGGTACTCCTTTTGGAACCTCTTCCGGAAACACTCTCTAACTTTCTGAACATATCGCAGTCTTTTCCGAAGATGATTTCCATCTAGTATATCCAGGTCTACGGTGTCAGAGTTTACCGGTGAGCCAACTTCTCGCAGAAAATGAGCAGGTGTTAACGGCTGTGGCTCATCTGGATCCTCCGACAAATACGTCAACGGTCTTTGATTTATCGTACTCTCGCAGTCAACTAACAAAGTGAGCATCTCCTCGTAACTAAGGCAAGCTCTTCCGAGACTTCTTTTCAGAAGGTCCTTGAGAACACGTATCATCCGTTCCCACCATCCACCGTACCAAGGCGCGCTTGGAGGACTAAAGTTCCATTTTATCTTCTTCACTGCACTCTCTGCTTGAATAGTATCCCAGTCTAGCCTCTGAAGTGCCTTTGAGGTACCAGAAAAATTCGTGCCATTATCCGTGTAGATTACCGAAATTCTACCTCTACGTGCAATAAATCTACGCAGAGCTTGAATAAACGCATCGGTGGACAGCGATGTTATCAACTCAAGATGTACCCCGCGATAGACTCCACAAGTAAATAGGACAATCCAAGCCTTCATACCTCCCCGCAAAAAAATAGGACCTGCCAGATCAGCTCCTGTGACCTGAAAAGCAGCAACTCTCTGGATGCGGTCAGCAGGTAGTGGAGCTGTTTCAGTTGTCGCGGCCTTTGTCGAATGACGTTTGCAAGGTATGCACCTGGACAGCACCTCGCGAATAATTCTTCGGCCTCTAGGAATCCAAAATCTTTCACGTAGTTGGCTTAGGGTCGTCTGTACACCAGCATGATTTTGGCTCCTGTGGGTGTACTCTATTAGACGCCTTGTTATTTCATGATCAGGCAGGACCGTAGGAGATTGAAATTCAGCATCATCTTCTCCGTAAATGAGTCGCGTTTGTATCTTCCATAGGCCATCGACCACGAAGAATTTCATAGATCTTTCATATTTTTCTTTTCCTTCTACTGACCACTCATTTTGAATCATCTTTACTATAGCGGTTTCAGCCCTTCCAAATTCCTCACTTGTCAAGGTAGCTCTGATCTTTTCTTGACCTTTCCTGGAATTTTGACAAAACCTGAATATCCATGCAACCATGCGTACTATCATAGGGTAACTGGAGAAATACAAAAATCTGCTACTTAATATTTCTTTCTGTAAACTTGACGCGCTTACTATAACCTTTCTGCGTTCTAGCAGCGCTTCCCCAGGACAAACCAACTGTGATGCTGGCCAAGACGTTTCTGGTTCTTGCAGCCACGAAGGACCCTCCCACCATCTCTTCTCATAAAGATCATGCCAAGTGTACGAACGCGATGGTAGATCTGCAGGATTAAGGTCGCCAGGAACATGCCTCCAGCTGTCGGTATCGGTCAGAACTCTAATCTCTTTTACTCTATTTCCAACAAAGGTGTTCCAGGGCTCCTTATTCTTTATCCATGCCAGAACCACCATAGAGTCAGTCCAGAAGAAGGTCTTCAAAGGCAAATTTAGCGCTTCCATCGTAGATTTATGTAAACGTGCAGCTATTGCAGCTCCAAGTAACTCCATTCTTGGAATAGTAGGTCGGTTCATTGGCGCAACTCTTGATTTCGCTGAAACTAAACTTATGAAAGCCCTATCCTGTTCTTTACAGCGTAGAATTATACAACATGCATACGCCACGGCTGAAGCATCGGAAAAAACATGCAAAGAAGCTTCGGCAACTTCACCACGGAACATTCTTCTTGGGATAGTGCACAGCTTTATCATATCCATATGTTTTGCCCACCTATTAAATTCCACTTGAAGCTCTTTCGGAAGGGGGTCGTCCCAACCTATATCCTTTCTCCAAGCTTCCTGTAAAATTAATTTGGGGAACAGCATGGCAGGACAGGAGAATCCTATAGGATCATAAACACTGTTCACTATTGACAGCAAACTTCTCTTCGTTGCTTTTGGATCAATCACCACTTTAGGCAAAGCGCAAGCCAACTCATCAGCATTATTCCATCTCAAGCCCAGTACAAACTGGTCACCCATAGCATCTGTGGGTGTAGTAGTCCAACATCGAAGGTCAAAGCAGCCAGCCTCCATTACTTCTCTCGCCTGACTCTGCAGCTATTGCAGCTCCAAGTAACTCCATTCTTGGAATAGTAGGTCGGTTCATTGGCGCAACTCTTGATTTCGCTGAAACTAAACTTATGAAAGCCCTATCCTGTTCTTTACAGCGTAGAATTATACAACATGCATACGCCACGGCTGAAGCATCGGAAAAAACATGCAAAGAAGCTTCGGCAACTTCACCACGGAACATTCTTCTTGGGATAGTGCACAGCTTTATCATATCCATATGTTTTGCCCACCTATTAAATTCCACTTGAAGCTCTTTCGGAAGGGGGTCGTCCCAACCTATATCCTTTCTCCAAGCTTCCTGTAAAATTAATTTGGGGAACAGCATGGCAGGACAGGAGAATCCTATAGGATCATAAACACTGTTCACTATTGACAGCAAACTTCTCTTCGTTGCTTTTGGATCAATCACCACTTTAGGCAAAGCGCAAGCCAACTCATCAGCATTATTCCATCTCAAGCCCAGTACAAACTGGTCACCCATAGCATCTGTGGGTGTAGTAGTCCAACATCGAAGGTCAAAGCAGCCAGCCTCCATTACTTCTCTCGCCTGACTCTGTAGCACTTTAAATTCTTCTTCGTTTTCGACGCTTGTGATCAAATTATCCACATAGAACCCTTCTTTTAACTTTCCCATTGTAAATGCCATGTCCTCTCTCTGAAACCTCTCTAGTCCAAGGTGATGAGATATCGTTGCATTCAATAGGAAGGGAGATGACGTGACACCAAAAACTACACGGCAATGCCTGTACTCTCTAACACGCTTGTACTCCTCATCCTTCCACCACAGAAACCTCAACACATCTCTGTCCTCTGGACGTACACTCAGCTGCAGAAAGGCTTGCTTGATATCAGCTGTAACTCCCTTAGCACCCAGTCGAAATCTATTAAGCAAGGGGGGGATTTCCTCTGTCAAACTAGGACCTGTGCTTAGACATTCGTTTAAGGAAGCACATCCAGCTGTCTTCAGTGAGGCATCAAACACGGGGCGGATCTTGGTCGTCGCACTCGACAATTTGATCACTGGTCTGTGAGGTAAATAGTATACTGGAGGAGTCGCTCCTGAAAATTCTACCTCTTCTATGATACCCTCACTCTTCCACTGCAGAAAAACTTCGTGATATGCCTTTAAAATATCTTCCCGAGCCAAGCATTTTGTGATTGCTCTTAATCTGGATTCAGCAATTTCACGATTATTATAAAGAGGGGGATGTCCAACCAACCACGGTAACGCCACTTCATAATCGTTGTTCTTTGTTGACCGTTAAAGTTTCTCGAAAATGAACCAAAGTTTCTTCATTTATTACCTTCTTTGTCTTATCTTTAGATGGATCAGTTATACCTAAAGTCTCTAGGTCCCACATCTTCTGCACATCAACATTTTGCAAAGTGAGAGCAATCATATTGAAGACTTCTTTCTTCTTTCCTAGACCTAAAATTGTCCATCCGAGTAAAGTCTCAACAGCCGAAACTCCAGATTGGAAAACTTCAACTCTGCCAGTCAAAATTCTTCCCAGCACATCGGCCCCAATGAGAACTCTTATGGGCGGCACATCTTTTCCAACATCTGTTAAATGTATTCCCCTGGAAGAAAGCTCGGAAAGCAAGTCCATGTCCCGCATCCTAGGAAGAGACGTACAAATCTTTCGCTGATCCAGGAAGGAAATTGACGTGGTAAACTTGCTGTCTAAGCCCTCCACGGTGACTTTGTATACCTTGTGTTCCGTGGCAGGGGTTGTACCACCTCCGAATAATCCTTGCGATAAGATCTCTGTTCCCGTCGGTGTAAGACCCTAGCTCTTCAGCCAGACCCTTCTCAAGGTATGATCGATGTGAACCGTCATCCAAAAGCGCCCTTGCACTTATCTTCTTTCCTTTGTGCCGTAGTCTGATCATGACTGTCTTTAAATATATCTCACGTTGCAAAGGCTGAGCCGAAAACATTGTTGTGGTTTCCCTTCTTTCTTTTCATCTTTGCGTGTAGATTCACCAGTCTTCTTGATCAAGTCAGGACATAGCAGAACATAATGTCTCTGGTTGCATATCAGACATCGGATGTTACCTCGACAATTACGAGAAAAATGGCCGATTTTGAGACATGTTAGACAGCCCTTTTTCTTGGTGACTGCAGCTTTTTTATCCTTCATCGACATTTGTGCAGCTTTCCAACAATCCTGGCTATTGTGTCGCTTATCACAGAAGAGGCAATTTGGGGTAAATACTGTATTGGCAGACGACAGGAGTGACGACGCTGAAGGCACATCCATAGGAAACATTTCTTTGGTTTGCTTTTTTTCTTTAGAGAATCCAGACTCTGCCAAAGAAGATGCTCTTCTCCTTCAACCTCATGGCCAAGAAAAGTCATCATGTTATTCAACATTTTTTCCTTCGTTATGGCATGGGGATCTTCAACGTCAGTCTTGTTGTTTAGCCTATATCTGTCCCAGGCCTTCAAAATTTCTGTAGGTAAGCACGACTCCACCACCGGATACAGCATCGCCGCGTAATTCTGTGTTGTAACACCCAATGTTTCAAGTGCTCGCAGGTATGAACCAAGCCTATCGTACAACTCTGAAAGTCTAATATTTGATCGACTGTTCACCAAGGCCAACAGATCCCGTATATACACCTCTATGAGCAAGTCGCTTCTTCCGAATCTTGATTTCAGGTGCTCTATAACCTTTTCATAATTGGCCTTTGACGGCGGATAGCTTTCTACAATATCACGGGCCTTTGTCTTTGGCTACAAGGAAGAAATCAAGTACTGGAACTTATCCTCTTCTCTCAAATCCACATCCTCGTGAACACGACCAAACTGACCCCAAAAGGCTACCCATGTCCTAGGAATCAACTCAAATAATGTCGCGGACGCCATGTTAAGTTTGTGCACCTAGAAGTGGGTAAAAATGATTTGCAGACATGACTCTTAGTTAAATTCTGTTTATTATCATGCGGAAGCTGTATTTATAAACTTTACAAACTGTTGCCAGATGCACGTCAGTAACTATAGCATAAAATACATATCGATATAAACATAAATCACAATCGATTCACAACAACATTAGACCCCAAACTCCATAAGACAATATCATCAGCAAAAATTCTGATATCGACATATTTTGTTATGCATTTTTAAATACTGGCTAAAAAGAGGGAAAAGAGTCTGGGGCTGGGGACTGAACCCGGGGCACATCCTGGCTGAGTTGGAAAGGGTAGGAGAGAAGGTATTGTTGTATTTAAAACAGCTAATAGTTCTGCGACTCAGAAAGCCAGCAATCCAGGCTGCAGCATTTCCTCTAATATTGAAAACATTGTATAGTTTAATCAGTAGTTTATCTTTCCAAAAAAAAATTTAGAATGTCTTAGAAAAGTCAAAAAGGTCTGTTACAGTATGGTGGATTTGTTTGAGGTTATGTGCATCCTTGACCTTTTGGAAGAAATATAAGACTTTGTTAATAGTAATGTGTCCTTTTCTGAATCCATATTGTTCAGATGGTAGCAAGCCATTAAGATCTAGAAAGAATTGTAGTCTTGTTAAAAACATTTAGTCCAAACCTATTTTATTAGTGTAGTTTTCTCTGGATTAACGTAAAAACCTAAACTAGTTTAATTCAAAATCTTTTACCAAATAGATTTGTATGCAAAAAAATACACAATTTCATGGAATATTCTTCATTATATTTAAAAAGCATGATATTGTTAATTTCAGTGACTTGAGTTACAACTTTATACATTCAATTCAAGATTATGCATTTTCTGATGAAAGAAATCTTATAGACCTTTTTTTGAGTCACAACTCCATATCAGCAATTTCAAAGGACAGCTTTCAAGGATTATACAGCCTACAAGTTTTGTAAGTGTAAACCAAATCACTTAGTAATGTTTTTGAAAAAAAAATATGTTAACACTTAATAGGTTAGTTTGTACCGAAAGATGACTTCATTTTTTTAAGTTGGACATGTGGTGAAACTTGCTTTAATTCCAAGTTTGAATTATACTTAGTTCCAATCAAATTAAAACCTACACATAAAATAATTGTATAATTAAAATAGTAAAGCAAAATCTTAATATTGGTGTATAAATAGTGATTAAGTTCAGGATATTTCTCTTGTTTTTTAAACTTGAGACCACAATTATAATATCTTCTTTTTAATAACTTCTGATTTGCTTGCTTGATTTGTGTTAAATAATGTTTTTTCACTTGTTTTTTCAGGGATTTAGAAAGCAACTGTATTGAAGACATTCATGTAGATGCCTTTACTCATTTCAAAGAACTAAGAGATTTGTATGGTTTTCGACAACTAATTCTAAAGTTTTGTATTATATGTTTTTATGCTTTAGGTTTTTGTATATTATTTCAGTACTTAGCTATATTTTTGTATGTACCTACTCATTCAGTTTTACAAATATAGCAATTTGTAATATAACAGTTATAAAAACATTAAGCTGAGTTTCATTTTATTTCGTAAAGTATAAAAAACAATCCCAAAGCAATTAATTTATATTGATAGTTACATTTTAAATGATCTAACATTAACTCTGTGTTAGTCGTGCTCATGAAGCATGTTTAATAAAAAAAATATTGTCTGAAACCAAATTCTAGAATATATATGAATTCCCCTGTATTAAACTTTATTTTAGGAATCTTGGAGCAAACAAATTTCGAAAACTTCCAACTAAGGGCCTTAAGAGCCTTAGGGAACTGAAAACTTTCAATAATAAACACCTTAAGGAATTTCCGCCTGTAAACACATTTCCTCGTATAAGCACACTTGCTTTAAGTTATGCCTACCATTGCTGCGCCTTCCTAGCGTCTTCTGGGCAGAAGTCCTCAGGGGCCAAATCTTCACTCAAAGAGAGCATTGTCTGGCTTTCGAAAGAAGATGTTGATATCAAAGCGTGGACTGCTAATGTCACTGACATTTGGCCCGAAACACCAGGTACTAGCATTTAATTACTCCGAAATTTTAAATAATATAAATTATTTAAAATATCCATTTGTGGACATAAAGTTTAATTTAAAATAGATTACTCTTAAAAATGTCAATTCTCAATTAAAATGAATAGTTATATATTTTATAGTAATTATCAATAATATTTTTGGATGTTGAGGGTTTTTTTTATAAGTTCAATTATAAAGGTTATAAGTTATGTTTAAGTTCAATTATATACTTTCAAATGTTAATTTTAAAAACATCCCTGCATTTTATAATATATAAAGTTTTCTTAAATAAGAATTTTTTTCAAAACACCTAAAAAATTCGTTATTGTCTGGGGAAATTGTAAGAGTATAAATACTACTTTACTTTATCACTTGTATGCTGATTACAATATAAAGAAAAGTTAAGTATACTTAGGTAAGTGTTCTTAATATTATTTATTTAGTTAATAACTACTACAATGAAGAACAGTACAAAATATTTCAGGAGTGAGTAAGTTTAGGTATATTGAAATTTCATAGAAGTTTTTATTTTAGTTGCACAATTAACAAAAGTCTACAAAAGCAGACATGCATGGATATAGCATTAAAAAAGGGGCTTGAAATCAACTGATTCATAATTAACAAATAACCAACCAAATTTTATTTTACAATAAATATAACGTTAAATATTGCAGCATACCTTATGTGCTTGAATAATTGATTATAAATTTAAAAAAAAAACAATTATTTAGACATATTCATGTATTGTTTACACAGCTCAAAACAGTTAAGGGAGCACTTTGTATACATTTGTTTTCTTTTCATTCCCAACTTTTTATTCTAAAAACATAAATGTTGTGAAATAGATTCATTATGTATCCAGAATAAAGTAGTAAAAAACAGGGGGATCTTAATTTGTTAAACTAAAATTTAATGAAAAAACTTTTGAATAAATTATAACAATAATTTTTTAAAAACTTTATTTGTTAAGAATAGTTAAAATCAATTTTTAAGCATCTGAAAATGCAATCATAAAGAATTTAGGGTTAATTTATTTGCTAAAATTGTTTTAGAGTGAAATTTATTTTACCATGTTTTTTCATATTTTTTGTTTAATTAAAACATGCATTATTTAATTCTTCAAAAGACGCGATTCTTCCATCTAATGATGCAAAAGGAAAATATATTATTGCTGATTATTCCTTCTAAAGCTGATGATTCCCAATGGAATCATTGGACTGAAAGGGTTTAAACCATAAGTTTCCCTAATTGTTTTGAGCAATGTAATTAGAGGTCAACTATTTTTAATTATGCATGCACTATTGCTCTTAGTTTAAAATTTGAATAAGTAATTTTTCTTAGCAACACATTATTACTTATATCAAAAATAAAAAAAGGAAGTTTTGTTGTAAACTAAGAAATTTAAATTTTATTTTACTAACTTTATTACCTACTAAAAAAATAAAAAATGGTACAAATAAGTTGTCTCTATGTTTTATAATACAAAGCACACCTTACCGAGAGAAAGGTGACGCTGCTCCTATTGAGTTAATATTTACAAGACATAAGCGTTATTTTTCTGCATATTGTGTGATATTAGTTATAATGTGGTGAAGCTATGCATTTGAGTTCTCTTGAATATGTTCAATTAAAAGTAGAATGTGTATTTAAGGTACAAAATGCCTACTACTATTTTGCATGCCAGATTTTGAAAAAAATTCTATTTCTTCAAGCTATTACACCTTCTTTATACAATTATTCTTATTTTTAATCAACAGGAAATTTTTCCACCAAATTTGAAGAAATAGCTAACCAGCTATGGAAAACATTTGGTAAAGATTATATTATTCCTGATAACCTTGCTTCATATACAGAGGAATACTATGAAGATGAAACTAAAAAACTAGTGTCTCTTCAACATGAAGATAATCTTTTCGCAAAGTTCGCCCTCACATGTTTGCCAGAACCAGGTCTAAATTCATGAAATTTTGCTATTTTGTTACATATAAATAAATTATATTACTAATTTTTTCTTTTTTTTTAAGAAAAATGTATCGCACTATCCTTAATTTTATTTCCAAACAACTTTTGTACATCAGAATTTAACTTTTGTACTTTGCTATCTTCTATGTTAACTTGCATCCTAACTCTTATTTCATTCAGTATGATAGTATAACCATTCTAATCACACCTAATCTTATTTACAATCTTATCTGTGTATATTTGCAACTGGACATTAAATGCAGGGCCGTGTGGTGCTATGATGCAGAGAGGCGACCGCATCAGGCGGCACTTAAATATATGGGCGGCAAATTTTGGCGCTTAACCCTGAGTAAATTCTACTTCGTTTTAATTGTTGAAATGCTTTAAAGAAAAGACAACTTCGCATGTACTAAAGGAGCAGCAATTCTGATGAACGGTCCGAAATGTCGGATTCTGTCGGCGCCCATATACACCAATTGTGTGTATTTGAAGCCTATGTTTACACTTCATTTTTTGTCTCTTGTTTTTCTCCTCACAAAAATTCTGTTCCACTGGGGGATCATCAGTAGTGGAGGTGACTAGGTTATTGTCCTATGGAGGGGGATCTTTATCTCCCACACAGTATAGACAGTCTTCAGGGAATATGTGCAAACAGCTTGGCAAGGACGCAAGGAGAAAGTATTGGGGAGGTTCAAAGACTCAAGTTTATTGGAGAGGGGGCGGTAAAAAGGTTGAGAAAAATTTTAATACTAAAAAATGGGCGTTGTCAAAACAATTTTTATTTTTGGCGTATGGACACAAGTGGACAGAAATTTTTCCAGTTTTGGGTGAAAACATAGATTTAGTATAAAAGCTATAAAAAAAAATCAAGGGCGGCATTTTAAAAACTTGCATCATATGAAAAAAATTTACCACAGGGTCCTGATTAAATGCTTTTACATACTTGGTGTTTAGGGGTCAATATTAGAAAATTAGTGAATTTGAGTCCTGACTAATTTTTTAATATTATATTTAAAAAATTGTATCAAACTATTTTTTTACTTAGTAACAACTTTTTTGCTTTAAATCTTAATAAAATTATCTCATTTTATGTTTATTGTAAAGATTTAAGTTTTCAAAATACAGATCTGTTATTTGTCACAACTAGCAATGTATATTTTGCTAAAATATCTCATTTGTTTCATATTGTCATACCAAGTATACTTTAGAATGAAAATTACTTTTTTAAATGCCTTTTATCAATATTATGTGTCTTTTTTTTTAATAAAAATTTGCTCAAAATGTGCAATAAGACACAAACTATGCATATCACAAGTTTACATGTCAGATTGGTAACATTACCTTCTGAAACGAGTTCCTGAAAAGTCATTTCCGAAAGAGAACTATGTCATTGAATTTTCCCCCGTAGACTGTTTATAAAGTTCCATGCTGCAACTTCACAAATTTCCATTTGGAAAAACGGGTAATTTTTTAAAAACATGACTTTTTTAGTAGCTCATGCCTGTAAAGCACCCTATAATAATTGAAATATATAATGTTTTTATTTAATTTCAAATGATAGTTTTCGTCAATGTAAAGAAGCCAACAGGGTTTACAGTTTGACAATACAAGAAATAAATGAAAAAAGCAATTTTCTTATAAATTAATCAGATCGGTTACGTTTAGAAAGGTCTTTTTGTTACCAGAATACAATTCCTTGACCGATTTTTCATAGACGTGTGTTTAAGAGGTTATAGCATAATTTTTTACTAGAATTTGATTTGGTTTAGTTTGAATTATCGTCGCCCTAGAGCTACACGAAGGCTATTAGCGACGGGCGTCGTATGACCATTTATAATTAATTATCGTTGACCATTATAATTAAAGCTCTAATTTATTGTGGCTTTAAAATAAGAACCAATAACCAAAATAATTTAAATTTTGAAAGGAACACAAAGAGGTGACACATTTTTTTTTAGTTATCAAGGCAATTAATTCCGAAGTTAGTAATGGTGCTATGGAGCAATGGAGTAAGGCCAAAAATTCACCATTTGATATAGGTGCGCCAGTCAAAGTTGTAGCCTGACCAGATTAACAAATTGTTTATTTTTATACATTACTTTAGTATTTTATTTCTAGATTGTTTAGTTTCAAACAAAATTTCATCACAATGCAATAAGTGTTCCTTTAGATTTACACATCATTCTGACCAGAGGTTCTCATTTTGCAGCTTTGAATTATAACGAATCTGTACAGCTAGCACCCTTCATTTTGTTCAATTAAATAGACAAATAGGGGAAAGTAGAGAAAACCAGGAAGTCTAGTGTAAATGGGGTATACTTCTAGTCTATGTAGGATTGCTTGGATAACAGAAAGACTGTCTTTTGTTGCTGTAAACAAACTTGAGCAGTTTTTGTTAAAGTATTTTTACCCTACTAATGGTCCGGGAAAATTGACTTGTTTTTACAAAAAAATACAAATAAAAAAAGTCAAACGGGTGTTTAAAAATATGATTGCATTAGGATATTTGCGTGCTTAATTTTGAAACGTTTCTTTGCAGTAAAAAAAATGATTTCTGAAAGCCCTTTGGATTCTGGTTTTACCACACTGCCTAATTATTCTTTTCATACTGCCCTCACTTACATAATATTATTTTATTTCAGGTCCATTCATGCCGTGTGAAGACCTGTTCGGGTGGTGGAGCTTGCGATGTGGGGTCTGGCTGGTGTTTCTACTTGCCTTGCTCGGCAACGGGGTTGTTGTCATAGTTTTGATAATTTCCAGAAGCAAAATGGACGTGCCACGTTTTCTTGTTTGCAATTTAGCAGCAGCAGATTTTTTCATGGTAATATAATTTATGTATGCAATAAATTCTTAAACTTTGATCAGAAAAATATATCAATCTCAGAAACATCAATAACTAAAAAAAATTCTATTTTAGAAGAAAATTTAGTACCCCTAACTACTGGTATATAAGTAATTTAAGTGGATATTGGTTGAAGTTTTATTCTTAAAGTATTTGGTGAAGAAAAATATCTATGTGAAATATGTGCCATAACACTTGTTACAAGTCATTAAAAACAAGTTACATAGTTTAGTTCAAAGTACTAGTTTTTTAAAAAAAATGTGAAAAAGTGTAAAAATTGCATAATGTGTCATTATTTTTCAACCCCAATACCTTCACTGATGCAGTTACAGCTTTCTATTGAAATAAAATGAAAGCATTGTGTTCAATGTTTTACTGTATAACTCTACATTTTGCTAATTAAAATTCTTGAAAATAAGTTATCTAAACACTAGTTTATAAAGATTTGTCCTAATGAGAAGGCCAAAGGTGTTCAAATATTCCATATTTGTATAAGAGTAAAATTCCTTACTATCTTTAGTTTGAGCAATGTCTTTGAAGGAGCGTCAAAATGTTTTATTAGATTCTAAATCAATTATTGGTGAAAGCAAAAAAACTTATGCTTCCAATCTGGAACATGTGTTTAGGCCTGGAATGTCAGATAATTAAATTTTATTCTATTCATGTAAATAAGTTTATGGTTCGTTTATAAACAATAATTTATATACTCTCAAATCTCAACAGGGCATTTACCTCGGGATGTTAGCTGTGGTCGATTCCTCAACATTAGGCGAGTTTAAAGTAAGATGTTTCTTAAATATGTATGTTTTAAGGATGTTTAGGGCAAGAGTCGGAGAGGATTGTCTAAGCAAAAATAAGAAATTTCTCATATAGTATACAAAAGTAAATAAATGAATAACCAATGAATGAAATTTTTTTTAAAAAAATTCTTAGAATCTACATAATACTAGAACTGAGTTGTAATACTTATTCTGAAGTGTACCTTTAGTTTTTTTTTTTAATCAAAACAGATTGATTACATCACAAATAATTCGAGAATAAGATCCTTAATTGATAACCACACATTTGGAGGAAATAATCAAGTTCAGATTGGAATTTGTCATTCGAAAAATATTTTTTAAAAACTATACCCAAATCGACAAAACATTGTATTTACTCTATCCAACGCCAATTCTTGGCCTCTCGTCCACTTGACACCGAGCCTCCCAATTTCGACTGCCAACGTCATCAGTCCGATGTTGTGCAATGCATTAGGTGGTCACCATCCATCCTAACATGGCCGCAGAGCAGGCAAGTATTGTCGGCAGCCAGGCAAGTGGGTGTAGGTAGACTCCCAAGAAGTCATTTACAGAGGTGAGTCGAAAGCGGGCAACACCCTCGGCTCTCTCAAGGTGTCTCGGGATAGGGCCGAAAGTGGCGAGGGTTTCCCATTGTATCCCAAGACTTGCCTATTTAGGCTGCAAGAGAAGATTTGCTAACATAGGTGTTGATTAAATGCCTCGCCCGGGCTAAGCGTCAAGGGGACCTCTCCTTTAGCACATTCAGCCCCTAGTCTGGCATTTTTGTCAGCTTTTTCGGTGCCAGGGATTCAGACATGGCTTGTTACCGATTGGAGAATCACAATACAGCCCTGTAGAATGAGTTCCGCCAGTTTAGAATGGCATTGAATAGTTTGTGGGCAGTCAGATGGGTTGGTGTTGCTCAGTGCTAAAAACTTTGTTTGAAGAGTTAACTGTTTTGTACTATTGAAATAAGTTATGAATCGTTGTTTGCAAAATTTTCTTAATTTTCTTGGGTCTCTTTCATTGATCTCTTATTGCAATAATTATTTAAGTAATTAAGGTACAATATTTAAATGTTTGTTTTGGGTTTTTTTTTTCAATTTTGGGGTTTTGAAAGAAGTGAAAAGCCAAAACAAATACATAAAAATATAAGTTTTTAGAGCTAGTATTCAAATATTTACTGGATGCATTTAGAATGAAATTTGCATTCCACCATTGCAATCTGCCGCATCGTGAAAAAACGTCACCGGATATTCGAAAATGTTAGTATTTTCTATTCATAATTCGATATTTAGCCTACTTAAATGACAAGCTTGATATTAAACAAGTTTTTATAGAGAAATATTTGAATACCTATTGGATGACGTATTGACGGATTTTTCTAAAACGTAACCCGGTGTTTCACAAAGATATAATTTGGCTTTCTTTTATATATTTTTTTCTGTTACTAGTATGTTAAAATGTCATAACGATAAACATAAAAAAATATAAAATTTGTGCAGAAATTTTGAGGTTGGCAAGTCTGTGTTTTATCCCCACCCCTCCCGCCCTTAAAAAAGTATTTAGTATTTACGATTTTCCTAGCTTTCACCCATGTCTTGTATTATTATCCGGATCAATAATACATGCAATTTTTTCCAATATGTGATTTTCTTAGAAATTAGTGAATTTTATAAAATAAGAGGTGAAATTGAGCTAACAGCTATTATGGTTATCTGTCATAATGAACAAAATTCAGCTCTTTTTTTTTCAGCCAATTTTTTCTTGGAGCATTCACATGTCTGCTTAATTACTGTCAATCAATATTAAGTCTCCATCAGGCAGTGACTATTTGGATGATTATTTAACTGGGACTTAATTGAGTATAAACAAAAAAAGACCAATATACTGCAGCTTTGTTAAATTTATTTTAAACCAAATGTTTGAATTTCTTTGATTGCTATTTCTAAATGAAACATTTTTTTTTCACAGGTATCTGCGATTCAGTGGCAGACCTCCATAGGCTGTGGGTTAGCAGGCTTCTTCGGCGTTCTGTCCACGGAATTGAGTGTTTTTACTCTTTCCATCATTACTTTGGAACGAAACTATGCTATCACCCATGCCATGCATTTGAACAAACGACTTTCATTGAAACATGCTGGATATATCATGCTTGTAGGCTGGATTTTTGCATCGACGATGGCAGCCATGCCGCTTTTTGGTGTTAGCGATTATAAAAAAGTTGCTATTTGTCTTCCGTTTGAAACTGAAGATGTTATATCCCTCAGCTATGTTGTATTCCTGATTTTTATTAATGGTGTTGCTTTTTTAATCCTTATGGGTTGTTATTTGAAGATGTACTGTGCCATTCGAGGCTCACAAGCATGGAATTCAAATGACTCCCGCATTGCAAGGCGCATGGCGCTCCTGGTCTTTACGGATTTTGTGTGCTGGGCACCAATTGCCTTTTTCTGTCTCAGTGCAGTCAGTGGTCTGCAACTCATATCATTGGAAGTAATGAAACCCTTTATTCTATCTTGTCATAACATATTTAATTAATATACATATTGAAATTATATTAGCATATGGAAGTTAAATTAATAATTAAACTTCTATATGCAAAAAGTATATACCGTATATACTTGTGTGTAAGCTGAGAAATTTTGTTAACAATTAGCGCGATAAAAATTGGGACCAACTTATACACAAATACTGAAATTTCAATAAAACCATAATTTAAAAAGTCATCTACTAAAATAGAAATATACAAAGCAGTTAAATTCCAAAGATGAATTAAGATTGGTATATGTTTACCTAGTAATCTTTAATGCTTTTGATTGACTTGTTCGTGACCTATTAATGTTCATGCCAACCACCAATGACGCCTAGTAATAATTGTTAGTTCTCTGAGTAGTTGGCACAGTTTTATTTTGGTATAAGGCATTTCAATCAACTATACTCCTGGCCAACCAAAGTTGGTAAAATAGAAATATGCTATGGAGAAAATCCTTCCGCGGATGTAAAGATTTCCATAAATAATAACTTGCGAATCCATCAAGGAAACATGTTGAAAACATTAATTTCGTTTAAGGTTTAACAGATTTGAATATTATTTGAGAAAATTTAGCACTTTTATCAGAATGAAAAGTGTATTTTGGTTAAATTTCAGATCATTTTGTACATAAATATTACCTTACAAGAGTTTCCAGCCAACGGATCTTTGTTTCTTTTTCGTGTTCTATGGTTATTTTTTAAAAAACGTTTTGGACAATTTGGTATATCGTTTCTCAAGGTTTTGCTTCGGTTTTAATTGCAATAAAAAGTTTGAAATTCACACTTAAAAATACCGTAAAAACATTTGGCATTTTTTGTGGTGTTACAATCTAATGATGGTTAAAATTTTGAATAAGAACATAAACTCTCATGTTTATTATATTTTTGTGATGTATTCTTATTTTTAGCTTACAAATATTAACCTATTACAGTTATAATCAAAATAAAGTATGGTTTTTATTAAAAAAGATAATTATTAAACTTGAAAAAATAATTAATTTTTAAAAAATTTTCATCCAATTTTAAACCGCTATTGTAATAGCCTACTAAATCAAAATTACCTTGTTTATAAAATTTACCCCTTTCCCAATTAAATATCTTTGTATTTGCTATTTTGTTTTAAAAAAGAGCTCTTTCGCATAAATAAAAAAATTTTAATACCGTCAATTTTTAATAAGCCGTTTGAAGCGATATTGGTGCCAAACCAGACGACTGATTGAAAAAAAAATATTGGTTTGTTTGAATCGGCGCGGCTGCGAGGATTTATTGTCCAATGTCATTGCGCCACACTTTTCCATCTGCCATTTTACTAATTATTTTTACCCAAGTTAGGTTGGCCACAAGTATAGTCTTTCTTTTCATCAAGTGTATCAAAAACAATGGCAGTAGGTGACCTTGGCATGTTGCGGACCGTCTGTTTGGCATTGTATGGTTCTCCACTGAAGGTCAAAGACATTCAGTGGAAACCTGTGTGTAATTTACGCCACAGTTACAATTTTGTTCGTTTACTAAAGGCTCTGGGGGGGGGGGGGGGGTGTCTTTTGAGTTGCATTATTATACATCAATTAATACACATGTTTCTCATTATGGAATTATATTTAGTTTAACAATGGAGTTTGACTTACAGACGGATCAGCTTAATAATGAGTCTATATGGTACATAATACATAACTTACTACATAAAAAGAACACATGTTAAAATTTAATCTTTATACAAATTTGCAAATACCATACTCTGCATTTTTCTTATTTTTTTTATTTCTAAACCCTATGGATCCATAGTTTACCTGTAGTGCTAAAATTTACTTTTTAATTGTTTTGCCTCTTTCAACAGGAAGCCAAAGTATTTGCCATCTTTGTGTTGCCATTCAACAGTTGTGCGAATCCCTTCCTCTATGCAATATTTACGAAGCAATTTAAGAAAGATTGCATTCACATCTGCAAGCGCATTGAGGAATCGAGGGTTACTCGAGGCATTGGTAGAGGAAGGCACAGCTCCAACTTCTCTAACAGGCAAACTCCAGTTACCACCAATTCAGCAGCAGGTCCTGTAGGTACTCCTGGGAGTGACAGCGGACCACAGAGGGATATTTGTCGATGTAGCAAAATGTCCTTTAACACCAAACAAAAGCTTGGATGGAAGCAATGGGCGTTTCAGTATTTTTTGTGCAGAAAAAAGCAGACAGATTTGAATGATCGTGATGGCTATACCTATGCCATCGCACAAATACAGCGAAATATGGAAAAGAGAAATAAGCATACAAGTATTTCTAGTGAAAACTTTTCCTCCAGATCAGACAGCTGGAGGCAAGGTAGTGTTATTTAAAACTCTTAACTTATCATATATTTTAATGTGATATTTATTCAGTAATATTTTATTTATGCATTTTATCTGGTCAAACAATAACTTGAATGAGAGAGCTCAATTTTTAAAAATTAGCCCAACATTAAAAGCATTTTTGTTCACTTTCAAAATTATATTTTACAAAGGTTCTTTGAAACAAAATAATTAGCACAAGTAATACTTTAAATGACATTCTAAATTTAAAATCTGAAATTTATAACAAACAAGTTTTTAAAGGATTTTTTTTCTAACACATCTGTTTTTCATTAAACTAGATTGTGCAACCGTGCTAAAAGCAACTATAAATATGAATTGAAAATATAGCTGTGAATTTATTATGTTTATTTTGTTTTAAAGGAAACATTCCTTTACGTCTGCTGGACCATGACACTAGACGAGGATCTTGGTCAATGCAACGAAAGGCGTCAGAAGATTCTAATATGTCCTATAGTCGCCAAGATTCCTCTACTACATCCACATTTCCAGTATCACGTTCCAGTTTCAGTAGTGAGAGTTCTTCTCAGCCTCGCCCATCTAGAACTCTTCTTGGAACCGGGATGTCAAACAAAGATTCCTTTCGAACAAGCAGAGACAACAAACCAAAATTATGCCGTCAGGTAGCAGTAAGTGAGGAACACTACAATAAGCCAGAATTTCCTCGACATCTAATCAAAGAGAAAAATGGTTTGTGTCCGGTTTGTGCTAAAAAAGAAGGTTCCAAAAGCAAAGAATTGGATGAAAAATTTGCTTGCTTTTATAACCGATTAGTAGAGAGTAGCTGTGGAGAAACAAGTGAAACATTTTCATCAAAGGAAGACCAAATAGTATTTTCAAGTGATGGACAGTCAATGGATGAAGGACCCCAAGAGTCTCAAAAAGTATTAAAAAGGATGGAAATCATACAAAAGCCACATATTGAGGTAAATCCTTTGTCTGAACAAAAGAATGTAACATCGGATTTACATGAGGCAAAACAAGACAGTTCATCCAACATTACTAATAAGAAATTTGAACGTTTATTGGGATCAAGTTTAGATAATAAAGATGAATTATCTAAAAAATCCAAAAGCTTAGTAAATATCAATCTGAAAGTAGCTGAAGCAACTACCAAGAATTCTTTTTCGGAAAATTCGTTAATTAAAATTGCTTTGGGGGATTCCAAAATTGAAATTAAATCTTCCACTAGTCATGATTTTCCAAACGTATATACAGATAGTAATAAAACACAACAAAGTGGTATGCATACATCCAAAAGTGAATATGTTGGTAGGCTAAAAGGTACAAAAAATGACAGTTCTTCAATTATCAACGAATTTAATAGCTTAACAAACAAAAGTAAAAGTGCAAACTTTGGTCAGAAAGCATGGAGTATGCTACCAAGCCCAACAATTAATGAGAAGAACATTAAGATGTCTACTTCCTCACCAAATATTACAGTGATAAACTGTGAAACGTATCCACTTATTGACCACAAATAATGATGTTTTTAATTAAATAAGTTAGTAGCTAGTCTTAATATTTTGTTTCCTGAAAAGCTTGAAATTCAGGTAAAATTAAGTCAAATGCTGTAAACAAAATAAAATTTGAAGTCACAAAAATGTGCCAAATTCATATAGTAATTAACTACATTTAACTTCCTTAATGGTCAGATTAAATTTAATTTAGTTTATAATAATTACAAATTCTTACTTCTTTAAAACATAATTTCCTTTTACTACATAACTTCTGAATTATTGTACAATAATTACTATGGAGTGGAAATTTATTTAGTGACTGAAAGAACTTTATATTCTAGTAACAGGCATTAAATTTGAACATTTTAATAATATATTCAAGTTATCACCTGTATTAGTTATATTTTATATGTCTTAGTATGTATTTTAAATGTTCAAAGTTGTGCCACTAACTTTAAAATATTTGAATTCCAAAGTTGTATTTTAATAAGAAACATACCTGTTAATGTGAAATTGTAAAATATTCCATTATAGTTTTTTTTAAAAATTGTATGCTATAACTATGTTTAAAATTCTAAGTCCTTGTTCTCTATGTTTAGATAGGATAAAATGTAGAAATGTGATAGGATAAAATGTATATCTGTGATATATTTCATATTTTTTATTTTTCATCTTGACGTCATTTAAAAAGATGTTTGTTTTTGTTCTTTTGAAAGAAAATAAATTTTGAAATTTTCTTGAAAAGTGTGATTTCATTCATTTTAGATTTTTATATTAATTACAAAAAAAAACATAAAAGTTTGAAATTTTTTTGATAAAAATTTAGTAAATGGATAATGAAATAAAGATTAATTGAAGAGCTGATTTCCAAAAGGCGTTAAGTCAAAATTTTCAAAAATTGACTTTATGATGGTAAAATGTATAAAACTGATGCTAGCCATCTATTTTCAATAAGTAGAAGTTACAAGCGGGGTTCGGTCATTGTTGGAAATCGCTGAGTCAGTCCTGCTGCCTTCGAAGAATTTGTTGTGTCTTTCTGATCGTGGGAGCAGCGGCCGTGTGAAAAAGAGAAGCAGAAAAGGTTCTCCTCCGCTGTGAGCAAAAGGCCAACTTCTCAGAAGACACGGAGAAGAAACAGCTGAAGAATTTGAATATATTTACTGATGAAGATGGCATATTAAGGCTACAAACGAGGTTGACAGAAGAAGACTATTTAACATATTTACATGAAATATTGATACAAAAATATCTACGCGTGCAGCGCCTACTTTTACTGGCCACACGTTAGTACAACTTTAGTACAGTCTCTCTTAAAAAATGTCCCATGATGCGCCTACGATACTGGCACCATGCAAGACCCTCTCTTAGCAACCATTCGATTCCACGTCAGAAATTGCTCTGCTTCTCTTTTTCACACGGCTGCTGCTCCCACGATCAGAAAGACACAACAAATTCTTCGAAGGCAGCAGGACTGACTCAGCGATTTCCAACAGTCATATTAAAAACATAGAGAAAAATTCGTGTTTGTTTCCGAAAAGAATTCAAGTCACAAGTGACTTTTGTGCCAAAAGGGATTAAGTCTTTATCCTCCTCCAGCCCATAGAAATTAACACATAAGCCAGTTCTTAAAACTTTGAGCAGTAAAGAATAAGGATTGTCGTGTTCTGTTCACGTTAACTGCGAGTTATCGACTGCTTTTAGTTACCAACCAGTGATATCACTAAACAAATGTTTTCATGCTCAAATCATTAGTTTCTTATACAATTTCAGTAAAACAAAACACATTTCTGCGTAAGTTGTATTATTTTTAAGAAATAATTGCAATATTTAAAAGTACTTTCACAGCGAAATAAATATTAATTAATAATAAATGTATATGTATTTCTGTTTTTCTTGTGCAAATTTTAGTTTATAAAAAATATTGTCTGAATTCTCAAATGAATGATTGCAATTTTTTTGGATCAAAACATTCTCATCATAGTCATCCCATGTAACACACGTGTGGCATCCGTATGGTATATTGGGCCCAGAAAGAAACAAAACCATTTATTTTTGGAAAAACCATAGGGGCCCACCTAGACTAACCCACGTAGGTACATTTACAATTTTATCCTGCTTGCAGTTATCTTCAAAAAGGAAAGTTATTTTTTTTTCAGAGTACAATGTTTTAAATTAATAATGAAACATAATTTTACCGTTACTATCATCCATAGATAACTGGGAAAAATTATCTTTTCCTTAAAATCAATAATAAATATTCTATAACAAATTCGCAATTTCTGAAAAATACAAAAAATTGACTTAACGCCTTTTGGAAATCAGCTTTTCAATTGTATAAGGAAAATGAGAAATGGCTACGAAAATCTAAAAATAAGCCACTAAGATTTTTTTTACTCATATATACTTGTATGAAGTACAAGTTCGTTCTTTTATATATTTAGGCTCGCTAGTCTCGGACTCGTTCTTTTTAAAGATTCGTCAAAAGCGTTCACGTTCATTTTAATGAATCGTTCAAAAGAACGAATCTTTTTAATCGTTTTTTTTCCCACGAAGCGAGTTGGAACGATTCTTTATCCAACCGATATTTGCTGACAAACTGCTTATCAGACAAATCTAAAGGAGTTCAATTAGGAAACGCACAAAATCGTCATAACTCCACCCATTCACAAGCGAATCGTTCGCATCGCATTTCAATTTCTCTCTGCATCTGATAAAAAATGGTAGCATGTGCAAAATCGTGTAGAGTCCTTGACAGTTCTAGTAAAGGAAGAAGATCTCGTGCGTCGTTGAAAACTCGACCATTCAATTTTAGTATTACTAAGGGTTACTTGATAAGGTTCGGGATAATTTCATTGCTAATCTAGTTAATGAAGTAGATCTCGTGCGCCGTAATGTATTCTAGTCCATCCTAATTTAGCTTTACTAAGGGCTAGTAAATGACGTTCGGGATATTTTCATGACTGTTCTAGTAAAGGAAGTAGATCTCGTGCGTCGTTATAAATTCGACCATCCAATTTAAGTATTCTAAGGGTTACTTGATAAGGTTCGGGATAATTTCATTGCCAATCTAGTTAATGAAGTAGATCTCGTGCGCCGTAGTTATTCTAGTCCATCCTAATTTAGCTTTACTAAGGCTAGTATACGTTCGGGATATTTTCATGACTGTTCTAGTAAAAGAAGTAGATCTCGTGCGTCGTTAAAAATTCGACCATCCAATTTTAGTATTACTAAGGGTTACTTGTAAAGGTTCGGGATAATTTCATTGCTAATCTAGTTAATGAAGTAGATCTCGTGCGCCGTAGTGTATTCTAGTCCATCCTAATTTAGCTTTACTAAGGGCTACTTAATGACTTCGGATATTTTCATGACTGTTCTAGTAAAGAAAGTAGATCTCTGCGTCGTTAAAAATTCGACCATCCAATTTTAGTATTACTAAGGGTTACTTGATAAGTTCGGGATAATTTCATGCTAATCTAGTTAATGAAGTAGATCTCGTGCGCCGTAGGTATTCTAGTCCATCCTAATTTAGCTTTACTAAGGGCTATTAATTACGTTCGGGATATTTTCATGACTGTTCTAGTAAAGAAGTAGATCTCGTGCGTCGTTAAAACTCGACCATTCATTTTAGTATTACTAAGGGTTACTGAAAGGTTCGGATATATTCATTGCTGATCTAGTTAATGAAGTAGATCTCGTGCGCCGTAGTATTCTAGTCCATCCATAATTTAGCTTTACTAAGGCTAATTAAGATTCGGATATTTCAGACTGTTCTATAAAGAAGTAGATCTCGTGCGTCGTTAATTCTAGCCATCCAATTAGTTTACTAAGGTACTGAAAGGTTCGGGATATTTCATTGCATTCTAGTAATGAAGTAGATCTCGTGCGTCGTAAATTTCGACCATCCAATTTAGTTTACTAAGGGTATTAATGACGTTCGGGATATTTCATTGACTGTTCTAGTTAATGAAGTAGATCTCGTGCGCCGTTAATTCTGACCATCCAATTTTAGTATTACTAAGGGTTACTTGTAAAGGTTCGGGATATTTTCATTGAGTTCTAGTTAAATGAAGTAGATCTCGTGCGCCGTTGAATCTAGTCCATCCTCAATTTTAGCTTTACTAAGGGCTTTAAGTTCGGGATATTCTTGCATGACGTTCTAGTAAAGAAGTAGATCTCGTGCGTCGTAAATTCGACCATCCAATTTAGTATTACTAAGGGTATGTAAGAGTTCGGGATATTTCATGCTTTCTAGTAATGAAGTAGATCTCGTGCGCGTATGAATTCTAGCCATCTCAATTTAGCTTTACTAAGGCTACTTAATGACGTTCGGGATATTTCATGACTGTTCTAGTAAGAAGTAGATCTCGTGCGTCGTTAAAATTCGACCATCCAATTTTAGTATTACTAAGGGTTACTTGATAAAGGTTCGGGATAATTTCATTGCTAATCTAGTTAATGAAGTAGATCTCGTGCGCCGTCGTGTATTCTATCCATCCTAATTTAGCTTTACTAAGGGCTATTAATACGTTCGGGATATTTTCATGACTGTTCTAGTAAAGAAAGTAGATCTCGTGCGTCGTTGAAAACTCGACCATTCAATTTTAGTATTACTAAGGGTTACTTGATAAGGTTCGGGATAATTTCATTGCTATCTAGTTAATGAAGTAGATCTCGTGCGCGTTGTATTCTAGTCCATCCAATTTAGCTTTACTAAGGACTAGTAATGACGTTCGGGATATTTTCATGACTGTTCTAGTAAAGAAGTAGATCTCGTGCGGTCGTTATAATTCGACCATCCAATTTTAGTTTACTAAGGGTTACTTGATAAGTTCGGGATAATTTCATTGCAATCTAGTTAATGAAGTAGATCTCGTGCGCCGTAAATTCTAGTCCATCACTATTTAGCTTTACTAAGGGCTACTTAATACGTTCGGGATTTTCATGACTGTTCTAGTAAATGAAGTAGATCTCGTGCGCCGTTAAAATTCTGACCATTCAATTTAGTATTACTAAGGGTTACTTGAAAGGTTCGGGATAATTTCATTGCTTTCTAGTTAATGAAGTAGATCTCGTGCGCCGTAGTATTCGTACCATCCTAATTTAGCTTTACTAAGGGCTACTAATGACATTCGGGATATTTCATGACTTTCTAGTTAAGAAGTAGATCTCGTGCGCGTTAAAATTCGACCATCCAATTTTAGTATTACTAAGGGTTACTTGATAAGGTTCGGGATAATTTCATTGCGTATCTAGTTAATGAAGTAGATCTCGTGCGCCGTAAAGTATTCTAGTCCATCCAATTTAGCTTTACTAAGGGACTACTTATACGTTCGGGATATTTCATGACTGTTCTAGTAAAGGAAGTAGATCTCGTGCGTCGTTAAATCTCGACCATCCAATTTAGTATTACTAAGGTTACTTGAAAGGTTCGGGATAATTTCATTGCTTAACTAGTTAATGAAGTAGATCTCGTGCGCCGTGTGTATTCTATTCCATCCTAATTTAGCTTTACTAAGGGTACTTATAATTTCGGGATATTTTCATGGACTAGTTCTAGTAAATGAAGTAGATCTCGTGCGTCGTTATATTCGTCCATCCTAATTTAGCTTTACTAAGGGTTACTGTAAGGTTCGGGATATTTTCATTGACAGTTCTAGTAAAGAAGTAGATCTCGTGCGCCGTAGAATATTCGACCATCCTCAATTTAGTATTACTAAGGGTACTTAAGATTCGGGATAATTTCATTGCTAGTTCTAGTTAATGAAGTAGATCTCGTGCGCCGTGTTAATTCTGTCCATCCTAATTTAGCTTTACTAAGGGCTGATAATACGTTCGGGATATATTTCATGACGTTCTAGTAATGAAGTAGATCTCGTGCGTCCGTTGTAAATCTCGTCCATTCCAATTTTAGTATTACTAAGGCTAGTTACTTGAAGTTCGGGATATTTCATGACTGTTCTAGTTAAGAAGTAGATCTCGTGCGTCTAGTGAAAATTCAGTACCATCCAATTTAGTATTACTAAGGGTTACTTGATAAGGTTCGGGATAATTTCATTGCTATCTAGTTAATGAAGTAGATCTCGTGCGCCGTGTGTATTCTATCCATCCTAATTTAGCTATTACTAAGGGCTATTAAGAGTTCGGGATATTTTCATGACTGTTCTAGTAAAGAAGTAGATCTCGTGCGTCGTTAAAATTGACTAGTCCATCTATTTAGCTTTACTAAGGGTTACTGATAAGGTTCGGGATAATTTCATTGCAGTTCTAGTTAATGAAGTAGATCTCGTGCGTCGTAGTATTCGTCCATCCTAATTTAGTTACTAAGGGTTATGTAAACGTTCGGGATAATTTCATTGACTGTCTAGTTAATGAAGTAGATCTCGTGCGTCGTATAATTCTGACCATCCAATTTAGTTTACTAAGGGTTACTTGATAAGGTTCGGGATATTTCATTGCTATCTAGTTAAATGAAGTAGATCTCGTGCGCCGTATAATCTAGACCATCCAATTTAGTTTACTAAGGGTTACTTATAAGTTTCGGGATAATTTCATTGCTGTTCTAGTTAATGAAGTAGATCTCGTGCGCGTTAAATTCTGTCCATCCATTTTAGTTTACTAAAGGGTTACTTAATAGTTCGGGATATTTTCATTGCTGTTCTAGTTAAATGAAGTAGATTCGTGCGCCGTAGAAATTCTGACCATTCTAATTTAGCTTTACTAAGGGCTACTTAATAGTTCGGGATATTTCATGACTATTCTAGTTAAAGAAGTAGATCTCGTGCGTCGTTCAATACTCGACCATCCAATTTTTAGTATTACTAACGGTTACTTGAAAAGTTTCGGCATAATTTCCTTACGTCTAGTTAATGAAGTAGATCTCGTACGCCGTCTTGCATTCTAGTCCATCCCAATATAGTTTTACTAAGGGCTACTTAATGACATTCGGGATATTTTCTTGTCTGTTCTAGTAAATGAAGCAGATTTCGTTTTGTCGTTCAAATCTCGACCATCCAATTTTAGTATTTTTTAAGGGTTACATGATTCGGGATAATTTCATTGCTGTTCTAGTTAATGAAGTAGATCTCGCGCGCCGTAGTGTATTCTAGTCCATGCTAATTTAGCTTCGCTAAGGACTTTTAAATGACATTCGGGATATTTTAATGTATGTTGTAGCAAATGAAGTAGATCTCGTGGGTCGTTCAAAACTCGACTTTCCAATTTTAGTATTACTAAGGGCTACTTGATAAGGTTCGAAATAATTCCATTGTTGTTCTAGTTAATGAAGTAAATCTCGTACATCGCCGGAAGGAAGGGAAGCAGTGGAAGGAAATCGAGGGTTTAACGGAGTACCCCTCCGTTAAACCCTCGGGAAATTCCAGCTCCGTTTAACGTCACGGGAAAGGTTGGCATTGTTCTTTCTAAGCTTAAAATGGCCATAGCTAGCGCGAGCGCCTGCCCTAAATTAACTGAGTTGGTTAGATTTTATAGTAATTTTGTGGCAACACATATCAAACTTCTGTTTTTATTTGGCATAGTTTTCCATCTCTCTTTTTGTTGCTATACGAATTGATATTTCAAGATATTTTCATATCCATTTATGTATAATTTTACGAAAAACAAGGTATTTTAGTTATTTTCTCTCACAAAAATCATAGATACTTTTTGTGACACTTTCTAGACTAGAAGGGTATAAGATTTCCGGTTTGTTATCATTGATTCCGAAACTAAATATTCTTACTGAAGTATCTATTTTTCAATTGTTATCTCGGTAGAGATTTACTGTACGGTCCCCCTTGGCGAACTTTCCAAAATCGCGCCAAAAGTCCGTATTTTGGCGACTTTTTTTAAAAACCAAAATTCAAAGAAAAGATCGTATGGGAATTTTTCTTATGAAAACTCAACCAACGGTCCGATACGGTTGCCGGAAAACGCATCGGTGCGAAGTCATAGAATTCGAATCTTTAGTCGAAGTCAGACAGGTTACCAGAAAAAATTATTTATCGCCAAACCCGAAAACATCGCGCCAAGGAGGACCGTACAGTAAATCTGATCCGTTATCTCATATTTCCAACTAAAACGTCATGATGTTCAAAGAACTGGAAACTTTACATTTTCTCTTAAACTAGTTTTTGAAGCAGTTTTATTAAATATTTTAGAATTATTGTATTCAACACAACTGATTGAATGTTCCAATAAGTAAAATTATTTTTTGGTTTTAAGAAGCGTTTCACTTTATTTACATCAAAATAAGATACTATCGTAATTTTATTTAAGTAATACGTACATTTATTGAAGTAAACATGTAAAGTAGTGATGTATTAAAGTAAAGCCTGTATTAAAGTTATTTGGCCTCTATTTTAAAGTATTTGGTACTTTCAACAAATTATTTTAAGTACCTAGTAAAATATTTTAAACTAAAGCTTGTGCATTTTGTCATATGGAAGCTTATTCAATCATTTTAAAAGAATACATATTTTTTCATTGGTAATTTTATAGCAAAAATTATACCGGGTTAAAGTATTGCCTAAAGTGCCTAATTTCTTCTGAAGTTTTGATATATTAATTATAGCTGGTTCAAAAGTTTAAAAATGAGTTTTAAAATCAAGTAAAGCCAGGCCTTAAACAGTGTTTAAAATATAATGTTCCCTGTTTTTTGTAAAAAATTCTAGGTGCTTTTAGTGTCCACTTAGCCTTTTATAAAAGGCTAAGAGGACACTAAAAGCACCTGTATAAATACAATATCCCAACATATTGTGAAGAAACAGCTGTAGTACACACGGTTTGGCTCTTTGTGGACTGTCTACCAAGTAGCGGAAATAGCAAACCTGTCTTTGATATCAGCTCATGTGATCTTTGCTCGTGTGACAAGGCATTCCGTTTTTGGCGGGACAGTCATACTTTTGACTCACTGGGGAAAGGAAACTTTAATAAAATAAAGATTTTACAATATTTTTTGTGAATACTCTTTGTTTAATGGTTAAATTAACCTTAAAATTATTATAGTTCTTTATGTTGAATTACTCAGGGTATTGTTGACTATTTATTAGTTATCTCTCAAGTTAGTTGTTTATTATTAGTTTCGTTTTGTTGAAATTTGTGTGATTATATGGAGAGAAAAACTCGAATAGTCCTGATTTTTTTTTAAATACGGTCATGTCGTTCTTAACAAACCCCTATCTATATGACCCTTATTTATATAAACCCTAGTTATGGTCACTAAGGAATAATCAAGACGAGCTCCTGCGCTAAACAGTGTAAACTAGAACCATTGTCCACTAAACCCCTTTGACCTTACGTAAAGTATTATTATTCTTATTTTAAACTTCTTTTATAATATTATGTTTGCTTGTGTGCTCTGTAGCCATTGAGCTAGAAGTAAAACTGGAGTGAGGTGTTAGCAAGCTGAAAATAATGAGCGACCCACTCGCACCCTTTTGAGCGACCCACTCGCACCCTTTTGAGCGACCCACTCGCACCTTTTGAGCGAACCGGGCAGAAACGGACTATTTTCCCTACACTCGTATGCAATGCTTGTATGAGACCCCTCTATCATATTGACATGGGCTCCTAAATGTATTTTAACATTTTTAGTTAGAAGAATTAACTTACTTTAAATTCCAACTTTTTTAAGAAATAACCATGTGGATCACTAACCAAGAGCCAGCGAAGGCGAAACCGATAGCGAAATGGGCTATAGTTTCTAGGTTTTCTGCCCGGTTCGCTTCTGCTCCAGTGCTGTGTATTCCTCTGTGTTTCGTTATTGGACCGGCTCGTTTTCTGCCCTGTTCAGTTAATCACACACCTCACTCCAGTTTTACTTCTATCTCAATGTCTGTAGCAAACAATATTTGGTAGTTTTCCATTTCACAGGCACAAAGGCCAAAGTGGCCAAAAATGTACAGCCACTGGCAAACTGAATATTTATAATTGTAACCTTTAACATTGTATCATGTGGTCCTTTAACTGTGTACATTGTGTTTGTAGCCAGAAAAAATCTATTTATGGCCAAATATTTTGTTTGGAGAGATTTGTGCCGCACGAAATGGAAAAATACTCAATATTTTAAACAAATATTTATTTCAGATGTTAAATCTAATCTGAAAAAAATGGCCGAAGATGCTGAACAGAGTTCTTCATCTTTATCTACCAGTGAGGAGTTTGAAATTGTTGGTGGTCTAGATGCAAGTGGCAGTAAGCCAGAAAAATTGCAACAAAAAGACAGAAAAGACAATGAAATGCTTGAAAATAACCCTCAAGTAATTTTGATTGTTTATATTTTACATAAGTTACTGTTACATGTATTAATAATAATTTAATGTTATTTCATAAGTGTGTTTAAGCTATACTTAAAGTCCTGTCTTCAGTTCATGCAAACTAAGTGCATGTACTAAAGACGGGACTCCACAGCAATTCCATAACAATGTCAACTTTGATAAAATAGAAGGAAAAAAATTTAATTTTTTGTAATTTTTACAAATTAAGCTTAAAAATATGTTCCAAGTTTTCAAACTATGGTTTAAGAAAGCAGGACGATTAAGGACATGTATTCACATTTCCCGAAAAAAAAAGTTTGATGCCTATGGTACAAAAAAATTTGTTGGCTCTGCAAATTCAGCCAGCATTTCTTGGAAATCGCACTAGATACGTGTTTGAAAAACCTTTCACATGTGAATAAATGTATATAATGTAATATTTAATATCTTATGAATATTCTAGTTAATAAAAAAATATTAAATTTATTACTTTACACACTTTTAATTTAATATATATTTATGAAATTTTTAGTCATTCCATCACGTCAAATGACAGTTGTCAAATACAGCTGAATATCAAATACAGCTGCCTAGATAGTGCCATAAAAAAATGCTTTCAGTTCTGGCCTTCTGGAGAGGTTGTCTGCAAAAGGCCTAATCTGCCACAAGCAGCCCCACTATAAAAAAAACTAAACTAATATTTATTTTACAGATTGCTTCATCCAACAATTTGGATTTGAAGGACCCAAAGAACTCAGAAAAGTGTAGTAACCGAGCTGACAAGCTAATGAAAGGCGAGCCTGTCATGGACCATCCATTGGCTGCACCTATACCACACAAAGTTGGTGTGAAATCTCCGGAATCATCTATTACGAGTGGAAATACTGGAATAACGCAGTCAATGAGCTCTTTAGAAGAAAGTAAATAGATGCAAAAACCTTATTTTTATAATGTTAAATATTTTTAATTCTAAGACTTTTTGATTCAATTTTTTTTAAAAATTCTAGTTAACCAATTTCCATGTGCAGCATAGTTCCCACATGCTTTAAGAAGCTTCTTAAAAGCCTCTAAATTTGAAAATAATTCTAAAGGCATCTGAAAAGCTCCTTAATTTCCTCCATAACACCAAAAAGTGAATAATTTTTTTTAAAGGACCGTTTCCAAGTTCAACTTTTGTTGTATATGTTTGTATTATCATTATAATGGATAGGTATGATGAAAAAAGTGTTTAAGTTTAATGAGAAAAGTGTGCTGAGTAAGCTTTTAAGTGTAAAAATATTAAACGACAAAGAAAAAAAAAACTAGTTTTCGTAGAAGTTATTGGTGGGAAGCCTAACATTCGGACTCTGTATCTTTATTGTCTTAGTTATTGCCTATACTTATAACATAAAATATCTGTCTTTTTCCACTAATTTATAGATACAAATAGAAATTATTTTTGTTGTTAGTTCTTTGTGTAAAGTTTATTCTTTTAATCAAATTCTAAAACTTTCGGTAGAATTAGTAGGATTATTAGGACCACACTCCATAATTGTGTTCAGTCCCATTTTTAAAAACTCTAAACCAGGATAACGAAAGTAAAAAAACTTATTAATAAACTTTTGTGTGTATCAGAAAACTTTCTTTGAGCGTAGCATGAGACTATATCATATATGATTCTATAAAATATTTCCAGTTAGCCTCTCCCAGTCGTCTTCATTGCAGTTTGCCGAAACCGACTGCTCCTTGTTCCCACATATAAGCTACCTTGGCTCTGCTATAATAAATGCCCCAAGAAGCGAAAAGGAGATCCAAAGAAATATGTCTATCCTCAATGAACAGTCCTCAGAGCAAGCCATAGAAATTACAATGTCTGTACCCTATCATTCCGAAGGCTCTGTTACGTAAGTTGTGCTTTATCTTTTAAAAAAAAATTTACTTTGGAAATGTTTATTTTTACATTTGAAGACATGCTTAGAGGAGGGGGTCAATAATTTATATTTTGTTGATTCAAAACGCACTTAATATTGCAAAATTATTTTCTAAGAGGTGGAAGAGTAACGTTTCTGTGTCAGCTGTATGAAAATTGTTGAAACCAGCTATAATTTGTTGTACCATCAAATAGGGCAATTTTGTTCGTTAAAGGTAAATTGTGTCCACGTTTTTTAAACAAAATTTACCATATAGAAAATTGATAATAAGGTTTTATGGTCAGACAAAAGTTACCCTTAACGTTAAAAGTTGCTTCATTTTTTTTACTGTACATGAAAAGTTTCACCGAATTAGGTATTTCATCTCATTTCTATCATCTAAGCCAGTAGCATGAGTAACAAATTGTAATAATGATAAATTTTCCGATTGTTTACACCTATCTAACAAATTTAAAATTTTGATTGATGCAAATAGCTATTTGGCCAGTTGGAAAGTTTTTACCGGTTTTGAAATCTTTGTCATTTAAGACTTATCTAGTGTTTTGAGTAGGTTTAGCACTTGTATATGATTTTTAACTGCTGTATTTTTTTCACGTTTTATGAATATTTTTTTAAAGCACGGCTACGATATAATGGACAGTCTGTTCATTGGGGACTTTTAGCAAAATCGAAATCTTACGTAGGTTTGCTTTACCTATCCATTTGCATGAAATATGTAGTGGAAAGTTTACCACATTTGGGTATTTTTGTCAATGTAACACTGATCACCAAATTAAGACCAGCTTTTATATCATATCTGTACCCTTTTTAAATATTAATTCCTTGCTTGTTTAACCACACCTTATATTATAAGTCACTCTAACGTCAGTTTTATTAGCTTCCACACTACGTTTATAACGTAAAAAGTGGAAGGTATTATAATCGTTCTGTCCGTCACCCACTTTCATAACCGAAACTACAAATGCTACGGACAAGTGTAATACTTCAAAAAATTCAGCGCATCCAATTAGAATACATTGAAAATTTCAGAGAAGAATTCGAATTCTAAGTACTTCAATTATTTTAAAAACTGTAGAATTATTTGCTCATTTAAAAAGCATAAGAAGCCATTTTTATTAGAATTAAATCACCATTGCCGCACCATTGTAACCACCATTGTAAATCACCATTCGCAACAATTCGAGGAATTTTAAATTTCTTTTAGACAATAATTGTGACATCGATCAGTTTGAAATGACGTCAAATATATTTCACTACGAGATTCTTTGTATGTTGATATGTAATGTTTTCATTCTATTTAAAAACGAGGAATATTACTTATTTATTCTTTGAAATATAAATTAATTTTTGCAAACGATAAGTAATAATTATTGAATTTTCGAAATAAAATAATTGAAACTAGCCAAATTTAGCATGTAAATGTTTAATATAGAATTAATGCTGTGTTTGGCGCTTTTTTACCTGTTAAATAAAACTGTTATGTGGAAGCGGGCTAAGTGACAGATTATGTTACAAACCTACTTGTCTTTTTAAAGACCTTACTTTGTTCTTTCATTTTTCAGCTTATTGGACACTGATGGCTCCAATGAAATAGCTTCATTCCAAATTCATTGCATCCTGTTTTGTGCACGTGGCCGACCTGAAACTCCAGAGAAAGAGTGTTTTGCGTTTGCTTGCAGTCATGGAGAGACGGCTGAAACTTCCATATTCCATTGCCATATATTTAAATGTGACAGTCCAGAGACGGTAAACAAATTTGGTTCCTATAAACTTTAAAAAGAAATTAGTTATTATACAAGTAGTTTGAAGTTATTAAAGATATTAACTTCTATATAAGTCTTAAAAGAATATAAGCAAGGATACATGCCATGTGGAAAAAAAAGTTTGTTTTAATTTATATTAATAAGCAAAATGTAAGAGAAATGGAGAGCAGTTTATGTAGGACAAATAAAGTCACATTGAGAACAAATTTTTAAAAAATTGACTAAACTTTTTTATTGAATATAATTGTTATCAATAAAATTCTCAGATGACTTTTTTAACTTTATTAAAAAAAACCATTTTAAATTTTCCTTCTTTCTAAATATTAGTTGCTACACTAGCAAACACTAAAAATCTTTTGTTACTGCACATATTCATTAAATAAGGTTAAAGTTATTTAACTTCCCACTTACAGATTCTCATTTTTATGTTTACTTAAAATATATATATGTGTGTGTGTATTGGTTACTGGTACAAGCAATACACAAACCCTTTCGGTTACTGCACATATTCATAAACTTCATTAAAGATATCTATTTTCTACTTAAAAATACCTATTGTCATGTGTTCTTTCTTTTGTTGTTATTTTCTTGACTTTTTTTTTTAGGTAGTGAAACTTTTGCAATGCTTTGCAGCAGCCTTTCATCGCATTCCAAAACTTTCTCTGAATCGTACAAGTTCCATATCTTCCGAGAAAAACATACCAGTGGGAATGTCAGTAAAGAATATACAACAAGTTTTTGTTTTTGAAACAATTCTTGATATTAAAGAAGAAGATCTTAAGGTAATTTTCATCATTATAAAATCTGTAGGATCAATGGATCAATATTATAATTATTATCTATTGCAGAGGGGGAAAAAATTAAGCCAATAATATGTATTTTCTGAAAATTACTTTTGGTAACAAGACATGATTGATATCAAGAAATGTGTAGGATAAATGAAATAATATTAATTATTTTAAAAAAATGTAAATATGGAATAACAAAATATAATTTTATTTTAAATTATGAGCGTAACACCATTTCATGCTTAAATTTTTATGCATGTATTTTTTATATTATAATTATATTTAAAATAGTATTGTATACTAAAAAATAAGTTTACTTGTTAAATGTAAATTTGTTAGTATAATAACTTATTTGTTATATAATATTTTAATAATATTTAATATAATATTTTAATTTTTTTGGCTATATTTGCCATGTCATCATTAAAACTTTAAACATAATGGCAGAGAAACAATTTAAAAAGAAATCTTATATTAATTAAAAATAAATTGTGTAAATATCTCTATTGAAGTGTTTTTTTGTAAATATATTTTTTGTGTTACTTTTGGATGTGTTTTTCTATCAAAATTATCTTATTTTTTTTTTATTTCAGGGGAACTTTGTATCTTGTCCTAGAGAAAAAGATTTCTTTAAACTGAGGTGTAATTTAGAAAAAATGGTCACCATTACCTTAAGCCAAATTTCCAATAACAAAGAACTCAACTTGCAAAAGTAAGAAGTTATTTTTCTAATTTAAAAACAATTCAGTTGTGAAGTTCAAACCATTTCTAAAAAATAGCATTTTAATATTTGTATTTCAAACCTCAAAATTTATCACCCTTAACGTATTGAAAGAATTTAATGAAATCTTAAATTCCAACTGCCATTTACTTGAAGGTGCTACGATAAAAACTGAACTTAGAAAATTTCCCATAGATATAGCTTTAATGCTAACATGCCATTTGTTTTTTTTAATTAAAAAATATTTATTTTATTCAATCAATAACTTAATTTGACCAAGATAATGTAAGTTTTATTTGATGAAAATTAGAAGAAGTTAATAAATAAGTCTTTTGTAAACATTTCTTATGTATATGCAAACTTAAAAATTAAAATCAATTGTGACACTTCAGCATCAGATATTGCATTTTTAAAAAATTTTTATTTAGCTAGTGCATTCATTTTTAATATTTTGTATTTTTCACATTCTAGCTGTTTCGGATTATTAATTACTCCTGGACGAAACTTAGGCAGTTCCGAAATGCAAGCTCTTGAAGGGGTAGTTATGATATTTTTTGTCTTGCTCTCATTAAAATGTTTCAATTTGATAAAGTTTTCAAGGTTTATGATCATCAATAATACCTTTAATAAGCCTTTAATTAATTTAAAATATATTTGTATATTAAATATATTATTAAAATTAATAGTATATCATTTGCCATATTTTAAAATTTCTTTCTATTCTGATAATTTTCTTCCTGAATTTATTCACGTAAAAAAGAGTTTTATATGAATTTTTAATCATTTTCATTGTACATATTTGTATTATGAGTTTTTATGGTTTCAGGTGGGAATGAATCGAATACTAAATGGAGATAGAACAGTTTTTCATATTTCTGCCAATTGGAATCCTACTGATCCTATCTTTGAAGTTCTGAATACAGCTACTACTAGAGGTCTGGTTTTTATTTGAATGTCTAGCAGTGTTTGAACGGTTTTAAAACTTTAAGGAAGTTTTTTCAAACTTACATTTAAATAAGTATTGTAAGTTAATAAATTTAGTTTTGTTCTGGCTATTTTTGCTTCTCTCTTGTTCATAAAAAAAACACCTGTTTTTTGTGGGGTTTTCTCAAGTTTTCAGGCAATTTATATTTCTGCCTATTAAATTTAAATAATGCAATAGCACAGTGACTGTAGTAAGTGTAAATAGGCAGAAATATAATTTATATTTTCAGGAAATAATAAGTTGCTTATTGAATTTTATCTTTAGGAAAAAATCTGCCCGGAGACTTTATACCTGCATAGAAATGGCTTTACAGACACTTTTTATTAAACTGGATTTGTTATTTATTTCAACATTTAATGTTGTTTTTTCACCATTATTATTATTCAGTGTTAACTATATGTTTTCAATTTTTAAAACGGTATTTAGCAGGCTTTAAAAACAGTTCTAAAAAATGCACTGTTAATTCTAAAACTACTAAAGTATGTTTGGCAAAGGGCCTGAGTTGTCCAATTATTAAAGTATTAGCCTTCAGACCTCATGATCCTAGAAGACATACCTACTCAAACACACTCATCCTATAAATAGATTATGTAGCCAAGATTCTATATAAAATACTGTGTAGATGAGATGTGTACTGTATAGATGCATATTAAATTTGTTGTGGTAAAATGTTCTGACACTATGTTGCTACAAGATCTATTCCTGTGTTAGGTGGCTGCTCAGGTGTCGGCCCCATCAGTTGATTGTGGTTCGAAATTACAGGGCTGGTTTTTTTTAATGTGTAGCTTAATCCAGCCAAACTAAACCTTAACTATAAACTCTTAGAAGCCCTTTTCCCCCATACAAGGATCAATTTATAAAAGTGTGCATTTACTTAGTGATTAGTAAAACTGTGAATGAAAGTGTTACTGAAAATTGTTTGATTTTTTTATTAGTAAGCCATATAAGTTTTTTTGTTCTTTACAGATAACCAAGTATACTTGACTGTTGCTGTAGATTTAGTGTTTTCTGGCATTGATGAGCCAACTCGTTTTGTAATAGAAACTAAAGCTAAAATATTTCCTACCAACGAGAGATTTTGGTATTTTTCAAAAAAAGCCTTACATGATCAGTTTTATCTTAGGCTGAAAGAGGTAAAATTATTTTGATGATTGTTATATTTTTAAATAAAAATGTCTGTACAATATTTGCATTGATTGGAATGTTACTTTTAAAAGTAACTCTGTTACACTTACAGTTACTTAACATGAAAAGCAACTAGTTACAGTTACTTAATACAAAAAGTAATTAGTTACCAAAAAGTAACTATAAATTCAATGTTGTTAAAAGATAAGTTTTAAATAATTAGATTTAAGCTGAATGTCAAACTGTGCTGCAGGCATGAAAGTTTTCCGCCTTTCAGCCGAAATCCGCCTTTTTAAACCTCATTTTGGCTGATCCTGAGATCGATGCAGAGCCGTTGAGAAATTGTTACCCATATATATATAGGGAGGTCCTATCATCAAACGAGGCAAGACATTGCGATGCGTCGATGTTTGGTTGACCGATCCGTCCTGGAACTATAAAAATAACGGAGCCTACGGCAATTTCGTCCCAAATGAGCGAGCAAAAATTGTGGCATCGAGGTTTGGTTCACTAATCCTTGGAACTATAAAAATAACAGACTGTAATGTGATTTTGCCGCAAAATAAGCCCAAATTGAAAATAAGCCCAAAATTCAAGCCTGTGGCTTTGAATTTTGATTGACAGGTCCGTTTGAAATAAAGCTATAAAAATAACGAGTCACTACTACTGCGTGAGAACTAATTTACTGAAACAGCGATACGATTAGCTAGAAGTGCGATGCATTTTTTACTTTTTCTTCACACCGTAATTATTTGGTGAAACTAAACTTAAATTTCAATAAACAATAAGTTCAAATAACAGGTTCTAATAATGAAAATAAGAATTTTAATTAAAATGTGAACATGAATTAAGATTAGATTATAGTAAGTTTTCTTTAATTATCGGCCAGAAAACAATAGTTTCCTCCATTTTCGGTCTATATGAATGAAAACTAAACTTAAATTTCAATGAAGAACAAGTTTAAATAATAAATTTTAATAATAAAGATAAAAAATATAATTAAAATTTGAAGATGAATTAAGATTAGATTTCACTCAGATGTCTTCAAATATTGGTTACCGGCCAGTGCAATCCCCCATTAAAAGAGGATCATCTTCACCTGACCAAAAATATGCAGTCCAATAATGCTTCCCGATTTACTTATTTTGCTACCTAGTAATTTTCACAATCTACTGATGACGCCACGTTGCATCAGAATGATTGACAGTTCTCTGGCTCTGCGTGATCGGAAGTGTATCTCGTTACTTTTGTAGCTCCAGTTTAGGCCAAGTCGAGCAACCAGAATATTTTCTTATTAAGTGTATGAATCACAGTGTCCGTGAATCGGGATCCCAAGAACAGCTTGAATGGAAAAAAATACTTTTTGTTTACGTATGAACCTTTTTTTTTCCTACTTCAGCCTATGCTAGGATTTTTTTATTGTAGACAATTTTTAGTTTAAAAAAAAGGGAGTGTCCGCTTATACACACTTTATATATTTAGGCTGTTAGTGAATTTCGTATCCTTGAAATTTTTTAGAAAGTGCTTGAATTTTTTTCTAGCTTTGAATGAATTATGTTACTAAGGATATGTATTGAAAGACCAAAAGTTAGGGATTTCAATTTTTTTTTAAAGTCCCGGCGCCAAGATATTTAGCCTTATATTACGGCCAACGACCAAAACTTGTTGGTAATTCACCAAATGAACAACTAAAAATGTTCACACACATAGACAATTCGTAACAAAAATTATCAATGTATGCTGCTAAACAAAATTAATCAACTGCAACTGATTTTATATTTATCTAGTAAGAGTAATTAGTTATCAGATTTTTTAAAAATTAAATATGATTTAATATGGAATCGATATACAGATTTAAAGTAACACTAAATTATATTATTTAAGCATTTTTTTCTATGTATTTTATAAGAACTAATATAACTACATTTTCGATTGGTTTGCACGTTGTTACGCCGATAGTGCAAAAAAAAAAATGAATTCAGTGTTCAGCCGTTTTGGTTAGTTTGCACTTTCATGCCTGGTGCTGCAAATATCCGTGAAAAGAGGTGTGAGAAGTAACGGAAAAGTCAAGAAATTTTTCGTTAATGCAAGTAACTGTTACAAGTAGAGAGTTACTCCAATTCTTGAATATTTGTTTTCAATACTATATTTTGTTTTATTCATTTTTAATACAATTGTTGTGAAGCCAAAACACTTATAGTAAAATAAATTAAAATGTAATTTTAATCTTATGATACAAATATTTTTATGACTTCAGCTTTTTCATTGAATGTTTTAAGGTTGAAAATGACTCTGGGGATCGAAATACTCTCTATGAAGTGGTTAGTCTTGAAAATTCGGCCCGTAAAAAATTTCCTTCTAGTCTATCTTATCAAGGTAGTGAGCAGTCCTTAACCTTACATGATCCAGATTCGGAATCAGGTAATTTTTATAAATTTTATCAAACACAATTATTGTTTAGTTATTAGTTTAATCATTTTGAGGATCTACTATTATTCAATATCTACTTATAGGTATATGTAATTTTTTTATTAATCCTTTTTAATCTGAAAGTTTGTGTAATAGTAATGACAAAATAACTAATATATCACTAACTATTATTCATATTTCGGGCCCTCCACTATAATATCAATTTTATTGTTAATTTGCACTTGCCTAAGATAAATGAAAGTATTTTTCTGACTTGTCTTATTTAGCTAGCTTAGAACTAACTCTGCAATTGTATTTGCTTTTAACATGAAATGGCTTTACATTAAATCCGTCATAGCATGAGCTAAAATTTCTGTATTGTTTTCCTTTTTTATATAGTATGTAGTATACTTTTTTTAAAGAAATATGTGATGAAGTTTTAAAATTTTAGAGAATGTCTTTACTCTATTCTCATTTGCAGCTTTAAACATTATTTTGCTTTATTATTCCTCTAAGCTATGTTCAAGCATTATAAATTGTATCTTATACTAGTAATAAAAACAGTTTAAAAAATTAAATATTTAAAGCATTCAATGATTAAATGAAATGTTTTTCCTTGATTGTTAACATAAATATTTTGGGGCTTCCTCCAATTGGCTTGTTCCAGATGACATAACTCTTTCCAATTTTCTCTCTTGCATTTCCATGATTTCATTGGTTTTTTTCAGTTTCACTCAATGTGTGGTCTTATCATCTGATGTGTTCTAGTTTAGAGTTCCCTACATGCTACTTGTTTTTATTCTTACTAGTTATTAAACTTAAATTAAAACTATTATTATCAAATATATAGTAATAACTATGTTTATCATGTTCAAAAATCTACTAAATTGTTAATGAAATTAGTAATTACTTTCTTTCATTCTGTTGTGTTTCATAGATAGTAAATAGAATTCCGAATTTATGACTACACATTGAGATATATTATTGCAAAATTTTGTTTGATTGTGTTTGTCATGACAATTGTTTTAAATATATGCAAATCCACCAATGGTCAAAGTTCAAATAATTCTTAGTTTAATTATTATATAATATTAACAGCTATTTATTAACCGAAACAAATGTAATTCCAGCGGGAAGAAAAATGAAAACGATACCGCTGGAACTGTTGCCACTCAATACATGAATCATGCCCATTTAAATTAAATGTAAATTAAAACCAAGCCTCACCCAACCTTCAATTTCAGACAACGATGACCCACTGCCCAGTGGCACAGGTGAAGTGAGCAAAGAGTGTACAACATCCGAGCTAGAGGGTTGGGGCGAAGCATTGCAAAAGTGGCGACTCAACCTGAAGCAGAGACCCAAGCAACTGGCTCCTCTAGTCAGGCGTGGGATACCGGAAGCTTTGAGAGGGGAAGTGTGGCAATTACTTGCTGGTTGTATCGATGACCGGCAGATAGTTGACACATACAAGAACCTGATTTCAAAAGTAAGTAGCATAGTGATAAAAGATTGATTAATAAAATACTTGTAGGTTTGTATTAGCATTTCTATTGCTATCTTTTGAACAAATAAAAAAAAATTAATTAAATGTGCGAAGTCATAATTTTTCAATCAGGTCTTCAAATGTAAATAATTGTTTGTTTACACTTGTGTTGAAAGTTAAATATTGCATCAACCATTTATTTTTATCATTTTTGTCTTTAATCCAAACTGTTTTAAGTACAAAGACATCTTCTTAACCAACTTAAATGAGACCAAGAGTAAACCAGTTAAGCGGAAATCTGTTTAAACCAAAGACATAAAGTAAATTAAGGTTTAGATGTACATTTGATTTCTTTCTTCTCTTTCTTTTCAATCTAATTCTCTTGGTATTTGCCTGATAAATAAATGCATAATAGAAATAAAGCACCATTTTACTTATATAAGTTTCCTACCGCACATTTAAAAACAGTATTTTTTTATTGAATCCTAAAAGTTTTTCTACTTGCATCACAGTTTCGACATTTTTTTATCAGCATCACATGGGTATCAAGAACAAAACACATGGGGATTTTATTTTTTTTCTCACTTTAATGCTAGAAAATTCTTCCGGTTAAAGCGGAGATCTGATTAAATGAAGTCTGGTTAAGAAGGAGCTTACTATATTGCTTAAGGGAAGCTTTAAAAATACAGACAATTCATTTTTAAAATAATTTATTAAATTTATAAAGTAAAATTATACAAACCCTGATTTATATCTATTTTAAAATACAAAAATAAGATTATTTTCTGAATAATGGATTTGAAAATACTACTTAAGGCACCTAAAGAGAAGTTATACATTTGGTGAGTTAAAAAAAATTATTGTTTTAGGAATCGACCTGTGGTAGTGCTATCCAGAGAGATATCAATCGCACCTTTCCAGCTCACGATTACTTCAAGCAGAGTGGTGGAATAGGCCAAGAGTCACTGTACAAAATATGCAAGGTTGGTTTTTCAAAACACATATTTGTACTTGATTCTAAAATATCACTAAAATGGAATGGGATGCTTAAGCTTAAATTATTTAATGTGCTAACTTATAGGTGTTGAGTAGGATTTAAATACATTAGTTTTTTTGCTACAGATACTAATGTCCATTGTAGTATGTAGTCCAATGTAGTATTTAAAAAATATTTAAACATTAAATCGAAAAAAATTACTGTTTATTTTTTATAGTTATCGCATTTTTAAAGTAACCGAATCAATGATGACAAACCAAACACACATTATCTTTGACATTCGATTTCAATTTAGAAATAACTTTTTTTTTGTATTTTATTTCATCAGGGCAGGTCATGTTTTTTTATGATGACAGTGACTTCCCAATTGAATTTTATTACGACGAAGATAATTTAAAATAAATATGCTAAATAAGTTTCCTATGCCTACTATTATTCCTCAACTTAATTTTACAGAATAGAGTTTAACAGTTGCTGATTGCAGCTAGTTTAATTTTCATTGAGTTGTTGTTTTTTCCATTTAAACTTTTAAACTACATCCAATGGACATTAAGTCAACATAATAAGACTACAAAATATATTTTTTATTCTATGCACCTATCCCAAATAATTCTTCTATATGCATGTTTATTTTTGTGTATGTGATATTTGATAATCTTAGTTTATAAAATTTTGAAATTTAACAATTTTAAAATTTAGTATGTAAAACCTAGTGGCATTTTCTACTTTTAGGCCTACTCTGTATATGATCCAGAAATCGGATATTGTCAGGGTCAGTCATTCCTTGCAGCAGCTCTATTGTTACATGTAAGTAAAATCTTATGTATTTCTTGAATAGTTGATGCAGCTGAATTTTTATACAAACTTTTATAATAGTTCAATGGCATTGAACGTGTTAAAACCTTTCAATATTTTTACTACCCTGTAGATACCTGAAGAGCAAGCTTTTAGTATCCTTGTAAAAATCATGTTTGAATATGGATTGAGAAATTTGTTCAGAAATGGATTTGAGGAGCTTCATCTTAGGCTGTATCAATTGGAAAAACTAGTGGAAGTAAGTGGTACTTAACTAAACCTTTCAAAATTACTATTCCATACAGAAATTATGTTCTGCCTCTGAATATTTTTTATAATTCGTTAAAATAAATAGCCCCAAAAAATTATCTATACATTTTTCTATTACAAATAAATGGATTAGATTTTTTTGCTTTTCATACTACTAGTCAAAATTCTACACATAGTTAAAAGTTTTGGTGTAAGTAAGATTGCGCAGAAATCCCGGAACTTTCTAGCTGCCACCACTATTTGAAGAGTTGGTTTATCACTTTTACAATGTATCAAAGTTATGGTTTATAAAAAATTAGTAAATCCATGCTCCAAATAGTGGTGGCAGCTAGAAAGTTCTGGGATTTCGGTGCATTCTTACGCAAAACTTTTTAACAGGGCATGATTTATCTTTTTTTAAATGTCAAATAACATTACGGAGTGACTAAATACCTGCCCAAAATTCGCAGCCGAAACCAGACAAATGGTTGCTTTAAACATTGCGCCAAATGTAGATATTGGAAAAATACGCCAATAACCCAATATTACGCATGGGCGATGTAACAGGTTGTTTGTGATTCGAAATTTGTTGATGAATTTTGTATATTTATTGTATTTTGTATATTTATTTTCTTCAAAATGCATACACTTCATAATGCAACAACTAAACTATTATTATCAAAAAATTAATATTTATTATTGGCACAGACTTCTATGGCACGGACCAACTGAACAGAATTGATTGCGATTACATTTGGTGATTTTAGAACTGACAACCTAGCGATCAATAGCCAATGCCTGCAACCTCGTGATAGTTGTTTGTACGGGTTTTGGGCAGGTACTTAGCTTTGGCGATAAAATTAACCATCTTATTAATGTATTTGTACCAAAATTACCTTATGTTATGTAGCCTCTAGATAGAACTATATTTTCCGTAATGCGTTAAATAACTTTTTTGTTATTCTTTCATTATTTTTTATTATTCTTTCATTATTTTTTATTATTCTTTTTATTATTTTTATTCTTATTGATACTTGTTTCTAGGAAAGAATACCTGAACTACACGCTCACTTTTATGATTTGGGAATCGAAATGCACATGTTTGCATCACAGTGGTTTCTTACCCTATATACATCCAAGTTTCCACTAGTGGTTGTTTTCTACATATTGGACATATTTCTCTTAGACGTAAGTAATATTTATTGTTGTGTGGTTCTTTAAAATGTTTTTTTAGAAAATTACTTTTTTAAAATTATGTCCTCTTCCATTTCAGGGCATTGACACTTTATTTCAAGTCGGCTTGGCTCTTTTAATGGTAATTTATTTTACATTGATTAATACTGATTCAAAATAATCTTTTATACATTGAAGATACAAATTAAAAGTGTTTCAAATTTTTTGTTTTATTCTAGCTATCTAGAAAAGACTTACTGGCTTTGGATTTTGAAGGTATATTAAAGTACTTCCGAGTAACCCTTCCTAAAAAGTACAGAAGTGAAAACAGTGCCCGTGAGCTACTAACTGTTGCTATAAACATAAAGGTATAGTATTTTTTTTATTTTATTAATGCTGAAATTACTATTTACCAAACCTCAATTTCCCTTCCATATTAGTCTAAAAAATGCTTAATATACTAGATAAAATGCTAATAGCATTATATATATTTGATTTGCTTATGTCTGATATTTTTTATGTGCTGTATGTGTATGTGATAATCTTAGTTTATTAATTGGATTTTTTAGGCAAAAAAGTTAAAGAAATATGGAAAGGACTATCTAGCTCAGAAAGAACAGCTAAAGCACCAGGAAGATCCAGTATCTAAACTACAAGTATAATATATTATATTTTCTTTTTAACATACTTGTATGCATGTTTAGTACTAATTTTTGAGATTCCATGGTGTCCAACGTAACATTTTTCCTATTTTAACACTTGTTTCATCTTATTATTCAATAAACATAACTTGTTAATTTTTGAGAAAAAGTTCTGCTACTTTACTTTGCAAGTAAAAAATATGCTATCAGACCTGCCAACTCTACAGATTTAATCCAGCAATGCCAGATTTTTAACTACTTTCTGAATTTCCGTGTCATTTATACCAATTATCGGATTTTCGGAGGTACAAACATTAAACTTTCTTTTGGTGGCAGGAATTCAGAAAAGGGTTATTACCAAATTAAATCTAAACAGTTAGCAGATTGTTTGTTCGAAATAGTGTCGCACTAGAGCCACAATTGGCATGTCTGCACTATCAATTAAATAAAGCAGTAAATTATGTATGTATTAAGAAATATCAATAAATGTCAGTGCTCTGACCAATTGAGTACCTAAATAAACACTTTCAAATGTTTTTAAAGCTATTTCCCTGAAAACAATCAAACAAATGAATCTAAGGTTTTTATGAAGCACGACCTTCTAAATAACAATATACCATGTCACTACAAATACTAAATACAATAAAAGGGTCCTTTATTTAAAAATAAGAGTGTGACTAACTTAACATATAGAAAATAATTTTTTAAGGATTTTTTTAAAATTATTTTTTTACAATTTGTTGATTTGTATATATGTTATCAAAATTAATTGGCAAATTACGAATTAGGGCAGTTTCCATTTATAGAAATAGGTTCTTAATTTTAAGCCTTATGTTACTGTGGAATGACCCTTCAATGCTAGATTAGATTTTAACAAAATATGCTTGTTTTGCAGAAAGAAAATAGCAGATTTCAACTCAGCAATATGAGGCTGGAGCATGAAAATGATGATTTAGCTAATGAGCTTATCAACGTCAAATCACATCTGGGGAATGAGCTGAAAAATGTAAGAATTGTTTTATATATTTAGCACATTTCCCCTGCCAAATAATAATTTATTTTAAATAAAAATGAATCATTCTTTAAAAGGCTATGGAGAAAATTGAAACCTACTACAGAGAAATGAATTGCACAAAAAAGTCCTTATCGGAAATGGAAGACGAAAAACGGAGGCTTGAAACTGAAGTGAATCAAGTAGGTTTTACATTCTTAATGGCTAGATTTCTAATTCCAATTTAATCTATGCAGTATACACCGTTCAACAGGGGGTTCAGGTTACTGGGAACTCATGCACTAAATTTGAAGTCTGTATCTCTTTGTTTTTCAGAAATACATTTAAAACCCAAAAAGTTCTATGGCAGTTACTCCCTGCACAGGCATAATTTTCTTGAAAACCTTATTATGGATGGAAGGATGTTTAGGTTTAATGGCACAAGGGCATCAAAGGCCAAAACTTATTATGACATCCGAAAATGTACTAGGAAGTCATTCTCAAATTTAAAGTCCCTAGTTCTTCTTTTAGTTCGATCTGCAGAGAGGTTTAAGAAAGACAGCTGAACCAATGTTAGAAAACCACACTTTTTCGGAATCAGCACCCTCCAAAATGTGCAGAAAACACTAAATCAGCGGTTCCCAACCTGGGGGCGATCGCCACCAAGTGGGCGATTTGTGTTATCAAGGGGGCAAAAAATACTTGAGGGGCGATCAGGGGGCGATGAGTATTCAAAGGGGAAAAATTAAAATAATGTATTACCTTTGTACAGTAAAACCATTCTCCAACCATAACCAAACCAGCCAATTTTTACATTCAACTCTCTTAAATTTTCTAGAAACCAGTAAAAATATCTTAGTTAATTATTTCAGTTTTGTTCTTTAAAAATATGTGTTTTATGTTTTTCTATTTTATTTAAAAAGTGAACGGATAAAGCTTCTTTGGTTGCTTTTATAAACGGTTAGTAAGTGTTATAAAACTGTTTTAGAGTTACACTTTAACTCAAATTATGATTAGACATAACATGAAAATTAAAAGGGGGCGATGGATGTTGATCAACCTAAAATACGAGGCGATTGTCCAGAAAAGGTTGGGAACCACTGGTATACACCGTTCAACAGGTACATAAATAAAAATTGCTGCTGTGGACAGGTAAACTGCAGCAACCACAACAATGAATTGGACCAATTTCGCTCTAAAAAAATCAGTCTTAGTATACTTCTAACACTACTCAAAACATTGGGAATTGCGTACTTTGTAACCTTTCAGTGACAACTTTTTTATTTTTTTATTCTAAAATTCTAATAATTTGTGAAATACGTTCATTATGCATCTAGAATAAAATGGTAAAAAACAGAGGGAAAAGATCTTAATTTTTTAACTACAATTTAAGGGGGAAAATTGTAATCATAACTTTTGAATAAATGATAACAATAACTTTTTTTCAAAACATTATTTGTTAAAAATAGTTAAAATCAATTTTTAAACATCTAAAAATGCAAGCATGAAGGATTAAGGGCCAATTTAATTTTTTAAAAATAATTTCAGAGTGAGTTTCATTTTACCATGTTTTTCATATTTTCATTTAATTAAAACAAGCATTATTTATTTCTTCAAAAGACAATATTCTTCTATCTAACGATAAATGAGTTCGAGCTTAACTTTGTGAGAAAAAAATCGCAAGCTGATGATTCCAAATGGAATCATTGGGGGTGAAAGGGTTTAAACTATGCACTCCCCTAATTGTTTTGAGCAGTGTAGATTAGAGTTGAGTGCTTTCAACTATGGTCCAAGTCATTAGTTAAGATACGGCCGTTTACCTGCCCACAGCAGATCAGTTATAAATACTATTAGTTGTATCTATAGATATCAATAATTTAAAATTTAAATCTTAAATCGTGTAAAATATTTATCTATATTTTGTGTTTTTAGCTTAAAGAACTTTGTAGAAGGGAACTGCAACAAGCAGAGAGTGAAATATCTCGCAATAACAGCATAATATCGGAATATAAGCAAGTAGGTTATGTTTAATAAGCAATTAGCAACAATGAATTTGTTTTCAATTTAAAAATGCAGATACAATATAACTGATTATAGCGTCATTCAAGGGACTTAAATATTTATGACGTTAAAAACGAGTAACGTCATAAACAAGGTTGAATATTAAGAGAAGTAAATCATGTCAAATATGCATTAAATACTCAAATTTGGGTTGTAAAATGACATCTATTGAATTAACCCTTTGTACTGTTAGTAGTAGTTTAATTTCCCCTCCACTTCCGTCGATAATTTTTTTAGACCGGAAATAAATTTCCAATTTGGCGACTTTTCGCATCATTTGGTGAATGAAATAAAATTTAAATAGTGAAAGCAAAAAAACATTTAAAATTTCTTTAAGAAGACATTTTGGATATCATAAAAACATATATTTTCAGTGTTTAACTAAGAGTCAATCAAAAATTGCTGCTTTAAGCAAACATTAAGTTCTATGGGCAATTCAAGGGACTAAACTTTTATGAGACTATAAATGAGTTGTTGTTGTAACCAAGTTTGACTATATTATTTTGTGTCAAATATAAATGTTTTAAATTATTTCAAATTTGGGCTTTTAGATATGCAGCCAACTTAATGGAAGGTTGGAAAAAGAACAGAAGTTGTTCCAAGACTTTGTAAATACTGTAAAGGTTTGTTTATTTAATTAAATTAATTAAAATAACAGGTTTTGAACATATATATTCAAGGTTTTGTCTTAGTTTTGAAACATTGTTAAATATGGATTTTATAATCTGAAAAAAGTATAACATATTCAAGCATTTAAAAATTTTAAAATTCATGTTTTTTTTAATTAATTTAATGTCTTTGATGGGATGTTGTCTTTCGAGCCACATTGTATTTTGGTAGGGGATTTTTTTTATGCAAACCCAATATCGAATTTCACACCTTGAGTGAAAAAAAAAATTTATTTATGGAATTTCTATGGACTTTAAATACTATAATACCTTTTTTCGCAACCATATATTTTGAAAAACATACATATCCAGTAGTAATTTTCAATCTATTTTATAAATCAAGGAATTAATTTTAAAATTATCATTATCCAAGAAAATATAATTGTGCTTTACTTCCTTTACTAGGATGATGTTCAGGACTGTGAAAAATGTTCTCAAAAAATATTTTCTTCAAATAATACTATTATGAAAACTAACAGCAATGTGGACAATGAGTCAAATATTAAACTTTTTGATAACGACAAGCAGATAAGGGAACTGGAACTTGAGTTAGCCCAAACCAAGTTAGCATTGGTGGAATCTGAATGTAAAAATCAGGTATGTCATTTTTAATTACATTTTAGATGTGTTTTTTTAGCTTCTACTCTACGTTTATAACGTAAAAAGTAGAAGGTATTATAATCTTTCAATCCGTCCGTCACCCACTTTCACAGAACGAACCGCAAGTCGCACAAACAAGTGGGATACATCATTTTGAAGCAAAAAATCAGGCTAGGCTACGTCCCAAATTTCATTAAAAAGTTTTAATTCAGTTTATTTAAAATTTAAAAAACTACACATTTAATCTACATTCAAATAACATGCAAATTCCATTTTTATTCAATATTTTCACTGTTGCCATTTCGCTAAACGTACGAGAAACTTTACTTAAAATAAAAATAAAACTTTTGAAATAATATTTATTTATGTGATATAATTCAGTTTGGATTGTTGTAATATCACAATAGAGTTCTTTTGATGATTCATTATATATGTATAAAGAAAGATGCATAGAGAATTCTAACTTTGCGTAAAAAATATGCAAAGTTTCTATTTTATTTTTAAAGCATCAATTTTACTAATTATTTATTTTTCGAACTGCAAATTAATTTAATAAACGATAAATAATAACTGAATTTTCGAAAGAAATGTTAATGGGAAATTGTGGCAACTCAAAGATACTTATTAAAAAAATTACATCATTATTCTTCGAACTTCAAACAAATTTAACAAATGATAAAGTCTAATTATTGAATCTGAGAAAGAAGGTAAATGAAAATAGTTAATTTTGGGGTTAAAAGTTTTAATTACAACTAGCTAAAGGCCCAGTTTGGCGAATTTCTTTCTGTAGTGTATAAATAGTTTGTTTCCTGTAAACACAAATGTTGTGTGGAAGCGGTTTAAGTGACACATTCTGTAACAAACCTACTTGTTTAAACTTTATAATGCAACTATATTGCATATTTCTGAATCTTGTAATGATCTATATTTTTTATGTAATATAGAAATTTAAATTCAGTCGAACCTTGTAAAACGACACGATTTAGCAAATTACCGTTGATTCAAAGTAAATTAGGTTTCTCGTACTCCCCAAAATGCTTTTGAATCCTTCCTGAATATGGAATTAGGATTAAAACTAACACATTTTATAGGTCCCTTGGGAATCGTTTTAATAAAATTTGACTTATTTAATATTGTAAAATTATAACTAGGATATTTTTTGGTTGAATGTTAACTTTTATATTATAAACGGTTGATTATTATTTGTTATTGGGAACATAAAGTGTACCTTAGGAAAATGCATCTATATAAAAAAAATTATAAATCAGGAAAGTTACAATTTATTCCATTTTTAGATATTATATTTAGACAAATTTAATCTTTCTTTTGCTAATATTTGTAAAACTTATTGTTATTCGAGTACTAAAACTTTTAGAATAACAAAGGTATAAAAGAAATTACCCTCTAAAATGTTTTTTAATAGTTTTTAACATAACCTTCAAATCAGTTTAAGCATTTGTCATAGTTATAGCAAGAACATATCCTGCTTCAGAATCTTAAGCATTTCAACCATAATTGATGTTTTGTGGCTTGTGGTGCTGATTAAATGCTTTGACTTTTTTAACCTTCAAAACTGAAAATATTTCTTGTTGAAACAAACTCCTGAAAAACTTAGACAGAAGTCTATCTAGGGTTTTTTTCACAAAGTCCTATCTGAACACTTGAATAATTTTGTGAAAGTTTTCCTAATTCAAAATATTTAAGTGAAACTTTCATAGAATAACAATGAGTTTTATATTTTTAATGTGAAGTAGTTTGCAATAGCATTGTTCTATTCCCAGATGGTTAAATATTATATTATAACTGCACTGTCTACATTTGTTAATTTTTTCAGCCCATTCCATATTAAGGGCAATTCCACTTATTTATTTTTAACGATTTCCCATTTTTGTTAACTTTCAAATTTTGTTCCTATTGTCTTTTTTTTGTTTTATTTTTATAATTGATGGCATTTTTTTATTATTTAAGAATCAGTAGTTCCCCAATATAGAAATTGCTGGAAACAAAAATCACCTTTATTAATTTATGTGTTCTGCCAATCTATATTCATTCATTTACTCTGGAATTACATTTTTCAAGGATCTTATCCATCAACTAAATAATGCGGTGGCTGAAATTCAAGCTTCCAAACACACTTGGCTGCATAAAACCTGGTCTTCCCTGAGAGATGTGACCAAAAAAGATGGCTCGGTGGTCACGCCAGAGAATAAAGAGCCCACCCAATAGGACATTATGAAGTCTATATTGCTGTACGAAAGGGGCCTATGTCCAGTAACAAGGAAATAATAATTGGAGGATATCTTAAGGGCAATTCCACATGTTAAGCTTTAACTTTTTTAATTTTGAACTTAAAAACTTTATTTAATCAATATTAACACATACAAAAGGACTTAAACCTCAATTGAGAAAATATTTATGTTTATTGAATTAAATTATACAAACTATACTTAATAAGGCAATGTTGTGATGTATGATTCAGAAGTTTTTTGAATAGCATGGAAGGGGATCCAAAACATTTTTTGCTAAATCTGTGAACCTATCTGTGAATCTGTATAATTAACCTTATTTTATTGGTGACATTTTGACCTTACGAACAATATCAAATACAGAAATCAGCTCAATTAAAATACGAGGAATTGTATTTGTGTGCTTGACGCATATTTATGGTTTAATAAATAAATGGTTTTTTCCTGGACTATAATGTATGTTCTTTTTCATTTCTAAATCTGAATTCTTAATAAAAGCTGAATATAAAGGGTTTAATAATGTAGTTGCACAAATAAAATTCATATTCAATGCTAGTTTGTTTTGAGATCTAGTGCAACCTTAAAAACTTTTGAACCTGTTATTGTGGAATCGTGCTTAGACTATTTCTCCTTACTATTTAACTTGTGTGAAAAAGTGTGTAAGGAAAAACTCCTACCAATTTATTTAGACGTTGGCCCTTTTCTACTGAGGAATAGAAATAATATTCAACCTTAACATTCCATATTTTTTGCATTTAAGGAAAACTCTACTGCCTTTTGTTAACAAATTCCCTGTTTCGCAATTTTAAACCAAGACTTGTCTGAAGTTCTTTGTTTATTTATGTTTTGCAAATGTAAGCCTCATATACCGCTGTGCTTTTGTTTAAAAATAGTGCCATATATTGTATATAATATTGTATATATATTTATATTTAGCAAAATATTAAGGTTATTTTGTTAATATACAAAGTATTATATATACTTTTTTGTTTTGTTTTTTACTGTAGATAAGGCCTATGTAGTTTTGTAAGAAATTATTATAATTTATCAGAGGCTTTATTTAGCAATACTGGTGATATTTTGTGTCTATTAGTTTAACATATTTTTCAATATTTATACATAAAAACTGATGCATGTGTACTGTTTATTTATATTTCGTTTGCTTTTCTACTGTGTGCTACATAACTCAAAAATCCTAAATTATGTACTTAAAAAGGTATAATATTAGTATCATTAGATAACAGGTTATTGTAAAATATTACTGCCCATATTTTAAGTACTCATTTTATCTATTAAATTGAGTATTTAACATCCCCCATCATATATATCACATAATAGCTTTGTTCAAAATTCGAAATGCAAACTCGCTTTGTATAATCCAAATGCAACTCATTTTTAAATATGCTAGCTGAAAGCAAATTCTGTAGATTTAGTTATTTAAAAAAATGTATTCATTGAAATATGTATTAAGTTTATATTAAATTACAATTTCCTTATATTAATGACATTTGTACAAGCCACACTTAGAATTTTGCCAAATAAAAACCTGTTTTATAAAAGTGTGTGTGATTTTTTTTAATGAATTTAATCAACATAAGAATACATTTTATGTTTTTGTTATTATTGACCTTATTGTAAACTTATTTTATGCCAATGAATCCTTTCCCCACTGGTCAGCACCCCATTAGAATAATTATAAGCCCCTCTCCCAGGGGCTTTTAAATTTATAAACAATTAGGGGAGCACTTTGCATACTTTTGTTTACCCTTTCAGTTCCAACTTCTTATTTCTTATTCTAAGAATCTAAAATTTGTGAAATAGATTCATTATGCATTCAGAATGAAATGGTAAAAATCAGGGAAAAAATCTTAATTTTTTAACTAAAATGTAAGGAGGGAAAAATTGGGATTATAACTTTTGAATAAATTATAACAATAATTTTTTTAAACTTTATTTGTTAAAAAAAAGTAAATATCAATTTTTAAACATCTAAGAATGTAAACGTGAAGAATTTAGGGTCAATTTATTTCATAAAATTTTTTGGGAGTGAAATTTATTTTACCATGTTTTTCATATTTTCATTTAATTAAAACAAACATTATTTGTTTCTTCAAAAGACATGATTCTTCCATCTAACGATAAATAAGAGCAAGCTCAACTTAATGAGAAAAAAATCTGCAAGCTGATGATTAAAAATGGAATCATTGGGGGTGAAAGGGTTTAAACAATGTATTCTCCTAATTGTTGTAAGCAGTGTAAATATAGCCATCTTCTATCTATTAATAACTCAACTAATATTTTAAATACAAGTTTTAATTTAATACCTGATTAAATATTTATTTCATGTTTCTCGTTTTAATTTTCTTACAAATGAATCATGTTTATCAATTCCCTACAATTACTAATGGTTTTTTACTGATTTTTTTTACAACTTTACTACATAAACATGTTATTTTTAACTTGTTTTATGAATCAACCAACACCATTTATAAAGAACCGAACACAATCCAAGTATTTATTATTCAAAACACTTTTCTTCTTGACATTAACTTTTTCTATAAAATACAATTAACCCTTTCAGTCCCAGTGATGCCATTTGGCATCATCATGTTTCTGATCATAATTTAAAAAAAAAAAGTAATAGGGCTGACATCTATTGGGATTAATAAAAAATATTTTCTAATAGAAAAAAGTTTGAAGAATCGAATAATGTGCTTTTTGATATCATAAATGGCTATAGACGATCAGAAAAAAATTCTAAAATGATGATGCCAAATTGTCATTGGGACTGAAAGGGTTAAAATATTTTCCTTAGTTAATAAAACTAAAAATTACTAGTCTTAGAAATAGTTACATTTTCCAATTTCCGACAATTTAAGTTTTGGCTTTTTGTACAATTTTGCTGCTTTTGGCAGTAAAATTACTTATAGTACCAAGTTTTTTTTAACAAAACGTTTGAGTTTATTATGAAAAATTGACGAAATGTACTAACTAAATATTAAACAAAAAGTTCTAAAAGAACTAAAATAGTTTACTTTCTTGTTACTTCAATACTCAATTAAATTCTTATACAAAATTTTTAACAGTAGCTGTCACCTAGAACCACTTCCATACAAGATTTATACATACAACAAATTGTCACCAAAAAAATTTTCAAATGCAACATTGAGTTCTAATTAAACTTTTAACAAATATATCACACTATTTATAACTTACAAACACTATTAATGTGTGACTGTCTGTATGAAATCTATTTCCGTGTGAAATGCAGGACGTAGAGATACGAGAAAAATGTCAAAATTCGCAGAAAACTTCAAAAATAAATAGCACAGTGAATAATTTGTATTTTGACGCCCTAATAGAACTTATTAATAAACAAAAAAATTAACATTACAACTAACCAACTTTTTAATGCAAAAAAATATGGAACACTGTGTGCCGCTAAATAAACAAATAATGACCCATCAAAGAATCGCATTGTACTATAGGTTAAAAATAAAGTTTCTCATGCGATTGTAGATAAGATATGATAAAAGTAGATAAACAAAAGAAAATTTGGTGATCGGTAACTTGTACCATAGAATAAATTCCTGTAGAGTTACAAAGGTTTACTTATTAAATAAACGTTTAGAACTTCATTTGTATTTTTATTTTTTTGGATGGTATGATGCACCGACCTCCAAAATTTCTTTTACTTATACATACAAGTTCTAAAAATTTTTTAGTTCAATAAACTAGGTATCAAGGGCCTATTGGAGCATTCATTACTGAAATTCTATCCAAATATGGTAAACAATAAGACCAAGATCATCAAAAACAAATATTTTTATTTTGTCATTACTTTACATTACAATAACTAATTCATCACTAAAAACATACATTAAAATAAATTTTAAAACAAAATTAGGTAATAAATTGTGCATTTTAAAAAATAAATTTAAAAACAGGACAAAAAGTTAGTAAAATGTGGATTGAATAAACATAATTTGTTTAGATTTTTCGAGTTTGTAAAAATGTACATTTGGGTTACATTGAATGTACATTTGGTCGAAAAATTGGCTGCAACATACAAGTTTGTACAGTTATCAATGCCCCCCCCCCCCCCTAATGGTAACAAATTTACCTTGGTAGTGGGATCAAATTTATAATATAAGAGTTAGTATTAAGAAATATGTTATGAAGTGAATTCGACAGAGGTCAATGTACTTCTGGAGCGAATAAGTTAAACAGAATATTTTCAAAAGTATACAAAAATTACTAAATGCAGTTGCTAAACTAAGATACTAAGTCAAATTTACCATTAAGGGTGAAGGAGCCTGAATGACTGCGGGTTTAGTTTAGTTTGAATTATCGTCGCACTAGAGTTACACGAGGGCTATTGGCGACAGGCATCGTAATTTAGAACCACAATCAGAATGAATGACTGTGCGGGCTTTCAAACCAAAGTGCCTCTGTTAATGCAACGGAAAAATTATTTTGTAAGCCACATTTTTCCAGCTCTATTAAATATTTTAACAAACTTTTTTTATATGTAAAATGTAGCTGACTTACAGGTCCTTATAATCCCACTTTTTGGAATTGGTTCAAATATTTTGTGTAAAATTATTTATTGAAAATTTAAAAATGTATTCAAACCAATTTCAAATTCAAGTGGGATTATAAAGCCTTTTGTAACTGTTTATAAAACTGTTAACTTAACTGTTTGTAAAAACTATTCAATTCAGCCGGAGAAATGAGGCTTAGAAAATAATTCTTTTTTACTTTGGATTAACAGAGGCACTTTGCTTTGGAGACCCACAGTCATTCGGGCTCACTTGCCATTTAAGTCTGAACACCATCAAGATATTTAAATATAGTCAGAAAAATCGCTAATAACAACAAACTCTTCTATAGTTAAACTCATAGTTTCCTTGCACAGAAGCCAGGACCATGGGCGGAGCTATAAAACGTGCGGAGCAATCAGATAACGAGGAAATTTTTGCTGTTTCATTTTGTCTTTATCTGATTGCTCCGTGCGTTTTGTAACTCCGCCCATGGTCGTGGCTTCTGTGCAAGGAAACTATGAGTTTAACTATAGTAAGATCATACAAAATTTACTACCTAAATCATATACTGAAGAGATTTGAAAGCAATATCACCATCCTGTCCAAAATACATCCAGAAACTTATAGATGTAGTAAAGCAGTAACAGAGGAAGAGTTGAATCAAAGGCGAGAAGACATTTGATCCCTGAAAATTGAAATACAACATTAGCATTCACTTTTTTAAAAGTATTCACTGTATAAATTTATTAATTAAATAAGTATTTAAAATTGAGTTTTCATTAAATTTTATTTTTAAAAAAATTCTATATATAATTTCAAAGGTTATTCTGATGCAAATAACCCAATTGAAAAATTCAAAAGTCGTATATCTCAAGTTCTATTAAAGATGTTTGCCTGAATTCAACTCGATAATTTATCCATGTACTATTAATGTATATGTATCGGTTCAAAAGCTATCTCCGTCAGAACCATGAAATATAGAGGTATTGGAAACGTGTTAAAATATGCAGAATGGAACAGAGAAGTTATTCCACTACTACTTTAAAAGTTTCTGTATACTTTTATTCTTAAGTTCAAACTAGGTCTATCTCATACACTTAACATAGAACCTATGTGAACTTTCTGGATTTGCAAAATAACATTGAAATTAAGTATAAGAACATGAGTTAAATTAATAAAATCAAACACAAAGTATACTAATTTTATTCTGAAAGGAATAGCTATGATATAATGGCCGGTGTCGATTTGTGAAACATAGCCATGCAACGAAAATGACCAAATCTGAACAACATTCCGCTTCATATTTCATTCGGTTAATTCGTAGTTTCGATATACGGCGATTTTTTTATTTCTCGCCAAACTTATCGGCGAGAAAACATCGCGTAGCGACGCGTGATCGGACGATGCTACTCGGAAACCGCGAAGTCAAGCCAAGATTGGAATTATTTACCGCCTTTTTTTTATCGCCAACGTTCAGAAAAAGTTGCCGTATACCGAAACTAGTATTTAACCTTTCATTCGACTCAACAAGAAAAGCAACCATATGTTCATTTTTCAATCTCGCCAAAATTTTGCCAACCAACAGACCGACCTGCCAATATATCGGTAAAATCCTAGTCGCTGGACCGGCGACAAATTACAAAATTTTGCAAGTTTCTTAAGAGAGAGAAACTACTTTTTCTGGCAACCATGTACATTAATCAAAAGAAGGGATGCTTAACTAACGTTGCACGCATCCCGAAGCGGATCGAGTTCAGTTTTAAGGTTACCGAAAAAATAATTACAAGTTAAGACAGCGAGCGGAAAACATGATTTTCGAAATATCGCCAACCTCGAAAAGTAATCGGGCCAGTGACAAAGATCAAAATGCATATCGTACTTATCGTTACTCGTCATCTGTGTGAATGTAATCCCCTTTTTAAATTTCATATTCAAATGGATTAAATGGATTCAAAAATGTAATCGCAAATTGTAAACAAACATTCAAGTTTACGGTTACAGTCAATTACGCAATTATAGGTAAAAAAACTATGACGTCTTCGTTTACTTATTTGATTTGGTTGAATAAACGCCAATCAGCGAAAATGGTAAAAACCATCTTTAAAAATCTACTCAGAGAACAATGCTTTACAACTTTAAGACACGGTTAGATGAGTTGAATTAACGTGGCACTATAGCTACAAGAGGCTATTGGTGAGGGCGTGGTAATTCAGAACCACAGTCAAGTGACGAGCCGACTCCCCATGGTTAAATAAAATTTAACGCGAGGCTGACCACCTTACCGGGACATATGAATAGCACCCCAGAGCCCTAGGTCACGTAGGCTGATATTGGGCACGGCAGCCTTGGCCCACTAATAGGCTGTTGCGCCGAGAGGAGTTTAGTATCAATCTCTAATACTTTTCAACTAAAGTGAGAAGACGATGACAACACCTGAGTTGGTACTGGATCCATTTTACAAAGGCTTTTTTTAAACAGGTTCATGATTCAACAATAGGTTAATTTAATTAACGTCACATTAGAGCTAAAAGGAGCTATTATGAATTCTACAATGGAACAGCCAATAGCATAATAAATAATTGAAGAGGCTTATTTCAGGAAAAGATAAATGCATTTTACTGACAGTATTGACATTGTACATGACATTTTAAATGGTTCTCCTTGATTTTAATGTGAATTTTAACACTGATTATTTTAGCCTTAGCTGGCTATATGATAGAAAATTATGTGTGATATTATATTTCAACAGATTAATAGATGAATTAGTTCTTATATCCAACCTTGGACCAGACTCAAAATTTAATCGAAATCTCACTTTTAATTTATTAAGAGGACAGCCTAATCACATTCTTTGAATAGAAACAACTGAAAATTAACACTTTTGAATTGAAAAATCAAAAATGGATAGTTCACAACATCTAAGGATTTTATGTACTACTGTACTACTACTCAGCATATAAAGTCTACCACTATTTTTATTTTCTATCAAAAAAGCTTCTACTCAAAAGCATAATCGGTGATGGTTGCCATAAAATCAAAGGTTTATTTTGTGTAGAATTCTACATTTATTAATGTCTGAGTAAACAACATTCGTATACGGTAGTAATAATAACATACATCTGCAATAAATAAAATCTCTGATGATCGCTCCTTTTATATTGGTTATTTGTATTTCCTTGCGATTTACAACTATACTTTGTTGTCAAAAGCTTTAAAACTAGCAAACAGATAGCAAATATACAGTTAAAAATCAATTTTTGATTAATATCAAACTTCGTGGATGTATTTAGAAATGTCTGATCTAAAATGCCTAACATCAGATATCACAACAAGAATACTAATCTATGTAGATTAAATAGTATTATACAATTTGACTATGCTATTAAAATATATATTAAAAGAAATGTAAATTTAAGGTGTCTGAATTTTAAAAGAAAGCAATATCTAAAATTCTTATCTTTTTTACCAAAATATAACTATAAAATGAGTGGAGGGGGGAGGGGGTAAATTAAACTCATAGGCACAATAGCTCATAAAGATAAACAGTGCCAATAGCCCAATTGTAGGTTTTAAGACCAGGAGCTCCTGAAGTCTGAAGTATAGTGTAGCAGATATTCTATTTAATTGGTCAGATTAGTACAAAATCCTTAGTGTTTAGTTAAAAATATAGCTTTGTTTCTTTATTGACCAACTAAAGGGGTGAAACGCTCAGTGAGCCTTGCCCAAACTACCTGTGGTATAATGTCCTGGTTATCTATTCGAAAAACTCTCCACAGAAAAATAAAGCTTTTTTTAATGAAATAAATATCGCCCCAACTATAATGAAAAGATTAGCAATTTGAATTTACAAAATTAAAAACCATAATTAGACACATTATTGCAGATAACTCAAAAAGTGAATTAAGGACTTTCCATAGTTAACATAACAATTTAAAAAAATATATTACCTTTAAATATAACTAAAAATAAAGACAAAAAATTAAATCAATTGACAATATTTATTGAGGGATTTTTTATAACAGAATTGATTAAAGTATATTAAAATCAATTAGTAGTAAAAAAAAAATGTCTATTAGTCTATGTTTTGTCATTCTGCAATTGAAATTTTAATCAACAGCCATGGTTATGTTTAGTTAATTTGATCGCAATTTGTTCAAACACATCCAGCCCCAAAGTAAAGGTCTTGCAAAATAAATTTCTTCATCGTTTTAACATGCAAACTATTTCTAAAATCTAGATTTCTAAATACAAAACATAACAATTTTATATGATTACAAAATAAATTTGAACAATATGGTAAGTCATAAATAATTTATAACTGAGGTTATATCTAAGCATGAACCATATCACCCTATATACACTGCTCAAAACAATCTCAGTTTCAACGTTTTTTAATTTTTATTCTAAAAATCTAAAATTTGTGAAATAGATTCATTATACATCCAGAATGATATAGTAAAAATTAGGGGGGGGGGAAATCTTAATTTTTTAAAATAAAATTTAAGGGGGGGGGGGGGAATTGGAATCATAACTTTTGAATAAATTATAACAATAATTTTTTCATAACTTTATTTGTTAAAAAAGTTAAAATGAATTTTCAAACATCTAAGAATGCAAGCGTTAAGAATTTAGGGTCAATTTATTTCATAGAATTTTGTGGGAGTGAATTTTATTTTACCATGTTTTTCATATTTTCATTTAATTAAAACCAACATTATTTAATTCTTCAAAAGACATGATTCTTCCATCTAACGAACAATAAGTGCAAGCTCAACTTAATGAGAGAAAAATTCGCAAGCTGATGATTCCAAATGGCATCATTGGGGGTGAAGGGTTTAAACCATGAATTCCCCTAATTCTTTTGAGCAGTGTAGATATATTCTACTGAAACATGGCATCCAGTAAAATAATATTTTCTTTATCTTTTCTATTAATAAAAAATTTATCATAAAATTCTAAACCTGGAAAGTGTTTTAAAGTAGATGAACTAAGTGTTACTTAAATGAACTACTCATACTAAAACCTTGGATTATTTAGTATACATAGTTCATTTGTTTAAGCTTTGATATTTATTTTTCAATATTTTCTACTGTTAAAAGATTTGTATAATAGTATTATTCTTATGTAGCATTATAAATCATTTATAAAGCCAAACACATAATAGCTTATAATTTAACTCTTTTAGAAACATTTAAATGATGTTAAATTGGTTCTCATTTCCTCAATTGATCAACAAAGAATAGATTACTAACATTACTGGTTACCTAATTAGAATGTGCTATATATATTTTGAAAATGAACAAAGATTTCACAAAAGCTTGTTTTTCAGCCTTAGTTCTTAAAAACATATCTATATCTTATCTATTTCTTAGTGCTTAAAAACCTCACCTAATAAAATAGATAGGCTCCCAGAAAACAAAATAAAAGTTTAAAACTATGTTTGCAGGGAATACAAATTGTTAGAATTTATTTATATTGAAAACACTATTTTTGCTAGGGTTTCAGGAAAATATATCCACTGATATCAACTATCTAACAAAAATATCAGTGTTTCCAAAAGTATGTTGAGAAGAGCACTAAACTTAGTAAATTCACCTCACAAACAAAGCTTGGAAACCTCAGTCAACCTATGTGAGTGGTTCATTTGTAAAACTATTACATTGAAAATTACTTCATCTATTATATACAAAACCAATAATAAAAATCAAATATACTCCATTAAATAATGTTAAGTTTTAATAAAATGAAAATTATATTAAAGTTTTAAAATAATTAGTTTAATTTTTTAAATTTGAAATAGGAAAAAAATATAATTTACTAAATGTCTAAAAAAGCAATTACCAAAATTATTATTATTTTTTATAAATATTAATTTAATTTTATAGTTTGCAATTTATCAGTTATTTATTTAGTAAAAGCAGCATTATATGCATAGTAAATATGATGATAGATTTTGAAAAATATTGTACATTAAGCAGTGTTTAGTATAATAACAGGTTAGTTGAATTATTCGCTTTTTTTTAAAATTAAATTGCAGTTTAAATGAATTAAATGATCATTCAAGCACCTCATTTTGGACCAGTTTACTTGATACAACTTATTTAAAAACACATAACAAATATATATTTACTTAGTTTATACATATATTTTTTTATTTAAAACTACTTATGATATAAAATATAAATTATATTGAACTAAAGAAAAATCTATTTAAAAATTAGTTGTGCGCTTAATGTAACTTGAATGTTGGGAATAAATAATTAAAGTGTAATGCTTTAAATATTTTAAAGATCATTTGTTTAAAAATATCCAACTTTTTTCAAATAATGATTTGGATTGAATAAAAACTGTGCCCATAGTTTTAGCAGTGTATTTAAATAATCTGCGAAAGTAAGGACCTTTTATAAATATAATAAATATATGTTACAATTTATACAGTTTAAAATGCATTATAATCTTAAGTATCATCAGGAACTAATTGATATTATCATAAATAAATCCATAAATAAATAGACAATACAACCAGTTCGTAATAAATTAGAAAAATTAAACCATTTGATCAACGAACAAAAAGGGGATCATATTATTAAAACTTAACATTTTGTAAAATTAAGTTTGTAAATGATTCTACATTTCATCACATTTATTTTCATAAAGATTCGTACTTAATCTTATAGAGACAAACACCTAACTTAAGATAGTAATTATAAATGCATACTTAAGCTCATTTTGGTGCGAAATTCAAAAAGAATGTTATAATTTTTAAAGGTTTATCAAATACCAATTATATAACTTAAGACTTAAACATTACAGTACAGTATCATGTAGAACAGTATTATATAGTATTTAAAAAAAAAAACTTTAGTAAAAAAAATGATTTTTTGCTTTACATATTAATGACTTGCACTAATTTTATAACTTTGATCTATTCAATTAAGTCTCACTTAGGCCCTTGGAAATATTAGGCCAATTGGTCATGATAAATAAGTAAAAAAATATCTCATTGTTTGGTATGTTATCTGTGCACAATGAACTATACATTATTGGCACACAGCATTTGAAGAGTCCAGGGGAAAAAACCCTTTATCGACTGGATATCTCTCTGTATCAGGCCTCTTTGGCGACCATAGCAAGTCATCACCTAAACTGGAGAAAAGAAAACGGTTTCTTACTTGGTTCTTCGCTTGCGGCAACACTGAAGTTTATTTTCGGGTTTTATTCAGAGACATTAAAAAGGCATTACATTTGGATGCATTGGTCATACGCTTGTAGCGAGAGAAGAACCAAGGCCGAAACCAGTTTCCTGTCGCCAATGTCCGCCAAGCAGACCTGAATACGGGCAGATTCCTAGTCGATCAAGGTGCTCTTTCCCTGGACTCTTCATTTGTGCAAATCTTTGGAATTTTTTTATAAATCCTAAAATTACGGAGACTAAGGATACGATGCTTGAAATTTCGACGAATAAGATTTCCTTCTCCTTCTTCTTTGCCGAAAAAGAAGAAAAATAACCACAAGCAAAAAGGCCGAAACCAGATACAGCGAGAGGCACAGACTAATATCTGCATTGGTAAACCACAGAAAGCTCCCATTCTCGTTAAACGAAGCATTATTAAAATTATTTACCATAGCAGAGTTTTTGTAACTGCCACTCTTTTCGTGCGGGAAGGGAAGAGGTGCTTTGACAATGCTCTCGCTACCGTAAAACCGTTGCAGGTACTTTAGGACTAGGTCATGGTTCCAAACAATATCTCCAGAGGTCTCGTCTTTCGATTGGCATTCAGAACATGCCTTGGCGGATGGGAACTGGATTTTTGGGTGTTCTGGGTCCTCTGTGTCATCTCCAGATAGTCTGAGGTTGACTTTATTGTGAGCTTGCCATAGCCAGAGGACTGCGTCTCGGGTGGTGTTCACTTCATTTTCAACGTTGGCGGCCATTCTGGTGAAATGGGCAGCGCACGCTTGGCATGAAAAGAAGTTCTTCACATAGTCTCTGATGCCAAATAGAACTTTACCTGTATTGTCTTTTGAACCTAAAAATGAAATCCAGTCAAAACTTTAACTTAAAAACTTATTCTCACAACTTAAGAATTTAAATTACAAACACACCCAAATAAATGTTAATTTCAAAATATTGCTGCACTGAGCTTCTCTAATTCTGAAAAGAATTAGTACAGTATTTTCTTGAGCCTAACAAGTAGAGTACAGAGTCAGAACTTTTTAACCTTTACCTCTCAAAATTAATTTAGTTAATTTACTTGTAGTCTAAGTTTATTCCTAAGTCAATTAAAAAAAAAATTCAGTCCCAATCCTATATTTTATATTACCAGAGTAGTAAAACGTCATAAATTAGCACTCCAATTAACATATTGGGAGCCTGATTTAAATATTTGCTGGAGTGCCGGATTTAAATATTTGCCGCCTGTAGGCTACGATTGATTTGCCGCCCGTCACAATATTCTCCCCCTTCGGGGAAAGGTAGCTGGTTAGTTGCAAAATAGGGTGGCATGTGCTGTTTAAAATAGATACACATATTAGAATCATCTATGTACATCGAAAGCGAAATCGGCAAATTTTTAAAAACTGTTCTACTTTTTTCTTTCAATTTCAAAAACTGGGAGGAGGTGTTGCAATTGCCCTCGCAGCGACCATGTTTGCTACGAAATATTAGTACTATATAAACGTTTGCGGTTTACGCATTAATGTAAATTATTTCTTTCTTAAAAAAATTCTAATCTTTATAATAATTTTTTTTATGCCGAATGCCGCTTTAATTGGTCGTAAAATTTGCCGCCCCAAAAAATTTGCCGCTCTAGGCTACAGCCTACTTAACCTATTTAGAAATCCAGCCCTGATATTGGAAGAATAAGATGTCACATGAATATATTTACGATTTGTGGAGAGAAAAAAACTTTTTTCAAGCAGTTTTGGCAACTGTGTTAGGAGTTAGTATTCCATTTTTCCTGAAATGAAGGTTTTTTTTTTGTAGTTTTAAAATGTTTAGCTAATGTTTATATTCAATTTGTGTTCAAGTTTATGTATATCAATGTATGGATATGCAAGATGCAACATGCAAATATTTTAATATAGTTAAACTCATAGTTTCCTTGCACAGAAGCCACGACCATGGGCGGAGCTATAAAACGCGCTGACAAATCAGATGAAGAGAAAATTTCATCCGTTTCATTTTGTCTATCTGATTGCTATGCGCGTTTTATAGCTCCGCCCATGGTCGTGGCTTCTGTGCAAAGAAACTGAGTTTAACTATGGTATAAAAGTTTACAAATAAATTTGTTTTTTTAGCTTCCACACTATGTTTATAACGTAAAAAGTGGAAGGTATTATAATCGTTCAGTTCACCCGTCTGTCTGCAACCCACTTTCACAGAACGAACCGTAAGTCTCACAAACAAGTGGGATACGTCATTTTGAAGCAAAATATCAGGTTAGACTACATCCCAAATTTCATTAAAAAAATTTAATTAGAAGTTTATTTAAAATTTAAATAACTAAAATTTTTAGCTACATTGAAATAACATGCAAATTACATTTTTATTCAATATTTTCACTGTTACCATTTCGTTAAACGTACGAGAAACTTTATTGAAAATAAAACTTTTGAAAGAATATTTATTCATGTGATATATAATTCAGTTTGGATTGTTGTTGTAATATCAAAATAGAGTTCTTTTGATGGTTCATTATATATTTATGAAGAAAGATGCATAGAGAATTCTAACTTTGGATGAAAAATATGCAAAGTTTCAATTTCATTTTTAAAGCATCAATTTTACTAATTATTATTTTTCGAACTGTAAATTAAATTGTGGCGACTAAAAGATATTTTTTAAAAAAAATTGCATCATTATTCTACGAATTTAGCAAGTGATAATGAGTAAATATTTTGCGAAAGAAGATTACTGAAAATAGTTAATTTTGGTGTTTAAAAGTTTGAATTAGAAGTCCCTGATAGGCGAATTTCTTTCTGAGCTGTATAAATAGTGTGTTACCTGTAGAGCATAAATATTGTGTGGAAGCGGTTTAAGTGACAGATTCTGTAACAAACGTACTTGTTTATTTGTACAACCTTCCTCAGTTAGAGAGCCCATTAGACATATATATGCAGAAAAAAAAACACTATTACACATAAGAGCATACTTATTCTGTAGTTCCTTCTAGAAATGAAGGAAGATTGGACGTCCAAAGATATCTTATTATTAATTCATATCAAATATTTAAAGTATTAAAAGGCATGTCTTCATGGCTATTGAAGAGGGTCGAAAAAGGACGCCAAAGCACATAACCTCACATGTTGAGGTCTAATTAAGAAGGAACTATTTTCAATGGTTGTGTTGCGAGAAGAGTGGAAAAGGAAGTTAAAAGTATTTTGCTGTGTTTACAAATTCTCCGAGAAAGAATTATCATGCACCTTTCGACCATGGGAACTGTGCGTTGGATTGGCAACACATTAACTGAGGGTTTTTAAAGAAAGAACATAATACAGGGTGTCCTTAAAAGAATGTCCGAGTTTCAAATTGTAATAGTATTGTGGTTGAAGTGTAATTGTAATGTGGTTGAAGGTGACAAATAAAGAATAACTCCAACAGTTTCAGATAAGTGCTTGCGCTTGTACCGCTACATCGTTGCACGGGCTGTTGCTTCCATTACTCCGGACTTGCTGCAGACAGTATGGGAAGAATTGCATTTTCGTTTGGATGTGTGCCGTATCACTAAAGGCGCACACATTGAGCACTTATAGGAAAAACTAGGTTAGTTTTCCTTCAATGTCATGTATGATTGTGTTATATTTAATATAAAATAAACTCCTGTAATATACCATTAAACTCAGATTCTTTTACGGACACCCTGTATTATAACATTATAGATATTTGTGTGATGTATTACATATATATTGATCACACCATGACAATGTAGGAAACAAAATATACAGAATAAACACTGAAATATTTACGTTGCCCAAGTAATCAAGAATTAAATAAACAAAAACCTTTTTATTAATTTTACAAGGAACTTACTTTTCTTATTTTCAACATCGCTGTAGGCTTGGACAGTAAGTGTATGAAAAAGTGTCCACAAAGAACAAGGGTAGCCACGAAAGCGAGGTTCACTGCCTTTACAGGCAAGAAATTCACGCATTTTTGGTAAATACTGGTTTTCTCCCTAAAAAAGTTAAGTTATAAGTAATCCTTATTTAAGAATTGTAAAAAAAAGCTTACACATGACCAAATAAAATAATGTTAGTTGAATAGTAGTAGCAATAGTTTCAAATCTATTTCAAAATTTTACACCCTTCATAGATAATTACATAAATCATACACAAGAGCTGTTGTAATTTATGCAAGTTTATTTATAGAATAATGCATACATATTTTTTAAAAGGTCTAAGATTTAGAATTTATTTTGAAACCGTTAATTGCCAAATCCAAATATTATAAACCAGAAGGTTAATTATAAAAGAAAAGGAAATCAAAGTAATCTTTCAAGCTTTTAAATTGTTAAGAGAAGAAAATAAAATTATAATATAATTAAAAAATAAACACAAAGAATGGCATAGTGTTTTAGTATAAAAACTTTTGTTTTTTGTGGACTAAACTTTAAATTATATAAATCATAATTTTGTAATTTGACACTTTTTTAAAAATATAAAAACTATCAAAAGAGAATTTGTATACATATTATAGCAAACAATTAAGCTAAACCTGTTTTATAAAGAAAAAACACTAATTTCAAAACTCAATTATGTTATTTGAACACAACAATCGGCTTGTTTCAGGTGATGTAGTTCCCACCAGCTATCATTCCTCCATTTCCTTCGATCAGTAGCCTGATTAATGCTCTGTTCTCACGTAAGAACGATTCACCAATCGAGGCACCAGAAAGAATTTATTTTCATTCAGCATTTCTATTGCCGCTTACGGCCTGAAACATACCCATTGATTTCCTATGCAATAACGTAAAATTGTGATAATATTTTATTACATAAACAGTAATTAACTACCTGCAACTCCTTCAAAGTATCAGCAAATTCTTCACCAGATATTGATTGTGATTTCTGCATCACCCAATCATACAGCTTGGCGAGATAAGCCATGACAGGAGGAGATCCAGGAAAATACTAAACACAAAATCAAGTTCTGAGATAACTGAAATAGCTTACTTTTCTCTTTAATACTCACAGAAATTCTTATAAAACAGAGACAGATTGGCAAAGATTATACATGATAGGTCTCTAATTGAATAACTGTTAAAATAAAATTTAATTCAGGATACAGATGGAAAGGCAAACAAAAGGGAGGAAATCTTAACATTGTCATACTGACTTTAAATTTTTTAAAATTCTTTTGCATTCAAAAAAGGGAAATAAAACCTATGTGAGTTACTATTACCACTTAAGTTTCAAATTTGCCATTTCACAGAATTCCTTATCGCAGCACAAATTTGTTCCATACTTTGCTAGTATGCACCAAATTTGTGTGAATCCAATAATATTTTAATTTCAATGAAAAGTTTGTTATTGCAAATGCCATGGAATCACGTTATTTGCTTAATTATTTATGAGCTAAAACCATTTGTATAATACTTAAGCAAATCCTATAATACAATGACAAATTAATTTCATACTTTGCAAAAAGAGTGACTAGTGATTCTAAATATGAGCAGATTTCAAAGTATGATTTTATGATATACAATGAACTATTGTTTGTAGCTAGCAAAAAAAAAGTTGACCCTAGTTGAGTTCATTTCAAAACTCAACTAGTGTCAACTAGGAGAGTTGGGTACATCCACTTTACGAAAGAATGAGTAAATGTTATGAATACAAGCAAGGGCGAGCCACACAGACACACATGATTGGCTGTTGTTGTATCACCAGCAACATCCACAACGACCATGACTTAAAACTATTAGTTCTCAAGTTTATTACATCACAGGAAGCCCGGCAAAAGACGTAACATCCAATCATGAGTATCCGTGTTGCCTAACATAGCCCACTTCTATTACCTTATTTCTAAAATCTCATAGTATACTCAGTCGCGGAGGATGTCACACCTTTCTTCTCACAAACAACAAACAATAAAATATCGCTACTTGTATTATACCATAAAAGTTCAAAATTAAATACAAAATCAAACATTTAAAGCTCGATGAAATTAAGATAATTGTCGTAATAAAAAAAATCATGAAGAAAAAAGATAACTAAATCAATAAACTTAACAGTAAAAATATGGATATGGAATAGCAGATCAGCTACAGAAATGGAAGTCAAAATTATTTACCATTTTCCATTTAAAGTGCCATGGCATGAATTTTATGCGAAAACATTTCAAATATAAGAGTTAAAATAATGTCTTAAGGGGGAATGGGCGCGCTGGACCGCGGGTCTTTAAACTCATGTGCTTCAGTGTTAATCCAATGCCGAAAAAACTATTTTCTCTGCCACATTTCTCCGACTGTATAGAGTATTTTTACAAACGGGGTTTTTTTTTAAATAATAAATGTAGATAACTTACAGGTCTCTATCTTCCCACTTTTTGAAATTGCTTGAAGTATTTTGTGTAAAATTATTTATTGAAAATTTAAAAAAATATTCGAACCCATTTCAAAAAGTGGGAAGGTCGGGACCTGTAAGTCAGCTACATTTATCACATAAAATAATCAGCTTGTAAAAATATTCAATACAGCCGGAGAAATGTGGCAGAGAAATTTTTTTTTCTCGATAGGATTGCTTTGGAGACCCCCGGTCCAGCGCGGCCATTCCCCCTTAAAATATAAGTTTGTCCGTTTTAATACAAAATTACATATTTAGTTTACGAGATACCAATATAACATCAAGATATAGAATTAATGTATAACTTACAGTTTTTAGTACATAAAGGAAGGACTTCATTGCAGACAGTCTTTCTCCTTCAATGGTTTTAGACACAGCCATTTCTTGATTTAACAAATTAAAGATTGCATTTTCTAAATCGGTCATATAAACTCCCTCAGTGCTTGACCTACAAGATAGTACATTTCAAAACTATAAAAAATTTTTACACATTGTGATACATTGGAAGTAACTATGAAGATTTAAATAAAAAATACTTGCCTAGATGTAGCAGTAATATTTTCATAAAAAAAGCCTTCAACTTTTGTTTTGTTACGTGGTGTCCCAATAATGCTATTAAATACTTTATCTCGAATGTCAAAAGAACTTTCATTCAAATGGAACCTAGAGAAAAAATAATCAATAATCAGTGCCGGATTTAAAGACCCAGGACCCCTAGGCACTTGACATTTGGGGCCCCCCACCATCTCGAAGCTATTTTTGAAATTTAGCAAATTAAATACACTAGTATAGAACATATAATTTTTAATCGACTTTACTAAACATCAGAATAATACAGTATGTTACTATAGTTATTCTATAAAATTTATAAAATCACACGGCGAACTTTCTTCAGTGCAAAAGAACGAATGACGTCATCAAAATCAATTGACTGCATTATTTCTGACTCTATTGGTGACAATTATCTATTGACTAACGATTGGCGATTTATAATTTTTTTTTTAGGCGATTTATCTTTTTAAGGGCCTTCTTCCTGGCTGGGCCCGTAGGCCCAGGCCTTGCAGACCTAGGACGAAATCCGACACTGTCAATAATTGATTTGAATAATTAAAACTTTTGAAAAATATCACACAAATTGTTAACTGTATTGGTACATGTTAAGAATCTAAACAATGTTTTGTAGTTAAATTAAAAAATTTGCTTTAAATATGTTGAAACATTTCAATATGGCATGAATGAATAATGCGGAGAACCCAGTTTACGCCCATTGGTTGCCTTCATTATTTTGGCATTACATAACTTAACCCTTTGGTAGTAACGGACTCATTTATAAAAAAAAAAAATTACTAATGGGATTAAAAGCATTTAGAAACTCATTGTAATATGTCCCAGTCATAGAAAAAAAATCATTTTTTAAAATTCGTAGTCAAAGGGTCAAATATGTAGGCAAATAGAAACTGATAGTTTTTGTATCAATTGTTAGTTTTTGTTGTAAATTTTAAATTCAGCAAAAACTTTAACACATTGAAGAATTACGTAACTAAATTTAAGAAATTGAAGAAAATTCATTGATAGAGAGAGGAAAGGTTAAATCTATGCAACCTTTTATACAGCTGCTCTTTACTGTTGATGTTTGTTTTAATACTAAGGGAGAAAAGTGCTGCGAGTGACTTTAAACCTCCTTACACACACTATTACCTTGGTGCACTAAGTATAAATAGAAGGGAAAATAAATATGGTAAACATATGATGTGTTCTGCTTTAACTGGCACAGTCCGGAGGAAAAAACCAGAGACAATCCCTATTACAGTAAACTCCTGATTATCCAAAGCTATTCAAGATCTCCCACCACCCTTTTTTTTACAGTTAACTGACGAAATACAAGAAAATAGCTCAACTGTTGCAAAATTCGTTGGAAGATTGCATATCAAGAAAAATCTTATCGGAAATACCTTTACAATGTTTTCCTAGATGTTAAAACAATCTGTTCTGCTTCACAGATCTCTGAAACCACAGTACTGTGCTTCACAAACTATGTAAAAGGCAATTTAAGGTAGTTTGATCTGTCAGTCAATGGTCACTGTTCATTCTCTCTCCTTACACTCCTATTCAATAGAGCCACTGCTATTCAACATAGTCCAATAGAGCCACTGCTATTCAACTCAGTCCAATAGAGCAACTACTGTTCAACACAGTCCAATAGAGCCACTACTATTCAACAGTCCAATAGAGCCACTACTATTCAACAGTCCAATAGAGCCACTACTATTCAACACAGTTCAATAGAGCCACTACTATTTAACACAGTTAAATAGAGCCACTACTATTCAACGCAGTCCAATAGAGCCACTACTATTCAACACAGTCCAATAAAGCCACTACTATTCAACACAGTCCAAGAGAGCCACTACTATTCAACAGAGTCCAATAGAGCCACTACTATTCAACACAGCCCAATATAGCCACTACTATTCAACACAGTCCAATCCCATTTACTAGACACATCACGTAGACATTTTTGTCGAAAAGCACGGCTTGTAAAATGAGCTGGTCGTGATTGTAATTGAATGTACCTAGAAATGCAGGATAATACCTCCCTTTGCTAAAATATGATTTGAAAAAATTCTTCAATCAGAATAAAAATGAGAAGTTTATCTGCGGATGCTGCTACACCCAATTCCACAGATAATCAGGAGTTTACTCTATTTATGTTTATAGTTGTTTTAAAATGCTGTTTATCAGCTTTCTTTTTTTTTTCCTAATTACCTTACTTTACTATACTATACACTAAATTGTGGGTTCAAATGCAATTAGACTAACTCATGGTGAAAACAAAAGGACATAATTTTTTAAAACATTAAAGTTCATTCTATATGCCGGTCTTTAACTCTCTGAGGGATAAGCAGATTGGCAGAAGTGTAAACTTATTTTCACCTTACGAGATTAATATTTCAATTTTTAGATGGTTTTTTTAATTATAATTCTGTAGCAGATGATTACAAATGACTCCTCAAAACTTCAAATTTTAAAATTTAGTAAAATTATAAAGTCTATAACTTTTTAAAAATTATGTGTGCTGCTGGAAATCTTGCCAGTCAGGTGAATAGTTGATACATCTGTATGCCTTAGAGCAGGGGTTCCCAACCAGTGGTACGCGTACCACTGGTGGTACGCGTACCACTGGTGGTACACAGGAAAATTTCAGGTGGTATGCGTAAGTGATGTGAGCAACATGATGCTATTAATAGCTTATGTACGCATGAGCAGTGAGCACACACAAACATATTACTCCTTATTTTAAACATTAACGTTATTTGAAAGAGAAATCTTTAATTAACTTCTAGATCGAATGTAAAACCTAGTACCCTTTGATCTTCCGGCAAGCTCTGCTATTTTTGACGCCATTTGTTACGAGTTACTTGTGTGAGAGCGGATTTTCTGAACTCTTATGCATAAAAAATAAACATAGAAGCAGAATAAGTTTTGAAGAGGACTTAAGAATGAAGATAAGTTCCATTACTCCTAATGTTGATATTTTAATCACAGGAAAACAACAAGTTTCACACTAAAGACTATAAAAGTATATTTCGTATGATGATTAATTTTTTGCCGAGTTTGTACTTTTTTTATTTGTATGTTTTAAGACCTAAAAACGGGTAATAAATATATTTTCCTTAATTTTTTTTATCTTTTATTGTAAGCAGGTTATAAATAAACACATATCTAACCATTAAATATGTTGTTTTATCGGGAATTTAATTCAAAAAGAATTTTAAAATTTTTAGAAGAGTAAATACTGTACGTTTATTAAGATATTTAAGTCTGGTGGTACGTCAAAATATCTCAAAAAGTCAAGTGGTACGCAGGTGCAAAAAGGTTGGGAACCCCTGCCTTAGAGGGTTAAAGAGTTATAAAATGTTGAATCCACTATAAAATATACTGGTAATAAAAAAATTAAAATATGTATACTTTAAAAGTGGTAGTTGGAAACTGTTTCGATACAATCTAATGACTGCAGGTACAGTGTCTTCAGCTACTTTTAAGTTCAGATCCTTCATTAGTCTTTGATTTGTAGTCAATAGTCTTTTCATTAAAATTTCTCTTTGAACAGATAAGTCCAAGATCACCTGAAAATAAATTAGTTTAAATGTCTCAAATTTTATTGATTTTTTTAATACTTTTAAATAAGGCACTAACTTTAATCTAATACTATTTTACTGAAGGTTGAAAATTCCAATTAGGTATATTAAATACAACTTCATGACAGCTGTTAGTGAAACAAACAAGAAAAAAACATCACACAAAAAAATAGAATTTTTAAGTACATAAAACATCTTTGTTTAAATTACAAAATACTGCAACAGTAATTATTAAAAAGTTAAAACTACATTTTTCCTGAAATTGATTTCAACAAAATTCTTAGAAAATATACACAACACACAATTCTATGAATTTCAATTAGTCAAGTTATTAAATGACAAATGAGAAAATTAAACAGAAAAATTATTTCACCTCATAACAATCGCCTTTAATTCCAAAGAATGGAAACAAATATTTCGCAATAAAAAAATATATATTGCATAATGTACATATCATTAATATACTCAGCAACTTGCTTAAATAAAAAAAATAGTTAATTCAGATTTAAAAAAAATAACCTAACAAATCAAATAGTTCTTCTAACTTAAAGGGAATTGACAAAATTAAATAGATGTTTTAAAAAAATCCAGTATTGTATTAACTTACTTTTCTCCCAGTATACAGATCAGGTTGCTCTACAAACAGCAACATGGATTGTCTGTTGGCTGGCATTGAGTTAGTCAATTCAGCCAGCGATTTTGTGCTGAAATGAAATGGCATATATAAAAAATGTACTTCAACATTCAAAAGACCTGTTGTACAAACAATGTTTTTTATGCAAATTTTTTAAGCCACATGATTTCACAGTCAATGTTGATCAACATTGGCTGTGTAAAGCCCATTGGAGCTCACACACACGCCGGCAGAGTTTAAACAAATAAGCTACAGGAAATACTGTGTGCAAAACCAAAAAAAGCTTAGTTATTTTAAGCCTTCTGACTATTAAGTAAACACTTACATTAATATATTAGTAGTTGTGTATATTTGGGTGTTTTTTCCAAATTTGAAAAAGTATTATAAGAAATTTAAATTTTTTTTAAATAAAAGGATAAAGAACACAAATAAGAAATATTGGTACTTTTCTATTTCGCTGGTAAAAGAGTTAAAATCACCAAAGATGTACAACCGCTGACGAACGAAATATCTCTTTTGGTAACCTTTAAATGAGAATACTGTGTTCCTTTAGCTATGTATAATGTGCTTTCTCACCAAAAAATTCTGTTTGTTGAGGTCTGTGCCCGTGAAATAAAAAAGCACAGAAACATTTGTTTTAATTTCTTGTTACACAATTTAAAGGAATTTCTATATATAAAAAAATGCCACCCCCATAAAAATATTTTAATAGTAATTGCTTCTTGGTAATTGAACATCTTTTTGAACTGAAGTGTTGATAGGAAGAATTAGTGGGTAGTTATGTCATAAACTTGACCTCTTTTTAGGGATTAAAATAGCATGGGTATTGCTTAGAAGAATTAAAAAAAGAACACTAAAATGTTACATTTGTAAGGATGAGAGAGTCAATAACATTACTTACGAGACCGGACGCAGATCTGGCCAATCTTTGGGAACCTCCGCATCCCAGTGAGATTCTAAGAAGTCAATCAGACTATTTTCCATACTTAAGATGTCTCGTTCACCACCTAGTTTTTCACCAAAATCCGTTTCATTCACATGTCTCCAAAACAACTACATTAAAAAATATGAAAAATTATTATACAATATTTAGCTTCACATTGCATAAAACACACAGAGGAGAGTAAAGAAACATGAGCAACTTAGGAAAAGACCTTGTGCAGAACAAGATTTTGCAAATTTTATATCATATTTAGGAAATGCTAACCTAAATCACCTAGCACCAAAATAAAGCTTATTGTATAATAATTAAATAGTACACAGATACTTTAGTTTGAAAATTTCAAAACATTCCAGAAAAATTTAATACCAAAATATGTTAATCAATTGTAATGAATCTAAATCTAAAGCAACATGATTCAAAGCTTTTTACAGTTCTAGGTTTAGTTTGAATTATCGTCGCACTAGAGCTAATATATTAATAATATTTACACACAGTTGCAGTTATTTAATGCTATGTTATTTGCAAGTCATAGCATGACTAAACTTTTCTTTTTAATTCACGATAGTCAGTGCCACGTAGGGAGTGTTTTAAATAAACTTTTCAATTTCAAGGAGTAAAATGTACTATAAATCTGTCGATAAAAGTGTTTCTAGTTTAGTTTAGTTTGAATGATCATCCCACTAGAGCTACATGAGGGCTATTGGCGACGGGCGTCGTATTTTCGCACCACAGTCAAGTGACGAGCTGACACCTGAGTAGGCACCCAACGTAACCCTTAAGGGCGACATCGTATGCAGCGTTAGGACTTTGAAGGATATTTAACGTGCACTCCCTCTACACAGGGTATTATTCGTTGGACATTTTGGCTGCACGGGCCGTTTATAGGTCGGCAGTTATTTTGGCGATGCCCGGACCCAAACCTGGGACCTTCTGCATGCTAAACGAATGCCTAACCAACTGGGCTACCCAGCCCCTTTACAGTTCTAGGGTGTCAACACAAACCAACAGATGGTGTGTAGCACTGCAAACTCTGAAATACAATGTTTTTTAAAGCGCTATGTAAACTGTAAAGCAGATAGAACTTGCTCACTTTTACTTTCATTTCACTAATAAGCCTGGCTGGTTTGTCAACCAGTCTACCATACCAGAAACCTCCAAATTGCTTAATTCTAAATTACTAAGTTTAAGGAGGTTTTTTTCTGTTTAATAAATCCAAATTTGTTATTTGTAAAGAAGAGTTATCATTTCAGGACAAGACGAGTACACATTGAGCTACTTAACCGGTAAGTAAAGGTCTGATATATCCAAATATCAGTAACACCCTCATCTCTACACCTTTATTATAATATTTAACATTTCAAACAAGTTAAGCGAGACTTGGGATGCTTTGAAAGTTGCATTTTCAGCTATTGCCACTGATTCCTGTTACTCTCTGTGTTAACTCAAATACAGGATACAGGTTGGAATCTTGTTGGAGTACTTAAAGCATAAGCTAAAGGTTAAAATTTAAAGTTGTTAGAAGTTTAAAAAAAAAAAGGTTTTTTGTAGATGAAAAGACTTATGCAAAGATAAAAAAAAAGTTTGGCAGAAAAGTATGTGCATGGTCTATTCATGCTCCCTTTCTAAATTTTATATTGAGTAAGAAAAGAAAAACTGTTACACAAAACAAAATTGCATGCATATAAGTAAACTTTATAAACTTTTTAAATCAATAATACAGCCTACCTTTATAGTAGGATACCTGTCGACTTCGTATTGCCTGCAAATAGCTACATTGTCCGGTTCAGTGCAATCAACAACTGCTACTTTTACAATGTTTTTCCAAGCTAAAACAACAAAAAACCATCTCAATACACAAATTTAAAATTTTGCCACAAAATTCTTTAAAAATATAAATGCAAATCATAAAGAAAAACTTTTTTTTTTAAATTGAGAAAAGCTTTTTAACACCTTGGGATCAGGTGGAATTGCATAAGTAAATTGAACTTTAATATTTTACTTGTTACATATTTTACACATTATTTCTTTTCGAAATAAAACAAAGCACAAGTATGAATATATAGGGCCAAATAAAATTATTTTTAAAATCGAATAAATTTTAGACACATTATGTTTAATAATACACATATCAAGTATAAAATGTTTCAAGCTAGACGTGATTTACATTTTTAAACGTAAGAAATCAACAATTTTTGATAACTTATCAACAAGTTGTTATGAATATTCCTGTTACTTTTTTAACATCATATAATGCAATTGCAAATACATGAAAATATTAATTTCATATTTTAAAAAAAATTACTTCTAATTTGTCTTGAAAATTCCCTCCACGTTGGTGCAAATATTTGGCAATGTGGGCACCAACTACTGTAAAACTCTACAATCCAAGCATTACTTTTTCCTAAAATTGTGCTGTGGAAGTTTGATGAATTTAACTGAACTAGTGGATCATATGGCTTGTAGAGTAGTTTTGATTTTGAAGCAGAAAACACGGACAATAACAAAAAGCCGAATCCAAACAGGAACATGCACTTCATTTTTGTCACGCTGTCTTCAACTCTCCATATGCTGAAACTGGAAAACGTCAAATGATTTTCATTACTTTTTGTTTTTGAGCTTGTCGATTGACAGACTCAAAGACATCCAAAAACGGTATAGCGTAGAATGAGCTTTGGCAAACCTAAATAAGGCATGCATGACTGATAAAATAGGAAAGTCACGTGAGTTTGGCAATACAATTTGGCTCATTTTTCAAAATATAGATAATTAAAACAGGTTTTTTTATTAAAGTATATACATTTTTTATTTGTATTAATATCAAAATTTTATTTGACATAATAAAAATAATTAGCAAAACACTTACAATTATAGTAATGAGAAAATAGATTATGCAAAAAAAAATAGCGAAAATTAGCCAAAAAATGGGTACTTTGAATGCTGATTCAGGGATTGCTGTTCACGTCCACAGCGTCACGCAGGGAGGAGAGCACGTCATTCTCTTTCTCAATTTTCATGGTCGTTGAATTTGTTGTGTTTCTGGTATTGCCAAATCTATAAATCTAAAAATCTAAACTTTGCTTGACAGATTCACAGCTGGAGAAACACAATGGAAAGCTGTTGCAACCGATTCCTGTTACTCTTTGTGTTAACTCAAATACAGGATACAGGTTGGAATCTTGTTGGAGTACTTAAAGCATAAACTAAAGGTTAAAATTTAAAGTTGTTAGAAGTTAAAAAAAAGAGGTTTTTTTAGATGAAAAGACCTATGCAAAGATAAAAAAAAAACAGTTTGGCAGAAAAGTATGTGCATGGTGTATTCATGCTCCTTTCCTAAATTTTATATTGAGTAAGAAGAGAAAAACTTACGACAAGAAACTGCAAACAAGAACAAACAAAATAAAATAACTTCCATATTTAACCAAGTGTCCATATGTCCAAATTTTGAGGAGGGGGAGGGGGTATTGACCAAAGAGTTCTATAGTAGGGTAGAGACTGAACCTAGCAACAGCACCATGGACCAACGCGGAGACAATATAGGGTGGCATGTGGGGCTCGATGGCCGAGTGGTTTGGATCGCAGGCCATAACGATAGCAGTCCGCACGCTGTAACGGGTGCAGGTTCGATTCCCGCCTTTGCCCTGGGTGTATTTCCTTTCTCAGTATCAAAATTATAAATTAACTAGTACTTTTACCACTCTATTCGGGCTCCGTAGTGAACCATGGCTGCCGATGGCAGCTCAGTACGAGTCGTTCCTCTACCCTACTATAGAACTCTTTGGTATTGACGATCAAAGTGGCTAACTAAGTTTAACCGAAACTAAATTTAGACATTCGTCAATTAAATGATTAAATTAACAATTTAACTAATTAATTAAAGTTGCATTAATAAAAATATCAAATCTACATTCATTAGCAGTTACTATGCCTCCCAATGCAATTAAAGATTAAAGTTATTCAATATTATTTAAACTGAAAAAGCAGGGGAAAGAAACGCCACTGCAAGCTATAGTAAAACGAAACCGGATTTACACCATGACGTTTTACTAGAGTTTTTTTTACTACCAACTTTACTCAGCTTTAACGTCTAAAATAGGAATATTCACGATTGAGAAGGCAAAATAAAATATTTATTTAGTTATTCGCTGAACACATAACACGCAGTTTCTAATTTGTACACTCAGTTACTCTGTTAATAGATCTTTTTATGTTATTAGATGTTTTTATTGGTCGTTTAGTAACTCATCATTAAAAAAAAATACAGAACGGAGGCCCAGTCGGTTAGACGCTTGCCTTGCATGCGAAAGATCTCAGGTTTGGCCCGGACGTTGTCAAAATAACTGCCGACCTATAAACGGTCTTACAGCCAAATGTCCGACGAATAATACCCCGTGTAGAGGGAGGACAAGTAAATTGTTATAAAGGTATCTACACTGTGTACGATTTCGCTCCTAAAAATTGCGCTGGGTGCCCCTGCTCAGGTGTTGACTCGTCACTTGACTGTGATTCTAAATTTCGACGGCCGTCGCTAATAGCTCTCGTATAGCTCTTGTGCGACGATAATTCAACTCAACAGAATGAAATCAACTACAATATTTAATTTTGACGTTTTACTGTGGTTAACTATACAATTTTTAGTTTTAAATTGTAGATATATAGTTAGTGTCGCCGCCACTGCTTCAAAAATTTTACTGCGCAGCTCTTTTCACTACCTAACTTAAAAAGGACTGTCAGCCCCATAGAGCTAATGCATTAGTTTTGAAATCACAACTTTTGCAAAAGAATTGCTTTGCCATATTATCCCATTTTCATCAGGTATGGGAATCATCATAACATCAATTTAAAACAAAATTGAAAAGAAAATAACATTATTTAATTATTAATTGATAAAGTTTTAAAATAGTGTCGTCATCTGCTGTATATTTTTGGCATTTTAAAACTTCAAAAATATATAATTAGAAAACTAGAGAACATTTTCGTTTCAAACTCGTTTCATTTCGATGTTACGTTGATTCCCATACCTGGGGGAAAAGGCTAACCTGGCAAAGCAATACTTCTGCGGAAGTTGTGATTCCAAAACTAATGCATTAGCTCTATGGGACTGACAATCCCTCTTAAAAACTATGAAACGAGAATAATCCAAGTCTCTAATTTAAGACATTTGTACATGGGAACGTTTAGAAAGCGTAATTAACAATTAAATTAATACAGAATAATATTAATGAAAGTGTTAATTCATACTAATATATTAATTTATTTTAATAGTTAATCATGTAGTACAAAGATCGAACTCTCCTTTTTTCCATCGTCGAACTATAGCCACTCGAAAATTAGAATTTCTCTAGTTTAGTACCTATCCGGTTCAATGCTATAGAAATAAAGTTGAATGATCTTCGCACTAGAGCTGCAGTCGTAATTTAGAACCACAGTCAAGTGACGAACCGACACCTCGATTAGGCAGACAACGAAACTTTTAGAAGCGACATCGTCGAGTTAGTTTGAATTATCATCGCACTAGAGCTACACGAGAGATATTGGCGACTGTGTCGTAATAGGGTATTTGACTAAAAAAAATTGCTTAAAATATTCTTATGCTAAATATATTGGGCGCGTATTTTTCTTTTTTTTTTTCAAATACCCCATAAAAAGGGAGAAAATGAATTTTAAAATTAGGACGAAAAATTACGCCCGAAAACGCTTTGTGGCTGTCACGTGGTATCTATGACGTCACTAGTAACTATAAACAAACTTTGAAACACCATTTTGGAATCTACCTTAGGCAAATTTGAACTATCCGCTTCTGTAAAACCTCCTTCCATTATCTATATAATTCTAATTTTAATAGTAAATTGGATTAAATCCAGTTTAATTGCAAGCAAAAAAACATCACACCGGTTTGTTTATATATACTAGTGACGTCAGCCAAATCGACGTGTTTGTGATCATGTGACGTACCGATGAAAAAAAAGCCATTTTAAAATGATTTTTATTAATTATTTAAAAGATTTCTTTTGCAAAAAAATATATACGTTTATTATTTTTGTGTTCAAACTATAATTAATTTAATATTGGAAGGTATTTTAGCGATACAGTCAAGTACCCTATTTAAAACTATAGTCAAGTGACGAGTGGACACCTGAGTAGGCACCCAACGCGTTTTTTATGGGCGACATCCTACGAGGCGTTGGGACTTAGGCGCATATTTAACCTCTGCTCGTGGTTTTATTCGTCGGACTTTTTGGCTGCACAGACTGTTTATCGGTCGGCAGTTATTTTGGCGATGCACGGGGAACAGTAATTTAAAAACAGTTGCATGTTTGTTTTGCTTTTTCTTTTTCACAGTCATCCTTTAAACGAACTCTGTAGTTAAACTTATCCCACGAAAACCTCTGTGCATAAGGAACATGCACATTAAATCCCCGCTTCATTAGCGATAGCTACGTAGCCCTAGTTAAAGCGAGTGCGTGAATACAATATAGTAATAAATGAATATGAATTAACATATTAATCATATCAAAGTAAACGGAATATATTAAAAAATGTAACATGTTTTCAACTCGAAATGCTGGGCCGGACATTAGAATGACCATTTAGACCATGTTTGCAGCATGTGGTACAAACCTGTAAACAGTGTGCATGATAAATAATTAATAAAAAAAAGTTTTGATCGAAAATATTAAAACACAAGTATAAATAATTACGCACAGTTGCAGTTATTTAATGCTCTGTTATTTACAAGTCATAGCATGACTAATCTTTTCTTTTTAATTTACGAAAGTCAGTGCCACGTAATGAGTGTTTTAAATAAACTTTTCAATTTCAAGGAGTAAAAATGTACTATATAAATCTGTCGATAAAAGTGTGTTTTCCAGAAACAAGTCCTATATATATATATTTTGTTTTGTGCATGATTTTGCATTATTCGAATTTATTGATATTTTTTCTGCTGAGTGTGAAAGCTCTATTTGTCTTAACTTTTAATTTAAGTACTTCAAAGTCTTAAGCATGTGAGATATCATATGGTATTTTTAAATATTTACAGTCATAAAAATTTTACGATAAAACAAAAATTTAAGTATCTGATTTGAAATAAGCTTGGTGCTGATAATAACTTACATCAGCTTGATTATGTAACAAGGTACTCGGGAAAAATAGATTCCAAACCTAAATATATAGTTCATTAAACTTGTTGCTTTTTTACTGGAATATCTAACTGTTTCCCACTAAAATAAATAAATGCAAAAATATTAGTTTGAACTACTAGGAACAGGCGTATTTATAACTAATTGCGAAATCTATATTAATTTGTTAAGTCATTAACAATTATGTGCTTTGAAAATTTTTCGAAGTAGACCTGAAAACTAGGGGTGTGAAACACCGCACGATTTTCAATTGCCGTTCAATAACAGCCATTAATACGCTAGAATTCGCTTAAAGAAATGAAAAGAATTTAGTAAACAGATTTAAAAAAAACACTATGGTCACGTTCAACGTATAATACTAACTCGTATTCCAAGTTTGAAGTCCGTAGCTTATTTTTCAGGAATTACTTTTAAACTAAAAAAGTTGTTTGCCAGCTACCTTTTGCACAAGCGCGATTTTTTCAAAAACCTTATGACGCGCGCGCGCGCGTCCAACAGATACGTAGAAATTCGAATACCAAATTTGTAGTCTGCAATTCATTTAATTCGAGATGTAGAGTGGCTTCAGACAGGCCTACAAATGTTCAAAACCCATTTTTTAGATTCAGCACCCTCCAAAACGTGTAGAAAACACAAAATTCATATTTCAGATTTTCAACCTCATCGCGATACTTTCAATGCTTTTAATATTTCATATTAGGTACAGTAGAACAATTATTCGAATCGTTTCTGATTTCGAGAGTCGGCTCGTACATATATAGTGACGACAGGCGTCGATCTGGATCTTTATGTGTATAGAAAAAATCCAAATCAACGCCGGCCGTCACTATGTACAGTGTACACATCCGCTTCAGCTTTAAAACTTTTTGTCATTCCTTCTTCCGTTCGAAGCAAATTCTCGGAATCGGAAAATCCGCGTCACTATATTCTTACCTAAGATAATAGAATAAAAAACCTCATAAAACAAGGGGATACACATTTTAAATTCCAACAACACGTTTTATTAAAAAGAAATATTCTTTCTACAGGGTGGCCCAAAAGTATAGGCTAACGGTTAATGCCGTACCATTGGTAAGAACTTTGGGTTATTTAGAATAGGTATTTGACATAATTTTTGCCAACCAACAAAACTAAGCCAACTAAGTCATACTACAGCGTATCGGATCCAAAGAGTAGCGATTCGTGGACTTTGTTTGGTTTAGTTTCGAGATGGATACGGAATATATATTTATTTGATGCTCGAGGAGTAATCAAATAATGTCTCCAGAGCACATAACTTCGAATCCCGCCATCTGCCAGTTATCCTATAAAAAGATTTGTGCTGATTGAATATTTATGCTTTTTTTTAAAGTTCAAACCACTGCTAGGAATCTGAGCGATTAGCACAGACGACGGTGGATCCTTAAGACCAACTGAAAGTATGAAAATGTGGAAACAGTGCGTAGGATTTAGGGAAATGTGTTTAATTTGCCTGCGCCGTCCTGTCAAATGATTTACAGCATCAGAGGCAAATTTGAGACCACGAATTCCGTCGCCAATACACCAAATTCTGAACGGAACGACCACAGACGACATTGACACAGAAAAATTGGATGAATGTAGCCCTTACATTCATAAGCATAAAAAGAAATCCACATGACTATAGCGTCTCGAGAGCTGATTATCCCTAGAGAAACGTTGCAACGCCCGATGGACTATAGCTGAACCTTAAACCGTACCCTCCAAGATTGTTACGTAGCTTTCTTGAGTACGATCCTGACCGCAAATTACAGTTCTGTGAGATAATACGCAATCAATTGACTGAACAACCACACTGGTTATTCGAAAAATAACCGTTGCTGTACAAATAACTGTATACCTAACTAACTGTAAGCCTACTTTTGGGTCACCCTGTACATAGTACATTGTATACGTTTTTTTTTTACAAACATTACAAATAATGAGTACATGGGAAGAACCCCTTCGTCGACTAGGAATCTGCCCGTATTTAGGACTGTTTGGCGGCTAGTGGTGACCGGAAACCAGTTTAATCCTTGGTTCTTCTCTCGCAGTACAAAAGTGGGACTCGTGTTTCGCGTGAATCACACTGAACTGAACCTCTAGAAGGAGCATCGAAACGCTCGCTAATAGGGACGGTGAAGCGCGGCAACCCTGTAAGAGCAACCCAACTTTTGCCGCCAATCCTATACTTAACTTTTAAAATAGGCATTTTAAACCAACTTTTTCAATAAATTTTTTTTTAACAGAAAATTTGTATGTTATTACTTTAAGAGGTTCTTTATATAATGCAGTTTCGGAAACAAGTACTTTTAAAAAAATAGAATTGCAGGAACAATCTTTAAAACTTAAATTCCTTGGAGTACAATTCTTGGCGAGCGATTTTGACGATCCAATACAAACTGTCAAGCCAAGTGTCAATTGTGATCGGTGAATTCATGCAAAATCTGACACATATTCTCCCTAAAGCTGTCGCCAAGTGACCTAAAAATAAGCTTCACCAGTTTTTCATGAGATGCTCCTTCCAGAGTTTCAGTTCAGTGGTGAATAGGGTTGTAGAGGCAAGTGAGAAACCGGTTCTAACACAAGTTTAGGCGATGACTCGTTATCATCGCCAAAGGGACTTGATACGGACAGATATCCTGTCGATGAGGGTTTTTTTTTTGCCCTGGATTCTTCAAACGTAAAAAACAAAAAGTTATGCTACGGAGGAAGGACACTAATGAGAACTAAATCTAAACATAAGATCGTAATTCTGAACTCTCAAGTGACGAGGCCTATACTTAAATTTACATCAATTGCAGCCTCGAACACACAGTTCTACATCGTACGTGAAGTCGGGACATTAGACCATGTAGTTTTGTATATTGAGTCTTCTATACGGGGTATTTCAAATAGCACAATCTAGAAGTAGTATTAAGAGACTATTCGAATAAAAGAGGAAATCATAGTTTAGTTTGAATTTATGTATCGTCGCACTATAGCTACACGAGGGCTAAAAGGAAATCATAAGATTGCTTTGGTCTGGAAGCCATTCTTGCATATCCTAAAGTAAAATGTTTTAGGCTTATAATCAAAACTACTCCGTAATTTTTAACCTCTATGTACAAACTTATAATCATAAATATAATCATAATTGTACAAAAAGTATAATCATAAATAGAAACTAAACAAATCGTTACGCTTAAATTCCAGTTACAAAATTGGGTTGGCTTTTAAGTTCATAATATGATTGTAGATGGCAGCACCATATATTTGCTTCTTTCTTAATCGTACAATTGATCAGTGCACGTGAAAACAATTTTAAAAAGTTCGATTTTAACTAGACTTGTCCCGACTTTCAAAATTCTCATACTATTTGACCTTAAGGGTTAAAATTTAATTCTCAAAAATTTATTCGTACTTCACTTAATTGCAATTTAGGACTTGCATCCTCTTTCCCTCAAATACAGAAATACGTGCGCTATTGCCGATCCACAACTTCTAGTACGCGTTAATTTAACCAAACCAAGCAATTCACAATTATAGTTTTTACCTTGCAATTTTAACTAACCGTTTATGTTTATTTATATTTAGTATGAATAATAGAGGGACAAGAAATGATCCAGAATATTGTTTATCAAAATCTAAATGTATTATCCATTAATACAAAACAATTACTAGAAAAATACTTTGATCACGTAAATTTCTAAGTATTTAATATTTTTTCTAACCAATATTGGATAATTTGATGTTAATATTAAATATGTGTTAATATAATACGATAATAAGCTTAAATATAGTAATTATATTCAGTAAACATTGATACTCAATGAGATAGGTATCAGGTGAAAATATTTTTTTATTCAGCAATATTAACTTGATAATACATGGCTACGATAAGTAATGACAATTTTATTACAATGAGCAATCACAATTTTATTACAATAAGCAATCACCATTTTATTACAATCAGCAATCACATTGCCCTAACATTGCATTATATAGTCCAATATTAATCGCATTACAATATTTTTCTCTTCACACATTTCGCATAAACTAAAGTAAAAACATTGACATGCAGTAACAAGAGCAAAAAAAAATTATGCAATTTTACATGCAGGCCCTGTAATAAAAGTTTGGTTAATGTTTTCTACCGTGTGTGCACACACTCCCATAATTAAGATCTACCTCCTAAAACACCCTCCACGAGCTAGCCCATTGATACCGTTGAAATTCTTTACCGGTCTGATTAATTTATGAAAATGGTTACTTACCCTTACCAATAACTTCGGTTGTCAAACACCTTGTAGTGAACTTCCGTAAACGACTCGAAAATACAATATACTACGACTTTAATATACACATTAAAACCAGAATTTGAACTTTCAACACAAAACACACAAACCTTACATTTCTGTTTTGTTCAACCAATTTTACTCTAGTAACAGAACGTGCACGGTTCTTCTTTACACACAACTGAAATATTCACCAATTGCAATACACAATAATGACAAGTGTACAAAACACGACTCATTTCCATAGATAGTATTCGCACGAACATCTGAAATTCTCCCCCTTGAAATACAGTTTTACAATTAAAAAACACTTAAAAGCCAATACAAATTTTTATAAACACTCATTTCTAACCATGCCCAAAACAATTAGGCATTTACATACATGGTCATTTAACACCTTACCGGTACTGATTATACTACAACTCTAAATTTCGAAACACTTTAAAGTGGACATAAGTTCTTCCAATGAATTAAGATTTTTTTCTCCAATGTACAGTTCGAACGGGACAGAGCCTGGTTTGTGGGATAGAAGACGTTTCACGTAGCTGTGAGCTTGGCCAGTCTAGTTGAGACGAATTAGCTGCCGGGTGGTTTGTTCGTGGGTTTAGGGACAATGTCTGAAGTCGCTCTGACGTTACCGGTAGGCGTGGCCGTTCTAGTTGTCCGTAGAAATGTGTATTTAGGAGCCCCCTTAATGATTTGCTACGAAAACCTTGTCCAGATTTAATATTCCCGGAACCGATTTAGTTGAAACTAAATAAGTCACTTTAGATAACTTCTGGTACAACACGAAGGCTAGCTCTTCGTTTGCACCAAGAATTATCTGCCCGTAATCTTTTGTACCCAAATTTCAAGTTGTAAACAGTTTCAGTGAGGATGTTTGGTTGAACTATAGTACTAGATCTACATGGGGCTGTTGAAGACAAGACTCGTAATTTTGAAAAGCGGTTAAGTGACAATTTATTAAGGTAGAATAAAATTAAGCTCTTCCGGATGGTGTTTGACTGTTGTAATTGACGGAATGATTACCTAAATTTAAAATTATAAACCTTGACCATAAAAAAAATATACAAGTGATGTTTAGATTCCATTACAGACTTCTATGAATAAACTTAGGCATCAAATGAAATGGAATTTTTTTTAATTTAGCACTTATTAAAACATTCCTATATAAAATTCAGTTTTGGCCCAGGTCTCCCAACTTAAAAAAAAAAAAAAAAAAACTTATGCTAAGATCATATTAAGTACAAGTAACTAGGTTATTGACAAAAGAATTCAATGAAATAATTCCCTAACTATTTAAAACTAATGCATCTTCCAAGCAAAAGAACATGAATTACTTATTATCGTAACGTATATTTAACTTAAGGTTTTGCGGTCTCTTAGGAGCCGGTCGACTAAAAATGGACAGATATCGAATCAAATTGTGACACAAAAATTCACTGCATTCCCCATGCTTAGAAATTCTGAGTGGTTCAAGTGATCGGGCAAGATACTAATTCGAAGATGAAATATTCAGTTTAAATAAGTTTAGAAATGAAATATAAATTTTATTTTACTAAATCCCAAATTTTTTTGCGTTAAATATTAAAAGTACTGAACTTGCGCTTGATTTAATTATTATAAGTACAAGTAAACTTTATTTGCGAAAGAGTTGGTAAAATGTGCAGTTTATAATTTAGTTCTAGGTTTAATTACTTTACAGGTTTGGTTAAATGTCATTTAAGTTACTGTACCAGATTAATAAGCTTACTACGTTAAAACTGTAGAAATTTTAAGACTAGACAACTTATAAGAAACAACTGTCGATTTGGTAGTAAATTTAGAGCTTCAATATCAAGGGAGATTTCGTTATGCAAATGAAGATTGATTAATCCAATATAAAAACTTCACACCATAAACCATTTAATTCTGCATTTTAACTTAACAAATATACTTCAAAAATTTCAATGCAATAGACCAACATTGGTAATTTTAATTACATTAAACTGAAACTAAAGTCTTAAATATCAGATAGTCAATTGAGGTTTGTGTATATTTAACCGAGATCTTTCGTCTAGCCTTATAAATAGTTTAGATGAACGAAATAATTTGGAATGCTTAACTGTTGGGTAGGTTCACATAACTGAATTGCAAGAATGGGGGAAGATCCATGAATTTTAAATTCATTCTCAACAACGGTCCTTTCAAATAAACGTCAAATGGTATTCATATTAGTATAAGTTTAATTTAAACAATCAGTAATTGGACTTTAAAAAGTAAGCGATACGTCCCTACCGGTAAAAACACTCAATCCTCATGGCTTATGACGTCATACTTGGCTATCTCGTTCCCATTGGCGTGCTATTTCTTATAAATTTCTGTACGATATAGCGATAAAATACGAAATACACTTTAAATGATCTCAGACCTGAAAAACTTTTTTAGCGAAAGAGGGTATTTCTAGTTCGTTACTATCGAACTTTGTAGACTTCCTCTGACGATTTCGATTATTGATCCAACAGGTGAATACGTTTGAAATAATCTACGCGTTCTCGTACAGTTTTGGACTAGACAACCCCACCAGAAACAAGCAGTTTTTTTATTTCCAAAAACTGGTTTGAATTTAAAATTCGTTCTTCGTCAGAATGTCATAGACATAAAGGATGTATATTTATTTTAATGATGCGTATGCAAACTGTAAGGCCATTTCTAAAAAAAATTTGTCAAGAATATAAATTCTTACGTTAGGCTCTATTTTTGGTCACGCGAGTTCTATGGAATTGTAATGTGAAAATTTCAGCGAGAACTTGGAATTTAAGTTACACTGTAGATAAGTTGTGCAAATGCCTATTTTAAAAAGCCACTTGCCGAACTAGTGAATCATAGCCCCAGTTGATATTTGAAACGTTTAGAATTGGGAAGCACAAGTCGTCACACATTTGTATTATTTAACAGTTTAACATTTATGCATCTAAGCACTGTCCAAAATTACAAGTCAGTGAAATTAAAATGAACGAACAAAGTTATAGATTATAATTTCCTTTCCCCCCCCCCCCCCCGTCTTTATATGCAGAAGTTCAATTGAGTCCAATTGATTAACTACATTTAACCCATTAAGCTGAAGTTTTTAAAAGCTGGGCAGAAAATTGAAGTTAAGGTCAAGTTAGTTTGAATTTTCGTCGCACTAGAGCTATTACGAGGGCTATTGGCGACGTGCGTCGTAATTTAGATCCACTCAAGTTATTATGAAGTTTTATTTCAGGCGACCTAATTTTATAATTATGCGAATTTGAGAGTATATCGAGCTACTTTTACAATCTTATACCGTGGGTGGGCGTTTCAATCTATGGATAGGTTGGATTGAAATATTGCACTACAGCTACAAAAGAGCCAATTCCATTCAGTTCAGTGGAAACCCTAAATAATTTAACAGAATAAAAAAATTTCCAATGTATCCTAACTAAAACAATAAGTTTTAAAAATTAAGTTGTACTTCGATAACATTTGGATTTTAAGGTTGCGTATGTGGCGGACCGCTACACCGTCTAACATTAGGACCTAAAGAGTTTATTTTAGTCTACAGGAAATCTGAACTACCTCCGGTTGCTTATTTGCTCTAGAAGGCACCAAGATATTTCAAGTGCAAGGGGATTTTCGATCGCAACGTCATCGAGCGTTCGCAAAGGCGATGAATTGCCTTTGAACGCGAAAGCTACTTGCCGCGGCAAAGAAAAAAATACGACCTAAAAGCTCGATTTCGCTGCAACTTAAATCTTGTGCAAACTTGAGACTTCACCGTTGGGACAGTTAACCAAGTAGCTTCACTATTGACCTAAATTTCTCAAATTCAAAAAATGAAGACAAAGTTAAGGTTTTATCTCTAGATAGATCATAAGCGATTAGCGAATTTGTTTTTTTAAAAATTACTATTTTCTCGCATGTATGAATACTACAATTCTACCGACTAACTAGGTCTCAGACTAATTTTGGAACGATTTATCTTACTAAGACATAATTGAAACTAAGCTTGATTTTTATGCATTAAATTTTTGGATTTGCAAAACTAATGTAGTTATAACCTTAGTACAATTTCCAAAAAAGTTTCGGCCGAAAATTAAATACTTAGAAATTTTGAAAATAGATCCTCACCAATGACTTTATGCAACTGCCATTTAAAAACTCGTGGAAATTACGATGGCTATACACAGGACAACTTAAATTTTAAACTTACTCAAAAACTTCTGGTTCAGGTTCTGTAAAGAAGGGTTAATAGTATTTAGAACTATGGGAAACGTAATTTGAAAACTTTACATATTAACAATCTAAATGTGTGACGAAGTTGCTTTTTCTCTTCAATATTGAACAAAAAGAATTTCCATTACAAACTAAATTTACACTATACAAAACCGTTTTTTCCCTTACTTGATACTAATGGCTCTGGCTCGCACGGAATATTTAAGTTGCAATAAAAATAACACTTTTCAAAATGAACAATAACTAGTGTTCGCATTAACACATTGAAGCCGGGCATAAATATCGATTATTCTTAACAATATCGCAATCGAATAAAATATTTCTATACACCAGTTTTTGAAAATAAAAATAACTTATTGTTCCAGGCATTCATTTTTCCATCGAACTAGGGTAATTAAGTCACAAACGGAAACAGGACCGTCTCACAATTTCTAAGCTTTGCAGAATTTTGTTTGGATTATAACTGGTACGAATTTAAAGCCTAGCCATTTAATAGCAGCTACAAGATAAATAACTTATTATTTTACTTGTTTTTTTCTTTAGTTTGATTACTTAGAGACGCTCCTCAGCCTAGTGGATTTATCATTCACCGAATAAGCCGGGTTCAAATATCGCCTTCACCCTTTGGAGAACGTACATTTATAAAAATCAATCCAATAAATCCCCGAGTACACAGGAACATATCGCACACCTAGATCTAAACAGGTATAACTCAAAAAAGCACATTTTTCAGAAAAGGCGAAAAACTGATACTGTGTCCCTGTGCACTGCAGGAGTTTTTTTTGATAAATTTATGCTTATAATATGCAACTAGAAGAAATATATTGTAGGAATCTTGTGTTTTCATCATGTTTTGGGGCTGAAAATTAGGTTTTTGTAGTTATTTCCCTATTGCTTAACAATGTATGTATATTTGTTTTATTATTTTGAGTTGAGCCCTTGTTGGTGAATTTAGTTTTTAGTTAGCTCTCTTTTGAAGAGGCAACATACATTTAAAATGTAATAGCATTTTGTCATATTTATAATTAGTGCAATTCACAGTGGTCTGTGGACCAGTAGTAGGAATATATTGGAAGATAAATTAGCAAGAAAACACTAGAAGTACTGAAATCAATCAATATTTTTTATTAATAATAATATAAAAATTAACTAAGGACAGTATCTTATGTCCATTTAATTATAAAAGTAATACTAAGAAATAAAAGTTTCTTTTAGATTTTAACACAACATCAAAAATATAGGAACTTTACGTTCTATGAAAAACAATTTTAAATGCACATCAAAATCCTCTTAAATCGGCTGTAATAACTCCCGATTCCGTTTTCTGGAAAGAGCTGTTTTTATCGCTTTATAGAAAAAGTCAAGAGTGGATTTGAAAAATGGCTTTGCATACTCTAATTTTGGATCCATTAACCCCAAAATAAAAGACGGTGTTAAGCGCTCTAAAATCTTGTGTGCTTGAGTATCGATATTTAGGCTTTATTTGTTGCGAGTGTCGTACTACAAATTCTCTCTGTCTTTCAAGATTGCCGAGTCCCCAAAATACATCTCAAAGAGCTGTTGCCTAGACATTTCATCGATCTTATCTTTGCATTTTAGCCGATATTTTTCTCCACAGGGCGGTCCAACTGTTCTCTGTGGCACTTGTTTCTTTGATTTCGACAAAGATTGGTAGGCTTTGCCAGAATTTCTTAGCACTTTTGCGACTTTCGATTTCCACTTCGCTGGTTTACGTATTCTCTTTCTACTCTTCTTTTGGGAATTATTTCCAGCAATCGTAGCATTTTGAGGGTCTACTTGCTAACTATCATCTTCGGTGTCCGACGAACTATTTGATTTCGATTAATTCGAGCTGCTAGTGCTAGTGCTTGACGAAGTCAACGATGCAATAGGAGGTACGACCTTAGATGGGGTCTTACTTTTGTGAGCCAATCGAAAATTAGGATCCTCATCGGAGTCGTCAATATCACTTTCATCGCTTCGGATTGGTGAAATATAATAGTTTGGTTCACCAGTCTTTTGTTGTTTAAACGTGATCGGAATAGAGTTATCAACCATGGATAAAGCGGCATGAGTTTCTGTAGATGAGACTTCATCACTACTTGATGACACCTTCAAGTCATTTTCTAGAGTTGCATGTTGAGTAAATATGATAGGAGTGATATTGCCTTTCTCCCTTTCTATTTCCATATTTATTAAAACCGTCCACGTTTCAGGGTTGGCATGTAATAGAAAATGTATATTTCACTAAATTGTAGGATCCTGTGCGTCAAATAGATTTAAAAAGCCATCAATATAACGTTTTCGATCTTATTAGTGATGTTGTAAAATTAGACTTGGTGGAGCCCATCTAAAGAGATCTAACTCAAAAATTGATCAGTAAAAAAGGAACAAACTATGTAATTGCTAGGATGAAAATAAAATTATATTCAGGTGAAAGGACTCCAATCGCCAATAGTCAAAAAAGTAAATTTAATTTGTTTTTTAAAGAAATATAAGAGTTTCAAAAATGACTCAACTAAACAGACTCAACTAAAAATTCAAAAATGTTTCAACAATACGGTAACAATTCTAAATAGAAAGAAAATAATTACTCACCCTGCCAGCAATACTGGTTCAACTCAGAATGTTGTATTAATTTACTCAACGCTAACCATCAAAATGGCGAGAACTCAAAATAATACTGCTTCAAATTTTCACAACACGGGTACAACTTAAAATAACTCCAGTTTGTTTGCGACGGCCACGCGCGCTTCGCTTGTAATACTGATTGCAACTAGAGATGTCCCGTTTCGGTGGAGAGGGAGCAAGGCCTGCTAGTTCAACAAAAGGGGCACATGTCGTCATCTAGCCTCGAATAGTAAAGATTATTTTAAAATATGTTAATTAGTCGGTAGGTATTGAAATAAGAAATTTGATGGCGTGCATAACTCAAAAATTGACATTTTTGAGTTAGCTCCCTTTAGATCTAGGTGTGCGATATACTTGCTCATTTTATCGACGAGGTTCGAAGACTACTTACAGTTATCTGCAGAAAACATTGTATCGCATGATACATTTTCAAGATTGGGTTTGGTTGACCCGATTCCGTACAATGACTATTAACCATTGCCCTCGCAGTTTTGGACCACTGTCACTTCGTATTTTGGATAGTTAGATAATGTTAAAACCCCCTACTGTAGATTAACTCTTCAATAGATTATGCAGGACCACCACTCATTCGTAGAATATCAAGTCCCATGTCCATTTATTAACGTTAAATTACCATTTAATTTTAGCGTCAAGCATTTAAATGATGCTCCAAGTCTACCACAGCCGATCTCTATAGTGAAATTGAGCGTTTAAACAAGGGTGCACTAGTTTAATGCCGAGATTTACTTTAATTTGAAACCTATGTTAAATATTTTTAACTAAGTAGTCATTGGTACTTATTCTCCTAGGTTATAATTAGCGCTAGTTTGCGAGTGATTATTGCATATTTAAAAATGGGGATTATGCACTATTAAATTACCGTAAAAATTTTATGCGTAAAAATTTTGAATGGGTTTTATATTGGTGTAACACTAGCCATAAATATATCAAGTGCAAGAGGGACCCTAGATAGCAACGTCCTCGAGCGTTCGCAAAAGCGATAATTGCCTTTGAACGCGAAAGCTACTGGCGCCAGAGGAAAAAAAAATAAGACCTAGAACGCTCGATTTCGCTACTAACTAAAATATCCTGCAAACGTGATGAAGTGACTGTTTCCACGAACAGATAAATTGGAATATAGAGAGACTGGTTCATAGATTCTATCTTAATTACTTAAGTTCGACAAGTTATGCACAAAATCTACAGCTACAATGGAACACTAACCATTTTTAACTCAATATTTACTCGCAAAACACCATTACATAATTGTGCTGATCAACTGCTATTGACTGTCGAATAAACGCGTAATTTTGAACAATGATTTTAGGAAAACGTGCTTCGCAAACTAAAAAGGATACAAGTTTTGCTGTTAATTGTTAAGTTCTCAAAACCAATCTTTAGTAAATTTGGCAAATATCCAAGTATGGTTTGCTGACTTAACGTTTTTGGGTAGAAATTTTGAAAATGTATAAGAACCAATGACTATGTTGCGACAATGGCCGAAGCGACGTGAATAATCTTGCTAAAATTTAGAAATAATTACTTTTCATTTAATTTGTCGTACTTTATCATTTCTGTATCAGAATTCAGATAGTTGCAGCCGAAATTTGAAAATCAAAATGAAGCTTATCCTGAGAACCAAATGAAATATTTTGTGAAGTTTATTGTTGCGTGCAATATTTCAGTCGAATAGTTCTAATCAACAAATCGCCCAAAACAAATTTAATGTATTCGCCATTTTTAATAGTAGAAATCCGACGCTATGGACCTTGATATTCTACGAATCTTTCTACGCCTCTAGACGAAAAGATTTAGACTAGTTAAAATTGAACTCGAATCTTAACCTATTTAAAATTGGTTTTACACTAGTTTCACAAGTTTAGAATTTCGGATTCTTTCAATGGCATATTTAGTGGAATAAAACTAAAATTTGCAGTTGATCAAGTTGAACGAGTTTTTGCAAATAAAAATGACGGCACCCGAGTTTTGTATTCCCCGACTTAGTTTGGTTGAGTTTAATTACCGTAGCACTAGAGCTGCACGAGGGCTATTGGCTACGAGCGTCGTAATTTAGAACCACAGTCAAGTGGGGAGGCCGACAACCGGGTTGACACCTAACCAAAAGATGTTTGATGACCGTTTCTAGTACGATCGCTGACTTGGAACTTGGAGCTTATGCAACATAACTATACCACTGTAGTCTAGTCACTAAACACGCTATGTCATCCTACATACAGCCGTCATAATTACAGCACACCCGATTTGGTATGATAAAAATTAAACGGGGTACAAACTCTTATGTAGGAATAACAGATTACAGAGGGATAGATGTTTGCTTGCTGCGATGTATTTAAATATTTAATAAAAAAACTTAAATTTTATTTCTGTATTACTGGATTAAGACTACTCTTCTCATTGCGATTTGGTTTGTTAATTTTTATATGGATTAATCAACTTCATAGGCATAATCAATATTGCGCCTGAATATTTTTAAAGTTTGGTTGTTTTGGAATTCAGTTGTTAAGTTTATTACGTAAGCTATGTTTAAAGTTGGACTAGAATCGAGTATAGAATATTGTCAACGGGTTTCGTAATTTTAATCGTGGTTAAGCGATTTTCTCGGTACTGGTACGAGTGTTATAACTTATTTTGACGCGAAAATTTAAACAGTGTCCCACTTCCCAATTATTTGTTTATCTACATCAACAACTCGTAGAGAACTTCAAATGAAAACCCACTATAATACAAGCCCCTAGTTTCAATTTAGTTAGGAACGCTAATTGGAAATGAAGCAAAATCGAAAACTTTAAAATCGCATTTGATCGCTAATTTAAAAGATGCAGTAGGCTTAAATTGTTAAAGAATTTCCCGAAGTAATTCCCAAAATATTCCCGTAAAATCCAAAATGTAAAGGTTGTGATCGAAGAGGTTGAGATGGAGTTATGATCACTTCACATCCTTTAAGAAAACTTAATGCGTAACATCTAACATTTTCAGTCTCCAACTTAGTTTCCTTTATTTTAAACTAGGGATCAGAGGTTTGGGTCAATTACGTCACTCAATTTTACTCAGCCCTAAACACTAGTTTCATGAATCACTTATACATGTTTTAACCCACGATAAATTTAACGATACGAGGATGCACGACTATTTCAGGAGGAAAAGAGGAATCTCCTTAACTTTGATGGCAGATAAATTTAAATCAAAGCGTTTCTAAATTCATAGTTATAGTATAAACCAGTACCTCTAACACACAGAAGTAATGACGTATCGCCTTTAATCGTAGATCCAACGACGGACAAGGCCACCTACTCCTGTAGAACCGCTTCCCATGACTTCATTTTCTTGGCTGGAAACTGCAAAATATAGTCAACTTTTAGAGTTGAATAAAGAGACACATATAATTACTACTCTAGCAATAGTCAGGTTTAATAGTATAATAAACTTTTGTGACGTAAAACATGGTTAAAAGTTGAAGGTTTAATATAAAGCCAGGTAGACTAAAATATTGGAAATTTAACTGCGCTTCAAATTAGAAACAAATTAGTTACCGAAAAACCAAGACAATTTCATATAAAGTTACCCATTGTCTAATTTTAAAACTAATATATACTCATTGACAAAATCCCTAGGGGAAATCCCGAAGGTAGCCAATCTATATTGGAATTTGTACCTTCTTTTTCACTGTTGGTATAGCCTCGTTGAATCGATGTATGTAGCACTGGAGGCACACGACGACTAATTGAGACAGGTATATCCTGAAGACCAGATGACGAGTAGAGATCTTAATGTAACAGCAATTTCCATAGAAGTCATTGAGCTCCTGCACTAGGAAATAAATAAAAAAAAGTAAAGATTTTAAGAAATCGTAATAGTCACGAAAATTAACTTACACTAGTAAAATAAATCAGATATGCTACTCACCATAACATGCAGAGCAGAAAGTGCGGTACATTCAACTTCAGGCAGCCAACGTTATCTGGAAGCGGTGTATGATTCGAAGTATCAACGTCTGACGTCCCTACCGGTGACTATTTTGTGAAGTTCTGCTACCTGTAACACGAGCATGAATTTATAAAGTCCTTAATCTCTACAGAAACTATTCCCAAATGTTTAAATTGAAGTTCGCTACTTACCGAAACATGTGAGCAGAACGCATCCAACTCAACGTCTATGGACCGTACAGCTTAGAACAGTAATCAAGCAAAGGTTTGAACTGCGTCGCACTAGAGCTGCAATAGGCCGCTGAAGATAGGCGAGCTGTATCAATGATGATTTACTGGCGAATATTTGGCAAAGTACCTGTAACATAAAAAAAAAAAAATTATAGTCTTGTAGCATCCAAGGATTCGCAGTCTTCACAAGAGATAAAATTTTAAACATCAGGGATTTAATATCAGGCTTACCAACTTACCGTAATACAAGTTTCGACACCATGTCCAATTTGAAGAGTTGAGTCACATTAAGAGTTTGGTTTATTGATGACCCACTACTGCTACACCAAGGCCATTGGAGAGTTGAAGCTTGTGGTATGCCTGTTCAAAACACAAATTCACTAGATATAAATTCCGTTCGGTTATCATACTCAAGCTGCTTACACTAATTAAAGCTTAAACTTCAGCATAAACTTTGCCGAGAACGTCAAACAACCATAATTCTACGCAAAAAATCTACTCATACAAAAACTCATTAATAGCCATTTAGAAGACGCTAATCAAGCTACAAGCTTAGTAACCAACCCATAGTGGTTAATTGTTTCCAACTACTCAATTTGAAAACTCGAAATTTTATAAGTTGAACACAATTATCACAGAGGAAACAATGCATTTCATTATAAACTTACCAGAGCGATCATCAAGATCGAAGCCCAAGATGGGCAACATATCCATAGTTACGATTTTGCACCGCCAAAGCAGTCACGTCAGCAACTATAGCGAGAAGTCTGAAACAAGAAAACCAACATTAAACGCTGTCATTGAAAATAACGGTATATTAGATATATCAGTGCAACAAGCTACAAACTCAAACATTCCTCCCCATAATTCATTTACTTCCGATTTAGCTTTAGCGTAGCAATCAAAATGCAAATAGTTAGCATTTCATAATAACGTCGTAAACTATTTTAAAACCAAACATTCAGTAGTACGCTGACCCAACAACAGTTCAGTTAAATATTGGGTTACTTTGTAATAGACAGAAATTAACAATTTAATAGAAACATCCAATAACAGCTCAATTAATTATTTCTTAAATACTGATCATAATATGAAGAGGCCAAAAAATGTCACGCGTAAAACTTAAATCACGTAACTGATAGTTAAGCTTTCAAAAATTAATAAAATAAAAAGCTACTTTACCTTTCCAAGAAGGAAAACTCAGTTTTATATTTCACAACTCATTCGCTAACTGATGAGCTATGAAATCCCGAATGACCTGTCCGAAAACTCGGCTTACTTTTATAAAGTATTTACTACTCCTTCCCCTAACAATTATTGGCTATCAGAAACAGTGGCGCAGTACGTTAGGTTTAATTGGCATATAACTCAGATACTGTGAGGTGGTAATAATGCTAAGCAAATTTACATAGCATCGAAATTTTATTTTTCGAACTTGGTTGTTTGCGCTAGCGTTACACTAGAGTTGGTGCACGCTGTAGAGCTGCATCAGATGGCGTAGAAGCCTAGAAAAAGTTGATTTGAATTGCCGTCGCACTAGAGTTGGTGCACGCTGTAGAGCTGCATCAGATGGCGTAGAAGCCTAGAAAAAGTTGATTTGAATTGCCGTCACACTAGAGTTGGTGCACGCTGTAGAGCTGCATCAGATGGCGTAGAAGCCTAGAAAAAGTTGATTTGAATTGCCGTCACACTAGGGTTGGTGCACGCTGTAGAGCTGCATCAGAGGCGTAGAAGCCTAGAAAAAGTTGATTTGAATTGCCGTCACACTAGAGTTGGTGCACGCTGTAGAGCTGCATCAGATGGCGTAGAAGCCTTGAAAAAGTTGATTTGAATTGCCGTCGCACTAGAGTTGGTGCTCGCTGTAGAGCTGCATCAGATGGCGTAGAAGCCTAGAAAAAATTGATTTGAATTGCCGTCACACTAGAGTTGGTGCACGCTGTAGAGCTGCATCAGATGGCGTAGAAGCCTTGAAAAAGTTGATTTGAATTGCCGTCGCACTAGAGTTGGTGCACGCTGTAGAGCTGCATCAGATGGCGTAGAAGCCTTGAAAAAGTTGAGTTGAATTGCCGTCGCACTAGAGCCTAGAGCTACACGAGGGTATTGGCGACGGACGTCGTAATTTAGAAACACAGTCAAGTGACGAACCAACATCTGAATTGGCACCCGACGGAGAACTTTTAAGGGCGACATCGTACCTTACGCGGAGTCAGGACTTAGGAGCATATTTAACGCGCACTCCCTCGCTACACGTACACGGGGTATTATTCTTTGGAAATTTTAGGCTACACTAACCATTTATAGGTCGGCAATCATTCTAGAAAAACCCGGGACTAAACCTTCTACCTTTCGCATGTAAGGCCAGTGCCTTACCGACTGGGCTACTCACCTCCTCAGATACGGTGAAGCAGAAATATGTCAGGGCCCGGGTGGCCTTGTGGTTTGGATCGCAGCCCATTACGCTCACAGTCTGCGCACTGTACCGGGTGCTGGTTCGATTTCCGCCTTCGTCCTGGATGTACTTTCTCTCTATGTGTCAGTAAAAATTATGTCTGTGTTTGTCTTACTTGACGAACGTTTATAAGCGGGTCTCTGAACAAGCACACAAACTGGTTGGTTGGTTGGTAGACATATATATTCAGGTTTGTGTGCTTGGTCAGAGACCCGCTTATAAACCTTCGTCAAGTAAGACAGACACAACAGACAACACACACACATAAGTGGATCCATCTAATTTTTAGAGACAGAGGCCAACTAGAAAACACAAACTGGGAATACATGCATCAACCTACCTACCTAGAAAATGTCATGCAGATTTACATATCATCGAAATGTATTTTTGTTGTCTGGTTGTTTGCGGTGTGTCACACTAGAGTAGGCGCATGCTATTTACCAGTCCAAGTAGTAGTGAGCTTACTGTCAGAAGATAATCGTGCTATTTAGTTTAGCAAGTTTGTTTTTAGTAATTCGATAGTTTTTAAGTGAATTCAGTGATTTTTTTAAAAAAAAATTACCAAATATATAGCGATGTATTTAAAAATTTAAATTATTTAAAAAAGGGTTTTCAAATTTTTAATAAATCATACGTGTTATAATCGTTTTCACTTTTTATTTGTTTTTATTTGTAAAATCATTTTATTAGCAAAGCAAAAAAAAATAACAATTAAATACTACTTGTAATTAAAATTACATAACGTGCAGCTGCTCAAAAAAATATCATCACCAGATAACAAGTGTCGTTAATATTTAAGCATTATTCGCCATAGTTTTAAATAAGTAGCACATTTAAAAAAAACTACCCCAGGCACTGAAAAATTCGGATACTAAAAATATTTTTCTTACAACTTACTTATAATTACCCGAACAAATTACATACGGGACCAAGGCACCACTGCTCTGAGCACTTTTTTGTAACATTCTCGAAGTAACCGTCACTTGACTGTGGTTCTAAAATATGACGCTAATCTCCAATATCTCTCGTGCGACGATACTTCAACTCAACCATAAAGTGAAGCAGCGGTAGGTGCCGCCTTCAACGTTGACGCCGAAGAACTTATTTGTACCACTTTCGGCTCAGCGAAATTTTAAAAATTCTCCAGCCTTTGTGGTTTTTAAAGGTGATATCTTTTTCTTTTTTCATAGTTCTCTGCCTCCCGAATGACTGAGATGAAGCAGCCTTAGGGCGGGCACATATATCAACCTAACTCAATCAATCAACCATTTTCGGCACCATTAGAGAGCAGCCCCATACCAGGCTCTCTAGTGGAGTCATTTCTCATTCCAGAGCAACGCGATAGAGAGCAGCACCATACCACGCTTTTTAGTGGAGCCAATTTCTCATTCCAGAGCAACACGATAGAGGACAGCACCATACTCTATAGTTGCGTCATTTCTCATTCCAGAACAACGCGATAGAGGGCAGCACTACCGGCCGTTAGTGGATCTTTCTAATTGAGGTAGTACATGGAGAGAACTACTATTTGTAAGCCCAATTTTTTGGAATCAAGATAATGGAATGAATTTAGTCGGTTATTTTTATTTATTTAAGCTTGCTTGATGATTTGAGTAACAAATAAACTTCAAATAATCTGATCTTTACAAATATCATTTTTCAAGCTTGATAAAAATAATCACAACTGTTGATCAAGTGCTATTTTTTTGCACAAGGATAATAAAAAAAAAACTAATATAAACCACTTATCAAATAAGAAAAAAACCTTTTAAATCGCACAAATGTTTATCAATTAGGAGAAATGTAATGCACAAAAGATTTTTTTTAAATAATACTAAAACTTTAAGGTTTTGAGCTTTCTTAAAAGTATTTGAAACACATTAATATACACTCTTGTCCAAAATTATCTTTGCATACATTTTTGTCTTATGATTTTTTTTTTTTGAAATTTCTCAAAAACTACTTAGAAATTTTATTTAATTTTGAAGACTTGTAACATGTATTACAACACGCATTCTCGGGTATAATGCCTCAATTGCAATCAGGCGTTACGTAGTATTGGACCAAAGTTAAAAAACGTTTTGGACAATCCTGATCTTAAAAACATATTAGATGATTCATCCTTTTGTATTAGACTAAATATCAGCCAAATTTTTTGTGAAAGAACTTACGTTTATCTAAAATATTTTATAGAAGATATAAATTTTTAAGGAAAGTAACAATCCGTTCTTTAGGTTAATAATGTGTTCATAAAACTTATATTAAACAATGAAAACAAACTGAACTTTTTAGATACTTGACATACTAGATGAAAGATATTTCCTGCAAATTTCAATGCAAAAAGTTGATTTGAAAAGGAGTTATGAGCATTAGGTATTTGCTAATTGTTTCATATGTATTAGATATTTCTCGAAATGTTTTGCAGGATTTTTAATTTTGTTTAACTCTTCTGAAATCTCAAATTCCTTAATTTGCAGATATTTTAGTGAGAATTTTTCAGTATTTAATATGTTCTACTCCAAGAAAAGGGGGGTAACGAATGGAGCATTCACAAAGCAAGGAGCCTTTTTTAGGGAACGATCACTAACTTTATGGACCTCCCCCCATTTAACGGCAGAGCTTACCATGTCATACCACCAATCACAGAAACCGTACATGAAATCCTGGAAGGTCCTACGTCACATGAAACATGCGGATAACAATAACATTCTTTCTGCGGCAGAGCTTACCATGTCATACCACCAATCACAGAAACCGTACATGAAATCCTGGAAGGTCCTACGTCACATGAAACATGCGGATAACAATAACATTCTTTCTGCGGCAGAGCTTACCATGTCATACCACCAATCTCAGAAACCGTACATGAAATCCTGGAAGGTGCTAAGTCACATGGAACATGCGGATAACAATAACATTCTTTCTGCGGCAGAGCTTACCATGTCATACCACCAATCACAGAAACCGTACATGAAATCCTGGAAGGTCCTATGTCACATGAAACATGCGGATAACAATAACATTCCTTTCTGCGGCAGAGCTTACCATGTCATACCACCAATCACAGAAACCGTACATGAAATCCTGGAAGGTCCTACGTCACATGAAACATGCGGATAACAATAACATTCTTTCTGCGGCAGAGCTTACCATGTCATACCACCAATCACAGAAACCGTACATGAAATCCTGGAAGGTGCTAAGTCACATGGTACATGCGGATAACAATAACATTCTTTCTGCGCAGAGCTTACCATGTCATACCACCAATCACAGAAACCGTACATGAAATCCTGGAAGGTCCTACGTCACATGAAACATGCGGATAACAATAACATTCCTTTCTGCGGCAGAGCTTACCATGTCATACCACCAATCACAGAAACCGTACATGAAATCCTGGAAAGTCCTACGTCACATGAAACATGCGGATAACAATAACATTCCTTTCTGCGGCAGAGCTTACCATGTCATACCACCAATCACAGAAACCGTAATGAAATCCTGGAAGGTCCTACGTCACATGAAACATGCGGATAACAATAACATTCTTTCTGCGGCAGAGCTTACCATGTCATACCACCAATCACAGAAACCGTACATGAAATCCTGGAAGGTGCTAAGTCACATGGAACATGCGGATAACAATAACATTCTTTCTGCGGCAGAGCTTACCATGTCATACCACCAATCACAGAAACCGTACATGAAATCCTGGAAGGTCCTACGTCACATGAAACATGCGGATAACAATAACATTCTTTCTGCGGCAGAGCTTACCATGTCATACCACCAATCACAGAAACCGTACATGAAATCCTGGAAGGTGCTAAGTCACATGGAACATGCGGATAACAATAACATTCTTTCTGCGGCAGAGCTTACCATGTCATACCACCAATCACAGAAACCGTACATGAAATCCTGGAAGGTCCTACATCACATGAAACATGCGGATAACAATAACATTCCTTTCTGCGGCAGAGCTTACCATGTCATACCACCAATCACAGAAACCGTACATGAAATCCTGGAAGGTCCTACGTCACATGAAACATGCAGATAACAATAACATTCTTTCTGCGGCAGAGCTTACCATGTCATACCACCAATCACAGAAACCGTACATGAAATCCTGGAAGGTGCTAAGTCACATGGAACATGCGGATAAAGATACATTCCTTTCAATATTCTTTAATTTGACATTATCTCAACTATGTTTCTGGATTTTTGTTTTATAATTAAATCATTTGCAATTATTAAAAAAACCATCAGATATTTATCAACTATTGGTCAGTTGAAAATTTCAACATTAACATTAACTACGATAAATTTGGTGCTTTAAAAAATTTACATTAGCTCAAGCATGAGCATCTACTACTAACTTTTTACTTGTTAGTCAATTCAGTGTCACCGAAACTTCTTGGCAAAGACTTTTCTTTACATATAGGTAAATTTTTATTTTGCATGTAGTTACAACAGAACAAAACCAAGTTGCTCAAGTTACCTTATTTTTTCACCTAAAAAGGTTAAGAGATAAATAAACGTAACAAAAAATTTTGGTATATATTTTAATTTCTTTAAACAATAATCAGATTCAGAAATAACACATTGCAGGACACATCAATTGTCATCTCTACTAAATGAATTTACACGCCTACAAATGAAGATTTGTAATTGTTTCACATGTACTGATGTCTTGAAGTTCAACTTCGTGAAATCATCCATTTCTCTATACATCCAGGGCGACTACAAGCTAAGCTTTTGAATCGCAAATGGTGCTGGAAAAATAATGAATTAAGGTTAGTACCTAAAAAAAATTTTAATTGAAAACAATTACATTGTAATACAGTTATTACAAAATATAAATACAGGGATTGGAGAGTTATTTTAAAAAGTAACTAGTTACAGTTACTTAATATGAAAAGTAACTACTAACTACAGTTACTTTGAGAAATTTTAAGCAATAAGAACAACTGCAATTTAACTATCTTACCGTTTTCAAAGAGAATTAAGATTAAAGATACCTAAGCACAAACAAAATACTGCAATTAAAATTAATTAACACATTTTTAATTTGGTTTTTATAAACCTATCCCACAAGAATGCAGTCTGAAACAAATGAGCTCCATGAAGAGCGGCATGTGAAGTAACAGAAAAGTAATTAAATGTTTCGTTATTTCGGTATGGTGTTACAAGTAACACGTTACTCCAATCCCTGTATAAGTTTTATAAAAAAGTTTCATTCTTTATTCCACTTATATAGTTGTTTCAACTTTCAGAAATAGTTTGTATAGTTAGTAAAAATAGGTTCTTATATTCAACCTCCTCTTCATTCTTGAGTCAAAAGGTATTTAACATGTCGTCATCAGTCATTCATAACTAATAATTATTGAATTTTTTCGAAATAAAATAAATGAAACTAGCCAATTTTTTTTTATTTTTGCAGCATCATTTTACTAATTATTTATTTTTCGAACTGTAAATTAATTTAACAAACGATAAATAATAACTGAATTTTCGGAAGAAAGTTCATGTAAATGGGAAATTGTGGAGACTCAAAGATATTTATTAAAAAAAATTACATCAATATTCATTGAACTTCAAACAAATTTAGCATATGATAAAGACTAATTGTTAAATCTGAGAAAGAAGATTAATGAAAATCGTTAATTTTGGCAATTAAAAATGTGAATTAAACTAGCTAAAAGCCCCGTTTGGTGAATTTCTTTCTGAGGTGCAAAAATAGTTTGTTTCCTGCTGTTTCTTTACAGAAATCATTCTGCAGAAGTATCAAAAACCATCTGGTCTGCCCAAATTAAACTTTTTATCATCGGAAAAGACAATATCATCCTATTTTTTATCCATAGTATTGCATTTTGAAGCAAACTCTACCCTCAGTTGTTTAAATTAACTTTAGTAATAGATTTCGACTTTGATTTTCCATATCGAACCATTTTTCATTTTGTAAAACGGGTCCAGCAGTTCGAGCGCTGCAACTCTAAGTTCAATTCCTCCATGATTTCTGTCGAGGTTTGTTTTTGCTTAACTTATTATCCTGTATACCTGGACCTTGAATCAAAAGCAAGAGAAGATGCTAATAACTTCGGAGCGAAAAATTTTAATAGCCATATTTGAACCTATCAAAGAAGGTGATGTTTGGAGAAGGCGATACAATTTTGAAGTGGCTAGACTATTTGGAGAGAAAGACGTTATTAACATCATAAAAACAAAGAGAATTCAATGGCTCGGACATATGGAAAAAATGGACGATAGCAGAGGCACAAAAAAACTTTTCAAGGGGCAATGTCAGGGAGAGAGAGAGGAAGACCTAGAAAAAGATGGATAGATGAAGTGGAAAGAGATCTAAAGGCCATGAAAATTAAGAACTGGAAAGCGAAGACCAGAGACAGGCGACTTTGGAGTCGCATTGTTAGAGGTATGGTCCAGCATGGACTGTAGTGCCAGGGAGTAGAGTATTATCTTGTAAGCCTGTTAAACGTGTACATTTTTGCAATCCAAAGACTTTTTTACAGATTTGAGTGGTACTCTAAAACGTTATCATAGTCCAGTTAGTAGTTTAACCAAGGCCAAACTAAATAGATTATTAAGTCTCGACTAAAACAGATTTGGCGGGGTTGCCAGATTAGTGATTTTATTGCCGGGGCCTATAACTTACTTTAGCCGGTTCAGCTGTCCCATAATGTCCATCTGTGATGCCACAGACAAGGTTAAGTACGTTTGTATACGACTAGTTTAAATACATTGCTAATTTTTTGGATGATCAAATCCTTATTGCTAGACCGGCAACTTTTCGAGCTTGGGGACATCTCAAAAATCATGTTCTCTCAAACGCTGTTTCAGCTTGCGATTTTTTTTCAGCACCCTAAAATTCTAATCTCTATCAGATTCTGTACGCATACAACTTTAGTTTAACATCCCTTTTTTTAATTAGTGCATATAGTTGCCTGAAAAAGTTATTTATTTCTCTTTAAAAACTCAGCCCATTGTGAAATTTGTTGCTGTACCAGCGACTAGGATTCTACCTTTTGGATGTCCAGGAATTATACTCGATTAAGTTCGGCCTTAGTTAACTCCTCCCCCTCTTCCGCTTCTTTTGATTAATGTACATGGTTAATAGAAAAAGTTATTTATCGCTTTTTAAACTCACCAAATTTGGTAATTTATCTCTGTACTACGCATTGAGCTAGAAGGGAAACTGGAGTGAGGTGTCAGCGAGCCGAAAACCCACTCACACCCTTTTGAGCGAACAGGGCAGAAAAGGACTATTTTCCCTACACTTGTATGAATGCTTGTATGAGACCCCTCTATCATATTGACTTTGGCTCCTAAATGTATTTTAACATTTTTAGTACGAAAGAAATTAACTTTCTTTAACTTTAAATTCCAACTTTTTTAAGAAATAACCATGTGGATCACTAACTAAGAACCAGCGAAGACAAACCTAATAGCAAAATAGGCAAGTTTCTAGGTTTTGTGCCCGGTTCGTTTCTGCTGCAGTGCCATGTATCCTTCTGCGTTTCGTTATACAACCGGCTCGTTTGCTGCCCTGTTCAGTGAATCACACACCTCACTCCACGTTTCTCCTAGCTCAATGGTGGTGTGGCGGTTCACCACACACGCAACCTCAATATGCCATCAACAAATGGGTGGCGCTGATTTACCATCTCGTTCCTACCACTATTCTTAATTACAAAGTTAATAGTAGTATATAAGCTAAGGTAACTCATCTCCACCTTGAGGATCCTTTTGGTAGACTGTGGGTTACTGAGGCAGCTACAGTACTACGGAACTATAATTTTTTTTTATTTATTTGATTTTCTTCCAAGTTTAGAATCACTACCTATTTTATATTAGTTTTCTTAGATTGTAAAGACAAATAAAAACCTTACCTCCTCGAATCAATCCAATAACTGTTAGGAAAACAGCAAAAGTTCCCAAAACAGCCGCTCGGGCCCTTTTTTTTTCTTCTGCTGGATCTAACCTTTCAAATTTTGAAGGTTGAACTCGAATCATGTTTCAAAAGTTAGTGTAGAGGAGAAAATTTAAAATTTAGAGTACAAAATTGCAATTACCATGCGTTGTTGTTCTTTCGATTTTTATTGACAAATTTTTGTAATTACGGTTACAGTAAGTTTACTTTACCTTCTCTAGTTCTCAGTATGTAGACTACATTTTGATGACGTCCTTAAAGAGTTTTGGTTTAGCTTACACAACATCGTATTAGAATGCGATGAGTTATTCATGACGAGCCTCATTATTTTGAACTGCGGTCAAGTGACGAGGCCAACACTTAAGTAGCTGGCATCCAACACAACCTTTAAGTAATATCGTACACGTCAAATCTTTAGATAGCACCAGATGTAACGTATACATTCCCATATACACGGCACTATATATTATTTTTTGTTCAGCACGATTCGTTTGTGGATAGCTAGCCTCGGCAGTTATCTTTCGTAACATAACACCCAAACCCACAGCACCGGCGCTGAATCTAAAACTGTTTTATTTTGTTAAATTTAACATTACTGATGTTGGCTAATCCAAAAGGCGGTGAAACAATGGGCTTGATTTTTATAACAATGACAGGTGTCAAATACAACACTCGAAGCCATCAATTTAAAGTAGGACTCTCTAGGTTGGTTGGTTTGAATTATCGTCGCACTAGAGCAACACGAGGGCTGTTGGCGACAGGAGTCGTAATTTAGAACCACAGTCAAGAGGACTCTCTAGGAAGTTTAAAATATAGAACAATAAAGCATTTTTTAAAATGGTGATAGGTCTGAGCGAAATTAAAGCAAATCCCCACACCCTATTAATTAGCCTTAGCTTTCATGTTATCACATTTTGATTTTTAAAGTTGGTCAACAGCACTTTGAGTCTGTTGTGTTTCAGCTAAATTTTCATAAAGGGTTTTCGTCAAAATAATAGCTGCGAACTTCATATATAAAATCCCCCATGTTAATTTACCTAACTTTAGGAACATCTTTCTCAGGAACTATACAAGATATCATTATATACTTTTTTTTATATTTTGTTCCTCACATAAAGCTCTGATTTAAACTCAGGATATTTCAAAATTTAAAAAAAAGTACTTTTACAGTGGTTTTTTTTTAATATGTATTGAAAAACACAAAAAAAAAACAGATTTAAAGTTTTATATATATTTTAAGCAGATATTAATTTAAAATTCGTCAGTTTAAATCAAATAGCCATTAACGGGGAAGAAATAACAAAACAAAATATGTTATCTTTTATAGTTCCTGAGAAAAATGTTCCTAACTGTTGAAAAACCTTGTATTTCAGGAAACGCAAAAGAAAAGTAAGGTTTAGGTAAGCACTGATATTAAGCATTTTTGAAGAATGCTTAGAAAAAGAAAAACACTAAACAGAAACTGATAATCTTGTCTTAAGTTAAAGCTAATGATAAGCAGAATAAAAAAAAAAAAGGAAAAACAGAAAATCAACATTTTTGATCCAAACACCCATCCGACCACCCTTAACATAATAGAAAGTTAATAAGGTTATATCATTTTCCTGCAAAAAAATAATAGATTCCCCCCCTCCTTAACTTTACTATGTAGTTATCCTAACAATTTTATTGATTTTTAATTAATAATTTCTTAATTACTTTAGTAACATAATGGCTTATAATTTGAGAGTTGCTCATAGCCGATTGGTTTAGCTGAATATTTCACAAGGAAGAGACTAGGAGGTTAGCTGAAGTTTAAACGTTTGCAATTGAAAAATCGTTTATAATTTTTTTAAGATGTTCTTTTCAGGGAAATAGAGATGTTATTTTTAAGAGCTCTAAGTTACTTTCATTGCAAGAAAATTGACAAAACTGAACCCTCCACAAAATTAGGAGCACATTTACAGTGATTTAGTGATACCCAGTGACATATATTTAATTATTCAACAAAGAGGATCAACAATATACCAAAGGATAAACGCAAATAAGTCCTACGGATTATTGGAAAAAAAATGAAAATAACTCATTGAGTTATGGAACATGTTTATTACATCAAGTACAAAGACATAAAATTATTTCTATTACAACATTAGGAACAAAAAACTTTACGAGAAATTGTCATGAAGCAATTGATATCCTATAAGTATAAGAAAGTTCACTATAAAATGAAGAAATATGACATTACAACTCAAAAATTCACAGTACATCTAAATATACAAAATAAAAAATATTCCGTAAAAGTAATGAAATGTTCATGACTAAAACATAGTTAACAAAATGCAAACCCTCTAAATAATACAGTCTTGCATCTCTTAGAGGATATTATAATGAAATAAACAAATAAAAAGGAAGCATGTAAAAAGTTAAAGTTTTTCAAATTCAACTTTCCTTCAGGAAATACTGTAGCGAAATGCAAATGAATACAAAAGTAGATAAAGGTAGTATTTAAACATGGCTGAAATTCTATATTGCCGTACGAAGTTGAATAAGCAGGAATGAAAAAATATTAAGTAACTCTCCAAGTTATAATTTTTATTACAGATACAACTTGTTGATAGGTAAAATAACGAACAAAGGTAAAGGCATTACTTATACCAGGGGTTAATGATATACTAAAAAAAAAGGAATAAATTGAACTTATACAAGCGATATTTAAACTAAAATATCATCAAACAATAAATGCAGTTTTTATTGTTTAACTAATATATATTCATTTGAAATGAAAATGCTAGCTAGAAAAGATAAGGTTATCAACCACATATGCAAGAAGAAAATACCATTCATTTAGTACAGCATGTTATCTATACTACTCACAATCAAATATCCACAACAATATATTCAGCAATTTACAATTAAATGTTTACAACAGTATTAAAATTTTGTTCTTTTACATATCCAATAACTTCAGAATATTTTTAAGTTGACATGAAAGTGGCTCTTGGTGAAGACCAGAAAAACCTGAAACACAAGCTTTTCAGTTTTTGATCCAAAAAATCTCCTTACATTTAATAGAAATTTAATATTTACAAATTCAATTATAGTCAATCAAATTTCAAAAATTCCTACAATAGATAAAACATATAACAACTAGATAAACTAAAACACATGAAGAACTTAGTGGAAGAACGTGCTATGTGACATTTTTGGAAAAAAAAATTTGTGTTGCACTTTTGAAAGTGCCGTTTTTAACGTATTTAAGTGTAAATTAAAAACTTTAAATCCCATTTTCACCTTTTTGCCACTTAGCACATTCTTCCACTAAGCTCTCTATATGAGGGGGAAACTTTTTATTCAAGCACTTATTATGGTTTTCAAGGAGTGTACGAACTACATACAAGTCCTTGATTATCTAGTTATTTCAACAAAAAATATATAATTTAAGTAAAATTATATTTTCTAACTGTAAGCAGCTTAAGTAAAGATGACTAAAAATTTTTAAAAATTAACCGATGACTTTGTTAACTGTCACATAACATTTTTTTTTATCAGTAATAACTTTGCACAGGGGTAATTCCATGCAAAATTATCCTGTTTGCAGTGTAAGTCACGTATGTAAAAAGTGATTATCACTACAACTTTTAACATTAAATGAAAAAAAATGTGGAATAGTTGATCTACACTTTTTATAACTAAATAATGTAATATACTTTATTTAATTTGATTTATTTTTAAATTTAAAAAGCTTTTAATCTCCTCTTAAATCGTGACTTACACTACAGTTACATGGAATTAGCCCACAGATATAAAATCCATAAGCATTATTTTGCCCTCAACTAATAATTATCATGACTCTTAAATCCCTGAATTTATTAAAAAATTTACAGGAAAATATCTAATTTTCTATTATCGAAAATGTTTACCTGAAAATTGAAGTTGGAAAACAAGCAATTTAACTACTCTTTCCCGAGCCAAGCAGGGTCAAGAGAAACATGAAAATGTAAACAATATCCAGGTAGATTTGCATGGCGGCAAACACATGTTCTTCGGGGCTCAGCTCATGCTTCTTGCCTCCCATTAACATTTGAGTGTCGTATGCCAAAAACTAGAAAAAAGAAAGTCATCTTTTAAACAAAAATTGCTACGAGAATAAAAACAAAGTTAAAAAGGTTATTGCACTAAAATAAAATGTACGCAAAATATATTTTATTACTAAAACAGTGATTATAGTGTGTCTCAAAAGTTTAGACAAAAGACATTTTGAGTCACAAAATTTCACTGAAAAGGTTTATTAAAAAAAAATTTTGGCAGTAAGGATAAGGCAAGTATATATAATTAAAAATAGCAAAAATCACAAAGAAAACAACCAATAAAAAATATTAATTGAATTAATTGTAATAAGTTCCCAAAATATCTGTCTCATAAATATAGACAAAATCGATTTAATGTCATTTAATGATCTAATTTCGCATTTTTTTGGCTGGAATTGTATTTCTGTTTGATATGATGATTTAAAAAACACATTTTACCGTTGAATTTTAACCATTTTGCACCATTCCTGGTCCAATTACATACCAACAGCCAATATAGCCGTTTTAGCTTTTTTAAGGGGAAATATTGCTGGCGATTTGCGTAATACATATCCTAATTAGATGTAAATAACGAATATATGCCTAAAAAAATAGTACCGATAAGTTTTGCCACCGATTCGTGCATTTGAAGACATGTAATGACAAATTTTCTGGTAAAAAATGGCAATTTTTAAAATTTTAAATATCCAAAAAGACAAAAAAATGGTTTGTTGTGCACCTTAACACGATGTAGAGTTTGCCTCTCCTTCAAAAAGCCAAAAAAGTCCCAAATTTTACCCCAAAACCACCCCCATAAGATTCGATATTTCTCCTCAAATTTGCTTTTCTCGAGTTTGGAAACACCGGTTTTTTTTCAAACCGGTGAAAAAGAATCGGTTTAACCGATAAGAAAAAACCGGTGTAAGGATACTCAAAAACCGGTTTCAAAAACCGATTATTTTAAACACATGAATGAATGCACACGTTTTCGGATGCCTATTTCTTGCCTCCTTCAGGAGCTTTAACACAGCCAATTACGCCTCGTAATTTAGAACCCTGTTCAAGTGACAAGGACGGCACCTGAGCGGGCACCCAACGGAACTTCGAGCGACATCGTGCGCTAACGCCGTCGGGTTCAGTTTAGTTTAGTTTGAATTATCGTCGCACTAGAGCTACACCAGGGCTATTGGCGACGGGAATCGTATTTTAGAACCACAGTCAAGTGACGAGCCGGCACCTGAGTAGGCACCCAACGCAACCGCTAAGGGCGACATCGTACGCAGCGTTAGGACTTTGAAGCATATTTAATGTGCACTCCCTCCACACGGGGTATTATTCGTCGGACATTTTGGCTGCACGAGCCGTTTATAGGTCGGCAGTTATTTTGGCGATGCCCGGACCCGAACTTGGGACGTTTCGTATGCTAGGCGAGTTCCTAACCGACTGGGCTCCCCAGCCCGCTCTACACGAGGGATATTGGTGACGGGCCTAATAATTTAAAATCGCGACATTTTCGGTTTTACAGGAAGCACTGCGGCTAATCGGATATTGATCCGGATCTCGACCAAAAAAAATTATCGACCTTTAAAATGAATTTAATAACTTAATTATTATAATAAAGCACGTTTGTTCTCAGCGTTCCTGAATAATATTGTCTTTTTAGTACTTTTCTTTACTCCTTCAGTAGGAAGTTTGAAATCCTGTTCTTAAATGGATTTGTTATTTTCTATAAGACTTATTACTGTTATAAGGATCTTAAAAATGAAAGATTGGTTTAGTTTGTTGAATTATCGTCGCGCTAGAGCTACACAAATGAAAGATTGGACATGTGGAAGATTTTTTTTTGGAGAAGTTTTTCAAAAAAGAAATTCGTAAAATTCTTTTTTTGAAGTGTTAAGTTCTTTTTTAATTAAAATTCAAATAACGTGCAAAAACTGTATGAAACTATTGATATTTTGAGATTTTAGGTACTTTACAAGATTGCCAAAAGATAAAAATAAAATTTGAACAATTAGTTAATTTAATCACAAAAAAAATCATGAATCTATTTGACCATTCACGGTATTGCCGCTATCTAAACCATAGAAACCTTGAGATTTTATATAAAAGCTTATATGACCGATTCTATTTTCATAAGATGAAACAACTTTTCTTGAAAATTAATCTACAAGACCTGAAGAAAAATTATAAAATAATGTTTTTAGTTAAAAATCTAAATTTTAAAAGTGAAAATGACAACACATAAAAATTAATGTTTAGTAAACCTATCGCAAGGTCTGAAAAAAAAATTACTTTAAGTAAAAATTCCCCATTAGCATGATTATAGCATGAACTGTAAAAATAAAGATTTTTTGTACTAAATTATCAAAAGTTTAGACTCAACATATTTTTAAGGTAGAAAATTTCACTTAACAAGGTTTAATTAAAATGCATAAATATGACTTCCAGACAAGACAAGTACAAATATTTCACTAATAAAGGACAACGATAATGACAAGTTTTATTTGAAGAATGAAACATTTCATAAATATACGACAAAATTTGAAGGAAATAAATAATGTATGAAGGCTTAAAGTTTTAAGCAAACATGACAAAAAAATATGAATACTATTTGTTAAATATAAGTATGTAAATGATGTTGTTACACAAACCGGATGCATTACACTATGCATACAAGAACCAAAATATTACACACTTTAAATCACAGAAAAAAAATTGGCTTACCCAAAACAACTTTTTTGGTAAAGCTCCTTTCAAGTCAGCACTTTAATTAATAATCGTATTTCCTTTTGAAAAAATTACTTTGTACACCCTATTTTCCATTGAATTGACCAAATTTTGTAATACATCTGGCTCTACTTCATACCAAGCCTTAAGTATAGCCGATTTCAGATCTTCTATTGTTAAATATTGTTTACCGTTTGCATAAACTTTCTGGCTTAATATCGCCCAAAGGTTTTCAATCGGATTCAAATCCGGACTTAACGCCGGCCAGTCCATTAACTCAAAGTTCTGCCTTTGTAACCACGTATTTGTGGAGTTGGAGACGTGAATCGACGCATTGTCTTGCTGGAACGTACAGTCGTTTCCCCCCAAAATGTCACAAAACGGCAACAAATTGTTCTGCAGTGTCATTTGATACATTGAGGAGTCTTGCCTCCCCTCTAAAAACGCAAGGGACGTTTGACCGTTGAAACCAAATCCTCCCCACACCATGACGGATTTTCCACCTTGTTGCCTGCTGAAAAATTCTCTAGGCTCTTTCCTCAAATCGTGCCAATAGCAGGCCCACCCATCAGGGCCATCCAGGTTCCACTTTTTCTCGTCGGAGAATATAGTTGAGATCCACTTGTCCCCAAAAGCCATGCGAGCCTTGGCCCAGTCCAATCGCTTTAGCTTGTGGTGTTGTTTCAGTGGAGGTTTTCCTTTTAATTTTTTAAAGGAAAATTTTCCACTCTCACGAATTCTGCGATGGACAGTGTCCTTTGACACTTGCAGACCTGAAGTTAGCTGCAGCTTCCGCAAGGAGGTATTGTGAGATGTCATTTTCAGAAGATGTCTATCTTCCCTCGCATCAGTAAGGCGTGGTCGTCCAGGTCGCTTTAATCTAGCCAAGCCATCTGTACTTGACAAAATTCTGTAGATACTCCTCAAAGATCTGCCCATCTTTGCTGCAATTTTCGTTATGCTTAAACCAAAAGCTTTTAATCTCCATGCTTTAATTTCTTCTTTTTCTGACAATTGTTTGGCTTTCGGCATTTTGAAGTTTCAGCTGCCAATGGGACATCTCTATTTAAGAGTCATGAAGCCGAATTTCACCCCTTGAAAATCGTAATGGTATTCCTATGGAGAATCTTCTTCGACTAAATGACGCCCCAATTTTAATACTGGCCACTAGTTTTTGACACCATTTTAAAGAACTAAAGAATTAAAATAGACTATCAGAAAAAAAAATTTGAAAATCACATCTTGAGTATTTTTAATAATTTTTTAAAGTTTGGAAATCAGTGGCAAATACAATGTCTTTAGTGTATGACGATGTATCTCAGTAAAAAAATAAAGATACTGCAATAATTATATATTTTGAACACAATCGAAATTTTTATTTTTCAGTTCATTACGAAATAAAAATTTTAATTGAAATATTTGTATTTTTCAAAAATTTAAGAAAAGTTGTTGCTATTTTTTGGAAAGCGAATTATGGCAACCCCACATTTGGCGATCACCTGAAAGGTGTCGCCAACTAATTTAGAGTGTACGTTATCTCTCTACATATGGTGGGGGGTTCTTTGAATAGAAAAGACGCTGGAGTTAGTGTCGCATCTGTCAACATCTGGAACCCCTTTCCACCCTGTACTTTGCATAGAACCCTTGGTGACTTCGTAGAAAATGCCTTTGCGGTTTATCAGTGGCTTGCTGGTAGGGGGGGGGGGGGGGGGAGAGGGGGAAGCATCGGACTTACCTAAGGGGGTTGGGTTACGCTTGGTAACAGGACAGTCGTATGGGACAATTCAAAAGCCGGTTTGAGAAAGCTAGGTTGTGGTCAAAGAACTTTTTTTCTTTATTACTTTTTCTTGTTGTAAGAATTCGGAATAGGGTAATGGTTATTTTTGAAATCAAATAAGGATGCATCAATTTCAATAATATAAGATGAAATGGTAGGTTACAGAAAAATGTGCTAAATTGGCATATTAAAAAGACTGATGTTACTAATTGATCATTTGAAACATTAATTTTCATTCACTGTAATAAAAAAAGATAACTCTGTTGGTACTCAAAACTTTGTTTATTGAATTTAAAGATACAAAATACAATAGCGTTTTTAGTTGATTAATACAAAGTTTAATATAAAACTTATCGTGTCTTACTTACAAGCTTCCCCAAGCTTCTCAAATGTAAAGCAGAGTAATAGATAAGAATTTAACTGAATTTAATCAGCATTTTGAAGAGAAAAAAAGCCACAAACATTATAAAATTGACTTAGCTAAGTTATCTTTTCATGCATCTAAGTATTATTAAAAAGAATAAATTAACAAAAACAGATCTGCATAGTTTTTAATTTGACCCAAAAAATAATCCTTAGACTGGCTCAAGATATACATCTAGTAAACCATATAGTTGCAACTTACGATATTAAATTCATGTTTTTAATTCTGAAAATTTAAACAAATATTGTAATCCTCCACAATACCCCCTCCAATATTTTGATTTTGAAACATATTTTGTCGATAGATATTTTCAGGATATTAGATATTGTAATGTCACTCTATATCAGGGAACCAAATTGCAGAATTCAGTTTATCTCCTTTCTTTAGGGAAACAACTAGAAACTGTTATTCTTTTTAAATTAAATTGACTAACCTCATGATGATATAAACTTAAAGATTATTGAAAACAATCCAATTTACCCCTGATTTTGGACAAAAAACAACTTGGCCAAATTCAGCAAGGATTTTTAATTGTGATTTCTTCAACTGATTGAGCATTAGAATATTGTAAAGCAAAACGTTGCAACAATCATTGCAAAACAACTAAAACTAAATCACTCAGAATTAGACAGTGCCACATGACTGAATTCCAATGTTGCTGTTAATTGAAATTGATAAAAGATTTTGAACATAAGAAGGATATTTAATTTTTTAGATTTCACATTACGTTTATAACGTAAACTAGGTTTGTAACAGACACTGGTACTTAGAATCGATTCTACCAAAAATTCAAGAATGTGTCTAAAAAGGTGCCAATATTACATCGGGACATCTACATAGGCCCAGTTATCACTTCCCCAAAAATAAATCAAGTTTTGTCAATAATCATATTTAACCGAAGTGTCACATTCCAAAGACTATTTATTGAAAACCATAACTATCATAAGGAAATCCTTTATTAGGTGTTATCTATTTGAAGCAAATTAAAACCGTGATACTTTTTAACTATTTTACATCGCCATATTTTTCAACGTTATATTTCTTCAACTGAAAGTTCAGATGAATGAAAAAAATTCTTCATTTCTTTCATCTCTATGAATCTACGTTGCTTGATAGCTGAAGAATTAGAAATTCAAGTTCATTACTCCTTTCAAAATGTGAAGTGAGTGTCATATATGTCTAACTTCTAAGCTACTTTGAATAAGATTTGCATATCAAGCAATAATATCTCCTTTTGGAATGTACCCCAATATCAAATTTTTAAAGCTTTCTCTAACACATTTTCTTGAAGAAAGCATACATTCTATGCATCATATTGTAATTGCAGGAATCGTCTGTCACCACTATAGACTTTCCACATGTATCCATAACTATCAAGGCATAACCACATATCACCACATAACTGTCAAAGCACTTATTTTTTATTACATCTTTGCATCAGGATTAAGAAAATAATTTCTTCTTATAAATGACTAAAAATATTTTCAAGGTCAAGTCATAAAATCAACTGTTCCAGTTTCCAAATTCAAAATTCGGAGCTTTTTAGTATGTGCTATGCTTATAGCTATTGTCACAACTGAGATCTTTTTTTCTTTTGTAAATTAAGTAAAATATATGTAAATCCTTAAAAATATTACATTAGAAAATGGGGGACGTACATGAATTACGTCATGCACAGAAGGGGAGGGAGGGGTGCGCTCCAACGTGACGGGTCGTGACATGGAGGGGGTAGGGGTAATCGCTTGCGTGACGTAACGATTCGGAATATTTCACTTTTGCATTGAAAATCTGTTTTGCATTAAATGAAGTTTTTGAGAAAAAAATCTTATTTTTTTTTATCATAAGATCATCATGAGAAACACTTTATTTCAGAAAGAGGATAGGGGGATTATTATATGCCACAACGTTGGAATTATTAGCCTCTTACATTTTACAGACCTTTTCCTAATGGTACTTCGTAACACGCTGTAAATTGTGACACTATCTTGACCAATCAGAAGACTATCAGCTACTTACTACAGAGGACTAGTCCTATTACGTTAGGACCTGGATGAATACCAAAAGACCCAAAAAAAATCCGATTACACCCAGGCCCCTTTTTAAGGTATTAGCTAATGGCTAGTTAGTCCTTGGACAACGGAAATGTAAATACAATGTTGGTCTATTCCTTTTAATAAATTATTTTATATAAATTTAACTTTTTTCTTTCGAAATTAATTTTTTTTAAAATATATATTATATAAATATGCTCTTTTTTTCAAATTTCAGAATCAAAGGAAAATATTAATATTAACCTTTTCTTTGAAAAAAAAAGGGGGGGGGGGAGTGCTACAACGTGACGCAATTTTAAGGGGAGGGATTCGATCAAACGTGAAGCAGCGTGACAAAGGGGGAGGCGAAAGAGTGGTTAAAAAAGTCAAAACTTTGCGTGACGTAATTTATGTACGTCCCCATACCAGTAAAAAGTATTAAAAAATCTTCAGAGAGATACATATGTACATACAAAAGAATTCAGATTTATTACATTTATTTTTTAAATTCTTCTCATTTTCACTTACTAAAAGTTATATCTAATAACAAAATAACAAACAAATTTAATTTCTAAAATTTGATGTAAAAACGGAGACATTACGTATAGACAAAAGACACATATTTGTTTAAAATTCAGGGACAATTACAGATAAACAAAAGAAGTTATTGCATTTTTGTTCTATACTCCATTTAGGATTTATACAGAAAAAGTTCTAAGAGATGACAACTTTTGGGCAAAAGAAATGAAAAAAAAACTTAAAACTTTTTTGATTGTTTAAGCCAGAAATAATTGATCCCCGATATACACGTTCTATGAATATTCGGGACCCCAGAATATATTATAAGTATCTCAGCAATAATATCTCCTTTCCAATCTAGCAATAATATCTCCTTTTGGAATATACCCCAATATCAAATTTTTAAAGCTTTCTCTAACACATTTTCTTGAAGAAAGCATAGAGGGAACCAGGGACATATGACCCCACTCGAAGTTTTTTGCTTGTAACTTTTAAAAAACACTATTTATGAATGTGTAAATGCAGATAATTTATACTTCATAAAGTAGTACACAATATATATTAGTATTTTTCTGTAGTATTAAATGCAATAGTAGTAAAATATAAATTATTTAAAACTTTAGTTTTGGGTCATGTATCCCAATGCATAGGGATACATGACCCACCTATCAGGGATACGTGACCCAACCCCAAAATGTGGTAGTATAACTTAAAATAATCAAAAAACTTTTACCAAATAACAAAACTAATATCATATTATAAAGTTTATATAAATTTCATAGTATTTTCAGACAAAATTATTACTTTTATTTTTATCTCATTAATTATGCTTATATTAACGAAATAATCAAATTTAAAAGTAAATTCTTTCGAAATACGAAACTGGGGCTTCTTTTATTTTGCAAAGAAAACACATGTGGTTGAAGAATCGCTACTATTTTATCAATATCATTTTGGGATGCATTATCCATTTAAGACATTTGAAACATTTTCCATCAATTTTTTCTGCATATTGAATTGTAAGCTCGTTAAAAAAAATTCCCTTGTACCTTCCAAACAAACCTTATACTTCGTTAAAGACCCAGTCATTTACTTTTGGGACTCCCGTGATATTTTAAAAAATTTACTTGGTCTACTTCTGTCTACATTTGTGTTTACTTGGGTCACATATCCCTAATTGGCTTGGGTCACTTATCCCTAGTTGCACTTTTTTTAAATCCCAAAACAAAGACATTTGCGAATAATTACATTAGCAATATTATGCATGTAACTGTAGCTAATAGCATGAACTAAACAAATGACTAATTGAAAAAATCTTTCTTTTAAACCAAAAAATGTAGACCGAAAAACCTTACGCTCTCAAAAATTTACTTTCAGTGCATGAAAACGTATTTCTTCGCATAACTTAACAAATACGCTATGATTCAGCTTTTTTTTTTCACCATGTGATCAACTGGCTGAACGGAAAAAAGTGATGCCACTTTCAACTCACATAACTTTTCCATTGCTGAGAGAAAGGCATTGGGTCATGTACCCTTAGGGGTCAAATGTCCCTAGTTCCCTCTACATTCTATGCATCATATTGTAATTGCAGGAATCATCTGTCACCACTATAGACTTTGTACAACAAAAGATCTGTATTGTGGTTGAAAGAACTTTGTAGTATTTGAACAAACTAAAGACAGTTGTTACGTTAAGGAAATTATTGTAGCGTTTATAGCAAATCACTGATAATGAATTATTATAAAGAAACCCGTCGTAAACACAACTTTTCAGTTTCCGAAATTGCTTCGATGAAATAATGTATTAATCATAATTAAAATCTAGGAGTGCGTACCACTTCACGACTTTCCATTACCGTTCATTGAATCAATTACATCCATCTGATAATGACAGACGAAAATTTTTTTACAAAGAAAAAACAACAATTTTTTTTTAATTCAGCGTCCTCCAAAAGCAAAATTCGGATTTTCGACCGCACTTCAATACTTCCATTACATAATCTTTCACATTCGTTAATTGAAATAATAAATTAAGAAAAAAACCATAAAATAGTTAAACTAACATCAAATAGTTTTAATTTTAGCAATTTTACTTTAAAACATTTTAAAATCGATTTTCAGAAAAGATTTTTTGTGCCATAAAAAATTTCTTCTTTAGGCAATCATTCCAAAATATAAACTTTTAATGACGTAATATGGTTGCAAAAAATATAATCACTTTATTAAATTTCTTAACTTCTACAAATGCTTCTACAAATTGTAACCTTTTAGTATCAGAACCAGTTAAAATAGTTATCAGCTAAAACCACCCAGAACCCCGACATTCAAAGAATCCTCTATGTTCTTATCTCTTCATCCCCTCTAGAAGGAGGGGGAAGGAATCCAGACCCTGGGGGGCCTCAGTCGTGGGCTCGAATTTCATTGGCGATAAAAAAAACGCACTGAACGATTGCTTTTCGCCTAGTAGGCGATAAAGTGTTTTTTCTAGTTTAAAAACACGGCGACATCTGGTTTTCGAGAAAGATAGTAAAAGAGTTCGTGCCGATGAATTAATGACTCTTAAGTGTTTCAGTTACCAGCGTCATACTTCCTGACCTCAGATAATATTTGCATAAATTTAACATCTTCTTTGATTCGTGTCTACTCCTAACAACTAAATTTGTGCAATTTTCGCTATTCCTTCAAATAAAAAATATACGATTTCTTAGTTGCCAAAAATATAAATCTTAACTGCCAAAAACATTTCGGATTGCCAAAAGCTTCCTCGTCACTGGACCAGGGTTCTAAATTACGATACCTAATTGGCTGTAAAGAAGGCTAGAAATAGGCGGGGCCGGAAACGACTACATTAGATTACAAAAGCTTCGGATTTCCACAGGAGGGTTGGTTGACTTTGCATAACATCACACAACAGAGTACCTGTTCATGACAGTGATTATGCTTTCTTTACAACCAAGATCAGTATTACTAATTGGAAACTCCATTCGAGTTACAAAAATATTTTATTATATATATAATTATACATTCTTCGGGGGGGACGGGGGGGGGGGGGGCAAAACAAGAGTGATAGTGTATTAAAAACTGTGGTGACTTTTACGCCTAACCTTTTCCCTTATCACGAGGCGTTTCTTCGTAATTTGGGCCTAAAAATATTTATCGCACTATTTAACTTCACACATTTCGAAGTTAGATTTGTAATATTCGAGGAACGAAATTCTTAATATTCAAACATTTAATCAATTTAGGCATTTAAAGTTTCAATTAGAACTCAGCAGTATTTCTACCTTTTTTAAAACCCTTTCACTACTAAAACAGCCCTTACGACCGTACGACTAAGGATTCGATAATGATATTCCTATCACATATTACGAGGAAACAAAAATCCTGCTTAGAGAAAGGGTTAAAGTTGTTAAAATCTCGAGAGTAGAAGCGATATACGTGCTCGTTAAATTTGTGGAGTTAAAAGTCCCGACGGCGTTAGTTAGGGGGCTGGGGAGCCCAGTCGGTTAGGAACTCGCCTAGCACACGAAAGGTCCCAAGTTCGGGTCCGGGCATCGCCAAAATAACTGCCGACCTATAAACGGCCCGTTCAGCCAAAATGTCCGACGAATAATACCCCGTGTGGAGGGAGTGCACATTAAATATCCTTCAAAGTCCTAACGTTGCGTACGATGTCGCCCTTAACGGTTGCGTTGGGTGCCTACTCAGGTGCCGGCTCGTCACTTGACTGTGGTTCTAAAATATGACGCCCGTCGCCAATAGCCCTGGTGTAGCTCTAGTGCGACGCTAATTTAAACTAAACTGAACCCGACGGCGTTAGCGCACGATGTCGCTCGAAGTTCCGTTGGGTGCCCGCTCAGGTGTCGTCCTCGTCACTTGAACAGGGTTCTAAATAACGAGGCGTAATTGGCTGTGTTAAAGCTCCTGAAGGAGGCAAGAAATAGGCATCCGAAAACGTGTGCATTCATTCATGTGTTTAAAATAATCGGTTTTTGAGTATCCTTACACCGGTTTTTTCTTATCAATTAAACCGATTCTTTTTCACCGGTTTGAAAAAAAAACCGGTGTTTCCAAACTCAAGAAAAGCAAATTTGAGGAGAAATATCGAATCTTATGGGGGTGGTTTTGGGGTAAAATTTGGGACTTTTTTGGCTTTTTGAAGGAGAGGCAAACTCTACATCGTGTTAAGGTGCACAACAAACCATTTTTTTGTCTTTTTGGATATTTAAAATTTTAAAAATTGCCGTTTTTTACCAGAAAATGCGTCATTACATGTCTTCAAATGCACGAATCGGTGGCAAAACTTATCGGTACTATTTTGTTAGGCATATATTCGTTATTTACATCTAATTAGGATATGTATTACGCAAATCGCCAGCAATATTTCCCCTTAAAAAAGCTAAAACGGCTATATTGGCTGTTGGTATGTAATTGGACCAGGAATGGTACAAAATGCTTAAAATTCAACGGTAAAATGTGTTTTTAAATCATCATATCAGACAGAAATACAATTCTAGCCAAAAAATGCGAAATTAGATCATTAAATGACATTAAATCGATTTTGTCTATATTTATGAGACAGATTTTTTGGGAACTTTTTACAATTAATTCAATTAATATTTATTATTGGGTTTTTTCTTTATGATTCATGATATTTTTAATTACATATACTTGCCTTAGCATTACTACCAAAAATTTTTTTAATAAACCTCTTCAGTGAAATTTTGTGACTCAAAATGTCTTTTGTCTAAACTTTTGAGACACACTATATATGTGAATAGCTAATGTTCAGTTTTGTACAATGAATGTCTCCAGGAGAAAAACTCTTTATTGACTAGGAATCTTCCCGTATTCTTGACGGACATTGGCGACAGGAAACTGGTTTCTCTTTTGGTTCTTCTATCGCAGTACAAACGTGAGAATCAGGGCTGTGCGAGAGAAGAACTAAGTAAAAATCAGTTTCCTTGCACCAGTTTCGGCAATGACTCGCTATTGTTGCTAAAGTGGCCTGATATGGACAGATATCCTGTAGTTGAAGTTTTTTCCCCCTGGACTCTTCATTTGTCAGAGCAATCTAGATCAGTAAGTGATAAAGAGATTTTTTTTCTTTTAACCTATTATTATGCAAAGATTGCATTAAACTAGGCTTTTACATGAAGTTTGCTTGAGTGATAAAGTTAGTAAAAGAAATTGTTGTTGCATTGAAAAATGTTTCAGGCGTGAAAATGGCGTATATAAGCAACAGGAGAGTGACAATTTGACCACTTAAAAATAGCTATTTTCCCGATAATCCTTTGTGAAATTTTAAAAATACTTTTGATAATAAATATGCAAAAAATCAATAAGTCACTAACACTGCATATTTAATCTCAAGTGAATCAAACCATTCACATATAAAAGTTTATTTATTACATAATTTAAAAGTCCAGTTTCAAAACTCACATTTCCTAAAGTATAACTACACTGCTCAAAACAATTAGGGGAGCACTTTGCGTACTTTTGTTAACCCTTTCAGTTTGAACTTTTTATATTTTATTCTAAAAATCTAAAATTTGTGAAATAGACTCATTATGCATCCAGAATGAATATCGGCAAAAAAAAAAACGTGGGAAAATCTCAATTTTTTTATTAAAATTTAAGGGTAAGAAAATAGGAATCATACCTTTTGAATAAATTATAACAATAATTTTTTCAAAACTTTATTTGTAAAAAAAAAGGTAAAATCAATTTTTAAACATCTAAGAATATCAAGCGTGAAGAATAGTCAAATAATTTCATAAAAATTTTTGGGAGTGAATTTTATTTTACCATGTTTTTCATAGTTTCATTTAATTAAAACAAACATTATTTAATTCTTTAACGACATGATTCTTCAATCTAACGATAAATAAGTGGGATCTTAACTTAGTGAGAAAAAAATCGCAAACTGATGATTCCAAATGGAATCATTGGAGATGAAAGGGTTTAAACCATGTGCTCCCCTAATTGTTTTGAGCAGTGTAAGATACAGGGGCTGTCTCCTTCATTGGCAATTTCGTCCAATCGGATTTACCATTATCAAAAGTTGCCAATGAAGAGGCAGGAGAAAAAATTAAAAATGCTACCAAGCTATTTTTTTTAATTTTAGGTTTTAAAATTGATAGGAAGACACAACAATGATAATACCTTTACTGTATGCTCATATGCAAGCAACATAATAATATGAGTTTTCTAACAGATAACAATATTTTGGAGCCGTGGTAGCTCAGTCGTGTGAAGCGTCGTGCTCGGATCTGAAGGGTTGTGGGTTCTGTCCTCGGCGGTGCTCGCAATTCTGATGGTTGCAGGGTCGGCGCTTGATTCGACTAAAGACCGCCGTGTTGCTAATGGTGGCCGGGGCACGTTAAATATGTCGTGGTCACAAAGTCCTCCATGTTCCCATACCAAGTTAATACCTCTGGGGGTACCAGATTAGGGGGTTATCGGCCTTTGATCTGGATCAAAATTCCGATATGTGAGTGAGAATGGATGTGTGAAAGGGACCTTCCTGTAAAACGGATGTGTCATGCTGCGAGCAAAAGTCGGACTTCCTCCCTTGTGGCGCTCAATAAAAACGGAAGCCGCCCTACTTCGCCTTAAAATCGGGTAGTTCTCTACTCCGGACTGGGTTACCGAGTGGCATTAGAAACAACAACAACAATATTTTAACTTTAAGTAAGAAATAAATTCAAAACTTACCAAAGTGAACAATAAAGCCCCACAACCAGCATAAATGGTAGTCATAATCTGAAATTTAAAATGCCATAATAATAAATATATTAAATAGCATGATTGTTTAATAACATACTAAAAGCGATCCACAAGATAAGACTTTTGAAGAAGTTTTTTTTATAAGGATAGTTGATACAGGAATAATATGAATTAATGTAAAATTACGTCTACACATATTTTAAACAAATTAAAACAATTACCCTGTTGTAAGTAAAGATGGTCAGAATTCCAAAGAGGAACAGAACCCATACAAGAATAAAGAGGACTCCTCCGCATGAAGTGAAATCAAACTGAAAAACAATTAAAAAAACTATTAATAGAAAAGCAAAAGCATTTAATTTTTGTTTAAATTACTTTTAACAATATAATAGATCCAGATTTTAAGGCAAAGCAAAATTTGCAATACAACATAATAGAAATAATAATAAAAAAAAAACAATTGGAGTTTGAAAGAATATCCAAAAAACCAAGATAATCTGATTTTCTTGGTTCGTTGGATATTCTTTCAAGCTCCCCTTTTCTCTCTCATTGCTGGGTGTTGAGGACAGTTGTGGTATTTGATCTTATGATTTACTGCAAACAGAAACACCCCCTCTGCTCGTACTCGGTCCCCCTGATGAAGTAGTGTGAGCAGAGTGTTTTTTTTTATTATTTCTATTTATTATGTTGTATTAATAAATTTGCAAGCTCTTTAGTAATTTAATTGATCCAAAGAATATTTTATTTCATTGTCCTGATGCTTTTTTTTTTAAATAATTTCTTTTTATGACAAACCAATATATATTCTGAAAAAGTATTATCACATACATGCATATAAGTCATTGCCAATAAGTCAAAATACAGAGCAAGAGTTATGTTAGGATAAAAAAAAAAAATGAAGGTTTAGTTTAGTAGACCAAATGAAAACATAAATGATGAACATTATAACAGATTGCATACATTTAGATCGTTGTTTCCAAGTATTATAAAAGTTTATTTCTGAGTTAACTTATCAAATAAACAAATTCATTTTTACTAGTTCTTTATTTTCTGTTACAAATCACTAAATTAAGTGGATACCCCTATTATAATTAGCCTAGATAACCAGAGCCCATATAAAATTATATAGACAAAACAAGATCATTAAATAAACAAGTAAAATCACTTGAACATCTATAACTGTATACCATAAGTTAATATTACCTTAGTGTGGAAAGAAAACACTGAAACAGCAAGGGTGACTCCTGCACAGATTCCAACAGCCATCAACACAACATCAGTGTCGTAGAAACTGTATGAAATAAAATTAAAAACATGAAGTTCTGAGAACTAAAATAACCTACTTTCCAGTTTGTTTACTTTAATGCAAATTCTTACAGTTAGAACAAAAAAAAAAACTTCAAGTAATGAGTGTCCGAGGTCACACCTTTAAAAACACACACCAAAATAGATTCTTAGAATCCTAATGGTTAGAAAGGAAAAGATACGGTGATTAGGGTGAATGGACAAACAAAAGTAGAAAAGATAGAGCTCTGATGTCATGCCTTTTCAACAAAAATAACTTAAAATTGTAGGGTTAGAATGCAAGTTGAAAGGGTGGACTGATGGACAGACAGAAATCTTCACTAACCATCAAAACTCTACTTTTCAATTGAATTCTTTAAAAAAAAAGATTGGCATAAAATATTTATTTTTGTAACATTACAATCGAAATAGATTAGTGTAAAAATTCTATTTACCTTGAGATAGTGCCCAGCATGTAACTCATTGAAATGGTCTGTTAAAACAAATATGCATATCAAATATGTATACAGGCAGACATAATGACAATTAAAATGCATTAAAAGCGTATATTATATTCTAACAAATAAAATTTTACAAAAGATCGAAAATCGTTTAATTTAACTTACAAAGATCGAAAGCATGATCATGTTGGTAGGGTATTTCCTCCTATAATAGTCAAGAAAGTAACATAGCTTCAGTGAATGTATTATTAAAACTGGCAGAAAAACAGGCAAAGACAGGTTTTTAATTTAAAATTCAAAACACTACCTAGAGTACAAAAGACCATCTCTTTTTAACTATAGGGGTCGGAGATGCGTTAAATACACAACATATTACATTAATTAATTCCTGAACTTGCAGAAAGTTCAAGATAAAAAGTTAAATCTTATTTAAAATTACAAGCAAGTTACACACTTTTTTTTTGCCACGAAGTAGCCCAAGTTCTAATTGGTTAGTGTAATTGGTTAATACAGTTCAACGAAGATATCAAATGAAGGAAAATTAAATAATTATTTATTATACAAGCACACAATCATCAGATTGAAAACTGATTTTTATTACAAACCACAGAATAATCAACTGCTTTTTCTAGATACTGTATTGTAATTTTTGGTATTTCAAGAATGTAATAAAATATTTTTTGAAAAGCAAGAAATAAAGAGAAGTAAGAGTGATAAAAATACATACCTTAAGTTTCCACAGCATGCTAAAGCTATATATACACCCAAAAATATGAAGCTAAAAATGAAACAAAATTAAGTTGTTTAAAAATATAAAAATACTACTTACATAAACTAAATGATCACCTTTAAACAAAGTTTAATTCGAGGTATACACTTTTAAAACACACTTTTTAAAAATACTTTTTATGATTTGTCCTTTTTATTTAAGTTATTAAAGACTATATTCAATAAAATCAAATTATCAAAACTAATAACTGGCATACCTTAATAGTTGCATAATTTTCTGCAAGTTATTTTAGAAAATTATTAAGCTTCACTAAAACTTAATTCTAACTTTATTAACGAACCTTAAAAAATTATTTCTTAACCATTATTATTAGTTACACTTATACTGCATAAGTGTGTGTGAAAAGTGAAAGTAAAATGTAATAATTTAAATACTTACTAAGACACATAATAAAGAGAAATATTTCTTCTTACGAATAACTTCACTCTCTTCCTTAAAAAATATAGAATAAATAAAGTTAGTATTAATGTTACAAAAGTCAAAATAACTTGAGATCTACAGGATTGTGCATCTCATACACAAGTTTTGAAACATGTGTTCTAAGGTTGTAGCCCAACATATTCCCATTTATTGCATTGATAAATAGTACTTTAAAAAAAAAAAAAAATTCATTTAAGTTTGTAACCAGTAAAAAAATACTTATGTACTACTTTATCAAATTAATACAGAAAAAAATATACACTCAAACTTGCATTATCAAAGATAATAATTAAGTTAAGCATGAACCACATTGCTTTATACTTACTCAAAAACAAACAGCGATATCACTGCAAGAGAGAACAACAGCTGCACCATCAACATTAAATAAACCTGCAAAGAAATACATCGACACCTAAAGTTGATTAGATAAACAATATTAATTTGAAATTAACTTAATCTTGTATCATAAACTTTCAAATAAAACACAGAATCTACAAAATCTGATCTTTTTTTGTTTGAAAATGCATGATCACCTTTTTAATTTTTGATATTTATCGAGTGTTTCAAAATATGGTCCAAGTCATTTTCGTAGGTAAGATGGTTGACTTGCTCAGGCCAGTATAGCCAGCAAGGCTTATGTATATTTTTAAAACTATACAAGCAAGCATAAAAACTGGGGACAAGCAGATGATGTCACTTTAACCTCTTGCGACCTGGCGTCCCCATTTGGGGACATTTTTTTAAAACCTCAAACAATTAACATATTAATTAGTTCTGAAATTGACCTGGTCCGATAGAAGATCCAAATATCAGTTTTCAGCCTCAGATTACAGGTATCAGTCATTTATTTCTATAAAAAAATGAAGTTGATATACGATATTAGAGTTCTTAAAAAATTTAATTTTAACTTTTTCAAATTTCTTAAATAGTTATTTTAAAAGCATACTTTTTAGCATATATTTGTATGAAAAGTATTTAGATTAAGAATATATGTGTAGGATTTATCTCGGGTCTTAAGGGGTTAAATGGCGGCTCAGAAGCTAAGAGTTATTATGTGTCCGCATCATAAGCCCAAGTTTCCGGATTCGATCCCGCTGAGGCGAAATTTCAGTGGGAAAATCTGCACACAAGTGATAGATTTATAGCAGAAAATTCCTTTAAATACAAATTGGCTTGGGCCTTCGGCAAATTAACCTCAGCATACTTTAAACATCCACACAGAGCTCATTCATGTAAACCAATTGAAATTGATGGCGAGAGTCGCCTAGATGGGCCACAGAAAACTGCTCACAGTTCTGGGGAATATCGATACTGCAAAGCTAAGTCACCATAAAGTAGCCCGTTGGAAAAAACAGTAGTTTTAACAGAACATTAATAAAATTTCGTTGCCAAACACAGTCTAATTCATATAAACATTTACATGTTAATGTAATTTCTTATTTATTTCGAAATTCAATAATTATTACTTATCGTTCAAAAGAATAAATAATTTCTCTTTAAAAGAATACTTCATAAATCAAATGAATCTCGCTAGTGAAATCATATTTGAATCATTTCAAACTGATCGATGTTGCAAAAATAATTTTTTTAAATTTATTGTCTAAAAGAATTAAAGTTTCTCGAGCCATTGTTGCGAATGGCAATGGTGATTGAATTCTAATAAAAATGGCTTCCTATGTTTTTTTAAATAATTGAAGTACTTCGAATTCCAATTCTTTTCTGAAATTTTTAATGTATTCTAATTTTAATGCGCTGAATTTTTTGACGCATCACACTTGTCTGTAGCATTTGTAGTTTGGGCTATGAAAGTGGGTGACGGACAGACTCAACGATTGTAATACCTTCCACTTTTTACGTTATAAACGTAGTGTGGAAGCTAAAATTAACCCAGTTGAAAGAGAGGAAAAAAATAAATCATATAAAAACTAAACATATACATAAAAATGAGAGTCAAGCTTAACTCTGTTTCCAGTTTTTATCTAAACCAAGGTAAGAACCAGCAAAAAACAGGATTTCTTTTGTGACAAGGTCACAAACCAACTACTGTAACGGAAGATTTTTAAGCAATCTGTACAGCAAATTCAATTACAAAGAAACTATCAAATGTGCATATTATGGATACACATATTTAAGGTCTTTATTGGCATCCTAGGTTACAGGAAAATTTAAAATATATAATCCAATATAGAATATACGATTTGTATCTATAAGTCTTCCAAAATAATTGGCTGCTAGCATTTAAAAACCAACTTAAATAACATCAAAACTGATTTAAGAACACACTATAAAGAGTATCTAGGTGGGTTTTCTTTTTATATATCTTTTCACATAATAAATTGGGAATATTTTACAAAATACCCCATTTACGTATTTCTTATCAAAAAGAGGTAGTCACTTACCTTTCGCACAAAGACAGCTCTAATAGCTTTATCTGAAAATCCACTGAAACCAGGAATCGAATCATCTTTGATAGCATCCCCAGCTCCAGCCAGAAAAGTTGCATCAGTGGTAGGGGGAGTCCCATAAGCAGAGAAGTTTCCTATAAGAATATGCAAGTGAACATTTTCTTACAATATAATTTAAAATAGGCGAGTGAATATGTTACAGTGAATGGAAAGACAAAAAAAACTCCTCGGCGCAACAGCTCGTTAGTGGGCCAAGCTATGCCGTGCCCATTTCAGCTTATCTGACCAAGGGCTCTAAGGTGCTCTAGGCATATGTTCCAGTTAAGATGGTCAGCCTCACATGAAGCTGTCACAGTGTTTAATTCCCAAGCATGCTTGGTCCTCAGTTTATTGACCCACTAGGGATAAAAGAATAAATCAACCTTGCCCAATCCGGGAATCGATCCCTTGGACCTGGGGAATGGCAATGCGAAGCACTCCCACTAAGCCACTGGGCATCAATACAATGGAAACATATAGCAACACCAAAATAATTATAGTGTGTCCTCTTTTATATGAATTATAAAAAACAATAATTCCGTCATTGCAGAGGTTTGGTTAGACTTGAATTATATCATCCTACAAAAAGCCTCAAAAATAAGGAATCGTATCAGGTTCAATATTATTAAAAAAGAGTTTTGGGGAATGGGAATCGGAAACTCATAAAATATGTGTATAAAGACAATTAAAAAAATGCATTTAAGAATAAGAAAAAAACTAACTTCTCATAGTAGCTATAAGCAGAAATTGGAAAAGCAGAATGATTTCTAGGCAGGTCAATTCATTTAAAATATTACACACATGCCAAAGCCGAGTCATTCCGCGTCAATTCAACACACTTTTCGGCAAAATTCTACCTCACCGTCTCAGATTTTGCTGAAATTCGGAACAACAGTAGTGTTTATATAGTTATTTGTGAAATGAAAATTTTTATTCACAAATATTGATCCGTTTAAAAAATATGGCACTTTAAAAGTTCAAAAAATTGGTCAAAAAACAGCATCTGACCAATTTTCAAATTGACCTAGAAGCTTTCCTAATTAAGCTAGAGACCTGGGATAGGTGTCATATGACAGAGATTTGTATGAACTTTTTAATGATATGTAACACACTTAGGATATAGAAGATTTTATTTAAATTAAAATTTAATTAAATTTTAAAATTTAAATTTTTTAAAAAGTACATAATTTAAAATTTCGAAATTAATTACATGAATAGTTAGGACTCTTTCACATCATCTGACACAATATCATGTTGGGATGAGAAGGGGTTTATTGATAAAAAAATTCAAAACTAAAGCTTGTTTTTCATAAATAATTGTTTTTATTAATAAACTTGATCAACTAATTTTAAAAATGACCTAAATGGTTTCCTAATTAATTAAAAAATGGCGTTAAGTGCTAGTTTACAGCAATTTATAAGACTATTTTAATAAAATACAACACACTCAGATTAAAGAAGATTTTATTAATTAAAATTGAATTGAATTTTTTTTTTAAATGCATACTTAAAATTTTAAAATTATTTTCATGAATAGTTGGTATTTTTTTAACAATATATGGGTAAAATATCATTCCGGTATAAGAATTGGTTCATTGCTAAAAAAATCAAAACTGAAGATTGCTTTTCATTAATAAATGTTTTCACTATTAACCTTGATCAAGCAATTAAAACGACCTAGGAGGTTTCCTAATTCAGCGATAAACCTGTGGTAGGTTTTATTTTACAACAATTTTTAAGACCTTTCTAATGACATGTAACAAATTTAGAATATAAAAGATTTAAATTAAATTACAAATAAAAAAGAAACAGTGGAGCTTGTTTATCATTATTGTTAGTTAATAATTAAGCTTAGGAATAACACAAGAATACTAATATTAACACTACCTTTATAATAAATCTGAATGATAACCTGAAGAAAGTTTCATTTGTAGTTTGAAAAAGCCACATTTGTTTGGAAGACATCACTTTGAAGTAGAACATAACTTCTTCCAGTGGGAGTCACAGGATTAACTTTTGCTAGAATGTCCACTACTGACACCCACAAAACATCAGCGTTTCTTGGATACGAGAATGATGCAGTTGGCCCAAATGGGTGAAGAAAAGTTATCTTTACCTCATCAAGTTCATTTTTCTCCAAAACGTACCCGAGCCACCAGTTTCCTGCATACACCGAGACAGATTTTAATGTAAAAGCAGAGTGGCACTTTTCAGCCACATCACATGGTAAAGGGCCTTGCGACGGAATTGGAGGCTCAGTAAAGAGACAGTGATTGGAGAAAAATGAACTTGATGAGGTAAAGATAACTTTTCTTCACCCATTTGGGCCAGCTGCATCATTCTCGTATCCAAGAAACGCTGATGTTTTGTGGGTGTCAGTAGTGGACATTCTAGCAAAAGTTAATCCTGTGACTCCCACTGGAAGAAGTTATGTTCTACTTCAAAGTGATGTCTTCCAAACAAATGTGGCTTTTTCAAACTACAAATGAAACTTTCTTCAGGTTATCATTCAGATTTATTATAAAGGTAGTGTTAATATTAGTATTCTTGTGTTATTCCTAAGCTGAATTATTAACTAACAATAATGATAAACAAGCTCCACTGTTTCTTTTTTATTTGTAATTTAATTTAAATCTTTTATATTCTAAATTTGTTACATATCATTAGAAAGGTCTTACAAATTGTTGTAAAATGAAACCTACCACAGGTTTATCGCTGAAATAGGAAACCTCCTAGGTCGTTTTAATTGCTTGATCAAGGTTAATAGTGAAAACATTTATTAATGAAAAACAATCTTCAGTTTTGATTTTTTTTAGCAATGAACCAATTCTTATACCAGAATGATATTTTACCCATATATTGTTAAAAAAATACCAACTATTCATGAAAATAATTTTAAAATTTTAAGTATGCATTTTTTTTAATTCAATTTTAATTTAAATAAAATCTTCTTTAATCTGAGTGTGTTATATTTTAATAAATTGTCTTATAAATTGCTGTAAACTAGCACTTAACACCATTTCTAAATTAATTAGGAAACCATCTAGGTCATTTTTAAAATTAGTTGATTAAGTTTATTAATAAAAACAATTATTTACAAAAAACAAGCTTTAGTTTTGAATTTTTTTATCAATGAACCCATTCTCATCCCAACATGATATTTTGTCAGATGATGTGAAAGAGTCCCAACTATTCATGTAATTAATTTCAAAATTTTAAATTATGTACTTTTTTAAAAAATTTAAATTTTAAAATTTAATTAAATTTTAATTTAAATAAAATCTTCTATATCCTAAGTGTGTTACATATCATTAAAAAGTTCATACAAATCTCTGTCAAATGACACGTATCCCAGGTCTCTAGCTTAATTAGGAAAGCTTCTAGGTCAATTTGAAAAATGGTCAGATGCGGTTTTTTGACCAATTTTTTGAACTTTTAAAGTGCCATATTTTTTAAACGGATCAATATTTGTGAATAAAAATTTTCATTTCACAAATAACTATATAAACACTACTGTTGTTCCAAATTTCAAAAAAATCTGAGACGGTGATGTTTAATGAGTGTGTTGATTTGACGTGGAATGACTCAGCCCAATCTAAAAATTTAAAGTCATTTGGTTTCACAATTTAAGACAAAAACACTCAATTAAGGATCACTAAAAGAGTTTAAAAGTGAGACTAAGTGTTTTGAGGTCTTAAAACTTAACTAGGTATATTAATTTCTTTATAATACATACCGGCTCCTGGATCAGGATAGCCTTGGCCAGCAAACTGTGGCTTTGGAGCATAGCCAGCCTGGCCTTGTGGCTGGCTAACAAACTGCTGGGTTGGGTAAGGTTGTGCTCCAGCAGGCTGGAACTGTTGACCTAATGGGGGGAACTGTGGACCCGCAGGTGGAAACTGTTGACCCATTGGAGGGAACTGTTGACCCATTGGGGGGAACTGTTGGCCAGGATAGCCAAACTGCTGATTGGATTGTCCACCAGCAAGATCGGGTCGGAATCCAGGGTAGGGTGGTGGCAATGGCGCTGCCATGGTTATATATTAACTCCTATGTGAAATAAAATTGAATAATGTACTACTATGTGTGTGAAATTGAATAATGAATCTGTATTCTGTAATGTATCTGTAGGATCAACAGATTGTGCACAAAACAAAAGGTAAGGGAGTACATTTTCAACCAATTGCTATTAACTAACTGACCAAACTGGGATACTTTTGATTTAATCACCCAGTAAAATAAATTTGTCACCAAGACTTTACAATTAACATTATATTAGTGTTTCAAATACTGTAAAAATAAAATATATTTTTTTAAAAAAATTCACATTACAGGTGATAATTTTATTTGAATAGTATTTAACAGATAGCAATATTTTTTAAGCCTCCAAAAGCAGAATATTCTGCGGAAATAAAAATCTTCCTTGCTCCAAAACAGGATTTCCCATTTGGCTAATATCAGCCATTTTGGTTAATTTTAATAATCTACACCTAATTAAATAAAATATAAGCAATGAACCAAAATTGAAGTTTTGATTAGCAATAGCTAGAAAAGCTTTACAGTTTTTTTCAGTTTTAATTGTTTCGAATGTGTGTTTACTTGTATTTCTAAAGACAAACTTTATACTTATCAGGTTGGCAATGCAGGAAATGACACACTGAAAATACTGCTCAAAAGCATGTGAAGTAAAGAAGTTAGTGCTTTTGGATATTTTAAGTGCAATGACTTGACTACTTTTATTATTTTTTTTATAAATCCCATTTTGCAACACTGGGTTAACTCTGCATTAAAATGAATCCGGAAATGAGTTGGTAATTTCATAAGAGAAAATTTTAAGCTCGAGTCTAATTTTCAAGAAATTAATTTGAAAGTAATTGTGGTTAATTCCTAGTTTCGGTATACAGTTCCTAGTTTCGGTTTTATTTCTAGCCAAACTTGTTGCCGAGAAAATATCGCGTAGCGACGCGTGATTAGACGATGCTACTGGAAACCGCGAAATCAAACAATTGCGTTGATAAATTGGAATCATTTATCGCCAACGTTCCGAAAAAGTCGCTGTATACCGAAACTAGGATTTAACCGTAATTGTTTTTCCACTAATTAGAAAACAGACACAACAGCCTTTACTTCAAGAATATTTTGTTGGAAGGACAATGGTTTTGTTTTGTTTTCACCATATTAATAGTAAGGATTTACAAAATGGTTTGCTGAATTGTAAATATCTGACCATTCCTTCCAAAGTTTTCAATTAATTCATAGTTCAAATTGGCTTTTAGAGTTGGGGATGAAATTCTTTTACTCTTTTGAGTTTGTGAGCAATCAAAACACAAAGCCATGGATTTAAAGAAATCAACAATCACTCAGAATTCTTTAGTTGCAATTTTATAACTGTCAATTACAATTTATCCAATCAGTATTTGTTTAGAATATGCACTAGGTAAATGGCTTAATTTTTTTGGTCTTAAATACTAAACTGTTTCGGCGTTTTCTTCTAGTTCGTGTTAAATAAGACTCATGCAAAGTTCGCGTAAAACAAGATTAAAATAAAAATACTTTTTAAATAAAAAAAAACCTAAAATTTGTAAAGTTAATATTTTATGCTAAACAATTCTTTCAGATATTCAACGCTACTTTCTTCCATCAAATACATTGTTTGTCACATGATCAGACATGACAGTTTTATATTAAATTAAAACTCACTAACTTTAATTAAAGCAAAGTATTCCCCTTTTTTAACTTTGGAGACATTTTATTTTAATTGTCAAACTAAAAGTGTTAAATTAGTATAAAGGATCAAACATGACTTCCTACGCAGAACATAGCTAAACCGAAACTTTTACAATGGTTAAAACCAAAGAACACGATATAAGAATTATGATGCTAAATATTCAAACTTACCAACGAATTTCTGGTTTAATATAATAACTTAACAAATTGTTTTCAAGGTATATAAATAATTTTGTTCCTTTGGTAATTTGTTGACCTGGAGTGCAATAATTTTTAGCTGGTAATGTATTCCTGGAATGACGTCATTAGTGAAATGTTGTGAAGTTGAAGTAAATAACTGTATGAAAAAACTAGTTTAGGCGGATGTTTTAAAAAATGATGGCAACAAATATGCAAAATGAAAACAATTTGTTTTGCGAACGTCGATTGTTGAATCAACACACGTGAAACAGAGCACTGCACTGAGCTGTTGGAAGGAAAGTTAAGAGTGAAAGCAGAAAGAATACGTCATCTAAAACTAACCAATTACATTTTACAAAATATATTTTACCCAATAAAATGACTGAAGTAGAAAGAATTACATTATAAATCTATTTCAGTTTAGGTTTCTGCTTTAAACTATCCAACACATCTTATTTCAGCTTTAACTTATTACAACACTGCAATTTTCGTAATTACTTAATCTTAAGTGGCACCATTATTATCGACACTTCAAATCATAACAAACTTCTGCTCGAAGTTATATTTTCACTTTTTATCGAATATCTAAAAAGTTTATAACAGCTCTTTTTTGTTAGTTGCTTTCAAATTAGCTTCCTTTTTGAAATAACAGGTATAAACAACATCAGTTTTTTTTACTGTTTTGTTTAGTGGATGTTAACTTAACGTATCGTGCAAACCGATAAAAATCGTGGCTATTTTAAATACCGCATTTGAGTACGTTAGGCTGAAACCAGGGTGGTTAAAAAGCTCTTACACATTACAAACTTTTCATACAAACCTGGAAACAATATTCGCTACGTAGTGGCTTCTGGCATTTATTTACATTTCAAGATCCCGTTCACATAGACCGCGTTAAGCTGATCAACTAGTGGTCTTTCGCATTAGAAAGTCAGAAAAGGGTTCTTTGGGTACATCATTACATTTACTATTGAAAATTTGTGCCTAAAATATTATATCCCAAAATTTTTAGTCCTTTTCTGGCATTGCATTATTTTGGTAATGTCGCAGGTTTTGGTAATGTTTTATTCATAACTAGTATCACAATGAGCCATTGGTAATTACGCACCTATGATTCGTACAAATTTTAAAATGTTATAGGCAGAATATTATATAACATTAAAGGTTTATGGCCATTCCCGTTGTCATATTTGGACGTCAAATATAAGGTCTATTTAAACATAGAAATAAAGAACAATTCTTAAACTCGGTGCTAATATAGTTTTCAAGTATTAGTTATAATTTTCTAACTTTATCGTTTAAAAATTTTGATTACATAGGTCGAGAATTCAGATTATGAGGTTGTGGTTTCAAATATATAAGCAATACAAAATTTATCAGCACACTTTCAATACCTTAACAAGTATAAATATTTATAACCACAACTCTTTTAAATTTCAGAATACTATGGCTGATGATGCCCCCATTATTTACGGTTTAGAGTTCCAAGCCCGTGCCCTTGCCTCGCAAAGCGCCGAGACCGACATCATCCGATTCTTTGTGGGAACTCAATCCCTGAAATTTGACAACCAAATCCATCAGTTGGAATATGACGAAGATACCAACAGCCTTATTAAAACAGTTTACCTCCACAGTTCTGGGGAAATTTGGCACATAGGGACGTCTCCAAACGACTCCAATCTCTTGTCCACTTGCTATAACGAGACAACTCAAGATGGAAAGTGCGAAATGCACGGGGCTCTATGGAAACTCCCTTCCGAGGGAAAAGTATGTGCTTCAGATGATTCCTCGTCATCCTATCCAGCTTTGGAGCATGTTTCGGATTTGGATATAAGAGACGGGATCGGAGAACTGAAAAGCATATTGTGGGAGCCCACTTCCGGCAAGCGATTGGTCAGTTTATCGGATAATTCTTTTCATTTATGGGATTTGGGAGACGTCGAAAAACCGATTCAAACATCTCAAATGTTGTCCGAGCAGAAGGGCAGACAGAAGTTCGTTTCCGCCGCCTGGAACCCTCACCATAACTGCAACGTAATCGCGACCGCTATCGATACTTCAGTTCGCAGCTGGGATCTTCGCACTTCAAAGAACTCATGGTCCATTGAAAATGCCCATGGACAGTTAGTCCGCTCGGTAGATTTCAATCCCAACAAACAGTATTACATAGCAACGTGTGGCGACGATTGTCAAACCAAGTTTTGGGACATCCGAAACTCTAGTGAGGCCCTCCTGACCTTCTCTAACCATTCTCATTGGGTTTGGTGTGTGAGATATAATAGCTTCCACGACCAATTGGTTTTGACATCTAGTAGCGATTCAAGAGTTATACTATCCAGGGCCGCGTCAGTGTCTTCTGAACCATTTGGCCATTTGTTGGATGAAGAAGATGTTAGTCTTGAAGATCGTGATAAATCGGCTAATAAGCAAGTCGCTGATGGAGTTATATCCATGTATGAAGAACATGAAGACAGTGTATATGCTGTGGAATGGTCGTCAGTGGATCCCTGGTTATTCGCATCTTTGAGCTACGATGGGCGCTTGGTAATAAACAAAGTGCCTCGAGCTGAAAAGTATCGAATACTTCTGTGAAACTAAACATTTTGATAAAGTTATTTTATTGCTTTGTATTTATCAAATATTATTTCCCTTATATAGTTTGTTAAGTTTATATAAGATTGTATTAAAAAGATTACACCTATTATGTTTGAATTTTCCTTAGAATTAAAAAAAAAAATACATCAAGCTATGGATATGTCTGATATATCGTACAAATCTCTATAAAGTTATAATATTAACCACTCAAATCTCTATAATATTCGAATATTCAGTTCTTTCTTAATGTCTTGCTGATCCATCGAACAGTTCCCAAGTTCTATTAGGCGTCAATACATTATTTCCCAGAGAAATCGCAGACACAGCAGACTTTGTTTTGACTTCTGATCCACTCTTCTCACAACCATTAAAAATAGAATCACTTGCTTATAAGACCTTGACATGTGAGGTTGTGTGTGCTTTTTGGCGGGCTGAGCTTCGGCTCCGGACTCCTCCCCTTCAAATACTCTAAATGATTTCTTTACTACTTTATATATATATATGAACTAATAAAATCCCTGGACGTCTAAACTCTCTCCGTTATTAGAATTAACTTCAGAAAAGTATGCTCTTATGCGTGATAGCTGTTTTGCTATCACATATATATTATTTTTTTTTAAATAGTTGATAAAGCAATAAATATATTAGTAAAGATTTAACAATGAAAAACTTGTTTAATACAAGGTGTTCCAAAATTGACCATTTTCCAAGACCACAGCATCCCATTTAAAATGACCAGTCAATTTTGAAAAACCTTTATATACTGTAAGTTACTTAGGGAAAAATTTAACCATTTAGTACCAGTTTAAGTTTATTATTATTATTATTATTTTGTTACTTTTCAGTAAGTTTATAGCATATGCATTTTAGTACTTTATCAATTATCTAACAACAGTAACCTTGGCAACAGCAAAAATAAGTATGAAACATACAACATTAAAAATAAGAATGTAACATAAATCAAAGTAAAACATTTTAAGGTAGTTTATTTCTTTTTAAAAGCATTTTATACAATATGAACATGAAACATATTCTAGGTACTTGTAACTTTTTTTTCATAAACTAGGGGGCTCCGCCCCCTGCTCGCTATCGCTCGCCAACCCCCATTGCTCGCCATCACCATTTTTTTTGTGGCTGACTTATTGTAATTTTTAATTAAAAAACTTATTGGAAATTTGAAAAACAAATAAGTGGGAATCGAGGCATAAGGGGGACACACCTGCCCAAAAAAATTTGGGTTTCTGACATCAATATTTCATCATGTTATGGCTGCGAACACTTTCAAATCCTATACTTTAACATAGAAAAAAAAATTTTTTATTTTTAATTAAAAAACTAATTGGAAATTTAAAAAGCAAAAAAATTTAGGTCGAGGCATTAGGGAGACACACCTTCCCAAAAAATTTTGGATTTCTAAGATCAATATTTCATGATGTTATGGCTCCGGACACTTTAAAAGAGCTTACTTTTTTTAAATATAGAGAGATTACATTGGTCCATTGTTAGTAATGAAGATCAATTAGAAGGGAATAATTAAAATCTAGTAAAAGATGAATAATATTTTGTTTACAAAAGTCTTGAGTGACAAAAGAGGTTTGTACAAATATATGATGTATGCAACTAAAATAATTAATTGTTGGCAAACTGAGATACTGTTAAACAATAAACTGAAACAGCTTAATACTACAGCTTACAACTTTGTACAGTGTAATTAAAATAGCCCTGTTTGGGTTGCTCTGACACAATCAAAATAGATAACCTCTTTATATCTGGAAAGGCAATAGATAAATAAAATTTCAAAGTAAACATGTATAATAAAGGTTTTTAATTAAATTAGATAATTAGAAGCTGTTAATTATACAGTCGAACCCCGCTATAGTGAACCCTCTGCGGAACCAACAAACAATTGGTTCACTATATCCAATTTTTCTGGAATAAAGTTTTATTCGATATAAAGCTTTTATAAGAATAACAATGGTTTTATATATCTTGAATTAATTGAATAAATAATTCAATTAAAAATTGATTATTTAATAAATTAAAAAAATTATTAATTAAATTTTGAAATTTTTCCAAAATAATTATCCAAAAATAATGCAAATACATTCGGTTAAATAGTAACTAATACTTTAAATTTCAAGAAACTTGTCTGCATTGTAGAAAAGAAATTGGCATTTTTAGGCTTTTCTCTTTACAGAAGCCACCATTTTTCAGACGGTCTCCTTCTATTCAAAATGCATCTAAAATCTTTCATAAAGAAATAAAAGAGTAACAGAGAAGTACAGGTTAAACGGACAATTGGACAGTTCCACTTATGCCCAGTTTTCAAGGGGTGGTTGTGAATGGCTTCATTTAACTCCGGAGGGGGTGGGTGCTTGTAACACAAATGAATACTGCAGTGTGACGCGCCTTCCAAGAATCCAGAAGTGTGTATGAGTGTGGTGGGGGATATGAATAAGGGGTTGTAAAGAAAGGATGGTTCCTGGAACCCAGAGGGGTAGAAGAAAGCGGTATGTTTACTTTGAAACAGGTCCAGTTTGAGTACAATAAGATCCGTACGACAGGTTGAAATCAACATTGTTAAAGATTGCAATCTCATTGACACTTGTCACTAACAGCATAACTTAAAATATGGAGAACTGAAAAATATATTAAGGATAGGAAATTTAGGTTCACTACAAGCGAACTCTCCTTTTCTAAGTAGTTCACTATATCCATATAAAATAACATTAGTTAAATAGGAGTTCGGAAGGGACCATTAAAAAGGTTCATTACAAGCGAGGGTTCATTATATCTCAGATTCACTAAAGCGGGGATCGACTATAATTGACAATTATTGAATTTTAAATTTTAACTTCTTTTCATGAATAATTAATTAGCTCCATTAATTAAAAAAGTTCAAAATATGTCTTTGCCTCCACCCACCTCCGAAAAAAAACCCCAAATTTCTAGCCCCGCCACTGTGGGGAGGTTTTTTTAGTGCCAACTTATAATGGTAAAAAAAATATTTAAGAAAGTTAATCGCTTGATAAATATGTGCTAATATAATAAGTTAGAAGTCACAAATATAAAGTCTGATGGTTAAAATAGAATAAAGGATGTTTGTAAGATTATTTTTATAAAAAAATTTAATAATTAAAAAAAGTTGTGAATGGGGTTATTGAAAGATGATGAGGTTGCACAGACGTTGTTAGTGCAAAAACAAATCACTAAAGGTTCAACATATTGTGTGCAAAACTAGGTCATATTTTCAAATAATTGCCAATTTTTTTTTTTTAAATTACAGTAGCCCCTCGCTATATCGTGCCTCGTTACATCGCACATTCGGATATATCGCGCCTTGTATCATGTCTCTCAATCCCCCCCCCCCCCCGTTTTTTTTAAAATCAATATTTACTTTCCTTAAAATCGATTCTAATATTGTTGGATAAATTCATCTAATATTGGTGATATGCAGTTTTAATAAACTTTCGTTAGTTGATATTTGCAGGGAAGCAGGTTTTACGAGAAAAATTAAAGCAGCTAACTTAAGATGAATTTTTTTACAAGAAAATGAGTGAAATATTATAGTATTACCTGTGCAAATAATGTGTAATGGTTATATTAACTAATAATAAGTCCTTTCTAAATTTTTGCTTCTTGTTTTAGAGATTTAGTTTTACCTTTCAAATACTGTGCTTTAGTTGAAAAACTTTGTTTTGGACATAAATACATTAAAAGTATTATATTTATCAAGTCGCTCATTATATCTCGCATTTTTTTTGCTTGTCTCCCGGGAAACGCGATATAACGAGGGGTTGTTGTACTTTTAATTTAGTATGATTACATTTTCCATGGCTTACGAAGTTTACGGTGACAATATGAAAACGCTTCTTTCACTGTCAGAGTATCCCCAAACTGGAATATTTTTTTAAATCACCCAGTATAATTTTGTCGAGATATTTTCTTGTTCACCTACTCTAGACAGGAAGGGGTGGGGGGAATGTGACAATTTTTCAAGCAGTTGCACCAGAATCTGTTTCAAAGTTTGCATAGCCTCTCTGTCGCTGCTTTGGTTTTAAAAGTGTACCACTTTTTCAACAGCGTTAAAAGTTTTTCAACCTTAGGTTCTGTTAATATCGAATTCAGGAAATTCTCAGCTCCCGAACAACCTGATATAGTCATTTTCAAGAAAATTATGGCTTGCGAAAATTAGTGTATTCAGTGTAATCGATGAAATTCACACATTCAAACATTTTATACAAATTCATCCTCCAGATATCTGTGTCTATGAGATACATTATTTCGCTCCTCTTTCATACCAAGATGATGATATACATTAGCCTGTAAAAAATTAAGATAATTATTTTTTTATAATATATACTTTAACATAGAGAGAGACTAATGTTTATTTTTAATTTAAAAACTAATTGGAAATTTGAAAAAAAGAAAAAAAAAACATCGAGGTATAAGGAAGAGACATTTCAGAAAAATTTTGGACTTGTAACATCAATATTTCATCCTGTTATGGCTCCGTACGCTTTAAAAACCTATACTATAACATAGAGAGACTAATTTTTATTTTTAATTAAAAAACTAATTGTAAATTTGAAAAAAGTAAAAAGGCATTGAGGTATAAGGGAGAAACACATTCCAGAATTTTTTTTTGACTTGTAACATCAATATTTCATCCTGTTATGGCTCAGTACGCTTTAAAAAAAGAGCTTACTTTTTTCATATACTAGAGAGATTTTCACCCAATTAAATAATAACACAATAATTTACTTTTAAAAGTAAAGCAAATGACACTTATTATCTCAAAACTTGAATAGAAAGGTTAAATATTAACTTGAAATACCACAAAATATATTTTGGTTTAATTTATTTTGTTATCTAGATAATGCAGTTAACTAGTATAAAGAGAATATAAACTTTCGTATACATACTTGCCAAAAGAGCACTTCTTTCATTTTGTTTACTGCTTTTACTTTCTTTAGGTACTTGAGGGCTGTATCAGTTAATTCTAGGGCTTCAAGTAGAACTGTTTAAAATAAAAATAATATAAAAACTTTTTCCATGTTTCTAGTCAGGAAAAAATATCAATAAAAATTAATCCAAATGTGTATTGACACTTGATTGAAAGACTACATATTTCCTTGTGTAAATACAAGAAATTTTTTTAAAAAATTGGAATTTCCACTATGGGCTTGTTTCACGGAGGATCTGGCAATAGCTATGCGGTTTTGTTTGCATGTCTATTTTGATGTCTTCCAACAGTATTGCCACCAGTTTTAGGAGAAAAACTACGAAAAAATACCATTTAATTCTAAAATTACAAAAACATTCCATAAAAATACTAGCAAAGCGTTTCATGTTTTTTTAAAGTCACTAAAAAGATTTCAAAATGCAGCTAGTATTTTTACGATATTTTTTTTGTAATTTTAGAATTTATTTTAGAATTATTCTAAAATTACAAAAAATATCGTAAAAATACTAGCTGCATTTTGGAATCTTTTTAGTGACTTTAAAAAAACGTGAAACGCTTTGCTAGTATTTTTATGGAATGTTTTTGTAATTTTAGAATTAAATGGTATTTTTTCATAGTTTTTCTCCTAAAACTGGTGGAAATACTGTTGGAAGACATCAAAATAGACATGCAAACAAAACCGCATAGCTATTGCCAGATCCTCCGTGAAACAAGCCCATTGTTTGGTAGTTTAGAATTCAGAGCTAGATAATACTACAATAAGATTTCTACTCAAAACTCCCGAACTATTTTCAATTAGTCCTAAGGTTACTTTAATATCAACATATTTTTAAAAAAATATTTTTAAAAAAAGTTTTAATATATATTCTTAGATTTTAGAATTTAAAAAGTTGAAACCATACAAAAAATATTGCCTTGTTTTTCTTATCTATTTAATAGCTAATAAAATAATGTATTTTACTTTTAGATTTTGTATTTTGTTAAGATGTTTGAAAAAAAAACAAGATTAAAAAGAAACAAGAAAAAATATGTTTTCTCAGTCCCTGCTTGCTAATCTAAAGTATATTATAATTATTATTTTTTGCTTATTAAAAGAGTTTGTTTCATTGTGACATTTTCCTTTAAGATAACCTTGCATTTAAATATCAACAACTCTAGTTTGATGACAAAATATAAACCCAAACCCTGGGATAAGAGAGTGTGTAGTGTTCAATTTTAATTTCAGTGTTTTTTTACATCAAACTAGATCTGAAATACAATTAATCATACGACAAATTCAAAGTGAAAAACAAAAATTATTAATTTACTATACCTTTGTTACTGTTTTTTCCTGTTCTTTCTAAATTCTGCAGTTCAGGAAATGCCAAGCATCTAGCAAACATAAATAAACAGCGCCCTTTATCGAAGGCAGTTCCGTGAGTTAGGATAAAAATCATGATGCTCTCCAGCAAGTATGCAGATTGATTATGAAGGCCAAGTTCTAGCTGGAAAAGTTATTTCAAAATTAACTTCAAATGAAAAATTAGGTCTACAATCAACATTTGTATCTTTTGGGAGGAGAGAAGCAGGGAGGGAATGTCATTTGGTAGAATAATAATTGAAGAGCTTATTGGAAGAACATGTTATGTGTCAAAAAAGGAATAATTGAGAAAATGAGCTTTTAAGTTTTTTTTTAGTTTGCATTTACAGTCCCTTGACAAATTATTAGACACACTGTATTTTTTTAAAGTAATTTTATGTTTCTTAAGAGTTTTTATGCAATAATGGTATATTTAAACTGCAATGTTATTGATTTTTATTTAAAAGAATTGTTGTAGACTACATATTTGTGAAAATGTGTGGGGGCTGATGAAAAGAGAAGTGGCTAAAGATGTGATTACCAACAAAGTCCAGCTCCTAGAAAACATTATTTATGTGTGGAATCATCATCCTCAAATGCAGGAGACAGTACAGTCATGCATTGATAGCATGCTGCGCAGAATTAAAGCTTTGATAGTGGCTAAAGGTGGCTCAACTAAATATTGACTTTTACTAACATTAATTTCACTTTTCTTTAAAAGTTAATAAACTTATGCTTTTCAAAATTAATGCTGTTTTATTTATGTCAAATAAATCGGTAATTGATTGGATAATATAAAAATAAAAAACAAATCAATTTAAAATAATAAAACGGTACAATATCGCCCGGTAATTAATATTTTACACGAAATCTTGCAGTGTGTCTAATAATTTGTCCAGGGACTGTAGATCCCTTAAAAACTGTACTTGTAAACAGTGAAAAGATGTACTTAAAATAAATATTATGAAAAAAGGGAAACTTGTTAACTGTGAAAGAGGGTATAACATGTTCATTGACACAAAAATCTTAATTTTTTCAAAAATGTCAAATGTATGTTTTTCTACTAAGCTCTTCAATTGAGGACCTGTAGCTGAATGGTATTGCTTTGTGCGAAGTAAAATCCTGTCTTGGTTAAGGTCCTTTTATCTCTTCATTGGGTCCATTAAATAAGAAAAAAGATTTATTTGTGAACTAAAATAGGCACAAAAGGCCTTGGTCATCTACAGGCCTCGTAGTAACATTTAGCAAAAATATAATAAGAAATGGCCAATTTGATCCATTTCAGCGACAATTACGCATATCTTACTCAGAAAAATGAATACTCAAGATGCCGCCAAAATAGTTTTTAATGGTTAGAATTTACAATTTCATATTATGTTATACAAAAATTTTAAAACTTGAACTTGTTATATAAAACTTCAACTATAAAATATTTTTTGATATTTATAAGGAAAAAAAATTCTGACTGAAAGCAGTAAAATAAAAGTTTGGTGAAGCAATTTTTGGAATAAAAAGTAGAAAGTCATATTTCTGTAATTCTAAATATATACTTACCCATAGTAAAAATTATTTATATATGCTTCTTAAGCAGTTATTAAATAATTATGAAATTATAGCATTTTTTAGGAGTAGAACATTACAAATAGGGCATTGTGTTTGAGATTATTTGTTCCATACAAAGAATACATTCATGATTTGATCAATAGTTATTTAAAAAGATAAATCAATGAAGGATTTCATTTTTTAGCTATTCATCACAAAAGGAACTATATAATAACAGGTATTGCTCAAGTTACCATATGGTAATACATGAATGAAATATGGATTCTTACTTGATATTCAGCAATTTGCATTGTAGCTAATACTTCCAAACTCTTGTGATGGTGACTTTTACATTTGGTTAAACACGTAATCATGAGTGAGATTGCCATGGCACTATTCGGAGTTTTAAGAAGCAACTGGGCTCGCAAAAGTAAAGTCCTGGAGAGTAGACATTATCATTAACACATGCATTGCTAATATCTTTTTCTAAATACAGTATACATGGTGATTAAATACTTATTTAAGCAACTAGTGCCGAAAATAATACTTTATTAAGCGAGTGGCTTTTATTTAATTCTGACAAATAATGACAAGAGCTTAATAAAGTATTATTTGGCACATGCTTGCTCACAATATTTTTTATAATAACGTGCAAAAAGTATTTCTACCAATGAGTGATTTTCATGACATCATTTAGTTTCCATAGCGATATTCGAAAATGCAAAGTAGTAAAAGAAAAGTTGTAAAATAATTTTCTATTTTGAATCTAATGTTACCATAAATATGCATGTTAAATAAAAGTATTGTTTGGCGTGAAATTTGTGTTCTTACTTTGGTCTTATTTAATTTCCTTTAATAATTTTTGTAGTACTTGTAGTTTCTATGGAGATATTAGAAAATGCAAAAGTAATGAACCAATAGAAATAAGTGAGTTTCATGACATCATTTAGTTTCCATGGAGATATTCATGACATCAATTTGTTTTCTACCAATCAGATACTCTTTATTACTTTACTCCACTAGTGAAGAAAGTACTACTTTCGGCACTGTCTGTGACGTAAGCACGTAAAGTGTCATTTTCGCAACGATTTATGAATGAATATGATATAAAAAAGTTAACTTTTTTGCACGTTGTTACAAAAAATATTTTTTTCTGAGAATTTCACGATTCCTAGTTTTTGTGTCAAAAGGTTGTTTATTTGACATATCGCACTTGTCAGTAGCATTTGTAGTTAGGGCTGTGAAAGTGGGTGACGGACAGACATAGCCTTTATAAAAGCTTCCTCTTCTTAATTTTTTTTAGATTGTTTGGCAGCTAAAATTATCTACAATGGCAGTTCTTCAATACTAGTTCTAAAGGTGACTTTTCATCCAACTAAACCCATCAACAGATTATTACAAGTAAAACAATTAACAAGTAAAATAAAGATGCCCAGGTTAAAAACCAGCAGGAAATCTAATGACTGAATTTTAACTTTATTACATCTATTGTTGGAACCATAGTTCTCAAGGTAAGTATAAATGTCACTGTGCCATAGGTGCAATTAAGTTGTACCATGTTGCCTTGGTAACAGGGACCTCTCATAAGTTCTAGTTACAATGAAACAGGGGGGGGGGGGGGGTCTGAATGTGGTCGTTTGTGCGTTTCAAAATTGTTCTCTTACCTTAATAATAGTTTGCACATGCTTGTTTTAATTTTTAATAAACTTACAAAAGTAAATTTTGTTCAAGTCCTTTTTGAGAGTGTTAAACATTACATGGGATGTTTCAACACGTGAAATGGTATATCGTTAAGTGTGTTGTGTCAGTTCTAATAGGATTTAAACTATATTTATCTCAACTATTTCATAGTTTGTTACTAAATAAAATAAAATGTGTTCCTTCATAAGCTCCTTTGGACAAACCTAAACTTCTCTGAATATCAGTTGTTGTTTACAATTACAAACCTAAATTTTAATTATTGGTAAAATGCGTATAAAAGCCAAGTTATTTTCACAAACCTGACATAAAAATGGGGAGACATAGGTTTGTATTCTTGGCAGTCTAGAAGCTTTTTTAAAATTGAATCAGCTTCATGTAAATTTCCTTGGTTGAGAAACAATTGGGCTTTCCTGTAATATGCAAGTATTAGAATAAATATAAAGAAAATGGTAGTAAAAGATTATGCATCAAAAAATACATTTCAAACAAAAGTTGAAATTCAAACACTGTAAAATGTTACATTTTTTTGATTCTATTGTATTAAGATGTTATGTTGCCTATCGCATACGAGGCAATTTTCAGTTTCTGTAGTCTCAAGCTGGATGTGTTAATTACTAATGAATGTCCATGACGAATGGCTAGTTCTACAATGGACCCCAATTAACATTCCAAGCTAGGCATACTAATTATCAAGCCACTGTGGTTACATTGTATTGAGAAGAATAATGGAATAAATGGCAGGATGTAATGTTACAGAGATAATAGAGTATAAACAATAAAAGGAAAAAAGGGTTTAGAAAAGGAAATTATTTTCTAACCGAAGCAGTTTTGGGATATTAATCATCACTTTCTAAAACAGTGAGGACAACACAACAAAGCGTAAAAACAAGAAGATAAGAATATAAAAAGTTTTTTTTTGTACCAATGAACGATACAATTATCTTGCCAAAAACCGATAATTTATATGATAATAATCAGCTATGTGAGGTTTTGTAAGTATTCTCTGGAATATTAGCCCTCCAGTTGTTAATATTAAAATAAAAACAACAACTATATTTTCTCAAGATTTTAGCAACTAGTTTCCTTAGTTTTTAATAATTTGCGCCATTAAAAAATACCTAATAGAAAATCAAATGACTCAAACAAAATAAACTTAAATGCAAAATCAAAATTTATTCAAAGTATTTGTAATCCTTCTACTCCAAATTACCAAATCCCAAAAATGCACAGAAAAAGGTTTAATTACCTTACTTTAAAAAGTAACCCTAACTGTAAAAGTTACTTCCAAAAAGTAACTGTTACGGTTACGATAGCTATTTTAAAAAAGTAACTGTTAGTTACAGTTACTTAATATGAAAAGTAACTAGTTACAGTTACTTAGTACGAAAAATAACTAATCACAGTTACTTTCAGAAATTTCAAGTTAGAAGAAAAATTGAAATTTAGCCATCTTACCGTATTTCAAAGAGAACCAAAATTATTAAACATGATAAGCATAAACAAAACACTGCAATTAAAACTACTAATAAACAAATTTTTTATTTAATTTTAAAAGGAGTTGTATTTTATAATTGACATCCTACAGCAGTGATTTATTGGGAGAGCGGTGTGTGAAGTAATGGAAAAGTAACGAAATTTTTTATTACATAGTTACTGCTAAAAAAAAGTAAGTTACAATTACTTTCTGAAAAATAAATCTAACAGCGTTACCTAATAAAAGTAATTGTTACAAGTAACATGTTACTCTAATCCCTGTTTTAATGCATCATAATATACAGAACTGTTATTTCATTAGAATTATAACTCAAAATTTAATCAAATATCATTTTTTTTAAAAAAATTATCACCCATACCTTAATTCAGTTTCATTTTCATCGAATATAGTGATGCCAGTTTGAATTTGATGAGCTAAACTCCATTTACTTCTATAAATCGCCTTGTCAAAGTTTATAAGAAGATCTGCTAGTTGCCAAATATGACTGTGCACTGTGTTTGGAGGGAACAAACACCGAGCTAGTCCTAAAACTAGTGACGATTGCTGATAAAAACCCTGAAAAAAGTTAATTTTATAATTTAAATAGATAGTGAATAAAAACCTCTAAACTGTAAGTATGTATCAATACAGGATCTTGATTCTTCAACCAACTATAACTGTCACTTAACACTTCCACCACAAAGCATCTATATATATAATACTCTTATACGGCTCCCAAATTTCCTTATATTTCTAACACTGCAATGGCAACAATGGACTTTGATTATACTTTATATTTTAAAATAAGAAATCAGAACGATGGAGGAAAATAGACAGGATCAACTTATAAACAAAGTCGTGCAAGTAAATACTCTAATGCAAAAAATATGTATAAATTATACTGAACTATTTGATAATTATTAAAAATGGATATTTTGGAAAATTAAAAAGATAAAAAAACCTTTAATGTACTAGGAAAAGTTAGTTAAATTTCATACCAGATTTTTTAAAAAAGTGGAACGTTAAAAATGTCAAATAATTATTTAAAACCGTTAAGCATATACTAATTAATAAAAGATTAGCATAAAAGCTTTAATACCAATATACATTTAAGATTTAAATGGGGTTTTAAGAAATGGCAGGGTTGTAATATTTGTCAAATTTCGCATAAAGTATTATCTGTGGCAATTTAACTCAATTTTCATCGCCAAGGTTGCCATAATATCAATTTGGCGGGATTACCAGATTTGGCCAAAAAATGTCGGACATGCTCCTTTAGGTTAACCTAACATGCATAATATTAGGGACGTTTAATGTATGAAAATTTAAATTATAATTTCGATCGACTGAACTACCAAACACTATTGTTTAAAAAACGTGGAAATCACATGGTTTGCTGAAATCCAGTTACGTCAATATATTTGTCCACGTTATTTCATAGTTGAAAAAGAAAAATTCAAATTGTTTTTAAACACAATTTCTAATCGTTCACGGCTACCACGGTTTCCAATTTAGTTACAAATGTATCTTAGTCAAGTAGCGAAATATTTTCGAAATAATCTTAGCAGGAGAATCACAAGAAGAAGTGAAACTCCGGAGCAATCAAACATAAATTTCAATAACTTAATATACATATGGGTCATTCCACTTAAAATAAACCAAAAAAAGTTGGATATATCACATTAAAGAAAATTTTATAAGCATTAATTTGTAATTATTTTATTTTAAAAGGATGCTAAAGGCTAGATTAAAATATATTAATGAACGGTTAGCGAGCCTGGATCGCGAAGCTATCCAAAGAGAACTGCTTAAGCAGTTCTCAGGGGTTGGCGAGTGATAGCGAGCAGGGGGCGTGCCCCTAGTTCAATAAAATGTTGAAAGTATTTTTTTTATTGCAGTTAAAGAGTTTCAAATTTTGTTATTAATCACCCATTTTTCACAAATAGAGTTAAATACTTAAAATATCTATAGAACCATGCACTAAAAAAATTGAACAATCGTTCAAATAAATTTGAAAGAAAAAAATCTTCCAATGTTTTATACTTATGTTTCTGAAAAACCTTAAAAAATCAAACATTACAAAAACATTCAAGACATGATGATTATTATAGAAATGAAAGAAATTAAAAAGTTTTTTTAAGAATGTTGTCAAACCTCTGCAGATGTTTAATATTAACACCAATCATATACTCATTAAAATTTGCAATGCATTTAGTAACATATAGAGGCCAGTGTTTAATTGAAGTCAATATAATTTTTTTAAAATTTGATTGAAAATAACAAATCCGTGAAAAAGAATTCTTCAATTAAAGTTATAAATTTAAACAGCCGTTGGCTAAAAAAAGGGCCCATTTTTATTGTTAAAAGCATAATTGAGTTCTGTTCTTTAAGATTTCATTAAAATAATAGCTCAATTTCACTAAACAGCAGCCATTGTATTTTAAAACTATAAATATGTATTTTAAAAAATATATGCGTCATAAATATAAATACAAAGATTGATGACCAATAACAGGTCAGGGGTCAGTAAGGTTGGCTCGAAATTCCTGAGAGGTTCCCGAAATTAAGTTTTATGAAAAATAAATTTACTAAAAGGTTGGCAGAACAAATTCATCCATGATGCAAGAATTCATAGTCGAAAGTGAAAACTAAAAGCACAATTTGCAAACTTGTGTGATAAACATATAGTTCTAGAAATAGTAAATTTTGTAGTAAACAAGATCCACACTGAAAAGCTTAAAATAAATATTAATGTGGCTTTTCTTAATATTTTACTGAAATGGTGATTTTAAAAAAGGCTTTAGATTGGGTAAAAAATTCTGTGCTAAATGTGTACTTTAAAAGTGTAAAACAAACAATCAAAATGTACCTCATCTGCAAAAGCCATAGCTAGGTTCCTCAAAGCTAAGCAAGTTCCTTCACTAATATGGTAAACTCCCCCACGGGCAATGTCAGGAGTGTCAAGAAACAGATATAGTACGCATGTTAACCAGGACATTGCACTGGAAAAAAATGGTACAAGCCGATAAGTATAAAAGTGAATATTATAAGACATTTACATTTCATATGTGCAAAGAAATTTAGAAAGTTATGCAGGACGGGTAGAAATAAATGACATTTAAAAATGTACGATTGAATATAAGGCAACCCTTCACTCGATGCACTTACTTTTCTTATGGCTTTGCTCAAATAATGATAGCTCGGTCTTCACTAAATGAAAAATTAGTTATACTTGGCTCAAACCTATTCTAAAGTTGTCCCGATGTATTATTATTTTTTTTAAAAAAATTCTCCTGGATATCAGTATTAAAAATGTATATAACATTTCAAAGACATATTCTAATATGACGTTCGGTTTTGGTAATTAGTGTTTCTTTTTTCAGTTGCACTAAAGTATATTGATGACCCACAACAATCCTAAGGGATTTAGGCATAAGGTCTTGGTATACTTTTGTATTTTTAATATGTTTAAACAACAAGCCAGGGTTTTAAATACATTTTTATGAAAAATAAAAAATTGAAAACCAAAATAAAATTAATAAATAAGTAAACTATTTTTAAGTCTTCCCTATAAAATTTAATGACATTACTTAAGCTTTTTACTTATGGTATTTAAAATTTGAGGAAGAGGTATTGAGTCAATTATAAAACATACTTTAGCATCAACAAATTTAAAAATTAAAAACTGTTGACTTAAAAGTAGTCAAAGTTTTATATATTTCTTCCCTTATTGTTTTAAATATAATTTTCATGCGTGTGCCCACTACTGAATTCAGCACATTACACAGAAAAAAAATATATAAGCAAATATTTTTAGGATCAGTTTTAAACATAAGGGAGGCCCTGTGGCGCAGTGGTAGTGCTTTGCATTGCTGTGCCACAGGTCCGGGGTTCGAATCCCGGATTGGGCGAGGTTGACCCATCCTTTCATTCCTTAAGTGGGTCGATAAAATGGGTACCAAGTATGCTTGGGAACTAAACACTGGGGGTTCCGCGTGAGGCTGACCACCATACCGGGACATATGCCTAGCACCCCAGAGCCCTAGGTGACGAAAACTGAAATGGGCATGACAGGCCTTGGCCCACTAATGGGCTGTTGCGCCGAGGAGTATAGTTTTTTTTTTAACATAAGGAGATTTTAAGGGCTACAAGAAGTTTGCAAACCCTGTAATCAGATTATCCAAATGAAAAGTATGCAGTAATTTTATTTTACCTTTTACCATAGTAGGACCACAATCCAGCTCTTAATGTGTATGCGGAACCCATCAGATCAATCATTGAATGTTGACAATTTTGAACATCACTCTTTGAAAGCAAATAAAGCAGGCTGTAAAAAACATATGGTATTAAAAAAGGGTTCATACTCTATGATAATTAATGAAATTCAGGAATTTCTAATAAGGGTTTCAAGAGTGCAGCAATGTAAATTCAGGTCGGAGGTAACGAGGAATAAAATTGAATATGTTTATTATCGTATTAGTCTGACTTCACTGCACTTCAAATGATGAAACAGAAGAAATAAACTTTGCTTAAAGAGTTGTGTGGTGCATTCTGAGACAATAACTAGTATCAAATGGCCGAACTCTGTTTTCCTACTGCACATGCACAGTAGACTTATTCCGAATAAAGTATGGGAGAAAAAACGACAGAGAAAGGAGAAAAACGTTTCTTGTTGTCAACTTTTTCAGGAGAGGGGAAAAAATGTCAGGAGATGAGACACAAATTTCAGGATTTATAAGAGCTCTTAGAAAAAAAATGAAATCCAGCAGTTTTTCAGGACTTTCAGGAGGTGTACAAACCCTATTACAACGCTTACCTTTTTACAGAACAATGGGGAACTTGCATGTATTTTTTTTTATTCTTTTAAAATAATCTCCATGCGATTCTAAGAACATCGACATAAATTTTACCTCAATCCGACCATTAGTTTATTTTTAATTAATTTTCAAAGTTTGCGATTTGCAAAGCAATGCACTAATATTTTCCAGAATTTACATAACTTTAATGGATTCGACGCGATAAGAAAAGCATTAGGAAGAGTGACATTCGCAAAACACAGCGGCCGCCGATCTCTAGCTTTCCCAGTTGGGTCTACTGACGTCACGCGGGGAGGGGAGGCCAGAGGCAGCGTTTTCAAGGGGCGGGGCTAAGCGCAAACTTTGAAAATTAATTAAAAATAAACTAATGGTCGGATTGAGGTAAAATTTATATCGATGTTCTTAGAATCGCATGAAGTTTCATTTACAAATGGTATTTCGCTATTTCCCGACACATGCAAGTTCCCCATTGAGTACTCACAAATTTTTTTGTTAATATAAATATGCAACAAAAAACAATACAAAATAGCACAAATACAGGTTATAACTAATTATATAGTACAAAGTTTGTTGCACAATTTCATTTTCTTTAACAAATAATATTATTTAAGGGGAAATGGGAGCAGTAACTGAGTCTCTTAACAGAAGTCTTCTCTTTTTGTTAATCCAATGGAAAAATATTTTTCTCAGCCAAATTACTCGGACTACATTGAATATTTTTACAAAAAGTTTTTTTATATGATAAATGTAGCTGATTTACAGGGATCTATATTCCCACTTTTTTAAAATTGGTTTGAATATTTAAAAAAAAAAAAATTCAATAAATAATTTTATAACAAAATATTCAAAATGTAGGTCTTAGATATAGGGTAAACCAGCTACCAGCTGTAAACCAGCTACATTTATCATATAAAAAAAGTAGGTTTGTAACAGAATCTGTCACAAACACAGCATTGATATTCTATATTAAACATTTACATGCTAAATTTGGCTAGTTTCATTTATTTTATTTCGAAAATTCACTAATTATTACTTATCGTTTGCAAAAATTAATTTATATTTCAAAGTATAAATAAGTAATATTCCTCGCTTTTAAAAAGAATGAAAACATTTTATATCAACATACAAAGAATCTTGTAGTGAAATATGTTTGATGTCATTTCAAACTGATCGATGTTGCAAAAATAAATTTACTTTAATTTATTGTCTAAAAGAATTAAAGTTTCTCCTGTGATGTTGCAAATGGCAATGGTGATTATATTCTAATAAAAATGGCTTCCTATGCTTTTTAAATGAGCATTAAATTTTGCAGTTTTTTAAATAATTGAAGTACTTTGAATTCTTTTCTGAAATTTTCAATGTATTCTAATTTCGATGTGCTGAATTCTTTGACGTATCACACTTGTATGTAGCCTTTGTAGTTTGGGCTATGAAATTACGTGACGGACAGATAGACGGACTGAACGATTATAATACCTTCCACTTTTTACGTTATAAACGTAGTGTGGAAGCTAAAAACGTCAATACAGCCGGGGTAGTTTGGCTTATAATTTTTTTTGTTGGGTTAACATAGAGAGAAACCGGGCTACTGCTCTCATTCCCCTGAAGTGCTTATTGTCTGTTAAGCATTATTCTGACACAGTTCTAAAATATATGGTAAATAAATATTTCTAGTTCATTTAAACTTAATTTACATTTCAAATAAGGATAGATTTGAATGTAATTTTTTAAAGAATATACAAAATACACATAAAAACTATACTTGAATGGTGTATAGGTGGTTTCTGACTTTTCCTTGACTAATGCTTGTATACCAAGAGACACTAGAGGCTGCAAAATAGGAAGAAATTATTTCCATTAAATCTAACTTTGTTTCGTATAAATGATATAATAAGATGAATCAATAAAAAATATATTTTATTAAATTAAAGCTTTTAACTATGCATTAACTACTACAAAAGAGGTGGCAAAATACAGCACTACTTAGCAAGCTGTACTAACAATTATATTTCACTTGAAATACACAAAAAAAACTCAATTTTTAGTTATAGAAATTTTTAGTTATAGTATACAGAATATAGTTAAGTTAAAGATTATTTCATACCAATATTAATACTTTGTTTAAAACTGTTTTCACTCACCCAAATACCAAGTTCTGCTGACTTGATTATGGATCTCCCTATCATAACTAGTTTGTTCTCATCTGTCAACCTATATAACCAGGCCTTAAGAGAAAAAAATATATAAGTTAATGAATAAAGGATTTGCAAAACAGCAAGACAAAGTTATTTAAAATTTTTTGTATTACAGTAACAATGTGACAAAATAAATCTTGCATATTCTTTGCATTTTTCAGTAACAAGTGTGTGTCTCTATGGCACTGTTAGAAATTGGATGAAAAATTTAGAAGCAATCGGTCATCGGTGCTAGTAACTTAAAAACTAAGAAGAAAAGCACATTATCTGGGAGCATTTTTAAGAAAAATATCTATGAAAATTTTGCTAATTTCATATAATTTATCCACAAACTATTAAGATTGCCATAGTTGCGCATGTATAGAATCCCCATAGTTTTGCAATTTCTTGAGAGCTGGAGTTCCAAAATTTTAGGAATCACAATTTACAATCGGACAGAAACTCTAGATTTAACGATCGTCGTAGTATCGCATTTTATGTATCGCTGGAGTTTTGCGATTTAAGAAGAACATAAGCGAATTTTGAAACCACCTGAAAAAGTGGAAAGAGACATTAAAAAAAAACTAGTAGCGATAACTGTGACAAAACTCCTTTTGAAGTTGCAAAATTATAGGACTTAGTGTCCTAACGACTGACAACCGTTAATTTTGAACCCTGCTCTATAGTATCCTGTTCTAAGATGTTTCCAGCCAAAGGATTCCGATTTTCAAATTTTGAAACTTTTTTTACCCCAGAGTTTTTTTGTAATATATGTTTCTCAACAATATTTAGTTTTTTTTAAAGGAGAAGAACAAATAAATAGTAGAGAATGAAATTTTAGTTTAGTATTGAAACTTTTGCAGTTAAATTATTAGGATTATAAAGATAAACTGACAAAGAAGATTCAATAATGCCTTTCAACTTTGCAGAAATAAGAAAAGCTTTGGAATTTCTTTGGCACTGAGTATAATTTATTGATGCTTGTACTAATAGAAAATATCATAAAGAGTAGGATTTTTTTAAAAATATATTCGAAAGGAAATAAGTTTATAAAAATATATGTAACATACCATAAGTTACATTAACGTTGTAATGTACTGGTTTCTTTTAAATATAATTTCAGCTATTTTAACTTCATTACTTAGTTATTATGAGAAGTGAAGTTAATAGCTTATATGCAGGGATTGGAGTAATGTATTACTTGTAACAGCTACTTTTTTTCCATTAACACAGATTTTGCAGAAGTTAACTGTAACATAGTTATTTTTAGCGGTAACAAAAAATTTCCTTACGTTCACGCCGCTCTTCAGGGATAATTTCAACACAGTTGGCGTTTGGCTCACATTTAATTATTTACAATTTAACGACGCTGAATTTCTTCGTGAACTTTATCCGATTGTCAGTATTTAGTCTTGGTTCTCTTTGAAAAACGGTAAGATGTTTAAATTAAACATTTTCTTCTAACTAGAAATTTCTAAAAGTAACTGTGATTAGTTACTTTTCGTATTAAGTAACTGTAACTAGTTACTTTTTCTATTAAGTAACTGTAACTAGTTACAGTAACTTAATCAATACATATAAGCAGGAGTAACTGTACCTACACTGCTCAAAAGAATTAGGGGAATGCATGGTTCAAACCCTTTCACCCAAAATGATTCAAATTGGAGTCATCAGCTTGCGATTTTTTCTCTCACTAAGTCGAGCTCGCACTTATTTATCGTTAGATGGAAGAATCGTGTCGTTAAAGAATTAAATAATGTTTGTTTTAAATAAATGAAAATATGAAAAACATGATAAAATAAAATTCTCTCCCAAAAAAATTTATGAAATAAATTGACCCTAAATTCTTCACGCTTACATTCTTAGATGTTTAAAAATTGATTTTAATTTTTTTTAACAAATAAAGTTTTGAAAAAGAGATTGTTATAATTTATTCAAAAGTTATGCTTCCTTAATCCCCCCCCCCCCCCCCCCCCCGTAAATTTTAGTTAAAAAAATTAGGATTTTTTTCCCTGTTTTTTACCATTTCATTCTGGATGCATAATGAATCTATTTCACAAATTTTAGATTTGTAGAATAAAAAATAAAACGTTGGAACTGAAACCGTTAACAAAAGTACGAAAAATGCTCCCCTAATTGTTTTGAGCAGTGTAGTTACAGTTACACCTGCTTATATGTATTGAACTATACAAGGAACACCAAAGTAACAATTTTGTTACAAAAGAACTAAAAAGAAACATACCAAAGCATATTGAAGACAGATATTATCATTTACTTCTTGAGCAAGCATAATGGCTTCATTCAAGGCAACCACAGCTCTGTCTCTGAAAATAAAATATTTGTTAAATAAATATAAGACACAAAGTCATGCTTCAAAGCTTTTTAAGTACTTTAACTGAAAACGAAAATGCTTTGTTCACAGAATGAGGCCCAGTGGTAGTGCCTTGCATTGCTGTGCCACTGGTCCGGTGTTCGAATCCCAGATTGGCCGAAGTTCACTCAGCCTTTCATCCCTTAATTGGGTCGATAAAATGAGGACCAAGCATGCTTGGGAACTAAACACTGGGGGTCCCGCGTGAGATTGACCACCTAACCGGAACATATGCCTTGTACCCCAGAGCCTTTGGTCACAAAAGCTGAATTGGGCACGGCAGGCCTTGGCCCTCTAAAGGGCTGTTGGGCCGAGGAGTTTTGGAGTTTGTTCACAGAAGGGACTTTGAATTGTTGGCGAAAAATAATAATAAAATAAAGTAAAAGGACATTAAATAGTTCAATAAAACAAATTTTGTTTTTGAAAGAACTAGAATAAATAAGTAAATAAGGAAAGGATGGGACTTGAATGGGAACGTTTCTATTACGGTTTCATGGGATATTTTTTTAAAAATCTTATCATCTAAGTAAATATTTCTACAGAGTGTTTGATGATTATTCACAGTCATGTCATTCATTAGTCAGATCAATAATGATTAGAAAAATTTATATTTGTTACCAAAGTATGATTCCGTTACCAATATTTAGTAAACGTTCGCTTAAGACATTATCGCATAGTTTTTAGTAAGAAGTAGTACATAAAAAGAAATTTGATACAGAAAAGCAGTATTGTAATAAACGAAATGTAAAACTTACTTATGTCCAAAGTTAGCATGCATTATGGCAAGGTTCAAAGCAGCATAGCGTGAGCTTCTAGCAAAATCTTCGGAAGGAGCAGAGGACTTGCTTTCTAGAGGGACATTTGTGTTACGATCAAAGTGATGAAATAGGTACTCCTTGGATGCACAATATTCCTTTACTCGCATCGCATTCATGTAGCTTAGGAAACACTGAAATACATTCACACTTTTAATATAAAGTATTCACAATTTCCAACCATCTTATCTTACTTTATTTATGTTAAATAATTTAATTCAAAAGTAGGTTTGTAACAGAATCTGTAACTTAACCCGCTTCCACACAATATTTGTGTTTAACTGGTAAAAAGGCGCCAAATACAGCATTGATATTCTAAATTAAACATTTACATGCTAAATTTGGCTGGTTTCATTTATTTTATTTCGAAAATTCAATAATTATTACTTATCGTTTGCAAAAATTAATTTATATTTCAAAGAATAAATATGTAATATTCCTCGCTTTTAAATAGAATTAAAACATTTCATATCAACGTAAAAGAAAATGTAGTGAAATATATTTGAAGTCATTTCAAACTGATCGATGTCGCAAAAATAATTTTATTTTAATTTATTGTCTAAAAGAATTAGTTTCTCGAGCAATTGTTGCAAATGGCAATGGTGATTTAATTCTAATAAAAATGGCTTCCTATGCTTTTTAAATGAGCATTCAATTTTGCAGTTTTTTAAATAATTGAAGTACTTCGAATTTGAATTCTTTTCTGAAATTTTCAATGTATTCTAATTTTGATGCAATGAATTTTTTGACGTATCACATTTGTCCGTAGCATTTGTAGTTTGGGCTATGAAAGTGGGTGACGGACAGAACGATTATAATACCTTCCACTTTTTACGCTATAAACGTAGTGTAGAAGTAAAATGGTTACATAAAACTATGGGTGTGAAACACTAACAAATTTCAATTACCGCGTAACGAATCAATGCACACATTTAAAGGTAATTATATCCCCCTACAACGCAATTTCAATAACTTTAAAGTCTAAAAAATTTATGGCAGCTACCATTTGTGCTCGTCTGCTGTTCTCAAAATCTTATCATGACGTTCAACAATTACTGGGAACTCATGCACTAAATTTGAAGTCTGTATCTCTTTGTTTTTCAGCAATACATTTAAAACCCAAAAAGTTCTATGGCAGTTACTCCCTGCACAGGCATAATTTTCTTGAAAACCTTATTATGGATGGAAGGATGTTTAGGTTTAATGGCACAAGGGCATCAAAGGCCAAAACTTATTATGACATCCGAAAATGTACTAGAAACTCATTCTCAAATTTGAAGTCCCTAGTTCTTCTTTTAGTTCGATCTGCAGAGAGGTTTAAGAAAGACAGCTGAACCAATGTTGGAAAACCACACTTTTTCGGAATCAGCACCCTCCAAAACGTGTAGAAAACACTAAATCTCCACTTTGGATTTTCGAACCTATCACAATACTTCTTTTACCTTTTTTTTCATATTAGGTAATTGAAAGTAAAAAAGAAAAAAACTAAAAAAAATAGTTGTGGTTCATAAAATTATGCCATTTGGACAAACTACTTTTCACAAATAGTTTTTTAAATAATTGTAACCCAATGTTGTAAAATTAATTGAAAAAGGTTCCATTGCCTACAAAGAGGCCAGACTTCTGCCTATTCATGTACACAAGGACAATAACAACTAAATAATTGTCAAAAACACTTTGATTGGAATCAAAAATTGTTTCAATTTTTAGGTAAGAAAATAATTTTCAGGATGTAATTGTTTCAAGAATGACAGACAAAACATTCATACTCACCGTTTCAAATAACTCTGGATTTCCTTTGACTAATTCCTTAATTTTTTGTTGTAATTCTATTGGAGATAAAGCTGAACTTTCATTAATTTGCAACAGAGCTGCCTAGTAGAATCACCAATAAGAGAGAAAAAATATTTTTTTAATATTTAGTTACAGGAAAAATAACAAGATTTTAATAAACTAAGCAACAACAAAAAATCTAATCAAAAAATATTGCAAAAATGTCTTTAAACATTTTATTTTCTGTATTTCAGCACAAAAATTACATGATTTATTCCTAATATCTTTAATATAGTACCTGTTAGATATGACACAATATTTTACCCTTTGTCATTCCAATTTTCAAAAACAAAAAGTTTACTTTTTAAAGTACTAATCAACACTTTAAAGTGAGATATCCTACCTTATATTATATTAACTTATTAAAATTGTTTAATTTAATGGAAGAGGTGGGAATGACGATAAAAATCTTACTTGCTGTGCTATGAAAAACTCTGCTTGTCTTTGAGATGCTAAAACAGGAAGCTCTTCTGAAGGGCTAAAAGAATTTAAATACTAAAATAATAATGAAATCATAAAAAATACATTCGTCATACTTTTTTTTTAAGGAGATTATGAGTCATTTTGTTTAGAGTGCGGCAGGTTTGGGTAGTTGAAGTTCTGATTTTATAAAAATACTAGCAGTATAGTCCTGCCTTGCTGGGAACCCGTTAACTTAATAGAAAATTTGTCTTAAAGAATATTGGAATAAGATTCTCTGCTCCAATAAGATTGATTACTTAAGATTTGCCTAAAACAGTGGTTATCATCCTCAAAAAGATTCGAACGTTAATGTAGAAGAACTTCCGGATACACAATGTTTGCACTCGTTCCGTTTGGAGCCAAGATAAGAAGATTTTCAGATTTACCTACTACAGAATTTAACGAATAAAAATAGAGCTAAGAAAAAACAAAATATTTTTTTTTTAAAATACGATAAATTTATTTAGTAATTATTTAACGGCTGTCTTACTGGATGTTGGTGGATGATGTTTTTTTAAAAATATTATTATTAATTAAAAAATATTTATCAAATATAAAAAAATAAGCCTTAGGTGCACACGTAGGTATTGATGGGAATCTATATTAAAAATTTCAAATTTTTCCGGGCAGTGTAAGTAGGTCTTTCACGATCCACAGACAAACAGACGGACTTTCTTTTATTATTATAGACATAGGAGATGATTTCTATTTAAGACCAGTGTTAGAAATTGGCTGAAAAAATTTAGGTGCAATTTATGCTATTAACTTTTTTTAAAAAATTGGAACAAATGCACACTATCTGGGAGCATTTATAAGAAAAATATTTATTGAAAAAAGGCAAATTTTATGTAATTTATACACAAATATTAAGATTGCTGCAGTTGCCCATGTATAGAATCATCGGAGTTTTGAAATTTCAGGAGAGCTTAAGTTAAGGAACCACAAATTACGATCGTCAGTCTTCTCCAATGCTTATTCCATAGTATCGCTTTTTATGCTGGTGAATCAGTCAAGTCCATGAATTTAACAGTGCGTAAACACTTAGGAAAAGGAAAAATCAATCAAGCCAAGGAATTTAACTGTGCGTAAACATTTAGGAAAAGGAAAAATCAATCCAGACAAGGAATTTAACTGTGCATAAACATTCACAACTGCTAGTTGATAAATTTATAACTTATATTTTAAAGGTTTAAGGAAAGAAACAAGCATTTAAAAAAATATTTTTGAAGTGTCTAAGTGAAACTAACCTTTCTTCAACTTCATCTCCCTTTATTTCTGAACTATCAAGTCGATTCAATGCCACATATGGCTCGAAAGCAGCATCAAAATACATGTGAAATTTCCGACACAATTTCGTCTGCTGACTAAATGTCAATTTGTCAAAAGCCAGCAACATATGACGTATAAAAAGTCCTAAAAACAGAAAAGTTAAGTTTTCAGTCATGGCCTTTACTACTAAGATTGTGAAATTCTATTTTTGAGTGTTATGCTTAACCAAGGTATTCAATTAAATCAAACACAAATTACGTTGATTTGATTATGTCTATGGGCCTATGGAAGGAGCAAACTTCTATAAATTCATAAATAAATTATTTTAATTTAATGCACAATTCTTTTTATGTTAATAAATGTGTACAGATGTTAATTAAAAATAATCAGTAAACAGCCCAATTCATCTACCATTTATTTATAAAAAGTTATCAAGCCTATAAAATAATTTTCCACTAAGCTCTAACATTTCAACAAGTATTTATAATCCTTCCGATTACAATGCAAACATCATAAGCACTTCCTTCCCCTACCCCCTCGAGTGGTTTTCCAGGGGGGGGGGGGGGGGGCTGGCTTTTGGGTTTGGGCTGTAAATTCAGCGATGTAAATTCAGGAGGTATCACAGAATAAATTTGAATATTTTTGGTTATTATCGTATTGGTCTAGTCACTAGTATTATAGTATTTATATAGACTAAGAATGAAGGAAACAAGAGGTGTAAATGTTGTGGAAAATGTGATGTTTCGGTGTAAAAGCCAAAACCTTTTTTGGCAATTTTTTTAATTTTCGTGGCCTTTACTCTAATTTCATGACTTTTTCGACCGGCTGATATAGTACAGGAAAAACGACATAGAAAGAAAAATTATTCATGTCGTCAATTTTTTCGGGAGAGGAGGGAAATTATCAGGAGATGAGACACAAATTTCAGGAGTTATAAGGGCCCTTGGAAAATAAAAATGAAATTCAGGAGTTTTTCAGGAAATTTTTCAGGAGGCGTATGAACCCTAGATTAACCCTGCAGCAGAGCCTCAAACAAGATAGGTTTAGAAGAGCGATGCTGACACCGTTTCTTAGAACACCACACAAGCGGATAGGGGGAGAAAGCGTTTTCGAATCTTGCGTTGTAATCAGAAGGACTATAGTGAAAGGAGAAACATGTACTGAAAACTTCCTATGGAATAAGACCTTTATTTACATACAACAATTCAAATAAGCAATGGTTGGAAAGTTACTATTAAAAAGTAACTATGTTACAGTTACTTCACTTACAAAGTAACCCTGTTACAGTTACTTAATAAGAAAAGTAACTAATTACAGTAACTTTTTGAAATTTCTTTTTTTTAAAGTTAAGGAAAAAGTTAGAATTTAAGTTATAATTGGAAAATTGCAATTTAACTATTAAACTGTTTTTCAAAGAAACCAAAGTTTAAAGAAACATAAGCACAAACAAAACACTGCAATAAGAACTAATTTTTCAAAAAATTATTTTCGGAGGAGAATTAAATTATTTTATTTTTGCATTCCAAAATTGGCATCTGACAACTTTTCTCTATAGGGAGAAAGTAACGGAAACGTAACAAAATTTTTTGTTGCAGCAAAAAGTAACTAAGTTACAGTTACTTTCTGAAAAATCTAACAGCGTTACCTAAAAAAGTAACTGTTACAAGTAACATGTTACTTCCTGCAAAATAAGGTTACCTAGAACACTGCTCTTGTGTACAACAGGTTGGTTTGGTGTTTGGGCTTCAACTAACAAACTATCCAGAGTAGAGAAAAAGTCAAGAAGTGCAGCAATACCATTTTCCCGGATATTGTTTAACCTATGTAAAAACAAGAACATGCATTTTAAAATACGGAAGAAACTTGCAAGAAAGAGTTAAAAGAACAAAAGACTTTGGTACAATTGGTGACATGCTGGTACAGACAGGGCCGTAACTTATAGGGGGGGGGGGGGGGAGATCCCCCAATAATTTTCCCAAATGGTGTCCTCTTTAATGTTTTTAGCCCAAAATGGATTTCAGAGGCCGCCATTTTTGGCGCTCTCTGAAAATTTCCCTTATTAATTTCGGGCCGTCAATTTTAAAACCAAACGCCTTTCAAAATTCTCCCCCAAACCCCCACCCCTCGAACGGAGCATCGTAGAAATAACCGTTCAGAAGTGCAAAGCTTTTTTCAACCATATAAACATCTGGGGAAGTGGAATTTCTGGAGGGATGGACCCCTCAGCCTCTTATCTACCCCCTGATCTCCTGTGCTATGTCCGGTGCTTGTAGCAGAAGACAGTCCGCGTGAAAACACAGTGTGTGGGATCTTTAAGAAAAAAACACTCTCTGCTCCACAGTAATTCTTTTTTCCCAATTGATGCTGAAAACCTCTATATTTGGAATTTCATTTTTTTTTGTGTGTCAAATATGTACATGATATTTTGATTCAAAAATAAATGTTGGTTATTTAAATTAAATAATCAAAATTGCTTAATTTTGCAAAACAGAATTACGAAAGTCTTCAAGACATAAAACGTAAGTGATGATTTGTCATCTTTTATATTATTAATTATTTTATCCCTTTGTTTATAATTATCATTTTGTAATGTTATTTTTAGTGACTAATAAATATAATGTTAGGCTTATATTGTTAATTAACATACATTTAAATAGGTAGCGTTAGATTTCCAAAAGAAACGCAAAATTTTGTTTGCTAATTATAAATTATTAACTTTAATTAGAAGTAAGGGAATTAAGAGTTCATTAATAGTTACTAAAGTTAATATTTTAAAATTCTTATAATGAAATTATTTGATTTCTAAAGAATGCATTAATCTATTTTTAATATTTATTTTAATTGTTAATTAATAATAATTTATCCTTTAAGCTAATTAATTAGCCTTTTTTAGTTATTAGTTACAATTAATAAGCCCTTGCTTTTTTTATTAATCATAACTAATTTACCTTTGGATAAAACAAGTAGACAACATCGAACTTAACCTCAACATTTTAGAAGCAAGAAAATTCCTCAGTGGCGAAAGTGATCAGTAGAAGGCACATATTCAATTTTTTTAGGTGGTGTTATAATTCCAATAATAAGTAAGTTTTAATTTATTTTAAAAACTAAAGTAATGTTTACTTTTTCAAATTTAGTTTCAAATTAAGTGTAAATTAATTTATAAATAAATTTAAGAAAATTAATTTAATTACAAAATAATAATTAGTACTACTATACTAATTAAAAATATAAATAATTGATGAGGCTTCAAAACTAATTAATAATACCCTCTAATAACTCAAGAGGGCACCTAAACGTCGTCTTCCCCCCCCCCCCCAATAAAAAGTTGAAGTTACGGCCCTGGGTACAGATAACTGTTATGCCTTTAAACTGCAGTATTACCTAGACTAATGACGAAGACCATTCTTGTAAGCACTCAAATAACTATAACCTATAAGAAAATACAGTTAAGGATAGATTATTTCAGAGCAAAAATTGTCCAATTCATTGTTGTGGTTGCTGCAGTTGACCCGCCCACGGCAGTGTTAAGAACCCAAAATATTTTGAAAATAAATAGACTTGCTTATGTCAGACATTGTGAAACAAAAATAAAACTAAACAATGTAACCCTTTATGTCCCGAATTAAGATTTGATTTTAATTATTTGTCTTCGAACATTTTAATGATAGTTATTGCAATTAATTAAAGTATAAAAGGGTAAAAAATAGTTTGGACATAAAATGTATTTATGTGCCAAATTTATTCTTTTTTCCTCTTTACTAATAATTTCTAAATTACACTGACTAAAATGATATTTTGTTGAATGAATATGTGTTATCTTTTTAGACTTTAATATAGTGAAACCACATACTGTATTAAAAAAGCCCCACTACCATCTATTTTCTCTTGCAAGAGCAATGAAAAGTAAAACAACAGCCTTTTAAGTGGTACTAATAAGTACCGACGGGGCATCACGAAATGGTGCAGGATAACTAAAGTTAAAGTTTTAGGAAGATTTCCTTTACCTTAGTAGACTTTGATGTGCTAAAACTGAACATGTCAATCAAAAAGTTTGATTTTTTCCCGTTTCCTCCAAATCAAACAATAAAAAGTGAAACAGCGGCTTTTTAAGTGGTACTTATAAGTACCGACGGGGCATCAGGAAATGGCGCAGGATAACTAAAGTTAAAGTTTTAGGAAGATTTACTTTACCTTTGTAGACTTTGATGTGCTAAAACTGAACATGTCAATCAAAAAGTTCAATCTTTCCCCGTTTTCTCCAAATTAAACAATAAAAAGTTAAACAGCAGCTTTTTAAGTGGTACTTATAAGTACCGTCAGTACATAAAGGGTTAAAAATTGATAATATACACTCATTTTTACAAAAACATCAAGTAAGATCTGCATAAGAATATCACTACAATAGGTATTACTCACCTATCGATGAACAATTGATATGTTCTTGGATGCACCTGGATTGCTTGGATGCTTGGGTGAAGGATGTTGAGCAAACTTTGCAAATCTATGTCTGGATTCTGAAAGACATCACATACAATGCCGAAAATACCGACCGCAATAGCAAAAAAAATTTCAAGCTAAGACATACATAAGAAAGCATGAATTAATACATAACTACATGCATATTTTTAACATGAATTTCGAAATGTCACCAAACTCGAACAGTCGCCGGGACAGCGATTAGGATTTGACCGAATAATTAAAATGCTATTGTTAACAAAATGACGAATAGTTAATTAACGATTAGATATCCAATTATCATTAATAATTTTACCTGAATGAGCTTTATGATCGTTGAACCAAAATCTCGATTTTGTTGATTTGTGTGTTTCCATGACACTTCGTCAGTAGCTTTAATAATTCGATTTTCTAAGTTTTGTTGTCGAACAGAACAAAATTCTTTTATCAAGACTAGCAGTGAAATTTTATGAGCAGTAACGTAATTCTGCAAAAATACAAAGTTAGTAACAGTAGGTTGTGGATCTGGTGGAACCATTCTTCTTGAAAACGTTTTCCACAACCGAGTGCAAAACCAATTGGCAGGTAATCGACAAGTGCTGACGTTTAAATATATAAATTGAAAACAAAGAAAATGCCGCTTAAACTTAAAGACGATTTGTTGTTTGCGTAAAACGTTATTACCTCCCTTTTTCAAATCGTTGAGTGCTGCAACACAGCTAACTAAAGTCTTCTAATGTTTGGGGCAAAATGGAGGGGGGTGGGGATGTTTGAAGGGTACTGTGACACAAACTGTTGCTGTTCAAATCTATTTTGGTTATTTTAGAGTTAACAATTTAAATACATTGTTAGTTCATTTAAAACTAGAGCAAGAGCCTAGGGCCCCCAGACCTAAATAATTTTCTCACGAATGGGCCGACGGCGAATTTACAAGTACCGGGTGCAAAAAGTCGGTAAATTATAAGTTAACTTGTTTCATTTTCTAAAAGCTGATTTTGACGTATGCTTTACAAAATGTTCTTAAAAGTTAATAATCAATTCTGCCAGACACTTTCAGCCGGTCGAAACTGTTGCCAGATACTTTAAACGTCCCTGTGAAGTTCAGACTTTGTCCAAAGCATCTGGTGGAGCTACGATCGTCACCGGACATCGGACGGCAAGAAGGGAAAGTTAAGCAAAAAAGAACTATGTGTGTATTGGAAATGTGAAAATTTTGTTCGCTAAAGACAACGTTATGGTAACTTGTTTATTAATTTATTTTCTAACTAAAAAAAATTAATTAAATCGAAATAATCTTTAATCGTTTTCAGTGCTTAGATATTTAGTTTTATTTTAGTTACTTAGTTTTCTTAGTTTCATTGTTAGTGGGTGACGGGCGGACATAGCCTTTATAAAAGCTTCCACTTTTTACGCTATAAACGTAGTGTGGGAAAAAAAGGGGGTAAATGAAGAAATAATGTGTTTAACATGGACAGTTTATACATTTGTCATCCCCTTCCCCTTGCCGCACAATGTTTCAATATACATTTTACATATGTTTCGCGCCCATCACTGTCAGATCCTATGGTTATATCCTATTTTATTTATTATTATTTTTAGCTTCCACACTACGTTTATAACGTAAAAATTGGAAGGTATCATAATCGTTCTGTTTGTCTGTCCATCTGTCTGTCGGTCCGTCACTCACTTTCATTGAACGAACCGCAAGTCTCACAAACAAGTAGGATACGTCATATTGAAGCAAAAAATCAGTCTATATACCAAATTTCATTAAAAAATTTGAAATAGAGAATGTTATTCTTTAATTTTGACTTTTAAAAGTTTTAACTAGAACCATTTAAAGACCGTGTTTGGCTAATTTCTTTCTAAAGAGTATAAATAGTGCGTTTCTTGTTGAGTACAAAATGTTGTGTGGAAGCGGTTAAAATGACAGATTCCTTTACAAATCTACTTTATGTGTTGGGTTTAATAGTGAGGTATTCAGTTAAGTGGTTAAATAATAAGATAAGGTGGTAGCTTAAAATGTATTTTTTTCATATCCTTGGAAAACGAAAGTATAAAGATATCAATGAGATTGCATTATGTACCTTGATTCTTTAAGTGGCGTATCGATAAAGAAGGGGGAAAATGAAAAAAAAAATCATTTCAATGTAGGCGTGGAAAGAGCGTTTTATCACCGATTCAGCTAATCAAAGAAGAATAGGTTATCTTTAATGTGCTTTAATTTTTCCCTATATGTAGATTATTCGTTATCATTTTTTAAAAAAAAAATCCATAGTAAATATGTGGCATGTGCGAATGAAGCATGAAAGATCAATAGTTTCCAACGTCGCATTAAATTAAAAGATTAGAGAATTGGAAGATTTGAGTTCAATGAAACATGGAGCGGATGGATTCGAGAACTTCAGAAAAACACCCAAACCTAATTTATGGAATATTAATTCAAAATCTTCCAATAAAACTGAAGACTGAAGCTATTAAATCTCTGGAAGAAAGTATTGGTATTTTACCAACTTCTGTGGTATGGATTCGTGAAGTAGTGCCTGCGTTTCTGCAGAATTCTTCAACTCTTGGTGTCAACGTAGTATTTGATAAATATGAACCATTTTGCAAAGCCGTTACGACGCGCAGACTATTAGTTCGACACAAAATGTTTCAAATGTACCCAATGTTGACTGATTTGACAGTTGTAGGTGCTGCTCCTTACTTGATTAAAAATACTATTAAATCTTTAATGGCAGAAGTAGCACCAGTCTGGTCTGTGTATGCCGAAGTTGACGACTCAAAAAGAAGACCAACGACGAATTATAGAGTAATTTTGCAGCATCCTGAAATACCAGATGTCATAAAACTGTGGCCGTTGTTGAATTTAAATATGATAGGAAACAATACTTCGTATCCCATAAAATTTTTCTGCCGCTTGTGTAGGAAAAACGGGCATACGCGACATCAATGCAACGTAACTGCACAGCGCTCCGATGAAAAACTTGAGGAAAGACGAAAACCGGAAGAAAAAAGACGAAAAATAAAAGAGGAAAGACGAAATCTACCGGAAATGATTAAAATAGAAAAAGGTAAACATTTCCATACATTTATACTATCGTGCATACAGATTTATTCTAATAAATAGCATAACGCTCCCGAAATTGACAACTTTTTTTTTGTCATTAACTGGATATGAGCACACAAGTGTTAATTTTGAAAGGCATGGAAACTCATTTTTGAGAATAATATTTATATTTTTTTCTTTGAATTTTAGAAAGATGTGGTTCAAGCAACGAAATAATTAAACTTAAGTAAGCGTTAAACATAACATGAAATTGAGCTATTAATTATCGAATAAACTTTAACAATTATTTTAAAACTGTATATGCAGCTTTGCTGTCCCTAGTTTTAAATCTCTATGATGTAATTCAAATGCTATAAATGGAGGAACACTACACATAAAGTGTGAAACGCATGTCACATTAAAAATGTGTAAGGTTACTCATCATAGAATTAAGCTTCCCCCCCCCCCCATAAAAGTAGTAAGCTTTAACCATACTACATTATAATTAAAAGTCTGTTGTTTTTACAGAAAAAAAATGTCAGCTGTTGTGCCAGAAAAATTGTATACGATAAATTTGCAATTTGAATGCAAAATCTGTTTTTAGCAGACAAATTATAAATAAAACCGAAGCTCTATCCCTCCACCTGTTAAAACCGAGATGCTAACCAAAGAACTAAGGAGGATTAATAAAGTACCTACCCGGATTCGAACCCTGGACCTTTCGACCTCCAGTCCAACGCTCTCCTAACTCTTCGTCACGCAGAGATTTCACAAACAGTTGTTTGGTTGCAGTCTAATACTCTTTACGCGGTTAAAAACAGAAAACTATCTGTTTTTACTCAAAACTGTTTATTTTTACAGAAAAAACTGTTAATAGAAAATAACCGAATTTGTCAGTAGATATGTGGTATTTTTAGCCTACTTTTCTTTTTTTAATTCGAAAGAATTAAAAAAATGAAAAAGTAGGTATTGACATGCGGTCGATGTCCGTCTGTCTGTCTGTCCGTCCGTACCCCCCTTCCAAAATCGGTTCTATCAATCGGATCTTAAAAATTCTTTTTTTGTTAGAAAGATATGACATCAGAGACCTAACTTTCATACTTTTTGTCCGCCTGTCTGCACGTCCGGACGGACATAAATCTACTATCTGTCGGCGAATTTCCCATTGAATTAGCATTGAAATTCAATTATGAGTCATTTAAATCACTGTTGCCAAATAGACAATGGCATGAGAAACTTTATTTATTTAAAAATAGTAGGTATTGACGTGCGGTCGATGTCCGTCTGTCTGTCTGTCCGTACTGTTCTTCCAAAATCGGTTCTATCAATGGGATCTTAAAAATTCTTTTTTTGTTAGAAAGCTATGACCTCAGAGACCTAACTTTCATACTTTTTGTCCGTCTGTCTGTACGTCCGGACGGACATATATCTACTGTCTGTGAGCGAATTTCCCATTGAATTAGCATTAAAATTCAATTTTGAGTCATTTAAATCACTGTGGCCAAATCAACACACACAATGGCATGAGAAACTTTATTTTAAAATATATATATAATATGAAAAGCAAAATAATTGTTTCATGAATCAGTTTGGTGTGACGTCTTAAAATGTAGCAGAGTGTGATTCTTAGATTAATCATTAATTGTTGACTAAGAAAGCGGCAAGGCATATTTTTTTGCATACAATTATGCTTAGTTTTAATTAGCTTTTCTTATTTTTAGCCTACTTTTCTTTTTTTAATTCGAAAGAACTAAAAAAATGAAAAAGTAGGTATTGACATGCGGTCGATGTCCGTCTGTCTGTCTGTCCGTACCCCCCTTCCAAAATCGGTTCTATCAATCGGATCTTAAAAATTCTTTTTTTATTAGAAAGCTATGACCTTAGATACCCAACTTTCATACTTTTTGTCCGTCTGTCTGTACGTTCGGACGGACATAAATCTACTATCTGTCGGCGAATTTCCCTTTGAATTAGCATTGAAATTCAATTTTGAGTCATTTAAATTACTGTTGTCAAATCAACAATGGCATGAGAAACTTTATTTATTTAAACATATTTTAAGCAAAATAATATTTTCATGAATCAGTTTGGAATGACGTCATAAAATGTAGCACAATTTGATTCTTTGATTGTTCATTAATTATCTAACAAGAAAGCGGCAAGGCATACTTTTGCATACAATTATGCTTAGTTTTAATTTACATTTCTTATTTTTAGCCTACTTTTCTTTTTTTAATTCGAAAGAATTAAAAAAATGAAAAAGTAGGTATTGACATGCGGTCGATGTCCGTCTGTCCGTCTGTCCGTCCGTACCCCCCTTCCAAAATCGGTTCTAATCATCGGATCTTAAAAATTCTTTTTTTGTTAGAAAGCTATAACCTCAGATACCCAACTTTCATACTTTTTGTCCGTCTGTCTGTACGTCCGGACGGACATAAATCTACTATCTGTCGGCGAATTTCCCATTGAATTAGCATTGAAATTCAATTTTGAGTCATTTAAATCACTGTAGGTATTGAAATGCGGTTGATGTCCAACTGTCTGTCTGTCCATCTGTCTGTCTGTACGTATGTCTGTCTGTTCGTATGTCTGTCCGTCTGTCTGTCCGTTTGTCTGTCTGTCTGTACCCCCCTTCCAAAATCGGTTCTAATCATCGGATCTTAAAAATTCTTTTTTTGTTAGAAAGCTATGACCTCAGATACCCAACTTTCATACTTTTTGTCCGTCTGTCTATACGTCCGGACGGACATAAATCTACTATCTGTCGGCGAATTTCCCATTGAATTAGCATTGAAATTCAATTTTGAGTCATTTAAATCACTGTAGGTATTGAAATGCGGTTGATGTCCAACTGTCTGTCTGTCCATCTGTCTGTCTGTTCGTATGTCTGTCTGTTCGTATGTCTGTCCGTCTGTCTGTCCGCCTGTCTGTCCGTTTGTCTGTCTGTCTGTACCCCCCCTTCCAAAATCGGTTCTAATCATCGGATCTTAAAAATTCTTTTTTTGTTAGAAAGCTATGACTTCAGATACCCAACTTTCATACTTTTTGTCCGTCTGTCTGTACGTCCGGACGGACATAAATCTACTATCTGTCGGCGAATTTCCCGTTGAATTAGCATTGAAATTCAATTTTGAGTCATTTAAATCACTGTAGGTATTGAAATGCGGTTGATGTCCATCTGTCTGTCTGTTCGTATGTCTGTCTTTCCGTCTGTCTGTCTGTCCGTATCCCTCTTCCAAAATCGGTTCTATCCCTCGGATCTTAAAAATTCTTTTTTGTTAGAAAGCTATGACCTCAGATACCCAACTTTCATACTTTTTGTCCGTCTGTCTGTACGTCTGGACGGATATAAATCTACTATCTTTCGGCGAATTTCCCATTGAATTAACATTGAAATTCAATTTTGAGTCATTTAAATCACTGTTGCCAAATCAACAATGGCATGAGAAACTTTATTTAAACATGTCTGTCTGTTCGTATGTCTGTCCGTCTGTCTGTCCGCCTGTCTGTCCGTTTGTCTGTCTGTCTGTACCCCCCTTCCAAAATCGGTTCTATCCATCGGATCTTAAAAATTCTTTTTTTGTTAGAAAGCTATGACCTCAGATACCCAACTTTCATACTTTTTGTCCGTCTGTCTGTACGTCCGGACGGACATAAATCTACTATCTGTCGGCGAATTTCCCATTGAATTAGCATTGAAATTCAATTTTGAGTCATTTAAATCACTGTTGCCAAATCAACAATGGCATGAGAAACTTTATTTAAACATATTTGAAGCAAAATAATATTTTCATGAATCAGTTTGGAATGACGTCATAAAATGTAGAACAATTTGATTCTTTGATTATTCATTAATTATCTACCAAGAAAGCGGCAAGGCATACTTTTGCATGCAATTATGCTTAGTTTTAATTTACATTTCTTGTTTTTTAATGCAGTTCGGAGTAGTTTCATTACTTTTGTTATTAATAAATATTTATTCTTCGAACTACAAATAAATCACGAGCAGATGATAAATAATATTTAATTAATTTGCGAACGAATATTAAGGAAAATAGTTGATTTTGGCTTTTAGAAGTTTAAATTATAGCTGGGTGCTGTGTTTCGATTTTTTTTTCTAATGTGTATAAATCTAGTGTAGAAACGGCTGTTGATGATATTTACTTTAGGAACCTAGTTTTTTTCCCGATTAGAACTTCAGTAAGTATTTAAGTAACAGGAAAGTAGGCTATTTTAGTTCTTTATGAACTTCTTGTTTTTTCTAATATGTATAAATCTAGTGTAGAAACGGCTGTTGATGATATTTACTGTTAGAAACCTAGTTTTTTCCCGATTAGAACTTCAGTAAGTATTTAAGTAACAGGAAAGTAGGCTATTTTAGTTCTTTATGAACTTCTTGTTTTCTTTGAAATTAACATATTTCTTTTACAGTGCACAGAGTTTAATTTAAATCTTCGTTAATACTTGCAGTTATAATAATTACACTATTTCTTTACAGAGACAAACTGTTCTGATTGGCCGAAGACCTCAAAAGTTGTCAAACCCCGTTTAACCAAACCTAATAAAGTTACTTTCTCTAAACTGATTCCTCCAGAGTTTCGAAATTTCGAAAAATGTTTAAAAGAATTTTTATTTACTGCCAGAAAAGAAGATTCTAGCAATATTTTACATGATAAGGCAACACAGTACCCACATGGAATCAACGCACTGCTTCAACATTTATATGAAATAGTTCAGTTTAATTTAAAAGAGATGCCATCCAAGAGATATCCGCCTGAATGTGCTCTTATTATCTGGATAGACAGCTTGCATACTAAAATAAAAGAACATTTGAAAAATACGATTATAAAAGAAGAGCGTATTTCGTACGACGAGTTAAATGACGTAGATTCTTATGAGCAAAAGTCTGTTCAAGTGGACCCCTGTAGAGCTCGACAAAATCCTAAAATTAAAAATTCAGAACGGGTTATACAAAGTATTAAGGTTGGCAAAGATCGATGTCATGCTAAAGAAGTTGTCCAGGATAAGAGCCGTAAGAAACACTCAAATACTGAAATTACTAAAGATAAACCCACAAATGCAATTACAAATGTGGATCAACAAAGTGCGGAGATATGTTACGTAGGAAATAATGAAATTAGTACTATACAGGAGACGTTGTATCCCGAAATGAAAGCAGACGGGATGAACAGGACGGGATCAAAAGGTAAAACTTTTTCTTTAAAGAAAAGATATTTTTATAAAATGTTGTAGAAATTTTAACAACTTCGCCATCGTATAATAATGGTAGAAATAATGTAAGTAAAAAATTTCCTCCAAAATTTGAAGAAAAATTAAACTTTGGATGCTTTTTTTTAAATCACAGAGTGTATGAAAGTACAATAATAGGTATCAACTATACGACACCAAAAACGAATTATTTTTGAATTAAAAAAAAAACTAGAAATTTTTATTCAATGCAATTCCATAACAAGATTAGACTCTAGTGAATTTGCATTAAAAATATTAAAATAATATCAATATAAATGTATTAATTAAATAATCGAATTAATATATTTTCTACAAGTTTTCAATTGCATTTTGAAAGGATCTCCTTCGGTTATTTGCGTTATTATTTCCTCCATATCGTAACACATAACAGTCACGTACGCAAAAAAAAAGATTAATAAGTGAAGAAAGCAAGATTTTAATTTTAAACAAAGTACTTAAAGAAACGTTAATTTATTCCTCGAAAATCAAAATAACATTTGAAGCTAACTAATTTGGCCAGAAAAAAATAAAAAAAATGCCATAATTTAATGAACTAATTGTTGGTGAAAATAAAGCATGGTGTTTGTTGTTCACCATCCTTCATTCAAATATTTACAGAAAAGTAATTTAACATTCAATGGAACTAATACTAATCCAAAGGGGGGGGGGGGGGGGGCGACGACTTTCTAAGACACTTTTCTCCCTCTGCATTGAATACTTTTACAAACAGTTTTTTTTATATAAAAAATGTAGCTGCCTTACAGGGCTGGATATTCCCACATTTTGAAATTGATTCGAATAATTTTTAAATGTTCAATAAATAACTTTACAACAAAAACGAACCAATTTCACAAAGTGGGATTATGGAGCTCTGTACTTCGGCTAAATTTTTTATCATATGAAAAAAAAAAACAGTTTGTAAAAAATATTCAATACAGTTGGAGAAATGTGGCATAGAAAATCATTTTTTCCATTGGTTTAACACAAGCACTTTGGTTTGGAGACCCGCGGTCATTAGGTCTCATTCGTCCTTAACATGATTTTTTTCTTTCCCTCAACATAGATTTCTCGTCAACTAAAACCATGCCGAAGCCCAGAACCAAGAAACCAATTGCAAGAAAGACATCTGAAAAATTCAGCCCTGGTTTATTAGCAGCCATTAGATGTTCAAAAGGAATTTTAAAATTTACGGAACTGAAAGCGTTTTTAATACATGTCAGGCGTAAGATACATGTTCGGAAACTAGCAAAAATCTATACACCAAATGTTCAGGGGCTGATTGAACAATTGGAAGATATTGTTCGCAAACATTTTCAAGCATTGAAAGTGAATTCCGCAAACTCCAGAGAAATTAAATGGATAAGCGAATTAACAGAAAGATTAAAACGACATGCAAATTGTGAATCCTGCAATACTTAAAAAATAGTTCATCTTTATGAGAAAACTTTTTTTTCGTATACTGAATTTCTGTTAATTAAACAAACGAGGACAACAGAATTCTTACGAAAAATTATTTTTTCCAAACATTATTATACGACAGTTTTGCGGTAGAAAGTTTTAATGCTCAGCGAAATGGTTTTACTTAGAAACTTTCATTGGTTATATTATTTTCTTGTGATTTTTTGGATCATCTTATAAAAATATTAATAATCGACTTTGTTACTTTGACAGTAGTTTATTTTAACCCATTAGCGACGACTTTTTGAAGGCCATTAACAGCTTTATTTCCGAATAAAAACGTTAGCTTTAAGTAATTTAAAATTCCTTTTTCATGTAACTTAACTTATCCTACATAAATTGTTCAGGACTCTGGTCTTCATTTGTCTTATATTTTGATTATTTAGATAAACTCAGGAAGAATAAGGTTATTTTCGGGTGGCAAATTTCCTTCCTAATCGTCGTTACTGGGTTAATAAAGGAGTTTGATAACATTAAATGTTATATTATTCAAATTTGTTCGTATTATTGTATTCCTGTTATTATTTGAGTTTTATTTTTACAATAATTCATGTTTTAATTTTTTGTCTTTGGAAGATTTCATATTATTATTTGACTTCTTTGGTATTGATTCAAGAAAGGTGATGTTGAGTGTAATAACACAATAATGCATATTAAAAGTCATTACACTGCACACAAAAAAGCAATTTCAGGCCGTTAATTTACAAGTTTATCTTAATTTTTTTTTACTATAAAATCATGCATTATAAACAGGGTTTAGTTTGCCAGTTTCTTCGACAAAAAGTTTTATTGGTAATGATTTTACATGGAAACATTCATAAGTTATATTATTTTCTTGTGATTTTTTTGATCATCTCATAAATATATAAAAATTATATTTGGTTTTTTTTGACAGTATTTCATCTTAATATATGAGTTCTTTGACAGTATTCCATGTTATATAATTCATTTTTTAATATTATTGTATTTATGTTATTATTTGAGTTGTTTGACAATATTTCGTGGTTATTATAGTTAGTTTGGTAGATTTCATATTATTATTATTTGTTTTATTTAGCATTAATTCATGCTATCATCATATTGTAGTGCAGTAAATAAGATATTGAGGTATAGTAACCGAATAATACATATTAAAAGTAATTACACTGTAAAAAAATGCAATTTTAGGCCGCTTTTTTACAAGTTTATCTTAATTGTAACTATAAAATCATGGCACTATAAACAGGGTTTAGTTTGCCAGTTTTTTCGACAAAAAGTTTTATTGGTAAGCGAAATGATTTTACATGAAAACATTCATAGGTTTTAGTATTACTTTCTTGTGATTTTTTGGATCATCCAATAAAAATATCAAAATTATATTTTGGTATACTTTACTTCTTTTATTAATATATGAAATCTTTGATAGTATCCCATGTTATATTATTCATTTTTTAAATATTTTTGTATTCATGTTATTATTTGAGTTGTTTGACTGTATTTCATAGAATTATTTGACTTGTTTGGTAGATTTCATATTATTATTTGACTTATTTAGTATTAATTCATGCTATTGTCATATTATAGTGCAGTAAATGTGAATGTTGAGTAGAGTAACAGAATAATACATATTAAAAGTCATTACAGTGTAAAAAAAAAAGCAATTTCAGACATTTTATTTATAAGTGTATCTTAATTTTTGTTGTTTAACTCTAAAATCATTGCACTATAAACAGGGTTTAGTTTGAATTTTGAAATAACTATTATGCGATCTAAAAACATCTAATTTTATGATATTTTAAGTTATGTATTTTTGTTGTCTTGTTGACTTTTGTGAATATGGTCTACATAATATTTGATTGTGCATATACTATAGTATTATGTTATTTTTCCCCTAAACAATTTGCTTGTGATTTTACATTTTATGTTATCATGTATGAGCATTATCAGAGAAAACTGAAATTCACTCTGGTTGTAGCTGTTATCTAACAAATAATTTGTATGTTCGTCTGTCGTTTGTATAACTTTATTTTCAAATTAAAAAAATATATGCCACTAAATATAAGACAACATGTACATTAATATATACATTAAATACAAAGTTATATAGTTGTTGGTTGTTTCTTTTTAGCCTAAAATAAGTTTTCAAATGAGTGTTTGTATAAAACCAAGTTTTATTTTATTTTGATATTTTTTTATTTGTTTGTCGGAAAAAATGGAAGCTATATAATAATTATTATACAGTTGATTGGGAAAAGAATGTACCATAAATGTAGTTTTTAAGCCTAAAAATCCTAATATTCAATTTCGACATTTTTTTTAATAAGTAAACGGAGTGTTACAACAAATCGAAAAAAAGTCCCAAAAATTAACTAAGCCTATATAATAAGGAGGTATTAATCTGAGAAATTCGAGACAATATTACAGTCTGTTTCAATAGTATATGAACATTAACATTTTTGCTGTTTTTCAACGAAAAGAAGATTTTAAAAATCATTTTCAGCCGATAAAAAAATTCGCAATTTTTTTTTTTTGTGGTACTGAGTCCCAAAGTTTGAATTTGCGTATGTTTTCAGTACTACCAATCCCACATAAAAAAATACAAATAACTTCTTAAAAAAAGCAGTTACACATTGGAAATTTTGCAAACAAGTTTAGAAGATTTCAAGAATCAAATTCAGCCGATAAAAAAAAAATCGCAAATTTTACTACTTTTGTCGTACTGAGTCCCCTTAAATGTATAGGAGATTAATAAACATGGCTTAAAAGGGTTTATTAACTTGAAAAAATAAATGTACATGAACTGGAAATTTTTTTTACCAAATGAATGTATAAAATAATAGTGTTTAAAATTTTATATAATTAGCTTGTTTCACGTGACGTATTCTGTCCTGCTTACCTGCTTTCATTTGGGTTTTCGATGATTGGTGGTATGAGACGGTAAGCTCCGGCCACTATTTTGAATAACCTATGGGGACCTTATTTTCATTCCTGTGGAACTGTTGCCACTCAAGACTTGAAACATGTCCATTATAAGACACTTAAGTATTTTTACTGAGGTAGAAGATTTCCAGAGAGTCTATTTATAGTTTAAATTAACAGGAAAGTTTAAATAAATTAAACTAACCAAAAAGAATCATTCCATTATCTTTATTCATAAAAATATTGACCAATAGAAAATGAATTAAGGTCGAAATAGTGATTTTAAAACAAAATTTAAACCTGTGCGTGGTCCATGTAAATTTACTCTAAAACTGACGTGGACTAGATATTTTAATTAAAAAAAATTGTTCAAAAAAGGAATAAAAAACGGCCCAAAAAGGAAGAGTAAGCTCACGATAATATTAAAATTTTTAATGGACATGTTTCAGGTCTTGAGTGGCAACAGAAGTTCTAAATGAAAATGAATACTTTCGCGGGTAAAGTTACGTTGGGTGCCTACTCAGGTGTCAGCTCGTCACTTGAATTACGATAATTCAACTAACCTAATCTAACCTTACCTTTCGCGAGCTCGATTACTGAAATCAATGTCACGAGCGCACATAGCTCCAATCGGAGCACTGATTAAAGGAAAGGCAGGAATGAAAGCTGGAAGGAAATACTTCACCTGTAACAAAAGCCAATTGCCAAAAAAAATTGATTTAAGGAACAGTTCATTAGCTCGTAAAATAAATGTCTCATGCACCTTTTTGACAAGTTTCAAAAAATCCACATTGTGAACTTTTACAAGCAAAAGAGAAAACTCTGACTCCTTACGTGTTACAAAGGGCCTTAGCAACAGCGGCTTAGAAAGACATATCCTAGGACTTACAGCCGAAAATCGTTAAATTTTCTAATAGTGAAAAGTTGAAATGAACCATCTGTACTGAAATTTATGGTAAGATTTAAAATAGATATTACTGGTAAGATTTAAAAAAAAAATCGTTAGTCCTAAAGGGGGCATGTGTGGAAAGCACTTCTGTTATATACTTTGACATGTGGTGCACGTTCCTCCTCTGATGTATTATAATAATAAACATGGATATTTTTGAGTAAAACGAACATAAACAATTAAAATTTGATGGCTTTAAACTATTTGAAAAACTTATAAGAGAGCAAAAATTAAAGTTTCTATGAGAGAAAAACCCTTTCAGAAAGCATTAAAATCCCATAATAATTTATTATGATGAAAACCTTGGTGTTTAAACTTATAAGATAAGCTTTCTCCTAGACATTTTTGTTGATATTTTTCTTAGATGAGAACCAGACTTTCGTTTAAATTTTAGCCCGGCACAACGCGCACGGGGTGTTTAAGACCCCAAAGACATTTTTTAAACTGATATCCTTTTGTACCTGATATGAATGTATTTTTGAAACTATTTTTAAATCAGGAATATCGAATAGTAATGATAAAATTTATTATGGCACATGGAAGCGCCTAACAACAAACAACAAAAATGAATAACTACAGAAGGCCACCTTCATCAGGAATGGCCATTCTGATGAAGGTGGGCGTCTTGAGTACTATTGAAACACGTAAATTTGTACCTATAAACTAGTTGCGACTATAATCTTCATTGTTAACTTCATGAATCTTCTCGTACATCATGCACAAAGTTTATTTCCTGAACAAAAATAAAATACACTTATTGAGCTAAGTTTGTTTTAACTAAAATAAATATGAGGTCGTTTTGTGATGAAATTTGGATTCTTAAACGCTCTAAAAGTAAAATATGCACTCATTTCACTAATTTTTTCACATTAATGTTTCATTTTTACAAAAATGAGGAATTTGAACTTATAAAAGTGTTGTGTCATGAACTTCTACTTTAATGCAGCAGCAAAAAGACCACTCAACTCTGCTGGCGTCTGTTGTTCGGCCCGCGACACTCAACCATGCTTCCGACCGTAAATCATGTAACTAACTTGTAACTTACTATAATGAATAAACCTCGTAATAGTTCTCTAGCTTCGGGCCTATGATTATTTAAAAGACTTTACATTCTTACTACGCTCTAAAAGTAAAATATGCACTCATTTCACTAATTTTTTCACATTAATGCTTCATTTTTACAAAAATGAGGAATTTGAACTTATAAAAGTTCCATTGTTTTGATTGATTAGATAATTTGTGATAAGCAACTTTAGTTAAGGAAAACAATTTATTTCAGATAAATTAAAAAGATTATTATCACGGAATGCTTATTTTAAGCATCAGCTTTTAATTGCTTCAGATATCAGGTTAGATAAGGGGGTCAATGATAGGGACAAACATTAAGAAAAACAAATTAGTTAATATCACTAACTACTAAACCCCTTTAAAACATTAAACAGCATTCATTTCACATTTCACTTGAAATTAGCATTTCTGGAAAGCATAATATCTTCCAGTTTCATGACGATTTCTCTGGAACTTGCCAACAGTTGCAGTCTAATATTTCTTTCTGAAGGCCATACCATGGCCTATTTAAGTAATAAAGGTCAGAGAAGCTCTCCGTGACGTCAGGCAGTCATCCTGTTCGGCGTGTCGGCTGTTCCGAAGAAGAATTAATATATGCAACAACCTAAATAATAATCTGTAAAGAAATGTATGTTTAAAAAAAACGTGTCAGCCGTTCTGCCAGTAAAATACCATATAATGTACGGAGAAAAATCTGTTATTTTATACGAATTTGCAATTTTAACGAAAAAACTTTTTTTTTCACAGACAAATTGTAAAGAAAAAAACAAAATACTACACTCTTAAAACAAAAGAGTGAAATCCACTCCTATAGGGGAAGTGCATTTTCGGCACCGGAAAGGAGTGGAAATTAACTCAGACTGAGTTAAAACCGCTCGTTTTAAGAGTGTAAGACGTAGATTGTTTTCTTTTTTTTCTTTTACCCACTCCGCAAAAAGAGTGTAATCCACTCCTATAGGGGAAGTGCATTTTCGACACGAAAAGGGGTGGAAATTAACTCAGACTGAGTTAAAACCGCTCGTTTGTTTTAAGATTGTACCTCCACCCGCCCGGAAATCGAACATACGGTCATCTCAGTGACAGGCAAGGATGCTGACTACAATACTATACCGTGGAATAATAAACTGCCGAGCCCGGGATCAAACACGAACCTTTTTAACGAACCGGCTTCGAACACGAAAAAAGACGGCTAGCGCGACGTCACGGAGAGCTTCTCTGGCCTTATAATTTGGGTAGATCATGTCCATGCAAGGGGAGAACCAAGGTGAAAAATACATTAAGGGCGAATGAGGCCGAATGACTGTGGGTCTCCATACCAAAGTGCCTCTGTGTTAATCCGATGGAAAAAATTTATTTTCTAAGCCCCATTTCTCCGGCAGTATTGACTATTTTTACAAACTTTTTTTTAATATGAGAAATGTAGCTGACTTACAGATTTCTATAATCCCGGTTTTTAAAATTGGTACGAATATTTTGGGTAAAATTATTTACTGAAAATAAAAATTATGTATAAAGACGCGTAGTCATTTGGTATCATTCACCGTTAAGAGGGAGTGAAATGTTCGGCTCTATTGTAATCATCCCCAGGTAGCACACCAATGTCTACGTGAGTCAGATGGCCACTGGTGGGCCCCATCAGCATATCACCAAACCATGTGAATCCCATGTACTCAATTTCAGCAAATTATACGCGAATTACGATAAAATATGGGTAAAATATTATTTATTTTGTAATAAAAATGTAATAGTTAAGTAACATTTATATATTTTAATGCTAAAAATTTTTATATTTTAACCTTTTTCTTTAAAAAAAAAACCACCATGTGGATATACATGGGACATTATGGGCAACCCATATAGATTTCTATAGGCTATCCATAACAGGCCCACGACATTTAATAAACATAATTGAAGTCCATTGATAAATGATGAGCTTAGTGAAAGAACGTGCTAAGTGACAAAAAGGTGAAAACGCGAAAATGAACTTTAAAGCTTCTCGTTTTCACTTAGATACGTTAAAAACGGCACTTTCAAACCATAAAAAATATACTAAACTTAAAGTTTATGAAAAAGGTGAATCTTGTTATTTTTAAAGAGGGGGAATAACATGTTTATTGACATAAACATCTCATTTTTTATTTTAAAAAATGTCACTTAGCACGTTCTTCCACTAAGTTCTTTAATCGAAGTCCGTTGATAGTTGTAGAACGACTTAAAATTGTCACTTTTGAAGATGCATAGAGTCGTCTTAACCATAAAGATAGTAAAACCGTAAAACCTCTATGGTCTAAATCTAAACAGTCTTTTTTTCTAATTTTCTTTAGAGTCGGGACGAGATGCGCGTCGTGTCGTGGATGGTGAATTGCATCCGGGTCGTGATCCAGTGAATGGCCGTCGTGACGTCGATCGGTTCCTTCATGGTTCTCTCCACGTAGTCCACTTGGCCGTGGCCGTCGATCAAGATCACGGTGTGGGTTCTAGAAAAAAAAAACATGCACAAACTACATAAGTATTATAGTTCGCCTGCCACTTCCTAGCATCTCAAATATTTTGATTGTGGAAGAGTCTACTATGAAAAAGGGCAAGGAAGATTTTGGTTTAGGCAAGAGTGGCTATGATTAGCGATTCATTGCCTTTGAGGGCCTATATTTCTTTAAGATTTAGAAACAGTTTCAGAAGTGAAGGGCAGTTCGAACTTGCAAGGGTTCACTACTATTGCATTTTAACTTATAGCGTTCCCCGAGGTGATACTCAATATGATAAATAATACATACTACAGATGCAAATCTATAGACTTTCAAGTCAAGATAGAAAAGAATTTCATGTGCAATTGAAAACGGCTTTCAGCAATTAACTACAATCCTCCTTTCACTAATAACCCATGTGTATTTTTAGTGTGACACAAAATATTTCCAACCAAACTAACCCAACTATCCCCTATGCTCGCCAAACACCATGGTATTGGCAACCCTGCCTTCTTTAGGTTCTCTACCTGTTTTTAAAGTAGTCTCTTCCACAATCAAAATATTTGAGATGCTAAGAAGTGACAGGCGGACTATACCAGATGATTTCCTCTTTTCATAAGGTCAACTTTTATTATCAAGGATAGTCAATAGATGGCAGCATCAAACAGTTTGTACGGTTTTTGATAATTTTGTTATAGTTTCGTCACCAGATGACGCCACCACAATTTTGTATTTGATACAACATCAGGTAATGATTTATAACTTTAACAGTTTTTTGAATCTAAGCTATTTTATTACAAAAAAATTACACACCTCGATCCATACATGCTTTGATCTATTTCTGGCTTAATATAAATTGCACTTAGTTGCTTAACATATTCTTCAGGTCTTCCATCTGTATCTTTATCAAGCTGTTCGTCTGGGTAGTACCTATATGAATTAAAATATTTAAAAAATGTTTAGTTTATATATTTACCTTAGATTAAAAAAAAAGCCATTTTATGACATAGACATTGGATAAGATATAGAAATGTTTAAAATTTGCAAATGAATCGGTGAGTGCAGAAGCCACTTCAGTCACTAATTTCAAATTTACCAGGAGAGAGAAAACGTCATAACTCCTCCAAATTTTCAAATATTTAAACTTTTTTTTCTTTGTCATTACATGCATTTATGTTGCTGTCATGTAAAAAATTACCTAATTTCGGCATAAATTAGACCCAGGAAAATGTATAAATATGTATGCATAAAAATACTTACATGGTATCGTTTCTAAGTACGCTAAATATGTCCGAAATTAATTCATCTTTACTTAATGAGTTGAGATCTCGTGACACTACATCTTCGAACATTGCTTTGGCTGCCTCTACTTTCTTCCAAGGATTGGACGGGGAACTGTTTCCAAACACATGGACTCCTACGTTAAAGAGACAATTATACAAACACTTTTTTAAAAACTCTGGACAAAAATTTATATATTTATTTAGTTTCCCAAAATAATAATATTTTTAAAAAAGCATTAAAAACTAAAGAGCTAGGATATTCACAAATCACGATATCTATCAAGGTATCCCCGAATTTAGATTTTGCGGAACTAGCGATAAAGTTGTCAAAAGTGTACACAACTGCTGCCAAATTAAACATTTCTAATGGTAACCTTTATGTATGCATACTGTTGCCCTTTAACTGTGTATACTGTATTTTGTCGCCAAAGATTCTGTTTGGTGATATTTACAAAAGCGAAAAGGAAAAGCACCAGCATTGCTTTAGAATTTAAGCGATTTTTTCTCCCAGGTATGAAAATGGGAATAAAAAACAGCACTTATGTAAATGGAGAAACATCATCTGTTTTTTTTTTATTATTAATAGCGGATGCCATAGTTTATCAACAGATGGTGACAGAAACGTTTAAAATGTATCGGTGAGTGCACAGAAGCCTCAGTCACAAATTTCAAATTTACCAGGAGAGAGAGAAAAAAGTCATAACTCCTCCAAATTTTCAAATATTTATACTTTTTTCCATTAGTTAAATAAATTAAAATCTCAAAAATTATAATTAAATGGTCGAATTGATATTTTCCCTTCCAATTTATTTTGTATATAGTGCTGGCGGTCCCTTTCAACAAGAAACAGTTTTCTAGAACATATTTGATATATTTACCTTCTTTAAGGATTATTGGACCCTCATCTCCCACGTTAGTATAATAAGAAGCTGTGACATCTCCAATCATTGGTCTAAAAAATTCATATAAAACAAATGATAAATTACTGAGCGTTTATTTTATAATTTACATTTAATGCTATGGTCAAATGTTTTATTCTAATCCTTTTTTAATAAAACGAAATACCACAAAAACCTTTTTATAACATTTGAGCCCGCCACATCTTAAAATTTGAAGAATAGTACTAAATGGCTAGTTTCTTAATTTTAGGGGTTATAGTTTATCGTCGCATTAGAGCTACACGAGGGTATTGGCGACGCTTTACTAAAAGGTTTTTTTTAATTAGGATTTTTTTATGACATTTAACACTTTCATACTACTTTAAGAATTAAAATAATAAAAAGGTTTTTTTAATACATTTAAATTGATATTGTAAAACTCATTGGATATGGACTTAGAAATTGTGTGGTCTTTGAGAAATAATATTTAGATAAAAGTATTTGGAATTTAGATTTTTTTTTGTATATTTTAGGCATTTAATTTTTTTTTCAGTATCTGGCTATATTTTATGACAGTAGACAACGTACAATGCTGCATTCTTGTTAACATAAGAAACAATAAAACTACATTTATACATCAAGCTATCATCATTTACTACATCAAGCAAAATTCACATTATAAAATAAATTCTTGGTGTTGTCAATCCTTAATATTTAAACTATATTTTCTTACTTTACGTCAACAGTAACCAATAAAAATCCATTATACAAGTCTGCTTCCTTGCGCAGTCTCTGTAAATATTCCGCTCCTTCCATTCCACTTTCAAGATAATTTACAGCCAAAAAACCTAATTTTAAAATTACGTGTGTTATAAATAGTCCTCCAATACAAAATAAAAATATTTTTCATACAGTTTTAAAATAAAAACACATAACATATAAATTCATATTTAGAGAAAGCTTAATACACGTGCTTCTCTTAATTTCAATGTTAGATCTATGTAGGAGTTTTAAGCTCATTCCACTGCCCTTGATTTTAAGTTTATCATGTTGTAGTTTTTCGCATAAGAATATCCATAAAGTGTTCTTTTGATCCTAAATTTGAGGTGCGTAATTAATTATTTTTTAATTAAAAAAAATTGTGACCCTACACTCTTAAAACAAACGAGCGGTTTTAACTCAGTCTGAGTTAATTTCCACTCCTTTCCGTGCCGAAAATGCACTTCTCCTATAGGAGTGAATTTCATTCTTTTTCGGAGTGGTTAAAAGAAATAACAATCTGCGTCCTACACTCTTAAAACGAGCGGTTTTAACTCAGTCTGAGTTAATTTTCACTCCTTTCCGGTGCCGAAAATGCACTTCTCCTATAGGAGTGAATTTCACTCTTTTTCGGAGTGGGTAAAAGAAATAAAAGAAAACAATCTGCGTCCTACACTCTTAAAACGAGCGGTTTTAACTCAGTCTGAGTTAATTTCCACTCCTTTCCGGTGCCGAAAATGCACTTCTCCTATAGGAGTGAATTTCACTCTTTTGTTTTAAGAGTGTATAAGTCCTAGAATATGAATTTACGTGCCCACCTATTTTTAGACTGCACAAATGTTTGGAGATTCATGTAATCGAATTTTTCTGAAAATAGGTTAAAATTTAATTAATTATACTGTAGCGTGTCGAAAATGGGAAAATAAAACTATTTATAGAGAAAAAAGAGCTTTTAATTCAACCCTCAAGGCAACCCTTTTACAAATTAAGCGAAAGAGAAAAAATTGACAAATGAAGGGGTTATGTCATTGAATGGATGGAGAAAAATCCTACCATTAGTCGAAATACGAATAATTTGAGTTTTAATGCACATTTTTTAAGTATGCTAACAATGAGAATTGAAATTAATTTAGCTATAAGCGATATCCATCTAACTCCTCAATTAGATCAAACAACAAAATAAATTCATTAGAATCCAGAAGAATGGTATCAGTATTTAAATTTTTTCATAGTTTATTACATAACAAAATTGATTGTCTTTTTTACTTCAAGAATTTTATTTAAATATTCCTCCATACAATACTCATAATAAAATTATATATTTAAGGAACCTTTTAAAAATTGTCTTAAAAACCAACCGATACTACAATATATAAATATTGTAACTAATCTGCCAGCCAAAAGCGATATATTTTTTGATGATTTTTCTAATTTTAAAAATGATATTTTCTCACTTTCTATATAATTTTGGCTCTTGCTCTATGTTCTGATGCTCTGTGTGTTTTTGTTATATTTATTTGTCTTTGTGTCTGTATTTTGTACTGTATAGTTGTCCTGTCATAATATGGATCTTTTGTATCTGTTTGACAGTGTATCTAATAAATAAATTTTTGAAAATAAACAAGTAGGTTTGTAACAGAATCTGTCACTTAACCCGCTTCCACACAATATTTATGTTTAACAGAAAAAAAAGAGCCAAACACAGCATTAATTCTATATTAAAAATTTACACGCTAAATTTGGCTAGTTTCATTTATTTTCTTTCGAAAATTCAATAATTATTTGTTATCTTTTGCTAAAATAATTTATATTTCAAAGAATAAATATGTAACATTCCTTGCTCTTAAATAGAAGGAAAACATTTCATATCAACATACAATCAATCTCTTTGTGAAACATATTTGACGTCATTTTAAACTGCTTTATGGCGCAAAAATAAATTTATTTTAATTTATTGTTTAAAAGAATTAAAGTTTCTCGAGCGATTGTTGCGAATGGCAATTTAATTCTAATAAAAATGGCTTCATATGCTTTTTAAATGAGCATTAAATTTTGCAGTTTTTTAAATAATTGAAGTACTTCGAATTCTTTTCTGAATTTTGATGCGCTGAATTTTTTGACGTATCACACTTGTCTGTAGCATTTGTAGTTTGGACTATGAAAGTGGGTGACAGACGGACTGACAGACAGACGGACTGAACTATTATAACACCTTCCACTTTTTACGTTATAAACGTAGTGTGGAAGCTAAAATCAAACGGATGACTCCATAGTTAAGCGCCATTTCTGGGAATAATAGCCTACCTCTGTCTCTCTTGGTTCCATCGATGTCCGAGATGGGCTGCATCAGGTTGAGTAAGGACGCCACTTGGCCGCTGGCATTCATGGCCAGCCACGTGCCCCCTTGTTTGCCCTCCTCGAAATCCATACCTGCGACAACAACCGACTTCTTAACGACGAATGAAACCGAATGACCGCGGGTCTCCAAACCAAAGTGCCTCTAGGTTAACCCGATGGAAAAATATATTTTCTAAGCCACATTTATCCGGTTGTATTGAATATTTAAAAAAAAAGTTTTTTTTTAGTATGATATATGTAGCTGAATGTCTCTTAAATCCCACTTTCTGAAATTGGTTAGAATATTTTGTGTAAAATTATTTATTGACAATTAAAAAAATATTCGAAAGAATTACAAAAAGGGGGATTATAGAGACCTGTATTGAATATTAAAAAAAAGCCGTTTTTTTTAAAATATTCAATACAGTCTGAGAAATGTGGCTTAGAAAATCATCCCCCGCCCCATTTGATTAACACAGAGGTACTTTAGTTTGGAGACCTGCACAGTCATTCGGTCTCATTCGCCCTAATTGTAACATTTCCTGTTAAAAATGTGTCGCTTTGTTTCACCAAAAATACGGTTCCTAGTAGCTGCGACGGTTGTATGCTGATGTAATGTTTCACCACATTTTCGGTATTTGGTTGAATCATATATCATCAGGTTTTTGTTTTCAAAACCTGAAAAATGGTTCATTAGAATACCGAAGTTATGGTGAAACACTACACCACACAGCCATTACAGATACTAGGAAACATTATCATGGTGAAACCAAGCACAATTTTTTTAGTGTATACATCTACACTAAGTAAAACATGTGCAGTACGTAGTTTGCGTATAAAACTGGTGGATGGTGGCAGCATGTGCTGCCTCCAGCTTTATGGAGTAACCTGGCAGCATAAAATGGTGCGAACTTACACCAAATATGAGTAACCTTATACCACAAAAAAGGGAGTAAGGTTCCACCCCAAAAGTATCAACTAAACTGTTTCATTTAAAGGAAAACTAATTTTAGCTTTAACTACATACATCATAAAATTATACTGATTGTACAGATATCAGTGTAAAAATATGTATTGGAATTTTGTGGTTACTTTTTAAGAGTTTTATACTTGCTGTCTTGTGGTTGTAACGCTTTATGTTCAGCGGTTGCGTTGGGTGCCTACTCATGTGTCGGCTCGTCACTTGACTGTGGTTCTAAAATACGACGCCCGTCGCCAATAGCCCTCGTGTAGCTCTAGTGCGACGATAATTCAAACTAAACTAAACTTGATGTCCGGGGAAGATTACACAGCTTTCAGATTCTATGGAAGTTTTCTCACTTATTTGAGTTTAGTCAGCTTAGTCCAAAACTGGTGTAACGTTACACCAAAATAACTTGGTAACGTTACATAATTTTATTTACAGTGATATTAGAATTGTGTTTGTGCGATTAGTAATTGTTATAATTCTTCAGTAAATTAGAATTGCTGGTAGTTAAATTTCGTAATATACAATAATCAATTTAATAAATGAAAATGATTATCTTTAATAAATATAATACAAATTTGCTTGAATATTTTAGAAAACTAATATTATTAACCAATAATATAAACAACATTGAGTATTTAAATTTTTAAAATCAATTCCGTATTTTTTTTTAATTTAAAGATCAAAAACAACGCCAGGTAGTTTAAATAACAATAAACAGAAACATCGAAGAGTTCAATGAAACTTAAACGACAACAACACACTATTGTCATCACACTTAAATATTACATCAAGGTCTAAAGCGGTGTCAATGGCTACAAATGTACGATCTAACACAATCAAGGCTATTAGTTTATTACCAAGTGAACCGATAAATGAAAAAAGTGGTTCAGTCTACAGAAAGGTTTTCGTACACTCTTCTTCCTTTATTAAAACTTTGAAAGGAGGAATCTTAGAGGGAAATCCTCAAAGGGACATGACCCTTTTTACACGTTAAGAGTTTAAATTGAACTTGTGAAAAAAAAAAAGACTTAGGAAGCGGTTTTGTTCTGCATGATTTGAATGGGAGCCACACGGTATCCCGTATACTATACGGAAATTAGTTTAACAAATTATATCGCTATCAATAGCAGTCTGATTGCGTGTTGATTAGTTAAATTACAGTGAAACCCCGATTTTATGTCCCCCGAATCTACGTTTTTCCCGCATTTTACGTTTTTTTCATCAGGCCCCAGCTTTTTCCGTATACTGTAATTTTAATTTAACCCGGATTGTAAGTTTGTTAATTATGGAATTTCCCGCATTTTACGTTTTCCCTGGAAAGTAAAAAAAAAAGAAAAATTGTTCTAAAATAAGAAATATTTTTCCCATTCCACAGGCTCCTGTTTTCTGAAACCGGTTTTTTCTCATGGATCCTGGTTTGGCTTAGTTGGCCGTACGATGAGCTGGAAGATATCTTAGTAAAGTGGTTTAAAGAAGCTCGTGCCGCGAATGTACCTATAAATGGCGCGATACTAAGAAAAAAAGAGATTTTTGCATTCTATGTACTATTTCCCGTATTTTACGTTTTCCCCGTATTTTACGTTTTTTTTACCCAGTCCCTTGAGAAACGTAAAATCGGGGTTTCACTGTATCATCAAATGGCGATTTATTTTATTAATAATAAATAATATGATATTGATTGTATTTTAATGTTCATTTGTTTTACGCCGTTTGTATGGGTAAATATTGAATTATAAATATTGTTTTATAACGTAATCACTCATTTATAAAATTATGTAATAAATTTAAATTATAAAAATATAAAGTTATTATGATACAAAACTTTCCCCGAGAGATCAATAATGATGAATAACAACGAAATATAAATTATAGTCTTTAAAAATTAATCATTAATAAAATAGAGAATTATGATACTTAAGGTAAAAATAATGCTGTTTGTACCATCTAATTTTTCAATATTATTTAAAAGATACTGATACTTAATAGTATAAATTAATAAATTAAGGTTCTAAATTCAGTTTTATTATCAATACAGCTTTTTGAGGATAACGATAACGCATGTTTATTAATTATATCTATAGTAATTGTGTGCTAGTATCAAAAAGTTATTTTAATGTAATGTAATGTGTAAGATAATATAATTATAAATATTTTATCGACATGTTTATATGCACGGAAGGAAAATCGTCTATTTTTCCTGCATAAACCACAATTAATAAAGGATTTCTGTTGTTACCACATAATACATTAGTCTAAACAGAATTTCATTACCAACTCATATTATATGAGCACCTAATTTAGTTGGATATGACTTGGATTTGAAATTGTATAATGAGGGTTAAAATTTAATATAAAAAATATATATTATATCTATTACATATTTTGAATAGTTTCTAACTTATATAAGAAGTAATGTAATAGAATATAATTATGTTGGGGAGGATTTTAAATTGTAGTTATTATACTTGTATTATACGACATAAACGTTTTTTAATATAAAGTCCTCTTTGAATACATTACATTACAATAATTCCCTTTTGTTTTGTAAAAAGTTTCAGAACGTTTTCATTTTTTTTATTTATGTAAGAAAGACTTTCTTAAATGAATCGTAATCTTTTGAATACGTTAAATTTAAGTAATTCCTTCTAATTTTGTCAAAGGTTTCAAAAATATGTTGTTTTTTTGCTGCATTCGGTGTAAAATATGAAAAAATAAAATCTTTAGGTATCATCTCAACTATCGTAAACATTTGTAATTTTTTTTCTAGGAGTGATGCTTTGAAAGTAAGGTACTTTTATTTTGCTTAAGAATATAAAAAATTCAAAAAGGTTATTTTGAATTCAGAATCAGCCGATGAACGTTCAATATTTATGTATGCACTTATTTAAGTACTTCACAACTTTACCGGCAAGTATGCCACCCCAGTTCACCCCCAATGATTCCATTTGGAAGATAAGCTCACACTTATTTATCGGTAGATGGAAGAATCATGTCTTTTGAAGAATTAAATAAAGTTTGTTTTAATTAAACAAAAATATGTAAAACATGGTCAAATAAAATTCACTCTGAAACAATTTTATTAAACAAATTGACCCTAAATTTTTTGTGCTTGCATTTTTAGATGTTTAAATATTTATTTTAACTATCTCTAGCAAATAAAGTTTTGAAAAAATTATTGTTAAAATTTATTCAAAAGTAATGATTCCAATTTCCCTTCCTTAAATTTTAGTTAAAAAATTAATATTTTCCCTTCCATTTCATTCTGGATGCATAAGGAATCTATTTCACAAATTTTAGATTTTTAGAATAAAAAATAAAATGTTGGAATTAAAAGGGTTAACAAAAATACACTTTGCGTACTCCTCTCATTGTTTTGAGCAGTGTATATACCAACTGGGCAACTATTGAACGGATTGGTCGTTGATACGCAGGTCAACTTCGTTAATTTTAAGTAAACCCTTCTGGTAATGGGACAAAATATCGCGGGCTAAAATATCGCGGCCGAAATATCGCCGGCCAAAATATCGCGCGCTTAAAATATCGCATGCCCAAAATATCGCATGCCCAAAATATCGCGTGCCCATAATATCGCGTGTCCAAAATATCGCGTAAAGTAAAAGTAAGTGGATTTAATGGATTTTAAGGTGTTTGGCAGTGGGAGGGAGTTCGATGGTAAAATAGTATTGAACTACTTACTTATCTAGTAATTTGCGATGAAGTTAGGTTTTACCTATTAGAGCCTGTATTTTTATAAAAAATGTATTTAAAGTCATGAATTTTTATGTATTTGTTGTTATGACCTTTTAGTCAAGAGGTAGGTTTAATGGGTAAAAGTTTTTTATTTGAACTTGATTTTTATGAATCCCATTAATTTTTTTAAGAGTTCAGTTGGGGTAATTGTAGTCTAAAAAGTGTCTGAATTTTATAAATTAATAATTATTTAACGAAAATGTAAACATTGTTTGATGCGTTACCTTTCTGTACTGTTCTTTAAAAAAGACCTTTTTAAAATAGGAGGATTAGTTTAGGGATATTTTCAAGGTGATCTTGGGAGTTGAAGGAAGTTTAAATAAACATTTATTATTATTATTATTATTATTATTTAACATTATTATTTAAAAATATATATTAATAGTTTACTTGCATTCATATAAACTTATGTAGCAACTGAATAATTTACTTATTTTAGTGAACACTTACAGAACAAAAAATAAGATGATTAATCCATTACAGTCGAACTCGTTTATAGCTAGTCCTGATTTTACGAGGACCCGGATTTAGCGAGGAAAGCAAGAATATTAGGTTGGTCCAATGCTAAGTCTATGGAAGGGAAATCGCTTGCTAAGAGCAAGCCTCGGATTTAACCAGGAATATTTTTTCTATCTTGCTTGTAATTTTTTTTCACTATGCAGTCGGTTTAGAAGTTCACACTTTTCTTGGAAAAGTTGTCCTCACCCCCTTTGTTTGGAGAAATTCCTTTCAAGCCATACTATGAATAGGAAGAATGGTCAAATATGCGGTTGAACAGGTGGCTTATTTGCAGAAGCAGAGTGAGGAAAGGGTTCTTCAGGGTCATTGGGGGAGCTGGTCAGAGGTTTTCATTGATAACGTTTGCTAAATTTTATAAGGTTATGTCGAAGTGGAAAGTTTTAACCGTTGACGAGGTGAAATTTTTTCGGGAGTTTAGAGAGGAAGCTAAAGATGTCGATCTCTGCGAAAAGCATGGATTGTCTTATTATACTGGTTCAAAGCTGCTAAAGAACACTCATATGTTGATGAAAGCATACAATTACAATAAAACTGACTGTAAACGTTTTTAGCCAGAACATATATTTCTTTTATCTTTTTATATACTCTTTTTTTACAAGCACTTAGATTTAACTATAGTAAATGTGGCGGTCTTTTCTGGGTCGTTATAAACGAGTTCAAGTGTATTTCGTTTATGATATAATTTATATAAAAGTAGTTACATAGTTAGGACTAGTTTTATACATTCACTTTTTCCAAAACGTTTACGTGCCTATTTATTTTTTTGTTCGAAAGGTATGATATCAAAGATCTACAGTGGTGGTCAGAATTATAAGGACAACGGAAAAATCGCTAGATCTTTTCGACAAATCACGGTTGAATAATGCAAATTTTATGTATGTTAGCCAATAGTAAACTAAGCATTTTAAATAAGATTTTTTGCAAATATACATAAAATTCATAATTTTAAAATACGTTATAAATTTTAACATACAGCGAAACTGGACAAAATTATAAGGACATTTAAAATTTTCAAGTCAAAACAATTAATAATTAATAAGTTCGCCCTTATTTTCAATTACTTTAATTAATCTTGACGTCATAGAGCTCGTTAGTTTCTTTAGGGTGCTCACAGTGAGCGGGATATTTTTCCATTCCTTTTCAATTGATGACATCAGTTTCGCGTTTGTTATGGTACTGAGTGCCATTTGTGTAAACTTCATGCGCCAAAATACCCCACAAATTCTCGATTGGGTTTAGATCGGGACTTTTAGCCAGCCAATCAGTCAACAGTTTTACAGAATTTGCGTCAAACCATGATTTTGCAGCTGCGGACACATTTATTGATGCATTGTCCTGCTGGAATAAATAGTCACCACTGGTTATCAACGGTGCTTCTAGCAAAATATTGTCACCCAGCATATCAACATAACTATTTGAGTTCATTTTCCCTTGAAGAAATACTATTTCTGTGGCTCCAGAGGCTGCGTAACCTGCCCAGACCATTACTGAGCCGCCACCATATGAACGCTTTGAAAATATTTCTTTTCTTTGCGAAGATCATACCAAAAATACTTAAGCCCATCAGGTCCGTCTAGGTTAAACTTCTTTTCATCAGAAAAGACAACATCATTCCATTTGTCACCCATAGAAAAGTACTTTTTAGCAAACTCCATCCTCAGTCTCTTTTGGGTGTTTGTAAGAGGGGGAAAAATTATATAACTTTAAATCGGATTTTTTTTTTTTTTTTGGGGGGGGGGGGGGGAGTCAATGCATATTTTAAAAAATCACTGTAAAAGTATTTTTTATACTGTGAAATATCCTTAGTTTAAATCAAAGAGCTTATATATGAGGAGCAAACTATAAAAAAATTCATAATGATATATCATATAGTTCCTGAGAAAAATGTTCCTAAAGTTAGTAAAATTAACATGGGCGAGATAACACCATCCGACTCCCCTTAAATAATTTTCCTTAACATTCCAAAGAAGAGTGTTAAATTTATTTTACAGGGTACTATGATTATATATTCTTGGTTTCGTTCTTACAATCTATCAAATTTACTATAAGTAAATAGATATTAGAATTAATGATATTAAATAAATAGGCAGCATGTGTGCGCCAAATTTTTCCTAAAGTTATTTTTTTAGCTAAATGATTTCGGGATTCTCTCCGCCATATCGTCATCAGCCTTTCCATTAACTAAATAGAAATTCTGCCCACTATTTTACTCAACCGTCAGTTTAATTAAAGACACTCAGTACAGTGTACACTCACAATAACGATAATTAAAAAGAATGAAAACCACATACATGTTTTTTTAAAAAAAATACTAAAACAGTCAGGTTGTAGTTGAGATAAAATGAGTGAAAACACGACTCATTTCAATTATTTAAAGCATCTAAAGAATTAAAGAAGTTTTTTTACTACGCCAATAAATAATTGTAATAAAATTATATTTTATTCAATAATATTAAATAAAACAAATATAAAATAATAATATTTAATTATATTTAATAATATTAAATATTCAGTATTATTAAATCAATAATACTAAACTTAATACTAATATTAAAGTACTTTATAATCAGAGATATTTAACTATTGTAACAAAATATTTACTTTATTCTACATAAATAATTATAAGAACTCATATTGAATAATTATAAGAACTCCTATTGAGTAATTATAAGAACTCATATTGAGCAATTATAAGAACTCATATTGAGTAATTATAAGAACTCATATTAAGTAATTATAAGAACTCATATTAAGTAATTATAAGAACTCATATTGAATAATTATAAGAACTCATATTGAGTATTTATAAGAACTCATATTGAATAATTATAAGAACTCATATTGAGTAATTATAAGAACTCATATTAAATAATTATAAACTCAAATTGAGTACTTATAAGAACTCATATTGAGTACTTATAAGAACTCATATTGAATAATTATAAGAACTCATATTGAGTAATTATAAGAACTCATATTGTATAATTATAACAAATAATTTGATTACAATAAATTAAGCTTACCTCCAACGATGCTTGGATTCTGTTCCCAAAAATGAGACACTCTACTGGGTCTGTAAAAGAACTCATCTCTCGTATTCGCCAAAATTAAATAAAATCCATCAGGTCCTGCATTGGGATTGATGTACAAAAATAACATACACATCTTCACTATGAAAAAGTCCGTAAATAAAAAATAAAATATTTTCTTAAATTTGCAGTCACACTACACCGATACTAAATTTTGAAGAAATCTTGCTGAAGAATATTAAAAGAAAATCTGTAAGAATTAAAAGCACATTCTATTTCAATAAATAAAATTCATTCAATTTCAAGAATATTTGTTTTGAAAATACTCCAGTTGAAGAGTCAAAATAAAAAGCACATTCTATTTCGAAATGTAAATAAAATCAGACGATTTCAAGAATATTTTTAAAAAAATATATTCCAGCCAAAATAACGATTTCACGTATTCCTTTCGATATATTTAGTGGCGGGAAAGATCTTGCTAATGAAAGATCTTGCTACTAAGAGAAAAGCTAGAAGAGATAGAAACACACTCGATTTCGGATGAAAATACGATGGAAATACGAGGGATGAATATTCGATCAACAACCGGTTCCCCTTAAATGAAGGGATCAGAGTAGTGATAAAGAGAAGGTAAGGATCGGAAGGGTGAAAACAGTGGTGACCTATATGGAAAAACACTTTCGCTTATTAGTGAAATGCTGTGTTATATTAAGATTCTTTGAAGATTTCCGCCATTTTTGTACACTTTATTTTTTTTATATTTGTAGTTCACGGTGGCAATGGTAAGTCCATTAGAGCTCTCAGAAGCGGCGAGAAAAAAAATATCGTACTTACAGTAGTACGATAGCCCTTATTTAAGTACTTCCCAACTTTACAGCAAGTATAACATACGAAAATGTTTCATCTTTGTAATAAATCATAATTGAAAAAATATTTTCCAAATACACTGCTCAAAACAATTAGGGGAGCGCATGGTTTAAACCCTTTCACCCCCAATGATTCCATTTGGAATCATCAGCTTGCGATTTTTTTCCTCACTAAGTTAAGCTCACACTTATTTATCTGTAGATGGAAGAATCATGTCTTTTGAAGAATTAAATAAAGTTTGTTTTAATTAAATGAAAATATGTAAAACATGTAAAATAAAATTCACTCTGAAACAATTTTACTAAACAAATTGACCCTAAATTTTTCGTGCTTGAATTTTTAGATGTTTAAATATTTATTTTAACTATCTCTAGCAAATAAAGTTTTGAAAAAATTATTGTTAAAATTTATTCAAAAGTAATGATTCCAGTTTTCCCCCCTTAAATTTTAGTTAAAAAAATTAAGATTTTCCCTTCCGCTATTTACCATTTCATTCTGGATGCATAATGAATCTATTTAAAAAAATTTAGATTTCTAGAATAAAAAATAAACTGTTGGAATTGAAAGGGTTAACAAAAATACACTTTGCGTGCTCCCATAATAATTGTTTTGAGCAGTGTATATACCAACTGGGCAACTATATTGAACGCATTGGTCGTTGATACGCAGGTCAACTTTTGTCAAAAGAAACATTTTTGCTGCTTCTATTGATGCTCACTTTGTAGTAAGTGTTACTTCTTAATAAGATCTGGCATGCCATCCAAAATGATTATAACTGCGGATTCGAAGAAAAATCATGATTGGAAACAAAAATAAAAAGTTATATTAATAAAAATATAAGCCATATAATAGTTATTTACGCAACTATTGCCGAAAATAATACTTTATTAAGCGAGTGGCTTTTATTTCACGAGACCGTAGGTCGAGTGGAATAATGACAAGAGCTTAATAAAGTATTATTTGGCACGTGCTTGCTTACAATATTTTTTTATAATAACGTGCAAAAAAGTATTTCTGCCAATGAGTGATTTTCATGACATCATTTAGTTTCCATGGCGATATTCGAAAATGCAAAGTAGTAAAAGAAAAGTTGTAAAATAGAAATGAGTGAAATAGTTATGAAAATCAAAATAATGTTCAGGTTTCCTTAGAAGGAATGCTTCCCGCACTGCCTTCAAATGTAAATATTAATAACTGCAACGGATCAAATGTTACTATAAATATGCATGTTAAGTAAAAGTATTGTTTGGCGTGAAATTTGTGTTCTTACTTTTGTCTTATTTAATTTCCTTTAATAATTTTTGTAGTACTAGTAGTTTCCATGGAGATATTAGAAAATGCAAAAGTAATGAACCAATAGAAATAAGTGAGTTTCATGACATCATTTAGTTTCCATGGAGATATTCATGACATCAATTTGTTTTCTACCAATCAGATACTCTTTATTACTTTACTCCAATAGTGAAGAAAGTACTACTTTCGGCACTGTCTGTGACGTAAGCACGTAAAGTGTCATTTTCGCAACGATTTATGAATGAATATAAAAAAGTGAACTTTTTGGCACGTTGTTATAAAAAGTTTAGAATTCACACCAAATTCACAAATTCAAAATCATGAAATTCTTCACTCATCGTATAATTAATTACATATTAATTATTACAACATGTGCGCATAAATTAGATGTCATAACATTTACATGTCCGCATAAATTAGCTATATGACATAACTTCGACAGTTCAGTTTTGTAATACTTGGTTTTTGTAATTTAACCCTTTCGGTCACAAATATTCTTTTTTTATATCAGTATTTCTCTTCCTTTTCTCACGATGTTAAGCGTCATTTGAAAAGGCTTCGAAAGAAGACGCGTTTTTTGGTGAATTTCTTTTTTTCCTAAAGGGGCGGGGGACAAACTAGATCTTATTTTTTTTTAAAGATGTTTTGAAGGTCACCTTTTATGTCTATTACTAGTACAATGGACCCGAAAGACATAACCAAACTTTAAATATATCTTTGATTCTCGTGATTTCACATCATAAAAAAGACATCGACTCGAAATCTACGCATCCTTGACTACTTAAAATGTCAAAGGTTACTATGGAAACAAATGAGAAGATACCATGTAATTTCGAAAAATAATGTACAAAACCACATTTAAGACATAGTATACTATTATTTAATAGTTGGGTTTTACCAAAAACGTAATTTGTGGTAGGTAATAGTCTATCGTGCTTCAAATGGCCTTCACAATACGAATGTGTCACTCACAAACTCGTATGAATTCATATTTATGGGAGATTCTGATTTTAATGAAGGGCATGGGTTGGAACCTTGGCCATGAAATGTGATTGGGTTTTTCATGTATATTTTAAAAATTGTTTACGTCTATGAAGAAAGATCTAAAGATGAGGCAAATTTAGTTATATAACAAGAAGGTATATGTAACCATAAATATCATAGATCATAGTTAAAGTATTATATTAGCACATCACGTGACCTCCAATGCTAACGACGGGACGCGCATGGAGGCCAAATAAGAGGGCAAAATGGCCAGTGTTACTGCCACTTTAAGGAGAAAAATACTACGAAAAAATACCATCTAATTCTAAAATTACAAAAAAAAATATCGTTAAAATACTAGCTGCATTTTGGAATCTTTTTAGTGACTTTAAATCCTTTTCTAGTATTTTTTTGTAATTTTAGAATTAGATGGTATTTTTTCGTAGTATTTTTCTCCTTAAAGTGGCAGCAACACTGGCCATTTTGCCCTCTTATTGGGCCTCCATGCGCGTCCCGTCGTTAGCATTGGAGGTCACGTGATCTGCCAATCTAATACTTTAACTATGATATCTATGTTTGTAACAGAATCTGTCACTCAGCCCGCTTCCACACAGCATTTGTGTTCAACAGAAAAAAAAGTCGCCAAACACAATATTGATTCGATTATAAACATTTACACGCTAAATTTGTCTAATTTATTTTATTTCGGGAATTCAATAATTATTTCTTGAATAATTTTTATCGTTTGCAAAAATTAATTTATATTACATTTACAAAGAATAAATAAGTAATATTCCTCTCTTTTAAATAGAAACAAAACATTTCATACCAACATACAAACAAAGAATCTCTTAGTGAAATATATTTGGCGTCATTTGAAACTGATTGATGTGGCAAAAATAAATTTCTTTTAATTTATTATTTAAAAGATTTAAAGTTTCTCGAGTGATTGTTGCGAATGGCAATGGTGATTTAATTCTTATAAAAATGGCTTCTTATGCTTTTCAAATGAGCATTAAATTTTGAGTTTTTTTTAAATAATTTAAGTACTTCAAATTCGAATTTTTTTCTGAGATTTTCAAAGTCTTCTAATTTCGATGCGCTGAATTTTCACACTTGCCTGTAGCATTTGTAGTTTGGGCTATGAAAGTGGGCGACGGACAAACAGACAAACGGACTGAACGATTATAATACTTTACGTTATAAACGTAGTGTGGAAGCTAATATATAGAAGATTTTGTTGCGAGTTAATTAGAAAAACCTTTCAGTGGAAGCAATAAAGCATACAAAATCTAACGTGGAAAAAATGATTTATTTAAAAGACTAACATCGTAGGAATTTTGACAGAGAACACTTTTCACAAATATCACAGAGTTTATATATGATTACATTTTCTTTTGATTTGCATATAACATTATCTTCTTTACACTCATTCTGGAGGTAGGGAAATAAATAGGTTCAGTTCGTACCTACAAATCAACAACCAAAAGAGAAGTCCGAGGCTATGTGATCGACACCTTAAATAAAAATTACTCAACACACGGCCCCATCGATCATCATGAGTTTCTGTAAAGAAAATATATTTTTAAACATCAAAAATTACTTTTACAATTTTGTGAAACTTTACAAACAATAAAGGTTTAGTCAAAAAGTCCGCTTTATTATCTTTCGAGGATACGTATTTTAATTCAAAAAGATTATCATCAATTAATTTTCTAATAAATTGATACTTAATATCTATGTGTTTAGTCTTAACACTTTCATGATTGTTCCTCGAAAAATAAATCGCAGCCTGGTTGTCACAATATTGAACTGGCTTATCTACTTGATAAACATTTAATTCACAAATTATTCTATAATACCAAAGTAACTCTTTGACACTTTCTGTTAAAGAAATGAATTCAGATTCCATACTACTTAAAGCTATACATTTTTGCTTCGATGTTTTCCAGACAAAAGGTATTCCGAAAAGAGTCATTATGTAACCACTACTTGAATGTCTATTCGTGAGGTTACAACCCCAGTTTGCATCTGAATAAGAACACAGAATATTATTACTAGGTTTTGACAAATTGATCTTATATGCCTTAGTCTGAAATACATAATTTAAAATATCTACCAAAAATGTCCAGTGTTGGTAGGTATACCCATTACAGAACTGTGCCATGACATTTACGGCAAAAGAAATGTCGGGTCTAGTCCTACTTCCTAAAAATGACAAACAACCTATCAAGGAACGATATGGAAATTCACGCATAAGATCGTTTTCAATTATTTCTTCTTCCTTGATTTTTGGTGGTAGATTACATCCAATTTTGAATGGTAATTTTACAAAGGTTCTAGGAATCTTTTCAAATCTAAATCCTAATTTTTCAATATAAGTTCTTTGATGAACAAAAATCGAACCATTTATAGTTTCAAAATTAACACCCAAAAGAAATTTAACTGGTCCCAGTTCTGTAATGTCAATTTTATTTTTAATTAGGTTAATAACTTCCTGTATTAAGTTTTTAGACCTACAAAATAGCACAACATCATCCACATAGACAACTAAAATAACATCTTTTGATTTATATACACAATTACACCACATTAATTTCTCAAAGTTTAAATCCCTTAAAATTTTATCCAATTCTATATTCCACTCACGACCGCTTTGGTGCAGCCCATATATTGCTTTTTGCAATAAGCAAACCTTTTGTTCAGCCCCTTTTTCTACAAACCCAATTGGCTGTTTCATGTAAACAGGTTCCTTTAAAGTTCCATATAGGTATGCTGATTTAACGTCTATTTGAAAATGACACCAGTTTAGAATAGTCACTAACAAAATAAATAGCAATTTTACAATTGAGAAATTAACCGTTGGTGAAAAAACATCATTAAAATTTATTCCAGGCTTTTGTGCAAAACCCTGTGCAACAAGCCTTGCTTTGTACTTCTTTGGCTTATTATTTTCATCACATTTTACGTTATACACCCACTTGCTTCCTATAACATTTGCATTACTAGGTGGATCTACTAGTAACCATACCCGTCTTTCCTCCATCATCTTTATTTCTTCAGACATTGCTAAATCCCACTTTAGCCTATCAGAACTAATTTGAGTATCATTAAAAGATTTAGGCAATTCAACATTATAGCTCTCGTGTTGAAAAATGTCGATACAATCGTCCATATAATCCCAATCATTGGATGAAAGACACGCCTGGTTAGTAGATTTTCCACTTACATTTTCTACATCTTGAGGCTTAAATGAAAATTTATTAGGTTCAAATGCAAATTTATTTTTCTTACAATACTTTTCAACATCTTTTAACGATCTAAGTCTTTCTTTTGATTCTGGAGGAAAATAGTATACATCTATACGATCACTAAGATTTCTTGGATTTTCATTTCTAACCCACTTTGACAAATCAATAGGTTTTAACCCATTTTCATTAGTTTCCTCCGAATAACCCTCACTAAACTCATCCAAACTATAGGTAGCATAATCATGAGACCTATCTCCACCATACAATGATTTAACTCCAATTTTAGTTTCGTCGATACGAACATGTACGGTTTCAATTATTTTTCTATCTTTTGGAATATATACGCGATATCCTTTAGTTTTTAAAGCGTAGCCAACTAGTATGCCAACTTTTGCACGTGGCTGCAATTTGTTCCTTTGTACTTTAGGAATATGCACGTATGCAAGAGATCCAAAAATTCTAAAATGCTTAACCGAGGGTTTGTATCCCGTCCATATTTCGTTTGGGGTAAGACCTTCAGTTAACTTATGCTCACATCGGTTTTTAGTATGAACGTACGCCAAAAGAGCTTCTGCCCAAAAGTTTGGTTTCAACCCGCTATCTTGCAACATCGATCTGACGCAATTCATAGCCATTCTGTTAAAGACCTCTGCCACGCCGTTTTGTTCTGGCGTGTAAACCGACGTTCTTTCATGCTTAATTCCCAAATCTGCTAAATAGTTCTCAAACTCTGAATGACAAAAATCTAACGCACAATCCGTGCGAATGCATTTAATTTTTGATCCCGTTTCCCTTTCCGATTCTGCTAAATACTTTTTAAAGCACTCAAAAACTTCACTTTTTGATTTGACTAAGAAAACTTCGACTTTTCGAGAGTAGTCGTCAATTACAGAGAGAAAATACTTACTTCCCCCCAAAGAACTTACTGGGGCGGGTCCCCACAAATCCATAAACACCCTATTTAAGACATTATTTGATGAACGTTTATGTACATAGTCCTTTTTAAAAGATATTCTAGTAGATTTAGAAATTTTACACACTTCACAATTAACATTAGCACAATTAAGATTCTCTATTCCCTTTACACAATTATTCCTACTCATACTTTCAATTAAGGGCATGTTAATGTGACAAAATCTTCGGTGTACTAATTCCGAATTTAAAGTTACGGCTGCAAAACCTTTAGTTTTATCTGGATATCCTCTTAGAACATACAGCTTATTTACAAGAGGTGCAGTGCAAAAATATTGCTTATCTTTATCATATATAACCATTTTACTATTTCCAAATTCCCCATGATAACCAGCTAAATCAATATTGGCTCCTCCAATTAAATTTTTCCTCATGTTAGGAGCATACATCACGTTTTTCAACCTTATAGCTACATTACCTCTTACGTCTTTAATTATGAACTTTACATCACCAACTCCAAGCACTTTGGACGTACTGCCTCTGTCCCCAACCAGCACATTTTGAGGAGTCACTCTCTTGAGATTCACGAACCAGTCTTGGTGACTGCAGAAATGGGATGTTGCTGCTGTATCCACAAGGAATTCTCTAAGGTTTTTGGTTGTAGTTGCTGCCATGGCGATTGGGTTGTCATTCGACGATGAAACTTCACTACACCAAGCATCTTCCTTTTGTTGATTCTTTTTCTTGAAGCACCTTTCTTCGGTGTGTCCAGCCTTGGAACAGTATGTACAGCTTACTTTTGACGGCCCCATTCTTGACACTTCTTTACCGGCATCGTTCCCCTGTTGTCTTCTTGGTTGGTCCAGACCGGTTCCACTGCTTTCCTTCTTTTTCACTTGCCCCTTCTTTCTTCGAGACTTTGTTGAGTAGGCATCTCCTATCGGCACCTCTTCCAGACCAGCATCTTTCTTCTTCAAGTCTATCCTTCCGGACTCCGTAATGAGCTGTCCTAATATTTCCTTCACGGTGAAATCTTTATCTTCTAGACGATACAAGAACTGTACGATGTTGTCGTAGTCAGGCGGAAGTCTTCTTATTAGTTGGAAACACATCAGTAAATCAGGAATGGTAAATCCAGCTTCTTTGACTTGTAACTGCTTCTCTGTCACTCGTTTCACAAAGATTCCAATGGTTTCACTATTCGGGTCGAAGCGAAGGTCAAAAAAGTCATCAATAAGTCCCGCCAAACGAGCACGTGAAGTTGGTTCGAAGTTGGTCTTCAATATGTCCCATGCCTCTTTCGCATCTTCAGTATCAACCAACAGAGTCTGGTACTTTCTCTCTACTCCTTGAACTATTGTAGCATATGCTCGCTGTTGTCTCCAGGAATAATCTCGCTTGTCTCGCTCGGGTGCTGTTTCAGGATAAGGTACGGCTTTTCCGGTGACGAATTCCCACAGGTTTCTGTCCATCAAAATTAACTTCATATCTTGCTTCCAAGACGAATAGTTGAAGTCTCCCAGTTTAGGAAAAGTTACCGCATCTACGCTTCCAGACATACTAACCACGTTCTAGACTTATTTAAAATAATTTAGCTTTATAAATTTAATTTCGGGTTGGGATAGACTGGCCCATAACCCTTGTTGCGAGTTAATTAGAAAAACCTTTCAGTGGAAGCAATAAAGCATACAAAATCTAACGTGGAAAAAATGATTTATTTAAAAGACTAACATCGTAGGAATTTTGACAGAGAGCACTTTTCACAAATATCACAGAGTTTATATATGATTACATTTTCTTTTGATTTGCATATAACATTATCTTCTTTACACTCATTCTGGAGGTAGGGAAATAAATAGGTTCAGTTCGTACCTACAAATCAACAACCAAAAGAGAAGTCCGAGGCTATGTGATCGACACCTTAAATAAAAATTACTCAACAGATTTTAATTGTGATTTTCCCATGGAAGTGTTTTTATTATTTCAATGTTATTTAGATTATTATTAAAACTGTTATTTCAACATTATTTAAATTATTATTTCAATATTATTTAAATTATTATTTGAATATTATTTAAATTATTATTTCAATATTATTTAAATTATTATTTCAATATTATTTAAATTATTATTTCAACATTATTTAATTATTTCAGCAATATTTAAATTTTTATTTTTATATTATTTAAATTATTATTTCAACAATATTTAAATTATTATTTCAATATTATTTAAATTATTATTTCAATATTATTTAAATTATTATTTCAATATTATTTAAATAATTTTTCCAACATTATTTAATTATTTTAACATTATTTAAATTATTATTTCAATATTATTTAAATTATTATTTCAATATTATTTAAATAATTTTTCCAACATTATTTAATTATTTTAACATTATTTAAATTATTATTTCAATATTATTTAAATTATTATTTGAATATTATTTAAATTATTATTTCAATATTATTTAAATTATTATTTCAATATTATTTAAATTATTATTTCAACATTATTTAATTATTTCAGCAATATTTAAATTATTATTTTTATATTATTTAAATTATTATTTCAACAATATTTAAATTATTATTTCAATATTATTTAAATTATTATTTCAATATTATTTAAATTATTATTTCAATATTATTTAAATAATTTTTCCAACATTATTTAATTATTTTAACATTATTCAAATTATTTTATTTCAACAATATTTAAATTATTATTTCAACAATTTTAAATTATTATTTCAATATTATTTAAATTATTATTTCAATATTATTTAAATTACTAGGGGCACACCCCCTGCTCGCTATCGCTCGCCAACCCCCGGGGAACTGCTTGCGCAGTTCCCTTTGGACTTTGGATCCCTTCGCGATCCAGGCTCGCTTCGCTCGCTCACCGTACATTGAAATATTTTAGTCTAGCCTTTAGTATCCTTCTAAATAAAATTCGGTTAATCTAAAGAATCATATCCGGCAATTTTTCTCCAAATATGGTAACCCCGCCAAATCACTATTATGGCAATATATACCGTGGTAGCCGTTAACGCTTAGAAACTATGTTTAAAAACAATTTAAATTTTCCTTTTCCAACTATGGGGGGGGGGGGGGGGAATAACGTGAACAAATATATTGACGTAACTATGGATTTCAGCCAATTACGTGAATTCCATGCGTTTTTTATTAATTTCAGTCGATCGATATTAAAAATTAAATTGTCATACATTAAGCGTAGTAATTTTACGCCAAATCTGGTTACCGACAAATTGGTATAATGGCTACCTTTGGCGAAATTAACAATTTGCTTTCCCAATTTTTAAATGTTAATCCATTTAAATCTCAAATGCATATAATTTATTCTGAAGTGTTTTTAAACCAATCTTTTATTAATTATATGTTTAACGATTTTAAATAATTATTTACTTTTTTAAAATCAATTCTTCGGCATTTTAACGTTCCACTTTTTTATAAATCGTTGTGTTTTTATTCAAAAAACTGTTTTACTGTCGTATCGAACAATGTTTTGCACATATTATTTATGGTAGCTTTCCATTTTTTGGCCTTATTGCAGCCATTCCCAAAATTGTCAATCCTTGTGTTATTTCGCAGTGCTTTTCTCAAAAAAATACATTCAATGTTTTTCTGCCGTATCGAACTATGTTTTGTGCATAATATTTATAGTTATTTTTCCCCTTTTCAAGCCATTCCTGAAGAAACACTTTATTGTTGTTTTCAGTCAGCCATTTTGAAATTAGTAGTATTTTTGTTCATTTCAATTGTTGCCATTCCAGAGATAGAAATATAAGGACATTTGAGCGCCGTATAAGAGAATTATATATATAGATTATTTCAACATTATTAAATTATTATTTAAAAATTATTTTAATTATTATTTCAATATTATTTAAAATATTATTTCAATATTACTTAAAGTATTATAATTTTTATTATTTTTAAATTATTATTGAAAGTAAGCACGAATCCTTAATCTATAAAATGTCCATTTAAGCGTCGCCTTACAATTCTAATGAGCTTTTAAATTACCATATTATACTTTATATAACGATGTATTGAAATTAAAAATTAGTTTATAAAAAAAATACTAGTTAAACATAACATTTATTTTATTTTACTTTTATTTAAATGTGATTTAAACTAAATTAATGTCTTAAATAGCTTAAATCACGAAACAATAAGCACTTGAAATCCAGAGATACGCGCCTCTTTTTACCCATATATACACTGCTCAAAACAATTAGGGGAACGCATGGTTTAAACCCTTTCACCATCAATGATTCAATTTGGAATCATCAGCTTGCGATTTTTTTTTTCTCACTAACTTGAGCTCGCACTTATTTATCGTTAGATGGAAGAATCATGTATTTTGAAGAATTAAATAATGTTTGTTTTAATTTAATGAAAATATGAAAAACATGGTAAAATAAAATTCACTACCAAAAAATTTTATGAAATAAATTGACCCTAAATTCTTCACGTTTGCATTCTTTGACGTTTAAAAATTGATTTTAACTTTTTTTAACAAATAAAATTTTGAAAAAAATATTGTTAAAATTTATTCAAAAGTTAAGATTCCCATTTTTTCCCCCCTTAAATTTTAGTTAAAAAATTAAGATTTTTCCCCCGTTTTTTACCATTTCATTCTGAATGTATAATGAATCTAGTTCACAAATTTTAGAACAAAAAATAAGAAGTTGGAACTGAAAGGGTTAAAAAAAAGTACGCAAAGTGCTCCCCCAATTGTTTTGAGCAATGTAGAAAAACCGTAAGCTCATACACGACAGCGCACGGTTTTATCTCCACTGTTTTACAAAACCAAGCAATCAAACTTGTCCAAAAATGGCCGCCCATTTCAAAATCACTCAGAGTTAACTCACAAAGAGTTTCGAAGATCTAACAGAATCGAAGGGGGTCCTAATTTCGAAACACGTGTTTCATTTATTGCCGAACGGAACATCACGCCGGGTAAAGCGAACTGGAGCAATGGCGTAATTTCTAGCTGCGAAATCACCGAAAATAGTTACATTGAAAGGGAATGTCACTAAAAATTACACAATCACTTCCGTATGGTAAGTGTGCACAAAAATGTGGATAAGTCATCTAAAAGCAAGTTTAATGGGAAAACCAGTAAATCATAAATGCATGTCTTACTTTTTTAACAACTTGTTGCAGGGCATATTTTAAGGGTTTTTTTTTTTTTTTTTTTTGGGGGGGGGGGGCAATTGCCAACACAGTCAAATCAAATTGCCCCACAGTCAAATCAAATTGCCCACTCTATGATCTGATTCGTTTGATTGACGTCACGTAATCTTCCGTAGTTAAGCCATTTTTTTCGGCGAAACCGGAGGTTTTATATGAAATCTTTTTTTTGAAAAAGACAATGTTATTTGAATTTGGTTGTATTAAAATGAATGGTTGTATTATAATGAATGAAATTAAAATAATTCAAAAAGTCACAGAGTTTACGTTCCTTACACTCTTTTCCTATGGAACAAAACGACCATTAGCAAGAATTTCCGTAATTCCAATTTTTACACCCCAACTCTTTTTTGAGGATTATTCAACTAACAAACTGCACATTTACAATCCCCCCACCCCCTCCGAGGAAGTTAGAGTTGCCCATACAGTCAAATTTCCTTAAAATATGCCCTGACTTGTTGAGTTTTTTTGTTAACTATTTAAGTACGGAAAGGTCGATTTCAAAACGCGCGGCTAATGTTTGGATAAAAGAACATGAGATTTTTCTAGCTGAGGCTGACCAACCAAATTAAAAAAAAAAATCTCTAATCTAATGGGGCAGCTTTAGCTTCTTCACTCCCGAAGAAAATTGTATACATATATTTATTATAATATAAACATATATCTCAAACAATATATTTAAAAGTATGTTTACAAATAATTTTGAAAAAAAAATTACAGAGAGGCACGTCAATTTAGTGGAATTAGAGGTTTTATGCCGCAAAAATACAAAAAAATTGCAATATGAATAAACAAACAAGCTCTGCCAAGTTTTTTTTTTTTTTGAAATTAGTATTCCCTTCTAGTATTTTTAATGCGAAATATCTTTTACATCTGCGAGTGAAAAAACTTTTCGAACACACTCACCTGAAAAAACTTCCTTCCACAGCCAAGTGACGAGACGACACCTCCGAGTAGCCACCTCAGTAGAACGGGATTGTGGAGTATATTTAACGTGCACTTCCTCTACGCGGGATATTATTCTTCGTACATTTTGGCTGCACAGACCGTTTATAGGTGGGCAGTTATTTTGGAAACGCCCGGACCCGAACCTGGGACCTTTCGCAAGCAAGGCAAGCGTCTTACCCACTGGGTTCTCCAGCCCTTCGGAGCTTAAGGGGAATGTGGCGGTACAATCTTAGAGTGTCTACCACATGATAAATTCTATTATCATAGGCTATCCGTAAATAATGTCACTTTTTCTCCATATCTCTCCAAGATCACACTCCGATAACATACAAGGTAAACTCGTAAAAAATTGGTTCATACATAAACTATAAACGTATACAATGAGTTTAATAAGGCAATATAAAGATGTTATTTGAACTAAATTTTGTTCCTAAACACATGACTTATTAAGAAACTTAAAAAAAAATTTACAAACTTTTCCTGCAAATTTTTAAGAGGTATGGTGTCACATTTTTTGTAACCCCCTCGCCCGCACTTTAATATTTGCATGTCTTTTAAATATTGAATGAAAGTATTTTAAATATTTTGCCGTTTTTAAATAAATATATTGTCTTAATACACTTACGTTTAATCTTTTCTAAATTTATTCTGTCAAACGGGAAGTAAATTAAAATACCCCCACTGTTACGCGGTCTACTTTTGAAACAGTGGGAAATCAACTTGTGAAATCAAGCGTGACTTAAGAAAGAGACGATATTATGCATTAGTAAAAGACATACGGACATATGAAACAAGTTTTTAGTTTAATACGTGATATTATACGAGGTTTATTTCGACAAATGATTGCGTAAATGAGGAACAACACTTGATGTATACACAGTTTTGTTGTGTTTAAATTTTTTTAAGAGCGAAAATTGAAAATAAGTAAAAAAACATAATTTTTTTGAAATAATCTAATGACAAGAACGATTAACGCCACTAATAAAAAGCTTTTATTATAGAGCTGGCTTTCAACATGATTAACAAATAGAGAGGGTACGGACAGACGGACAAAAAGTATAAAAGATAGGCATATGATGTTAAAAATGTTTATATGTGATATATATATTTATATAAAATATTATATATTATATATATATATATATATATATATATATATATATATATATATATATATATATATATATATATATAATATATAATTTAAAAAAATTGACGGTTATAACGAAAGTCAAGAGGTTAGGGTTAGTTTTGAATTATTTCGTACTAGAGAGATGTATGTTGAGATGGGGTTACGCATGGCAGACGGAAATCACTAAGATGTTTGCATCAAAATATGAGTAACATAAGCATTTACCGATACAAATACACAAAATACAGCAAATATAATTTGAATATTAATTTTTATTAAATTATGTAAATTACATCCAATTGACAATAACAAAATTCTTATGAGATTACAATTAAAAACTCAATTTATCAATAAATTAATGAAAAATACCCATATTAAATCAAAAGTAAATCACCTTAAAAGGAATGTAGTTTAAAATATAATTTTCATGTGCATTCATACAGGATGTCTCCCCACAATGTACAGTTTTTGCAGAATATATAAAAAAAACACGAAGGCAAATCAAATTAGCCCAACTTCTATTTTCTGGCATGTGAGGTTCATTTTTAGAACAGTTCATTTTTTAAAAAACTCTATGGGATTTGAACGTTTCCGGCTGTATTTCTAGCGTCCGTGAGAAGCTTTAACACAGACAATTACGCCTCGTAATGATAGTCGAATCCGTTTCCGATTATTCTAAAATATTCTGTCTTAAGCAAAATCTCTGGCATTGTGTGGCTAAATCACGTTTTGTAAAAAGCAAAAATAAAGTACTGCAATTTTTTTAAAAATTATTCTTAGAAAGTTAGTTGATTTAGCTAAATGGACACCATTTTTTTCCTACCAAATTTGGGCTCAAACTACAAAATTAAAAACACACAAAAATTCCTATACTTTTGCCCTTTTTTTAGGCAAAGTGATTTATTTCCAAGCACTTTATACATAAAAATTCTCACTTATCTGAAAATGTTTCGATCCTATATATCTCTGGTAATTAAGATCTCACTGTATTCCCCTTGGTGTGCCTTTTAAAAGGAAAGCAAATAGCAATTGAGGACCAGGGTGTGTAGAAAATAAGCAATAGTTTTTTGGCCAAAGTGGAAGTCTGACCAAATGTCAGGAATTTCTACTGTAATGTACCTCATTGCCCCTTTGCTGAAATGGACACAGCAGGCCTTGGGCACCATGGACCATCACACCACTGCCTTTGGTATGTTTTTTAATGAGGGCCAAAACGTGTACCTTGTGTGTGAGACACCCTATACACAAGACATATACAAGTAAAACAAATACATTCAACTTTAAAGATACTATAACAATTCTGTTGTAAACTAGCTACATATTTTCTATGTAACTTATCAAAAAAATCAGACAAGTATATTTTGAAATGTTAAATAAAATGTAAGCACCATATTTTAAAATTAATGCATGTTAAAAAAAATAATAAGCTGGGACACCAGGCAAACAAGACTAGGAATGTCTTCAGTGGTTAAACTTGACTAGTAAAACACTTCTGCTACATTAAAAAAATTAATAACAAAAAGTGAAACACTGGTTGTTATTAATTATTTATTATGACATTGTTAATGACTAATAAATAATTAGTGATAATGACATTAAGATCTTTGTATCTAAAAAAGATAATTCATAACTGAAATTAAATATCAGATAAAACAAATTGATTAGCAGTGCCACAAAAAAATGGTTTTAAGTTATTTAAATTTAAACAATTTAAATATAATGCAGCAGCAATAAGGGAAATATTACTAGCAAGATTTTTTAAATAACACATTGAGTTACACATTAAGAGTTTATCAGTAAAGAAAGAATTGCTTAATTAAAAGCTATTTCATAGCAACTTGGATACGTTAAAATACACATTTATCAACTACAATGCATAACTCAGTCCATAAAGGTAGGAAAGAGAATAGAGAGGTCCTTGTATCTGCGCAGTAGCGCACAAATGAAGCAGGCTAGAGCGGTGCATCTTGGGATACCTCGGTGTCAGTATGTTATGCGCAGTAGGTCGAAAAACCAGACAGCCCTGCTTCAAATCATCTCAATTGGTGGACCTCTCTACACCTTCATACCTCTATGACTCAGTCAAGCCTTTATTCAAAAATATAACTTGTATACAGTTTTATAAACATATAAAAATAATAATACACAAAATAAAAGTAATACATAGGCGAATGTATGATAGAATAATATAAATAAGCTCTTGCTCATAAGGGCAAGATAAAAGTTTTATTCCGCATGCTCACTTAGTTTTAATATATTATCACTAAATGAAGGTATAAATTCCCAAGAAATTTTCTAAGCTAAATAATCAGTAACATGAATTACAGTAACCCCCTGGTTCTATTAGGACACAAACAAAATTCATTATGCTGATTAAGGGTTATATTGGGCAATAGCATAAATACTATACTCTGTTGATCGTTTGTACTTCATAAAAATGTGTAATCATAATAATAATTCAATATTTATAACATAATATAATGGTAAAAAGATCAAACAAAAATGAATAGAAAGGTGTCAATTAGGTTTAGGTTGAATTACCGTCGCACTAGAGCTACACGAAGGCTATTGGAGGTATTTTAGAACAGTCACAGTCAAGTGACAAGCCGACAAAAGGTGTCAATTAGAAGAGATTAGAGGATTCAAATAGAAGAGAAACTTTAATATACGTAATTTATAAAAAAAAACACAACATTTTATTGACACACTTGTTTTCTTTTTAAAAAAAAACCCAACTAATTCTATTGCCTTGATTGTTCTCTTGGCCAGATATGAAAGAAATATCAGTCACCAAATCTCCATTAAAAAAATTAAGAAAACTTAATTAAAAATGGGAAATAAGAACAAATGGTAAATACTGCGATTGTATGAATGAACTCTACAGCGAGGGGTTACTGCATAAAAATCCATATAGAATAACTTAGTATCACAAAAGCATAACAAAAAAAATCACAAGTACATTGTCATCTGCAGCAATAAATACAGACTTTCAAAACTTCAACAATTCTAGCCAAATATACATTATAATTATCCCTTGCATCCCTCACAATGATGCAGATGAAACGATTTAGTTAACTAATTTCGAATTTCAATTTAATGGTTTTTGATCACTATAAACCACAGCTGCTTTCATTATAAAATATTTAACCAGCATTTTCTAAACTCATGTAAACAATGAAATACTTTAGTCTAATCGAATCACGCTAGCAACACACATTTTTTTTAAATTTACAATACCTATGTCCTATGACAGTGAACAAGTAGCTGCTTTATTTTCTTTATAGGATGTAAATCATGTGCTTAAAATATGCTGTCTATCCAATTATTCGGAAAATTCATTGCTAATGCTTAAATAGAATCGCCAAATGCAAAAAGAGGCCAATACCTGATAGAGCAGAACAAGCTTACTCGCAGGTTACCACATGAAAGTTTTGTTTTTAATAGGTAGGCCAAAAGTGGCGCCAAACACCAATCCCTCACTAAGTTTTAAAGGGGGAATAAGAGTTGGTCTACAAACCAAAGTGTCTGTGTTAATCCAATGAAAAAATTACAGTCCCTTGACAAATTATTAGACGCACTGTGACCCCTAGGGATACATGACCCAATGCCCTTTCTCAGCATTGGAAAAGTTTTATAAGTTGAAAGTGGCATCACTTCTTTCCTTTCAGTCAGCCGACCACATGGTGAAAAAATCCAACTGAATCATTGCGTATATGTTTAGCTATACGAAGAATAGAAACACCCGAAATCTTGCAGTGCGTCTAATAATTTGTCCAGGGGACTGTAAATGTCTAAGCCACATTATTCCGGCTGTATTAAATATTTTTACAAATCTTTTTTAGATGAGAAATGAAGCTGGTTTAGAGGGCTCTATAATTTGAAAATTCCCTTTTTGAAATTGTTCGAATATTTTTTAAATTTTCAATAAATAATTTTATAGCAAAATTTTCAAGCCAATTTCAAAGAGTGTGATTATAGGATTGGAGAGCCCTGTGAGCCAGCCACATTTATCATAGAAATAAGTTCATCAAAATCTTCAATACAGAAAGAGTAACGTGGCTTAAAACAATTTTTTTCCATTGGATTATAAACAGACACTTTGGTTTGGAGACCCGTTCACATTTCCCTTTCAAATTGTTACATTTCCTAGATTTGGCTAAATTTCCGATAATGGCGATTTCGCATCAGCCTACCTATCTTGATTGTAAAGTTCAGATTAATCATGAACGTCTCAAAATGTCTTACTCCTTCAAAATTTAGGCAAAAAATGTGCAGGAAAAAAATCCTGTTAACATAACCCTTTTTACATTTAGCAATTTAATTACAAAAATGACACTGGAAGATCTATCGATTTCAATTTCATTTCACATATATAACTAAGTCTTTTTGTTAATAAATAAGTTATAATTTTCTATTTCGATCAAATGTTCATTTTGTTAGCAGAGATGCATTTAGTGGTATAATTACTATTCAGCCATTAACAAGCACTTCAATATTTTTTAATGAGAAAACATGTTGTTTTTCACATGCTTTTATAACAATCAATCTCATAACTTCAAAACATTTAGTTGCACAACTAATTTAATAACTTTTTTTGCAAAATTTAACTATGTATATTCAAAACAAAAATGAGACAATAACATACAAGCTAAGCAAACTTCAAATTTGTACAAAAAAGCAATAACAATAAATATAACACACAGAACCCAAATAAATAAATATAATTCTATTTCTGCACCTTTAGAGAAAATGGGCCGAATGTCAATTTTACAACAGCCTTCATCTTACCAAGATGCAGATTTCTTTTTTATGCTATACTCAAAAATAGTATGATTCATTTCGTCAGTTCGAAGGCAAAACACTGAATGTGCCTTATTCAAGGAATGTGCCACGGTTTAACCGGTTATTTCATTTCCAGTTTTAACTGGTTCTGGTTAAACCATTAGTAAAACGTAGGTAGCTCTTTAAAAACATGATTTGAAAAACGAGCCACAATTTTCAACTACAATAAATGGCTTTCCAGATTTAACCTTTCAGCTAATCAACCAGTTTAACCAACGATAAAACCCTGTTAAAAAGTTTCCGGTTTTCCATCTATGAATGTCTACAATTCACAGTTTTGCCTTTGGACCGACGATTTGATGTAGACCAGAGAATTCAACTCCAAGAAAACGTCTAAACTTTATCACATTGACTCAGACCTACACAATACTCAATTAGATCTAAAATTCAACTGACTACAAATTGAAAGGCATTATAAGCGTTTACACATCTAAAGTATGAATGACAATAAAGTAACGATCTAAAAACACAAAATTAGCTCACTGTATAATTTATCTGCAAACAATAACATGTCTTTGGTAAGCTATTGGTTTGTGTCACATTCAGTTAATTAACTAGTTGAAATTACTCCGGCAAAAATGACTAGACTAATGGAATATATTTCAGTTCTTACTGCACAAAAAGATTCTATGTATTTACATAAGGATTTGTTATTTACACTTTACTAGGCATCGCCGTTAAATAAGGGTAAAGCATTTTTTTGCAGATTTGAGCAGAAAAAATAAAATTTAGCAACATTCCAAACAATCTTAAATAACCCACAGAAAATGAGGTAAATAAAAAATGTGTAAAAATGCATTGCAACCTTAATATTAGTAATTTTAAGTAGCTTAAACACAATTACAATTGTTTAAATATTTTTTTCAACAACAAAGTTAAAAACAACTTTTAAAGAGAATCTTAAAACATAACAGTGGCAGGGTTAATGCGATTAGTTTTTTATAAACTTATTCCAATTTGTAAAAATACTTTTTACTTAAAAATTTATATAGTCTTGCTGTCTTGTCTTGCTATCTTATTCATTGATTACAGCAGCAAGACAGAAATATACTGAAAAAAGTTTTAGAATTAGTTTTAGCGGAATGTTGTTTAAAAAAGGCTGTTTATACTTTTTAAAAAAAACTTATGATTTTTTTTAAAACCCAGATATAATTATTGTGTCTTTACAACCTGAAATATGCAAAATCCCAACTATTTCTTTCCTCAAGTTGTACCATTTTTTAAACTTCCAATGAATTGTAAATTTATTTTAAAGTAAAAATATCAGAAATCTACGTTGCTAAGGAACTTCTGAATAAAAGTTAATAAAACTAGTACGAAACACAATGCAATTTATTAGTATGCAAAACTATTCAGAAAATGGACCGATTAATTTGCAATGAAGCTTAATCACAAATACACAGTAAACACATAACACCAGAACAGGGCTCCCACTTAAAATCCTTTGTAAAAACCTTGTTTAAAATTGTTAATTATAATAATTAAACATGATTTTAACCAATTTTGTAAATGTATTGATTTATATTAATTTATAATAGTTTTATAATTAAAATAATGATACCTAATATTCAAATAAATAATTTAAGGACTCTTGAAGGTTTTTTCTTCATTACCCAGGGTTCCCACTCAATAATTTCTCCAAAATTTAGGAAGTTTTTAGGAGAGTTTAAAATTCAGGACTACTAAAGAAAATTTTAGAGCCATATATGAGTAGCATTTGAAGTACAAAATTAGAATATCCCGATTTATGATTAGGATTAAAACTTTCGAGTGTTGGCTGCATCATGAACTTCGGTTTGGGGGGTAACTAAGATTGTGTTTTATCCTCTTTTATACTAATGCACAAAAAAACGAAATTTGAACTTGAATTTTTTGGTCTTTCAGTTTAAGGTTATTCTATGCCTTTTAGAGGCAATTTAGGGGCTTTTATAAGCGTGGGAACCTGGCATGACTAAAAATAGGGGCCTTTTAAAGGCAGAAGGAACCCTGTCTAACGCAAAGCATGAAAATATATGTACATTGACAATTACTCAGTTAGAGCTTATTGAAATATATTACTATATAAAAAAATAAACTTCTTTGATTAAAGTCTTGTAAAACCCTACGATTTCAAAAACCTGACAAGAATTCAGGTTCCTTGATGGGAATTCAGCATTCGACTAAAAATTCTTGGAGATTGGCAATCTAAATCAGGTACCATATTTACCCAACTCAAATTCAATGACTTCTTATAGTTGCTACACGATGCTAGCAGTTGCTGCTTTGGGGCCCTATATGGCAGCCTAATCTAAGAAGCCAGACAAAACAAAAAAAAAAACACAAGATAAAATGAAATAATGAGAACTAAAAAAACAAAAAAATACAAATTGAAATAAATAAGATGATTAAAACAGCTAAAAATACAGTATAAAATTAATCAAAAGATGATTAAAGCTTAAAATATATAAAATTAAAAGCTAATATAATGAATATCATAAAAAAATAATTAGAAATATAAATGTTAATAGCCTGTATAGCTCAAATTTTGCATTAAAAGACCACTAGTTTTATATACTTTTTGAATTAGTAAAGTGCAAATATTAGCACAGCAAAAGACAAAAAAAAAAGATAACTAAAGTTTTATTTAAAATAATTGACTTTCTATAATATAAAATATATATAACTATTTTAACAAATTTAAATAATCCAAACATTTTATGGGTAAATATGGTAGCTGGAAATTAACTTACAAATGAAAAGGAGACATGCACTACTGTTGTTCAGTTGTCAAAGGTCTGAAATAAAACCTACAGTTTTAATGAAATAAAATAGATTCTAATGAACTAAAATGCACTAATGACATAATTAACTGACTATATTCAAAAGAAATCAAATAAAAATAAAATCCTAATCCACTAAAGAAGAATTTAATCACAGTATTTTAAATAAAAGGGCATGGGAAAAGTGTAATGATCAGATATTTTGTTACTTGAGGGTTTATATATAATGGCAAAATTTAATAGGTGGCACCACGGCACCACAATCAATGGCATATGAAAATGCTAGTAATAATTTAACGGAAAGATGCATCCAGGAAAGGAGACACCCACTATTACAGTCCATGCTACTATGGCCCGATCGCAAAACTCGCCATTGGCCTATGCACCTAGTTTATGGCATATGTTTAGTATTTCTTATGATCTGTATAAGTGGCTAATTTAATCGAATCTTTAAAAGGTGCAAACACGCACACATCATCATATTCGAAAATTGCTGACAACATAATTAACGGATAATTTATTTGCTCACGGACGCTTTTTCTAGCAACACTTATTAATGGTAACTATCCCTTGTTTTCATGACTAAAGATAATAATTAAAAATCTGGTGCTCATTGTAATTACGTCACTAAAAAAGAAAACTAGTACAAAATTAATCTTCATTATCAATGGTATAGTCGATTGCTGTTGTTTGTTTCCTGGACAGTGTGTGTGGACAATTGTACAAGGTGGTTTTTGCAACGGATATGCTTCATTTACTCTAGCCCGTGAAGTTATTCCTCACCTTGAGTTCCCCGGACATGACCCTTGTTGCGTTGCTGAAAGAGAAAATGGACACATTTACAAATTAAACAAAATATTTTTTAAAGGGATTTTTCCCTTTCATAGAAAAGCATACTATTTTTGTAGTTAATTCTAAAAAGGAGAGAGTTTGGAATTCCAATGCATTTGAAGAGTACAGGGGAAAAAGAGCTTGATTTCGTATTCTTTTGTGCTTGGCGGACAATTGGCGACAGAAAAACGGTTTTTCTTTCGGTTCTTCTTTCGCGGTACAAACGTGTGACTCGTGTCCACTGATCTCTGGCGTGAATCAGGGTTGCCATGAGAGAAAAACAAAGTGAGTAACCAGTTTCCTTACACCAGTTTAGGCGATGACTCGCTACTGTTGCCAAAGAATCCTGATGCAGACAGATTCCTATGAAATCAAGCTCTTTTTCCCCTCTACTCTTCATTTATTAAGTTCATATAAAAATATTTAAAGTAGTAAAAGATAAGCCATTGCGGCCATTAAAGAGGGCCCAGAAAGGTGGTCCAAGCACACACAACTTCACATCTCGAAATGTAATTAAGAAGTGTGTCACAGCTACAGATTATTACTGCTCGTTCTTCGGCCGACTAATTAGGGTTCAGCATCGATCATGGGAAAGGATTAAAAGGTCACTAAGCATTTGCTGACTAAACATTTTCTGTGGGAACGGTTACGTAGGCGACTGGATGACGCTGTTGTTGGGATGTTAAAGATATTAATAAGTGATATTAAGGATATGTGAAACAGGGAATTTAAGTAATTAAGTTTGATTGGGGTTAAAAATATAAGACGTTGAGGGGGTTGTTATATGTCATTTTAATAATTTTGCTCGATGAAAAAAAAGTCCTGCTGGGTATACTGCCCTGGGGCAGGTAAGCTGCAGTATCAAGACTAACGACTTAGACCAGCGTTGTTAGAACTCAATAATTTTAACCTACAACAAAGTACACTAAATGACTGATTATTTCAGGGCTGATTTTCAATAGTCTATTGTTGTGGTTACTGCAGTTTACCCGCCCATGACAGCATACAAGATTAGTGCATTAAAAATCCATAGTAGTCCAAAGTCAAAGTTTGACAATGACAGTACAGGCTTAGGCCTCTTGGCTATGCTAAACTCTGGTTTGTGTTAAAAAAAATGTTTCTTGCTAAATAAAAAAAAAGTTCTGATAAGGTTGTGTTGGGTGCCGGTTCGGGTATCAGCCTGTCACTTTTCACCATTCAAAATCAAGAGGCACATACTGGTCATACATGGTCAACAATCCTTGTGTAGCTCTAAAACAATTTTAATTAAATCAAAACCAAAGGAATATTGTTTGGTAGGACAAAAGTTCATAATTTTTAGCAGCACTCAAGTGACAAGGCCAACGACTGAAGTCCTGAACAGGTACCCAACACAAAATTTGCATAAAAATATGCTGGACTGGCTTAAATAGTTTGTGGAAGTGGAGTGAAGAAATGAAATACATGAAAGACAAAGCTAAGGTGGATTCACTTTTCTTAGTAACTGGATATTTTATAAGCAAATAAATGAGAAAAAAAATACATTAGTGGTGTTTTATCTAATGGTTAAAGACTGTTATACAAAAGTTATATTTTTAAGCTATGTCACAAATTTAGCATAATTTTATACCTTAGAATTTATAATTCAAACAGCTTTTTATCTATAAATGTAGAACTGGAAAAAAAAAGTATGATTGTTGCTAAAATACTCACTTCATCCAACTCCCTTTTAGTTTTATCCTCCAGATCCCTAATGTCTTTCATTGTCAAACCGTGCCATCGATCGAGCCAGCAAAATACTTGGCGATGGAAGTTAAGGAAAATCCTTCTTTCTGTCTAAATAATAAATAACAAAAAATATCACAGGTCATATATATTTTCATTTAAAGAACTACACAATATTTTTCATTAAAACTACAAAATAAATTTTAAAAGAAATTGGTTAGTTGAACTAATTAATTTTAAGAAAAATTATCTTACCTTAACTAGTAATTTTATTATTTTATGCTTAAATACATCATCAAATACTATTTTACTACACTAAATACTATTTTGTAACACTTAAAAAGCAGGAAAAATAATTTCATAACTTTTCCTAATTACCTTTTGAATAAAAGATTCCACACGATTTTGTAATCCAAACCACTTGAATTCTACAGTCACTAGTTTATAGGCACACATAATAGGATTACTCGTTTTCTAAATAAAAAAATATTTCAGCTTATTTTATGAAAATATGAATGTTTAAAGTTACATACTTTATTAAACTAAATTATTTAGCAGAACAAAAAAGAAGTTTGCAAGTTAGAAGTATGAAAATCATAAAACTATCCATTTTAATTTTATGACGTAAAAATAAAGGCAGAAGAACTGTGGTGTGAATATAAGGAATCGTTGAATGCAATCTTACCTGCCAATTGCCTACTAATGGACCTCTTCCTGTTTTTTCAGACTTAAATTTAGTGGGGTCTTCTTTTTCTTTGTAATCCTTAAAAAAATACACGTATTATTTCATATATTTTCAATGGAACGAAAATTACTAAAAAACAATGGGCACAAAAGGCTTTAGTAAAAATAAAATTATCTTAACATAAAAATTTAATATTTAATACAATCTTGAAGCTTTACCTTAGATGTAGACTTTCTATATTGAAAGAGATAGCAAACGTAAGGGTAAATGCAAGCTTATAATACATCAGCTACTATTTAAATCCTTAAACCTTAACAAATTAATAACATTTAAACAAGTTAACCAATAACTATTAATGAGATTTTACTGCATTAGTAGAGCTAGACTTACCCTGCTTTCAACAGCATCATTTGCAATATCTAGAAAAACTACATCTCGTTGTTTCAGTTTTTCTGGGGGCAGCTCATGGGCCTGCATAAAAGCAAGTTTGATGAAATATTTGTTCAACAAAGTACAGGGTGTCCGTAAAAGAATGTCCGAGCTTCAAATTGTAATAGTATTGTGGTTGAAGGTGACGGATAAAGAATAACTCCAACAGTTTCAGATAAGTGCATGCGCTTGTACCGCTACGAATTGCACAGGCTGTTGCTTCCATTACTCCGGACTTGCTGCAGACAGTATGGGAAGAATTGCATTTTTGCTTGGATGTGTGCCGTATCACTAAAGGCGCACACATTGAGCACTTATAGGAAAAACTAGGTTAGTTTTCCTTCAATGTCATGTATGATTTGTTATATTTAGTATAAAATAAACTCCTGTAATATACCATTAAAACTCGGACATTCTTTTACGAACACCCTGTATTTTGATCCTAGTAAAGGAACTTTTGGGACATTATACAACTGGACTTATAAACTTGCTACTGTAACTTGCTGTAAAAACTCCTATATTTCAACACATTAATAATTTTATTTAAAAAAATACACAATATGCTTCGCTGGCAGTTAATGTGTCGTAAAAAGCAAACATGTGTGTTCTTTCGTTTTTATTTTTAAAACTCTGAGCGATAAGCATATTGGCTGAATTGTAAACTTAAAACTTTTTAATTTTTAACTAAAACTAAATTTAAAATATTTGTTTATAAATTATAATACTACAGCAGATGTTTATAAATAACTCTTCCATGATCGAAAATTCCTGATAATAGAGAAATTTAAATTTAAAAAATAATAATCCACTATGGTTTTGCAGTAGTAAACATTTGATATTAGTAGTATTTGATATTTGATATAGAAAGTACTCAAAATTATTTTTAATATTTATTCTTTTTTTAAAAAAAAAAAATTCCAAACAGTGTTCTGGGAAAGAGCATAATTTTCGTTTTATAGCATATAGCACTTGGAATCTCACAATTTTAAAAGTTTCCCGGAGTTTCATGAAAATTTAGGATTATTCCCAGAAATAAGCTATTAATTCGTAGAGTTACTAAAGTTTTATCCTGAAATCTACCGAGTTACCCCATTTCAAAATTAGTTTTGGAATTTCATTTTTACAACTGAGAATGACCTTGTAAGATTTTTTTTAGGCTATGTCCTCACTACGACATCAAACGCCACAAAGGCAACAAACTCAACAAAATTTGGCGACCGCCAAGCAATGCAATAGCATGGTGGTTGACTCTGGCAAGTCGCCAAGTTTTGTTGCCTTTGTGGCGTAGTCAGGACATAGCTTTATGTTGACTTATCACAGATGGTCGGTTAACAGAGTTGCGAGTAAAAGAGAGGAGGATATTCGAGGTTCTACTGTATTCTTTATTATCCGGAATATTTGATTTTCCGACTTTCCTCCGGTCCTAATTACATCAGATAATCAAGGTTCTACTCTAATTTAAGAATGTTAAAGTTTTTTTTCCAAATGATTGTCATAGACTAGTGGTTATCAGCATAAATTTGGTGCAGATTTTAAGATTAGACTTTTAAAAAATATTTGTTTTAAAAAATTTTATACAGCAACAATATCTAAGTGGAAATAGACTTTGGAAAGAATAACTGTAATCCATGCAAATAATGAACCCATTTCTCTATTTTACAGAGAAGGGGACGTACATAAATTACGTCACACACAATTTTGACTTTTTTACCCCTCCCTCCCCCCATGTCACGTTTGATCGAACCCCTCCTCCTAAAATTACGTCACGTTGTTCCACCCCCCCCCCCCCCCTTAAAGAAAAAGATAATTTCAATTCTTTGTTTCTGACATTTGAAAAAAACAATGCATATTTTTATATTTTTAAGAAAATTAATTTGAAAAGAAAAAAAATTTAACATTTATCTTGGTTAAATAATTTATTCATAGGAATATACCAACATTGTATATACATTTCCGTTGTCCAAGGTCTAACTAGCCATTCGCTTAATGTCTTCTAAAAAAAAGGGGGTCTGAGAGTAATCGGAACTGTCTAGTCTAGTTCTGGGTCGTTTGGAGTTCGTCCAGGTAGCTGCCAGTCCTCTAATTGGTCAAGATAGTGGTCGCAATTTCGAAGTACCGTTACGAAAAGGTCTATAAAATATAGGAGGATAATAATGACGACGTTGTTGCATATAATGATCTACGCATCCTCTTTCTGAAACTGTTTCTTATAAAAAAAAAGATTTTAAATTTTTTTTCCCAAAAAACTTTATTTTATGTAAAAGCAGATTTTCCTTGCAAAATTAGAAATGTTCGAATCGTTACGTCACGCAAGCGATTACCCCTCCCCCCCCTCCATGTCACGTTGGCGCATACCCCTCCCTCCCCCCTCTGAGCGTGACGTAATTTATGTACGTTCCCGAAGCAAACATAAAATTATACATTATTAAAAACTTACGTTAGCTTGATCACCGGCATCTGAACAATGCATTGTTTCAATGCTAATAAAAAAATTATTTTTCATATAATCAGGATTCTGGAATAAAAAGCCTTGTATTACTTATTTTGACAAGAAAATTGAACCATTTACAAAAGCGTAAATATAATTTTAATAAAATCAAGAGCTACAGCAAAATTTTAATTTTATGTTTTCATTTGGTTAACTTAAAAAAATTATTTTCTCCAAAATTATAAATGCATGCATCTAATGTAGGCATATAATATTTTCTATAAAAATAAATCTATATAAAGATGCAAAATATAATTAAATAATTAATAAGTATTAATTACTTAATTCTTTAAGAGGTTTTTTTATTACAATGTGATCCTCAATTAATATATGAAAAAAATCCATGATCATTTTGACTGTCAGAAAAAAATAACATTGAAAGACATATTTTAAATTAATAATTAAAACAACTTACCGTTATAACTGGAGGAAAATTACACATGAAAAAAAAAGAAATAATAATATTAAATAACACTTAAAATAAAACTGAACAATGTTGTTCAATATAATTTTTTTAAAGTTATAAAGCATTACACACAATATAACCACTAGTTCAAATATGATTTACTAGGCCGAATAGTTTAGCATGCGTAACCAATGTCAAACTATTGAATGTTATTTTTTTAAGTTACAAAATGCTATACTGTTGAGAAAATTAACTTGCACTCTTAATAATAAAATGATTCAAAACATTTATTAGATATTTATTGCATTAGAACTGTGGCTTTTTGTGTTATTTTAAACTCCACTGATAAAAATTCTAATTTTGATATGCTTAATAGTGTTTCAAGTATAAATCATATCTTTAGCATTGCTTGACAATGTATTTAAACTACATTTCTGCACAACTTTACCATAGATAAAAAAAATCTGTTTTTTTAATAAATAGCCATATAAATATGCACTACAATAACTAATGAATATCCTAAATGCAAGTGAAATTTTTCATTTAATAATGTACCAAAACATTAAACTGATTAGTGTTTTTTTTAAATAAAAATAGCAAGTTATCTTTGTTATCAGTTAACATTAGAATGGCTTATCAGCAAGTTTGACTGAAGTGACATACTAACACAATAATTTGGTTTCAATTTGAAACAAGTATTTCTGGAAGAACTGAAATAGCTTATTTTCCTGTTACTTTTAACATTCACGGGAAATTCTTATAGGACAGATAAAAAGTATAGAAGAAAAAGCTTGGATGCCAAATCTTTCAAACATTATTTTTTTAATTTTTCCTGAAAATTAGACATTTAGAAGTTCAGAATTTGGAAAACAGATAAATACCAGACAGACTGGAAATCTTAAACATGACAACCCCCACTTTCTGTTTTTTTATAATTATTTAATTTTTTTAAACCGAAGCTGGCTATAAATATTTTCCAAAAGCAATACCTGTTTTACAATATGGATAAGCATTCCAGGCTTCTTCATGAATTTCCAGCGATCCCTTTGGTGCCAAAAGTCGAATGAAAGCAGGGACTTTACTAAGAACAAAAATTTGAATATTAATATAATTTTTCAACAATAACTCTTGACAAGTTACACAAAAGTACAATTTATATGAATCTAAAGTTACTAATTTATTAAAAAAATTCTGTCCGAAAATGGGATCGGGATATACATACAGTCAAAAGTAAATAATACTTTTTTGATAGAAAAAATAAGTTTATAAAAAGGCAACAAAACCTCTTTCAATATATTTCTCCAACTGTGTCATTTAGACGTTGTTAATGACATTCAAAAATTAATTAAGATTTAGTAGTTAAGATTATTGAAACTTTTCTCTTAAGCATACAATGTTTGAAAAAAGTCATGTTTCTCCATATTAGACTATATTATTTTTCCATACTAATTTAAATCACAAAAATAAACATTCCTTCAGGCTTCAGTTTCATTTTAAATAAAGTTTCTTATGCGTGCCATTTGACAAAGTGGCAACACAGTGGAACTATTACACCAAAATGGAATTATCTTAGTATTTAAATAGCATTACATTTTCTAGTATTTTTAATTTTGATTACAATTCTAATTCAAATGTTTTAATGAAGGGAAAACACATCACTATAAGTACGCCAAAATAACTAACTGTTGCAAGTAAAACAAGATTAAGCAGAATAAACTACAATTTTGTTACATAACGTACCTGGCTAGGTGATATATCTTATAGGTATATTGGCCTTTGTTAAATTTACCACCTAATAGAGGGACACCTTCAAAGGGTTCATTTTTGAGCACCTCAATTCCTTCCCCGCCACCTGTTTCATTCTTACTCGCTTCTGCTACCGAATATAGCTGCCCAACTTGGTACTAAAAGTAAAGAAGACTAGATAATATAATTAGGAAATTTGGTGGTACAGCCATGATATAATGGCCGGTCTGTTCATTTACAACTTTTGGCAAGATAAAAATTTAATGTGGGGTTGCTATATTTATCGAGTTTTATGAAATATGAAGCAGAATGTTTTCCAAATTTGGGAATTTTTGTTGGTTGGCAATATAACGCAAATGGAAACCGGCAATTATATCATAGTTGTTCCAATTAGGTTATATTTATTAAAATCTTTTTTGGTTTAGCAAGTACATATTATAGAATGATAGGGTGTAATAGTATAACTCGCATTCCCCAAAGCATAACTAATATATAGGATCCCGCCTGTTCATTGGGGACTGCATATCATAGTTAAGCTTTGGAGAATGAGTTTTGCAATTACATCTTTCATGTGTGAAATAAGATAAGCGACCAGACTTTTTTAGCAACTGCTTTTACAACAATCAAATTTTCTTATGGGAAAACAAAATACATGCTAATGTCCTTTAACTTGAACTGCATATATCTGTTTCTAGTTACTTACTAAACTTAAATGTTATATAATTTTAGCTGATATAGTCAATAAATCGAAAACTAATTTTTAGTAAAGAGATACTAAAAAAGGATACAGCCATTTCTTTTTCATATGTTCATTACAGGTTTCATTAAAAAAATTATAATAATATTGTATAAAAAAAACCTACAGAATTTTCAGTTCAACTAAAGGTGAAAATGCTTTCAGTTCATTTTAAACAAAATAACTATTCATGCAATTTCACATTAATGAGGTTCAACGGTACAGAGAAAATAACATGCAATTGAAAAAACAGAAATCTTTGAAAAATGAAAAATTATAACCATAAGGGGAAAGATAATGATTTACAATTGTAGCTGTATTTACTTTATAACAAATTCACCACCAACAAAAAAATTAAAATTAATTTTTTTTTAATTTGCCAGCTTGGAGGCTATATTCTGTTTTTTAAAACAAAATGCATACACTATTTTTACAATTTAGCGAATATTAGCAAAAAAAATTATTCTATTGACAGGCATAAATGATTATATAAGTAAGCATACAATATTTTCAAAATACTATATTCATAATATCACACTACTACTTTAATATAAACTAGTACTTAATACCACTTAAATAGGTCATTCCATGGTAACTCTGGTTACATTTTGCTCATATGTTGTCAAGTTAACTTAAATTTTCAAAAAAAAGATGCATTTTTTTACCTCCACCTTATTTTAACTTAATTTTAAAATATCAAAATGTGTTACAAGTATCATCGTTGTTCAACAAAAAAATATTTTCCATTGGAAACTCAGGTTATAAAAAAGTTAACACTGCACATACTTGGTTCGTTACTAACTTAAAACTTGCTTCAAATTGAAAATTTCAATTAAAAATAAGTATCATATATCTATAGGTTCCAAGGTAAACAAAATTTTACATTTTTAAAAAATCTTTTTTTATGAATTTATTTATTACTTGGTTACAGGTGACTTAAAGATTACAAAGTTATCGTAACTTACATATGCATAAATTTAAAGATGCTTGAATATTTATTTCAGTATTCACTTTAGAAATTTGATTCTCTGAAACAAATTACTTGCAAGCAAAATTTAGCTTTAATAGACAATTAAAAATTAACCACCAAATATTATGTTTAATTAATTGTTTATCCACTTTTCATGGAATGACCCAAATAACGAATTTCTATTTAAAACAATTTTCTTACCTCTTCCACTGTGATGGGAAGAATAACCCGGCTAAAAAAAAAAGAAAATTACGTAAAAAAATAATAACGTAATGATGCAACATTTAACCATACTTTTTACAACAAATAAAAACTCTTTATTTCTCCTCTAAATGTTTTTTTAAACTAGACTAAAAATAGATATAAATACTTTATTAACTGTCGTAATATGAACTACAGTTAAAATAAGGTTTCATAACACATTTTTTTTTAAAGTTATATTTTGAGAATTACATAAAAGACCAAATCTTAACTTTAAACTCTAAAATACCAAAATGTAGATCAAGGTTTAATTAGCTTATCAAAAATTAGGTCAAGATATTCATACATAATTACAAAACATCTGCCATAAATTTATAGTTGATAAATAGTATTTCTAACCAGTAAAAAAAAACAAATTAATAATTGTACTTCTATTTACACCTAAATATAATTTCAGATGTCATATACTTCAGTGAAAAAAATTACTGGCATGGCAATTATCTTGTCAAAAGATAAACATGAGGTAAAATTAATAAAATTTAAACATATTTTACCAAAATTATAGTTTAATACACACTTATAATGTTAAGATTTCGGATTACATTTAATAAATATATGCCTGTTTTATAAGATTTTTAGATTGTCACTATAATATAGTTTTCCGCGAAAATATACATTAGAAATTAATTTTCTAAAAATATATATCTTTAATTTGAGAAAATAAATGACAAATAGGAAAATAATAAACAATCAAGAATAAATTTAAATAAAACAAGGACAGAATTATTGACATATAAAAACTGTTGATATTTTAAATATGCTATGTATATATATTAGTAGTTTTATCGACACATATTTTTTAATGATCAAATCGAAAAGTAATTCGCAAAATAGATTACCTACAAATCTTAATTCTGAAAAAATTATTTGAATGAAAGAAAATAAATAACTTACAATTCCTTAATTATCATTTTTCACTTTCTCAATTGACACCAACTTTCCCTTCACATGGGGCGGAGAAGTGACGTCAATGTTACTTCACTGCAGTGCCAGTTTTAAAAGAAGAAATATCCGAAATATCAGACAGGTTACAAATCTAACCTTCAGGAAATGATAACATGCGGGTGCTTTATTGTTGCATCTGGTTTCGCTCTATTTAATCTACCAACCTTTGAGTGATAAGAAATTTTAAGATATAGATTAAAACTATAGATATTTACTGATATGGTAGTTGAGTTTAAAGAAAAACGAAATGTTGTCTGCAGAAATGGATAACGAAACCGAAACTAATTTCAGTAATTTTTAAAGCATAATAATTTTGTTTTTCTTCGACCAATAAATCGTGTGGCATTTTTTCAATGGAATCCCAGTTTTAATTTGAATTTTGAAACTATTTTAAGTTACTTTCAACTCTTATATTGTTTTTAGTTTTGATTTGTTTGACCAATTTCAGTGAGATCTATTTAGAACGAATCGGAGTTCACCTCGAGAGAAAATCTGAAGATTTTTAATTTTTAAAATACTTACTGTGCTCTTAATTGTTCTAATAATTTGGTAAATAACGCTTTGCAAAGAAAGGAAAGTTTATTTTCATCTACGACGGTCATTTTGAGAGTGAAACCGAAACAACCAATGAAATCGCAGGACACGAAAAGATGAAAACAAGAACGTTACATCATCTGAAACTGGAAACGACTCTCGTAGTTTTAAAACCAAGGTCAAGTGACATATGTATAAGAGGGGGGAAATATTGGATCCTAATGGCACTCGTTTTTCTTAGTCAATGAACTATGCACAAATCAAAATGAGAAATGGGCCAAATTTTAACAAAAATTCCAATACTCATACTACGTCACTGTTCTTAAAGGCAAGACATGATGCCTCAGTACCCTACAACTCAAGTTCGAAGAAAAGCTGACATTACTATATGTTTATAATTTTTTAATTTTCATATATATAGTTAGTTTTCTTATCAGTCTTCCATTGTCATATTTTATTTAAATTCTTAGATATACTACTTCATTTTCTAATTTTTGAATGAAATTAAAAGTCATCATAAAAAAATAAATTCTGTTGACATGACATATATTTTTTTATAAATCATGTGGTTAAACTCTTGGCAATATTAAAACAAAAACTAATTTTCATGCTATCTAGCGAATTCAATACATGGAGAAACGGATAGCATTTTAAGAATTTAGCACTGGTGTCTAGCACAATAAGATTTTAGCACTTTTTACGTCTTTATGAATCTATGTTTACATTAAATTTAGAACAATGAATGTATCATTAAAAAACTACTAATAATAAACAAAATTGCAAAAAACACATACTCATTCTAAGTTAAAAATACTTTTATTTACAAGCATAAATTTTATAATTTAATCTACATCAAGTGTTCTTTTCCAGGCCCTTTATGTTTCACCTGCAACTTGACATTTCCGGTAACACCTTTATTCTTATCTTGAAGTGAATCCATAAGAGCTTCAGTATATTCAACAGTTATGTGAACCGCAGAACCTTTGTTGAAAAGTTGTTTTTCGTGTGCTGCTGCAAGCGGGTTTATAACCCTCCTTTCAACCTAAAATAGATTTATTAAACAATAATGCAATCTTGAGAAATAAAAAACCCTGTTGTATTGTATTTTAAAAAAATGTTTTTTGAACATTAAGAGCATGCTAATTATTATTTAGTAAAACTGAAATAAGACAATTTTAGGGACATTTGAAATGCAAATTATAACTTTTAAAAACTCCAACTAAATTAACAGAAACTAGTTAAATTTATTTGTGTTTTTTAAAATAAAACCAAAGTATTTAAAGTAAACGTATGAATTAAAAAAAAAAATCTCAGGTGAGGTTAGTAGAGGGGGGAAGGGGGTCTAGTTAAATCTTATACTGAGAATGGGATTTTAAAAATTGTCAAAATCGTTTCACGTAATTTATGAACAACCCCCTTTAAATTTTCCTTCAAGTATTCTAAACATATAATAACTAAACGATTATTGCTATGCATATAGTAATTTTAAAATATGTAATTTTTGTAAATTGAAAAAAAAAATGACACACAAGTTCATATTTTGTGTTACAGGTATACTAAATAAAGAATTTTTTTATTAAACAAAAAGTCTTAAATTGAGATCAGGCTTAAACCAATTTCACTTTAATTTTAAGATTTTAAAGGATAAAGAACAAACATATAAGATATTGTTAAGTATATATTTTTATTTATAAAAAAGTACAATTATTATAATGAAGTACCTCATGCTTTATTGAACGAGCACCATAATGAATATCATATCCTTCACAAATAGTTTCCAAGAGCATTTTATCCCAAGTCAATTCAATGTTATGTCTTTCTTTGGCCTGCAAGTCATACACTATAGTTACAATTAAGCAAACAAAATTAAAATTAAAAAGTATTGACTTTAAAGAAATTTAAAAACACCACGCTTTACAATTTCAGACCAGTGTTTAAGTTCCTTTTCAACTAGCTTCAAAAGCTCAGATTTTGTGAAAGGTAAAAAATAGATTATTTCATTAATTCTTCCTAAGAATTCATCTCTTCGAAAGTGCATCTATAAAAAAAGGACAAAAAATATTTATTTCTTAGAAGTCTACACAAATACTATTTTTAAGAGACCATGCAAATAAAAAAAAATATTATATATATATATATATATATATATATATATATATATATATATATATATATATATATATATATATATATATATATATTATATATATATATATATATATATATATATATATATATATATATATATATATATATATATATATATATATATATGTGTGTGTGATATATCGTGCAAATCTTTATAAAGTTATAATATTACCCACAAATCTCTATAATATTCTAATAATATTCAGTTCTTTCTTGATAACTCTCAGTTAATGTCTTACCGATCCATCGAACAGTTCCCCCGTTTTAAAAGACGTCAATACATTCTTTCCCACAGAAATTGCAGACGCAGCAGACTTTGTTTTGACTTCTGATCCACTCTTCTATCAACCATTAAAAATAGTCACTTTTTAATTGGACTTCAAGATGTAAGGTTGTGTGTCCTTTTGGCGGGCCGAGCTTCTGCTCCGGACTCCGTCCCGTTAAATACTTTAAAAGATTTCTTTATAATAAAAGATCTTGGACGTCCAAACTATCTTCATTTCTGTAGTTAACTAAATAATAAGTATGCTCTACTGGAAAGTAGATGTTATTCTACTTCATTATCCTGTCGACTTTTTGTGATGAATTTTACATCACAAGGAGTGGAGAACACTGCTGGACATCATAGTTCTTTATTTTAGGTATTTTCTTTAGCAACGGCCAAGACGGCCACTACAAACACATCTTCACATGGCGAGGTCAGGTTAAAAAGTGCGCATTTAAACTTACAGATTTGCTTTAGTGGAGACGATCACGTGGTTGGTCAGCCTCAGGGACGGGCAGTCACTCGGCCTGAATGCAGGCCGTGTCTGTAGGCATGTCGCTGAAGAGGTTCGAGCGTCACACATTGGAGTCGAAACTTGGAGTCGTTACTACGCCGTTAGTTCGTAACTTGGGTGACTGTCCGCGAGAAATGTTCAAAACTTTAAATCTGGTTTCCTTGCAATACAGGAAGTATCCTGTCGACTAATGAAGTAGAATAACATCTACTTCCCAGTAGAGCATACTTATTATTTAGTTAACTACAGAAATGAAGATAGTTTGGACGTCCAAGATCTTTTATTATAAAGAAATCTTTTAAAGTATTTAACGGGACGGAGTCCGGAGCAGAAGCTCGGCCCGCCAAAAGGACACACAACCTTACATCTTGAAGTCCAATTAAAAAGTGACTATTTTTAATGGTTGATAGAAGAGTGTATCAGAAGTCAAAACAAAGTCTGCTGCGTCTGCAATTTCTGTGGGAAAGAATGTATTGACGCCTTTTAAAACGGGGAACTGTTCGATGGATCGGTAAGACATTAACTGAGAGTTATCAAGAAAGAACTGAATATTATTAGAATATTATAGAGATTTGTGTGGTTAATATTATAACTTTATAAAGATTTGCACGATATATCACACACACATATATATATATATATATATATATATATATATATATATATATATATATATATATATATATATATATATATATATATATATATATATATATATATATATATATATATATATATATATATATATATATATATATATATATATATATATATATATATGATTCAACAACCAAACCAAGAAATTTACATTTTAACAGCCTCTAGGTTTCCCAAATATAAATAAAATCACTCAATCACTTTACACAAAATATTAGACTGCATAGTAGTATACAGTTGAGGAATATTGTATATTGTGTAGGGAATTTGGTAGATTTTAAGTTCACCAGCACCCTCTACATGGAGATTTTTTCGTTGGGTTTTTAACAATGCAATAAATTTATAGGACCAGTAGAGTCGAAAGCCACTTCTTTTCAATTAACTTCCTTAGAGGTAGAGGGGAACATTATTTTTAACCTGCTTAATCAAATGATAGTGATATTTTTGATGATACATTAAAATCAACTTATGACTTGTACAGAATATCTATGCAATAAAAACTATAATAAAACTAACAAACATGTTTTTACATACCTTAAGAATTGGTTGTACAACATTTTCTTTAAATGACTTTGAGATTGTAACTTTTTCAATCATTTCAACATCCCCTAATAAAAAGTAATATTGTTTAGGATTGAATTACTTTTTAAAAAATAAATAACTTTTAAAACATATGCATCAATAAAAACGCATTTGAACAAAATTACCTAGGTTATTGTTGTATCTTTGACTTGCTATATCAGCTGCTTCTGCCCTCAGTTGTAAAGCATGCCTTGCAATTTCTTCACTTGCCAAATTAGTAGTCATAATGAAGATAGCATTTTTGCACTCAATAGTTTTACCCTTTCCATCAGTTAGTCGACCCTGAAAATAATTATGACTCATATTTACTACTTATTATAAGAAAAAGATTGAGCAGGCAACTCATTTCTGCTTTCTACACTTGCACAATATACAATTTTTTTTATTGCAATGTTGTAGATATGATTTAATGATATAAAATAATCCTTTGGTAAGAAAAATTTAATATAACATTTACACAAGTATTTTTGTCATCCTGAATAGCAATTAAATTACTTTTACTTTAACAGGCTTTATAAAAATACAACTCACAGAAAAAGTTATAAACAAAGTTGTATTATATATTCACACAGTGATAAGAATACTTTAACACATTTTATTTAACAACATTAGAAATAACTAAATGAGCATTTTGAATTGCTAAAAAAAATTGGATGCATGTCGAAACGCAGTCAAAAAGAAACAGTCTGTGGTATTCAACAGCATCACTGTGACATAATTCTGGTTAAATGAATCAACTGTGATATGTTTTATTTTGTTTTGTTAAAATCAATTTTGAAAAAGAGCCACATGAGGGTTATTGGCTACGAGCCCTCGAACTGTGGTCAAGTGACGAGGTCAACACCTGAGACGACCCCCAAGACAACATTGTATGCAGCATCAAGACTTTGGACTCTGACAAATTTAACAAGTCCCAATTATATGCAGTGTTATTGAATCATAATACTGTAAAAGTAAAGGGAGTGTAACACTACACAACTTTCGATTACCCACTCAATAAATCCATATATTTAAAGGTAATTATATACCCTATAAGGTAATTACGATAACTTTAAAACTTAAATTTTTTTATGGCAGCTACCCTTTGCACCTGCGAGGTTTTCTTGAAAACCTTATTATGACAGTTACTGGGAACCCGTGTTCCAAATTTAAGTCTGTAGTTCCTTTAAGTTCAATCCGTAGAGTGTTTTCACACAGAGACCCATGTTCAAAAAAACCTTTTCGGCAATTAGCACAAATGTGTGGCAAACACAAAATATCCATTTCGGATTTTGACTCTATCACAATACTTGAATCATTTGTATTTCATATTAGGTAACTGAAAGTAAAAATAGCATCATAAAATATTCATCACCTCATCAAACAGTTGTAAAAGTACTGTCAACACATCAGGGTGTGCCTTATCCACTTCGTCAAAGAGTACCACTGCATCAGGAGAGTCTTTCAGTTGTTTCGTCAACTGCCCACCATCGTCGTGTCCAATATACCCAGGAGGGGAACCAATTAACTTGGCAACCTTGAGATTAAACAGGGTGAAAATATTATCTTGAAAGTAAAATTCAAGCTTTATCAAGGACATTTTACATAAGAAATGTACGTAAAATGTCCCTTGTATGTGAGAGGGCATCCATAAATTGCATAATGTGGTTTTATTTTCTTTAATCTTATGTTCTCCCCTTTAATCTTATGTGAGAATAACATTTAAATTACATTATTTATTGTAACTTTAAGAATTTAAGAAAAACACACACAATTAGCGTTATACTTTTTCCCATGAGGTTCAAATGGGATTTCCCCTTTTACTTTCAACTTGGTTATATGGTTGGGATAGCCACAATAAAAACTAAACAGTTAGATTTTGTCACATTAAGTCAAAAAACATATTTTACTTGAATTTAATTCTATTTTCATTCAATTTTGAAGTGTTTCTTTGAAAGGGAAGATTACTTGATATTTGATGAGGCACCCCCTGGCCGAAACATAAAATTGAGAGAGATTTGGTTTAACCCACCACATAAAATAATTAAGGTTTAAAGAATATTATCAATGGCAGAATAAATTCTGAGTTGTATAATTGAAACCAAGCTTAAAATCTTAACTATTTAAATGTTTTAATTGTATTTGAAAAAACGTTATTGTACAAACTAATCACATAAAATGTTACCTCATGCTTTTCTTGATATTCAGACATGTCTAATCGAATGAATGCCTGAAAATGAAATTTGTTCGATTAGTTAAGAAATTTACTTTATTTAAAAATATAGGGCAAATTAAGGAACATCCCGAAATCTCCAATTTCAATTATTTAACTTTTAACTAGATGTTGTATATTCAATTTTTATAATAATGAAAGAATAAAAAAATATTAAACATTGTTGGTCCACCAAGAAATTGTTTTAAGTTCAATCCTGTATAAAGCAATAAACCAGGGATTGGAAAGTTATTTTTAAAAAGTAACTCTGTTACAGTTACTTAATAAAAAAAAATTAACTCTGTTACAGTTACTTAATATAAAAAGTAACGCTTTACAGTTACTTAATACGAAAAGTAACGATTCACAGTTACTTTTTGAAATTTCAAGTTATAAGAAAATTTTTAATTTAACCATCTTACCGTTTTTCAAAGAAAACCACGATTAACGAAACCTAAGCACAAACAAAATGCTGAAATTATATATAATAAATATTTAATTTCAATCCTGGTTCAATCCAAGAAATAGGTGTGAACATGCCCTCTACCCCCCCTCCCTCGCTTCTTCAAGGGGAGATACTTTGATGTTGGTCATTGTTGCAGAACCCATTCAGGTTCAGGCAACACAAAGGGGTTTGCACTTGTCGAAACTTGCGGAACGACGACCTGCTTGACAGTCAGCATGATTTATTTCAAAACCCTTATTTTCGATAGAAGCCTGTTATTACGGGTCTTATAATGTGATACTTGGAAAGGTATAAACAGAGACAAGGAGAAACATTCGTACTTTAACAATTTTGGCCGAAAGCAGCCGTCACGCCTTAAGCAGCCAAAGTGGACAATGCTATTTTGGTTTTTCCCTCCCAAGAAAAGCTCATATTTCGGGAATGCAAAATGTTCCCTTCTCTCTCTAGGAGTGGAATTTAAAAATAAGCACCAGACAGCCTTCGGAAAGTAACGGAAAAGTAACGAAATTTTTCGTTACTTCGTTACCGCTAAAAGCAACCAAGTTACAGTTACTTTCTGAAAAATGTAACGTTACTTAAAAAAAGTAACTGTTACAAGTAATGCGTTACTCCAATCCCTGCAATAAACTAACTTCTATAAGTGATACATAATTCCTCACTTACAAATAATTTAACTTGTAATATTCTTCTAAAATAAGCCATAATATATAAAATGAATTACTAACATTCTTTTTGTTTTTATGCAAGTACTTTGCCACTTGTTTTGCAAGCTCTGTTTTACCTGCAAAAAATAAATAAAACAGAAACATTAATTTAATGATTAATAATGAATTAATGATGAATCGAATTAATGACAAATATAAAATGCTATTTAAATCGATGGTAATAAAATAACAAACCTATGCCTGATGATCCCATAAAAAGGAATACTAGAGGATGATCTTCATCATACCAGCCATTTTCTTTTCTTCGAATTGCTGAAATTATTATTATTTTTTTTTAATTTTGAGATATTCAAACGTATAAATCCATCAGGTTATCCAGGCACACATATAATTTTTTAAAATTTTTACATTTTATAATTTTACTAAATTTTAAAATAGAGAGGAGTCATATATAATCACCTCTGCTACAGAAATACTATTTTAATTTTTTTAAGAAATGAAATTTTCAACTGAAAATTAAAATCTTAATATCATGCAGTGAAAAAAAGTTCACACTAAGCCAATTTGCTTATTTTTCAGAGGGTTGATTACAACACATATAGTTGTATTGACCATGAGAAGAAGAAGTAAAATTTAAAAAAATAAAATAAAATAATTATTAACTGCATTATTAGAAAATGCAGGGTGCTCTTCAATTATAATTTATTTCAAGGTTTAATCAACACTTCACACTGTCTGGCTATGACATTGTTATAACTTTTTAATTTAAATATAAATACTAAAATCATGTTGGTTGCTAAAAATTTAATTTTTTATATATTTAATTATCGTACATGATCTTGATAATTTATAAAAACCTTTCACAAATATAGCTAGTATACATATTGCTGTTACGTGGATTTTTACTTACTGTAAAACTTTGAAAAAAAATATCTTGATGATAAATTATGCTTTAAAATGCTATATTTCAATTTTATCATGTTTTTATATTTTAAAACTTAATTAACTATTGACTTTTTTATATTTTCATATAACATTTACCTGATGCTACATTAGTAATAGCTCCTTCTTGCCCAACAATGAACTTTTTCAAGCGTTGTTCCAGGGGAAATCTCCTTCTTTCTTCAGCTTCGATTTCACGCTTATTTTCTTCATACTGTTTTAAGAACATGTTATTGGTATATTGCTTTAAAAAATTACAACAATTTTCATACATTATTTTTTATAATAATGACTTACAAAAAGTAATTTTCAAACATGTATCTTAAAGAAAAAACTTGCATGGTTACAGACATGAAACAGTGGGATTTTTTTTGCAAGGGATTATAAAATGTACCTTTTCTGTATACTCCAAAATCAATTTTTCCATCTTTGAATTTTCAGGTGCATAATTCAGTGGTGTATGATTGATATCATTCCGTTTCTTAGGGTTGGCACCTGAAATATTCATATATTGTTAAGATGTCAAGAGAGTTTCAATAAAAATAAAGTTAAATTTGCATTTTGTTAAGAACTTAGCATTTTGAAATTATTTAGCACTTGATTTAATTAATTTCAAACATTATTGGACACAAATGTACTATACAAATGTACGATGTCTATACAAATCATCCAAATTGAAGCAAACAAAATATAATAAGACTTTTTCAGAGAAAAAAATTCTGTTCTATAATTTTAGCATGTCTTTAATAGACAATAAATATATGTTAAGTGGAGGTTAGACAGACAATCCAAAATTTAAAGAGAGCAATTCAGTCTTACAGAATCAGATGGCAGTGCAGTTACAAAATGCACATTCGCTGAAGTAATAAAAAGATGTAGGGTCCGACTCTCATTGGCGATTTTGTCCAATTGAATTTAGTATCATCAAAAATGGCTAATTAGCAGCTAATAGATCGGACCCTATATATAAAATATAGTTTGAAGTTTTGAAACTACGCAATTTAATTATCCTATTACTTACCATGCTTAAGAAGCATTTCTGCAACTTGAATATCATTACTGAGCACTGCATAATGTAAAGCAGTACAGTTGCGAAAAGTGGCCCTTAAGTTCAACCTATCACTAAACTCTTCCTCTCTAGCAGACCAAACTATGAAAAAAATTAACTTTATCAACAGGGTATGAGAAATGTAGTAATATTTTACTGAGGGTCAATTGGAGTAATTAAAATTTGTAAATTGTGACCAGTGCGACATTATTTTTTTTATCTCATATTTATGTGAAGTTTACTGATAAAATATTTACACCTAAAACATAAAATGTTTGTTTACATAAAATTTGCTTTTTTTTTAGTGAAATGGTGAAACACATTTTTATCTTATAAAGAAAGGTATAAACAGTGTTCACCTATTATATTTCATAGAAGATTATTGTGCAGGGCAATATACTGTTGACTACCTTCACTACAGTAAACACAGTTATGGCAAGCCTGCATTTTAAAAACCCTTGTCATATTTATAACAGTAAACACATAAACATGTTAGCTCCAAAAAAAAGAGATGAAGGCACAAGTATAAATGATAATAGTTAACATGTATAGATTGCTATTGACCATTCATGGTCAAGACTCATATTGACACATTTATTAGTTCATCAATAAAAGATTTAAATAGGTAGTTTAGGATTTAGGATTTAGTAGGTAGGTTTAGTTGAAGTAAGATATCAGTCCCACTAGAACTGATCATAGCCTTTCATTTACTTGGAGTTTACTTGTATTATAGCAGCTAAATATTAAGGTATAAAAAATATACTTTGATTAATGATCATAAATAAAAATAAAAATATATGCATTAAAATTAGAATAACCATTTAAATATTCCAAAAACCAATTGATACCTTCTAAACTATGAACATGCTTATCTTTCGCTACTTGATACACATTCGAAAAATTATCTCCTAAATCAGGGTCTGCTCCTGAATTCAGTAATTCTTCAACGGCCCTGTTCAAAGAAAATGATTTTTAATGAAACAAAATTGCACTATTATTTTAATTATAACAGATACATCATCAAGCTTCATAAAAATGACTTAAAATGGAAACTAGATATGTCTAACAAAGGCGTAAATTTAATATAGTATTTAAAATATGTTGTTTAAATTCTTGCCAAAATTGCAGGTTGGAAATAATATGACCAACTTTTTTAACTCTTGTACTTTAAGAATAGATAAAAATAGGAAGAGTTATAAATTATTGCTACTTCTAAGTTGAGAAGACTAAGTGACCAAGAAAGTGCTACGTCTGATTTTTGCAATAAGTTAGAGAAGATAAAAAAAATCCTTCTAAAAAAAAAGCGCACAACGAAAATTTCCTTTGGTTAAAATTACTTGTTGGTACACATAATAATCGGTTAAAAAAAAAAAATTAAGGTTACTGTTTTAGTCACCAATAAGATTAAATGTAGTTAAGAAGTATGTGTTAAAATTATGCAGTTTATATAGGTTAAATAACTATTGTATATTAAAAAGCAAAGTTTAACCAACTAAAATATTTGTCATGAAAATTAAAATTTTTAACTAAATTTGGTTTCACCATGAAAAATAGAAAAATATTAATTCATTATTTAAAAGTAAATTAAATGGTATGCATTTTCATTGTGGTACTAATTCAGAAAAAGAAAATAATAAACATTATATGATAAAAGAAAAGGTTTTTTTTTATCATTCAAGTTTATAATGAACAAAAATACTGAAAAATAAATATACTTTATGTTTCCATTCATAGCTGCCACATGCAAAGCAGTCCACCCATAATGATGTCTTTGGTTTACATCAGCTCCACTTTTAAGTAACCTAGAAAATTACCAATTGTTATAGTATTAGAGTCAATTCTGTGTGGTGGGGCAAATAATTGAAAAATAATGAATGACAAAAAAGTAATGATAAATGCGTTTTATTCGAAAAATAGTGAAAATTTTGAAATAAAATTTGTTCATTGTCGCTTTTTCCCCGTCTCACTATATTTTCAATTATTTATATCTGCCTAAACCCCACTATCATTACTTTCTTCATCTACAACTTTTAAGACATACTATATTTTCTTTATCGAACAACAAAAGACATGCTTATAATCTTACAAAATGCATTGGCTCATATTTATAAGAAATCAATGCAGAGACTGGCACCTTCTCTAGACTAACTTAATTTTTTCTTCAACTTCGAAGATAAAAACTAACTTAATAAAAGATGGTATATGAAGCGTGAATTCTTTGGGTTGTTAGACAACAAATTTTGTTTAAAATAATTTGATACCTGTGTGTGTTTTCATTTGATATTTTTATGCATTGGGTACTATATCATAAATATTTTAATAAAAAGCTATATTGTAAAGCCAGAATAAAAAGGATGGCACAGCCATCTGCGTTATGTACAATACTTTTGGCTTTGTCAAATTGCTACATTTGCATACAGTAACCATATGAAGCATATTCTGTATTTGTTAAACGCTGCGTAAATAATCCTAGTTGTTTCTTATTTTACATAATGAACGTGCTCTGCAAATATTTCAATATATTTGGATAGTTTGCATTAACTTAGTTATTGAAATAATACCTTTTCACTTCTTCATCATTTCCCAATTTCGATGCTTTTAAAAGTTCGTCACCTGAAGAAAAAAAAATCTATTATTCATGAATGTACTGATATCGGTTACTAGGACTAACAATTAATCTAAAAATGATTCAACAATACAGAGCAAACAATACGCTATGAAACAAATCTAAATGCAGTCCTGCGACAAATTAAATATTAAAACTCACCTAATGATTTCGCAGAGCAGTAAACACACACGATAGATAAATATGTAGCTTGTTTTATAAGTGAAAATTTGGTAGTATGTATATATTTACAGCAAGATTGGATCCGTTTAGATTGTAAACAAAAATAGTTTCTTACAAAATATTTGAAATATGAGTTAGGGCTTATTTGCTTTCGAAAACAATATTCCTGGAATGAAAAACGAGGTATATATTTTGAGTACATATACAAAAGCCGAATTTGGTTCATTTTATATAGATATAATAAGTTTTTTTTTTTTTTTTTTAAAGTCAGCTTTTCTCACTGATCACTAGCCGGTTAGTTGAAAGAGAAACTAATTTCGCATTTCGTTATTATTGCATCATTCCATAATAACTAAATATTGTTGCCAGATTTCATTCTTTAAAAACTAAAAATAAACAGGTTCAGAAAAATCTAATGAGAATGTTTCAGATGATGTAAGATTCTTGTATTCAATTTTCCAGGCCCAGTGATTTCATTGGTTGATTCGGTTTCACTCTCAAAATGACCGTCTTAGATGAAAAGAAACTATATTTTTCTTTGCAAGCTTTCTTTAACAAATGATTTGAACAACCAAAAGCATAGCAAGAAGTTGGCTTTTTAAGAATTTAATAAGAAAAATATTCTTAGAACTCATTTTTGTCCTAATCCTCAAGTTTTTAAATTATTAATATGAGTAACTTTTACCTTCTTCCTAAATAAAAAAGATGTAGGGTAACGAGAACAGTGAGTGGCACCCTCACAGTGATTGGCCCCTTCATTCATTATTGAAAATAATAAGTTAATAATAAAGTTAATAATAATAAGTTAATAGAAAATAATAAGTAAATAATAAGAAAATAATAATAAATTCCCGCCATTAACGTTTGTCTTGTTGGCAACAACATTTTGGGCTTTAACATCTTATTATTTTCAATAATGAATGAGGGGGCCAATCACTGTGAGGGTGCCAATCACTGTACTCGTTACCCTATCCGTATACAGACTTATTCATTACATGCGTCAGCCATTTACGAGCTTTTCGTTTGTTTTTTCTAAATTTAAATAGAAATAGATTAAAATATCCCCCCTTCAGTAACTATATAAATTATCTTTCCATTTGTATTTTTGCTTTTTAAGTCATTCAATACGTTTTGAGGCAGAAGAAAACGTAGTATTATATCCATTAAGTGCTTTAAGAAATATTTGCAATATTTTGGGTTTTATTAAAAAAAACTATATTATTAGCAATTTAAAAATTAGTAGTGAAAGGATAAAAAATAATTTTGTTTGCTTGATTTAAAAAAAACAACAAATTGTCCTTCATAAAAGCGTCCACTACATGGATATCAGTTTTTATTGCAATAAAATAAAACGGCTCTACCAGCCCTCAGACTAAGTTTAACGGAAGATAAATAAGCCATTTTTCTTATGATTTAATTGTAGATAACTGTTTGATTATTTCAGTGTTGCTGTACAATTTTTGGTCTGTGCATGATATCTTCATTTGGCTACATCACTTATCCACTCCGTAGATTGAAATATTTCAGAAACTACACTTTTAAAAAAAAAACTTTTTATTACTATTATTGCAATCTTTCTCATATAAAATCACAAAATAGCGACATATTTTATTCTTTTTTGCACTTTAAGTACAATGCAGAGATAGTCACAGTCACCTCTTCAAAACTGCCAAAAAAAGTCTGTCTCATCAACGTAATTCCCTCCACACCATTATAAACATTCCACCTAATTGATGCTAGCACGATGCTAGAGTTTTTGAGGGGAAAAACCGGTGTTTTCAAAAGCTTATTTTTCAATATTCGGTTAAACCGAACGCGTTTAAATAGCACTAAAGAGACCGGTTAAATTGTAACCGGTTCAAAGAAACCGGGTTTTCTCCAGAAATTTTAAACTTCAATATAAAGAAGGAACTTTCGTAATGGTGTGGAGTGAATTTACGTTAAAATGGACGACTTTTTTTTGTCATTTTTGAAGAGGTGACTATCTCTGCATTATACTAAAGGGCAAAAAAAGAATAACATGCCGCTATTTTGTGATTTTATATGGGAAAGACTGCACTTTTCATCAAGAAAATCGGTCAATGCATGTCTATAAATCCACGAATTCGTGACAAAACTTTAAGGCGATTGACTGGTAGGTATTCGGTTCGTATTTATAGATGTAAATTGTACATTTGAAGCAAATATGATTTGAATAAATATTTAAAGTGGCTATATTGTCTTTTTGGTGTAAAATTGAACCAATATTGTTATTAAATCTGTTTAGTTCACTGGATATCGTGTTTTTTAAATTTATCATATGAAAAAAATACAATTCATCAATCAAATTGCGAAATTAGGCCATTATATACTTTAAATTAGTATAATCTCGTATTTGTGTCTAAACTTTCGCATCATACAAATTTTTATTTTATGAAAAAAATTATTGCTATATAGCAAATCAAACAATTATGTTTCAATTATAGCATTTCAAAATATATTTTTAATATGTTTAGGGTTTTTTGTAATTCTACTTACTAATCATAATTCTAAATTTTACAGCTAAATGAAGTCATTGTCTAAACTTTTGCATCGCAGTGTATGTGCATAGTAAAAAATAATTATCCTCGTACCACAGCTACTCGAGGGCTGTTGGCTCCAAGTGTCATAATTTAGAACCACATCAAGTGATGAGCAAGAGCTGAGTAGGCAAGAGCTGAGTAGAATACCATTTTTTAAAAAGAGCGGTATCATATGCGGCCTCAGAACTTTGTAGCATGTTTAATGTGCACTCTCTACACACAGGGTACTCATCGACATTTTTTACTGCATTTACAAGTCGACAGTTATTTGTTCATCTGAAGAAGATTTGGCTGTATCCCATTTAGTCATTGTTTAGTAAAAGGAGTAACTTGCGGTTAAAATATTTAACATCAAAACAAAATCACCAATGACTTGCAGGATTATAAAAGTCATAGAAATGTATAAAAATTAGTTTTGTAACCAATGTGGTAGTATAAAAATCTAGATTAACATAGTACCAAAAGTATCTTTAATACAAGGCAACATTTATCAGCATACAGTATAATTTTTTTTTACATATTTTATATTTTTCTTGAGTGATACAGAGTTAATATAAATATATGAGCTTTTTTTACCGGGGTATAAAAAATAAGAATTTTTCTATTTTCTTAGAAAAGTTAAAATGCGACAGTATGCATGCATTTGAATACATAAACATATTTTAAATTATGACAGGTATTAAATGTACTAATACATTTTGGAAACAAAGTCAATTAAATTTTGTTTATGAAATAATAATAAATATTGAACTCCATCACAAATTTCCACCGGTAAAAAATTTCTTAAATTAAAAAAAAAAAAATTTGTATAGATATTTTTTTTGTTTACAGAAAACATGAAATATAAATATCAACTAAACTAAAAGTTTGAATAAATAGTTTTCCGACCCAAATGACGCAATATATACACAAAGTCATCTAACTATTATATACACTTTCATAACAATGATTTTGATAACCATACTAGGCAGATCTTCGGATTGTGATTTTCGCCTTTTGTAACTGGGAAATATAAATTCTGATTTTGATACTGTCCGATGTACGCTTGATCCAGACCTGAAAAGAAGATAATAAATAAATAAGAATAATGGTGATAATGAACATTAATTTTTTTTAAAGTGGCGTAGGTTTCCAGTCTTCATTTTTGAACTTACGTAATTTCATTAGTTGTTTCGGTTTGAATCTCATCTCAATGCCCGTTAAAAACCGTGGATGTTTAGTATTTTGGATATTTTATATTTGGTAGTATTTTTTTAGTATTTCAAAAAAAACTATTCAACAGATTACAGTACAATAAATTACACAAGGTAAGAAGAACAATAAAGGAACAAAAATGAAGAAACAAACAATAAGAGAACAAAGATGAAGAAACAAACAATAAGAGAACAAAGATGAAGAAACGAACATAAAAGAAAAGAAAATCCTAAGAAATCGATAGGAAAACATACATTGTCCAAAATTACTTAGCAATTATGATATTTTTTACGTTGAATTGAAATAATTCGATTGAATTTTCATCAAAACAAATGCAATTCCAGAAAGACAAAACATGGAAACTATACTGCTGGAACTGTTGCCACCTATGACGTGAAAGATGGCCATTGAATTTTATTTAGTGAAATATATTTGCAAAACAAATAAAACATAGAAGTTTTGTATTTATTCATGTTTTTTCTTGCTTGATATTACTAAAGTTATTATTAAGTCGGTGATCATAAAACACACAAGACAAATATAGCTGATTTCCAACAATAGTTATTTATACAACTAGTGTGAAAAGTAAGGCTTTTTTAAAAGAGTTGAATAAATTATTTTACGAGCAAGGTACGAGCAAGTGAAATAAATTCACGAGTTTAAAAAAGGCTATTTTCAACGTGTTGTCATACACAATTTTTTATAATAACGTGCAAAAAAGTATTTATTAAATTGGCATTTACTGATTGGCTTATTAATTATTTTATTATCACGTTCAAATGATTTGAAGGTGATTATTTATATTAATGATTATTTTCAAATCATGTGCAAAAAGTATTTCTTAGATTGGCATTGGAAATAAGACGCCAAATAAAGAATCACGTTCAAATAAAGAATTTCCCACCTATTGCAAATCCGCCAAATACAATATCATGCCCAAATAATGAATTTTACACCATTCAGATGCTCTTATTTACTTTGTCGCACTAGTGCGTAAAGTAATTTTTAAACACGATTTTGTTAAAAGCATCACTATTGCCACGATTATTGATTTGAAAAAGTTAGTTTTTTTGCACGATATTATAAAAAATATTTTTTCGAGAAATATACACTGTTTTTAGTTTAAAAACAGCAGTGATACCTTCAAATGCATTTTTTTAGTTAAAACACGAAAGACACAATTATTCTATTTAAAAATGACATTTAAGTAATTAATAGACAGTTTAAAAACTAACCTCAGATGAGCTGATTGTACAAATCAACCCACTATTTTTCGAACCAACCTCCTTCCCTTCATAATAAACTTGTTGACCCCTGTGATACCTGTAAGGATATGCAATTAATGTAAGTAAATGAAGATATAAACTGTAGCTAAAATGGTAACCTATCTTTTTTTCTTTTAATACTGTAAGCAGAGTGGTGAATTTTGCATTAGCAGTTTAATTCTAGGTTTCTTTGCCAATGTGAGAAAGAAGGGGCGTTGCAGATTTTACTAAGCCTCAGTGTCACATGAGATGACTACAAAACTTGAGGTGCTAATCTACTATAAAAAAAAGTTGTACCTTGTTTCGAAAGTTTTTCTATGTTGTGATATGCTGTTCCTAGTTTTATAGGTATTTTTACCATTTCAACTAGTTGTTTTATTCATGATCTAAGTTAGAAAGTTAGTCAACGTCAATTAAAGGATTAAAGTTGACTAGCCTGGTATACACCAGTATGGTATACCACACATGGTATGAATATAGTTGGTTGCTAACGAATACAGTAGAATAAGTTAAATCTATACAGATTTAACTTATTCTACTGTATTCGTTAGCAACCAACTATATTCATACCAACGACTACTTCAACCCAAAAAACAGTGCAATAGTAGTTTTTATTACACTGGTTTTTATAAATATATCCACTAAAGCAATCAATTTGCAATTCCATTTCTATCAAACTATTAGTCATAGAGATTTTAGTTTTTTAATGCGTCGAATAGCCACATTAGTTTTTTTTTATCATAGAAATTATATGAAATTGCAAAAAATTTGCTGTCTTTGAATAATTATATAAAGAACTAATAATATATACAATTTTTTTAAAAATATTACCATTTTTTATCATAATACAGTTTTCCGTCTTCAACTTTTACTTCAATTGAAGTTCTACGGTGATCTCTGGATCCCTCGTAACCTAGCAAAAAAAATTTATGAATGAAGATTAAAAAAACGTCTGAAGTTAAATGCAATAATGCAGGGCCGGATTTAGATTTTATGCGCCCCTAGGCCCGTGGTTTTTTGTTGCCCCCTCTTCACACCATCGTAAAGGAGGGAGAAATTTGACCTCAGAAAGGTCTTTGGGAAGATAATTTGTATTTTATTCTAATTCACCGTGAAGTAAAATTAATTAAATAAAATAAATAAATAACAAATTAAATAAAATAAATAACACGCTGTAGATACACACTGACAGCCAAGCGAAAGATTCGCCCGTCCAGCGTCACCTATACAAGGAAGGCGAATGGGACTTTTATTCGTTGGGACCATGTAGATGTAGACGTGTATTGTAGTCTATAACATTTTATGGAAATTTTCTGACAAAAAAAAACGCAGAATAATTTTGCGCCCCTCGTCCCGGGCCTATTGGTAAATCCAGCCCTGCAATAATGTATAATATATCCTTTTAATAGGTTAAAATAGATATTTAAAACAAAAAACATATCAGACATTAAAGAGCTAGAAAAGTGTGAGAAAAGAAAATGTTTACATACTGCCATGTCTTTTACTGGATGTACAGATAGAACTCTTATGCTGCAAACAAAGAAAATGACAGTTATTTACAGCCCAGATTTATTCATAGTGCATACACTGAAATACTAGCAAACAAATGGTACATTTAAGTCTTGTTTCACGCACAATAATTCCAGTTTGCCATACTTAGGTTAGGTTAGGTTTTGAATTATCGTCGCACTAGAGCTACACGAGGGCTATTGGCGACGGGCATCGTATTTTAGAACCACAGTCAAGTGACAAGCCGACACCTGAATAGGCACCCAACGCAACCGTTAAGGGCGACATCGTACGCAGCGTTAGGACTTAGAAGGATATTTAACGTGCACTCCCTTACACAGAGTATTATTCGTCGTTGGCTGCACGGGCCGTTTATAGATCGGCAGTTATTTTGGCGATGCCCAGACCCGAACCTGGGACCTATCGCATGCTAGGCGAGTGCCTAACCAACTGGGCTTGCCAAACTTAGGAGTCTTATGGTTACTAAGGGTTCCCACCTAAAATGTTTAGTAAAATTGACGAGGTTTTTAAGGGCCTCTATTAGTTATATAAAATTGACGTTTCTGTTTAAAAAAAACCAGGCAAAATTAAGCATAACATAAAATCTGAAAGTGACAAGCCGAAAAACCAGGCAAAATTAAGCATAACATAAAACCTGAAAGTGACAAGCCGAAAAACCGGGCAAAATTAAGCATAACATAAAATCTGAAAGTTTGAAGGTAGAGAATGTCCTGATTAATGGCTTGGTTTGAAATCAAACGTGTTGGATTTTTCATAAACTTCGATTTGAGGTGTGAAAGAAGTCACATTTTTGGACCATCAAACATTACAATAAATAAACTTGATATTCATAGCTTATTTTGAAAAAAGGGGTCGATTTGCAGTTTTTAAAGGAAATTTAGGTACTTTTAGAAGCCCTTTAACGATTTTCAAATTTAGGAATTTAAGAGCTTTTTGAGCCGAATGGGAATTACATACACTACAGTGGCTGTGTTAAGTCAATGTGAACTTGTATATTATGAAGAAAATATCATTCCTAATTCTTCCACAATATATGTTCACCTTGCAAATTAGCTAGCAGAACAATAGCAAAAACCTTAACTAGACTGAGAACTGGACATCTGGGGGGAATGAAAATCCAGCCAGACGGCCCCAGAAAGTACCCCACCTGCAAAATCTGCCTCGACATAGAACTAAGTCCAACGCACATTTTCTCATGTCCAGCCATCCTTGCAAAAATGCAACAGATTAGTGACTCTCCGCTAGATGACCTTTATTCCCAAAACTGCCTTCAGATTGCTGAGGCTGTGTGGAACACACACGGTCACATCTAATACCTCAACCTATCCATAGACAAGACAACAACAACAGCCTTGTAGCCAATTAGAGAACTTGTACACTAAACTTGTGGTACAGCTAATCATCCCTACCTAAAGTAGCAACGCACAGCTTTAAATTTTACAGGTGTTAAATAACAAGTACCAATTGGTTTACAGATATACAGGCACTGTGCGCCCTGTGATTCATAACCACAGCAAATACCTAAACTTGTATGTAGTCAGCCTTAGTTATCCAATAGAATTTATTTCAACTATTTTCTTTAATAAATTTTTCTTTTATCTCTCAAAGGAAATTCGGACCTGCATTAATTTGATTATTAAAAATTTTGGAGAATGAATCTGTTACATGAAATTCTGTACATTAGTCGAACAAGAGCAGAAGTCTTATACCATAACTTTCGACATTAGCCTATTTTCTTACTTAGTTACAGATATCCACACAGAATTCTTAGAGGGCAAATGAAATTTAAAAAGCAAAACCTAAAAACATTTTAAAAGTAAATTTTATACTATGGGAGTTAGGGGAGGTAAACCCCAAACGATAAGAAACAAGTAATTTTATATGAAATTATTTTAATATATTTGTGATTTGCTAATTTCTAAAATTACTAGCACGATTTCAAGTATTGAAAGTGATATTTCTTTTAGGAATTATAAATCATAAACAAAAAAAATTGTAAAACAATAACATTCCACTTACTTTACTAATTACTCTAAGATCATCCATGATGTCTCCATCATCCAAAAGGAAGTTGAGTTGAGATGAATATGTATTAAGAAAACTAAGCATAGAATTGTTTTAATGAACAATTGTTTTACAAACAACCTTTAGAACTGCTTCCTAACTATAAGTTAACATTACAAAAACAAAATTAGCTAAAAACATAATTTAATTCTACTTAATACTGACATGCCAAATTAGTTATTTTAATTTAATGCCTTATGCAAATTGAATAATAAAAAGTGTAAGAATTTTATTTATAATTAGAAGAATAAAAAAATATATAAAATTAAACTATTTGAAAGTAAATTAAATTTCTAAAACATTTTCATAATTAAAAAAAATTATTATAGAATGCAAGTGCTACCATTACTTATGTGTTTTTAATGTGTTTGATTCATTATGTGTGAGAATTAAAGCTAGTAAATAATCAATATATATAGAAAGGATATTTGGCAGAGTTTTTCTTCTTTTCTCATGTACAGGCAATGGATCGTTAGGTCTACGGCGCAGCTTTCTTGTAGTAACTGGCTTCACTTCCATGGAATCTGAATAGTATTTACCGTATATACTCGTGTATAAGCCGAGAAATTTTGGACAATTTCAGTGCCGTAAAAATCGGGGTCGACTTATACACGAGACATCAAATTTCCAAAAAAAAAATCCCATTCCCTTAAATAAAACTAAATTTCAATCAAACTTAAGGTTTAGATACTATCTATTAAAAATAAGGACCCAAAAGCGGTTAAATCTTGAAGATGAAATAAGATTGGTATCTATTAACGGTATCCACCATAATGATGTTTAATTGTTAGTTCTCGACGTGATGCGTATTTTGCACGTGTAGCTCTGGCACAGGGCAGTTCAGTCAACCAGTCTTTAAGGTGTAAAGAAAACAACATCCGTCCGTGACCTTGGCAGCATAGTCTTCACGCTTCACTGAACTTAGTTTCAACTAAGATTCTCCGTTCAGGGTCGGCAATGTCAAGGACACTCGGAGATGAAACCCGTTTTATTTTCATTGGGGTTGAAATTTAGCTTGCAAAATAAATAAAAATTACGATCCCGTTATGAACCGGTTTCTTCTTATTTTCTTCAGAAGGCTGGCCTTATTTCCTACCTCGACTTATACACGGGTTACCGATTTTGGAAGGATATTTGGTTTAAAAATGGGGGGTCGGGTTATACACGAGTATATACGGTAAGTCATACCTAATGTATTATGCTCAATGCCCATATGTAACTCATATGAGCATTGTTAATAAGTCTAGGATGTAGCAAACTATAAATGTTATAGGAAAATGTTATTAAGGCATTATGAAGAATAAAATACAAAATTATCTAGTTAGTACGACAGTTCAAAATAATAAAATTAATTCTTCATAAATTAAAAGGTGTGGTGCCATACTTACTTAAAAGATGAAATATTTTTTTTTTAAATTTAATTTATCAAAACTATAATAAGATTTCTTATCCTAAATTGATAATTAAAAAAAGCATGCAGCTTTAATTTAAGTGAGACTACTACAAATAAATTATTTTATATCATGCAATAACTTAAATCTGTTTGAACAGTCATGCATTATTAATGTACCTTCTAAAATAAGTCTTCTGGCAATTGCATGATCAGCTACTTGAAGGGTACTCTTATCTGTATAAAACATGAATAATACTTAAATGTCAATATGGAAACAAAGGGGGGGACGTCATTAGGGATACGTGTATTTAAGCCCAATTAGGGTAAAAAAAAAATTCTCAAATAAACTTTTATTTAAACATAAGTATAAGTATTAAATTTATGTAAGCAAAATCTAACTTTATCTATGCAGCGAAAGGCAAAAACATACAATTCAATGTTAATAAATATAAAAAAAACAGATGTTAAAATAATGTTAAATATAATATAAGGACAAAACAAAATGTATAAAAATAGGAATAGGTAAGTTAGAATAGAGAGCATATAAAACTTCTATGTATTTCCACTACCTCCGTCTTTTAATACAATTATTAATAAACAATCATAATTATTAAATGAAAATAAGCCATAAAGTAAATCTTGAGTATGTACTTAACTTTATATGGACTTTTGTATATATCAGAGAGAGGCTCATTTTTTAAAAAAAAAAACTTTAGTTTTTTTAAATAGATAACTACGATTCAATTTGCACAAGGTTATGAAAGTAATTTGTAGCAAAATAAATCTCTTCTCCCATGGAACATTCCGTGGCAAAATAAATCTCTTCTCCCATAGAACATTCCATGGCAAAATAAATCTCTTCTCCCATAGAACATTCCATGGCAAAATAAATCTCTTCTCCCATAGAAATTCATGGAAAAAATCTCTCTCCATAGACATCAGGCAAAAATCAAGATTTCATCTTCTCTCCATAGAACATTCCATGGCAAAATAAATCTCTTCTCCCATAGAACATTCCATGGCAAAAAATTTTCTCCAAACATTCTGCAAAATAATCTCTTCTCCATAGAACATTCCATCTTAGTTATACTTTGGGGAATATGGATTTTGCATATAAATATCCCAAGAAAACAACTACAGAACGCACCATTAAAAACTTAATATTGCTTCCATCTACGGCAAAAAAAGTTGGGATAACTTTTAAAATGGGGTAAAAAAAATTCCACGATTAAATTAGGCACATTGAAAACTCACTAAATTCTGAAGGTCAATAATGAATATAAGATCAGATTAAGAAACAATTGAATAAACCAGTTTAAAAGCAAAGGGGTAAAACAATTCACTAAAAATTAAATGCAGTTGAATTTTGTAATGAGATAATCTGCAGGTAGAGTTTTTGTTATAATTTTGAATCTATTTAAATTCTAACAAAAATTAAAAGTTTAATTACCACTTGTCAGTTCCATGCTACTTCTCTCAGCTTCAATCATGCGTTTTTTCTCTTCCAAGTCAGAAATAACGTTTTCATGGAGCTCAATTTTCTTCTCTTCAAACTCTTTGTAGGCAGCTTCCCTTTCCAGAATGTAGTCTCGCTCAATTCTTTCAATCTGTCATTTCAAGGAAACATAATAAACAAATAGCATTTAATTAAACAAAGTTTGGCTGTATTAACAAATTAAATGCCACAATATAAAAAAAAAACAGGAGAAATTCAGGAGTTGTTGTTTTTTTTGTCTGCGAGGCCATACAAAATGTGCTTACATTAACATTAGAATAATATACTTGTGAAGCATAAACAAATTAGAACTGATTGAATATGAAGTTTGAAAAGAGTAATATTGTTACAAAGACTTATATGATAAAATAATAATTATGCATGAGAGCAAATGAGGAATAATAGAAAAATGGAAGTGGAAGGATAGTGAAGTGAAGGGGTGGTAACTTATTTCACAACTTTTACCGACTCATACCCTTTCCCTTGAAGTTAATCTCAAATCACGAACCGGGATAGCCTGGTTTGTAAAGTGTTGGATTGGCATCCCTTAGGTTGCGAGTTTGATCCCTGCCGGCCGAAGACCCCTGTGTATGCTAATGGCGACTAGTGCAGGTTAAAATCCGTCGTGGTCACAAAGTCCTCCGACCAAGTTCCCATACCAAATCAATACCTCTGGGGGTGACAAAGCCAATTCTGGAATCCTCTGGTTGGCCTCTGTCTCTAAAAATAGAAAGATCCACTTACAGTCGGTAGTACTGATCCGTATTGCGTTGCTTTCCAACGAGAGAACCTGAGTAGTAGACCCAATAGAGACAACATTGTTGGCAGACGTAAAGACTAAAAAATAACTACCATTTTAAAAACAACCAACATTTTTTAAAACACATCCTAATCAAAGAAAGAAAAAGGAACAACAGAAAACAAATGCAACATGCGTTATATACCGGGCTGTGACACAACAACGTAACAGACACCGGCATCATCTTCTTAAACTAATCATGAAACATAAGAACTTGGTTTACCGACCAGGTCCTTCAAGAGCTGTAACCAAATCTGGCAATCCGTCGATAACGCTTTGAACTAATAATTATTATGAGACTCTATCGGTGGATGCAGTAAAAAATTACTAGACAGAGCGAACAGAAAAATTCAGAACTCACTGTTGGCTCACAAGCATGGTAGTAGTGCTGCTCTCTATAGCGTTGCTTTTGAACAAGGAACATGTGTAGTATCATCAAATGAAGATACTCGTAAAGTAGACCTGAAGGCAAGAGCACAGCTGTGGTGATGTGGGTGATACCTATGCTATTGTGTTGCTTTCAAACAGGGAATATGTGTAGTATACTCGGACGAACTCGAGTAGTACATTTGAACGAGAGGAGCGTAGCGTGGTAGTGGTGTTGCCTTCTTCTGTGTCGCATGAGGAAGCAATGGACTCTTCGTCTCGGTGTTGAGGGTGACTCTTACCGCTGCATCACTTCAGGGATTTGGGGTTGGTACAAAATGCTTCAAAAGCAGAGGCATCCTAGCCCCCAAAAACCCCCAACAAAAGACAACCAACCTTAAATCACTGATCCCACACATACCATACAATCTAGTTTGTGGATAAAATACAACCAAGGTCTTTGGTGTACTGAGAGGGCATCAGGGCCGGATTTCTAAATAGGCTAAGTAGGCTGTAGCCTAGAGCGTCGAATTTTTTAGGGCGGCAAATTTTACGACCCACTAAAGCGGCATTCGGCATTAAAAATTATAAAGATACGCATATTTTTAAGAAAGAAAACAAATAATTTACATTAATGCATAAACCGTAAACCTATATATACATAGTATGAATATTTCGTAGCAAACATGGTTGCTTGGAGGGCAATTGCACATCCTCCTCCCGGATTTCGAAGTTGAAAGAAAAACAGTAGATCAGTTTAAAAAAATCGCCTATTTCGCTTTCGATTTAGTGCGTAAAGGTACATAGATGATTCTAATATGTGGTTATGTATCTACAGCACATACCACCCTACCCTATTTTGCAGCAAACTAATTTATAATACTAATATTTCGTAGCAAATATGCGAGGGCAATTGCACCCCTCCTCCCGGATTTTGAAGTTGAAAGAAAAATAGTCGAACAGTTTGTTAAAAAAATCGCCTATTTCGCTTTTGATTTAGTGCATAAAGGTACATAGATGATTCTAATATGTGTATCTACAGCACATACCACCCTACCCTATTTTGCAGCAAACCAGCTACCTTTCCCCGAAGGGGGAGAATATTGTGACAGGGGCGGCAAATCAATCGTAGCCTACAAGCGCCAAATCTTTAAATGCGGCCCTGGAGGGCATTCAGAAGGGTGAGTGAGAACTATTATTCATTATACAAATGCCCCTATGCACAATGAAACTACAGCAAATACCAGTTATTCAGAAAGAAATTCAGATGAAACAAAAGTGTCTAATTAACTCGGAATAAGCACATTTAACAGTGTAATTTTTAAAAAAATATAATTAATTGTAAATAGACCAACATAAGTAGCTAAACAAAATAAACCTTTGAATCTGTGACTTAATAATGGTCAGGGAGAGGCATTTATGAATGAGCTATTACTATTTAAAATTTTACATACAACTGCAGTAGCAAATTATTGGGTAATAGGTTTCTTCAATCATTGTAATTTGCATATAAGTTGTAAAGTTATAACATTGAAAATTATAATTCAATAAAAAAAAATATTTAAAAAATTCATTTATATTCAAACATACTTTATTGTCAAATTTCAAAACAATTTATTTATTAAAGAAATCCTATGCACACCAATGAGTATACAATTAGAATGAACTTAAAGAAAAATAGGAACAATATCCTTACTTCTACTTTTTCATATACTTTAATCCACAATTGCCTAGTTTGATAAAGATCCTCAAGTTTCTTCAAGCGTTTCATGTAATCCAGATGTATACCATCTTCCAACTGTTTTAATTGTTTCAGAAGTGATGCCAATTTATCTTGGTACCCTCTAAGAAAGTGAAAACATATACAAATGAAAGTAAGCAGGCATTTAAATAAAGTTTCATATACTGTAAATATGTTGAGTGGATTATATTTAGAATATTTTTTTTCTAATGGGGTTGCATTATTGGCAGCTAAGCCTTTGCAGACTCGGCATATTCCCTAGAACTGAGAGCCATTTTTCTATGGCACCATCTAGGCGACTCTTGCTACCCATTTTGACGTTCAGTTTACAATAAATCTGAGCTCTCTGTGGATGTTAAAGTATGCCGAGAGAACCCAAGCCACACAAATGGGTTCCCCAAGTTATCTTTTACATGCCATAGAATATATTTAGAATATGTTAGTTTGATTGAAACACAATTATAATGGCATCAATTTAAATGTCAGCTCATTTCCATTGCCCTAATCTTAATATTATATGATCTTGCTTGACCTCTTCGCTCCAGGGGCACACATACGTAGACCATAGTAGAATTCGCTTCACAACTTCAGTTTGCAATGTTTTGTAGTACTAAATTTTTTATTATAAACTAGAATGTTCAAGCTTTCCAAAAATAAAGATACCGAAGCAGGTGATTTATTTATTGTATCAAAAAATGATTACCTAAGTGGGTCTATCAGATGTAGAAGATCTTTAGAGACACTGCTTTTTCAGCAGTTAAATATATGGGACATTTTGGATTGTATAACGTAAGTTAGAATGACTATTAATTAGGAAAAACTGACAGGGCTTGTTTTTTTTATTCATAGCACATTGAAAATGTGTATCTTTACCACTCAAAACATCATATTCCACTAAATTCATGTGCCCCTCAACAAACTTACATTTTTTTTTTCAAAATTACTTGCAAAATATACTTATAAATACAGTAGAACTTTGATTATCTGATCTAATTGGGACCAGGGAAGATCAGATAATCGAAATTCCGGATAATAGAGAATTTTTCAATTAAATAAGTAAAACTTCTATTACGGTAGAGCGCCTAAAGTCCGTAAAGGTTTTGCAGCTGTAAACATTGGATTTCATAGTTTTAAATTAAAAAATTCTTTGAAATTGAGACTGATTGATTTCATTGGAAAACAGTTCATTGGAAATCTTGATTTCCAAATCCCTTGAGAATTTTGATTTCAGTATCTTTGGGAGATTCCTCATTCATGGTTCATGCTCTATCTACGATAATGAAATTCAGGAGTTTTTCAGGAGTGCAGCAATGTAAATTCAGGAGGTAACGAGGAAAAAAATGGAATATGTTTGTTTATTATCGTATTCGTCTAGCGACTTCAAATGATGAAACAGAAGAAGAAAATATTCTAAAGAGTTGCGCTGTGCATTCTGGAACATTAACTAGTATCACAATGTCCGAACTCTATTTTTTTTTTACTGTGCATGGCCCAGTAAACTTATTCTGAATAAAGTATGGGAGAAAAAAGACAGAGAAAGGAGAAAAACAATTTGTGTCGGTAATTTTTTTCAGAAGAGGGGGAAAAAATATGAGGAGCTAAGGCATAAATTTCAGGAGTTATAAGGACCCTTAGAAAAGAAATATGAAATTCAGGAGTTTTTCAGGAATTTCAGGTGGTGTACGAACCCTGTCATTTTAGAATCGCCGTTGATTTCTGTGATTAGTTTCCTTTGTAAACAATGAGAAGGACCTTGTTAGAATTTTTTTTTATATTGACTCACGGGCGGGCAGTTAACAGAGAGTTTCGGATAAATGAAAGATGGATAATCGAGGTTCTACTGCATATAATTATTGGAAAAATATGTGTTTATAAAGAATATATGAGTAGAATATTTTTTAGCAGGGAAGAGGTTATAATGTTAATCTTCCAAATTAACATCTTGGTTATTATGTTTAAAAATATGCTTTTACAAGATTTTTTGTTAAAAGTAACCTCTATTAAAGAAAATACAAAGGATATCCTTAATACTAAAATATTAAGGATAATACAAGCTTAAACTAAAAGAAAAACATGGCTATTTGCCTCGAAGCAAAATGGGTTAAAGAAATCTTTCATTATGCATGCAAGTATACCACTTTAATTCTTTTCTTTGATATTTAATAAATTCAACACATTACTGTTCTTTAATTTCAATGTATTCCTGTTCTTGTTTAACCATGTCAGTTTCACTAGCATCTTCAGTATCTAGAACAGAATCACAGAATTTTAAGTATAGTCGGATATAAATTAAGATGTATATTACAATGCAACAGACAGCTACAAAGTTTACAATAAAATAGGTAAAATTTAAATTTGTAATACAAAATATCTATTACTGGATTTTTTTTGTTAACATGGTGCATATAACTATCTATAACTGAACCAATATACAAGGCAAATTAGTCATTAAAACAAACATATAACTTTTATAAATAGGATTGATACTCAATGCAACATATTTTTGTTTTGCTAAGAAGTATAGTTTGAACTAAAAGCAAGAAACAAAAAAAATATTGTGACAGGGTTGATCAAGAAAATTTTACAAACATTTAACTTTTACTTTTGTAAACAGGCTAACCTAAAACAAATTTGTTAGGAGATGGTATGTCTTTTATAAAATGTAGTAAGAGCTAATAACTTTGGAAAAACTTTTTTAATTCTAAAAACAACCTTTACTTTTTAAATGCAAGCAGAACTTAATACTATGCTCGATTCTTTTTAGATATTTTTTTTCTAACAGGGCTGCTTTATTGACAGCTAAGCCTTTGCAGACTAGGCAATTATTCAGAACTGAGAGCCTTTTTTGTGGCACCATCTAATTTTGACACTAAGATTACAATGAATCCGAGATCTCTGTGGATGTTAAAGTATGCCGAGATTTAATTTTGCTGAAAGAACCCAAGCCAAATGGGTACTCAAAGGATCTTTTACAAGCCACATAAGCATATGACATGTGTGCCTATGGTTTTCACATTCAGAAAATCTGACGACTCTTCCGGGGCTCGAACCCAAACTTGGGCTTATGAGGCGGACACGTAATACCTCTCAGCCACTTAGAGATAAGAATCTTTATAAAAATTAAATGACAATTTTAATCAATTAAACGAATTGGTACAATACCTTCATCAGATTCATTTTTAAAGTTCACTGCTTCAAAGTCACTGTTTTCATCATCGAAACTAAGATCGTATTCACTCATTCTTCTAGGCACTAGGCATGAAAATCTAAATCAGTTGATTGAAAAACAATTCAACAAAACATAAAGTATTCTCCAAAAAATGAATTGAAGAGGTCAATCAGCAAATGCCACATTAAAAGCATCACTTTCTATCAGAATCACAAATTTTGTGTCTCCAAATAGAGAGAAAGCAATGTTTTAACTATGAATTTTATGGTTAAATGATTAAGAAGGGTGCTTCTAGTAAAATTTTGGTCTTGACAGTTATTTTCTCTAAAAATGGAGAATGAGGTTGTTTCCCGTCGGGAATTTCAACAGCTCCAGGAGTCTTGTTTTCATTTTTTGTCTGGAATCACTTCAGTTTGGGTATTCATACTAAACGAGTTTTCTAAGAATATTTAACGTATTAAATTTTTTAAATGCAAACTTTTTACTGTACTGTTGGTTGTTCAAATTACTTGTCAAATACAGCTTGCATAGATAGAAAAGTTTCTTTTCTCATCCATGACGGTTATTTTGAGAGTGAAACCGAAAGAACCAATGACATCCTTGTACGCGAAAAAATGAAAACAAGAGCGTTACATCAACTGTCACATTCCCATTAGATAGTTACCATTTTAATTAGTTATTAAAACAAGAAATATTTAATTAGTTATATTAAACTGTTTTGTTCACATAAAACTTTGTAACACACTTAAAATGTAATGAAAATAACCCTATTACTGTTAAGAATTTTTCACAGAATAGTTAACCAGTCTCTCCCTAAACCTGTTTTAAGACTAAAAAATAAAAGTGCAGCATAAAATGAAATTTGCTACCCTTGATGATTATTTTAACTCGGCACCTCAACATTGAAATCCTCTAGTAAAGGAAACTGAGTTATGAGTGTTGTTATTGAGGTTTGCCTCCAGGGCATAGCTTAGAAGGCAGAAAAGGGGCAGTAGCTTCCATTGGCACAAGGCTTAGAGTTGGAAGTCTGTAATTATAGGTTTTTATTATTTTTAGCAATTAAAAAGTTTAGAACAGTAGGCATTAGAATTAAGAACTGGTCACTAAAGATGAATATACAATAAAATAAAATTATCATCAAACATCGCCCTGATAAATGCACTTTAAACAGCCTTAAAATATACTGTTTGAATGCATTGACGCGATCCGATATTTTGTCGACGACTTTTACATGTACGGTTGCAAATAAACGCTAATAGAAATAAACACAATTAATGGAAGAAAGGGTCCGATGCAATTAATTTTTTACATGGAGACAAATCTTAATATTTTACCAAGCTCATACAATGTATTCGCTATTCGATCTGTACCGTCATTTTCGCATTCTCTCCAGCAAATAATATAGTAATATCTTACTTACTAATTTGGTTTGCTTTATTGTTTTGTACAATACAAGAGATGCTCTCGATATGCTCCACAAAGGAGTGTTAAGAAATAATTTAATTAAGTTTCAGATAAACAATTGTTGTTCGTTTCATTGTTCTTGGGTGGGAAAAAAGTAAAGTGTTCTATAAAACAAAAAGGCATTTGGTTACTTATTTTCAGTTTCTTCAAACAGCTTTAACACAGAAATATCACGCTTTGTGATATTGATCTACATCAATGATGGCAAAGCTAACAGCTAGAGATCAAGGACAAATACGCATGCGTATTCATACCCGCATGCGCAAATTACGTATTGTAGTTTGACGTGTTTAGAAATGGCCTATACCTTCTAACACGCATGCGCATTTGTAGTAAGGAAATGGAAGTTTAGACGTGCGCCAACAAACATAGAATGACCAGCTTTCACAAGACGTAAAATACCAGTTTTCCCTCCTCATAATTTTTGATGAAAAAATTCAGCTTCTCAGATCTCAACGCGCAATGGGGTTGTTTCAAGTCGTGAGTGGCAACAGCTCCAGTGGTCTTGTTTTCATTTTTAGTCTGGAATTACTTTTGTTTGGGTATTCGAAAATGAGTCTTCTAGGAATATTTTACTCATTAAATTTTTTAAATGCCAACTTCTTGCTGTACTGTTAAAATCATTTGTTAACGAAAGCTTGTATAGAAAGAAAAGTTTATTTTCATCCATGATGGTTATTTTGAGAGTGGAACCGAATAACCAATGAAACATGGAAAATTTACATGGAACTGGCCATTGGCTTCAGAACTTTAGCGGTCCTCTACAGCACAGATGTATTGGAGCTAGCGGATGCAGTATTAAAGACACACCATGTCATTTAATTGTTCATGGACACAATAAAAAAAAACTTATATTAACTCATAATTCCAAAATAAACTATATAATGCCCACCCTCATTGCGGAAGTTTTGCTATATTCAATATTCATAAAATAAATAAAAATAACCTTAATTTTCTTCTTTACAAAACTTCGGTCAACACATACAAACTCGAAACACAAGTTCAGAAAAATCTTTATATAAAAAAAATGCAGTTTCTCAAAAGATAAATTTTCCTGGAATGAACTTTTAATTTTAAAAAGTCTGTTATTCTCGTTACTTGTTAGCTATAAATGAGGTACATTGTTTTCAAACAAAAACACACATAATGAAATGTTAAAAAAGATAGTACCACTGAAGAAATAAGCTTGTTAAGTGGATCTCACATCCAGCCACTTTAAGTAGTGGCAGTTGTAGTTTAAAAACATTGTGCATAATCAATCAATTTTTCAGTTGTTTTCTATTTTGAGTGGATAATTAAAATTTATGCCTTTATGTAGTTAACTTTATAAATAAAAAATATTCTTGTATTTATTAAAAAAAATTGCTGAGTATCAAAATTGAAATTTTATTTATTATAGAAAATAAACAATGTTAATTTCTTTTAATTGTGAAAAAATCAAACTAATACTGCATAAAAGTGTAAGCTGACCACATATAACGAAATTACAAATCAGCTACCAGTCCTTTTCTTGGTGTAGGTTTCAATTTAGATTAAGTCCATCCATGCCTCTTCAATTCCATGTTCCTTAATTCAGGGTTAAGGGGGAAAGAGCCCGCTGGAGCACTGGCCTCCAAATCAAAGTGCCTTAGTGTTAATCCAATGGAGAAAAAATATATCTTCTAAGCCACATTTTATCAGCTGTATTGAATATTTTTACAAACAGGTTTTTTATATGATAAATGTAACTGACTTACAGGTCTTGACAATCTCACTCTTTGAAATTGCTTTGAATATTTTACGTTAAATTATAAATTGAATATTTAAAAATATATTCAAAACAATTTCAAAAAGTGGGATCGTCGAGACCTGCAAGTCAGCTACATTTATCACATAAAAAAAACCCGCTTGTTAAAATATTCAATACTGCTGGAGAAATGTGGCTTAGAATCCCCCCCCCCCCCCCCCCCCCCAATAATGGTTCTTTAACACTGACAATAGCAACACAAGTCAGGACTGTTAAATGGTAACTCGTGTTCACAAAAGTCATAAGCCTGATCATCACATGATCGATCACAATTGACCAAATAACAACTGAAGAGCATCAGGGAAGTGTTTGCCAAACTAGAATAAGACGGAAATATTGCATATTCCATTGCTAGAGATACACATTGGCTGCACTAACATAAACAGCAATGATAACCTTGTCGAATTGGCGACCCACTTTCATCAAAGTTGATAGATTGGTAAATGCGCTAAGCATCCTTTTTAGCCCGTAGCCTCTACTTAAATTGCCTCGTGTAGTGAAAGGAACCGTTCTTCAAGATGCCAAAACTATTACTTGTCCCTACTCTTTAGCAGGCATTAGTGCAACCTGGAATTGTGACTAGAAAAAAAATAGCAGTTTTTATAAAAGACCTGAATAAGTGAGACTGGGTGACTTATAGCAAAAAGCGAAATGGTTGAGTGAAAAAAAGATAATTACTGAATTGAAAGAAAATAAACTAGTGAAAGTTACTAGTCATCAGTTCTGAAAGTTGATAAATGATAATACTGGTTTTAATTTTAACATATTAAAAATTCAACCAATAGCTTTTTTTTTTAGGAATAAAGGTATGTGTCATCTATGAATCATATTCATGTCAAGGTGATAGGAGCTTTGAAAGATTTTATAAAGAAATGGAAGTTTAGACGTGCGTCAACAAACATAGAATGACCAGCTTTCACAAAACGTAAAATACCAGTTTTCCCTCCTCATAATTTTTGATGAAAAAATTCAGCTTCTCAGATCTCAACGCGCAATGGGGTTGTTTCAAGTCGTGAGTGGCAACAGCTCCAGTGGTCTTGTTTTCATTTTTTGTCTGGAATTACTTTTGTTTGGGTATTCGAAAATGAGTCTTCTAGGAATATTTTACTCATTAAATTTTTTAAATGCCAACTTCTTGCTGCACTGTTAAAATCATTTGTTAACGAAAGCTTGTATAGAAAGAAAAGTTTATTTTCATCCATGATGGTTATTTTGAGAGTGGAACCGAAATAACCAATGAAACACGGAAAATTTACATGGAACTGGCCATTGGCTTCAGAACTTTAGCGGTCCTCTACAGCACAGATGTATTGGAGCTAGCGGATGCAGTATTAAAGACACACCATGTCATTTAATTGTTCATGGACACAATAAAAAAAAACTTATATCTCATAATCTATAATAATAAAAGAAAGAGTCTGTCTGTCTGTGTGTGTGTCTGTTATCGGATCGTAAAAGACCTACTTATACTGCCCACAGGAATTCGAAATTTTAAAGATAGATTCCCTTTAATACTAACGTGTGCACCTGAGGCTTAGTTTTTTCATATTTGTTCCATTTTTAGAGAAAATTCGAATTTTCTGAAAAAATACACCACTTTCGCTCAAATCCGATAATTTTTTCTCTTTCCTGATGCCATCGGCTGAAAAAATTAAATAAAACTTTTAACGAAAACATTTAAAATTCAAAATGTTTATTTTTTATTCTTTGCCATTACTTTCAGAAACTAAATTCATTATTTGAAAAATAATTGACATGTTTCAAGTGACGTAATTCCGCCAGTCTTCATTCCTGGATTTTATTGTGGGTTTATTTGATGATTTTTTCATTGATTTTTCTGTTGACTGCATGTAGGCATATTTAAGCAATAAATGTATAGTTAAGCTATTACTGAACTACGATGGTTAATAAAGGCCATCGCACTAGAGCTATTAATGTTTTATGTCTTTATTTTTTCGCCAAAGACGTTGCCAAACTCGCCAAATTATTAACTAAAATTCGCCAAATAGGCGATTTCTTTTATAAATAATTTATAAGCTGGTCGGTTGTTCGAAGGTCATTGTGTTAGAGCTGTATAATGGGTGTGGGTAGCTATATCTATTTTCTCGCCAAATTATTTCCAAAACGCGCCAAATGAGCTAAAAGGTTTTATGTATTTATGAGGGAATTGTGATTACATTTATGAGTGCATTTTATAGCGTATTTTTCATTTTGGAATTTGATGGCAATGAAACGGGATTTTATACTTTATAACGAGCAGGAACAATAACATAAGTTTATGATCATATAACAGGTTATATGGTACACATATTTGGAACGATCATTCAATTATTGTACAGCGTATAGCGTATTTTTCATTTTGGAATTTTAAGCCAATGAAACGGGATTTTATAACTTATAACGAGCGGAAACAGTAATAAGTTTATGATCCTATAACAGGGTATATGGTACACATATTTGGAATTTATTTGATATTTTTTTATTCCGTGCGAAGAACGGGTATAAATTTGCTAGTTCCAAAATAAACTATATAATGCCCACCCTCATTGCGGAAGTTTTGCTATATTCAATATTCATAAAATAAATAAAAATAACCTTAATTTTCTTCTTTACAAAACTTCGGTCAACACATACAAACTCGAAACACAAGTTCAGAAAAATCTTTATATAAAAAAAATGCAGTTTCTCAAAAGATAAATTTTCCTGGAATGAACTTTTAATTTTAAAAAGTCTGTTATTCTCGTTACTTGTTAGCTATAAATGAGGTACATTGTTTTCAAACAAAAACGCACATAATGAAATGTTAAAAAAGATAGTACCACTGAAGAAATAAGCTTGTTAAGTGGATCTCACATCCAGCCACTTTAAGTAGTGGCAGTTGTAGTTTAAAAACATTGTGCATAATCAATCAATTTTTCAGTTGTTTTCTATTTTGAGTGGATAATTAAAATTTATGCCTTTATGTAGTTAACTTTATAAATAAAAAATATTCTTGTATTTATTAAAAAAAATTGCTGAGTATCAAAATTGAAATTTTATTTATTATAGAAAATAAACAATGTTAATTTCTTTTAATTGTGAAAAAATCAAACTAATACTGCATAAAAGTGTAAGCTGACCACATATAACGAAATTACAAATCAGCTACCAGTCCTTTTCTTGGTGTAGGTTTCAATTTAGATTAAGTCCATCCATGCCTCTTCAATTCCATGTTCCTTAATTCAGGGTTAAGGGGGAAAGAGCCCGCTGGAACACTGGCCTCCAAATCAAAGTGCCTTAGTGTTAATCCAATGGAGAAAAAATATATCTTCTAAGCCACATTTTATCAGCTGTATTGAATATTTTTACAAACAGGTTTTTTATATGATAAATGTAACTGACTTACAGGTCTTGACAATCTCACTCTTTGAAATTGCTTTGAATATTTTACGTTAAATTATAAATTGAATATTTAAAAATATATTCGAAACAATTTCAAAAAGTGGGATCGTCGAGACCTGCAAGTCAGCTACATTTATCACATAAAAAAACCCCGCTTGTTAAAATATTCAATACTGCTGGGAGAAATGTGGCTTAGAATCCCCCCCCCCCCATTGGATTAACACTGAGGCACTTTGCACCCGCGGTCCAGTGGGCTCATTCACCCCTAAGTGTCAACCCTGTTCATGGATTGTATAAGGTGCGTAATAGCATGTTTATTCAAGTTGCTCTTGTCGCTGAAGCGCCTCCCGCACATGTCACAGTGGAAAGGCTTCTCCCCTGTGTGCTTGCGTATATGCAAGTCCGTATTATACTTTCGACGGTGAGAGTATGGGCAGTACGGACAGTGGTGCATTTTATGATCTTTCTTTTCAAATACAGAATTGAGCATTGTGTCTAGAAAGAAAAGAAATGTGGACGTTAGAATAAAATTGAAATTAGATAATAGCTATACCAACATAGACAATAACAACATGAGACACGAAAACTAAAGCAAAACAGGAACTCGTGTTTATAAAGGTCGTAGCCTGATCCTGTTCAACACTTGGCCGATCACTATTGACTAAGAAAGAACTAAAGTGTCCGAGGGAAGTGTTTGCCCCCAAAGCTATAGTACTTTTGATTACAATACAAGCTTTGAAAGCATTTTGTCCCCCCTTTTGTGGTTTTTAAGGAAACAGTGTGAGCATCACATTTCTGTTTTGTCTCCACCCTACTTGGGTTTGGAAAGCAATTGCTATTAGTTTCACACCTGGAAAATCACACGAGGGGGAAGAGGAAGAAAATTCGAAGCTTGCAACGTAATCAGAATAATTTTAAATAATGGTTCTTTAACACTGACAATAGCAACACAAGTCAGGACTGTTAAATGGTAACTCGTGTTCACAAAAGTCATAAGCCTGATCATCACATGATCGATCACAATTGACCAAATAACAACTGAAGAGCCTCAGGGAAGTGTTTGCCAAACTAGAATAAGACGGAAATATTGCATATTCCATTGCTAGAGATACACATTGGCTGCACTAACATAAACAGCAATGATAAACTTGGCGACCCACTTTCATCAAAGTTGATAGATTGGTAAATGCGCTAAGCATCCTTTTTAGCCCGTAGCCTCTACCTAAATTGCCTCGTGTAGTGAAAGGAACCGTTCTTCAAGATGCCAAAACTATTACTTGTCCCTACTCTTTAGTAGGCATTAGTACAACCTGGAATTGTGACTAGAAAAAAAATAGCAGTTTTTATAAAAGACCTGAATAAGTGAGACTGGGTGACTTACAGCAAAAAGCGAAATGGTTGAGTGAAAAAAAGATAATTACTGAATTGAAAGAAAATAAACTAGTGAAAGTTACTAGTCATCAGTTCTGAAAGTTGATAAATGATAATACTGGTTTTAATCTTAACATATTAAAAATTCAACCAATAGCTTTTTTTTTAGGAATAAAGGTATGTGTCATCTATGAATCATATTCATGTCAACAAGGTGATAGGAGCTTTGAAAGATTTTATACAAGAATACTTTTTACTTTAGACATTTAAAAGTTAGTGACAATTTAAAATACAAAAGTTTTGATGTTAGGGCATCATTTATATATTTAAATTCAGCAAGAACACAACAAGTGAAGCCCTGGTCCAGAAGGGGACATTAAAAAAATGTGATTTATTTTACTGAATATGTCTATTACAGTAGACGCCGCTTAATGTGATCACATCGGGACAAACGGGATTTGATAACAATAACCGATTGATTACAATACACGAAAAAAAGTTTAAACTAAAAAACACACGCATTTTTTTACATACGCATTAAAATAAAAATTAATTTTAAATTAGGAGTTGTTGCTGTAAAAGTCTATAGTATTTAATAGAAATTAATGCACACTAAAGAAAAAGAATTACTAGTTAGTATACTTACATATTTAATGATGAACTGCAAAAAACAATACAAAATATAGCGGACGGGACTAAGAGATTTTGATAACATTAACCGTGATCACATTAAGCGGTGTCTACTGTAATTACCACACACGCTACTTTTATTCCAGTGCATGAGTTACATGAACTTACCGCTAAAGTGTGTCAGTGCATGTTTCTTCCCAAAAACGGCTTGGACGAGCAATTTTTCAATAGAAACATGTGTTGGTGCATGTACACTTTAGGTGAAAGTTCAAAATATACAATAACACATACCATAAAATAATGAAACACGCCGAAATAAAAGATGTGTGCATGGCCCACTTTCAACATAGTTTTTTTTTCTAACTGTTATACTAATATAATGTAGTGTAATTAATAAAATTTACAATTATCAATCCCATATTGTTATTATTAGTTTCAGTAAATTTAATTTTTTGAAGTTGCATTACAATTAATCGATTCCACTGAATCCCCATTTGGAAGGTTATATCGTTCAAAACTTTTGCTGAATGTGAACTTTTTAAAATAAATCAAACTTAAAAATTATAATACATTAAACAACAAATAACAGGTATCACATTTAACAACATAAAAATACAAAATAATCAGAAGTAGTACACAAAAACTGACAATATTATTCAGACCACACAGACAAGTTCTGATATCATCATTGTCACTTTAGCATGGAACAAAATTAAAATTAAAGTAGTTCTAAATTATACAAAATATCCAAATTATACCATATACTGAGCAACGGCAATTAACTTTCTGGGTAAGAGGTATGGGCAGTTCAATAGGCATAAGACATTAATTTTGAAATCATAACTTCTGTGAAAGCATTGGTTTGCTTTAAAACTTAAGTCCTTTATCACCACGTATAAAAATCACCTTAACAACAAATTAAATTTGAAGGAAAATAGCTTCCACTTATTTAATCATTAAATTATAATTTTTTTAAAAATATTATTGACATTTGTCGGTAGTCAAGCCAATTTTTACAATTACTATTTAAATAACTAGAAAATATTTTTGATTCAAATCTGTTTTATTTTAGGGTTAGGCAATGAGGAACTTGCATCCTACCCAAATTGACGTACCTACACCACTTTCTGGAACATTAGAAGCTACAGATTCTAAATATCAGCTTAAAAATCATCAAAAATTATTAGTTTTACTCAAAATATGCCTATTAAAATTCCATGAAACTCACATGACCGAAAACGGCGTCTGACGTAACAACACACAATTTGGCGATTTTTTTCTAAAAATGGCGCTACGGTTAGCATGTCCATAATTAAAATAAACATGCAACGTTTTTCAAAACGTTCTATTTAAAACAGACTGTTCACTTAAAATAGCTTTTGATAATAAATTAGAACAGCTTGTTTCTAGCTTGGTTGTTGAATATAAAATCATACAAGAGCGCGCTGTTGACACTTCAGACCTAGTCAATTGTTGGATCAATCGAAATCTTCGTAGGAGATCTACCAAGTCTGATGAGAATAACTGGAACTTAGAAAAACCACTTGTTCTAAATAATCCTATTCCTATATGGGATCATTCAAAACACATTTTGTATTTTCAATAGCTGTATCGCACAGAAGTTGGTTAGAAATTGCACGCCAATGGACAAAAAAGCCAAGCCTGACGTCATTATTCTCTGCAAGAGGATTGTGAGTGTTTTTACCGGAAGTGACGTATCCCCTACTTAAAACTCAATTACTGACTAATTTAATAACTTTATTACTAGTATGAAAAGTAGCATTAGACATGTTTTTAAAAGGGCTATTGTCTGCCAATGAATTTGAAATTCAGGCAACTTCCTCATTTTCATGTTGAAAAAAGGGCTAAAATTTAAAAATTAATTTGTTAATAAGTCTATGGGACTGACCAACCCTCTTAAACTAGAAAAACAAGACCTTCAACGTCCAAATCAGTCTTCCTTTAAATAGTGTCACTTTTTGAAATAGTGTGACATCTCATGTTTCCGCATGTTGCTCTTGTCATTGAACCTTTTTCTGCAGTGTACGCAGGAAAATGGTTTTTCTCCGGTGTGTTTGCGGACATGGACCTTTATGTGGCTCCTCTGTATGCTGGAATAAGGGCACAAGTTGCATTGGTACCCTACACTTGTCTTCATAAACAACAAGTCACCAGCTGTGGAAACAAAGAAACTTGTTGTTAGGCTGTGTCCTGACTACGACATCAAATGTCACAAATGCAACAAAACTTGGCGATCGCCAAGGGCGCCAAACAATGCAATAGCATGTGGCTGACTCTGCCAAGTCGCCAAGTTTTGTTGCATTTGATGTTGTAGTCAGGACACAGCCTTAGAAAGCTAATGTAAATAGTATGGTAATGCATTGAACTTGAAGTACTTAATGAACAGCTCACATGTAGTTTTAATATATTTGAATAAAGTTTTTAACTCTGGACTCATAAAGCTTCAAAAGAAGGTATTTAGTACCGAACTGTTTTAAATATTTTTTTAAAAATATATATATAATAAATCACACACCTAAAACAATTCCAGCAGATTAACAGTTAAGTTAGAATTTTGTCTTAAATTAACAGGAAATAACTGAGAAAAGCGCTTTATTATTTAAATTCCTTTGACTTAGGCTTACTTACAGACATAAATGCAAAGTAGCATACAATAAAAATGAATAGTAAACAAAGGTACTACTGCTTAAGTTAAAAAAAAAATGTGTTGCAATTTAGACAATGTGAAAAAAAACTTATCCTTCGATTCCAAAACTTGAAAGCTTTAACAGAGATTAAATTATTTTGTAAAAATAAATTTTTGATTTGATCAAATATATATATTAATGAATGTAAATAAGTATAAACAAATAAACATTATTACATTCATAAGTAACACATAAAAAAAACATACGGATTGTATGGTTATAACCTACAAATAGAAATTTACAGTCAAACCTCGTTAACGCGAACTCGCTTAACACAAAATTTTGCTTAAGATGAACTGAAAGCATTTTTCCAGCCTATAAAGCTTTGAGCTAATGCTAAAAAATCTCTTAACGCAAAATCGCTTTCGGTGAAATTCCGCTTAACCCGAGCAAAAAATGTTGAATTTGAATATTTTTCTTAATAATTCAAAGATCAAATTAAACAAAACATTAAAAAAAAAGCCGCAAACGAACATTATAAGAATGAATTGTCTTCTACTTCCTAGAAAATAATGATCGTCCATGATTCATAACTTTAAATTCAATTGCTGTTCTAAATTGGTGTTCCTTAAAAAATTTCCCTTTTTTTTATAGTATGTACTACTCCAAATGAACTTTATTAATTGAATTACTAATTGTATACATTTATTATTAGTGTATTACATTATAGAATTAGAATAATTTTAGATGTTACTTTTTTAAAAACTATTCGCGGGTTCAATGGAAAAAAAAATACCCGACGGTTAACACAAAATGTTTTGGTGCTCCCTTCGAGTTCGCATTAACAGGGTGCGACTGTATTTAAATTCATATTTATTGCACTTTTATTGTAAATGAAGAGAATTTTTATAACACACACATCACAATTTTGCTTTAATATATACAAACACATTTTTAGAGAAACTACTTTACTACACATATTTAAATTTGATAATTTAAGCATGCAAAACATACATTAAAAAACACAGGATCATAAACTCTTTCAAAATCACAGTTGATAAAATGTCCAAAACATAAATATTTTTTGTAAAAAAAGGAACACATTAAATCATTATGACCAGACAATTTGCAATTGTTAGAAAATATAAAAGCAATGTTTCTCTATTTTATTTCTCTTTAAGGTAGCACACAAAAAACCAATTTGTTTAAAAGGATTAAAAGTTTAACAGTCCTCTTATTCATTCAAAACTTTTTTATATTTTCTTTTAAACAATTATGTAATTATTCTAGGACTGCTTTTTCAATGTTTAAAGGCATGAATAGTTTCATGCTGCTCAAATTATTTGGAGTTGGCTTTCAGAGTAACTAATAAAAAATTAACCAACAACTACTTCATTATCTTTTCTATTAAACAATTACATAATTATTGCAGTACTGCATTTTCACCGCTGGAATGCATGAATAGTTTCATGCTTCCTCATGCTGCTTTTGTCCTTGAATTTTCTACCGCATTTTGCACATGCAAAGGGCTTTTCTCCAGTATGTTTGCGAACATGGATGTTCATGTGACCCTTTTGCACTGTAGCATAAGGACACATGGTGCACTGGAAACCTCCATTGGAGCTCACATACAGTTGGAAGAACGCCAATGAATCTGTAGAAGACATAGAAATTATTAGGTATAGTTATGACCAATAAGCAAAGGGATACGTACATGAAACAAAAATAAGTCTTTTTTTCACAATTATATCTATTTAACAGGGATTTTAAAAGAATAATTAAAAAACAATTGAAATTTTTCTAAAATAGAAAATAGTTTTAACACAGATTTTTTTTTAAAAAACAGATATACAAATAATAGCATAACACATAAAAAAAAAGAAGTTAATTATTTTCTTTTCCCAGTATGTTTTGATAACGTGACCTTCACAAAATCCTATAGAAAAAAAAAAAAAAATATTAGAAATTAGCTCTTGGAATAACTAATAAAAGTTCAACTTACAAGTACTTCATTATATTATACTCTTAACATTACATAATCATTTTAGTGCTATAATTAATTTTTAAAAATAATCATTAAAGTTATTGCTGTTAAGAATCAGATTAATCTGTAGGCCCTTGAATTTTTAGGAAGTTTGCAATAACAAATACTGTTCTGAACAAACCTTTTCACAATTGATCTATTCGATAAGAAGATTCTGAATTTCTATAGACTCGCACGAATGAGTTTTTAAAAACAATACAACATAATGCATACCATTAAGAAATAAAGTAATTTCATTAATCAGTATTTCCATACATGATGCCTTTCTTTTGAATCTGTTTTTATAAAAAACAAAGTACTCAAAATACGGACATTTTGCGATTTTGGAAAGTTTTCCAAGGGAACCGTATCAGAAATCTCTACGCTGTTTTAATGTAAAATTCACATAAAGATAAAAAAAAACCTTCACAGGAAACATAATTTATTAGGGGTTTATTCAAATTTGTTAGGAGGAGCTATTACAATAATGACATAAATAGAAGTTTAATATATAAATGCAGAAGGCATTTTAAAAAAATCAATAGCAAAAATTGTAGGCACTATGCAGTCGTAGAAGAAAATAAATATAATTTCATTATATTAGTATTCAAAAGTAAGCCGAATCATTTTTTTCAGTAGCTGTGACATAAATCAGTGCACTGGGATAATTTTCAACAAACACATACACTTGAGAAATCTTTAAAATACCTACAAAAATCGTAGAACATATTAGCATTATTCACAATAATGAGCACAACACAGACTTTATATATAAATATTTTGATTTTTTGAAACTTTGTTGACAAAGATTTTTTCGATTTGTTTTACTGGAAATACAAAATTCGTAGCAGTTTTTTTTATGAATAACAGCTTTGACATAAAAACATTGCAAAGAGCTATCTACGTTTTTAAAATTACAGCCTACAGTTTAGATGGCAATTTTGGGATCAGATTTACTGTACGGTCCCCCTTGGCGCGATGTTTTCGGATTTGGCGATAAATATTTTTTCTGGCAACCTGTCTGACATCGGCTGAAGATTCGAATTCTATTACTTCGCACTATGGTGCCTGGATATCTACTTCGCACCGATAACGTTTTCCGGCAACCCTATCGGACCGTTGGTTGAGTTTCCATAAGAAATATTCCCATACGATCTTTTCTTTGAATCATGGTTTTTAAAAAAAGTCGCCAAAATACGGACTTTTGGCGCGATTTTGGAAAGTTCGCCAAGGGGGACCGTACAGTAAATCTCTACCGCAATTTTGTTGATGGCAATCATCATGTCCTTCAATGTGTGTTGTAAGTTTAAGCAAAAGCCAAGGTAAAATATTTGCATCAAGATAAATAATTCTAAAGTACAAAAAGAACCAAAGGTATCACAATAAGCTGTAACATTTGGCACTACTTTTTGGAAAATATCAAGGGTATCAATCACACCATAGGATTGATAACGGCCGTACTTTACTAACACTGAATAAAATATAAATATATTCATGGAATCAAAATTTTTTTAGAAATATTGAAGTGGGTAATTATGGAAATTGATGTAATTTATAACATTTATATATTTCATAGCTAATTCAATAAATATCATTAAAAAAAATTCAAAAATTCGCTATTGTTTACAAATAAGAAAATTTAGTAATTCTGTTCAGTTCATCATACAGATAGTGTGCGAAAGTATTAAAACAAATAGTGAACTGTTTAAGTAGATTATTTATTTGTTATCAGACTAAAAATCGTAAAAAAACCCTACTTTTTTTTAATAGAAATAATGCATCGAATCGAATCTATATTTCGAAAATTGTTTTAAGAGTGCTTGATAATGAAACATAAACTTTGACTGCAATGATTTTATTTGTTTACGTTTTTCGAGTTCCAGGTTTTGGCCAGCATGCCCAGGTTTGCATGATTTTCTGCACACATGTGTTAATTTAAATATATATAAAATTGTAATTAATATTTGTAATATATTAGGTATTTTGTGTACCAAAAATGCAGAAAAAGATTAAGAATATATTAGGTATTTTGTGTACCAAAAATGCAGAAAAAGATTAAGAATAAGAAATCCGCCAAAAGGTATTTATAAAGTCTTTGTCTAAGTATGTTTTGAGGCATTAATCGACTTATAAAAATACGATCTCAATCAGAAACTTATGTTTTTCAATCATAAAAAAATATTATGAGTTTAAGGATTATTCTAAAACATGATTAAATAAAGTTATAGTTAATAAAATGTTTAATTTATAATGTTGTTGGTTGTTATAAAGCCCAACTTTTTAATTGAGCATATATTGAGAAAAAAAACTAAAATTACTCTCTAAAAGCTGAGTTCAAAGTAGTTAAAAACTGCTAGGTTATAACAAAGTTTCAAACATAATTTGCTTAAAAATGTAATCATTCACTGCTCTCGACAACAGAAAGAGAAAATTCAGATTGTGTTGTACTTACTACTAAATACAGTGCTAAATTTTTCCTTCTGATTACAACACATGCTTCGAAAGCTCTTTCTTCCCCTACTCCCTCATTTGGTTTTCCAGGAAAGGGATTGGGGCTGGAGATCCCAGTCGGTTAAGGTGTTCGCCTTGCATGCGGAAGGTCCCAGGTTCTGGTCCGAGCATCGCCGAAATAACTGCCGACCCATAAACGACCCGTGCAGCCAAAAATGTCCAACGAATAATACCCCGTTTATAGGGAGTGCACGTTTAATATGCTCCAAAGTCCCAACGCTGCGTACGTTGTCGCTCTTTACGGTTGCGTTGGGAGCTTACTCGGGTGCAGGCTCGTCACCTGACTGTGGTTCTAAATTACGACACCAATAGCCCTGGTGCGAAGATAATTCAAACTAAACTAAACCAGGAAAGGGATTCAGTGTGTGTGTTGGTTGGTAGACATATATTTTCAGGCTTGTGTGCTTGGTCACAAAGCCCCGCTTAAAAACCCTTTGTCAAGAAGGACGGACACGACATACACACCATACAAGACAGATGCTGCCATCTATCACCACCTCCACAATTTAGACATGTCCCAGAAGGGGAGGGATATAGTCTCCAGGGCCCTGTACTCGTGGTAAACTGCGCAATGACCGACCACAGGACTTTCGGACCCAACACATTTAATGAGCACGTACTCCGCATATACTCGGTAGGTCTTCAGTGGTACCGGGACGCGATCTTTAATAATGATTAAATGCTCGATGAAATGATTAAATGATAAATTTATAATAATGATTAAATGCTCGGAATGTATTAAATTAAATGTTTTCAGAAAAAGTCTTCCCCAAGGATGGACAGTGACCGAGAGCTCAGAAGTTGATACCAACGAACTGTACCAAGTGGTAAGAGCTTTTTCTTTTCATTTACTGAAAAAGTTTTTTTTTTAAGTTTCCTACTTCCGCAATTTCCTGAAAGTTGACCTTTCCTTAAAAATTGATCGGAATCCTGAAACTTGCCTGAAAAAGCAGCAACTTTACTTTTTGGCTAAATAAAACTTGCTACATTTGCAATTGTTTTTTAATAAATTGTGTAAGACTATTAATTTCCATTAAATGGCATATGATACTGAATATTTACTTATTTAATGGTAGAACTTATTTATTTTAAATTATTGGTCGAAATCACACTAGAAGTGATGCAAATTGACTGGCAACAAGGTTTTGGCAATGCTGAAATGCAGGTGCTTGTGTTTTATGTGAAGATGCCCAGATTCAGTGCAAATAATTTTTTCCTTATAATTATCTATTTTGTCCAACCTCTTTTTTGGCATGTTTTATCATATAAATTTTGCTAAGAAAGTACTAAGCTTTTATTTTTCCAGAAAATAAAACAATACTCCCCATTATAGAGAACAAACAAACAAAATAGAACCTGCATCAGCATAATATTTTTTTGCTACAAATCTTAAATTAAACTTATTAGAATCAATGGTATAATTCACTTTGAAAAAAGAAATTAATTAGCAAAATTGAGCATTTTATTATTAGCAAGTGAAACATTTTTTTTTACCAAGCAATCCTGAACAAATGAGCTATTACTCTACATTATATAAACAGCTAATTAATTATGATGTTTCAGAAGGCGTCTGTAGCTTCAAATGAAAAAGAAACAGATGTTAAAGAAACCCAATCATCGTCTTCAATATATGATCTGCCCACTGAAGGAAAAAATAAAAGGAAAATGAAAGGGTACGAAAACTTTTTCTATAAAAACATCTTTGAAATGTATGGTTTCAAAACTTCTCTAAACGATATTTTTTGTTAAAATTTTTGTGTTTTGTATCATCAAACTTATTTACTGAAGATAAAAAATTTTGATACGAGAACAGCTAATCCTTCGTTTGCTTTGTGTTCTTAATTTGACTTGTCTTGCTTTTTCAGGTGAATAAAAAACATGGTAAAAAGTATTACCCTTATAATATTTTAGGATAAAATTAGATATTTTCCAGAACCTAAATTATTAAGTAAAAAATAATCTCAGTGGCTTATTCCTGCTTATTTCAGTTCTTCTGACCACGGCTCTGGGATGTAAAGCATATGTCCCAGTCAGGTGGTAAACCTCGCCCTCAGTGTTTAGTTCCCAATCGTGCTTGGTCTTCATTTAAGGGGTGAAAAATTCAGATTAATATTGCACAATCTAGGATTCAAAGTTTTCCCGCTTTTGGTGGAAATCCGTGTTTTTTTTTTTAATATCATTTTGGCTGTTTCTGAGATCAATGCATTTTGTATGATCTAAACTAAATAAATTTTAAAATTGGCTTACACACTGTTGCATGAATAGTGCAATAATTTTTAGCTTCCACACTACGTTTATAACGTAAAAAGTGGAAGGTATTATAATCGTTCAGTCCACCTGTCTGTCCGTCACCCACTTTCATAGTCCAAACTACAAATGCTACGGACAAGTGTGATACGTCAAAAGATTCACCGCATTGAAATTAGAATACATTGAAATTTTCAGAAAAGAATTCGAATTTGAAGTACTTTAATTATTTAAAAAACTGCATGCATAGGAAGCCATTTTTATTGGAATTAAATCACCATTGCCATTCACAACAATCGCTCGAGAAACTTGAATTCTTTTAGACAATAAATTAAAATAAAATTATTTTTGACACATCAATCAGTTTGAAATGACATCAAATATATTTCACTACGAGATTCTTTGTATGTTGATATGAAATATTTTCATTCTATTTAAAAGAGAGGAATATTACATATTTATTCTTTGAAATATAAGTTAATTTTTGCAAACGATAAGTAATAATTATTGAATTTTCGAAATAAAATAAATGAAACTAGCCAAATTTAGCATGTTAATGTTTAATATAGAAATAATACTGTGTTTTGCGCCTTTTTACCTGTTAAACACAACTGTTGTGTGGAAGCGGGTTAAGTGACAGATTCTGTTACAAACCTACTTGTTTAATTCAAGAGTTCAGCCTTTTCTGTTTAGCTTGCACTTTCTTGACTGCACATGGATCTTTTGCATTGCGAAGCGTTACCACTTAAGTCACTGCACATCAATTAAAGTAAAGAAGAATTTCACTTTTGCTTTTCCCCACTTCTCTTTACAAACAGTATTTCTCGGAATGAAAAGATTGGTTGAATTAATTATATATTTCAATCTAATGTTGATATTTTCAATATCAAAACCAACTTATTGGTCCATCCAACTTTGGATCCTCTGACTTTCTGTGGTGCTGTTACCTTGTTGTGTTTTCAATAAATCTAGTTTTAGATCTATTTAAAAAATCATTGTTCTTATTTTTTATAGGGGCATTTTAATGCAGAGAACTGAAGCAAGTCAAATTATTTCAGAATTTAATTTAAATGAAGGTGAGTTAATTTACTTTAATTTGTTATTTGTATCAAATCAAACATTTGGCTATGTAGCTTATTATTTTTTTGTTTTAAAATAAGTCATAAAAAATATTTTTAAGAAATAAAAATGCCGTAGAGAAATAATGTCTACTGGTTATTTTTTTACAGAGTTCCTATATACCCTGGAAATTAGTTTTATTTTACAGGGATTTGATAATGTAATTGACTTGTTTGAACTAAATAAATAATGATGATATTCTTTGTCGCTAAATTTTCTGTAGGAATATCTTTTGAGGGTTCAATTTGTGTGTTTTTTTAAATGTAATTTCGAAAATATAAAATCACAAAACAATTTTTTTGAAAAAAAATTACAAAAATAAATCATCTTTACTCATAATTTAACAGTGAAATAGTACTCAATGCAATTTAAAATGTCTAAAAAACTATAATTGGTAGATAGCTTAAAATTTTTTTTTTTTGAAGGGTGCAATTTGGACAGATACAATTTTAAGTCCTTAAAAAGCCTCAAATCTCTTTTAAAAACTTCACTATAAAAATCATATGTTTTTTTCCCAGTTGGCAAAGAGAGAGTGAAGCTGAATGAACTCATCAAGACTTCTCAGGTGGTGGGTCAGATGACCGTGAAAAAGCAGCTGGAAAATGCCAAGAAACTGAAAAGTCTGTCCGTACCCTTAAGCAAGCCGCAGCTCGAGAAGGTACAGCAAAACTTTGGTTTTACAGAAAAACTTCTTGACTCTGAATATTGCTTATCCTCTGAAAGCTTTCTTTGCGTAATTTAGGTCTTGGTTTAATTATAATTTATCCAAGAATAGAGCGTCTAAAAGAACTGTTTGATATTAGGAGCTTAAATTTTGTAGAAACTCCACCGTGTTGAGTCGAGCAAGGAAAATAAAATTTAATCTTCTAATTATCTAATATGAAATATATGGTAATAAAAGTATTGTGATGGGGGGGTCGAAAAACCGGAAAAAGTTTTGTGTTTCCTACACGTTTGGGATGGTGCCGATTCTAAAAAAGTAGTTTTTGAACATTGGTCTGTCTGAAACCACTCTACAGATTGAACTAAATGCTACAGACTTAGTTGAAGAGTTCCCAGCACTGTCAGACATAATAATGTTTTTTTGAGAAAATAGCACATGTACAAATGGTAGCTGCCATAAAACTTTTAAGTCTAACCAGGGCTTGAAAAACCTCCCGTCCTCTGCGGTTGAAAATTCCCCGAGGACAACTAATAACTCGATCCCTACATCCTCGTGGACGGCCATTTCCCAGTTAATATTTGTGATACATTTTAAATTTTTGTTATCTTACAAGAGATCTCACTTCTAAAATGACATTTTAATCTAGAAATACTGTTGATTCCTTCATCAGACCAAATGCGCACATAATCGGTAAACAAAAAAAAAGTTGCTCAAGTGCACATGCTTTTGGACTTGTAACAACGAAGGAATTGACAATTACGTACAAAACACATTATGCACTGGTCATAAACACAATTATGGACATCTACCTAACTGGAAAACCCTGTTCACATTTCTGTGCAGAAACCTCTGTAAATCATTGCCTTGATTGGGGCACTGGCAAACGCCATATTTAATTCATTAAAAAAAACGTAGTAACCTCGGATAAATTGACATTCCAGCTAACTTGAACTTGGTCATTTTAATTCTAATATTCATAAAAGAAATACAAGGTTTCTATCAAAGTAACCTAGTATTTCTTTTATTAATGTATATTGTAATGCTAGTTGTAACTATTAATACATTGTGCATTTTATATAAATGTTTATAATAAAGAAGACAAAATTATATTTTTATTTATATATAATTGAAGTTTGACGGGTTAGTTTCAAAGGAGGACAGGTACATTGTTGGACAAGCCGTCCTTGGGGACGGGTAAAATTTCTGAGATTTTTCGAGCCCTGAGTCTAAAAGTTATTGAAATTTCCTTATAGGGTAAATAATTGTATTGTCTTTAAAATGTATTTTTTTATTGAGTGGTAATTGAAAGTTGTGTAGGTAGTGTTACACACCTCTAGTATTGCTAATATTCGCAAACCAGACATAGAATGACAGGCAGAAAAAAAACCTGCCGTAGTGCAAGAAATTCAAAGCTAACCCATCTTAACTCTGCAATCCAAAGGTGTTTCTTTTGCAACTATTGCTTTGAATTAAAGAAGTTTGATATCACCATTGTTGGCAAGCTAATATTTCAGTATTTAATTTGTTCTTTTCCCTTTTTTCTAGTTTAAGTTTCAATTGTGATTTTTAAAAATTATTAGCAGTTGTGGGTTTTAGCCTTTATATTTATAGAATAAATTTAAAGGAAAACTTTTATTTTGATTTTTTTTATCACTCTTGATATATAATAGATTAGATTAGTAAATATGTTAACTTAAATCACTTTGATTTTCCAGATCAAAAGAACTGTGGCCTACGAAAAAGTGTGTAATGAAGTGACAAAATGGGAACCTGTTGTTCGGAGTAATCGAGTGGTAAGCTCTTCATGTACAACATTGCAATTATTTATATTATACTTTTATAATTATTAATATATAAAGAATATTTATGTACAGTATGTTAACATGCAAATGAATCAGTGTTATTAAAGTTACTTTAAATGGTTTCACAATATAACTTGTTTTTGAGTCAACTGTTTATGTGAAGCATAAAAATCATCACCAGCAAGTCACAAACTAATTAAAATTGGATTAAAAACTAAAAATATTTATAAATCTTTTATGTTTACTATGTTTATAGTGGTAACAATATGCATTTGAATGATGTAGGGTAGACTGACCAGTGAGTGAACAGGCCCCAGTGAATGAACAGTTGGTAAATACATTTAAAAAATAAGGATTGAAAATCATTCCACTGGATGAATTGGCAACACTGACTTCCTCCCATCTAGTAGGAAGCTATCTGATATCTGATTGGTTGAATCTAGTTTTTAATTAAAATCCAACATGTTTATTGATTGGACATTTTTTTGTTCATTCACTGGTAATAGAACTGTTCATTCACTTGGCTTTTGTACCACTTTTTATTTGGACCCCCAAAAGACCCAAAGCAATGCAATATAAAGTTACCTCCTTTTTTTTTGTAGAATTTACATGTAATGACAGATGTGTTCACATTGTCATACACCAGAAGCTATATTTAAAAAAAAATGTATGAATTTTCATAAAACAAATTGTGCTTAAGCGTTCATTCACTGGTTAGTCTACCCTATCTATGTTTTTTTTAAAAATAAAAGTCTCTAAAAAGTTAAAACTTTTTCTTTAAAAATCACTGTTCCAATATCAAGTTGTGTCTAGTTTCTACTGTGGCATTATAACTGTTTACTCTTAGTCATCTGATAACTTATTTTAAATTGTTGAATTGTGTTGGTTAGGATCTCTAAAATTTAATATTTAACATTACTTTTTTTTAAATGTAATCTCATGCTGTTTATTTGTCGAAAATTTAAACTGTGAAAAACTAAAAGAACTAAAAGTTAACTAATTATTTGATGTAAAACATATTGATAATATCATGTTTTTTTCTTGCTTTTAGGCAGAACAAATTATTTATCCTCTTGCGAAGCCTCCAAAGCTGGCAGAAACTTTTGAAAAAACTGCAGAGAGATTTGTGGTAATATGTTTTCTGTTTTACATATTTTATTAAGAAATTTAAAACTTTATTTTTATTTAAAGGCCAAATGTAATGTGTCAGTTAAAAATGATTCATAAACCCACAGAAACATGACATGCAAAAGAGGAGAAATTAGAGATATAATTGTTTATTTAATTGAATTAAAATGTGTTGTCAATTTTATGTATTTTTTCTTCCATGAGATACCTTCTTTAGGAGCTATTTATACTAGTATCATCCCCCCTCCTAAAAAATCTTTCACAATTACATGTTTTTTCTTATGACAATTGTCTTTATTAAACTTCCTTTCAAATTCCTTTAAAAAAAATATTTTTTAAAATAAAGTTATGTTGTTGCAATAAGTTAAGTAGTAACGTGGACTTAGATAGTCCTGTCATATTTACTTAACTTTTAAGTAGGTTTTTCCTGTCTACAGAAAATAATATTTTTTTATTTGCATTTGCAAGTAGTCAAGAATGGAGTTTATCCAGTGTTAAAAATAAATGACTTTAAAAATTCACGGAATTTCAAGTTTAAATGGCTCCTAAAATTCCATAATTCATGGTCATAAATGCCTTAAAAGTAATGATTTATTTTACTAAGTCATAAAATAAATCTATTCAAGTTTCTATAGTTATTTGCAATTTTACATTAGTCAGATCCACAAAAATGTATCAATATTCAAGCTTAAACTAAAAGCATTTCTGAAAATATAGTATTGAAACTAAACTCTTAGAGTGATACAGATATATTAACCTGTCATCTGAGTGCCAGCCTTTTCAGAATTACACATAATTAATATGGAGGAATCAAATATAACCATCTGTTTCAGAAATTAATTTTAAAAAATGAAATTTTCAGTTAAAAATTTGATCTTATGCAAATATGTAAAAACAAGTTTACACTTAAGATAATTTGTTATCCTTCAGAGGGTTAAAATGTGTTAATTCAGTTCGAGTTAGCCTTCGAAGCCTTCTTTTTGCCGACCGGGTAGCACAACGGTTAGGGAGCTAGCCTTTGGAGCTTAAGAGTTCGGGTTCCAATCCCGTTAAAGGAATGGGTGTTTGCGTCCGTCAATAAATGTTGTTATTTGTCTATGTGTTTTTGTGTCTCTTGTGCATGTGTCATTTCTGGGGTTGAGTACAATAGACTTGAGGTCGCAGTGCTTGGCGAACTTGCCCCCCACCAAGAAAGTCATAAGTCATAGCCTTCGAAAACTTTTCAATTAACCTCCAAAATTTTAAATGGAACACCACTTTATTCCAAATTCTTTAAAAATCTCAACAGACGAGGCATCCCATTGAAGATGCTGTGAATGCTCTGCTGAATAAGAGTGAACACAAAATGGAAAACACCAAAACACTAACTGCTGCGGAAGAGAAGGCACTGCAGACCATGAGCTTGAAAGAGGTAAATATTTTCAAGAACTGTATGGCATGATGGGTTCAGGCATTAATTATGCTAGGGTGGATGCTTTTGCAGGTTATGTTCTTGTCTTTTGACCTGGTTTCCTAAGAATCGTAGCATCTGTCACAAACAACATTCTGCAATATGTCTATATATGTGACGGTCAATAAGGATTGCAATTCTGCGACACCTTTTGCTATCCTATAAACGGATCATGCTGGAAAAAAATCCTGTCAATTCTGAAATTTTATAACATTGGAGAATTTATGTAAATTGTGTGCATTGTTAGGTAAAGTAACAATTACAAGGCAAACATATGCTACAGTAACCATTAGAGGGTTAACTTACGAACATCATTCTGCTTTGGCAAAATCATTAACAATTAGCTATCACTATACATTTGCGGCGATCGATAAGGATCGCTTTCTTAGGAAACCTAAGCTTTAGACATCTTATATACAAATCATACTGGACAAAAAAAATCTTCATAATAAATTGTGCTGAAATTTTATAACATTAAAAATCTTATGAAAATTTTTAAGTTATATGTTTATATGTGTTGTTAGGTAAACTAACACATTACTAAACGTGCTACAGTAACCATTAGGCTAGTCCTCACTACGACTCAACGCACAAGAATGCAACAATTGCAAAGAAGGGAAGTATCAATCATGGGCTACTCTGCCAAAAATTTTTTGCTTTGTCTAGTAAATATCTGAAGAATTACTATCTAAATCTTTTTAATCTTAAAAATGTTTTTTTTATTTTATTTGGAATATAAAGCAAATGTCATTCAATGAGATACAGTTCCACATACTAAAATAAACTTTTTACGAATAATTGTGTTTAAATGGAACTATTTACTTTTGTAGGCCAAGCTGAGACATCAAGAGCTGATGAAACACAGAGCTCTGATTTCATATCAAGAAATGAAAGCACGTAGACAAAATAAAATAAAAAGTAAAAGGTAACTATCTATTTTTGAATTATTTTTGTTGTAGTGTACTTTACCATATTGCTTTAAAAAAAAAAATATCAGTTATTCTTTTAAGGCAAAGAATTATATCATGTGTATAGGTATTTTTTAGAAACCATATTAATGTGTCGCATGTGATTGATTCGTAAAAGTAACCATCATGTGAATTGTCAATGAGATTGCCATTTTCATGGATTCGAAAATCTAGAACAGTTTAATTTAAATGCCTTGTGGAATTCGAAAATAAGCAAGCTTCCAAAATGATAATTAAACAGCTGAAAAATTTACTTTTTACACTAATTAGGGCTTCTTCCTGGGTTGGCATGGTTTTGACCACCCCCAGTAAATACCATGGTAAAAACCGGTATTTACCGTCCTAGGAAAAATTATGTTTTTCCCACCTGGGAAAAACTCAATAATACTAACAAATATTTATCATTGCCTTAATATTTTTAAAAATAGACAAATCTTCCTTAGTTATTTTACATCTATGATAACATAAAAATTATGAAAAATTATCCTGGGAAAAATTATGTTTTTCCCACCTGGGAAAAACTCAATAATACTAACAAATATTTATCATTGCCTTAATATTTTTAAAAATAAACAAATCTTCCTTAGTTATTTTACATCTATGATAACATAATAATCATGTACTCACGTTTATTATTATTTGAGTGTTCCTGCCTGTATAAACATAAATAATTATTAGAGTATTGTCTGTGGTAAATATTCATTAAAATATTGTATAGGGTAAATAATTATTGAGTTATGTCTACTAAATTTAGAAAAAAAAATCAAACGACTTTACTAGGCTTTGGCAAACTACAATGGCTATAGTGGGGACGATAGAGAACAAAACACATGATCTAAACAAGGGTTCCCCCACCCAGACAGTGGCATAATTGCAATCACAGCCAGAATACAAAAATTAGGATGTAAACAAAAAAGAAAAACTGATGTTTACTTTTATAAAGCTTTTTAATTAAAATAGGATTTCCTAGCTATGGTATATCCGAGAAAGAATGATATTTTCTTCTTTTTTTTTTCGAAAGAAAGAGGTTTTCCCCGGTATTTACCAGTTTTCCCACTGGGATGGGAAATATTAGTTTTGTACAGGAAAAACCCAACCCATCTTCAAATTATGTTCTATGTTTTCAGGTATCACCGGATGCTGAAACGGGATAAAATGAAGAAACTTTTGAAGGAGTTTGAAAGCCTCCAAAATGTGGATGCATCAGCTGCCATCGAGAAAATTATGGAAGTTGACAATATGAGAGTTATGGTAAGTTTGTTACATTCAAAAGAGAACCAATATCCTTCCTTATTGTTCTGGAATGCTTAAATGTTAGAGTTTTTGTGCATCATTATGTTGTAGTTTATTTAAAATCGATAATGGAGACAAAGTTATTTTACTAGAAAATAATAAGTATAACAGGAGACAATATTATGTTGCAGTTAAATTACAAATTATGTACTGTATTATATAAGTTTAGGAATTGAAATAATTTTACACTTTGAGCATATTTTAAATATTGGTTTTGTTGCGAGAGAATGTGTGAAATATGATGATTTAATAGCATAAGGTGTTATACAGTTAGTTCTGTACATGGCCATTTTGGAAAACATGAAAAGAGATTGAATGTTTTTCATTTTGTTTTCAGGAACGTATGACCTTGAAACATAGAAACACTGGAAAATGGGCAAAGATGCAGAAAATACGAGCAAAGTATAATCCCGAGGCAAGTGTGATTTGATAACTATTGCTTTTTTACTATTATTTTAACATGATTTATATTTAAGACGGACTATTAGATTATTATAGTACAAGCAGAAAATATATTAAGATGCTTTAAATTCCATTGAAAAATATATATCCAAGTTGTTGTACATAGGGGTTTTTCGTTCTGAGCCAATATCCCAATTTGGGGGGTGGGTTATATTACTCTAGTCCTAAGCCGATTCTTATTGTTTTTCCCTCAGGCTCGCAGTGTGTTGAAGGAGGATATCAACATGGGAAAGGAGCTCAAAAATAAATTGCCCGAGATCCAGACCCAGATAAGTACGCTGAGGGCCAGGATACAGTCTGACCTAACGGAAGGAGACTCAACTGGACTAATTGAAGGTAGTTCTCCACTTGACCTCGACAATTTGGAAGAAATTGTGTAAGTACACCAGTGTTTGACAATTGAAAAGCTTAGTGGAAGAACATGCTAAGTGATAAAATTTATTTAGAGAAGAATAGTAATTTGTTTCTTAGCTAAAAAAAACTGTTAGTTCTCCACTTGACCTCAACAATTTGGAAGAAATTGTGTAAGTACACCAGTGTTTGACAATTGAAAAGCTTAGTGGAAGAACATGCTAAGTGATAAAATTTATTTAGAGAAGAATAGTAATTTGTTTCTTGGCTAAAAAAAACTATGTAGATAAAATATCTATATTTCTATTCCAATTAGGAATATCTTAAGAGTAATATCAACATGCAAATTCAATAATTTTTGTTATAATATTGGTCCAGGAATGGGCCTTTTTGTAATTTTGTTGCATAAAGGCCATTAAAATGTCCTAAATAATCTTGTTTGAGTGTTATTAAAATTGAAGTTTTGCTGACTTGTTTTATGATTTTTAAATTTCTCATTGCAGTCCACCATTAGAATTAGAACCCACACCAAACTCAATGGAGGATAAAGTTGTTGGAAACCGAACGCAAAAGACGAAGGTAAAATATCTAATTTTCTTAATTTTGTCTACAAACACACACATTATCTAACCACACATTTATTGCTGCTGGTATTACTATTCAAATAGTAAGGCTATATAAAAAAAAATTAAAGCCCAACACACTTTATTTTATTAGCACTTAATAATTGCATATCTAGTGTTGAAGAAGGTCACATGCTGAACTCTATGCAAACAATCATAATATTTTTTTTTTCAAAAGAAAACTTACTAAAGAAATTTAAAGTGTGATATGACTTGGAGTGAAAAGTTCATTCTAGGATGGATTAGTTTTAACACTGACATACTATTTACAAATGTAACATTTCAAACAGAAGTAAATTATAAACAAAAAATAATCAGCAACATAAATAGATTGGAATGCTAAGGCAGAAAAGTATAGACTGGCAAACCAGAAAAGTTGACCTACATCCAATCCTAAGTCACGTGCCTTTGCATTAACCACTTGGCGGATTTTCATGGCTTTTTTTAGGTAATTTGTCCCATTTTCTAGCTTTTTACTCCTGTTTTCAATCTAAATTTCTTTTGCTTCAATTCATTTAATCTTTGCAAGATTCCTAAATTTTGCCCAGTTGATAAATGTAAAGAGACATGACAAAAAAAAAAATCTGTGGCATTCTAGAGGTAAGATAGTTTAGACCGATATTATTTATAGTATTATTATTTACACCCAACCTATACTTTAATAAGGTAAGTTATTCTATAAGCTCTTTTGTAATTTAAGGATTATTTTCATGATTGCGAAAAGTCGTGCAATTAGTTTATCTTAACCTGGTATTTAAATTCTTTAACCTTATATTACAGGTACAAAAGCCAGCTAAAACCACTTCAGATTTTACTGACATGGACTTTATATCCAAAGCCACTGCTCTCAAATCTTCCAATCCTAGTTTGATGACTGTGGGTGATTGCTTGGATGAAGTTGAGAGCCAATCAGAAGACAGTGCCGATGAAGGAGTGAAAAACTTGAGTGAAGCATTCGCTGATGAAGACATAATTGCAGAATTCAGGTATTCTTGATGAAATAAATCAGTAAACTCTTAATCTGCTGGTTATGCAGCCAATTTGTTCAAATAGAGTGGGCTAGAATAAAATCCTGGCTTCTCAAAAACTCAATTAAATTTTAGGAGTACCTTACACTGAGAACTTTACTTTCTAAGAAAATTGTAAACTTTTAATTTTTAGATGACTGAAAAAATAGCTAGTGAACCATTTGTGATTGCCTTAAAATAATGAGTGCCAATTAAGGAGACAATATCAGGGACAATAAATAGTTTATTATGATTGTAAGTTCCATAATATAGAAATAAACAAATACAAAAGGCAATAAGCCCAAATAGGATCAGTGGTTCTGAGTAGTACTCAAATTTATACATAGAATGCATTTCTCTGAAGACAGTTTCTTAGTCAGAAACTGTCTGTGCGAGTCAATGCAGTTGTGTAATAAATCATTTTTAATATTTTTATTTCCAGAAACACTAATGTGGTATTAGTTAGTGTTTTAAAGGATTTTGAAAAAAAAATCCAAGATAGCTGCATTTTAATGTTACAGAATGTTACAAAACTTTTTTTTATATTACATTGGAATATTATACCCTTATTGATAACGCAAAGGTTTTTGTATCTTTTTCTAAGTCTTAGATTTTGCTTGGAGACTAACTTTAGGCATTTGAGAAGCATTTTTTGCATGTCATCCATATATATATATTTGTTCTTTTCCAGAGAGGACAAGCGTGCTGTCGAAGAGGCGAACAGGCCAAAAGGAATCGACCTGTTTCTTCCGGGGTGGGGATCTTGGGGTGGCGAAGGGATCAAAGACTCCAAGAAAAAGAGAAAGAGGTGGGTTTTTTTTTCAGTTTTTGGGAACACTTTGTTACTAAAAACAAGTTTTCAAGGACCTTAAAAGGGCACAGTTGTCAATTTAGCACCTTAAAAGTCCTTAGTTTTGAGCAGTGTGTTAAGGTCTATTTTGCATATGCATCCAAAAATTGTTTTTGGCTGAATTTTATTGGTTTTAACTCATGAAGTGGTTAATTCAATACTAGATCACAAAAGCTAAATTTCAGCAAAATAATTGAGTTAGTTCATAATTTACTGTATATAATTCATAATTTACTTACTGGCTCTTAGTAGCGTATGCATAAAATCCAAGCAATCTTTCATTTTTGTAATCTTGAAATAGAAAAAGGTAATTGTTTTATGCGACCTCTGTTTTTAAAGATTCGTTAAACCTTTATTTTGATGAAGTGGAATGTTTTCAAATACTGTAGAGGGAGTGCACAGTATATCTAAACACTGTTTTTCTAAACTTATTTTTAATTGCAAATGAGCACAATTGACCTTGGTCAAATGACCAAATCAAAGTGCTTCTGTGTTAATCCAATGGAAAAAATATTTTCTTAGCCACATTTCTCTGACTGTATTGAATATTTTTACGAAGTTTTTTTTTATATGATACGAGGTATAAGGGAGAGACACATTCCAGAAAAAGAATGGACTTCTAAGATGAATATTTCATGCTATAACAGCATGAAATATTCATCTTAGAAGTCCAGACATCTTAGGCTCCAGACACTTTAAAAGAGCTTACTTTTTTAATATAGAGAGAAATGTAGCTAACTTACAGGTCTCTATAATCCCACTTTTTGAAATGGGTTCCAATATTTTTGTAAATTTTCAATAAATAATTCGAACCAAGTTCAAAAAGTTGGATTATTGAGACTTGTAAGTCAGCTACATTTGTCATATAAATTTTTTTTGTAAAAATATGCAATGCAGCCGGAGAAATGCAACTAAGAAAATATATATTTTTCTATTGGATTAACACAGAGGCACTTTGGTTTGGAAACCTGCAGTCAATCAAGCTCATTCGCCCTTGAAAGGTCCATCAAATTGTTTAATTTTTGTAATGGGAATCAATGAATATGATTAGTTTTAAGCAAAGTGAGTCTGATAGTGTTTAAAATTGTATCAAAATCTTATGCATGCAATCTTATGCAAATTATTAATGCATGAAGTATTTTTTCCCATGTTCCAAATAGGTTTTACATCAAGCCCATTGAAGAAAAGCGTGCAAAGAAGCACACCCTTGGAAATGTCATTGTCAATGAAGAAGCTGACAAGAAAGCGGCAGTGCATCAGGTAATTTGAAGTTTGTTTTTTAACTTTTCACTCCTACAAATTGTTTTATAAGGCATATAGAATCTTCTTATAAGCAATTTTCTTTAGCCTACTTTCCCTTTTTTTTTAAATCACTAGCTACAAAAACAAATTGGCCCCTAATGTCAGGTAGAAGTTGTTGAGGAAGAACTTGCATAGCAAAATTAATTGCAATAACACAACTTCTGCTATAACTTGATATATTTTGCTTTTTAGTTAATGGAATTCATATTTTAATTTAGGAACAGTGTTTATAATTTATAAAAGCTTCAATATTTATTAAAGTTAATATTGTTGTCAAAGGGAAACTAAAATATTTACACATAAATGACCCAGTTTTGGGCATTTAAAAAATTCTTTGGCCAAATGCCTGTTCTAATGCCCATTTTATATATGCCCCGCCCACATCACTAGCCAGGACTAATAAGCTCAACTGATTTAAAGTGAACTTCTCTCTCTGCACAAGATTTTCTAAATGACATTATCCACTTATAGAAGGTAGCATCACACAAAGACAACAATCGATTGGAGAGCCTGACGGTCTGACTTCCAATGCCTTGCCAATTGCACTCTTACATCACGATTATCTCTTATCATTTAATGTTTAGAAGTGTAGGCTATAATTGACAACTCTCATCCTACACAATTTAATTATTGCTTTTCAAGTTAAGTAATGTCATACTTACTGTTGCTCCACCGCAGTTGGGTGTTTTTCTTGGCATTGATGTGCAGAGCCGAGTCTGGTGTAATTTGTTAACTACAACATTTTATGGCAATTGATTCCAAATGTCACACTATCTAACTTAACGGTCTAGAGAGACCAGTCAGTAAGGTGCTTTGTCTTGCGTGTGAAAGGTCCCAGATTTTGGCCCAGGCATCGCCAAAATAACCTGCCGACCTATAAAAAAAAACTATATGTGCTGCCAAAAAGCCCGACATATAACACCCCATGTATAGTAGGAGTGCACATTAAATATGCTCCAAAGTCCCGATGCTGTGTACAATGTCTCTCTTAAAAGTTGGTTTGGGGGCCTAATCAGGTATCAACTCGTCACTTGACTGTGGGGGAACAGCTATGATATAACAGGGTTCCCACGGGTCCTTGAAAGTCCTTAAAAAGTCCTTGATTTTTATTTTCAATTTTCTTTAGGTATTTTATTACTTTGTCGTTTGAAAGATGATAATGGCTGGTCCGTGACTTAGCTCCAGACCCCAAATCATAAAAAAATTTATGTAAAATAATAGTAGAGGATCGTGGTTGAATCGTATTTATTGTATTTACAAGAGATAACCAAATTTGGTATTTGATTTTGTAAGAAAAAAAATCGACAAATCGGTAAAATAATCGTCGCTTTATGATTAAGGGTCCTTGAAATTTTTTTTGGGAGTCCTTGAAAAGTCCTTAAAAACTCCTTGATTTTTATTTTGAAATAAGAGTGGGAACCCTGTATAATGGCCTGTTTCGAAGTGTCGATTTGCGTTGCCAAGCAATGAAAATAACCAACTGTGGTAAACATTTTACTTCATATTTCATGCAACTCGATAGGTATAGCAACCCTACGTTAAACTTTTAAGTTTGCCAAAAGTCTCCAATGAACAGACCGGCCATTATATCATACCTGTACCGACGGTGGTTCTAAATTACATCGCCAGTAGCCCTCATGTATCTCTAGTGCGACGTTAACTCAACAATCTAACTTTACAGGTGTGCAGTCTGCCCTTCCCCTTCACCAACGTTCACAATTTCGAGTCCCACATCCGCCAGCCCGTGGGCCACACATGGAACCCACAGAGCGGCTTTCAGAGCCTCACAAAGCCCAAGGTCGTCACCAAGGCTGGCAAGGTCATATTGCCCATTGACGCAGAGGATGTTGTACTGGAGAAGAAGACCGCTACCAAGGAGCCTAAAGTTCCCAACGAGACAGCAGAGGAACCAAAAGCTTTTTAATGTTATTGTTATCTTAATAAACTGTGTCTTTTTAAGGTTTGTGATTTTTGTTAAATGCTAAATTTTTATCTGCAATTTCCAGAGTACAACTTTGTAGCTTCAAATTAAATTTAATCGCAGTTATACTGACTAGTTCTTTTCAAAAATCTCTTTAATAACAAGTTTTTAATGGTGGTTTCTAACGATCTCTCCGAAAATAATCATCTTAAAATCACAAATCTTTACGGATCCTAAATTTCATAAAATCCTCTTCTGTGATGGGATCCTAAAATCTCAAGAATTCATTATTCCTCAAATACTGAAACTGCAACACTCCATACAGTATTGCAAAACTTTGGCAATTGTATAATCCAGAAATTTGTTTTCCGGCAATCACAATATCCAAAAATTAAGACGATATCCAAATACTCCGTCTATCGTAATTTGTGATTCCTTAAATTTTGAAACTAGGGGTTCTGAAAATAAGGCTGGATTTCATCCCGCAATTTTAGAGTACCAGTTTAAACCCAGAGGTTGGGACCCATTCATTGCCAAAACATCTGCCGACTGATAAACGATCTGTACAGCCAAAAAGCCTAACGAATAATACCCCGCGTGGAGGAAGTGCACATTAAATTTGCTTCAAAGTCCCCATCTTCGTGTACAATGTCACCTTTAAAAGTTCCAATGGGTGGCTACTCAGGTGTCGGCTCGTCGCTTTACTGTGGTGCTAAATTATGATATCCGTCGCTAATAGCCCTCGTGTGGCTCTAGTGCAACGATTATTTCCACCTATCCTAACCCTAAATCATACCCAGGAAATAGAAAAGCCAAGGGGGAGGCCTTAAAACAAATGAAGATTGTTGATATTTGTTTTTGAAAGCTTTTTAATGCATGCAAAATAAATAAGCAAGTCAGGTGAATGGTATCACCAAAACCGGCTAGCTCATCTTATTCATCGCCACGGAGGATATGGTCCTGTAGAACAAGATAGCCAAAGAGAGGAGAATATTTTATATTGTTTCTAGGAGTATGGTGAGTTTTAATTAATGGAAATCAGAGTTTAAGCAGATCGGACACCCCACTACCCCGTCATACTTCGATCCGGCTTGCTAATGATAAGTATATGGGAAAAAAATTATTTTTTTCCGTTGAAAAGCAATGAAATTAGGAATATTTTGATGCAGGTTTTTTTAATTCATAAAACTCTAATTAAATTGTGTTTCTTTAAGGCTACTTTTTTAAAAAAGTAATTTACTTTTTTTTAAAAAATAGAAATTTTATTTTCAGCGAAATATGTATGTTAGTTAAAAGGGGGAAAAACCAAAAAATTTCCTTGCTAGAACAAAATTTCAAATTTTTTTTACTCATACAATATCCTTAAAGTTAAATTTAATTTTTTTAAGTAAGGGTTTTGACGGAATTATAAAGGTAAGTGTGAGAACATTGGCTGAAATCACGCCTCCACACAGGCCAAGCCTTTCGGGCAATTTTCGGGGGTCAGAGGTCAAAACATCGTGGTTGGGGAGCGCACTTGGGGTTTGTTGTCTATTAGGGGTTGTTTTTCAAAAGAAATAATCTTTGAAAGAAGATGTGGTTTTGCCGAGCTAGACATGTGCTTTTGGCTAAGTTCCTTGTTTGTTAGTTTGCTGTTTTTTTTGCTTGCTGCTAACAAATACTTATTTTCTACTCTGTGATTTAGAGGTGTCGTTCCACTGAGCTCATAATGTGTAGTTGGTTGTTATGAAAGTCCGTCATTATTTGATTTTAAAGTAGCCTTAGCCCTTAGCTTATTGTACTGTGCCTTTTTATAATTTGCATTTTAAGATTATATTAAAATAATCTGAAAAAGATTTCAGGATTTTAGTTTTGATAAAATCTTTTACTATTTTTTAAAGTTTTTTTTAAATTCTAAATTGCTTAATATATATTATAAAAAAAATTCTCAATGAAGTGCATTTTTTAATAAAAATTGACTTAAATATTTTAATACAAAGTAGTTTGAAAAATATTTAAGTAAACAAATTTGAAATTAAAAAAAAACACTCTTTCTTATATTAAATACTTGCATTCTTTGACTACGGACTCTTTCACTATACTTTACCATTTGTTTACAAGAAACAAGTGCAGTGCCAAATCTATAATAGTAAAAATGAAGTTTTGTGTGTTTGTTTGTGCAGGGTTGCCAGTGGCGACTAAAAGGAGACTATTTGCTACTATTTTCGACCCCTGGCGACTATTGCGACTTTTTTAGGCAAAATCAAGCCAAAAGCGACTATTTTCAGCATTTTGTCAACTATTTTCAAGGATGGGCGACTTTTTCTAATTTTTTTTCTCGCGATCGGTGATATCCTTTATTTCGGTATTTCCCCCTTAAAATCGCCGTAAGGCCACATTTTACAATTGCAGAATAGCCAAAATCCTTCGGTCGTAAAATCGCCGGAGTTTCGCGATATACGAGTAGATCGCCGGAATATAGAATAGCATAACCAATTTTCAAGACTGTAGGATCACCGGAATTTCGGGATAGTTGGATCACCGGAGTTTCGGGATAGTTGGATCGCGGGAGTTTCGGGACAGTTAATTGGATCGCGGGAGTTTCGGGACAGTTAATTGGATCGCGGGAGTTTCGGGACAGTAGGATCGCCGGAGTTTCGGGATAGTTGGATCGCGGGAATTTCGGAATAGTTGGATCGCGGGAATTTCGGGATAGTTTAATCACGGGATTTTCGGGATAGTTTAATCGCGGGATTTTCGGGATAGTTTAATCGCGGGATTTTCGGGTTAGTTGGATCGTGGGAGTTTCGGGATAGTTTGATCGCGGGAGTTTCGGAACAGTTGGATCGCGGGAGTTTCGGGATAGTTGTATCGCGGGAGTTTCGGGACAGTTGGATCGCGGGAGTTTCGAGACAGTTGGATCGCGGTAGTTTCGGGACAGTTGGATCGCGTGAGTTTCGGGATAGTTGTATCGCGGGAGTTTCGGGACAGTTGGATCGCGGGAGTTTCGGGACAGTTGGATCGCGGGAGTTTCGGGACAGAAGGATCACCTCTGGTTTGGGATAGTAGAATCGTCAGAGACTTGCGCGATTACTTGCGGATAAAGTATTTTTCTGGTAATAAGAATCTATATTTTTAATCTGTTGGTTGAACCTTGCCACATCTCAGAAGTTTTGTGTAAACCATTAGTTTACAACTTTTTAGTTATTCGAAAAAATATTAAATGTGAATTTGAAAGTTATGTAAAAGATATTTAAAAGCAAACTTCACTAACTTTTATGTACATATAGACAAGATGCATGCAAAACTTAAAATTATGTTCTTTTAGCAAATTAAAATAATTTGATTAAACATTAATGTAGCATAATTAGCTCGCCAAATAAACTGTAATACTTCATTGTACAATAAGATTTTCAGAGCCTTAAAAAAATTTGTAGGGAGTTTAAAAAAGGTCATAAAATTAACTTTCAAATAAGCTATTTCATTACTCTTTAACTCGCATTGTAGTAATTGTTCAAAATTTTATGATAGTTCTTGTTCTTTTGATAAAAAAAAAATTGTCAAAAACACTTAAAATTCAAATGTTTTTTAGCGTTTGATTAATTTGACCTGTAACTACTTTATTGAGTATTAACCATTGTAAATCAAACTACATTAGTGAAAAAAAATATCAGTTGTGTTTAACCCTTTCAGTCCCAATGACAATTTGGCATAATCATTTTAGAAATTTTTTTCTGATCGTCTATAGCCCTTTATGATATCAAAAAGCACATCATTCGATTCTTCAAACTTTTTTCTATTCGAAAATATTTTTTATTAATCCCAATAGATGTCAGCCCTATTATTTTTTTTAAATTATGATCAGAAACATGATGATGTTTTGTGTTTGATGGAGAGAGTAAAAAAAATCAAACTAAAAATGCAAAAATGCTTTTTTAATTATTAAATTACTTAAGGTAATTCCAAGATGAATTAAGACATAATATTTTAACAAACAGTTCTTTTTTTAAGGAAACAACATTCTGAGTTGGTCAAGGAAATCAAATTCACATTAGGTGTTTATTGTTTAGCAGGGTTCAAAATTTACAGTCGCCTAGTCGCAAAATGCGACCTAATACTTCAATTTTGAGATAACAAAATAAATGTAGTCAAATTTGCAGAGACTAGGTTATCAGAACAGTTAATACCAACTTTTCTCATCGTGATTTTCAACAATCTCGCCGAAAATAATCAGCTTGAACTTTGTAAGATTTTAAGACTGTTATTTTTTTCTTCAACTGCAGCGATTTTAAAATTAAGAAACTCTGGTTTTTGTAAATGGCGATTCCTAAAATTTTTTGAATTTTAGTTATCGAAACTGATGCTTCTATAATCGCAAAACTCTAGTGATTCTATAATCTCGAAACTTAGGCGATCGTAAAAATAAAATCTTCCAGTGGGATACAGTAGACATTAATGTACATTTGCTCCTAAGTCGCACACATTGCTCCTAAATTTTCTTATAAAATACCTAGCACTGTTGTTTACTCATTTAAGTTGATATAAATTTTAACATCAACCTTACTCAAAATCTATCAACTACCATAATCAAAAACTTAAAAAAGTGAACCATTTGAACATTTTCCAATTAAATTCCTTGCATATGTGTTGAATTTCATGCCGAAAAAGTTAAGCAATCAGTTAAATAATAAATTTTGCAAAGAGAATTTTTAAAAAATAATAATTATGTCTTAAGTTTCGATTTTGAATATAGTATTTAAATTTGATCCAACTATTTTTGCTACTATTTTGATAATAAGGCGACTATTTTTGCAACTATTTTGGAAATTCCAGGCAACTAAAGCGACTATTTTTTACTTAAATTTGGCTGGCAACCCTGTTTGTGTGTTCCACTCATAAACTAGACATTTGTTTGACTCGTAATTTGGCACAAATGCGTAGTTCATACTTAAGTTATGATTTTTGAACTTTCAGGTTCCAAAATATTCTATTTTTAGAAAGAAAAAAAATTTGAATTTTCTGAAAAATCCACGCCACTTTCGCTCAAATCCGATCATTATTTTTCTTTCCTGTTGCCAACGGCTGAAAAAATAAACTTTTATGAAAATAATTTAAATTAAAAATATTTATTACTAGGGGGCACGCCCCTTCTCGCTATCGCTCGCCAACCCCCGGGAAACTGCTTAAACAGTTCCCTTTGGATCGCTTCGCGAACCAGGCTCGCTTCGCTCCGCTTAAGGAAGGTGTCCGGCAATTTTTTCGCCAAATTGGTATTATGGCAGCCATTGGCTACAAAAATAGCCACAGATTGTATTTTAAGTGAATAATTATCAAACAGTTCAGTTTTTTCTGTTTGCATTAGAGAATTTATTTTTCTACTTTGTTTATAAGTTGATCCTGTCCATTTCTTTCATAGTTAAGAATTCTTAAATCGTATTAATATATTTAAAATATTATTGATCATTAATTATTAAAAGAACTCATTTCTTAAATTATTTTTTGTGCACATTGTTTTGAACTTGCAGCAAACTGTTAAGTTCTGATTTTCTTATTTTAAAATATCGCTACGATCTACGATCGCAAATGCCACGATAATTTTTAATAAGGAAATCTTTCATGTTATCTCAGCAGACATTTTCAGTTTTGAGCAGCATTTTAAGTAATTATTTGTTGTCATTTCACAGACTTGGCAAACGCTCGGTTTGTTGTCATTTTGCCTTGGCGACATTTTTCGACTGGCGCCAAATCCGGCGCCAATCTGGTCCTTTAGGTTAACCGCCTTTAGTATCCTTTTAAAATAAAATAATTTACAAATTAATACTTATAAATTAATGGTTATTATTGAGAAAATATTTCGCTGCTTGACTAAGATCCATTTGTAAATAAATTGGAAACCGTGGTAGCCGTCAATGCTTAGAAACTATATTTAAAAACAATTTGAATTTTTCCTTTTTTATTAACAACAGTGTTTGGTAGTTCAGTCAATCGAAATTATAATTTAAATTTTCAAAAATTCCGCCCAACCTTTGGCGAAATTAGCAAATATGCATTCCCATTTTAAATTAATTCTTCGGCATTTTTACGTTCCACTTTTTTATTAATCGTTGTGTTTTTATTCAAAAAACTGTTTTACTGCCGTATCGAACAATGTTTTGCACATAATATTTATGGTTGTTTTTCATTTTTTGGCCTGATTGTAGCCATTCCCGAAATTGTCAATCCTTGTGTTGGTTGGTCGACATATATATTCAGGTTTGTGTGCTTGGTCAGCGACCCGCTTATAAACCTTCGTCAAGTAAGACAGACACAACAGACAACACACACACACATAAGTGGATCCATCTAATTTTTAGAGACAGAGGCCAACTAGAGCAGTGGTTCCCAACCTTTTCTGGACCATCGCCTCGTATTTTAGGTTGATTAACAACCATCGCCCCCTTTTAATTTTAAAGTTATGTCTAATCATATTTTCAGTTAAAGTGTAACTATAAAACAGTTTTATAACACTTACTACCGTTTATAAAAACAACCAAAGAAGCTTTATCTGGTTACTTTTAAATACAATAGAAAAAACATAAAACACATATTTTTAAAGAACAAAAGTGAAATAATTAACTAAGATATTTTTACTAGTTTCTAGAAAATTTAAGAGCGTTTAAAGTAAAATTTGGCTGGTGTTTGGTTATGGTTGGAGAATGGTTTTACGGTACAAAGGTACAACATTATTTTAATTTTCCCCCTTTAAACACTCATCGCCTCTCAAGTATTTTCGCCCCCTTGATAACACAAATCGCCCACTTGGGGGCGATCGCCCCCAGGTTGGGAACCGCTGAATTAGAGGATCCCCAGAATTGGCTTGTCACCCCCAGAGGTATTGATTTGGTATGGGAACTTAGAGGACTTTCGGACCCAACAGATTTAACGAGCACGTACTCCGCATATACTCGGTAGGTCTTCAGTGGTACCGGGACCCGATCGCAGGACCTTCCGATCCCGAGACCGAGACGCTGACCACTAGGATCACTACGGCCATCCTTGTGTTATTTCGTAGTGCTTTTCTCAAGGTAAGGTAAGGTAATCGCTTCCGGCTGCCTATTTCTAGCCTCCTTTAGGAGCTTTAACACAGCCAATAACGCCTCGTATTTTAGAACCCTGGTCAAGTGACGAGGTCGACACCTGAGCGGGCACCCAACGGAACTTCGAGCGACATCGTACGCTAACGCCGTCGGGACTTTGGACTCCACAGATTTAACGAGCACGTCTGTCCCTGTGTACTCGGACCCATCCGTGATGAGGATTTTCTACTATTTCCAGCACAGATCCGATTTATAGGATGACTGGCAGTAAGTGGGATTAGAACCCCCGCACTCCTGAGAAGCTTTTCTCAAAAAAATTGTTTTCATTTCGATTGTTGCCATTCCAGAGATAGAAATATAAGGAAATTTGGGCGCCGTATAAGAGTATTATATATATAGATATTCGGTTGCCATTACCTTCAGAAACTAAATTCATTATTTGGAAAATAATTGACATGTTTCAAGTGACGTAATTCCGTCCAGTGTCCATTGCAGGATTTTATTGTGGATTTAGGTGATGATTTCTTCATTGATGGTTCTTTTCAATATATTTGTCATGGTTCCTTTCAATCTATCTGTCGGTACGTATGCTTTTTTTTGTCCGTCGGTTCATCTGTACACATTACTTTCGATTTTCTTTCCCGGCAGATTATAAATGTAAAGCTTTAATAAAATAATTTTGTTATAAAATATTTGTTTATTGAAAATGTTTATTAGAGTAATTGTTATGTTAAATGTTTATTTTAAATAGTTTTGTCATAAATTATTTTTTTTAATAATCTATAATGACGTCCTAGTTTGAGTTGTGAGTGCGTATTTAGGTGTCGGCTCGTCACTTTGAGTTTTGACTGTAGTTCGAAATTACGACGGCCGTTGCGAATAGCCCGCTTGTGCGAAGATGATTAAAACCTAACCTCATCCAAAATATTTAAACTAAAAAATTCTGTAAACCTTCTATCTGGCTATAAGATATTTTAAGGCAAAATCATTTATAAAAAAAAATATGTGTACCTTTTCTGTACATAAACACACACAAAAAAACCCTTGTTTATTTTAATGAAGATATATTTATATTTGCCTGAATTCTTCCACGTGTAAAGCAATTTTTGCAGGGATTGGAAAGTTACTTTTAAAAAGTAACTCTGTTACAGTTACAGTTACTTAATTAAAAAAGTAACTCTCTTACAGTTACTTAATTAAAAAAGTAACTATGTTACAGTTACTTCATATGAAAAGTAATGCATTACAGTTACTTTTAAAAAAAGTAACGAATCACAGTTACTTTTCGAAATTTCAAGTTATAAGAAAAATTGAAATTTAGCCATCTTACCATTTTTCAAAGAGAACCACGATAAACGAAACATAAGCTCAAACAAAACACTGAAATTATAATTAATAAACATTTTTTTATATTTAATTTTAATCCTTTACCCTGTACGAGTCCATCTGTAAACAGTAAACACTCGGGTAGGTACTGACAGAAATAGGGGTATCTCATGAATGTGAAATCTCTGTCTCCCTCCCCACCCCTCTTCGAGAGGAAGGACTTAGTCATTGTTGTAGAACCCATTCAGACAGGGGGACACAAAAGGGTTTGGGCTGAGGGATCCAACCTGTTTGGCAGTTAGCGTGATTTATTTGAAAACCCTTCTTTTCCGTAGATGCCTGTAATTGTGCGGGGCTTATAATGTGATACTTAGAAAGGTAAACAGACAAGGAAAAAACATTCGTACTGTTACAATTCTGTCTGAAAGCCGCCGTCACGCCTTTAGCAGCCTAAGTGGATAATTCTATTATATTCTTTACTTTTACCATCCCAAGAAAAGCTCTTATTTCGGGAATGCGAAATGTTTCATTCTCTCTTCTTCTCTCTCTCTCTCTTAGGAGTGGAATTTTAAAATTGGCATCAGACAGCCTTCGTAAAGTAACAGAAAAGTAACGACATTTTTCGTTACTTCGTTACCGCTAAAAGTAACTAAGTTACAGTTACAGTTACTTTCTGAAAAATGTAACGGCGTTACCCAAAAAAAGTAACTGTTACAAGTAACGTGTTACTCCAATCCCTGAATTTTTGTTAAAAGAACAGGTTAAAGAACTGTTATTTTTAAAAGAACAGAGTAGAGAGCAACTGTTCTTTAAAAATAACGTAACAAAATCACACATTTCTGATCTTTTCACCATGGGTGTTATATAAAAAAGAACCACGATTTCGATTTCGTCAAACTTATTATAATTTTTAATTAAAAAACTAATTTGAAATTTGAAAAAAAAAGGCATCGAGGCATAAGGGAGACACATCTTTCCAGAAAAATTTTGGACTTGTCACATCAATATTTCATCATGTTATGGCTGCTGACACTTTAAAAGAGCTTACTTTTTTTTTAATACTAGGGGGCTCCGCCCCCTGCTCGCTATCGCTCGCCAACCCCCGGAATTGCTGTGCAATTCTATTGGCCGCTTCGTGGTGAACGTAACTTTTCTAACCCAACTTTGTACAGGCCTATGCATATTTTGCCATCCAGATCTGTATCTATGACAAAATTATGTCGATCCTTGGTAATATAGTTATATTCAGCCGCAAGCTCGCACCCTTGGATATTTCTGCGCAAGCTTGCATTCTTGGATTCTTCCTCTGCTCGCTATCGCTCGCAAACACACGGGAATTGCTGCGCAATTCCATTGGACCTCTTCGCGGCCGCTATGTTATATTACTTAAAGATATATATTAATATTGCATTACTGTTTTCAGTAATTTTACGCCAACCCCCGTTAATTTCGCAGAATTAACCTTGCCTGTTTTTACTCTTAGGTTCTTTTTAAAAACCCAATGGCTCACTCAAAATGTTTAAGTTGTATGACTTCTTTTAAGTAATAATCCCATTGGACGCTTCGCGGTATGCAGGGGGCTACGCCCCCTGCTCGCTATCGCTCGCCAAATTAATTTTTTTCAGGTTGTTGGCTGTTCCGAAAGAGAGAAACGAAACCTGTTCGCAACCAGATAAGTTATAATTGGCCGTGCGCAAATAGGTTTCGTACTTTTCCTTTGAATTTGCTTACATTTCGGACCGGTCGGATTGCATGACGTCTAAAGAGCTTCTGTGACCTTAAAGTTGAGTAGACCATGGACAGATACATAAAGACAAAAACACTATAATTTACGTAAACAAAAAAATGGTGAAACGTAACACGTAGGGAGATCCTTGCAAAAACGCATCTCACAACGAAAAATAAAACTAAAAAGTAGGTTTGTTACAGAATCTGTCACTTAAACCGCTTCCACACAATATTTGTGCTCAACAAAAAACGCATTATTTATACACCTCAGAAAGAAATTCGCCAAACAGGGCCTTCAGCTTATAATTTATTTCTAATTCAAACTTTTAAACGCCAAAATTAACTATTTTCATTAATCTTCTTTCCTAAATAAATGTTTACTCATTATCACTCTCACTCATTATTACTCTAATCTCACTCTATTGTGATATTACAACAATCCAAACTGAATCATATCACATAAATAAATATTTTAATAAAAATTCGGATGTAACCTAGCCTGATTTTTTTGCTTTAAAACGATGTATCCCACTCGTTTGTGCGACTTGCGGTTCGTTCTGTGAAAGTGGGTGACAGACAGACGGATTGAACGATTATAATACCTTCCACTTTTTACGTTATAAACATAGTGTGGAAGCTAAAAAAACATTTCGCTTAATATGTTGGCTATACAACAAATCATAAAACAATGTTTAACAAGAGCAACTTTCTAAATTTGCCCCCCAAAGTAATTAACATGTTCCATATCTTGATACTTCCATAATTAAAACATCTTTAAAAACTTTCTAAAAAAAACAAAAAGGAATGTCACATTATTCGAGTGTGCAAAGTTTATTTTATTCGCATCTATAAGAATACATTTTTCAGGGGATAAACAAAAAAATAAAATAAATCTCTTTTACTGTGGTGTTTTGCTGCGAATGATCAATAATAAAAATTAAAAAAAAACAACAACGAGAGATTAAATAAAAAAAAGAAAGCCATCTGCCAGCTGAAGAAGAAAAAAGTTGAAAGAACAACGCGATATTTTTCATCAGTTCTGAAAATAAAAAAAACTATTTTATAAAAAAAGGGAAATTTTGTGATTCCACTTAAGCAGAATTAAATAAAATAATTTTGCTATAAAATAATTTTGGTATAAAAAATGTTTGTTTATTGAAAATGTTTATTAGAGTAATTGTTATGTTAAATGTTAATTTAAAATAGTTTTGTCATAATTTTTTTACTATCTTTTTTTTACATAATTTTAATCTATAAACCTTCGATCTTGCTATTTTAGGGCCAAATCATTTTTTAAAAAAATCTGTAAACCTTTTCTACATATAAACACAAAACCAATGTAAAAAGAACAAGTTAAAGAACTGTTCTTTTTAAAAGAACAGTAAAGAGAGCAACTGTTCTTTAAAAAGAACGTAACAAAATCACACATTTCTGATCATTTTCTGTGGCCGTTTTGCAGAAAAGGAATAAGTTTTTTTTTTGTGGCTGACTTATTGTAATTTTTAATTAAAAAACTTATTGGAAATTTGAAAAACAAATAAGTGGGCATCGAGGCATAAGGGAGACACACCTTCCCAAAAAAATTTGGATTTATAACATCAATATTTCATTATGTTATGGCTGCTGACACTTTAAAAGAGCTTACTTTTAGCTTCCACACTACTAGAGCGTGGGCCAGCAATAGGAAACCCTCCCCCCCCGGGGGGGGGGGGATTTGGGACATATACATTTTTGGGTTCGTATTGACATGTAGCACAACATGAAGTATTATTTACCGGACTTTTTAGGCTGTTTAGACCTATGCTAAGTATCTTTGATCTATGGGCTGCTCTTTCTCTCCTATTATTTGATATTAGTAGATTCACGCAGCCGTGTTGCTAATGGTGGCTGGGGCACGTTAAATATGTCGTGGTCACAAAGTCCTCCATGTTCCCATACCAAATTAATACCTCTGAGGGTACCAGATCAGGGGGTTATCGGCCTTTGATCTGGATCAAAATTCCGATATTTGAGTGAGAATGGATGTATGAAAGGGACCTGTAAAACGGATGTGTCATGCTGCGAGCAAAAGTCGGACTTCCTCCCTTGTGGCGCTCAATAAAAACGGAAGCCGCCCCACTTCGCCTTAAAATCGGGTAGTTCTCTACGCCGGGCTCGGTTACCGAGTGGCATTAGAAACAACACAACAACAACAACAGATTCGCGCAGCATAGTCTTAGCATCCTTTTAGAGCGATGACACAGTCAGTATATACGCCTGGTAATTTTAAATCCTGGTTAAGTTAGGAGATGAATACCTAGCTGAAACTCGACGTTACTTTATGGCAGGGGTTCCCATTGTTCCCAACCTTTTTGCACCTGCGTACCACTTGTCCTCTTGAGAAAGTTTGGCGTACCTCCGAACCTAAATATTTTAGTGAACGGATAGTATTTAGCTTTCTAAAACAGTTCAAAGGCTTTTTGAATTAGATTCCAGAGAAAAAACTTCATATTTAATGGTTAGATATTTGTTTATTTATAACATGCTTATAATAAATGAGATATAAAAAGATGGAAATGGTATTAATTTACAGTTTTATTTATTACCAATAGGTCTAAAAAAATATTACAAATTCAGCAAAAAAATTAATCATTGTACAAAATATACTTTTATAGTCTTTAGTGCGGAACTTGTTGTTTGTCTGTGATTAAAATATTAACATTAGGAGACATGGAACTTTTCTTCACTTTTTAAGTCTTCTTCAAAACTTATTCTGCTTCTATGTTTATTTTTTATGTACAAGAGTTCAGAAAACCCACTCTATCACACAAGTAACTCGTAACAAATGGTATCAAAAATAGCAGGGCTTGCCGGACGATCAAAAGTTAATAAGTTTAAGGTTTTACATCTCCGATCCAGAAGTTAATTAAAGATTTATCTTTGAAATTATGTTAATGTTTAAAATAATGAGTAATATGCTCACTGATTATGCGTACATAAGCTACTAATAGCATCATGTTGCTCACATCACTCATGCGTACCACCTGAAATTTTCCCGTGTACCACCGGTTGGGAACCCCTGCTTTATGGGATGTCAAAGGGAATAAGGGATTTCCCGCTCTTCTGGATAATAAGATACTCAAAAACCCTAAAATTAAAAAATTCAGACTTAAAATGTAATTATTATGTGCACCTTATTAAATTTTTTTAAAAAAATTCTTTATAGTTTTTTTTAAAATTATCATTACAATCATTTTGCATGAGGACAAACTATACTAGATTAACTTTCTTCGGCATATTGGTCTGGACTATTCTATTTTAAAAAAAATAGTTTATTTTTTGATTATAGATAAATATTTTCTTCATCTCTAGTTAACGGGGGGCACCCCTGAATTCTTTTTTATTTTTTTGTGTCTCTATTTTTCAGGAAATTTTTTTAAAGTTAAATAAATATAATTAGATCAACTAACGTGATCAAAAGAATGTAATCAAATAATTTAATATTAAAATTTATAAAAACATTTAATCATATTATTTGGTGAATGAATGTAAATAAATAAGTTAACGACATTCAAACAATGTATAAGTAAATCAAATACTATTACATTACATTAAAAAATATATGGTACTTAATTGTTTAACGAATGTAATTAAATTTCATCAACTAATAAAAAATAAATTTAACAATTTGTTTTAATTTATTAAAATATGCATCTTTATCTAATTATTTAATTATAAACGCACTTAATTATTGAATTGAATTAAAATCAGTGGACAAGCATTTAAAATGTTACAATGGCCTTGTTTCAACACTTTGCCGCAAAAAACAAAACAACCAATGAAACCGTACAAAAAACCGTACACCGTATGGAGCACGTTCCGTTATAAAAAACCGATGAGCTTGTTTTAACACTTTGTCAAAGAAAACAAAACAACCAATGGCATCGTATTATGAAGAACGTGACATCATAAGAAATATTACCATTAAAAATAATTTATTGCGCGCTTGTCTCTAATTACTTCTCACGAGAAAAATATAATAAAGAAGAAAGAACCTGATTTGAGAATGAAACGTCAATACATACATAAATTTATACTTATTGAACGAACAGCTTTTTCAAATAAATCAATCAGAAAATAGAACTCTTATTTCAAAAGAACCAGTGACACGTGCTTCAATCTGTAACGCAGTTCATATTCCACAGCTGAAAACTCACTTTGATAAACCAATGTACGAGTACATTGTTCGTTGAGTGAACGTCGAGTGGTGGCGGTCGTTTTAGTTCCGCCTTTCAAACCGATAAAACTTTTTGTTCCCTTCGAATTTAGTTTCACTTTTAATATTAGGAGTGCCTTTTCTCTTTGTTTTTAAATTAATACTTCCAGCATATATGGGAAGGAACTAAGCATGTCTAGAAGAAAAAAAAGTATCCTACTTTTGATTCACGGTCTAGTAACAGTGGAAACAAAATGCCGCTTAGTCAGAACATATGACCATGAACTACCACTTCACTTCGTCCTATTGTTTTTTTTTTAAATTACCACTTGAGCTAAGTCTCAAAATTAGACACGTCCTTTTTTTTCACGGTTGTATTCATTTCGTTATGACTTTTTAATACTTAGTGCGATTCCTTTATAGGGGTGCCTACAAGGGGTATTATAATAACACAGACTGTGTCGTTGAAATTTTTAGGGAGGAGAGTTGCTCGAAACCCAAATATATGTGTAATATATTAAAGAACTAAATGTATCTTATCGTAAAGTTCTTCACGAAGAGGGCAGACGGATTAAAATACCCCCTCCCCCCCCAATTACCCATTCTTCAACTCATCATCTCTCACTTTTCTCATATATTCCTTTTGGGGTGAGGTTAAACATGAAATAGGGTCCGAGCGCTTTATATATAGGACGGGATTAGAAAGAAGGTTTGGGAGAAACCTAAGAAATGGCGAGAGTAGCCGAAGGCCTTAATCGGAATGTAAGAGTTAAGCATTAGTTTGGCCATTTGAAGATTCTAATTCGTATCATAAACAACTAATTGTTCGAGTTAGAGTGAGTTAAACACGATTATTTTCGGTCGATGAAACGTGATATTTTAAAAATTGAATCTTATTTCTGACTGTATGTCCTCTGTTATATTTCGTACACACACCTTTAGAGGCATCAAATAAGTTTGTTCAATTTTGAAACAATGCATTCAAATGAAGCTTATAAAAGTAAAGTGAATTTGAAATTTTTATGCAAACTAAACACATTGTTACTTAATTTTCAGATCATGCAGAGGAATTCGATCTAGAAGGTAAATAATTTAATGGCCTCCTAAGAGTTATTCCTTTTAAATTATAAAATGAAAAGTAAAACTCGTTTCTGTGCGATACAAAAGTTTATACGCAAAATATTTAGATATGAAACTGCACTTAAAAGGTTTACTTTAAATAACTAGCGATAGAAATAACCAGGCAGGTATAAAAAATAAAAAAATTAATGAATGATGAATAAAATAATTATAAAAAGTTATTTGGAGAAATAGTAGAAATTTCTGCTGCAAAAAGTTAAAGAGAATATCATCTGAATGCATATTAAGGACTAATTTTGAAATTTTATGTGGGCTCATGTATTTATAACAGAAAAAATAAAAAACACAGATTTCAATAAATTTACGGGATTTGGACACACTTGTCAAATTCTATGCCAAACAGCCAATATCGCAATTTTTAACTCTTCTACTGTGAAATGCTGCTGCCATTTGTGTAACACGTTTACAGATTAATATCTCCCATAGATTCTCAATTGGATTTAAGTCCATCACATTAAAGTTTTGCCACGAAACCGTTGATGTATTGATACATTGTCACATTTATTGACACATTGTATGGTTGAAACGTACATCATTTACCACCTAAATGTCTTAAAATAACAACATAGAACAAAAAGGACGTAGATTTGGGGCGATTTTGAAAGGGGGCCATTCTCTGCATTTACCAAAGACATTACAGAACAATTTGTCGAAATTTTGTGATATTTAGGTGGGACAGACTGCACATTTTAACGAGACAATCTATTAATACATGTCTCTAAATCCACGGATTTTTGACGAAACTTTAATGTGATAGACTTGTTCGGATTTAAATCCAGTTGGAAACATTTGAGTGATATTAACCATAAAAGTTACACAAATAACGTCAGTATTTCACCGTCGAAGAGAAAAAATTGCGATATTGGCTGCTTGGTATGAAATTGAAACCTAAGTGTTTGCAAAATCTTGTTAAATCAATTGAAAATCAATGTTCAAATTTATCATACAATAAAGAAATAAAATCAAGCAGTGAAAAGATTAAATTGCGTCATTCAATCTGCATTAAGATTATATTATTTAATCTTTTTCAACAATAATTTTTACTATTTCATCAAATAAAACTTATTCAGGGTTATTTTCTCTGTCATTCATTATTTTTTAGTAATTTTTATCTGTCTGATTTATTACTATCATTACTTATTTTAACCAAATCTTTTACCGCTTTTTTTGTTTTATACCCCAAAGTAAGTTATGTCTAAAATTCTGTATAGCACAGTACTTGAGCGGACTCACTTATCCTTCTATATATTTTCCATTATTCACTAAACGAAGAAATTGTTTGAATAGAAACCAAAATTACTATTATATCGTACTCATTATTACTCTTGTCCTAAACTTTCAATGACCGTCACTGCGCAGTGAATTCATCAATATGTTCAAAAGGTAAACTCATACACTACATTCAATTTCTACTACAAATGAACAATTCAAATAAATTTATGTAGATTAATTTTATAATCAGTTATTAACTAATTTTATTTAAAGTAAATGGTGTTAACAATAAGGACTTAAGGAGCCAACACAGTACACACAGTTATAAAGTACATATAATGGTTATTTATTTAAAGTAGGGGAGACCGGGGCTAGTTTTCCACGTTTTCTTCTTTTTGATTGTATATATTTCATTTTTATTTATTTTGAAGAAAATAAGATAGCATTGCCTTCCTCACATGGTTATCTACAAACTAGCATTACTACTTTTCTAAAAAATAAATACACTTTTTGGCAGCGAGTGATTAAATGCAAGCACGTTGAGCTGGAAAACGTGCCCCGTATACGGGGTACATTTTCCCAGACTTCCAAAAATGGATCGGGCAAATTTTCCAACTATTTTTGAAAAGATTTACCAAACTTAAAAAAATATTTTGCTGTTTTTTATGTACATTTTATAGCAAACTAAAATAGCCCAAAATGTTATACCCAGAATATATACGTAAAATGTAAAAAAGCCAGTTTACTATATTAAATTGTTATATAAAGGTCATTATCACCTGGATCACTTTGAAATCAAGAAAATTGTGTATATTACCCTTTTATATATATAACTATAGTTTGGTGCTCTTTTCTAGGGGTTTTCTAAAGTATTGCTAAAGATTGGAACAAAAAAAAATTATATCGCATATGCACTGAAGTTTGGTGAGATTTCTTCTCTTTTTTTTTTAGCTAGCCAATTTACTCCAAAGTTTTGGGTGCCTCATGACATATTAATATTTTACAGTACAATTTTTCACGATCTATTGGTAATATTTAAGTTCTTGTATGCTTTTCCGCTACTAAATCAATTCTTGACAGTCATTAGAGCAACGTATATATCGCTTCAGAATGGTACGATTTCTGTCAGATTTTCTTTTTATTACTATGTAGACAGTTTTTAATGGGAAACAAAACTTTTTACAGTCAGAACTTAATATCTGATTGGATTACTTGGTTATACATTAAAAAATAATTATATTTTTGGAATATTTAAAAAGGTTGGAGCGCGTTTATATACAAAGCATTGTTGGAATTCTTGCCCCATGAATTTTTGGAAAACCTTCCCCGTTGCCATATTTTGACGTTAATAGTGCCTTGACTATTAGAGGCTTAAGTTATTTTGAATACAAATGCATATTTAAGTAGAGAGAGGTACCACCTTTTATTATACGCCATGGTAAAATTTTAAGTTAAATGAAAGTACGTTTAATTTAAATTTGAATGTAAGCATAAAAATTTACTCAACTTTGGAAAAGTCATAAAACCAGCTCTAACGAAAATATTACAACACCAACTGAACAAAGATTCTTGTGAGTGGCATAGGCCGTGTTGCTTCATAAACTAAGCAGACATTTGGCGTCCCCTAACGGCTCATTTCCAGTATAAGGCCTGGTGGAAAACTTAACAAATGGGAAAACTAGCCCGTCTGCCCTAATATCTCGGGTTCGTTTTTGACTTTGCATATCGACAATAGATGGTAGCACCATACTTAAGCAAATTGATTTCTTGAATGAATATTTTTAAAACAAATCCTACAGATGACGATTAAATAAAATCTGAAGCGTACCTTTATTTTAGGTAAACTTGACTATACAAGGATCAAATAGATTAATAGACGCTTAACTAATTGGCTTGTTTCATGTGACTTATATACACTCCTGCTTTAATTACTGAATTACATTGATGGTTTTTGTGATTTCGTTATGCCGCGGTAATCCCCACCCACTACATTGATTAACTAATCGACACCTTATTTTCATTCCTGTTGAATTGGTGTCACTCATGACGTGAAAAATCCCCCATTGTTTGGCGCGTAAAATAAAATTAATAAAATTTTTAATTATTATTAAGTATAAAAGGAAATATAATAGAAGTGTTTATTAATTCAAATCTTGTACTTCAATCTACAACTGCACAAATTGTCATTAGTTAATTTATTTAAGAATAAAATTTTACGTTTCGTATAGAAATCTCTTTTACGGACGTATTCATAATTAATCGAGTCACCCGGAGGTTTCAACTTTATCTCGTCAGAGGGCGCTGATTATCAAAATCTTTTGCTATTGCCAAAGGGCCCAAAGGCTTTATATATCAAAGGCTTTGCTATTGCCAGAATTTTGAAAAAACGTAATCCGTTATACAACCACATTATTTCAGGTATGTTCGGTTTTCAGATATAAACCGATTTTCGGTTTAACTGATTCAGCGTAACTACCAGTGTTTGCCTGTGCAACTGAGGCCAAGAACCAGTTCTTCGGTTCACCGTTTTTGGTTTTCCATCCCTTATCCACTCGTTTCAATACCTTAACCTGTCTCATTTTGAGGAATCTTTTTCACCCGGAAGAACAATATAGCAGTTGACACAGTATTCCCTACAGCTTCAGTGTAAGTGATCCACTATTTCGAATGTATGTTTATCTTCAACAGCCTGCATGCGAAAGGTTCCATGTTCGGGTCCGGGTGTTGCCAAAATAACAGCCGATTACTCGCACACGCGCAGTTTCTTAACTTTTCTTTTATTTTACTGGTTAAAGATCCAGTGTTTACTGATGAAGTCAAAAACAGGTTTTGTATGGTTTAACAGTTGGTTTTCTAATATTTATCCACCTACTTTCCATCCCTAAACCTGAGGAAGGCCTTTGAGGAACCTTTTTTTCTTACTTGGACTTGTTTCACGTGGGATCTGGCAACAGCTCTGAGGTCTTGTTTTCCTGTCCCTCGAATTACTTTTGTTTGGCCCGTCCGTGGCCGAGTGGTTAAGGCATCAGCCTAGAGGTTCAACCTTCTCAGGAGTGCGGGGGTTCGAATCCCACTTACTGCCAGTCATCCTATAAATCGGATCTGTGCTGGAAATAGTAGAAAATCCTCATCACGGATCCGAGTACACGGGGACAGACGTGCTCGTTAAATCTGTGGAGTCCAAAGTCCCGACAGCGTTAGCGTACGATGTCGCTCGAAGTTCCGTTGGGTGCCCGCTCAGGTGTCGACCTCGTCACTTGACCAGGGTTCTAAAATACGAGGCGTTATTGGCTGTGTTAAAGCTCCTGAAGGAGGCTAGAAATAGGCAGCCGGAAACGATTACCTTACCTTACCTTACTTTTGTTTTGCCGATCCGGCGGCGCAACGGTTAGAGAGCTAGCCTTTGGAGCCTCTGGGTTCGGGCTCGAATCCCGGTAAGGCATGGATGTGTGTGTGTTTCGAGTATATGCGGAGTACGTGCTCGTTAAATCTGTTGGGTCCGAAAGTCCTGTGGGCGGTCATTGTGCAGTTTCCCACGGGTACAGGTCCCTGGAGACTATTTCCCTCCCCTTCAGGGACATGTCTAAATTGTGGAGGTGGCGATAGATGGCAGCATCTGTCTTGTATGTGTGTATGTCGTGTCCGTCCTTCTTGACGATGGTTTATAAGCGGGTCTTTGTGACAAAGCACACAAGCCTGAAAATATATGCCTACCAACCAACCAACCTAATTTTGTTTTGGTTGGTTGGTAGAGATAATCAGATTTGTGTGCTGACCAAGCACACTAATCTGAATATAGGTCTACCAACCAAACAACTTAACGTAATCCGAGAGACAGGAAAACAAAAAGGAAACCTGGCTATTGCAGGAAAACTGGCTATTGCCAGATCCTCCGTGAAACAACCCCATTTTAGCCACTCTAATTTCACAAAAGAAAATGCCGACCCGGCGGCGCAACTTTTAGGGCGCTAGCCTTTGGAGCCTCTGGGTTCGGGTTCGAATCCCGGTAAGGCATGGACGTTTGTGTTTGTCGAGTATATGCGGAGTACGTGCTCGTTAAATCTGTTGGGTCCGAAAGTCCTCCAAGTTCCCATACAAAATCAATACCTCTGGGGGTGGCAAGCCAATTCTGGGGATCCTCTAGTTGGCCTCTGTCTCTAAAAATTAGATGGATCCACTTATGTGTGTGTGTTGTCTGTTGTGTCTGTCTTACTCGACGAAGGTTTATAAGCGGGTCTCTGACCAAGCACACAAACCTGAATATATATGTCTACCAACCAACCAACCAACCAACAAAAGAAAATTGCTAATACTTTCACAGGTAAGATTTTTCTATATGTATGTAATTAAGAGTTAATGTATTCTTCATAAAGTAATTTTATGGATAAGTGCAGCTTTTCACTTTTAAGTAAGAAAATTCTTTTCGATTTAAGATTTTGACAAAAACAATGTTTATATTTTTATTTTATCGAATCGAAACTTTTATTATAACCAGTCACCTTGCATGTTACACTCAACACATATATGCAGTCACACAAAAAAGAAATACAACGTGCTCAAAAGTTGCAACCTTCATATCAGCCTGATTTCTTATATTCAAAGTAGGGTCTAAGAATGTCGCAGTTCCGTTTGTGATAGTTCTCCTTTTCAATCGAGAATGAACCATCTTTATTAAGAATTCCGTACGCGGGGTCTTCAGTAGTGTACTCGGGCAATGGAAGTTGTCTGTACAAAAGAATAAAAATATACTTATTAGATAACAGTCGTCTAGTTTCAAACCCAGATAAGTCCTCATTTCACTTGAAACCAATTTTGTTTTTATGCTTAGCAAAGTCAACTACATCCTGTGTGTCGATGTTTCAGTACAAAATGTTTTAACGGGAGTCGGATGGATGCTTGTGTCAAAAATGTCGATTTTCTGTTTTTATTATTTTTTATTTTACATATCTTTAGCTTTAATTTAAGACCAACATTATCGATTTCTGTTTATTGGTTTTCTTTTTACTAGGGGGCACGCCCCCTTCTCGATATCGCTCGTCAACCCCCGGGAACTGCTTGCGCAGTTCCCTTTGGATCGCTTAGCGATCCAGGCTCGCTTCGCTCGCTCACAGTTCATTGAAATATTTTAGTCTAACCTTAAGAAACATGTCCGGCAATTTTTTCGCCAAATTAGTATTATGGCAGCAAAAATCGCCAAAGATTGTATTTGAAGCAAATAACTATCAATTGTTCAGTTTTTGTTTCTATGTATCCTGTTTGCATTAGAGATTTTATTTTGCTACTGTTTATAAGTTGATCCTGTCCATTTCTTTCATCTTTAAGAATTCATATCTATCTATATATAATACTCTTATACGGAACCCAAATTTCCTTATATTTCTATCTCTGGAATGGCAACAGTCGAAATGAACAAAAATACTACACATTTGAAAATGGCCGACTGAAAACAACAAAAAAGCGTTTCTTCAGGAATGGCTTGAAAAAAGGAAAAATAACTATAAATATTATGCACAAAACATAGTTCGGTACGGCAGAAAAACATTAATATACTTTTTGAGAAAAGCACTACGAAATAACACAAGGATTGGCAATTTCGGGAATGGCTGCAATAAGGCCAAAAACACAACAACTTTAGGATATAATCAGTAAGTTTAACTTTAAAGATGCATAATATTAGGGACGTTTAATGTATAAACATTTAAATTATAATTTATTAACCTAAAGGACCCTGTCCGGATTTGGCGTCTTTTCTTCAAAACGGTCGACTGAAATGACCAAAAGTATTACCCATTTTCAAAATGGCCGACTGAAAACAACAAAAAGTGTACTTTCAGGAATGATTTTAAAAAGGCGAAAAAGGAAAAAAAACTATAAATATTATGCCCAAAACATAGTTCGATACGGCAGAAAAACATTGAATATTTTTTTTTGTTGAAAAAGCGCTACGAAATTAGAGGATTACAAAGAATTGGCAATTTCAGGAATAACTGTAAAAAGGCCAAAAATGAAAAATAACCATAAATAGGATGTGCAAAACGTTGTTCGATACGGCAATAAAACAGAAAATATACTTTTTTTTTTACTAAAAACGCTACGAAATTAGTAGTAACAAAGGATTGAAATTTTACAAGTAGTGGCGAAGCGTTGTCATATTTGGCACAACATCGCCCAAAATGCGATACTTGGTGATTGCCCCAAAAATTTGTTGCCAAGGGTTGCCATAAAATGGATTTGGCGGGGTTACAAGATTTGGCAAAACATTGCTGGTCATGCTTCGGTTAGCCTAAAGAATCGTTCCCGGATTTGGCGACCATTAGAAAATCTCGCCAAGTCGAAAAGACAACAAACTCCGGCCGGCAATTGCCGAGATGGTTGCCATCTCCAATGAAATTTCAAAAATGAAAATGAAATGTTTATTTTCTTTTTAATTTTTGAAAAATTTAAAAGAAAAAACTTTTACGTAACAGGAAAAATTCATTAAATTGCAGACCAGATTTATCGAAAACGTGGAACGAAATGCCGAAGAATTTATTTTTAAAAAGTAAATAATTATTTAAAATCGTTAAGCATATAATTGATAGAAGGTTGGTGTAAAAAACTTCAGAATAAATTATATACATTTAAGATTTAAATGGATTAACATTTAGAAATTGGCAATACAATTGCTAATTTCGCCCAAAGGTTGCCATAATACCAATTTTCGGGGCTACCAGATTTGGCGTAAAATTGCCGGGCTCGATTCTTTAGGTCAACCCATGCTTCTTTAGGTTTACCTTATAATTTTGATTGACTGAACTACCAAATACTATCTATAATAATAAAAGAAAGAGTCTGTCTGTCTGTGTGTCTGTTATCGGATCGTAAAAGACCTACTTATACTGCCCACAGGAATTCGAAATTTTAAAGATAGATTCCCTTTAATACTAACGTGTGCACCTGAGGCTTAGTTTTTTCATATTTGTTCCATTTTTAGAGAAAATTCGAATTTTCTGAAAAAAATACACCACTTTCGCTCAAATCCGATCATTTTTTCTCTTTCCTGATGCCATCGGCTGAAAAAATTAAATAAAACTTTTAACGAAAACATTTAAAATTCAAAATGTTTATTTTATTCTTTTGCCATTACTTTCAGAAACTAAATTCATTATTTAAAAAATGATTGACACGTTTCAAGTGACGTAATTCCGCCAATCTTCATTCCCGGATTTTATTGTGGGTTTATTTGATGATATTTCTGTTGACTGCATGTATGCATATTTAAGCAATAAATGTATAGCTAAGCTATTACTGAACTATGATGGTTAATAAAGGCCATCGCACAAGAGCTATTAGTGTGTTACGTCTTTATTTTTTCGCCAAATACGTTGCCAAACTCGCCAAATTATTAACTAAAATTAGCCAAATAGGCAATTTCTTTTATGAATAATTTATAAGCTGGTCGGTTGTTCGAAGGTCATTGTGTTTGAGCTGTATAATGGGTGTGGGTAGCTATATCTATTTTCTCGCCAAATTATTTCCCAAAACGCGCCAAATGAGCTAAAAGGTTTTATGTATTTATGAGGGAATTGTGACGGCATTTATGAGTGCATTTTACAGCGTATTTTTCATTTTGGAATTTTAAGGCAATGAAACGGGATTTTATACTTATACTTTATAACGAGCGGGAACAATAACATAAATTTATGATCCTATAACAGGTTATATGGTACACATATTTGGAACGATTTGATATTTGTTTAATCCGTGCGAAGAACGGGTATAAATTTGCTAGTTGTTAATAAAAAAAAACACAGGCGTATAATTTTATAAGCATTAATTTGTTATTACTTTATTTTAAAAGGATGCCAAAGACTAGACTAAAATATTTCAATGAACGGTGAGCGAGCGAAGCGAGCCTGGATCGCGAAGCTATCTAAAGGGAACTGCGCAAGCAGTTCCCGGGGGTTGGCGAGCGATAGCGAGCAGGGGGCGTGCCACCTAGTTAAATATAATCATATTAAATATAATTAAATAAATCATATTAAATATATTTTAAAATATTATTAATCATTAATTATTAAATTAAAAAAATATTATTAATCATTAATTATTAAATTAAAAAAATATTATTAATCATTAATTACTAATTACTAAAATGACTCATTTCTTATATTAATTTTTGTGCACATTGTTTTTGAACTTGCAGCAAACTGTTGAGTTCTGATTGTCATTTTGACTTGGCGACATTTTTCGACTGGCGCCAAATCCGGACGTGGTCTTTTAGGTTAACCGCCTTTAATATCCTTTTAAAATAAAATAATTACAAATTAATGCTTATAAATTAATGGTTATTATTGAGAAAATACTTCGCTGCTTGACTAAGATCCATTTGTAAAAAAATTGGAAACCGTGGTAGCCGTCAACGCTTAGAAACTATATATAAAACCAATTTGAATGTTTCCTATTTTATAAACAATTGTGTTTGGTTGTTTAGTTAATCGAAATTATAATTTAAATTTTCAAACATTAAACGTCCCTAATATTATGCATCTTTAAATTTAAACTTACTGATTCTATCCAAAAGTGTTTTTTAAAAACTAATAACGAATCTTGTATAACGCTTAGAGTAAATCAAAATCAACTTTTCTTTACCGCAGTCGAAAATGTAACAAATTCGATTGTGTTGCTATGCAGAGTTAGAAATATAAGGAAAGTTGGAAACCGTATAAGAGAATTATATACATATAGATGTTTTTCTGCCGTATCGAACTATGTTTTGTTCAATTTTTTAAGCCATTCCTAAAGAAACACTTTTTGTTGTTTTCAGTCGGCCATTTTGAAATTAGTTGTATTTTTGTTCATTTCGATTGTTGCCATTCCAGAGATAGAAATATAAGGAAATTTGGGTTCCGTATAAGAGTATTATATATATAGATAAGCATTTTTGAGAAACTCTGAACATCAGTTCTTACCTAAACCTTACATTTCTTTTGCGTTTCCTGAAATATAAGGTTTTTCAACAGTTTATTAGGAAGAATTTTCTCAGGAACTATAACAGATATCACCATATTTTGTTTTATTATTTCTTCCTCATTAATAGCTCTTTGATTTAAACTGAGGAATTTTAAATATCTCTGCTAAAAAAAAACTATCTAATTTTAAATCTGATTTTTTTTTTGTGTTTTTCAATGCATATTTTTAAAAAAAAATCACTGTAAAAGTATTTTTTTTATACTTTGAAATATCCTCAGTTTAAATCAAAGAGTAATATGTAAAGAACAAAATATAAAAAAGTTCATAATGATATCTCATATAGTTCCTGAGAAAAATGTTCCTAAATTTAGGAAAATTAGCATGGGCGAGATAGAACCATCCGACTCCCCTTAAGTCAAGGTGGAATTATTTGGTTTTGAAACAAGACGACTCATTCGAAATATGCACACAGACAATACCAGAAATATGTGATGGTTCTGCGCTGCAGTCAAATATTATTCGCTGTACTAACAAGGTACCCAGAGTCATCACAACCTTGGTAAAGTTAGGATCCGCGTTCCCACACCGAGACCAGTAACCTGGTGATCGCAGGAAGGCGCCAACTCGCCTAAACTACAACTTTGTCACGACTTTTCTTTAAGTTTTAGTACTGGGGAGTTCAAGTTTTTCTACAGCTTTATACAGCCAAATCCATCTAAATTTGAAAGCCGTAGAACCAAGTTGCCTGTCGTCATATTAGTGGCCAACCGATTTTGTGGTTTGGACAAGTGATCTTTCGTTACTCGATCTCGTAAAATTTTATAAGATATTATAAGCAGAATCAAGCTATAATTGGTCAACACCACAAATTCGGTCCACTAATATGACGTCTGTAGCTTAGTTCTTGCTGTACTTTCACGAAGACGCATTGGTTGGTGAAGGTATATATATAATGACCAACCAGTCAGTCATTGAATTAAAGTACGGACCGCAGACACAGGTCGTAAAATTATGCATTTAAAGGGCATATCGAAAGGGCACGCGAAAATTCCCCAACCCTAGCCTCAACTCAACCATATCTTCAACGCAAAACTCAAAAGTTGGATGTAATCTGCCGTTTGCTATGGAATTTGGGGTTGAAAAAAGGATCTTCAACGGCGGTCGTCACCCCCCAAGATCTGGTTGATCCAGCCTAATATTTGAAGTTGAACCAATGGATGCATATTACTGTATTCGTCACAGCGAAGATGTACTATTTCACTTTATTCTGCTCCTTTTTCAATAGCTGATCTTGCGCATGCGTAGATTCAGCCAATATCGATGAATAAATATAAATTTGTGCCAAACACATGAGAATGAATTTCTATTTATGACTGCCCGAAAATAGAATATGCGAGCACCGGTTCTTTGAACTCTGGCAACTCTATATGTTCAATCTTAAGAAGTCAAAGTTGAGATAAAAGTTGAAGATCGAGTTTTGTTGAGAGTTGGGTTGCATGAATGAGCGTCCGTGTGATATGCCCTTAAAGAACGATAAGATAAACGAATAAGGTGATTATCGAAATGACTAGAAAAAAAAAAATTTCATTCACCTCGAATTCGCGAAGTTCAAGAACAGCTTTCTATTGACGCGAGCCTGCTCGCTCTGCTCGTCCGTGTATTCGTAAGTCTGGTTGTTCACTGTGAGTTTTCCGTCTGGGTGCACGAACTCGATCTGTGCGTTGTTGAAGCCCACAGATCCCATCCAATCTGCCCACGGATTGTAGGGTGGGTACACCTGAATAAAATTTACATTTTAGGGTTAGCGTTTGCTTCAACTGTTGGGTTTAACAGGACGTTACGAGGTTAAATTCCAAAACCAAGACGGTCGATATTACATTTTTAGGAAATTTTCTTCGAGGTTCGGCTTAGTTAATTTTGGTTCAAAAAGGGATCAATGGAGAATTCGACGGATTTTCTATTTCTTCAATCGATTTTGAATTAAATGGAATGAAAATACACTTATTAACAAAATGTATCGACCGATCTAAAAAAATCACTTCTGTGAGTGTGACTATATCAATAAATTACCATAATCACGATGCATTTGCTATGCAACTTTTAAAAATGCTTCGCCGAAGCATTTTGTTTTCCCAGCCTGTAAATGACATCGAATTTATAGCATGCTAAGTCTAGCTCCCAACGCATTATTTTCACATTTGTCACTTTACTGTTGTGGGTCTGTGGCTCAAACATAAAAGAGACCGAAGTGGGGCCAACGTGAAGTGAAACTTTACGATGGCCCCGACTGAAGGCTGATCTATAAAAGACTTCGATGTGTCTGCTTATAAGGTAATGCTTCCAATATCTTAGTGACTCCTCTATAGCCATACGCTTCTTTTCTTATAGGTTTTATGAATGTTTTAATTCAAATGAGTTTAATGTTCTGGCGGGGGATATAAAGACAACTGGTCGACCCGTTTCGATTAAGAGTAGCTGCAATAGCATTTTCAGGTGCGTCTGTCATTTCTCGAAACGGAATATGTTTTTTACGGGGGTCAGAGAAGCTTTAGAGATGTTGGATTTAATGGATTCTATCGTTTTAATGGCAGTTTGAGATTAAGGAAAATGTTTATTGTTTAAGAGTGCGTGTATTATGCGGAAATTCCTGGAATACATCTGCAGTGGTATGCGAACATACCCAAAAGTCTTTTTAAAGACGCGGTATCGCGAAATAGAAGGAGTAGACATTTCTAAGGTCTGAGCCTATCGGGATCCGTCTTTAAGGTTTTATTTTCGATAGCATAGACAAGTAACTTGACTGCACATTATGGAAAACAACCCTTCTCTTTGTTCAGGGTTCGATTTTATTTCTGTGTTGTCTTTATAAATCTATCTAAATTTGTGTCGCGTTAATTTCGGTGTTTGTCACAGCTACATCATCCAATTGTGGAAACGCTCTTTCTAACTTTTCAGAGATTATTCTTTTGTCAATAACCCTTTGAAACAAGCACCATTTGTTACGCCGAAAGGAATATGCCTAAATAGATATAGCCTTCGCCGCTTCAAAAACAGTGAATTGTTTTTCTGAAGGCTAGAAAAGTTGTTGATGATACTGCACTTTGAAGATCGATTGAACTGAATACTGTATAAGTCGATTCACGTGAATTCAATTGAATAAAAAATTAACTTATCTGGAAGATAAGGGGTCAAAAGACAACTATAGCATAAAAATAATTTTACATGTTTCTCAAGCAGGTAGAACTTAGTCTTGGTCACTTCGTTTCCATTCGTTCGTTTCTGATCCTCAGCGTAAAAGACTGCGGGACAGTTGAAGTAGACGTCCCCGATGGCCCGGATGACTCTTTGCCTGTTGAACTCACTGGCCTTCTTGGTCAGATTACCCAGCAGAGCATCAGTCACATTCTGCGGGAACTTCTTCAACAACCTTTAAAGAAACGCCACCATTGAGAGTTCAATTACAGAGATAAATTTAATCTGCTTTAAAGATCTATTACAGACACTTTTTCCTGTCCATTACAGCAATTTATTGCATCGAATTTTACTGAAATATTGATGTTAACTATTTAAGCATAAATTTCAGTTTATTTGTTTAATACCGAGGGTAAATCTTTGAGGGCCATGAAAACGGCCATAACGAAGAGGAGGTATTTTTAAGGGTGATGGTAAGGAGGTTGAAGGTTGAAACGAGAAGACAAAGACATAGATTTTATAGAATATAAAATAAGTGATTATCTGGGATACCAACACCTTCTAAGGAATGCCTCTGCACGGTTTACTATTTTACGTATGATTTAATTAAAGAAGGCAACTCACTCATTTTGAAAAGTTGAAGAAAAATAATTTGACATTACTTTTCGCTTTGATGAATAGCCAGATTAGACTACTTTAACAAAATCCATTTTCTGCACCGAAACTCCTTCGCATTTGCTCGCTCAGATTTAAGATATATTGCTTGAATATATGATGGTGATATGGAGGAATCCTTAAGACTGCCCTCTTTGAAAAAGTGGGTGTAAATGTTTATGACACTGGCTTTTTAGTTTGGAACTATTGTGGAAGCGGTTATTCTCTTCACTTGGCAACTGGTTTTTGCATTGGTCTTTATTTTATTTTTACCTCTATTGGAGGTAGCGCACACTTCTGCAAAAAAGAACAGTCTTAAAAAGTCACCCTCCCCTGTTTTCTTAATGAAACGATTTAGGTCCGAAAATTTTTAGCTTTACTATTTTTTTTACAGAAGTGGGGATGACTGTTTAAGGGATACTCACTTCCTGACTACTTGCTTGGCGCATGCGGCGGAGAGAGCGACGTCGTTTTCGCCAAAATTGCCGAATACTTTAGAAAATGCGGTGGTGAGGAGGTTGCTGCCCGCTTCGCTGGTAACTGTGGTCAGGACGTCCGAACGTGATGTGAACGGGAACGCGTTAAGTGCCTGAAAAGGATTGTAAACAAAGAAGTCGCCGGGGCCTTTAAACTGGGGGAGGAAGACGTTGGGCGGCCCTTTTGCCCCGATAGAGGCCATGGTCTTCACTAGGTGGGTCGCGTTCACGCCTGCAAAAAAATAAGTTTGGTTCAGTTTATTTACCAGAGGTGCACGAAGGATATTGGAGATGTGCCTTGTAGTTTTGAATCGAGGTAAAAGTGACAAGGTCCACAGTTCAGCCGGCGCAACGCGATAATAATATGATCAACACCGTATTAAGCACGATATCACTGTTTGCTCAGCTTCTTCAAGAGTTGCCGGAAGTCATTTAAGTGGAAACCCACAGCCTCGTTGCCTAAGGATTTAGTTTCAATGGGATCCGTCGATTTAGTACCGATGTTCCCCGTTGGAGCAAGAAAGCAAGCACTATGCAGACTAGGCATCGACACATGTAATGAAATGTCTGTTCAGTTAAAAAAAAAAGCATGAGTAGTGTGAATAGGGATAATTCTGCGTTAGTGCAAAGAGCGTGGGCGTGACGCGAATTGAATATTACTTAACTTAACCCTGCTCTATAAAACTTTTATACATTTTACTACTAATATGACATGGAAGTGGGCTTTTACATCCGACCAGACACACCCACAACAGAAAACTAGACATGAACTCGTTCTTTATTGTTTTTCTGCCGGTTAAACCTTCGGAAGTAAATAGGAACTATCTCTCAGTCCTAAAAATGACTTATTCTGCCAAATTCGTTCCGTGCGTTTAATGGAATAAGACATTGTTCCAGTAAATAACCGCCAAAAATGTAAGAACGTAGTTTCATACCTCTGAGACACTCAACGGTCTCTTTCGGCTTGTCCTTGATGCTTGTCTCGCATCCTAGCGCTTGAGCCAGGACGTCGGTCAGCCTCAGGTTGTTGTTGTAAGGGTCTCCGTCAGGTCCTACGCCCTCGAGGGCCTTCAAGGTGTAGGCGGATCCCCCGTTGGATATGTATTTTGTACCGCGTACGACTGCTGTGGTGAAGAGGCTGGTTGCGATGCCGCCGGACCCTTCACCGACATAAATCATATTTGTGTGGTTGCCACCGAGGTATTGGAGATTGTTCAGGAGCCAAATGTGTGCCCGGGATACGTCAAAGAAACCTAGAAGGAAGAATATTAGTTAGTATGTATTTGATAGACTAAACAGGGGCGTTCGTTTTTTATTAAAAAAAAACGCCATTGATATATCGCATTAATTTATTTAAGAGTGCTTTTTAAGCTCTATGAGGTGTGTTTTCTGAACCCATGGTAACTGCTAACGACCAGCCACAGGACTTTTGAACCCACATGTTTTTAGATCACATATAATAAAATTTCTGAATCCAACTTTACTTTGCGGTTTACCGCCTCAAATCCGTTTCCTTAACCTCTGGGACATCGGTAAATAAAGGGATAAAAAAAGGCGTCTCACCCATGTTCCCAGGAGCGTCGCTTGTCCCAGAAGTGAGGAACCCGAACGCCCCCAAGCGGTAGTTGACGGTCACCACGACGACCCCATCCTGCAGCGAGTTACCATCATTGTCCTTCGTATCGAGTGCTTCTCCGAAGCCGTCATAGTAGCCCATACGGTTGGAGCCGGTCTGGAACCAGCCGCCGCCATGGATGTAAATCTTTACAGGCCTCGGCTTCTCGCGGGTGGATTCAGCGGGCGACCAGACGTTCACATAGAGGCAGTCTTCTGACTGACCAGGCTCAGAGTCGTACCTACAAGAACGACAGCCTAAGTAAAATTTGGAGCTATCAAACTAACTTGATCATTTGTCCAATCCAAGTGTTGTTCTAGGACGACAGTAGTGAAATTAAATTTTCTAATAGATCCTTGTCTATATGTAAATAAGACAACTCTAAAAGTATGAGTAGCCAAGAAGTGCAATACAGATTAAATCTTAAGGCCGGCTGTAACATAACTAAGAAGTCGAGGAAAAGAAGTAGATTTTGGAAGCGTTTTTGAAACGCAAAAATTGTGAAGGTTCTGAAAATCACCTATAGTTCTGAAAATCACCTATAGTTCATTCGCAATACGTTGATTGTGCATCATAACAAAGCGGTGGCCAGATTATTACCAAACATATCAGAGTTGTAGTCGAAGAGGATTACGGGCGGACGCCCCCTGCTCCCCGGCAGACCCAACTTTTGAGATTTGAGTTGAAGGTATGGTTGAGTTGAGAGTTGTGATGTGCCGTTTAAGGATTTAAAAATAAAGGACTACAGAAGTCCAAGGCTTACCACGGATACGGTGTCTCCGAGTATTGCATACAAGCGGGGCCCATCTTGAACGCATCGAACGGTTCCGTGACCTGGTCCAGGGACTTCGGCTTCTGAAATCGTATGGGCGGCTTGGCGTATCGGATCCCCAGAAACACTTTCACTGCTGTCCCGTCTGCCGACTTTCTCACCTTCCCTCGCATTTTACCGTAGTAGCCCAAGTCGATTTCGGTAATGTCGTCTTGTCCCCATAACACACCTACACACACCAGAAGAACAATGGCTGTCGCCGTGAGAGTGGTCATCTGCGGAAAGAAAACAGATTATGTACTTTATACAGTCCACGCTTGCTTTTCCGAACCATGTTAATCCGAAGCATCTTTGGTTACACATATGTTTTTCACACATTATTGACTCTGAAATTTTAAATACTGGTAAAACACTATACAAACCGAATAAATATAAAAGTATGAATTGCCAAATGAAGCTTTTCTATTGAATGAAACACCTGTATTTCAACGACCATGTCGTTAAGCTTTGTCCGAGAAAATAGAGATATCTAAATATATTTAAAAAAAATTTGGAAAAGGGAAATAAATAATCAGATTACTGTGCACCGATCGTTTTATGCAAGAAAAAAATGGTTCAACTCGAATAGCCATTGATTTAAAATGTATCAACAAAAAATTATAATTAAAGAAAAATTAATACTTCCGTCTTATCTAAGATATTTTCAACAAATTACAAGGCGCATCTGTTTAAATTTGGACTTAAAGAATGGGTGTTATCTTGTTGATGTTCATGAAAAGAGTCATAAATACACTTATTTTGAATTTCTTGAAGGAGAGTTTTAGTTTCCAAAATGCCCTTTGGAATGTGTCATCATCTGCCTTTCAAAGATTTATTAAAATTGTTTTTCGAGATTTTGAAAAGGTGGTACACTAATCTTGTATTCATATAATTTAATAATTCCATGTTCTGATGAGTCAAAAGGTCTTCAAAAACTTAAGAAAGTCTTTCAAGTAACTTCAGACTATGGAATTCAATTCATGTTCAAAAATTGCAATTCCCTACAATAAAATAACCTTCTTTGGTCACATCTTAGAAATCGGTACTACTCGACCCTGGACCAACAAGTTTTCCTCAGCCGAAAAAAATGAAGGATTTCTTATTATTCTTAGGTATCACAGGATATTTTTGGACATTCATGAGGGGCTATGCAAATATTGTCAGGCCATTTAGTGATTTTTCACAAGCCAAACTACTTTTTATTTTGGCATAAACCAACGGCCGGCTTTTTTCAAATCAGACATACGTATAAAATTGTAGATAAGTGAAGATATTTTATTATGCACATCATTGAAACTTTTAATTTTTATTAAGATTATTTTCAAGCATTTTAGGGTGATTTAACAGACTTTTTTTAAGACTAGGCCCAGCCATTGAACTGGTGCCCTATAACTAAAGTGTCTATGAATTTATCCTATGGGGAAAAATTATTATCTAAGCCACATTACTACGGCTGTATTGAATAGTTCTACAAACGGTTTTTGTATATATCATAAATGTAGCTAACTTACAGGGCTCTATAAGTCCCACTTTTTAAAATCGGTTCGAATATTTTGTTTTTTGTGTACAATTATTTATTGAAAAAATATTCGAACCAATTTTGAAAGAGGGATTATAGAGACCTGTAAGTCAGTTACATTTATCGTATAATAAAAACAGTTTGCAAAAATATTCAATACAGCCGGAGCAATATGCCTTAGAAAATTATTTTTTTACATTGGATTGCGACACCTTGGCTTGAAGGCCCGAGGTCATCCGCCCTTAAGGGGGAATGGGCACGCTGAACCGGGGGTCTCCAAAGCAAAGTGCATCAGTGTTAACCCTATGGAGAAAAAAATATTTTCTCTGCCACATTTCTCCGGCTGTATTGAATATTTTTGAAAGCGGATTTTTTTGTGCGATAAATGTAGCTGACTTACAGGTCCCGATCTTCCCACTTTTTGAAATTGGTTCGAATATTTTTTTTTTAATTTTCAATAAATAATTTTACACAAAATATTCAAAGCAATTTCAAAAAGTGGGAAGATAGAGACCTGTAAGTTATCTACATTTATTATTAAAAAAAAAAAACGTTTGTAAAAATATTCAATACAGCCGGAGAAATGTGGCAGAGAAAATAAGTTTTTTTCCCATGGAATTAAAACTGAGGTACTTGAGTTTGGAGACCCGCGATCCAGCGCGCCCATTCCCCCTTAAGTGGCTCTTCTACACTTTGGGTTGATTTTTCTGTTCTTCCGACCTCTCTCCTCTTAGGCATATATTTGTTTGAAATATTTATGTTTTAGTTTTATGAAAAAATATATGTGTAAGATTTTTCTTGAAGAGGTTAAGAATACAAATTTAGAGAGGGTTTAATGTTGTAACACTAGTTCTAAACAAAATTTACTTTTAAGTTTTACTAAAGTAAATTAAACTAAAGTTTAATATAAATTTTTGGATGGTTTTGTTAGCGTTGTAAAAATGATTTTTTGAAAATATCAGTCACATTCTCTATATGTTTTTAAAGAGAAGCTAGTTTATTGGTATTGAAAGTTATCTTGGTATGAATCAAATTATCATTTTAAATAATGACTTCTTTCAGTGAATGCAACGTCTTAAAATGATTTAACTTAATATTTATGACAAAAAATGCCGTTTTCATATATTTAATTAAAAGTGACTTAAAATTTTGCACAATGTAATCAAAAATACTGGCAATATTTTTAAATTTGTTTCTTTTTCTGGAGAATTTAGTAGGATCCAGAATGCTGATTATTTTATCAATTGATCATGTTTTATGATGCATCATAAAGCTATATAATACGGAATTAAAAAAAATGAGCAACGATAATGCACAGATACAATACAGACACAAATTATTAGCTTTTTCAAATCATTGGTATTAAAGAAGTTGTAAAATAACTAAAATATCTTACTTTTCTGTTAGTTTAATATTAGCAGAATTTCTTACGGTACGGACAAAAGTGAAAAGTATAAAGATATGTCTCTGATGTCATACCTTTTAAACAAACAAAAAATAATTTTGAGAAACGAACAGTTAGAACGGAAGTTAAAAGATCTATAAACCGACCGACGGAAAAAACATGAACAAGAGAGGTTTCTTATGTAGTTTGTAGGCCCAGTGGGCTTAGAGGTAGTGCTTCGCATTGCCATGCCATAGGTCCAGGGATCGAGTTCCGGATTGGGCGAGGTTGATTCATCCTTTCAGGGATTGGAGTAACGCGTTACTTGTAACGCCGTTACTTGTAACAGTTACATTTTTTAGGTAACGTCGGGTAACGCCGTTACATTTTTCAGAAAGTAACTGTAACTTAGTTACTTTTAGCGGTAACGAAGTAACGAAAAATTGCGTTACTTTTCCGTTACTTTCCGAAGGCTTTCTGATGCTTATTTATAAATTCCACTCCCAAGAGAAGGGAACATTTCGCATTCCCGAAATATGAGCTTTTCTTGGGAGGGAAAAAGCAAACTAGCATTGTCCACTTTGGCTGCTAAAGGCGTGACGGCTGTTTTCAGCCAGAATTGTTAAAGTACAAATGTTTCTCCTTGTCTGTTTACCTTTCCAAGTATCACATTGTAAGATCCGTAATTACAGGCTTCTACCGAAAAGAAGGGTTTTGAAATAAATCACGCTGATTGTCAAGCAGGTTGTCGTTCGGCAAGTTTCGACCAGTTCAAACCCCTTTGTGTTGCCTGAACCTGAATGGGTTCTACAGCAATGACCAACAACAAAGTATCTCCCCTTAAAGAAGCGGGGGGGGGGGGGAAGAGAGGGCACGTTCATACCTATTTCTTGGATTGAACCAGGATTGAAATTAAATAAAAAAAAGTATTAATTATAATTTCAGCAATTTTGTTTGTGCTTATGTTTCGTTAATAATGATTTTCTTTGAAAAATGGTAAGATGGCTAAATTAAAATTTTTCTCATAACTTGAAATTTCAAAAAGTAACTGTGAATCGTTACTTTTCGTACTAAGTAACTGTAACGTGTTACTTTTCATATTAAGTAACTGTAACGGTAACAGAGTTACTTTTTCTATTAAGTAACTGTAACTGTAACAGAGTTACTTTTTAAAAGTAACTTTCCAATCCCTGCATCCTTTCATCCCTTAAAGCCCTTATCACACGGTACGAACGTCGCTCGTCGAACAACTTTTGGGACAGCAAAAACGTCAACGAGGGAACGGCTACGTCATGCTTGACATCACAAACTTAAAAGCAGTATTATCGCGGTATTGGAGGAGGAGGTACAAGGAGGAGGCTCGGTCATGACGTCACGACAGAACTGCGTTCTGATTGGAGCAGCCGTTCGAACAGCAAAAATGAGCCGGATTTTTTCGAGTCGACTCGAAAATGCTCATCGAGCAAAAACTGCTCCAAAAACCAGTTTTTGATATGGCGTACGGACACGCTGAACGAACGAGCTCTCGTGGGATAAGGCGTTTAGAGGGTGGATAAAATGATTATCATGTATGCTTGGGAACTAAACAATGGGGGTTCCTCGTGAGATTGACCACCTAACCGGGACATATGCGTAGCACCCCAGAGCCCTTGATCACGTAAGCTGAAATGGGCAGGGCAAGCCTTAGCCCACTAACGGGCTGTTGCGCCGAGGAGTTTTTAATTTTAGATTTCTCAAGTTGTACCTTTCAAACAAAAATAAAGAATTTTTGAAACCGGTTTTTTTCTTTAATGAAAGTTTTTAGGGGGTACAGACGAATGGAATCGGAGATCTCCAAGACGTAAATACCAGCTTTCAATTTTTTTTCTGATCCTTTCGAATTAAAATAAGGAAAGTAGGCTAAATACACTAGGCAACAAATTTCCAAAATTTTAGGACCTAGAAGGGAATATATTAAATTTTGAAAGAATTTGGCGAGACGAAAATCGGCGATGAAAATTTTCAGCGCCAGTAGTTGGTGGGTGTTCAAGTTATAAGTTATTATTAAGGTTATAAGTTATTGAATTTTACGAACATGTATGTGATCTTAAATTTAAGATTAAAAAGTATCTGTGTGAGAATACTGTTTTGACAGTAAAATTAGAAAAATCTAGTGCTGTTTTTTGAATATTTTTTAACAGTGCAGAGAAGTTAGTCGAGTGTTTTTATTATATCCACAAAAATATACAACTTGTGCAATAAAAATCGCAAGTGTATGAAATGATGTCGTTAAAAAAATTTATGAAAATTTGAAAAAATTAATAAAAATGGTTTCTCGCTCTATAAATAATTTCTACAGTGGTTTTTTTTCACGTCGTGGATGGCAACAGCTCCAACGGTTTGTTTTCATTTGTTGTCTGGAATTACTTTTGTTTTGGTATTTGAAAATGAGTTTTCTAAGAATATTTTACTTCTTAAATTGTTTTAATCCCAACTTCTTACTGTTCGTTGTTCCAAATATTTGTTAAAGAAAGCTTGCATATTAGAAAGAAAAGTTTCTTTTCATCTATATCGGTCATTTTGAGAGTGAAACCAAAGCAACCAATGAAATCCAGTACGAATAAAAATGAAAACAAGAACGTTACATTGTACGCCAGAAACATTCCGATATGAAAATAAAACTATCTCTCTTGAAGGAATATTTAGTTATGTGCTATAAATGAGTTTAAAGTGACGTATAAGTTGTATTGCAATAGAGTTCTTTTAATGGTTCATTATATGTGCGTTAAGAAAGATGGAGAGGGAGTTCTAACGTTTTTTTTTTGCATAAATATTTTGGTCTTTTTTAATTTATGTTTTAGCTTTTATTAATGTATAATTCTATAAAGACATAAAAGTACAAATAATAGATTATTTGTTAAAAATTATAAATACTTCTAAAACATATAGAGGATAACTATATTATGATAAGTTATTTAGCTTCTATTTTTGAGCATCAATTTTACTAAATATTTGTTCTTTGAATTGCAAATTAATTTAGAGAACGATAAAGAATATTAAGTGAATTTGCGAAAGAAAGTTTATTAAAATTGGACAGTTATGGCGACTAATAGTTGTTTATTAAGCAAGCAGCAGAGAACGAATTTTTTTTTTTGCAATATGTGGATATTACATTATAAAGTTAAATGATGTTATGTTGAGTTTCGCTTCTATTATTCGAACTTCAGAAAAATTTACCAAACCACAAAGACTATTAAATAAATCTGCGAAAGAAAATTAATAATTTTGGGCTTTAAAAGTTGAAGTTGAGAACAAGTTGAAGGCTGCGTTTGATGATTTTCTTTATAAGGTGCATGAAAAGTGTGTGGAAGCGGCTCTAAGCAAATTTACTATTAAAAAAACCTTTTTGTTTTATGCTTAGAGAAGAATTTTTGAGGATGGTCTTGTTTTTTAGAGAAAAGTCCAAGTTAGGAATATATTAAGAACAATTCAAAAAAGATTCTACGTAGCAGTTATACAATGATTTCTTAAAAAAACCGTCTACAAAATCTGCGTATAACACAAATTATGTATTGTGTGGGTACTATGAAAGAAAAAAAAACGGAGTTGAAAACTATAAACTGCCATAATTAAAATGTTTTTTTAAAACAATCTTCAATTACTTCATTTTATCTGCATCTAAAATGCAATTTTTTTTTAATTTGTGCAAGAATCAATGTTTATATGGGTACTTACGATTTTTCTCCCCTTTAATTTCTATGAAGTTTTTTTTTTAAATTTCTATTTCTTTATAATGTCCTTTCGTTGCAACGATCGTAAGTTGATAATCCCTAAAGTAGTCACTATATTTTATTATACATTCTTATATGTATATCCGCGAATATGATATAAGTTACATAGAATTCACCTGACTGCACTATCACTAAAATCGCGGCTAATTACTGAGCGTTACGATGCATAAAATATATAAATATGATTAGAATCTTTTGCGTCATTGGAAGTATAAAAACTTTGTAGCCCTGACTTTTCAATATTTCATTTAAAATTCTAGATATTTATCTTAAATTTTATACATATGCTTTCTTTTTCTTTCTTTCTCTTTTAAAAATAGCATTAGTCATTTCCCCTATTTCCCTTAACCTAATTGTTTTGAGACGCCGATGGCCCGACTTTGCGTTAGTTCCTGGGAAAATGGAATTTAATAGATAACTACTTATTTTATACAAATTCTATATGTATCCTCTATTAATAGTTTATTATTTTAAGCAACTTGGAAAACAACTCAGCATTTTATTGTTTAATAAAAAATAACGTTTCTATGATATACGTGTTTATGAACACTAAAAAAGACTGCACAAATTTCGATCACTGAAGACGACAAATTTTGATAATGTACCTTAAAAAATAGGTTTGTACAAAATAACACTGAGTCAAAAATCGCAAGTACCCATATAAACATTGATTCTTGCACAAATTTAAAAAAAAAATTGAAAAAATGAAATGAAGTAATTGAAGATAGTTTTAAAGAAAACATTTTAATTATGGCAATTTATAGTTTTCAACTCCGTTATTTTTCTTTCATAGTACCCACACAATACATAATTTGTGTTATACGCAGATTTTGCAGACGATTTTTTTAAAACAGCTTCCACACGAGATGTAAACTTTTAAACACCCTAATTCAAAATAACCAAACCGTTAATTAATTTTTTGTTTAATTGATGCTATAAGAAGATGAAAATTTGTAAAATAAAATCTATCAATTTAACGGAAAATGTATCGAGATGGAAAAATCTAATAAAACAGGAACAATTTTAAACTAAAATTGCAATATAGTAATATGAAAGAAGTGGATTTTTTTAATTGACCTTTTCTTAAGTTGATTTCTGATTTTGCAGAAAATTCCATAAAAAAAAGAAACTGATTTAAGTTTTATATATCAAATCTGCAAATATACACACACAATTTTACAAACTTTACAAATTTGTAAACTTTTTATATTTAAGAAATTCAATTTGTTAAGGCATTTTTAGACACAATAAAATATTCTAATTACAATGTTTTCTTTTAATATTCTCTTTAGAAAGTAAATATTAAACTTAAAGACTGTAGAGTAGAAATTAAACTTTTGGTTAACAAAATCGTGTGGAATTTCGAAGTTTATAAACATTTTCTTACCTTCACAATGACAGGTCGCTACACGCTCCATATATAGTAGTTTTGTAAGGGATGACTAGGCCGGACGACCATCGGACTAATCATTTAAATTTGAGTTTGTTAACGCTTACTACAAAGCGATCGATGGCTTTACTTGGCAAACCGGTTTTTGTCCAGCAGCACCTCTATCTTCAATACTCTATGAGAAACCTACTTGTGATTTTTAAATAATTACATAGTGAAATCCTCAAAAGTGGCGAAGCTTATCTTTTTTCTGAGCGGCATAATGGCAGTGGCACAAATTATAGGGGAAAATGACAGTGACACATGTTTACATTTGCACACTATATTGTCCTTTGCAATCCTATCTTTTCTCTCTCAAAACGACAGACGACCCCATACACGCATCACTGACTTTTTTGTACTGAGGGGCCATGGTTGATATAAAGAACTAGGCTTGCCCCTCATTGAGTGATTGAACCTGTGACTTTCGGCTGTCATCAGAAGTGTTGCCGGGGTTCAGTGCCAAAAGATGTTGTACCCTTTCTGTAAGAAAGAAAGGGGATTGTGAACCTTTCGGCATTTGGTTCTATTTTTTGTCAAACAAACCTATCAGATGTGTTTGTTGTACCGAACCTAAGTACGTATAGTATCCCAATGGTTATTTCTTGTTTTTTTTTGTCTTTTTTTCCTTCTATAGACTCCGTAGCGAATTCCTGAGAATATAAGTACAATTAGGACCCATCTGTCCTTTTTAAAGAGCGAGTATTCTGTGTCCCAATTTGTTTTAAAAAGAAAACTTGTTTTCTAAAAGCATCGCTGGAGAAGTACTCTTTTTCGGTAAATTAAAAAAATCTTAAGGGGGGTAATTACCCCATTCACCCCCCCCCCCCGCTGGATCCGCCACTGATCAGAAGACAAAATATAGAGTTTTTACTGAGTTTTTTAAATCATGAAAATAATCCCTGGGGGCAGATGTGGGTCACTTTTCTGGTTTACCAGTCTATTCTTTTCTATTTTTCAGGTCTGGCTACAATTGGCATAGTTATAATGAAAAAGTAATGAAAATGTGCATTATACATATAACAACCACATATGTCTAAAAGCCACGGGTCAGGAAACGCTCATTGGCCAATTCAAACTACGCTGGCCAGTGTTACCAGTCGCTAGATAATTTATTTTATCGCTTCACGAATCTCGCCAAATAGTTTGTGATTGCCAAGTATTACGGTTACAGTTATTTTATATTGAAAGGTGTAGGAAATTACTATTATGTATGAATTTAACTCTTAATTTTCATTAAATTTTAAACAATTTAACAATAACACAGGGATTGCGTATTTAAAAGCGACATTTTATTTACATTTAAAGTTATTTTAATCCATAAGTGTATTATGAAAAAAAATATTTTCTCATTATTACTTTTTGTTCATTATAGTAAATTTACTATCCGCAACGACCCATTGTCCCATTTGTGAATATCATTAACACCTGCTTAGAATAAAAACGTTAACTTTATAGTTTTTACATTTGTTTTTCGTGTAACTTAATTTGTCCTACATAAATTGGTCGTTCAGTAGGGGAGAGGGGGACACATTGTAATATTGGAATATTTTGGCACATATATTTGTGTCATTACCTTAAAAATGACACCTAACTTAGCTTTGGATAATTTAAAATTACTTAAATGGGTTCTGCAAATGCTGAGTTTCAGATTCAAATACTAAAATCTTCCAGATTCATTTGTCTGCCTACTCTATTAGCTTACTTACGCATAATTTAAAAGCTATTAATGTCAATAATTATAAAAAATATTGCTGATATTCTGAAGGTCGGCAATTTGATCCTAAACGACTATCTATTAATAATAACGATATTTATCAAACATACTTAGTCAAATAAATGTAATAAAACAAAATTATTGTCGCTTATAATGTATCCGCATAAATCCATTAACAATCTGATTATATTCGGGTGATCGATGTGCCCCGCTAGTCCATTTTCTATCATTTACATCTTAGCCTTTATATTAGCTTTCAAATAAGAACGCAAAAAGTTTATATTTCACATTCACCTCGAAAAGTGTTTTTTTTCTTCCTATTTTCTAGAACAATAATTTCTCAATGTATTCATAATAATAATACATGTACACATGGGGCATTATGTCATCAACTTTGGTATAAATTTATTACTTTCTGACTTTATTAGTTAAAAAATTATTGAAGGTGATCCAATGTGCCCCATTTTAGGATCATGTTTAGTATTTCTAATATCTTTGGTATTTCGATTGGTTTTTAGCTTCAACTTTCAAGGTTAGGTTCAAAGATTTCCTCATTAAACCCTTTCGTTTTTTAAATAGTCCAACTAAACTTAAAAGGTTTGGTTTAAAAAACCACTTAAGGTTTTAACTAACTACTATGTATATCAGTATTCAAAAACTTAAGAATGTGTAATGTGGGCACAAAGATTGGATAAAATTACTTTCAATAATCCAACCATTTTTATTATTCATTAAATGCTTCTAACCATTTTTTTTGTAAAAAAATAGAAATGTTAAAACAATGAAACTGGTATGGTAATGTGTGTATAGTTAAAAAATACACACACACACTTTTTATATTTAGTATTTAAAATATTTATTCTTAAGTGTTATGTAAAGTTAATAAATAGGTTTATATATTTTCATCATAGTTGGTATTATTGTTTAAAGATGTATTATTCTCAAATTGTGTATAATTATTATTAAGTTTAAAAGAAGTGCTACAGCAATTATAAAATTTTATTTTTATTGAATAATCTTGTACTTATTTTTAAGGAAAAAATATTGAAAGGATTTTTTTTCTTTTTAAATACTACCTTTTTTATTTTCTTTTTAAATATTTACTTCAGTAGACTGATCAGAATTATCATTAAATTTAACAATATTAAAACTTTTTCCATTTAGGGCAGTATTTTCTCCTTTTCAAACGTTACATTCAGTACTTGGTCTAAAAAAATATACATTCTAAAAAGCTGTAGTAGTAGTTATTATTAATCTGTAAATGCCCCAAGGGCAGGTGCATTAAATAACTAGAGGGGGGGCTCTTTACGGTCGCTGCTTGTTTTGATGCAGTAACTTAACTATACGTTGCTGTCAAATTCACAGAATACATTACAAAATGTCTTTAAAGTAATCTATGCTGAATCAAGCCCCTAAAGTTGTCAGGTTGGGGAAAAAGTGGGCGCAATTCCAAAATACTCCTTTTTCACCATAATTCTATTTTAGAATTTTTTTATACATAAAAATGCATTTTGGGACACGGTGATAAAAAAGTATTTCTAATATAATTACTGCTTTCTTGTGAAGTCAACTATTTTTAGATATTAGGTATGCAATTAAAATTTTCACCCACCAGAAAATTACTTGAACCTCATTATAGAATCACCAGAACGATTTGCCATTACTTTCAATTATATATAGTCAAATATTTAAGTGCATATAATTCAAGACCAACACCAAAATACTTCTCCCTTCCAAACTGTCAGCGAAAAAAAATTAATAGTACACATATAAAATTTTATGTCTGACACTCATTGTTAATCTGTTTAAAAAAATATTTAATTTTCATAAAAGAAATATTTTTAAAAAATGGCAATGTAAAGTAAACTCAAAAGGTAAATCAAATAGAAAGTCATAACACAAATAATAATTAACAATTGTTTATTTACAGAATTAATATGTATGATCATTACCAGAATGTATATGTATAGTTTCTTCATTTTTACGAACAGCATTTAAAATGGAATTTTTATAAGTGGTAGAAGGTTTTGAAATTGTATTTTTTACTTGTTTACGTTTCTTTTTTGTCGAAAACAATCTAGGTTGTAGTTTCATTTTTTTATTTGGAGGTTCTAAGTTATTTTTTTTTACTGCACTTTCTGCATATACTTCAATCAAATTGTCCAAAAGGGAATTCACTCGCTGTTGTCTATCCTTCTCTAAGTTCTTTGGCAGTAAGGTTAATGCGTACTGCATCTTGGCTTTTAATTTAGAAGTGTCGTCAGTAGGAATTATAGTGCTATAATCCTTGAAGGATTTACTGTTCACAACGCTGCTCTCTGCAGGCAAAACTGTGGAGCATGTAGACGAAGAAGCAATGAAAGAAAAGGTCATGTGTACAGCATGAATATGCTTGCATATATTGTATCTTACCAGATTGTCCAAACAGTTGCAAACATAGTTATGGACACAGATGCAACAATGATTGCATGTCAAATGGCAAGAATTGCAATTCATTTCTTCACTCGGTACCTTCTTTACGATGTACTTCATATCCGGACACGTTTCCGACTGCACATTCCAACAAGAACCTGCCTCCTTGACTTCAACATCATCCGGGGATATTGATTTGCTTTCCCTGTGCCGTTTCAAATTTTGTTGGGCTTTCTTGGGGCAACCACCTTTGATTAACATTCGGAACCTGTCGAAAGTTTTGTCTCTCACCAAAGTTTCTAGATGGAATAGCAGCACATCCAGTCTCTGTCCGACGTTTCCATTCATGTAGACGTGCTTAAGTGTCCGATGAAGCGACTCCAAATACATGTTTGTATTGATTCCCATGTGCTGTCTGTAGCAGTAAGCCCACAGATGGGGCCTATTGAGGTAGAAGGTAGAAAAATATACACCAAAGGCTCTTGTATCTTCATCGGCTTCTAAATGCTCTCGAAATTTCGGAGCCAAAATAAGAAAATCTTCTTCTTCGGTACACTCCAATACTGCACGGGCATACTTATACACTTCCTCTCTCTTTTCGCTACACTTAACTTTCGTCAAATTTTTCCTCCAACATTTATCAACATGCCAAGTACAAAGTAAGCGATTATTAGCTGCACCCATTACTTTGCACCAGGCATTGAAATATACTGGAGCATCATCCGACATGAAAACATTAGTTTTAATTGGCGAAGTTTCCCTACAAATCACTTCAAAGAATGTTTCCATTTGGAACGAATCAAGCTTGTTGGAAATACAGAATGCTACCGGAAAGCCGGAATTGAATTCATCAACCACCATAATTGTAGTTAGATGAAAATCATACGAGTTAGTACCATGCGTGGAATCCATGCAGATTTTATTTTTGCCTAGATTGGAAAGCAGTTCACCCTGGCCTTTGGTCATGAAAATCAGCATAAAATCTTCTTCCGAAAAGCCTTCAAGTGACTTACCTTGTTCTTTGTAAAAAAGAACAGGAGAGTCTGTACCTAAATGTTGAAATTGGTCAACAAACAGCTTCACACTAATAGCATCATTCTTGTGTAACTTTTCCGGATGTAACACTCCACATTTGTCTGATAGGTTATGCAAGTCCTTCTTAGTGAGAAGGTGGATCCTCTCCAGAGAACCTTCAACTGAACATCTGACTTCATTCAAAATATGCTTCATAGACACACCAGCACTAAGTTTAGCTGGAAATATAAAATATATAATTAGCAAATTACAAATTATTGACACATAATTTATTCAAATTTTATAAACAACTAATTTTTTTGCCCTAAAATGTTGCTTTAACAAAACCCAGGAGCAGAATTAGAACATTACTTAGTGATATTTGCTCTAAGTAAAAATATTTTCAACTGGTCAAAAGATAATTTTTAAAAACTTAACCATGTTTGAAGTTATTTCACTTCAAATTTTCAATACCAACAACATAGACTAAATTCCCAAACATTAAACTTTAATTTTTACTGCAGGGTTGTCAGATTTGTTGCCCGGATAGGCACCCATTTTTCTCACCGGGTTGCGTTTTTTACCATAAAAACATGTGGAATTCAAACTTGTTTTTGTTATAAATTTTGGATTACACAATTAAAGTTTTGTTTGAATTTATATATATTTTTTACTGATAAATTACTTCAGGTCAATATTGAGCCTATATGAAATTAGGAAAAATCCTATTTCGAGGTCCAGCAACCTTTAAAGTTGCCAGGAATAATTACTTATTGCTGACTGAAAAGTTATCAAATGGCGCCAGACCACAAAGTAGGATTTTACCTGAATTTCTATTAATTTTCAAGAATTTTTCTGATATTCATTTTCTGATGATTCATTCTTTATTATCCAAAGTAAAAAGAATTAGAAGTAGATTTTCTACTTGTTAAATCCCCTCCACACCTATACATTTATGTTTCTTCCGACCTAAGGCTTAAATTAATCAAGTAGACATAATTAGAGTATAACATATTACAGTAATTGTTAATATATAATTTTAATTTACAAATTTTAACCCTTCAGTATCTTGTTCTAGATACAATAATAAAATGTGCTTTAATTAAAAACTTAAAAGAATCAAAGAATGTAATTTAAAAAAAATATTTTTTTCCATTTGGCCCAAAAAGCCAGTTCTTTTTTTAAATAAAACCTGCCCTGGCTGAGTTTTTTACAACCCTGATATTTAGAACTACAATAGCCTTGAAAAAATAGACTATGTTAAAATGCAGTTTAGATCAATTACTACTTTGTGGTCCGGTGCTTGGCGACATCCTGAAAATTTTACAAGAAATAATTATTCCAATCACTCATTGAAAAGTCACTAAAGTAAATTTGTCACCAGACCCTGAAGTAGGAATTTACCTGCAGTTTGTGTTCCTCGGTCTAATGCCATATCAGTCATCAAATCAAGAACATTTTATTCCATTCTCCAGCCAGCATGCATTTTATTTCATACGATATCTTAAAGTAATGCCTTTAGTAAAGCACAACTTATTTAACAGTGGTTACTCAACCTTTACATAAAAAATGCAGTACTGTAGTAACTTTAACCTTTTAAATTACATTAATGTTTGAATAACATTTCAACTGATATACTATTTTTTTTCAACACCAGAAAAAAAATTCTAGTTGCACCCCAGGCTTTCCCAAATACATAGAAGTCTAACTTACCGCTTAATTCTTTTTTATGTAATTGTGCAATCGGCATATGTTTCAATTCCGTTTCATGGCCAAAGTGAGTCTTGGTGTATGCGACTTCTACAAGATTTCCATTGAGTTTACAGTGGAGGGCAGCCGTGCACTCTCCTTTTATCTTGCAACTGCCTTGCGACTTCTGAAGGCGTTTACCATCAGTTGCAGCATGCCGTGGGTCAGCAGAACGATGGCACTTGTAGGTGCTGTGTTTATAAAGGGCTGTTTTATACGTTCTGGCTATCCTAAAGAAGGTTTTTTCTTCAACCTCCAGTTTATCCTTCCAAGATTTGAAATCTGTAACACAGTTAAGAATTAAAAAAAAAAAGTTTTACGAAAAATAAAACCAAGTTAGTTTAGAAATTAAGTTGAGTTTAACAACATTACTAAAGCTTTAAAATACTTTTTATGGATTTTCGGCACATATTTGTGACATTTCTTTAAAAATAAGATCTAAATTTTGCCAACTGAACTGGTAATGAAAATGTTGACTTTTAGACTAAAAAAAAAGGCTTCTAGATTAAATATTATGATTGCGTCCATTTCTCAAAGAAAAAAATTTGTTTTACATTCTTAATTCGACAAATATCTTCAGAACTATAAAATTTATCAACATGAAAAACTTACATAAACAATGTCAACTCAAGCATGTTTTACCTATACATGTTAAACAATATGAATAAATATTTACTACTACTAATAAATTTAATTACCTTCATGACTTTGGAAATTAAGCCATTCTACTTCAATTAAGGTATTATGAGAAGATTTCACGTGCTCCACCAATTCTGCATGGGAGGACATCGAAGAGGCGCATTCGGGGCACGAAATATTGGATTTCGTGGTTTTTTCCAGAGATATTTGATGAATTTTAAAAATATGTTCTTTTAAGGTTTTTTTCCTCTTAAATACCTTATCACATATGATACATTCCAAAGAATCCATTATTTGAAACAATCGGAGCACGTACGATTCGTATTCAATTTCAATAACAAAAAAAATTGGCACCGTATTTGTCGCCAACTGCAAAACATAACGTCAAAAAGAATAGCAACCTAGCAGCCAATGAGCGTTTCCTGACCCGTGGGTTTTAGATGCTGGTATAACAACCCTTCTCCTCGATCAATTTTTGCTTTCTGGTTTGGAGTCATAACAGTGTCTGGTTAAGAAATGCTCTAATGCATCCCAAAATTTAAACACCTGTTTAATGAACTTAAATTTTTTTATTTAATTTCAAACATACCTATGTAACTTTTGCACTTTTACAATCATTTTAAATAAATTGGCTTGTTTCAGATGATAAATATTTAATTGAAACTTGAAATGAAGTGACGTGACACTGTTTTCATATTCAGATTTTCTTTTCCGGAGTGTCTATTCAGCCGCAAAAATGCAGGGAGGAGAGAGGGGTATGGAGAGGCCCCAGTACCTGCGCAGTAGCGCACAAAAGAAGCCAACGCCGCATTGCATCTTGGGATGCATAATGAGTTTCGGTTTTCAAGATCGGTAATGCAGACGAATGAGGTGAAAGCATGGAGTGTGAAAGATCGTCTTGGTTTAATAATTGGTGGATCCATAAATTGGTTTTGGAGGAGCCAAGACCTGATTTCAACCATTTTAATTAATGGGAGCTAATTAATTATCCATTTATTACATATATATTTATTGATGTGTGGGTTTTGCTCAAACACAACTGTAAAATAAAATGTTTTGTCTTAATTGCAAAGTATGCCTTATAATATTAACGAAATGAAGCATTCAAGGATATATTTCTAGATTTTCAAGGACTGTATATTCGAACATGCAACACCTAAATTTCACAATAGTTTTTAAAAATTAATTTAGAAAACGAATAAGCTCTCTAACTTTCAAATGAACTTAAATATGTGTTATAAAATAACCATTTAGTTATTAAAAAATCCATCTAAAATCACTTGCTCTACCTTCTTGGATTATACATAAACAAAAAAATCAAAAAGTAAAATAGGAACTGAGTCACATTGAAAAAGTGTTTTTAATGAAACCGAAATTAACATTTGCAGACTTCTGTTTATATTGACGACACAAAGAAAACACAACCAAGTTACCTCTGGCTCTAAGCACAAGAGTAATGTGTAAGAATATAACACATAGGTAGAATGTAAACATAATTACTATAAAATTAACAAAAAAACCCTTCAAAATTCTAAGGAATACGAAAAAAAACAATTCAGTATTTCACAAGTGATATAAAAGACAGAATAAATAGCTCTTATTGATTCTTTATTTAGTTGCGATTTAAATAGTTTGCTAACTAAATGCTTTAAATAAACATACATTTGCCAATATTAAAAAAAAAACCCTCTTTATTTTGAGAGAAGAGGTCATAAGAAATTCAAGGGTATAAGAGCTTTAAAATTATACATTAACAATAACTAATGAGCTAAAATGGGAACTTGAGTTACGAATTTTTAAGCCCAAAAAATGATGACATAAATTATACACAATTATTAATACAACAAAATAATTTTAATACACAATTTTTTTTTAAAGTTCATTTATAGTCCTTTAAACATTAAGGAGGTTTGATCACTTGCCCTGTGCGAGATGTTGGAACAGGTAATGGAAGTGCCAGGATGTCACAGCGAGTTAAAAATGGAATGCATATTCGGATTTATGCAAATCGTTTATAAATGAAAATATTCCTTATAAAGAAAAGCTGCTTTTTGCTTATAGGAATACAGAAAGTGGTGCAACAGTAAACAGTGATTTTTTTTCTATTACTGTCCTTTAAATAATATGGTTTTTGTATACATTTGCCGTAGAGAACTCGCACCATTAACTATTGTTTTGCTGAAATGATAAAATCTTACTTTTAAGTAACGATGAATTACTGCTCTTATAAGGTGAACTAAATGATTCTGCATTGGTGCCATATCCCTCATATGGGCATTAAGATTTTGAAACAATTTGTTCCCAATAAAATCATGCAATGTCTGATTTGCAATGAATTCAATATCTCTGCCTTTAGTCAATGACTTTCCACCACTTAAATTTACATTAGAGCGAAATTTTAGTTCCGCTTTTTTGCAGATTATGAAAACATCCTCTGATGGGTAAATTAAATTCCCCAGGTTTTTATAATCAATTAATGATAAAGAATAATGAGGAGTTGCTGCTTGGAGGGCACTGACACAAAGATCACATTTCAAATTGCTTGAAAGATAAAAGGCCACATTTCCAGCAATATAAAATACAATATGCTGAGAACATTCATTTAAGTATGCTGAATAAAAATAATCATGATCCAACTGCATTTGTTTAACTGAATTCTCTTCTTCAATTGTGCGATATCCATTTGTAGATGAATTTATTACTTGTTTTGAAGATTTTAATGTAGAAGAGCCAACAGTCAATAAAGAAATTTCATTTTTAGATGAGCAATTGCCTGTATCAACATTCTTCAATTCAGTCTTTACCAATAGTTTTCGGTAAGCGGATTTAAACTGCCTTGCGGTGGGATTGTTGTTACATCCACCTTGGGACCTAATCATCTGAAAAAATAGCTCAACATGATCTTGGCTAAGTTTATGTAGAGGTAAATAAACCAGCTTTTTAGATTCCACCAACATTTTATATAGTTGCACTGTACTTTTTATGCAGATGATAAATCCTAGAAATCCAGTTTTTCTGTTGGAATTCAGGATGAAATCTGAATCCTTATTGATTTTCAATTTTGAAATATATTCTTCAATTTCAAGTAGTCTCTTCAACATCTCAACAGAGTTTTTGCAGCTCAAAGCCTGCTTATATCCATATTGGTGACAGTTTCGACTATTTAAGATGTCAAATAAATCATTCATATTTCTTAAAAAAGAAACTGTAGCATCTGACCCTTGAAATTGAGGTAGCTTTAAAACTTTAGTACAAAACTCTATGGCATCTGCAACAGATTTGCTGAATAGTTGAGTTGCGAGTTTTACCTTCATTTTCTGCCTGGAAAAAAAAATATGCTGGGCTTTTAATTTATTAGCCAGGTGCAAACCTTCTGCTTCTTGAAGATTGTGCAACTCCTTAATATATTTCCAAGAAATCAAACTGTTATCCGCATCAATAATTGTGCCCTTTTCTCCAAGACAGTTTCTTAGTAGTTTAACCATGTGGCTAGGATCCGGAAATATAAAAATGTCTTCATTAGTTGTAATTTATTGAACAAAGACCAACTAATTACAAGTTTTAAATAAATCTTAAACTCAGTTCGTAGATATACTGAAACGACAAAAAGATTAGAACTGACATCCCTCTAACTACTTTTATTTGACTACTAGCATAATGCCCCAGTACCAATAAAAGTATCGACATATAAACTAATTTATTCCCTCTAAAGTTTATGTGTAATGATTATTTTTTAATACATTTCTAATCAAATAAAAACAGTATAAACTTCAAAACATTTAAATTATGCTAAAAATCAGTTTCAGGAAGGGGGCGGCTTGGTGAAATTTGCAAAATAGTACCATAAGTAGCTATGCTGAATTTAAATTGGATGGATTTGTCTAGGGCTGCTTCTGTTATGAGTACTATTCCTTGCGATGAAAGTGAACTGGGTTACTTAATTTGGCCCCAAATCCACTGCTAATTACAATTTTGGCAACTCCCCAAACTGCATATAAACCAGTTACTAGACATCTCCCTAGGAAAAAATACAGGACATAAAATGATGTAAAGTTTAACATACTAAATCATTACCTTTTGAAGGTGCTTTGGGAATGCTTTGAAAACAGAAGGCACAACATTTGGCTTTAAATAAACACGTAATGTAGAACATTTATCAAAATCCGATTCTTCAAAATGCTCTGAACAAAGTACACTGTGTTTTGAAGGATTCCAATTGTCCCTTTTGACAGCTTTTGCCCATTCTTTTCTTAAAATTTCCTCTTTTGGAAACCTAAAATTTGGTAACAAGAAAACTTTTAGAAAACAGAAAAAAAAAACCTCTATTTAGCTGTTCATAATTTTTAACAACAAATGAATTGCTATATGTAAACAGGGGCCAAGTCCATTGGCGAATCTTCTACTATGCTTCTTATTTTAACATTTTAGTGAAAGTAGTACCTTTTTTTACATTTAGCGATTAAAATGTAATTAAAATACGTAACTCAAAATGAAAAATGCCTAACTTAAATGAATTAAATAAACTAAACCATGCAATAAATCCATAATCAAGTTCCGGTACGATCTAGTAGCAAATATGGATTTAGAAAACTATATAATTAAATAATATTGCAATGTGGTCATATAGGCCCAATTACACATGGTCAACTCTTTCCTGCAATGATTGCCGAACAATGTTTCATCAAAATATCTAAGTTGCCATCAATATTGCAAATTTCTTGAAAGTGTTGCCAGCTATATTTCTGTATTGATGGTCAATGTTTCGCGTGTAGCCGCACCAATTATTCTGTAATCTTTGGTGACCCTTACCTAAAAACCGTGATTGTGCTGGTTTTTTTTTGCTTGTCTCTCAAAATGCAATGAAAAACTTATTATATTATACATGCCAAAAATTAGTATCAGTTTTAGAAATATGTTATATAGGGCATGTCTTCCTTTAATCAACAATCACAAAACATATGGATTTATTATGACAGACTTCTAAATGCTTGCACATGATGCACAAGCTAAGTTTAATTTTAATAAAAGTGTATTTACCTGTGAAACGTAATACCAGCAATTTTCTTTGAAGAGTTATTGTAGCATCCAAAGGCTACACAGGACATTTTGGAAATAGACTTTACCTATAAACCGAAACCAAAGTAATATATTTATAAGAAATATATGCAAAATAATATACCAAAACCCAAAATATTCAACCTAAAACCAAACGTTATTGAAATTCAAGAGGTCAAGGCCCAAAATATTATTTTATGATTTGATTTAACATGGAATTACCCAAAAATCAAACCACAATGCACACTTGAATGTATAAAACTACAATCATGCCAATACTGCAACTACATAGCTACAAAAAGACGTAGCTTAATTTTTAAAAATAAGTATCAGTTTTACAAACATATTATAATAGACTTCTTTAATCAACAATTACAAAACAGAAGTATTTATTATGACAGACTTCTAAATGCTTGCACATGTAGCAAAAGCTAAGTTTAATTTTACTAAAAGACGTTTTTACCTGTAGTATGAAATACCAGCAATTTTCTTCGAAGATTTATTGTAACATCCAAAGGCTATACAGGACATTTTGCAAATAGATTTTACCTATAAACCAAAACAATATATGTATATAAGAAATATATACAAAATAATATAATAAAACCCAAAATATACAACCTAAAACCAAATGTTATTGAAATCCAAGAGGTCAAGGCCCAAAATATTTTTTTATGATTTGATTTAACATGGAATTACCCAAAAATTAAACCACAATGCACACTTGAATGTATAAAACTACAATCATGCCAATACTGCAACTACATAGCTACAAAAAGACGTAGCTTAATTTTAAAAAAATAAGTATCAGTTTTACAAACATATTATAATAGACTTCCTTTAATCAACAATTACAAAACAGAAGTATTTATTATGACAGACTTCTAAATGCTTGCACATGTAGCAAAAGCTAAGTTTAATTTTACTAAAAGACGTTTTTACCTGTAGTATGAAATACCAGCAATTTTCTTCGAAGATTTATTGTAACATCCAAAGGCTACACAGGACATTTTGAAAATAGATTTTACCTATAAACCAAAACAATATATGTATATAAGAAATATATACAAAATAATATACTAAAACCCAAAATATACAACCTAAAACCAAATGTTATTGAAATCCAAGAGGTCAAGGCCCAAAATATTTTTTTATGATTTGATTTAACATGGAATTACCCAAAAATTAAACCACAATGCACACTTGAATGTATAAAACTACAATCATGCTAATTCTGCAACTACATAGCTACAAAAAGACGTAGCTTAATTTTTAAAAATGAGTATCAGTTTTACAAACATATTATAATAGACTTCCTTTAATCAACAATCACAAAACAGAAGGATTTATTATGACAGACTTATAAATGCTTGCACGTGATGCAAAGCTAAGTTTAATTTTAATAAAAGTGTATTTACCTGTGAAACGTAATACCAGCAATATTCTTCGAAGATTTTTTGTAACATCCAAAGGCTACACAGGACATTTTGGAAATAGATTTTACCTATAAACCAAAAATATACAACCTAAAACCAAACGTTATTGAAATCACACACAATGCACAATTGAACCACAATGCACAATTGAATGTAAGAAACTGCAATCATATAATAATAGGAAGGCATGCATATTATAATAGGAAGGACATGTCTATCTTTAATCAACATATTTATGCAAAATATTTGTTTATAAAAGTATAAAACATTGAAAATGAAACTTCATCTTACTTTTTCTCCATCTAACTAGTACACCAGACAACACCTGCACAGAGAGCAGACAGTTTTTCTATAAGAGATGTATCCCACAATGCACTGGGTTTTGTTATGCGCAGAACTCGGAAATTTCTGACGGCAATACTTCAATTCGTTAATATTATGGGGCCTCTCCGTACCCCTCTCTCCTCCCTGCAAAAATGCGGTCGAATAGTATTTTGGACTATTCAGCCAACATTTTGTTGAGTTGTTTTGGGCTGTTCCAGCCGACAAAATGTTGAGTTGTTGCTGGTTGCTGCTGCTTACCGACATTTTTATTGTAGGTTCTTAATGTGACGAGATTTTAAACTGCATGTGATTGCCAATTAATATAAATATGGCCACTGCAGTTGCTGTAGGCTCTTGTTTTTCTTCATTCGAAGAATTGAAAGAAGCAATTACGAAAATCGAAAAGGATACATTTTGAAAAAGGGACGCGAAAACAATTCAGAGTATGGTAAACAAACATTCTAGTTTGGATAAAGCGCGAAAGGAATTAAAATATTACAGCATCAAATACGCCTGTGTGTCTGGTGGCAGAAATCACCAGATAACGTGTACAGATAATAGTCGGCAATCCAAGTAATATTTTTGCAATTATATTATTTTCCATTGCACAAGTTATTTAACTTTAGTTAAGTCTTGATTACGTGTTCTAGAACATGTGATTTGACAACACTTACTCTGAATACATGCAAATATCTATCTACAATATCGTAATGCATATTTATTTTAATGGAATAGTTCATATAAGAAAAAATAGTGGTCTATCGTCATTCTTTGTTTTTCGGTTTTATTGCTATATGTTTTGTCTTGAATTTTTTTTGTTAATTACTATTACTCTTAACTGATACCAAGCCTCTACTTTACATTGTGTCTGTGAAGCACTCTTTCAAAAGAAGTTAATCAGTGTAGTTACTCATTCATGTGAGAACAAGTCTAACTACTAAAAATGTTTTGAATTCTTAAAAGTGAAGGAGTGCTAGAAGCTCTCACGTCATTTAAGTACTGCCTTAAATATTATCTTTTTAGAAAGAAAATATTGCACTAATTGATGGAATTTAAGATGCTGTACTGAATTTACCATTCATTGTGGTGGCTGGTTTGTCATCCAGGTATATGCATGTCATGCCAGGAGAATATATGTTACAAGTCGTTGTGGGTAGGTTTACTTTCCGCACGAAGAAAAATACTTTGATCCTCATTCATCTTTGATCCTCACGTCACTAGACTGTGGTTCTAAAATATGACGCCCGTCGCCAATAGCCCTCGTGTAGCTCTAGTGCGATGATAGTTTAAACTAAAATTGATCCTCATTTGAGCATTTTATTTCCGCAAATGAAATATACATCGTTTAGATTTTTTTTTAATCCCATGAAAATCATCAGCCTTGTTTTTCTAGGCCGACGAACCTATTGATTCATCAAATGCTAAAAAATTACTAATACCATGGCGAAACAAATATCTAAAACAAATTTTGTATTTTTGATCAAAGCTTATCCATAGTTTTGACTGTTTCCGTAACTCTGTAATTTGATACCCTCGTCCGTAGAAACTACGGACAATCCGTAGTAGTTGGCAGGTATGCATTCATTTAGCAACTGTGTTTTGGGTTACAATTAATATGGTAGTAAAAGGCCAACTTATTATGGCTGCCAAGCTTGGAAAGCCATTGGACCAGGAAGATGCTAAATGTTCTACATTATTTATTCCATTTAAATGCCTTTAATTTGTCTTGTTTTGTCAAAACTTGTTTTTAACTGCGTTACCCACAGAATTTCCCACGTTGGTTTACATGTTGAACATGTTCTCCTAAATAGTGTTTTAATCCTATGTCTTGTCTGTTTTTTCAGGCAGAGCTGTTGACAATGCACCACATTTCCTAAACTAAATGACATTTGATTTTTGACTGCTTATTGTTAGCATTCATTATCAAATATTTTTTGGTAAAATATTGCTGTAGCTGCAGGTGACGGTTAGTCGCACTCCCAAGCTTTTGGCCCGGGTTTGAACATGAGTTGGTGGCTGGTGTTGGATTCATCTGGGCTGCTGGCAAAGGGCATCTTAATTTTGAACTGCAGCCAAGTGACGAGGCTGGCCTTATTTTTTCATTGTAAATTTGGCACCAAAATTGCCAATGAGTGAGTGTAAAAACATTCAAGAAAATTTACATGTATCTTTCAAGTAAAATAGTCAAGTGAATTCTTGTTTCATGTGTATTTATATAAATGTTTTCCTGTTTCAGACGTTAATAGAAATGAGCTGGAATAACTTCACATCCTGTACATACATTAGTTTAATGATATTCAATGTCATCATAAATTACCAGATGTTATTGTAAAGAATATCTGAATAAAACTATTTCATTGTAGATTCGTTGTAAAACTTTTTTCTTATGCTTTATCTTTCTAATATACAGGGTGATCCAATAGTAATGATACACAGTTTATGCTATGTAGTATTAAATGGGTGTTATTTTTGGATCACCCTGAACTGAATAATTTTATAAATTAACTATAATTCACTACTGTTTTATTGTGAACATGTATTGGAATCTCTTTAAAGAATTGTATTTAAAATGAGACAATATTTGGCATAAGTATCAATAATAAGTTAAGAATAATATTAAATATTTGATATAGAATTATAAGGCCTCCGTTTCAATGATGTTTATAATCAAACCTGTTAGTCATTTATAATTTCATTTCAGATCTAGACATTTATTAGTTTTGTAAAGGGGCTATCATTTGTGAAACACAATTTACATCAAGAAAAGATATTTAAATTATTAACATTTTGTGGAAAATCTCACCAACTCTAGTGCGAATTTAATTCATCTATATCATTCTCTGACTGTTTAGTGTAATCAAAGGCAGAACAAATATTCGTAACCCTTGTGAAGTAGTTTGATCCAAGTAGTCTAGTTGGTCTTCAAACCTGTTAGTCCAGGCATAGAATTGAAAAGTTTGTTATGGGTATCCTATAAAAGATATGCAGCCAAGAAAATGACTGTTGATTTTAATTGTTTAAATGGCTTGTGCATGGTAAAGCATTTGTGAAAAACTCTGTTATGACACCGAGTACGATATTGGTCTAGGCTACATTCGGTACACCCTCAGGTGGAACCGTGATTCGAAATTATGCCAATGTTTTTTTTAAAACCTGTGGACAAATAACCGTCACCACTAAAAATGACACTGATCATTGTTTTGAATAATAAGAAAATATACTAACGGGTAATTCAGTGCAAAAGTTATCCATTTATGTCTATACAGATGCATTTTAATATGCTGCATATTTTACAAGATTTTTTTTTAAATATGAGTTGATGCCCTTTTAGATCTCTCAACGAGTTGAAATTTTATAGGTAATATGGTGGTAACTTAGATTAACTTGTAGAAAATAGGTGAAAAGGATTAATTTTGTTGAAAATATCAAATTCTTTAAGAATAAGAGGGTTATACCCTTCAATTTAAAAGCGGTTAGAAATATTAAATTATGATAGTTATTCTTTTGTTTTAAAATTCATTGTAGTAATGATCATTGACATCAATGTAAAATATGAACTTGAGATAGTAAGCTTCAAAGGCAATTTTGGCACAATTTGTAAATAATTTCCAAGTCAAATAATTGTTTTTGTACAATAAATGATTTTACATGTAATCTAAGCACCCAAACAAAGCAGAAGTTATCCATTCATAAACCATAGATTTATATAGAGTAGGTAGGTGGGTTCTGTCTAAGGCCTACTAGAGCCGTAATAAATAGTAATTGGCGAATGCTTTTAACGATTTTATCGTTCTTCCCTATTTGGGGGCAATAATTATCCCACGAACCCCAACTTCGAATCGCCCCTGCCCTGAGCCAGAAAGTGCATAAGCTACTCCTTAAGTCGAAAATCATACTTAACCTGATCGAGAAAAAAAAAAGACAAGTTATTGAATAAATCAAAGAACGAAAAAAATGGGCAGTTAAATGTCTTTTAACAGGTTTAGAATTAAAACTATTGCACGTAGGGATATCAAATTAGTGTAGTATTCTCTTTCCAGGGCCTGTTCTAGGAAATCTCAGATTATAGGCACAGCCTATTTTGGGGCCCCTTTACGGAAAATTTTGTGTATGATTTCTAGTAAATGATGCTATATGACCGATGTATCAAATTTTTGCTACAATTTTATAGGCTTCCTCATAAACATCGATCAAAACAATCACGTTAGGTCAATTTCATAGTTAAAATGTAGCAAAAAAACAAAGGTGGAGTATCAGAAGAATTTTTTAAAGTTTACAGATATTTTGGGGATTTACAGCATTTAGCATAATAGAAACTGAAATTTAGGGGCCCGGGCCTTATGGAAGAACAGGCCTTGTCTCTTTCTAATTTTATGTTATGTAAGCTGATATGCTACACAATAAAAAAATTTGTCAAATTATAAAAATATATCTTCAAAATTTAAAAATCACCCTTTCAATATTTTAAAATAGTATATGTGTGTTTTACAGGCTGTAATTTACTATGAATATGCTACATTCCATAATGGGGTGACAATGGAACAGTGTTTAAGCTGCGATCGCTTTTTTCGCAAAATTAGAAAAGATATCGCATTTTGCGAAAATCATGACATCCACTTTCGCTAAAATGCGAAACTAAACAGAGGGGTGGAACGGATCCGATCGTTCCTTTTATGGACACGTTGAAAGCAGATTAGGTGATTTTCACGAACTGCAATTATTTAGTATATTTTTGCCTAAAAATATTTGCAAAGAAGCAGAACACAATGCAGAATATGGGAATGAAGTTCATTCCCATATTCTGCATTGTGTTCTGCTTCTTTGCAAATATTTTTAGGCAAAAATATACTAAATAATGAAGAGATACAACAAATATGCATAAACTTATCGTCAAATCATGTTTATAGCAACATATTTAACGTAAAAAAAAGCGTTGTCTGAATGACAACTATTTAAACAAAAAATAGTTCAAGTAAGATGTAAAAGCCTGTCATTTATTTAACTTTTAGATTTTGTTAATGTGAATGAGCTGACTGAACAGTTGCCAATTGTGACCAGCATTCTGGACTATTGCGGGTCAATACCTTTGACGACTGTTGACTGTGAGCGATCCATTTCTGCAATGAACTTATTAAAACAGACATTCGCCACAGACTTTTAGTATCTAATGTAAATAATTTACTAATGGTAAATGTTGAAGGGCCGCCAAGAGAAAACTTTGATTTCAATGCGGCTTTCAAAACCATGGGCAGCAAAAAAGCCTCGAAGAATCATGGAAACTTAAAATATGATAATGTATTTAGGAAGTTTGTAATAAATTATTTTAAAATGTGTTGAACTTGTTTTTCCTAAAATGCTGAAATCATTTAAAAAAAGCTAAAATTAAATTTTCTACTTTAGCTAAAATGCTAAAATGATTTGAAAAAAAGCTAAAATTAAATGTTCTATTTTAGCTAAAATGCTAAAAAATTTCAAAACCCAGCTTAAACACTGCAATGGAACCACATAGAAAAAATAATTTTGTAAAAAATTAGCAATAAAAGTTAAGCTTGTAGTTAATCGAAGAGTAGAAAAATAATTTCGCTGAAAGTTCCATAGTTTTGTAATGCTATATGGTTTGAAAGAAAATTGTAGGAGTTTCACTTTATTAAGAAACTTTAAATATTTGGAAAAATTCATAAATTTTGAATTTTTGAGGATTTTTTTTATTATATTGTAAAGTATTTTGATGAAACTCTTTAGTGAAGTGCATAAAACACAAATGGTTTTTCAGAAACAACTACATAGGTCCAGAAAACATATTAAAAAAATATTATTAATAAGTTTTAAATAATCCTTTTTTTAATACTTTTGAGACTATATATTACATTAATCTATCTCGCTGAAAAGAAAGTTATTTATTCAATACATTGTACTAGGTATATATTTTTTTAAAATCAGAATAGTGGACTTTTGAAAAAATTACTGTCGCCTTCATGATCGCCTAGTACAGTGACTTGATTCCCAAAGCGATATTTTTCTTTATGTCAAACAGTCTCGTCCCAAACCTTGTGTTAATTTATCTTATAAATATGTATAAAACCAAAAGTTCAACATATTTTTTCAGTTTCCTTTCATCTTGAATTTTTTTGATAAATTACAAAATATTCGCTTCCTGTGTTCAAGATCGTTCATGTCGGCTGAATAAGTTTTCATCGATGCCCATACGATTAATCAATATCGATATACCACCGATTTCATCGATGTCGGTTGAATAGTATTTTTTACTATTCGACCAATGTCGGCTGAATAGTCACGGCCTTTCTTTTCAGAAGTCATAACAAAACTTGAAGTCTGCTGCTTGAAACTATACTTTGAGTTAAAATCTGTATCTTTTAAGTAAGAGTTTGTAATATTTTAAGTTAGATAATATATTATTTTTCTGTATTTTAAGTTATGAATTGGATTAAGTAATCGATTACCGATCACTTGTGCCTTACGAATTTTTTAGGCTGTGTAACGTCAGGCGTACCTTTTACTAAAGACATTCTAGTAGTTATACCTGCTTAATTTCGTACTTTTCACTGTTCAGAGGGGGTGCAGTCGCACCTGCCTAGAAACGGTCAAGTGGGACCCTGTGGGAACAACTATGATCATAGCCTCCTACATAGAATGCCGCGTATACTCGAGAAATAACATAGATTCATAGGCTGTCCTCAAAAAGTACTCTGGTCGCGCCATCTGTTGGTAGTCGGTCGCATATTTTAGTAGGAATGTATTCGCGGTGAATGACGGATCCAGCTGGCTATTTCGAATACCGTTCGGTACGAGTAACATAATAAACAAATGAGTTCTTTTTTTTATTTTGTTTCTGCTTCCAAGCAATATTATTTGCCAGAGAAATTCATAAAATACAATTTTAAATTTAAAAAAATCTTTCTTCAACATGTTTGCATAGTGTAAAAACTGTTATAGAATACTACTGCCAAAAATCACAATTTTTAGAAATTTAAGATTAAAAAGCTAAAAATAGCAAGCACATATTTTTAAAAACATAATCATGTAATGAGTTTCTTTGTTTTTTTAACTTAAAAAAAACGCTATAGAACTATTCATTTAAAATCCCCGTATAAGAATTTTCAACTGGAGATTAAAACACTAATGAAGTAATTTAGAGTAATGAGAACCTTGTTCAGACGTTCCATTATTTAAAAAAAATTAGCTTTGGCTTCTTAAAGAAAAATTAACAAATACTATAACACTTATTAAAAATGCTTCTGTTAAGAACAGTCCCTTAATAATAATACTATAATTTCGAATAACAACAAAATTTTAAAATGAGATAGATCATTTAAATCTCAACTATAAAATGCATTTAAAGTATTAGAATTTATGCGAATATAGATATTGAAAAGTTTTTTTTCAAAACTTAATTCAAAAACACATTTATTAGAAAACAGAATGCCCGAACTAAAATGAATATAAATCTAGAGAGAACAAATGTAAATATGTGTTTAAAAACTATACATTAGGAGGGAAAAACAAAAAATAATAATTAATGCATTACGAAAAGATACAAGAATAAAAATATTTAGAATAGATGATAAATTTTCACCAAAAAAGAATAATTTTAAAAACTCCTTACCAAATATCATTTTGCAGGAATTCTTATATGGAAACACCGTGTTCTTTCTTTGACTTTTAGGATAGTATGATGCAAAAAACTTGCCATTATTTGTTGCATTAACAAAAGTTTACAAAATAAATTATAAATTTCGAACTCTTGTAACCAAAATTTCTTATCAAAATCACAGCGAACTTTGTGTAAACAAACAAACGCACGTTGAAAGTTGCGCCATGGCGCCATCTATTGATAGCTTTCTCATGACTTCCAATTTTGATCGAGCTTGGACGGCATTATATGTAGGGGGCTATGCTATGATATAATAGCCGGTTTCGATTTCCGTTACGTTGCCAAGCAACGAAACTGCCATGCTCATATTTTATGCAACTCGATAGGTATAGCAATCCTATGTTTAATTTCAACGCTCGCCAAATCGAGACCATCCATTATGTTATAGCTGTACCACAAATAAAATTATAGATATTGAAATTCGTGTAAAAAATATTGTTTGGTTAGGTAAATCTACTATAGGTAACCATATGAAGCTACAGAGGGGCTTGGGGATGTTCTCTCTTTTATGTTTATATTGTTTATAAATTAAAATGATGCAAAGGGCTTAAGGACTACTATATAGTGACTGTGGGTAAAGGTGTTAAGCCATGTAACAGACCCTTCTGGGTTCTGTCCTCTTCTTACTCATCTTAAACAGCTATATTTCACTACATACAGAAAACAGTCTTTTACAAATTAAGCACGCCTTCAGCTCAGGTTACTATATTAAGACAAATAAGAGTTTCGTTATTGAGTTTTCCCATTGCTTTTTTTAAACTTGTATTTTTTTTAATCGTTAGAAATGTAATAATTATGATTAAATTTAATAAAACAGTATTTAGCTAAATGTTATTTGATTGTACAGTATGATTGAGTTTAATTTAAGTTCTAATTTGTGGAATGTTTTTTTTCTCTACAGAATCTCTGAAAATGGGTACAGATGTCCTGTTTGAGAATCATTCTGTCAAAGAAATTCAAGAAATTGAAAAGAAACTTCGGTAATTTTTTTTTTTTTTTGCCACACTGAATTAAGATAAGAAATAAGATTAAAATATTTTAATTAGACAGCCAAGTTTCTGGCTATAAAATATAAAATTCCAAGATAGGAAAATGGTTGTCCTGTTCTAAAATAAAATTAAAATCAATAAAAGTTCTACCAATTTGAAATTTAATATTTTATCAATAAATTTAAGAAATTTAACTGCATTTAAGTTCATACTTCATCCATTTTATTTTGACTATTATATATACAGATTTTTACTTTTATTATCTGTGTGTGTGTGTGTATGGTAACTTATAAGATTTTTAAAAGCAATATTTTGTGTTATCATATTTGTTTAGATATAAAGCTTTAGTTGCGATTACTGAAAATTTTGTCTTTTAGAAATGATATTGAACGCAAGAAAGAAGAGCTTAGACAAATGGTTGGGTAAGTATTTGTTTAAACCTCCGAGAGATACACCTCATAAGATTTAAAATAAAATTTTCAACTCATTGATTTAACCCTTTTTATAATATTTAAATTTTTTTTAATGGAGTAAATAGTTTTTTAAAAAAAATGCCTTGATGCTTGAAATTTTTAAAAAAAAATTAAACGTTTTAAAAATCATTGTGTTTTGCTGTAAAAAATGACAGTTGACAGGTTTATGTGCCTGTATCCTTCAGTTGGTTAAATTACAGTATAACTCGGTTATAGCGTCAATCTAGAGACCTTGATGTTTATGACGTTAACACAACAAGCGTTAACATAAACGAGTAACATTATAAACAAGGTTGAATGTTAGGACTAAATATTAGTTAAATATTAAATTGAATATTAGTAAATCATGTAAAATATGTATTATGTACTCATATTATTTGTTAAATTTATAAAATCACACCATGGAATACATTTTAATCCCTTATACTATTAGTAGTAGTTTAATTTCGTCTTCTCTGGTCATTAATTTTTTTAGGCATAAAATAACTGTCAAATTTGGAAAATTTTGGGGAATAAATAAAATTTAATAGCGATAGCGCATTTCTTTTAATATTTTTTTCTTTAAGAAGGCATTTTGGATATCATATAGACATATTTTTAGCGTTACAACTGAGGAGTTAAAAAAATTTGTCGTTATAAGAAAGATTTATAACACTATAGTTTATAGACAATTAAAGGGACCGAACATTTATGGCATTATAAACGAGTTGTTGTTCTAAACAAGGTAGTTGTAACCAAATTTTATTGTAGTTTTATTTACTTATATTCATTATAAATTCTCTAAACATTATATGTAATGATGTTTAACTTTTCAGAGAAAGGTATCGGGATTTGATGGAAGCTGCTGACACAATAACTGAAATGAAAGAAATAGCTGAAAGTGTGAGTTTTTTTGTTATGAAAGGCAAATTTATCCTTTGTTAGTTGCAGTTTCAAAATGACTGTTTTAAACCTTCTACTGAAAAGCAATAACGGGTATTACTTTTATTACATGAAGCATTTTTTTAAAATTTGCAACTTTTGTTAATTGAAATTCTTTTTATTGTTTAGTTTTAAAAGTTAGATTTTAAATTATAGGGAACAGTTGATGCTTTTTGTCTTGGTATAACGATTAATGAGGAAGTTCAGCATTTTTAGATTTGCGATTTTGTGTTGGGTATTTTAGAAGAAAAACTTTGTCTAAAATAAAATTCGCACACCAAATTAAGAAAAAAATTTAAAGTTTACAAAACAAAACGCAATCGCAAATGATTCCCCAGGCCCCTTGTCATTGCATTTGTCATGTATACCTATTGTTATGCCTGCCTAAGTTGAAAAATATTGGATTTTTAATTAATGTATTCATAGTTGGGAATTTAAAACCTTTGAACCGCTGTAAACTCGTAGTGGTAAAAAGAACAAGGCCGTGAAACAACTTGGGCAGATGCTACATCATCAGTTTTTCGCAGGCTTTTGAAATTGCTGACTTTGAGTCGCTGTTGTTAAGTAAATATTGGGCAGAAATAATTAATATTTCGGATTTAGGAGTTTCTCAGCATTCTGATTTGATTAAAAATATCCTTGAACTTCTTCATTATGAGTGGCTAGTTAGGTTGAAGCAACATGATGGTGCAAAAAATAATCATACAAAATGGGACCACTATTGCATTTATTTAAACTAGTGCTAGAAGCGTGGGTAGACGCGTGGTGACGCATCTCCACCCCTACTTATTTTTAATGACCAGGCGTCCTCTTACTTATGTTTTCTAGTTACCTTGCACTAAAACAAAAATAATTTATCTCTATTTATCGTTTTATTTGTTTGTTGTTCTCATTTAAACAGACTATCAGTTCCAGCTAATTGTGCAACAACTCTAAATCTCTTCTAAACTATCACTATAAATACATACTGATGTAATATTGTAAATACTTCATTTATTTTTTTATCTTGTGCCTCCAAGTAATTCGCTAAAAAAACAGTAATAAGGTTCTTGTCCAAAAAAAATTAATAAATGGCAAGTTTTAAAGGGAGGGACGAGGTACTTGCACCCAAATTATAGGTGTCCTCCCACTTCTTTTTATCCACTTCTACCACTGATTTAAACAAAATATTTTGAATGCTTAGGTCACCAGTTGTGTGCGGTCCATTGAAGACAGCTGTTCCCGTCTACAAAGCAGCAGTTTACAGCATGGGATACTCAACTCAATCCAAACAGATGTTCTCAAGAGGTAAGTGCATGAGACATACCATTTGATTTTTCAATTAACCTTCAGAACGGCCTGAAAATAGGCAAAAATGTAGGGTTGTTTCCCCTGTATAAATTTTTTTAATTAATTTGTAATAAATTTGATATTTGTTAAAAAAAATCTTAACTTTTTTTTTTTAAGAGAGATTAATATATATATCTTAAAATCATTTCCAAGTGAAAAAGTAGATCAATAGAAATTCATTATTTATAAAATGTTGAAATTTATGTTTGTTGCGCAAAAGTCTGGTGCATTTAATATGGAAAGTCTTGCGCTCAGAAGGTTAATTTACGGGCTGATTTTAGTAAAAATGGTAATCGCGCGCACAAAAAACTATAACTATTTATTACGTAATATATTACGGAAATATACCATTAAAATAATCCAATTTCATTGATAATTGTTACCAACATATTCAGTTCAGTTACAGAATATTTTATAATCTTACTGTGTTGAAGTCAATTTTGAAATTAATTGCTGATTGTGTTTTATAATTAGGAAGAAAACAAATGAACTACTGTATAGAGTTTCCTCTCAAATAAAAATACTGATGGATGCCCCAACAAAAGTAAGTTGCCAAATTTAATCCTTATTAAACAGAAACTGTGTCAATTCTTAAAGAATTGTTTCTTTGTGAAACAGATATAAAATGATTTAAATTGTGCAACTTTTTTTAACCCAGAATCTTTTATATTAGAATTTTCAATGCAGAATTACTACCTACCATATGTTTGTGGAAAAAATTGCAATACCAAATTAGCAGGGATTGGAGTAATGTGTTGGGGACCAAGAATGCGTGGTAACTAAACACTGGGGGTTCCGGGTGAGGCTGACCACCTTACCGGGACATATGCCTAGCACCCCAGAGCCCTAGGTCACGAAAGCTGAATTGGGCACGTCAAGCCTTGGCCCATTAATGGGCTGTTGGGCCAAGGAGTTTAGTTTAGTTTTTTGGAGTAATGTGTTACCTGTATCAGTTACTTTTTTTTAAGTAACGCTGTTAGATTTTTCAGAAAGTAACTGTAACATAGTTACTTTCAGGGGTAACAAAGTAAAGAAAAATTTCGTTACTTTTCACGCCACTCTACGGATATTTTTTTCACAGTTCAACATTCAGATTAAATTTAATTATTTAAAATTAAACTTTTAACTATGTTGGATTTTCTTAACTTTTTTATGATTATCCCTACTTCTTTAGTTTTGGTTCTCTTTGAAAAACGGTAAGATGGCTAAATTAAAATTTTTCTTAGTACTTGAAATTTCTAATGTAACTGATTAGTAATTAGTTACATTAGTTGTTTATCTTCTATAATAACCATATCTGGGATAACTTGCTTAAAAAGTTATTAATATTAACTAACCATAGGAGAAGTTGCCTAGTTGGTATGGTATTAGACATAATACAATGGGCTTGTTTCGAGTTGTGAGTTTCAACAGTTCCAGAGCTTTCGTGTAGCTCTAGTGCGACTTCAACCAAATCCAAACTGATACCAATGTACTTCCCGCCCAAAGCATTCAGTGTAATTCCTACATATAAAATGTAAATATGGTATTTAGTGCAAAAACCATAAAAGAACTGAAGTTTAAAGGAAATGAATTTGTTATATCGTTTTTTAATTCCTTTTTTAGATTTGGTACTCCATTGAAAATAACGATTTCGTTCAAGCTGTGTCTCTTTTCTTATTGTCACGCCACACTCATTCCTTACTGTCGATCGACCCTGTCTACCGAACATCAAGAGTTACATCGTTGTTCCCCATTATTGATCGACAATGGACTTCAATAAGCCATTTCAGACATGTGCTATTAGAGGTAAGATACAAGATATAAACAAAGTTTTATTGCAGATTTAATAGATTTGAGATTCTGATATAAAAATGTATCTTTGAAATCTTTGAAAAACTGTTTTTAATTGGATTTTTTGTTGTTGCAGAACTGCCATAGTATATTGAAAACTCAAGATACTGAACCAGAGGTTTGTATTTTATTGTTTTATTCAACCCTCTGAGGCATAAGAAATAGGCAATGGTGTAAACTTGTTTCGCTTCATAAAGATGGTTAAACAAGTAATGATAATATATTTGGTTTTAGGATGCACTTGGCCCTCTTTGCTGCAGTTGTTTACTCTCCAATACATCTGTACATCAAACATTTCTAGAAGTTTTAGATACAAGAATGGTAATTGGATTATATTTTAAACATTCTGTTAAGTATGTTGTAGACATAGCTTTAAAAAACTTATCTTAAATGTATGTTTTTAGGTAGTTAATTTTTTTTCTCAATTCTGTTTTAGAATGTATTACAATCCATATTTCGACCAGAAAAATCAGGTAAGTTTATTTGTATGACATTTGTTGATTTGAAATGTACTGTAATTTAGTTACATTATGTAAAATTACGTCAAGTTGTTAGTTGCCCATGTGTAGCTCGTAGTGTTACTTTACTCTTACCAAACAACTGTTTCTAAGGGAAGTGGTATTATCTGTGGCACTACTAGGGGGATATGTTGGGTGAAGTGAGTAAATCTTAATTTGCTTTCATATCTCTTTAATAAGTAGTTGAAAACAACCTGTTCACTAAAGCTTGTTTGAACTGGTATTTGAAAATGCTGAAATATATATTATAGTATTAGTAGGGATTTTAAAGTTACTTTTAAAAAGTAACTGTCAGTTACTTAATTAAAAAAATAACTGTTACAGTTACTTACTATAAAAAGTAACTGTTTACAGTCACTTTAAGAAATTTCAAGTTATAAGCAAAATCGAAATTTACACATCTTACCGTTTTTTCAAAGTGAACCAAGTCTAAAGAAATATGGAAAATCAGAAAAAAGTTAAGAACGAAAATTCAAGGTTGTTAAAAATTAAATTTAAAATAATTTAAGCTGAACATCGAACTTTAATAAAAACAAATCTATTATTTGCAAGCATTTCTTGGGGACTTGAACAACTGTAGTTAATTTTTGTAAGTTATTATTTAAAGTTAAGTTACGATGCTACTCTTTTACAGCCAAAGTTCAGCTTTGTGAATTTGTTACTGTTGTGCAGATGACTTTAAAGATGATTTATACCTTATTTCATCCTTGTGATCAAATTTCTACAGGTATATAAATTTTATTTTAATAAATTTGTTTTGATTGCACCTAGTTCACACAGAATTTTTCTAAATATATTATCAACAAATTAAAAAATTACTTTTTTTTAATAAACTTCTAGAAATACTGCATGGATTTCATTGTGAAATCTCTTAAAAAATTCTTATGTATGATTGCAAAAACACTTAATTTTTGAAATGTGCTGCTTGTTGATCTAAAAGGAGATTTCAACCATAAAAACAGATTACCACAGTTAAATTATTATTATTTTATTTTTAAGATAAGTCCATATTTTGTACAGTCATGTCATACACATGTCAGATTACTAATACTTTTTTTTATTTGTGTCTCAATTTTTTAAAAATTACTCTAACTTTCTAGTACTGGAATTTTGTCCTTGTCATAACTTGTATTGTAGTAACATATTTGTCAAAGAGTTAAGATATTTATTTTATTTTTCCCTTATTTATAGACCAAAGAACAAATAACCTACATCATACCCTTAAGTCCTTAACCAGTAAAGAGGGTCCAGGTAAAATAAATTATTCTCTGACCAGCAATTTAGTTAAATTATATTTTTAGCTGATTTTTTTTATTATTTTTGTCTTTACTTTAAAACCATTGCAGTTTGTGAATTTTTCTACTGTTTAAAACTTTCTAAATTTGTTTTAAGGTCCAGTTGCTCTGTTGGATATAAAATCAAGCACAACTTATAAATATTTGCCAAGTGAAGTAACAGGTACTATTGTGAAGTAAATTGTTAGGAATTCTATCAATTTTTTGCTTAATATGTCTCTTTAAAAGTTTTGTATTTATACTATTTCAGCTATGAAATGAGCTCGTACAATTTGCGTTCATACTTTAAAAAAAAATTCTTATTTATTATTTAAAAAGTGTAAAGTATATTATTACTTTGTCTGTGTGTCACCTGCGGACATGGCCTAAACTACAAATGCCAAGTCACACGGATATGCCAAATTATTAGACCTATGTCAAAATATTTTTTTTTCTAATATTCAGCCTAAATGTCACAAAAAGAAATTCACTAAATATTTAATGCGAGAATTTATAAAAATTCAACTAAGGCTGAAAGCTTTTCTTTGGCAAATTTTAGCATTGGACTCTTAAAATCCAGTGTATTCGTGGTTTCAAGTAATAGCTACTGTTACAAACAATAGTTATTTATGCAACTAGTGTGAAAAGTAAGGCTTTTTTAAACGAGTCGAATAAATTCACGAGTTTAAAAAAAGCTATTTTCAACGTGTTGTCATACACTATTTTTTTATAATAACGTGCAAAAAAAGTATTTATTAAATTGACATTTATTGATTGGCTTATTAATTACTTTATTATCACGTTCAAATGATTTGAAGGTGATTATTTATATTAATGATTATTTTAAAATCACAAAAAGCATTTTTTAGATTGGCATTGGAAATAAGACGCCAAATAAGGAATTTTACACCAATCATTAAGCCTCCGAATAAAATATCACGCTCAAATAAAGAATTTTACACCAATCAGATGCTCTTATTTACTTTGTCGCACTAGTGCGTAAAAGTAACTTTGAAACACGATTTAGTTAAAAGCATCACTTTTGCCACGATTATTGATTTGAAAAAGTTAGTTTTTTTGCACGATTATTATAAAAAAATATTTATTATAACATATCTGACTTACTAATATAATTTAAGGCTTGTGTTATTAATATGCATGCTTATTTCTTCCCAGATTTCCGACCCATTTTAAAAGCTTCTTTAGACCCTTGCAGTGAAGAACTTTTACAGAGCAAAGTGAATGAATGGCTGTATAAGTAAGAGTTTATTTCCTTTTGTTTTGAAACAGAATCTTTTATTAAACTACTTTTCTGTATTTCTGAACCACAGTATGTATAGAATGGGTTAATGTATCCAGCCATGTAGGTTTAGTGTTAGAAATTGGATAAAGAAATTTAGGAGCATTGTGTGCTACTAAGTTAAAAAACTAGGAGAAAATACACATTGGCTAGGAGCATTTTTTGAGAGAAATGTGACGCTGATTCATCAGTTGTGATGCTGATTCATCAGCATCACTCACATGCTTCTAAAAGTAAAGAGTTCGTTGTAACTTTTCTCCCTAACTTCGAAAGGCTTCTAAGCATCTGATTAGGGGTTGATTAAACTGTTAAGAAACAACAAATAATCTTAAGTCCAGAGTATTAACTTTAACTAATCTAATGTAAAGTTAAAAGTTTAAATTGGTTTATACTATATAAACCCAAATTTAAGGGAGCAATTGAAGGGTGCCTTAGGAGAGCATCAACTGCTCTTAAATAAGTGAAAGGCTTTAAACTTAAAAAAAAATCCTTTAAGAAACGCCATAAAGCAGGACGTAAAATGGGTAAGTTGCCATTGCCATATTCTCTTTTGTGTATTTTGTGCGTTTTGTTATAAACTATTACTGCAAACTAAATATATAATTATATCTAAATTCTTATGTTGTCTAATTTAATAAAAGTTAAATTGATTAAAATATGGGAATGAAATTATTTCAGTAAAATAAGAAACTTTAACATTAAATTGAGCTGTAAGTGAGCGTCTATAAAACCGTGACAGAAAAATATTCTTTTTTTTATTTGTCCTTAAATTCTGAGCGTCTACAGTGTTTCACTTTCCAATTTTAAGATCACAAGAGTTGCCTGCTTATATAATTACCAGAGTTTCACAATCGAGAAAAGTTTTGCATTTTTAAAATAACTGGAGTAAATTTTAGATATAACAATTTCGAATAGCCAGAGTTTCGAGATATTACGCTCCCCTGCGCTTATAAATTTTTCGATTACCATAATTTTAAGATTTTACGATCGTGGTCAAGTTTTTTCAATTTATAGCTTGCCAAAGTTTTGCAATTTGTAGATTGCCAGTTGAAGAATTTTAACTCTGCCAAATTTTTGAGATTTTAGGATCACAGTATACAGTTTGACAAATTTTTCACAGCAGGAAGGTTGATAAATTTGTTATAGGTGAATATTTGCAATTTCTAGAGGATTATTTTCGGCGAAATCGTGGTCCTAGTCATTTATGAAGTTAATTGTAGTAGTTATTTACAGGGCAGATTAGCATGATTTTTTAGCCTATTTTCCATTTTTTTAAAAATTAACAACAATAAAAGTAACGGAATGTAGGTATTGACACAGATACGATTTTCGTTTGTCTGTCCAATTAAAATTTTTTTTATTAGTATAAGGTATGACATCAGAGACCTATCTTTTGTACTTTTTGACTGTCTGCCTGTTCCATACATCTGTCCTTAATAAGACAGTCCGTTATAATTTCCATTTTAACCATCCGATTTTTAAGAACGATTGTTAGAAAGGTAATCGTAGAACGATTTTTATTCACAGCTCATTTTTTTTTACCAGAAATATCTATTTTTAAAATTATTTGAAACACTTTTTTGATTAATTAGATCGAAAATCGTTCAAACGATTTTTGTTAGAAAGGTAATCTTTTATACCTTGTTTTGGTATGTTTGTCTATCCATACTATAAGATCTTCAGTGAGTATTAAAGTAACAGGAATGTAGGCTACTATTATTTTAGAACTTTGTGATTTATTTATATGGCTTTGGTTCTTAGTGTTAAATATTTAGTTTGTAGTAAAGTTCGATTGACATTGAGCAAACCTTACTGTTAGAAATTTTAACACGTATATGATTTATTAGGGAAAAAATAACTATTTCTTTAAAAAAGTTGTAAGGAAATAGTATATAGAAAGCCAGTAATCTTCGAAAATCATAGTCATTACAGTAAACTTTTCTTTTCTCTATTAAACCCTTCTGTAGATGTTAGTCGTTTGATTCGTATTATTTCATAGCATTAAATATTTGAATAGTATTATTTATTTTTTCTTTTACCTTGCATTACTAGTTTTAGCTTCCACACTACGTTTATAACGTAAAAAGTGGAAGGTTTTATAATCGTTCAGTCCGTCCGTCTGTCCGTCACCCACTTTCACAGAAAGAACCACAGGTCCCACAGACAAGTGAGATACGTCATTTTGAAGCAAAAAATCAGATTAGGCTACATTCCAAATTTCATTAAAAAATTTAAATTAGAAATTTATTTAAAATTTAAATAACTAAAAATTTAATCGAAATTGAAATAACATGCAAATTCCATTTTTATTCAATGTTTCACTGTTGCCATCCACAAGTCCCACAGACAAGTGGAATGCGTCATTTTGAAGCAAAAAATCAGATTAGGCTACATTCCAAATTTCATCAAAAAATTTAAATTAGAAGTTTATTTAAAATTTAAATAACTAAGAATTTATTCTACATTGAAATAACATGCAAATTCCATTTTTATTCAATATTTTCACTGTTGCCATTTCGTTAAACGTACGAGAAACTTTATTTGAAATAAAAAATAATTTTTTTTAAAAGAATATTTATTTATGTGATATATAATTTAGTTTGGATTGTTGTAATATCACAATAGAGTTGTTTTGATGGTTCATTATATATGTATGAAGAAAGATGCATAGAGAATTCTAACTTGGCATAAAAAAAATATGCAAAGTTTCGCTTTTATGTTTAAAGCATCAATTGTACTAATTATATATATTTTTTGAACTGTAAATTAATTTAACAAACTATAAATAAGTGAATTTTTGAAAGAAATGTAAATGGGAAATTGTGGCGACACAGATATTTATTAAAAAAGATTACATCATTATTCTTCGAACTTCAAACAAATTTAGCAAACGATAAAGTCTATAATTATTAAATCTGAGAAAGAGATGAATGAAAATAGTTAATTTTGGCATATAAAACTTTGAATTACAAATAGCTAAAGGCCCTGTTTTTATTAGAATTAAATCACCTTTGCCATTCGCAACAATCGCTCAAGAAACTTTAATTCTTTTATTCAATAAATTCAAATAAATTTATTTTTGCAACATCGATCAGTTTGAAATGACGTCAAATATATTTCACTACGGATTCTTTGTATGTTGATATGAAATGTTTTCATTCTATTTAAAAGCGAGGAATATTACATATTTATTCTTTGAAATATAAATTAATTTTTGCAAACGATAAGTAATAATTATTGAATTTACGAAAATAAAATAAATGAAACTAGCCAAATTTAGCGTGTAAATGTTTAATATAAAATTAATGTTGTGTTTGGTGCGTTTTTTCCTGTTAAACACAAATGTGTGGAAGCGGGTTAAGTGACAGATTCTGTTACAAACCTACTTGTTTTTTTGTACTGTCAAATGGGGAAACTTTGTTCTTGGAAGAAGATAATTTTTTTCCAAGCTTTTTAAGTTAATAACTTCTCATTAAATACACTCTTTAAAAATATGCTTGCCTTTTTTAATTAGTTGCAACTTTGTGTTGATTTAAGAGTAAAATAATATTCAAAAACCTGTACTGTCGTTTTATGCTTTGGCCAAAATTACCCCAATCGACTGTACTCTAAAACATATTTATTAACATTGTACTTATTTATCTTAAGAACAGTTCCATGCATGACGGAATGACATTTTGAACTGTAGAAATGAAGTAAAACAATTACCACAAAGCTATTTTCAAAGGAAAATTGTTTTTTTTTTCAGTTTATATATTACTGTTAATGATTAAAAGATTATAAAAAAAGTTGAAATTTTTAAAAAAGTTTTTTATTTATTTTATTTTTAACTAACTTTTTGTATTAAGGAATGACATTTTTGCAACCATGATTGCATCCTGGTACTTAAAAATGGAAATTTCTGTGAATTAACAATACATTGAGTTTTTAAACTTATGCATATTTTAAATACAGTGAAACCTCCAAGAGCGACCTTCCTCCTGTTCCCTATTAAATCGGTCGTAAATGGAGGTTGGTCGCTCCTAGATTACAAAAAGTGAATTAGCTAGAAAGTTGAACTATCATTTTACAACGTATTATTAACCATTACAAAATTAAAAAAATCTATTTATCATTACATTTATTAATTTGCAAATAATATACACAAAATTATACTAACTTACTTTTTGAAATAACTGTAGTACATATGTAAAAAAATACTACACTAACTTATTTTTACAAACTAGTATGTACTAATTAAACCTTTTTAAAGTAAGAAGAAATTTCTGACTGTTTCATTTTTTTCGATTTTTCGCAAACCACCTCTTTTTCTAATTAATTTTTTTAATCAGAAAAATGTCCATTTATACTGTCATCTTTAGTGCTATTGTAATTTGGCATAATAAAGTTGAATTGTTTTAATGCTTGCTGTGCGGTCCATGAAGGTTCACCCCTCTATGTTATGTCATCCGGCAAACTCTCCTTTTCCGACTCTGATCGACTGCCTCAGCGACTGAAAAGCCTTACATATTTTAAGTCGACTATTTGTTTCCAAGTTTTTAGCCACTACAATTAAAAATATGCATAAAAAGCCCGAAGGACGAAAGGTGAAAAATGAAACGTGTTGGAAAAATATTATTTTTCATGAAATGGGATTTGAAACCGGTCGTTTGGGGAATGAGATCTGGTCTCTCCCAGAGTGGCTTTTAACATTGAACGCATAGGGGGAGAAATCGGTGCCTTGAGAAATTGGTCGCAAGTCAGGGTGGTCGTTTAATGGAGGTGGTCGGTCGTAGAGTTTTCACTGTAATAATATGTAAATTATAATTTAGAGCAATCTACCTGTAACATGGTTTAAGTTATTAACTGTCATTTGACGTTACGGAATGACTAAAAGTTTCATAAATTTTATATTAAATTAAAAGTATGTGAAGTAATAAATGTAATTTTTTTGATTATCTAGAAGATTCATAAGATATTAAATATTACATTATATACATTTATTCACATGTGAAAGGCTTGTCAAACACTTATCAAGGTCGATTTCCAACTAGTTGAAATGCGGCTGAATTCGCTGAGAAAACAAATCTTTTTAGTCCACAAGGCATCGATCTCCTTTTTCGGGAAATGTGAATACATGTCCTTTATCGCCCTGCTTTCTTAAACCTTAATATAGCCCTCGTGTAGCTCTAGTGCGACGATAATTCAAAACTAACTAACCTAACTTAAACCTTAATTTGAAAGCTTGGAATATATTTTTAAACCTAATTAGTAAATATTTTTTAAAAAGTGACATTTCAAAAAGTTGACATTTTTATGGAATTGCCCTTAAACAATTGGTATGTTATGTGTCCTATGAATTCTGTAAAAAAAATTATCTGCATGCATTGAAATCAATATTTTAAAATTGTTGACTTATGGAAAAAGTAAGTAATACTATGACAGTTTTCAAAATCAAGAAAACTGTTTAAAAAAATAACAGGAGTTAATTATTTAATAAAACCTGCTTTGCCTTTTATATTTTTCATTTAATATTTCTTCTATTTGTTTTACAAAAACTCCCACGTTTCTTGTTGGAACTAATACTTTATTATTTTTTCTTATTGCAGTGTCAAACTTAAATCCGAAGCTGATCTTAAGAACTTATTGAATTTTGTGACTTCCGTTCAGAGTTTGTCTCTAATACGAGAAGCTTTATGTGATAAACTAAGTGAGGTAAGAAATCGCATTTTATAAAGTGTATTCTGAATAATTTGATTGTCTCTTCATTAGTATACTGTTTATTTGGGCCTTTTCCTCTACTTATTATGAACTGTTGCTTATACTACAGGGTTCCAATGTTCCTTGAAAAATATTTAAAAAAAAATTGAGAAAAAAAAACATTATATTAACCCTTAACCTCTGAAGGATAAGTATTTTGGCCAAAGTGTAAACTTGTTTTCACATCATTAATTTTAAATTTAAAATATCGACACATTATTATTTTTTAATATTTTAAAGTTTTATTTGTGTAGTAAATGTTTTAAAAACCCTCTCAGTATTTTAAAGTTTTAATTATCAAAATTGTAAAAATGTGTAAATATGTGTAAAAATTTATCTTATATAATATTGCTTATTTGTGGCAACCATATTATTCAAAACTACTCCATCCAACGGTGCCTCAATTTACTATAAATTCATTTATTAGTTGGTATTTCTGTCCTATTTATTATGTGATGAATTTTATATATTCATTCTTAATTATTGTTTATATTTTATAGGTTAAAGAATGGGACAAAATATGCATGGATTTATTAAAAAGACCCTTTTCTGTTTGGGACACTTACTTGAAAGAATGTTTTTGGCAAAGAATAAACGTATGTGTAGTATACTTCTTCTTTAAAGTTTTTCAGTTCTGAACTACTATTTAAGCTTAATATCAGATTTTATTTCAATCTAATTAATCAGAAAAAGTGTTTTAAATAATTTTAAAAATAGATAATTCTGGTAAAAAAAACAAACAAACTGAGCTGTGAATCCATTTATCATACTAATTTATTTATGTTTTTGAGATAGATTTGAAAACACATTTTTGTTGAACAGTATAATCCGATTATAGCGTTATTTCAGGGACCACAATGTTTATGACATTATAAACGAGAAACACAACAAACATTGTTAAATATTAAGTATAGGAAATCATTTGTAATGAGTGTTATTTGCTCATATTATTAATCAAAGTTATAAAATGACATTGAATGAAATTTGAACTATATGCTATTAGTAGTTGTACTTTAATCAAAATAATTTGAAAATAGAAGTGAAATCGTCTATTTTAAAAAAAAATTCTTTAAGAAGGCATTTTAGATATCATATTATTATTTAAGATATATTTTCTGTTATTTTAGTTCTAGTATATTTATAGCCTTATAACTTTAGAGTAAATTAAAAATTGTTGTTAAAAGCTAGGTATTATAACATGTAGTTCTATGGGCAATTCAAGGAACAGAACATTTATGGGATTATAAACAAGTTTTCATTGTAACTGAGTTCCTTGTAACCAAATTTAACTGTATTTGAATTTGCAGGATATCATCAATGAACAGGTTAAAGCATCAAGCGAGTACTGTCAAAGAGACGTTGAAGAATCCTTGTATAATATAGGCTTAGATAACAAGAAGTGAGTATTTTTTTTTAACGTTTACCAGTATTTTCAGGTTTCAATAATTTTTTTTCTCCAGAAAGTTAATTTGTTTAACTATTACAACCATAAAATTGCATGCTATCGTCGGAGGAATTCATAGCTTGTATAAGTTGTGTGAAATCAATTAATTAAAATTAAAATTTAAAACTAACATATTTTATTATTGTTTTCTATTTTATCCTACATTTAAGAGAATCATGATGCCTTTATGGTGGCACACTGCAAAGGAAACAAGTTTACACTAATTTCATTTCCTTACTTAAGTGACTGTTTTGGTTTGGTGAAAACGTGAATGACACCCTATTTGTTTGAAAGTGTTATTTATTTAATGTCCAAAATAAAGACAATAAATTTAATATTCATATACATTTCAAAGAGTTATTCTGGTCCTCCATTGACAGCGAGCTGGTGGTTAACTTTCAGGGGAGGATCTTCCTCAGCTTCCTTTCTAGTTTTGGATTTTTTAAGGGTCTTGTGGGTCAATAAATTTAATATTCATATACATTTTAAAGAGTTATTCTGGTCCTCCATTGACAGCGAGCTGGTGGTTAACTTTCAGGGGAGGATCTTCCTCAGCTTCCTTTCTAGTTTTGGATTTTTTAAGGGTCTTGTGGGTCAATAAATTTAATATTCATATACATTTTAAAGAGTTATTCTGGTCCTCCATTGACAGCGAGCTGGTGGTTAACTTTCAGGGGAGGATCTTCCTCAGCTTCCTTTCTAGTTTTGGATTTTTTAAGGGTCTTGTGGGTCAATAAATTTAATATTCATATACATTTTAAAGTGTTATTCTGGTCCTCCATTGACAGCGAGCTGGTGGTTAACTTTCAGGGGAGGATCTTCCTCAGCTTCCTTTCTAGTTTTGGATTTTTTAAGGGTCTTGTGGGTCAATAAATTTAATATTCATATACACTTTAAAGTGTTATTCTGGTCCTCCATTGACAGCGAGCTGGTGGTTAACTTTCAGGGGAGGATCTTCCTCAGCTTCCTTTCTAGTTTTGGATTTTTTAAGGGTCTTGTGGGTCAATAAATTTAATATTCATATACATTTTAAAGAGTTATTCTGGTCCTCCATTGACAGCGAGCTGGTGGTTAACTTTCAGGGGAGGATCTTCCTCAGCTTCCTTTCTAGTTTTGGATTTTTTAAGGGTCTTGTGGCGGTGTGCTTGTTTTGTGTCGGGGCTGCTTCAAATTGCGTCCTGTGGCTTTGCTAGCCATCGTTGCTTAGCGCTAGAGCTAAGATGCCCTGGAACAGTCCCCACGGAAACTAGCTCATTTATCGACTGTTGGCATCGGTCTTGAGTTTCCGACGCAGATCGTAAAAGCAGCGAAGCCGATGCATCTCCCCTTTTCCGTGCCGTGCACTCACCCCGCTGGTTGGGACCTTTTAACTAAATATCTTCTCGATTGTTTAAGTTAATCTTGCAGTATGGAATTAGAAATATTGGTTTAGTAAGCAGTGAATAAATAACCAATTTAGTTCTTCAAATGTGTTGTTGTTTTGTTCAAGTGTTTGGTAACCAAAGGTGGTAACTAAAGTCTAATGGGTCTTGTCACTAGACTCTGTCATACAGACCAAGGATAAGTAAACAAAAACAACATCTCTAGTGCGAGGCTCATTCAACCAAACCAATCCCTGATAGGTTATCTTCTAGATGCGGAGCCCAGTTGGTTAAGGCACTTGCCTAACCTGGGACCTTCCGCAGGTTAGGGTCCGGGCAACGCCAAATTAACTGTCAACCTACGAACAGCCTGTGCAGCCTAAAATTGCCTGACGAATAATACCCGTATGAAGTGAGTACACGTTAAATATCCTCCAAAGTCCTAAATCTGCATAAAATGTCCGATGAATAATACCCTGTAAGGTACATGTTAAATATCCTCTTAAGTCCCAACGCTGCGTACAATCTCACCCTTAAAAGTTGCGTTAGGTGCCTACTCACTACTCAGGTATCGGCTCGCCCCTTGACTATGGTTCTAAATTACGACACACGTCGCCCAACGCCCTCGTGTAGCTCTAGTGTGATGATAATTCAAACTAACCCTAACATGTTAACTTCTTCCATTCTAGCTCAACCTTGGAGATAGAGAAGAACGTGGCCGTTTACGTCTGGGCTGAATCTCCTGAAGACGTAAAAGATGGCATCGCATGGCTGCCCAGGCACCACCGGGGCTACTGGAACAGTGGAGAGCTCAGCATGAAAGCGATGGGATTCACACCAAAAATACAGAGGTGATACACTGGACTACATTATAAACCCTCTATGGGTTGTAATAAAATTAATGGTTGTTACTCTAAAAGCCAAGTAGGTTTGTAACAAATTTGTCAATTAGAATTCTTTCCACACAAAATTCATGTGTCATGTCCAAAAAAAGGCGCCAAACACAGAATTTAGTTCTATATTAAACTTTGGAATGTCAGAATTAAACAATCAATTTTTCATCAAAAATTCAATAATTATTGCATATAGTTTGCTAAATTTATTTGTATTTCGAAGAATAATTTTTAAGTACTATTTAAAAAAATTTAAAAGGCTTTCCAAAAGGAATAATTAGTAATAAAATGTCATTATTCATTTATAAATGCTTAAATGTAAATACATTGAATGATACACTGAACTTTGTTATAAACTCTTTATGGAACAAAATTAATAGTTGCAACTCTAAAAGCCATTTTGACAGTTAAAAATAAATTAAGATTTATAGAGGAGAGTTGTCTTCCACTGTCTTGCCAACAAAAAGTTTAAGCAGTTTTAGCTTTTGTACTACGTTTATAATGTAAAAAGTAGAAGCTTTTATTAAGGCTATGTCTGTCCATCACCCACTTTCATAGCCCAAATAAATTACTAATGCTACAGACAAGTGTGTTACATAAAAAAATTCAGCAAATCATCAAAACTTGAAGTCATTGAAAATTTTAGATAAAAAAAATTAGAATTTGAAGTAATTCAATCTAAAATAAAACCCTGAAAAACTGCAAAATTTAATACCATTTAAAAGAGTAAGAAGGCCATTTTCCAATTCTTTTAAATCACCATTGCTCAGGGTTATTAAGAACCTGTTTTTTTTCATGAAAACCCCAACCCACTTGTTTTTTTTTCAGGTTTTTTTGGTTTTTTTTCAGGGTTTTATGAATTTTTTCAGTATTTTGGATGTGTTTTTCAGGATTTAGTGGTTTATTTAGGGAAGTTTTAATTATTTATCTATACATTACAATTTTTAAAACTAACAGATAATCTTGAGAGAGATAATCAGAAATGATCTAATTTAAATTAGAATAATTAAAAAATAATTGCATATAGTTGTTAGATAAATATATATTTAAATTTATAAATGTATTGTCTATAACCAATTATTGTTTCTATAGGTGTAAAATTATATAATCCGGAATATTGTAACAATAGAAATTTAAATTCGAATTTTAAAAAATGTATTAGTTATATTTAATTGTTAAATAACTAGTATAAATTTAAATTTGTAAATGCATTTTAAATATTGAAGGTACAAAAATGTAAAAATATATTAAGAATACTAAAATATTAATTAAAAATGATATGAAATGTATATTTTTTTGATGTATAAAAAGTTTTTAAATTTTTTAATTTTCAGTGAAGACAATTTTAAGTTCAATTGCCCACTTGGGTTTTTTGATGGGTTTTTTCAAGTGGTTTTTTTTTAAAACCCACCCGGTTTTTTTCGGGTCGGGTAAAATCATAACAACCCTGCCATTGCTACATGATCATCATACGAGAAACTTTATATATTTGAAATAATTAAAAAGGAAAATTATTTTTTATGATATGTCAGTTAAGTAATTGTAGTCCATATTGCAACAATAATACAGTTAATAAAACAAATCTTTAATAGTTATTGGTTGGAACTTTGAACTATATCTAAACCTGCTCATGCCTTTTCTACAAATTCATTAAAACTTTAACTAATCCTGTATTTACTTTCAAGTATGTGCAGGGATATGGAACATAGACTACAGGCTGTTCTGCAGGACATTTCCCACTTCTCCTTCATGCGCAGGGAATCGCAGGAAAAGCCTGATTCCGTCGCAGCACACCTTTCACAGGATGCAAACCGCATATACGAATTTTTGTCGGAGGCTGTGGAAAAACACTTGTTTGAGTAAGTACTATAAAATATTCTAGAATAGGTACTCGAGACAAGGTTTGTTCTGGCTGTTGTGTTTATATGCTTCGCCGATTGGCGTGCCAGGGACAAGCGGGGTTGAGTTGTTGTTGACAACAATACATACTCAAATCTTGAGTTTTAGCTATTTAGTTTGTGTGGAATTTCTTTGGGAAATAAAATTGAAACTTAAGTAATTTCTGCTCCATTCCTTTCGCTTATTTTACAAAAATTTCTGATGTTTTTTTTCTAAGTTCTGATTTTATTACTTACTAGTTATTGATGGTATCAGTTTTCTAATATAATAGCTGATGAGAGAAAACTGGAGAATATAAACTAATTAGTAGATAACTGAAATGAGAACCAAGCATCTCGGAAACTAAACAGTGGGGGTTCCGCGTTAGGTTGACCACCTAACCGGGACATATGCCTAGCACCCCAGAGCCCATGGTCATGTAAGCTGAAATGGGCATGGCAGGCCTTGGCCCACTAACAGGCTGTTGCGCCAAGGAGTTTAGTTTAGATAGCCTAAAAATTATTTGGTTATAATAACACAAAATATACTTTCATGTTATAATATTTTTTTGTATGTGAACTGTGCACGAGACTTTAAAAATATAGGAAAAATTCTTTTAATAAATTTTTATCTTGTATAAATATTTCTTAACAGTTTATAAGGCTTTCCAAAGGTTTGAATAAAAATAAATATTCTATTGCTATAGTTATTGTTTTTACAATTAATCTTTTTTGACTCTTACACCAGAAATATTCTAAAACTCTAAAGGCACCATTGCATAATTATTGTCTAAAAATATTTCAGATACAAAAGGTTTTAACCACTATATGAAATAAAATAAGGAAGTTTTTTTCTCAATTCAGTCAATTGTTTACTACTTGAAAGTTTTTTAAAGCTCATGCTTTGATAAATTTATTTGAAAAATAATTTCTATTCTTATTTTGTTTGTATCAAAACTCAATTGTAAAATTTTCAATTTTTTTAAGCTTATCAAGCTACTTGGAAACAACCCTTTTATGTGTAGAAAATGAAAAGGATTCTTATCAGAACAATTGCAGGTAAATTGAACATTAAAATTAGAGTAAGTTTTTTTAGGTTCATTTTTTTTAGATATGTGTAGAATGTGTAAATACAGGCCCAAAAGTAGCCTAACAGTTAGTTAGGTATACAGTTATTTATACAGAAGCAGTTATTTTAATACAGATAAAGTTTAGTTTGGTTGAATTATCGTAGTACTAGAGCTACAGGAGAGTTATTGGCGACAGGCATCATAATTAAGAACCATAGTCAAAACTGGCAGCTTTATTTACATACATATATTTACATTCTTAATCCGGAAGTTGCTCAAATTGTCTACCTTCGACATTGAGGCATTCCTGCAACCACCTGGTCCCGCCCTCTGGTGACATTTGCATATTTCTAAAGCATTAAACAAATAAACAGGGCTGGGATAGCCTGGTCGGTAAGGTCTATTAAACCGAAGATATCTCACAACTAAACCAATCGAAGTCCACGAATTGCTACTCTTTGGATAATATACGCTGTAGTATGATTTTATTTTAGCCAACCAACAAAACTAAGCACGACTATGTCAAATACCTCTTCTAAATAACCCAAAGTTCCTACCAATGGTACAACATTAACTGTTAGGCTACTTTTGGGCCACCCTGTATGTGTAAAAAGCATCAATGTGTATTTTTGTAGCTAGAATTTTTATTAAATTTCACTCTTTTTTTAAAGAAAGGTTATTAATGTGTTTCTTTTAACTATCAATGCAACAATATTAATAGCTTTAGACTAAAATAGTGTAAATCCTCTTACATTCTAAGCCATTCAAATGATCTAAGCAAATTATCCTTAAGTTTTGTATACCTCATAGTAGGTAAGGAAATAAAGGGAATATATAATCTTGGTATTCCTCATGTTGAGAAATATTTTTTTAAAATAAATGTTACATATTTTTTTCTTTTCAGAATCGTGTTTTTAGGTCACTTGTGTTGCGGCATTGCAAATTTGTGTCCGCAAATAAATATTTGCTTGTCGTCTGACAAAATGAATGAATGTGTTGAACGCTGTCTTAGACTGGATTCTGACATTACATTTTCAGCATCTGTTTTCAAAGTAAGTCAGGCATTTATTAGTTTCAATTTATTTGATTCATTTTGATAGAATTTGCCTAATTTTAGCCTCCATACTACGTTTATAACGTAAAAAGTGGAAGGTATTATAATCGTTCAGTCCGTCTGTCTGTTAGTCGCCCACTTTCATAGCCCAAACTACAAATGCTACGGACAAGTGTGATACGTCAAAAAATTCAGCGCATCGAAATTAGAATACATTGAAAATTTCAGAAAAGAATTCGAAGTACTTCAATTATTTAAAAAACTGCAAAATTTAATGCTCATTTAAAAAGCATAGGAAGCCATTTTTATTAGAATTAAATCACCATTGCCATTCGCAACAATCGCTCGAGAAACTTTAATTCTTTCTGACAATAAACTAAAAAAAATTATTTTTGCAACATCGATCAGTTTGAAATGACGTCAAATATATTTCACTATGAGATTTTTTGTACGTTGATATGAAATGTTTTAATTCTTTTTAAAAGCAAGGAATATTACATATTTATTCTTTGAAATATAAATTAATTTTTGCAAACGATAAGTAATAATTATTGAATTTTCGAAATAAAATAAATGAAACTAGCCAAGTTTAGCATGTAAATGTTTCATATAGAATTAATGCTGTGTTTGGTGCCTTTTTACCTGTTAAACACAACTGTTGTGTGGAACGGGTTAAGTGACAGATTCTGTTACAAACCCACTTGTTTTTTAGTAATTTTTGTAAGTATTTGCATGGTAAATTACGTAATGAAGTTCCTGATTTTGGAGCCATTGGTTAAGGAGTATGGTTCAAGTCTTGATTAGCAACAGAAATACTGACTGGAAATAAATTCTTTCTCGAGCCTCGATCAGTGAATCAATGTTAGTAGAAACAGATAACCAATCTGAATACTGATTAAAGGAAGTTCAAGAATGAAAGCTGGAAATAAAAATGTCACCTGAAACAAGCCAATTGTATTATAGTCTTTACCAATTTTTTTTTTAACCCATATCACTTTCTTTTCAAATAGTTTGTGTCAATCTCGATGCATAAAAAATAAATAATTTTTTTAAAAGGAAAATGAACTATGGAAAGATCTGAAAAAGAAACTTCTACATTTGAGTGCTACAGCTTTCAGGTATGCTTCAGTTCCTTTTACTTTAATGAAGTAATCTACACTTTAATTGTTATTTTGCACTTTGTATGACATAGTTCTGACACTGGTTTTGAGGGAAATGAATTTTTTAAATATTGATGATCTTAAACCACAAAAAAAGTAATGTTGTAACAGAAGCTATAACTTGTATCAGTTTTTCCAAAATTCATGGATTTATAAAATAGAATTTAGTTCTATATTAAACTGTTATACATTAAACTTTATTTATTTTCCTTTGAAAATTCAATAATTATTTCTTATTGTTTGCTAAATTTATTTGTATTTTAAATAATCAGTATGTAATGTTGCTCACTCTTCAATAGAAACAAAACATTTTTTTTCAACATACAACCAAATTAAAGCTATCACATTCGAACCTAAATACCCAAAGCGATTTTTAACAATTTAAAAACAAAAAAGAACCCAATCAAAAGAAATAATTAGTATTATGACATCATTATCTATAATAAAAATGTCGTGTTTGTGTACCTTATAGACATCTGTTTGTGTTGTATGTTAGTGTACAACTCTTATACAAACCCTTTTTTCCCATAGACAATGGAGCAAGTCTCAAATCCATCAAGTTCTCAACTCCATTGATGCAGAGTTAGTTACATCTTCACCTGAGGACATGTTAAGATCCCTTTTAGTAAGTCTCTTAGTAGTTAATCCTTAATATCATTCCTAGTTTTTTTAATTAAATAAAAAATATGCAGCTTTAAACTTTTCTAGAATTTACCATATTAGAAAATGTTGTTTTAACTCTCTGAGGGATAAGCAAATTGGCTGAAATGTAAACTTGTTTTTACTGCATGAGATTTAAATTAAAAAGTTTAACTTAAAATTAAATTGCTTAAATTTTCAAAATTAATAAAATTATTAAATATATAGATTGTTTAAGTATGATGTGTGTTGCTGGAAAACCTGACAGTCACGTGACAGGTTTGTATGTTTGTATCCCTCAGAGGGAAAGAAACCCTGTTTAGAATAAAACTATTTTAGACGATTAAATGTATGGTTGTGTGTAACTGTTTAGTTTTTCAAATAGAGTAAATTCCTGATTATCCTTGGAATGGGGTGTCTCTGAATCCTTGGTTAAGTAAATTCTGAAATTCGGAGAAATAAGTCTGATGGGCTCCACAAGCATAACGTTTAAGAAATATAAGGACTTACAATTTTACCAAAAAGTCAGTTAATTGTTTTTATTATTTAGTCTTGAGACTTCTCACTTTTATTTGTGATTAAATTTTTTTCAGAAATATTTTGCACTACGGGAGGCATCAATCTGCTTTTCTAGGTCAATTTCTATTTTTTTAAAATCAATTGTAGTTTGTCTTGAATTGTCCAGATTTTTTCCCATTTCTCACTCATTTCGCTACTCCCAAAATATGTTGCAAAGTAGTTAAAATTACAATCGCGACTAGCATATATAACAAGTGGTACTTTTTGACAAAAATGTGCATAAGTGATGTGTCGAGTAAATGGGATCAGAAAGTGTTGAATAGGAGTGTAAGGAGGAGGAACCGACAGTGACTAACAAGTAGGTTTGTAACAGAATCTGTCACTTGAACCCCCTTCCACACAACAGTTATGTTTAACAGGTAAAAAGGCGCCAAACTCGGCATTAATTCTATATTAAAGATTTACATGCTAAATTTGGCTAGTTTTATTTATTTTATTTCGAAAATTCAATAATTATTACTTATCGTTTGCAAAAATTAACTTATATTTCAAAGCATAAATATGTAATATTCCTCGCTTTTAAATAGAATGAAAATATTTCATATCAACATACAAAGAATCTCGTAGTGAAATATATTTGACGTCATTTCAAACTGATCGATTAATAATTTTTTTTAGTTTATTGTCAAAAAGAATTAAAGTTTCTCGAGCGATTGTTACCAATGGCAATGGTAATTTAATTCTAATAAAAATGGCTTCTCATGCTTTTTAAATGAGCATTAAATTTTGCAGTTTTTTAAATAATTGAAGGAATTCGAATTCTTTTCTGAAATTTTCAATGTATTCTAATTTCGAAGCGGTGAATTTTTTGACGTATCACACTTGTCCGTAGCATTTGTAGTTTTGGCTATGAAAGTGGGTGACAGGCGGACAGACGGAATCAATGGTTATAATACCTTCCACTTTTTACGTTATAAACGCAGTGTTGAAGCTAATAATTGACAGCCAAAACACTCTTTAATTTTCGGATAATTGGGAGTTTACTGTAGCTTTTTTTTCTAATAGTTTGTTTCGTTATAGTTACTCATAATAGTTTTAAAAATGCAAAGTATGTGCACTCAATTTTCATACTATTAAAAATTCGGTTAGCTGCTATCTTTTTTTTTATTTTCAGCATTTTTGAATTTAGAAGCATGATTTCATGGCCTTTCACTGGTTCAAAATTACGAGAACTGTCACCAAAACCTACTGTTCTTGCACCGGATGTGATGTGCAGTGTCATGTTAATCTAATTAAATACTCAGAATGAACCTTGTTTTATTTTTATTGGTTGATCAAGTGAAATAGTAAATGAAACTGTTTCATAATTAAACAAGCAATTATAATCATATGAAAGATTCTGGTGATTTTTTTTTTATTTCTGAATTTTCAAATAAAAATAATTCATATCAGACATGTTTTTTTTTTAAATACCCACCCTATATTTTTCTAGCAATGGGATAAAGTTGAAATCCAAGAAGAATCTGAGCAAGGGAATGCAGTCAACTCTGTTTTAAGAGTTCCTCAGTATGTAAGTGTTTATTAGATAATATTTCAGACCTCTGTTAAGACACTTTTTTAAGGTTTCTAGTTTTTCAAATTTTCAAAATATATTTGTAAATTTTTTTTACTAATTAAAATCATTCAAAAATTTGATAACTTAAAAATCAGCTTCTTTATAAAATAAAGGTCGCAATTTATTTTCAACATATTATAAAAATGAATGCTTATCTAAAAAAACAACCCTTCTAATGATAATAGTTATATAGTAACTGAAAAACTGTATTGCTTTACCATAACTTTCCTTTCGACAATGTAAAAATTACCATGTTTTTATTTTTCAATTATTTATTTATACATTTTCGATAGTAAAACTTTTGATAGTTATTAGTTTTGTATAGTTAACACAAAAGTAATAAAAAAATATTGAAGTTTATACTTAAAATATATTTAGTTAAAAGGAAAATATCTTATTTATAAAATTCTCTCTTTCTCCCAGGTATCAACTCCTGTGTCAAATGCCTTATTTGCATTTTGTTGCAAACTCAATGCTGTTGGTGGATTTTCTATAAGCAGGTACACTTTTAAAATAACCTTTTAATTAACTAATTATATTTATAAGCTTCAATACCATTATATTTAACAAATCCAATTAAAATATAATTTCATCAGTAGTTGAAATATTGAATATTTGAATAGAGTAGTTGAATATTTTGTCGCCCTTGAGATTTTAACTGAACCTATGGAATTATAAGTGTATGCATACTGTTTTTTAAATCTGATTTAATCATTTATATTTTTGCTATTGAGGTATTGTTTTCATACAAATTAGAATTAGTTGACTGTTTACTCTAACAAACCAATATGGAATCTATTATAAAATTTATAGCAAATAAACTAACAGTGGTGTTGATTAAAATAATCAGAAAGATTTTACGAGATATAACAGCAATACTTTTTCCGATTCATGCATGTTTGTTAATGTGGTAACCTGATTGTTATAAGGTCTCAGTGTCCAGCTAGTCTTTCCGATTACAATTCAAGCTTCGAAAGCAGTTTCTTCCCCTACCTCTTTGTGTGGTTTTCCAGGAAACTGTGTGAGTATCGCTGTTTTCGTTTTTTTCCCCTCACCCAACTTGGGTTTGAAAAAAAATTGTGATCTACTTTACAAGGTCAATGTAGAACCACGGCACTGACCCAGTTGCCTGAAAACCACATGAGGTGGCAGGGCCGGATTTAAAGATTTGCCGCTTGTAGGCTACGATTGATTTGCCGCCCCTGTCACAATATTCTCCCCCTTCGGGGAAAGGTAACTGGTTTGCTGCAAAATAGGGTGGTATGTGCTGTTTAAAATAGATACACATATTACAATCATCTATGTACCTTTACACACAAAATCAAAAGCGAAATAGGCGAATTTTTTAAACTGATCTACTATTTTTCTTTCAACTTACAAAATCCGGGAGGATGGGTTTCAATTGCCCTCCCAGCGACCATGCTTGCTACGAAATATTCATACTATATATACGTTTACTGTTTACACATTAATGTAAATTATTTGTTTTCTTTCTTAAAAATATTCGTATCTTTATAATAATTTTTTATGCAGAATGCGGCTTTAATTGGTCGTAAAATTTGCCGCCCTAAAAAATTCGCCGCTCTAGGCTACAGCCTATTTAGAAATCCGGCCCTGAGAGGTGGTAGTATACGAAAGCACTTTCGAAGCTTGCGTCGTAATCAGAAAGAGACTAATAGAATAAATTTGTTCCATATCAACTATCCCTGTTTATCCATCAAACTTTTTTTACAGCGAAGTCCGTTCCGAAATGAGTTCCCACCTTCTTACTGGTTTACTGGACATCTACAAGAAAAAACTGAACTCAGTCCAACAAGTACTTTCAGTCAGTCCAAGACTCCTTCAAGTCCAGTGCCTTCAGCTGATGTTTGATGTCCAGTATGTCTCGAAACTTTTGCAGGATAAAAGCCGAGACGACCTAGGCCTGACCTCTCAGGAGATTGTTACCAAGGCTTCTGCCCATGTTGATCCTTTTGACCTTGATGTTTTTTCCTCACCCTTGCAGCAGAATATTAAAAGGGCCCTGCAAAAGTCATTGGTGTGTATTGTTCTTCTCCAATTGTTGAGTTGAGTTTAATTATCGTCATACTTGAGCTACACGAGGGTTATTGGCGACGGGCGTCATAATTTAGAACTACACTCAAATATGTTACTTTGAAGGCTTTAAAGATTTGGTTGGTTGGAAGAACTACATATTTAATGCTGACAGGTTTTTTTAAGACTTGGTTTTGTTTAATTGTAATGAAATGATTTAACAAGTCAATATAACCTAAATTCAGCATATGCATCCAAAATAAATTTGTTAGAACACATATTTTTCAATTTATAAGTAATTTTTACCTATTTGGGTAAAGAAGTTGCTCTTTTTGAGCACTACAAAGCATAGTCTGCTCTGCTGAGATTTAGACTAAAGACTTTATAAGTCTTTTAGACTTTTTTAAAGTATAAATCGAGGTTGAATGCAAAGCAGACAATGTATAGTTTCAATTCTGAGCAGCTTCCTTAGGCATTACTACTATTTCAACTAAATATTAATTATAATGAAATAATATATGTTAGGTATAATTAATAACAAACACTTAGTTAAGCAAATAATCTACTTTATCATTTGTAGACTTATTTTAAATACTTCCCTATTACCTTACAGTTCAACAAACCTTATATGTTACTTATAATTTGTAACAAATATTTAGTTAGCAAATTAATCTACTTTATCATTTGTAGACTTATTCTCTATTGTCTTTCAGTCTCTATTTGGACTGCTGGTCTCCCAAGAGCAGTCCAGCCTCCTGAACAGTTCCAGAGCTGGTACAATGGGCAGCAGTCATATGGACCCTAGTACAATGCTGGGCTGTGTACCAGGGGGGCGGTTTGCACTGTTGCCACTGTCCTCGAGGATAACTGCATCCCAGGGGGACTTCTTGCCTTCTTCTGTGCCTGCTCAGGTGAGTCCCCTTGTTGTAGATTATCATTTAGTATCGAAGATTTTATTAGTATTGTAGTTTGATATCGATTGTTTTAGAATTATAGTCTTGTCTGTGAGGTGTAACGTGCCTGCCTTATAAGCTCAAGATCGCAGGTTGAGTCGGCAGATTTTCAGGATGGGAAAATTGTCAGCATGCATGTTATATGATTATGGGGCATGTAAAAGACCTCTTGAGTACCCTTTTAGTTTGTGTTCTCTTGGTAGAATTAAATCTTAGCATACTTTAACATCCACAGAGAGCTCAGATTCATTGTAATATAAGCGTCAAAATTGCTAGCAAAAGTCACTTAAATGGTGCAAAAAAAGGCTCTCAATTCTGGGGAATTTGCCGAGTCTACAAAGGCTTATCTGCCAATAAAGTAGCCCTGTTAAATAAAAAGGAAGAATACAGAAAGACCGTCAGCAGATGGCGCTGCAAATTCTTACTAGTAATCTAGTAAGTAGTATAAAAGCGGAAGTAACTATCTGTACCATGGGAATCCTGTTGGTACATAGATACAAGAACAGGAGCAGATATGCCCATCGATTGCGCAATCCCCGTACAACACAATACAAATCCTGCGATTGTGTCCTGAAGCCGTTTTTTGCCGTTTTTGCAATGCATCATGGGATACTGGCTGGCAAAAAACTGCTTTTGTCGAAGAGTTGCATGCAATAAAAATTGCATTTTTAAAATGCTTCTTTTATGAATAAATACCTCATATCTACCAGAAATTATCAACACATATCAAGTGATAAACTTATGCTAGCAAAACTGGCAAAAAGTTCTAACTAGTTAATATTTAATATATTTTTTATTAGAATTGAAATTTTATCTCATGGTGCCATCTGGTGGCTTATGGCACGCCATGGGCGGGCGGAATGTTTTGGTTTGCGAACTGCCCTATGGGATACTGGTGGAAAAGTGGCATCACCTTTCCCCCTAGGGACATATCTGCTCCTCTTACTATATCTATGTGTTGGTAGATAACGGCTTGCAATAATGCTAGTAACATGTCTATTGGCATACCTAAATGGTGACCTAATGAGTCACTTGACTTGGTTGCTTGTACGCGGATTCGACTAGAGAAAATTTTCTAATTCAGTGCCTTCACACTTTTAAGGCTAACACAAAACATATGGATCAAATTTATACGTAGTGAACATGCAAAAAATATTTTTTGTGGGTGCTTTGTTACAACGGCAGCAGTTAGTTGACAAATCTTCATAATTTGGCATTTGAATAGATTTATCTGGCTGTTTACTCAGAAGATTTTTTACTATTATTTTGACGGTACATTCTCTATCTTGCTGGTTGATACGAAAAAATTCAGAAGTATTTTATTTAAATTGAATTAGTTATACCATGACACTGCTTCTTGTCTTATAGTTTTGGAGCTACTTGTACAATTGTTATCTTTCCAATTACTTTTAGTGGCTTTTAAATATAAATTACCGTTTGAGAATTTTATTCGCAAAACAACTTAATAAGCATGAAAATAGTTTTAACCTTTTAGCATGCTATATTAATCAAACCTAAAAAGCACCTTGCAATAATACTAGTTTAAAAATACATTAAATTCCATATTTCTATGGAATAATAACCCAAAAAGCCTAATGTATGGTTCAAAATATCACTAAATCACAGTCTTCAAACCTAACTAAATTTTATTTCCAAGTTTTACTATGAAAAGCATAATCTAACTGCCTGTAATGTGTGCTTCTCTCCCCTACTAACCGCCTGCCTTCCCAGGACTCCGAACCTAATATGTTGGCTTCCCACCGCAACTCAAGTCCTAACTTGCTTGGCGCAACTCAGCCAGATTCTGGCGCCAACACTCTCAAGTCTGCCACATCGTTCTATGACCGCGTCACAACTGCAATGAGTACTAGTTGGTTCGGGAACTGAGGTATATTGAGATCTTCTTATTTTATAAGAAATAAAGTTATTATTTACTTTCCAGTGTATTCGGACATTCGTACTACATATCGGACATATTGTACATTTGGACTTCGTCAATATGAAATTTTGCTTAAAACAAGATGAATTGAAAGTAATTTTTTGCAGTCTGTTAACAAGGTCCAAGGGTGATTGGAAGAAGAACTCCTTGATTTTTAATTTCAAGGACTCAAAAACTTCTTAGTTTTGACTATCAAACCTTGAAAACTCCTTGATTTTTTAAAAGCATTGTCTTTTTTTAAGATTCATTTGTTTATAATATTTATATCTAAAATAAATATTTTTATTAATGTTTTTTGTTAACTTTATTTATATTGATTAGCTCTTTGATTGCAACTAAGGCCAGAATATGTTCTTTAAGGGTCTTGTATGGTAACAGATCTCTATACAATTCCAATGGGGAAACTTTGGCCCCTGTTTTTAAATTAAGTATACGACATGTACTTATGAAAACTTACCAAAAAATACAGAAGAAAGTTATTTTGCTATTACAATAATTAATAAGCATAATTTTAAGGATATTAATTAGTTATAATTAAAACAAAATTTTTGTTTAGATATTTACATGATGTTAGTGCTGCCATCTGTAGTTTGTGAATAATTACTAAAATTTTGTTTGAGTTATAACAAATTAATATCTTTAAAATTATACTTATTTATTTTTTTAATAGCAAAATAACTTTCTGTATTTTTTGGTAAGTTTTCAAGAGTACATGTCGTATACTTTATTTAAAAACAAGGGCCAAAGTTTCCCCATTGGAATTGTATAGAGATCTGTTACCCATACAAGACCCTCAAAGTACTGAATATTCTTAAAGGCATGTAATTTATAAGGGCTACCAGAATTTTAAAAGTCAACTCCCAGACATTAGATTTTTTTTGTAATGAAAAGTTCGAAGAGATAATGATAAATGCGTTAAAAAGATTCCAAGAATTTCAATACGTAAACTTATCAGAATCTAATTTAAAACACTCAACTGTTAAGTAAATTAATTGTTTGATTCTAAAATAGCTTTTCACAAACAATATGAAATCCTTGTAACATCAACAAGGAGGCGAGTTCATACACAAGGATGGATTCTGATTAATATCTATTTGCCAAATTGGATATTATCAATGAAATATCAAATCTAATAGTATTTGATAGATCTATTTGTAATAAAATTAATTGTAATAATTTATATTTGAAAATATGATCTTTTAGTAAATGAAACTACTAGGTGTCACAAAATTGTTGTAAAAATTAAGCAATTTCACTTAGATTTAAGTCTTTCAATCTGAATTTCCAAGGACACTCGCAAAACCAAATATGCCAACATCAAATAGCTTAACAACGCAAGCATGCAAATTAGGCAAAATAAGAAATTTTTTGCATTGTTTTTCGTTTTAGACTAACCATTAGTAACTATCTGTTATAGCTCAACTATGAGTTTGACAGTAGTACATATCTTTTGATATTTATAAACAATGCTATTTTTACAACTAATTAATTTAGCAAATTATCAGACATTGTGACTTGAAAATTATCAATTACCAAAACTTCTAAAATAATTTAAAATGCAACCTATATTATATACTTAAAATTCTCTTAAATTTCAATTTTTAAGTCAAAGCTTATTGAGGTTAAAAGATATAGTTAATATTTAAATCACAATCTTTCAATTTTTAAAAACAAACCATCTCTAACAGGATTCTTATATTATACGATATTTTTAAGTAATTAATAATAAAGTTAATATTTATTTTTCTTTAATAATACGTATTTTTATATTTTCTCTTTAGTATAATTGGTTATTTATAAAATTTTACTAGAGACAGAATAACATTTGATATGCACTTTAAAATGGATCAAGGCAAATCAATATTTTTGAAAATTTGATTTAATAAAGTTGTATTTAATTTAGAAAGGAAATGTAAATTCTAGAAATCTTATCTCTAAAAATGGCAAATGTGATACCTATAAGTCGTCAATCTGAACTTCAAGCCGCGTTTTACTCATTTCCGAAAGATCACTAACATGCCGAGCTATAACCAGAAATGCAATAAGACCTTGAAAATACCATAAATTCCTTAAATCTATTTATCAGTTATAGCGACATGCGGTTTTCGAAAATTGTTAACATAAGAATGTACCGACTTTCCTTCTGGAATTTTAATTTCTGAAAAGTCAGATTTAATAAAAAAAAGAAATTGTAATCAAAACCATGAGTAAAAGACTAAAAAATGCTGGACAAAAAGTTTAAACGTTAAAAAATTCAACTGTTCTTTATTAATGTTTGCATACTATACTAACACAATACAGTGTTTCTGTTGTCCTGATTTGCCATGCACCGGCATACAAAAGTAACGAACGCTCTTCCTATTATAAGAAAATGTCTCAGTAAATTGGACTCATGGAATTTCTTTTCTACTGAAATTGTAATTGTGCTTATTGGATTATGCGGTAACTAATATTTGAAGACATCTTATGTAATTAATTAAAATCATTTTAAATTTTAATTGCAAATATATTTTTGTATATTAACAATTTATATTTAAATGTTAGTTTTGTACGTGTAATTCAAACTTCAAGTGCAATTACTATCTTAAATATTAGCCAGTTCCACAAAACCTAAGATCGCGTTAATTTGAACTTTGATAGTTATCAAAAGATCTCAATACATTAAAACCTGAACGACCGCAAATCGAATATTTAAATCAGTTTGAAAAGAAAATGTGCTAAATCGTGCTCTTCAAATTGATTCTTAAATAAACGAATTCTTATTAACATTGCATATCTCCAACCTCAAATTCAACCCAATATAAATCTGGCTAATGCTAAACTTTTAAGGTAAATCGATGGATCGAATCGAACATGCAAATTCTGCAACTAAATTACCTGTTATTACAAAAACTTTCAATTCACGATTCTTTAATCTTACAAAAAAATAAACAACTCAAACTGTATTCATTAAGGAGCATGGAACATCAGTGAAGGTTCAATGTCTTGCAACATAAACAATCTTGATTTTTACAAATGGGGGATGTTTTTTAAAAATCGGCCGATTGCAAGGCTTATCCTCATAAATCTTTAAAATTCAAAAATCTCAGAAATTGGCGAAATTTCCCGGAATTTTCAACAATTTCAAGCATAATTCCCGATTTTCCCGGCGCTAAAAAATTCAAGTACAATTCCCGACTTTCCCGATTTTCCCGACGGCTGGACACCCTGAACTACTCAAGATACTGTATTCACTACAAACTTGTAATATGTTAGTTTTTAGAAACTCTATAGTGATACTTTTACTTACTTATAAGGTTATATTAAGTGCTCAGGGTTCCCACTGGTCCTTGAAAATCCCTAAGAACTCCTTAATTTTGATTTTCAGTTTCAAAGACCCCCTAATACATTTTTAAAAAGTCCTTGATTTTCTGCGCCTGCAACATTGGAATTTTGAAAACTCATTTTTTTAAAAAAACATTGCCCACTTGGTGCTAAATGGTGTGCTTAGCATTTCGGCATTCTAAAAAACAATGCTTATTAACTGTTTGCATTTCCGTCCAATACTGTGTTTTCCTCTGGTATGGTTGCCGTGAGACCTGGCATTGGCGATATTTCGAACGCTATTTTATTTAAGTGTTACTATTGCTGATGGGGATTTTTTTTCTTTTTCAATTCTTTGTTATTAATGCCTATTTTGCACACGTTTTTAATTACACTGATTTATTGTTTCATTAAAGTAGTTTTTCTTAACTTCTATATAGTTATTCAATATATAATTTCTTCCCAAAAAATTAAACAATCTTCAGCTGTTTTTATATTATAGTTGATGCATCGGTCAAACCCTATGCCAAGATGACATGTTCAAATATTTGCCGGTTCTTAACATAACCCCACCAATGTCTTATTTTTATAATATTGTTTAGGCAGGACAAGATGGGTTCAACTAAACTTGGATGCCTCATAATATTTGCATGTTTGGGGCAAAATGGCAGTACAGTAGTGTCTCGTTATTTTTATAGTTTTAGTTCAGGGCGGATATGTTAACCAAACTTCAACGCCCCATTATTTTGCTAAGTTTTAGTTCAGGATGGATCGGTCGATCAAATTTCAATGCCCCATAGTTTTTGTTTTTTTCGGCAAAATCACAGTTAGTGTTCTTTATTTGAACAGTGAAAGACGGAAGGTCAACCAAACCTCAACACTTTATATTCCAGTTAGAGGCATAAACATGCAGTGGGGTCTTTTTTTTTCAAGTTCAGCATACATATAAATCACATTCTTTGTTTTTTTCACATTAAATAACCAAAATTTGCATTTGATTTTATAATAAAACATAATCTGCCAATTTAATCTGAACAGTCGGTAAAAAATTGCCGTCGGCAAAAAAGCACAAAATTTGGGTCAGGGCCTCCTAGAAGACGAGAAAGGGGAAAAAATAGTGTATTCGGGCCCGGCCATTGATTCTTGGTACTCAGCCCAAACGACCGCTGAAAACGCTCACCCCATGCATTTGAGTTAGAATTTCCATATTTTCAAGCTCAGAAAACATTTTTATTTGCTTAAATTATGATAAAATCCAACACACCCGAGATTAGTATGTACCAAGCGTTCATATAAACATTTTAGTAGCTTTTTCAATAAATTGAATGATGCTGTTTGGAGATTAAAACTGCAGTAACTAAACTAATGACTTGGACCATTGTTGTAAAAAACACAATAACTTTAATCTTCAAGGAAGTATAGTAAATGACAGATTATTTCAGGTTAATAATGACCTTACTTATTGTTGCGGTTTTTGCAGTTTACCTGCCTACGGCAGTCTAGTTATTCAACCAATCTATTATGATTTTTTTCTCATAAAATTGTATTATATAATTATTTTAAATTATTTCGTGTGTAAAAATCAATATAATAAATATTAAGAATGACAATTATAGTCATAGTAATACATACATAAGTGAAAAAAATCCGTGATAATTTATGATTTCTGAATGTTATTACTTTCATTGACTTAATATGTAATCTAAGGTAATGGAAGTATTGCGATGGGGTCGAAAATCCGAAATGGAGATTTTGTTTTTTCTACTTGTTTTGGAGGGTACTGATTCCGATGAAGTGGATTTTGAAAATTAGTCAGAATCTTTAAAACCACTCTACAGCTTGAACTAAAAGAACTATATACTTCATATTTGATATACGCTATCCAAATCTTTATCGAACGTCATAATAGGGTTTTTAAGAAAATTGCGCATGTGCAATCGATAGTTGCAATAGAACTTCTTTGGTTTTAAAGGTATTACAAAAAAAAACGAATAAAGCTACATGCTTCAAGTCAAATAATTCAAATATCTGGGAAATCCACGCTTTCTTTCGTGTTGCTTTGTATGGTAAGCTTTTACAAAAATAAAAAAATACTAAAATTTTTCAAAAAAATATTCAAAATTTTTCTGCTGAAACTAAATAAAAATTAACATTTGTCATATATTATTCTATTATTTAAATGAAAAATGAACCCGTCGAAATCGTAACATACCGAGTAAAAACAAAAACTTAAAACCGAAACTAAGGAAATTAAATACAAATTTTTTAAGTGTTTTAATGGAGTAAAATAAATAACCTGTTATTTACTTCCTGGTAATACTCGATCCGTTTATAATTTGATACACTAAAGCTTGTAAGAAATATCAGAAAATAAGAGACACAAGATTTATTGAGAAGTTTGTTAATCTTACCTAAATGCACTTGTTGATCTTTTGAAGATTTAACAAGAAGCTAGCCATTTTGGTTAGAGATAAACATTGAAAAGACCAAATACATGATATTGGATTGCAAGGGGACTGATACAAATACAGAACTACAAATAATAATGAGACAAAATTTGAAGAGTGAAGGAATTAAATACTGGGTGCAGTTGTCACCGAAGACAATGATATTATGCAGAGATTAAACAAAGACTAAATGCTGGAAATCGCAGTTTTTTGCACTTAAAATTACTAACATCAAACATAACGAGAAGACAAGCTTCAGTTTATAAAACTATAATCAGACCAACAGCTATCTATGGATCAGAGACATGGACTTTAATGCAAAAACAAGAAAAATGCTGATTACATGGGAAGGAAAATTCTTAGAACTGTTTTTGGACCTGTCAAGGAAGAGATCTTTGGAGAGGAGATTTAATTTCGAATTTCAAGACTATTAGGAAAAGGATTAATCAGTATGTAAAGGCAAAAGAATACAAGGCTGGGACACCTGGAAAGAATGGAGGAGACAGAGGCACTAAGAAATATTCAAGGGCAGTGCCAGGACAAAGGAAAGAGGAAGACAACTAGAGATGGTTTGATGAGGTGGAGAAGACATTAAGACTCAAAAGTCCGAACTGGAACAAAGGCTAGAGACAGGAGGCTTTGGAGGAAATTGTTAGTGAGGCCATAGTCCAACATGGGCTGTAACGCCAAGGAGTAGTAGTAGTTAAACTTACCTAATTAAATGCGAAAATTTAGCTTAAAATGCCTTCAAATGTACAGATTTAAATATTTATGTAAAAAGTTATATTGATTAAAGTTTTAAACAGATTCATATATTTTGTCTTCGACTACTCTAGAAATAGCAAATGAACCAGTAGCGATCAGTGCCTGTCGTCTAACGTCTATCTCAATGGCGGATTTCAGAAAGAGCCAGGCCCTGTCTACTATTTCCCCCCTTTCTCTTCTTCTAGGAGGCCCTCCTTGGGTCCTACTTTTTTTTACAAGTTTGTCCACCACACATTAGCTATCGAATTCATAAATTATTTCGTTTTAAAATACACAGCACATCATAAGTTTGTTTTTTTCCTTCATAAACAAATCACGTCAAGTACCATACATAAAGAACTTAGTGGCAGTGTAAAAAATTGTACAAAAAAGCAAACGTGTAATGCAAAACTGTCCAGCCTCTAATGGGATTGAAACTCTTATTTACTCTTATTTTTACTAAACATGGAACATGGTTAAAAAATCTTTTATAAAAAAAATATAGAGAGCAAAGTATTTAGGACTAACAAAAAGATTTGAACTGATGTTTTTTCTTAAATTAACATAAGTACATAATTTTTTTTCAATCAATTGTTTGGTGATTTTTTTTTGTGGTAATTATTATCTAACCTTTTATTGATTATAAGTCTTTGATTGCAACTTAATGTTGTTTTAATGCTGTCAATGCAACTTTATTATAATAAATGTACATTGCATTAAAAGAAATTTTGTGTTAATACTTATTATGATTAAAGGTCCTTGAAAAAATATTGGGTGTCCTTGAAAAGTCCTTAAAAACTCCTTGATTTTTATTTTGAAATAAGAGTGGGGAACCCTGGTGCTCAAACTGCTTCATTGGTAATTATTCATTCAAACCAGTTCTAAGTAACTAGATGTAAAATTATTTTTAACAAGACAAAAAATCAAGTCACCAGTAAATAACCAAATCTCATTTACAAAACAAACAAATGGTTTAATATACATAAAAAAATTACAAAATACAACAACTTAGGCAAATATCTCATCTGGACTGGTGTCTTGTGTCATTGAGTATTTTGCCGCCAATATTCCTTGTATGACGCCGCTGATTTCTAGTTGTTGTTTCATGGTGGCATGCTGGTTCTCGATGATTTGTCCAAGCTTTTGAAACCTTTTGAGCAGTTGGGGGTCGCCTAGTTTGGGTCCATACAGCTCTGGAAAGATTTAGGGTTAAGATTTTAATATAAATCTCTTATTGCATATCACTGACTATACAAGGAAACATTCAGAGAATATCTACAACTTTGTGTACAATAGATTAAAAAACATGAAGAAAACAATGAAGCCAGTCAATTTTTACACCAAAAAATCTATTTTGACCGAGAATCAATATTGCTTTATTTATGTTTCTTGATGCAAAATAAAACATTGCTTTATTCAAATTAAGACTTAAAATAATAGAATATTTGCACAAAACATATGTATATTCCAGTTGATCAAACTGGTATTTCTGTCATAAATTAAAATTTGACTTTTACGATTTTCAAATAACAGTTGATCAGCTATGAAATCGATTTTGTTAGACAAAAATTAGTCAATTTCATAGCTGAAGTTTAATAAAAGCTTTATGCTGCAGTGGACAGTTAGTTTTTAACTATTTTGCTACTCAAAAGATTTTTTTATGTAGATTTTTCATTTCAATGCCTGTTAAAGACAAATTTGATGTCAGTTAAAGAAGTAATTATTTTTATTATATTTGTATCAAAATGAGTAAGGAGGCTAAAAATATCACTAGCTCACAAAAATTAAAAGGATCTCTACAAAGCATGAAAAATAGTTTCTGTTAATTTACAACACTTTTGCTATTCAAGGTATTAATATACATTTTAAATCTTTAGCATTAATAAATTGATTGCTGGTAAAAAAAGATGTACTATAGTGATTTTGAAAATGGAAATCTTTACCTAGGAGAATAAATGCCACATCCATGAGCACCCTTTGGAATCTGGGATCCCCAATGTACCTGAAAGGTAAAAAGTGGTAATAAAAGGTTTCAATAAATTGATAATCTTAATTTAATAATAGTTTAGTATCACATATAAATCTATCATACAGTAGGAATTGAATATAAAAAGTAAAGTAGTAAAAAATAATTTAAAATTTAAACACGGCAATTATGTTTCCAAGATACATAGAAAGGAAAAGTTTAATTTTCTATATAAAACAAAACTCAGAACATTATCAATTTGTGCTGTAAGTCAAATGCACACTGAATATAATTACAAGCTTTGAGTTAAGTTATACTCGCAATGAGGGCTATTTTCGACAAGCGTCCCAATTTAGAACCAGTCAAGTGATGAGCTGATACCCAAGTAGGTGCCTAACAAAACTTTTTAAGAGACTTCATACACAGCATCAGGACTAAAGAGTATACCCCATAAATGGTGCATTATTTATCAGACTGCACAGGCCATTCATAGGTCGACAGTTATTTTGGCAATGCCCAGATCCGAACCTGGTACCTTTTGCATCCAACACAAGCATTTTACCAACTGGGGACCTCAGCCCAGCTGGTTGAATTAATGTCCCATTAGAGCTACATAAGGGCTATTGATAACAAGCTTCATAATTTAAAATTGCAATTAAATAATGAGGCTGATACCCAAACTGAAACCCATCAAAACCTAATGCCTACACTACAGCATCAGAACTTTGCATAGACAAATTCAATGTGTACCAGTCCTAACTGCTATTTATTGGTGGAATCCGTTTACAGGACAGACAAAGAGTCATGGACAGAACTCACAAAGGTATCCTGCATGGCATGTTTTCTTAACCCACCCCTGCTACAATGTTATCCCTGTTACAAATTGGATAAAGACCTTTCAAACAATCTGTACTACTAAATAAAAAAAACTTGGAGAAAATGCCTATTACAGAGTTTTTTTAAGAGTATTATATTTTATTATATTTATTTTTGTTTTAGTCAGAGTTTTGAGATACATTAGTTTCTAAATTTTTCACATGCCAGAGTACATGAATTTTACAATTGCTACAATTTCGGAACCTCATGATTGCCGTATTTTTGCAATTTTAGGAACATAGCAGTGACAAATTTAGAATTTGTAAAAATGTTTGCTTTCAAGATGATTATTTTCGGAAAGATCATTGGAAAGCCCAATAAAAAAATTGTTATCGACTATTTCGAAAAACTAGTTATGGTAACTGTGACTAGCCATCGTTAATTTCAAACCCTGGATGTTATCTAATAGTTACTTCTCAATGAACTTGATGAGCAGTGCCAGGGATTCCCCTTCCCTAGCAGCCATGGCAGCTCGGATGGAGCCCCTCCTTATGAGCTCCATCATCAGGCTCACAGTGACCTCAGGACTGTTCATTTGGACTCGCTCCTGAAAAGGTAAACAATGACAGGAATTTGTAGGCTAAAGTTAATTTGCACAGTAAAAAATTTTCAAGTCACTGTGCAGTGTGCACCCAATAAGGCAAATTTGAAATTTTTGCATGTTAAAAAAATAAAGCTGCCAGATAACTTTTACATTTGTTTAGTTTTAGGTTAGCCAAACTTTTGAAATACTTAATGAAATATGTCATGGAAAAAATGCTAATTAAGATAAATTAATTCTAAATAAAGAAGTCACACTCTCATTAAAAAAATTAAAAAGAATTACAACTTAAAATTGCAAAAACTTGTAACTGGTCACTTTCTTTAAGTGATATTTAGAAGAATTTTTGATGAAAATTTCAAAGTGTACAGACTAGACTTACAGAAACTTTGAGGGTCAGACATACAAAAATTTTGATTTATAGTTTTGATCTATGTTTAAGGGAGTTTCTAATGAGCCATTAAGCTATATTTATATTAAACCTCTTCACTCCAGAAGTCTTCATATAATAATAAAAAAAAAATAGTTTTGGGGCATTAAACTTTGAATTTTACATGAAAATTTATATGCCCCATAGCAAATATTAATCATCAATTTTTCAAAATTCCTTGCAAAAGGTACTTCTTTTAATTATATAATTGTTTGAAAAATATTTTTAGGTTTTTTTTTAAAAAAAGATGCATGGTAACCTTGTTGGTAAATCGATCACAGTCTTGTATTTTATAATGCAATTTGATTAAAAAATTGTATAGAAATGTTTTGGTTACTTGAGGTAGATGATGCTTCATTCAAAATCTTTATAAACTCAAAATGTGAACTTGAAATGATTAAAAAATGAATGATTTATTGAATAATTGTTCTTGTCTTTGTAAACCCAAAAACATTTTTAAAATAAGAAATAACCATATTGTGTTGAATTTTACAGTAGTTAATTAAATATGTAAAAGGAAATATATATAACATGCACATAGGATATGAAAAAAAAAAAAACAAGACTTACTCTTAAAACAACATCCAAAGCTTTACTAGATTCAAACTTTTTCAAATGTTTTTCATATTTTGTAGATATCTTCTTTTTTCTTTCTGAAACCACTACATCATCCTAAATGGAAAACTTCATATAAAACTTTCATTACAGTATTTTGGGGTTTTAGGTCATACATCAATGTCAAGTAAATTGATTACAAACAAGACAGTCAAACCTTATTAACCTGAATGCGCATTACATGAGATATTTTGTTAGTGAAAATGAAGTGAAAGCCTGATTTAGTTAGCTTCTAATCAATGACAACCCAAAACAATTTTTCCTGTTTGCTAAGCTGTAATTTTTTTTAAAAATCTGCTCAATGTGAAGCATTAATTCGAATGGACTAAAAGTTTAACTTATTGTTTCATATTATATTACACACAGTTTATTATTACACGGTTATATTATTAACACACAGTTTCATTTAACTTGACATCTGAGGGAATCTTTTAACGCTTGTTTTAGAAACTTACTGTATTGGTTCGAGCTTTGGACATGTCCTTGTAATTGAAGACTGAATTTACCGCAGTATATAATTTAAAAAAAGTTAAAATTATTTGACCTTTTAAAATTGTATACTGCAGAAAATGTATTTTCATCAATTACAAGGACGCCTGCAAAGCTCGAAACAATTTTATACAGAAAGTTGCTGAAATAGAAATAATAATTATCAGAAAAAACTTGATTATTTTATTGTTGGCAATGGATTGTTGTTGACTCCCCAGAGACATTAAATAGAATGAATTGTGCAATCAACAAACCTAAAAGCATCCTGGCATAGTCACATGATTTGGTACAAAGTCACATGGTTTATACCATTTGTCGAGTTTTCAAAGCAAATATTTCTGTTTGAAAACAATGACAAAAAAGCTTAGAATTATAGCCTGAAAAAACATTAATATTTGCCAAGTGGTTTGTAGAAATCCATGTGACTTGGGAATAGACGTGGGTCACCTTTTTGGTTTGAAGGTCTATTCTAAACCAGAAAAAATAAACTTTTCTAAACCCTCGATAAATACGGAATTTTTAAAACCTTTCGAGTTCAGGTTTACCAGATTTGACTGTATTTTAGTGTGGAACTATTTAAAAATCTATAACATCCAAAATTCAATAAACAAACTGACATACATTTGCAGGTTTGAAGTCTGTTGAGTAAGAGTGATAATGTCGAAACCTCTTATTCTTGGGTTTCACTTCCTTATGAGTTTTTTCCGGCTTCTTGTGTTGAAGTGAGAAGATTCCATCTGTCATGCCAATACCGATGGACATGTCATCAGGCTGAAAAAGAATGAAAAAAATTATTACAAATAATTTCTTCAACTTTCTTCTTGTTTAAAAAAATCAAATGTGAAAGTAACAATATCTTTATTTGCGCAAAATAAGTGTAGAGTAGGCTCCCTCTTAACTCTGTTTAATCGGATCCTCGCCTTTACCGACAGTGTTTTTTATCCTTAAAATGTAAAATTTAGTTAAAAAATGGCTTGATTCGTTATCGATCGTCAAATAATGCTGATAAAAAAATAGCGAAACAATGTGACAAACTTCCAATTTTCTAGGCATGTTGTAATGCTTGAAAACATTGAATAAAATGAGACATTACTATATATATATATTTATTTGTAAAGGCTAATATCATCAGTATACAAATCAAAATAGAATGTATACCTAAAAACCTAAACCGTAACCAATTTCGCTTTACGGTGTAACTGGATATCCACTTAACTGGCTTACCCTAGAGGGTGTCTACTCTATATAGTTCCTCTAACAAATATTGGTAAGGTTAATCAGGATAAAAAGATTTTGATGAAAATAAGTACGAAACGTGATAAATTGAATATATATATATTTTCCCACACATTTTAATTTATTTCCAGGAGTATTCTAGGGCAACGAGAAGCCAAAACAAATTTCTTGTCAAATGACTCGTCATTATTTTCTCAATAAATTCACGAAAAAGAAATAGAAATTATTAACTTACTGCAGCACCCACACTCAAAATAGGGGAGTCATAATTGAGAGTATGAACCACATCATAGGTCATGACATCGTAAATTTTGACGTGTCTAGAAAACAACAAGATTAAAGTATTAAGATAGGATATTTAAATTATATACATCGCGAAACTACAACAAAAATAGCTTTCAAATATAATTTTCTCTAGTTTTTTTGAGCATTTATTTGAAAAATAGGTCATGACATCGTAAATTTTGACATGTCTAGAAAACAACAAGATTAAAGTATTAAGATAGGATATTTAAATTATATATGTGGCGGAACTACAACAAAAATAGCTTTCAAATATAATTTTCTCTAGTTTTTTTGAGCATTTATTTGAAAAATAGCAAAAGGTTTCCGAAATTAGCAATTTTTCTTACCAAATTAACAATTAGATTAAATTAACTATCAGATTAGTTGTCCATTATATTTATTAGTCATAATACATATTAGTTTGCATACCTGTCTAAGGATCCCGACATGATTCTTCGACCGTTACTGGCGAAGCACAGGGATGTGATAGTTTTGTGATGCTGCTGGACCTCTGCCAACAGCCGGCCAGCCACTGGGTCCCAAACCTTCAAGCTCATGCCACCTGAAATTAGCATAAAACACAGGTTAGGCTAGTTTGGATTATCGCCGCACTATAGCTAAAATGAAGGCTATTGGCGATGGGGGTCGTAATTTAGAACCACAGTCAAGTGACGAGTTGACACCTGAGTAGGCACCCAACACAACCATTAAGGGTGACATGGTACGCAGCGTTGGGACTTTGGAGCATGTATAAATTGTATACTTCCTTCTACACAGGGTATTATGCGTACATTTTTGGCTGCACAGACCGTTTATAGGTCAGCAGTTATTTTGGTGATGCCCGGACACGAACCTGGAACCTTCCGCATGCAAGGCGAAGGCCTTAAGGGGAGTCGGATGGGTAATTGAGTCAAAAATGTCGATTTTCCGTGTTTCTTTTATTTTTAATCTCCATATCTAGAGCTTTAATTTAAGACCAAGATTATCGATTTCTGTTTAGTGATTTTCTTTTTATAGGCAGGTTTCAGAAACTCTGTATATCAGTTCTTACCTATACCTTACTTTTCTTTTGCGTTTCATGAAATATAAGGTTTTTCAACAGTTAGGAACATTTTTCTCAGGAACTATAAAATATATCAACATGTTTTGTTTTAATATTTCTTCCCTATTAATTGCTCTTTGATTTAAACTAAGGAATTTTAAATATCTCTGCTCATAAAAAATTAAAAATCTATAAATTGATTTTTTTGGTTTTTTTAATACATATTTTAAAAAATCACTGTAAACGTATATTTTTAATACTGCGAAATATCCTCAGTTTAAATCAAAGAGCTTATATGTAAGGAACAAACTATAAAAAAATATATAATGATATCTCATATAGTTCCTGAGAAAAATGTTCCTAAAGTTAGTAAAATTAACATAGGCAAGATAGAACCATCCGACTCTCCTTAACCGGCGGCATCCAGCATAGTTAAATTAGTGCACTCATTGACATTTTATTATTATGTATTATTCAAAGAATATATAAAATACAAGGTAAAACCCTTGCAGCACATATGCCGCTGAAAATTACTATTTTAAAGCACCACAGACACGTCTAGTCATTATGCCCACACTGTCTGCTTGATACATAGTTCCGCTACAAGTATCTCTTTGTTCTTTAAAAGAAAGTGAATGCTTTTAAAAATATAATTTATGCAACAATTCCAATTGATTGTAATTCTTCAAAATAACACCAAGAACTCGAAAAGTAAAAATATTTGTAGAATGACTCAAAATATAATACAAAAATCGATATTTGGAAATGAGGTACCAAAATTCTGTAGCAATTACAAAATTTAAAAGTTGGAAAGCAGGGTCAAAGGTTTAATACAAATGGCTTTTTTCAGAAAAAACAAAATTTATTTCTAACTTTTGAATTCTTTAAAAAAAACTAAACTCCTCGGCGCAACAGCCCGTTAGTGGGCCAAGGCCTGCCATGCCCATTCCAGCATACGTGACCAAGAGCTTTGGGGTGCTAGGCATATGTCCCGGTAAGGTGGTCAGCTTCACGTGGAATCCCCAGTGTTTAGTTCCCAAGCATGCTTGGTACTCATTTTATCGACCCACCTAAGAGATGAAAGGCTGAGTCAACCTCACCCAATCCGGGACTCGATCCCCGGACCTGTGGGCGTGGAAATGCGAAGCACTACCACTAAGCCACTGGGCCTCTTTGAATTCTTTAACTTTTATATAATATTTGAAAGGTTATTACCATTAAAAAAAAACCCTGCTAAAAATTCAGTGATTAAAACCTACTATAAAGCAGTTTTTTTTATTTAACGACTATTTTAAGTTTCTGATATAAAATAGGCACAAAAAAACTTGATACATATTTTTTTTAGCCTACTTTTATTTTTTTTTAATTCGAAAGAATTAAAAAAAATGAAAAAGTAGGTATTGACATGCGGTCGATGTCCGTCTGTCTGTACCCCCTTATAAAATCGGTTCTATCCATCAAATCTTAAAAATTATTTTTTTGTTGGAAAGCTATGACCCCAGAACTTGTACTCTGGCGAATTTTTATTTGGTTTAAAATAAAACACAAAAAGTAGCAAGAAAATCGAAAGTGGCTCCAATTTTTGTATATTTTTTTGCCTTCAACCATAATTCAAAGCAACACCAGGAAAAAAAGGAGTTATGTACATTATGTTCGTTGGAGTCAGACGATAAGATTTCTGACAATTATTTCCAATAAACAATCCGATCACTGTAACAAAGTTTAAACACTCATAAATCTCCCGCAGTTTATAAAACATTTCGGTGAACTGATGACGTTCGCATAGTTTGCCAATGGTATCAATGAGATATTCCCACCATATTTTGCAGCTGGCTCATAAATCTTTCGAACTTTGTATACAATTTTTACGTATTAATGACCTACGGATAATATTTTTAACTTTTCCCCACCAAATTAGACTCGAAGCCAAAATAACTAAATGATTGCTTTTGAATCAGTAGGAAAATACTTGTCGTCTTGTGTTGCATGTGTGGGTCTGGGTAATTGAATATAATTAAATAGTTTAATTCCGAGTTTCACGGTAAGAATTTTGTTATATTTAACTAATTTTTTAAATTTGTTTTTTTTTAAGTGAAACTATCTCTGTAAACATAAAATAATTCTGATGTGTTTCATAATGTCAAATATGTTGTATTAGATAAAAAGCTATACCAAAATAAACTTTTTTATGCATTAAGAATTGAGGGAATGAATTGGAAGCCGTTTTTGATTGGATCACGTGTCCGGCTATTTTTATTGATTTAAAAAATAATATAACTACCGTATATACTCGTGTATAACCCGACTCCGTGTATAACCCGACCCCCCATTTTTAAACCAAATATCCTTCCAAAATCGGTAACCCGTGTATAAGTCGAGGTAGGAAATAAGGCCAGCCTTCTGAAGAAAATAAGAAGAAACCGGTTCATAACGGGATCGTAATTTTTATTTATTTTGCAAGCTAAATTTCAACCCCAATGAAAATAAAACGGGTTTCATCTCCGAGTGTCCTTGACATTGCCGACCCTGAACGGAGAATCTTAGTTGAAACTAAGTTCAGTGAAGCGTGAAGACTATGCTGCCAAGGTCACGGGCGGATGTTGTTTTCTTTACACCTTAAAGACTGGTTGACTGAACTGCCCTGTGCCAGAGCTACACGTGCAAAATACGCATCACGTCGAGAACTAACAATTAAACATCATTATGGTGGATACCGTTAATAGATACCAATCTTATTTCATCTTCAAGATTTAACCGCTTTTGGGTCCTTATTTTTAATAGATAGTATCTAAACCTTAAGTTTGATTGAAATTTAGTTTTATTTTAAGGGAATGGGATTTTTTTTTTTTGAAATTTGATGTCTCGTGTATAAGTCGACCCCGATTTTTACGGCACTGAAATTGTCCAAAATTTCTCGGCTTATACACGAGTATATACGGTACATAAATTTTGAGCGGAATTTTTACCAATTATTTAGATTCCGATAGCTTTTGCTGTAAAGAAAACCTTTTTAAAGGAAAATTAAAAATAGCTTGTAATTCCGTATTATAAAAGATATTCCAAAAGGTGCTTCCCTTTTTCGATTAGGGGCAACTGCTTTGACCTATCAGTAGAAAAATATTTACGAAGAAAGTCAGTACTAGGGTTCTATTTCTTGGGATAAAGTTAAGTTACCCCATTCGATGGTACTTGAAATATCATTTTACTATAAGGTTTTCTATATACACCGTAAAGATGTAGTTAGAGGCTACTTTGGTTAGGTACTCCATTAGCTCATATAAATAAAAAATCATCACCGCTTTTTTTTTGGTGTGGGGGGGGGGGGGGGGTAATAATTTTCTAGCGCGGGGGGGGGGGGGGGGGGGGGGCGTCCTTAGCTCTGGGGGGGATCGGCACCTCTGATGTACTGCATATTTTGTTTCCTTTATTCTCTCATTCATTTGTAGTGATCACAAGAACAACCTAAATTTAAGCCGGTACACTGTGTTATGAAATTCCCGGAGTTAAAAAATTATAGTAAGTAAAAAAATCGGGGAAAAAAAGAATAGGAGCTTTGCGCTCCCTGAGAGATTCGTTGAAGTTGGGTTCTGTTTTTATAGGAATCCGCGCCTGTGGGAAAAAATCAAGTACTTTCCGGGGCCCCGAGTTGATCAAATTAAATTCAAGTACTTTTCAAGGACCGTGGGAACCCTGTGAGCTCAGAGACTCAACTTTCATACTTTTTGTTCACCTGTCTGTACGTCCTGACTGACATAAATTTACTATCTGTCGGCGAATTTCCCATTGAATTAGCATTGAAATTCGATTTTGAGTCATTTAAATCACTGTTGCCAAATTAACAATGGCATGAGAAACTTTATTTAAAAATATTTGAAGCAAAATATTTTTTTCATTAATCAGCTTGGAATGACGTTATAAACTGTAGCACAATGCGATTCTTTGATTGTTTACCAAGAAAGCGGCAAGGTATATTTTTTGCATACAATTCTGCTTAGTTTTAATTTACATTTCTTATTTTTTTAAATGCAGTTTGGAGAACTACATATAAATCGAGCAGACGATAAATAATATTAAGTTAATTTGCGAAAGAATATTAAGGAAAATAGTTGATTTTAGCTTTTAGAAGTTTAAATATAGCTGGATGCTGTATTTAGCGATTTTTTTTCCTAATGTGTATAAATCTAGTGTAGGAACGGTTGTTGATATTTACTTTGAAATTTCAGTAAGTATTTAAGTAACAGGAAAGTAGGCTATTTTAGTTCTTTTAGAACTTCTTGTTTTTTAAATAAATGACAGAATAAACACCACATGGGGTCACTATATGTTAATTTAGTGAGTTGAATACAGTTTATACAAGACGAAACAAAAATTTGGTATAAATTAAATAAACAGGATGTTTTTTTTGAAAAAAAAAAGGCAAACCCTATCTGAAAGGTATGTTTTTGTGGTAAATGTACCCGCAGATATGAAGAGCCCTCCTACTGGGAACTGCAGGACTGCCTCCACGGGAGTTCCGTGATCCATAGTGAAGACAGATTTGTTGGTACGTGTGTCATACATTTTGACTGTGTGGTCGTATGAACCTGAAAAAACCAAAAGGGATTATAATCATCGTACTTTAACAATAAAAATACAATGGAGTTAATAAAAAAACATTAGCAAGACTGATAGGTTTTCTTTTTATGGGCAACATAAGGTATGACAGCTTCGACTTCTATTTTTTTAAAACAGAGTGCGTAGCAATTAGTGATGCAACGGATAACATTTTGGTCGGATATCCGGCCCTTTTAGGCTTCAAAAGTATAAAATGTCACATTGTGTAAACACTTTTGCAGTCGTAGCAGTTTTACTTTGGATGACATAGTATAACCACTAGCCTCTTCTACTACTACTGAAATAGTCGGACACTTTAACCATTCTTTTTTGGCATGCTCAATTTTCAAACATATCCAGGAAGAACAGCTACATTCGACATATAAAAAATTAGTTCAGGATGTCCCAACATGATGGAATAGCACGTTCTATATGTTAGGTCGGCTGCTAGAACTTAAAAGTGCTGTTTCTTTGTACGCAAATGAGAACAGTAATGTTGTGAACTTTTCTGCACATCAATGGACACCGATAGAAAATTGCCCGATTCTCCTCCAACTTTTTCAAGATGTTACGAAGCAAATTAGTGCAACAAAATCTTTGATTTCAGAAGTTGTACCTATGGTAGTTACACTAAAAAAGTATCTAACAAATGTTTTCGGCTTCGAAACTATGAACGATTGCTTACAAAAGGACAACGCTTTTCTTCTTTACATCTCAATGATCATTTTTCGATAGATTTAAGTTACTTTTTACACCCAAGGAAAATATCGAAGTGGTAAAATCTTCCGTCTTAAAACTGATGAAAGAAGAGAGCAGTCTACAGCAGGGGTTCCCAACCTTTTTGCACCTGCGTACCACTTGACTTTTTGAGAAATGTTGGCGTACCACCAGGCCTATATATTTTAATAAGAGTATAATATTTACTCTTCTAAAAGTGTTCAAACGCCTTTTTAATTAAATTCCAGAGAAAACTTCATATTCAATGGTTATATATCTGTTTATTTATAACATACTTATAATAAAGGAGAAATAAAAAGTTAAAAATGGTATTAATTTGCAGTGTTATTACCCATAGGTCTAAAAACATACAAATAAAAAATTAGTACAAACTCAGCAAAAAATTAATCATCAGATAAAATATACTTTTATAGTCTTTAGTGAAAAATTTGTTGTTGTTTGCCTGTGATTAAAATATTAACATTAGAAGTAATGGAACTTATCCTCACTCTTAAATCCTCTTCAACCCTTACAATGCTTCGATGTGTATTTTTTATGTGCAAGAGTTCAAAAAATCCACTCTCACACAAAGTAACCCGTAACAAATGACATCCCGTAACATGACAAATAGTAGTATCATGTTGCTCACATCGCTCACGCGTACCACCTAAAATTTTCCTGCGTACCACCAGTGGTACGCGTACCAACGGTTGGGAACCCCTGGTCTACAGGATTCGTCAGAAGATCAACAACAAGAATCAAATCCAGAATCTGAAGTTTTAAATGGTGACAGTGATACTGATGGCAAGAAGAATCCAAAATCTTTTTGGGGACTGTTTCAAAGAGATAAGTACCACTTCGCAAGATGACCCAGAGAAGAATTGTGAAGGTGAAGAAACCATCCTTCAAGAGTTGAATGAATATCTTTCTTAAACCTGCAGTTGACGTCTGTCCTTTCTCATGGTGGAAAATCAATGCCACTAACTTCCCAATCTTAGCAAAACTAGTGAACAAGTACCTTTCTTCTCCAGCTAGCACCATATACAGTGAGCGAATGTTTTCAGAAGCTGGACTCATTTACGAAAAAAAGCGAAACCGTATTCTACCAAAGAACGCAGAACTATTTTTTTTACACCATAATTTACGTATCTTGAAACAAATCTAATATGCTTTATTTGTTATTAACATAATGTGAAATATCAATCCAATAAAATGTATTAAAAATAACCTGTTGAATAAGGAAAAATAGACAGTTAGTTTAACAATTACAACAATAAAAAATTTTATTGAGAAAAATTCAGTTTTAACAGGCTGGATAGTACTACCGGATAGTTGTATTATCCGGCTACTGCCAACTATCCGGCCTAATGGCCGGATGCAGTATGTTGGCCGGATATCCGTTGCATCCGTAGTAGCAATATTCGTTATAAAAATGAAACACCTTTAAGCATACATAAAATACGTTTAAAAAACAAACATTTATTTTTAGTTTAGGATCATTGTGTAAATTTATTTAGTAATTAATGATTTTGGCACACACAAGTAGCAGGCCATGAAGTTATTACGTCTCGGACATTATCTTTCACACTTTTAAAGTAACAAAATTCCCAAAACTTGACTGTCTACTATCTGCCCAGAACTAGAAAAAAACGGCCCTACTGCGCGATTACATCGCACCCTAGATTCCAAAGTGTTGAGGTTTAGTTGCCCAATCTGTCTTAAACTATAAAAACAACGAACACCAGCATGCAATTTACAGCAAATAAGCCAAAGATTACAAGGCATTAAATTTTTGTTGAATAAAGTTTTAGTCCTGATATAAAACTTCGAAATCAGCAAGAAGTTTTTTTTTCGTTTCTTGATTTTTTTAAAAAACAAATAAGCACCTAAAGTAAAAAATAAGCACCTTTTACAAACTGAAAGTTAAAAAAAACCTTTAAGAGGGCCCTTAAAATCGATAACAAAAAATAAGCACCGCTATGCACCCGGTTAAAAAAAAATTGAATAAAAAGACCTAAAAAACGATTGTATTAAAGCTTTGTAGAAAATCCAAAAAGAACTTAATTATCTGATATTTGATGATAATCAAAAACAAGGTTAAAGATTTAAAAAAAAACATAACATTTAAAATTTGTATTTATTACATTACACGCTAAATAAAGAAAAGATATTTCGGAAATCAAAACATTTTAATGATTTTGTCTAAATGTTCTGTTAACCCATTAACGACTTTGGTAATATCATTAACATCTTCATTTCTCAATAAAAACTTTCCTGTAACTTATTTTATCTTGCATAAATTGTTCGAGACTGAGGTCTTTACTGATTTTATATTGTGTTTATTTAGATAAATTAAGCAAAAAACTTTTCAAGTGGCAAATTTTCTTGTCAATCATCATTAATGAGTTAATTGTAAATGTAAGGAAAAAGTGAATTTATTCACCCAAATTATAAAAACAAACTGAAATCAAATTTAAGAATTATCTGCAATCAAAATAGGTTTAATATTAACTTTTCAATAAAGTTCTTACCAGATATGAATAAATCTTGGGAAGATTGGCTAACTGCACCGGCTCTGATGTAATCCTATTAAAAAAACAAAACTAGTTAAGAAATCAGTTCTACCTTTTAAAGTAGAATATTTATTTATATGTAATCCTGTGTTCATTGTAGCCCATTTTTTCAATCAGAATTATACACTGAGCTTAGGGAATGTTTTGGGGATATTTAAATCTTGTAGGGACGAGCATTGGCAATTCAACAAATTGGTTCTAATGATCCCTTTGTCTAAGTTCATTTCGTTTTGTTCCAAGTAGAGTTTGTATACAAAAAAAATGTATCCTAAAAAAAATCAAGAATCGATTACTTATGTAAAACTTGAAATTTTTAAAATTGCTTATATTTAGTTTTTGGAACATATGAAGAACACAATCAAACTATTTTTAATTTTAAAAAAATGTGAAACTAAAGGAAACATTTTATTTTCGAATACTTTGTTCATAAATTTCTTCCTCTTTGTTGCACTTTGCTAAGCGGATTGATTAAAACCAAAGTTTGACCAGTGCAACACTGGTTCTGACTGTGGATTTCAGTTTAAAAAGAATGATAGACAGCTAAATATGTATTTATTTCCATGGGATTAACACCAAGAAGAACAGATGGTTTCAGTTTCTAGATGGTGCTGCTTTGTTGAATCTCTGTCTAACCCGTGATTATGAAGGGCTCTACCTAAAACAATTTTCAAGCTTATTGGGTCTGTAGGTATTTTTTTTTAAGGTGAACTAGGGCATTTAAGAAATCTTCGAATAACAGTAGGTTGTGGAGGGGTCTCAATTTTTTAAATGATAGGCTTCTTAGGATTTTTTTTAAGGAGAACCATGGCTTTCAGAACTGAGAAAATTTTAGATCTGACCTTGTGTTCATCATAGGTCATGAGTCGAGTCTCGGTGGGAATGTCCCACAGCCCAACTGTCTTGTCATCAGAAAAACTGAGGAGATGTATGCCGTCTGAAGTGAATCTGCAGCGGTGTGTGGCCCTGCAAATATGAATAAAAACAATGTTAATGCATGTGCATATTTAATTATTAAAAGCAATTATGCTCTTCAAATGAAAAAATATCAATTATGTGTTGTCGTATTTTCAAAAGCTTAAGTAGATCATTGAAAACACAGGATAACAAAAATTAAACAGGATGTATTATGGTTAAAAATAAATTATCGAAATTGTGCTTGGCTTTATCTAAAGTTATTCTAAACATTTCATTCGATGCAATATCAATAAAAAGTGCTACAATGATTTGTTATCATATGCAGGGATGTGATTGATTAAAAGTTTGAAAAAAAATCCAAGACCAAGGAGGAACAATTAACAAAAGGAATGAAATATTAATTCACGGAAAAAGTCATCAAACATTCAAACCAATAAACTTCCAAATTAATTTTGTAAATAAATTTTCCCAGTCAAAATATCAAGGTTGCACATCAAAATATTAAGAAGGCTTGAATTTCCTTGATTTTTTTTAACCCATTTCCAGTTTTTCCACAAACAAATTTAAGGTATTTGAACAACATAAGATATTGACAGCAATAATATATTATTTCAGTTATTATTTCAGAAAGAAGATTGGGAGATTAATTATATGCCACAACATTGGCATTATTAGTTTCCTACATTTTACAGATCGTTTTGTAAAGGTAACTTTGTAACACGCTAAATTGCGACACTATCTTGACCAATCACAGGACTGGCAGCTCCCTGGACAAACATTAAAAGACCCAGAACTAGACAGTTTCGATTATACACAGTCCCATTTTTTAAGAAGACATTAGCAAATGGCTAGTTAGTAGGACTGGACAACAGAAATATAAATAGTCGGTCTATTCCTATGAATAAATTATTTAACCAAGGTAAATTTTACTTTTTTTCTTTCCAAGTTAATTTTTTTTAAAATTTATAAATATGAATTAGTTTTAAATTTCAGAAACGTTGGGAAATATTAAAATTAACTTATTCTTTAGGGGGGGGGGGGGGGTTGGAACAACGTTACGTAATTTTAGAGGGAGGGGTTTGATCAAACATGACGCAGCGTGACATAGGGGAAGGAGGGGTAAAAAAAGTCAAAATTTTGCGTGACTTAATTTATGTATGTCCCCCTAACATACATTTGATCTTCTCTTTATAGTTTGTATTTCTTTATACATATTTGTTTTATATAATAAAAAAAGAGAATTTCATTGGTACAAATAATGATTTTGTATAAATGTTCTGTTAACCCATTAACGACTTTGGTAATACCATTGGTGTTATTTTTGTTAAACATAAGGTAATAAAACAGAAGTTTTAATAGTTTACACCATACCGTGCATTAAACAATAACTTATGACTACATTGCTGAATTTTACTGCTCTTTGCTGCAGCCTAATAAGCCTATTCAGAAAAAAGACCCAAAACAAAATTTCATGCAAAATTACTCAAATTAAGCACAACTTCAAGCACCAATTCATTGTGCAAATACAACGTTTCAGATTCCTCTTAAGCGAGAGTCCTTACTAGGCAAGTTCGCGACTGTACTTACGCTTTGTGTCCCTTGAAAACCCTCAGTTGCCTGTGGCCTTCCACTTCAAAGAGCCTCAGGAAGCCATCTTCACTTCCTGCCACCAGAAGTTTGCCGTCCTTCCGGAAAACACCACCGTAGGCCTGCTTCTTGAACCGAGACATAGAGCACAATTGGGTGCTGTTCGATGTGTCGTAGATCTGAACCTGCAATGAAAGAGGGACATTTGGTTTGGTTGAATTAACATTGCATAAAAGCTACACAAGGGCTGTTGTTGACCGGCCTTGTAATTTGGAACTGTGGTCAATTGACAAGACCCAACGTAAACTTATAGCGATATGTAAGCAGGATCAAGACTTTAAACTTCACAGATTTAATGGGTATGTGTGTTCAAGTGTACCCAGAGAATTTTTTTGTTGGAATTTGGCTCGTATTTTAGGAAAGCAGTATGAGCAATCGGAAACTCTTCAAGGTTGACTGTGGGCAACAGCATTATGCTCAATGCTTTACCAACTCTCGGAGCAGTTGGGATGTGGGAAAGTGACACATTTAAAATTGAATTTTAATGGCTGGAGTAGCTGGAATGGTATATCGGTCATCACACCTGGACGCTATCAACGCAGATCTGTTTTATGGACCCAGTAAATAATTGGTAACTATTTAACTGTGAGTTCATTGTCCAACTAGCCAAGCAGCATAGACAACTACTAGCATTTGCACTTCAGGCCCAAAAAACTACAGAAATGAAGATGGACAGTGTAGTGACTGAGAGGCGGCGCTGTAGTCGCTATGGGTTGGCGGCACTGTAAGAGGAAGAGAGGAGATCGACGACAAAGGGAGTTGAAGAAAGTTCTCTTAAAAAGTTTTTTTCTGTTTTTTGGTTGTAACGTTATATTACATTTAAATGTCCTTTCTTTCATAAAAAACTAATCAGTTCACAATTAAACATTTTCCATTAAAGCAAAGTTCTTTCCTTTGCTTAATTGTTCCATGCCATCACCTCGTTCGACTATTTAAAATCCGAGAAGTAAAGAGAAGCCTGGCAACGCCATCTGAAACAGACAGAGACTTTTGAGCCAGTAGATTTCGACAGACTTTAACTGTACCGACTTTATTTTAAAAGTATTTTTGCTACACCACAAGGGATAATTAAATTGGAACCTACACTGCTTAAATCCAATTCAGAATCGCTACCAACAACCACATATGAGTACGATTCAAAGCCAGACTTTGGTTCTGAAACTTGTAGTTCCAGGGTTACCTTCGGGATAAAAATCTTAACATTCACAAATAATTGATGTTCTAGACTTACTTTGGCTGAGCATGTAACTGCAACATGATGAGGGGCCTCTGGAGAGTAATCCACACAATCAATTGCTCCATATTCTTTGAAAGCACATGGAAACTGAAAATAAATAATTAAACAACGAACTAAATGTTTTGGGTCATTCCATGGAAACATAAACCGTAAGTTTAAAAAAAAAATGTTTTTTTAATTTTTAAACTTGCCATTCACCATTGATGCCAAAGATCAAAATAGAACAAACAATTATCAGCACACTAGATCTATACAAGTTGGTGACTATTGGGAAGGGCATTGTAATTTTGAACAACAGACAAGTGACAAGCAGACCTGAGTCGACACTTAATGCAATTTTTAGGAGTGATATCATATGGACTTAAGCACATTCAGCATTTACTCTCTTTGAGGGGTATTATTTGTCGGACTTTTCGGCTGCACAGACCGTTTATAGGCATTTTAGCAATGCCTGTGCTCGAACCTGGGATCTTTCACATGCAGGACAAGCTCCTTACCCGTTGGGATTCATACTGCAATCATGAGCTAAGAAGTATGGTAAGTGGTTACCAGAAAAAAAAAGCAATGTACTAAATTTAAGGCAAGATTTCCTTATCGTTCTGTTTGGCGACATAGAAATTTGTAACTAAACGCTAAGTGAGTCATCGCCTAAACTGTGTCGGAAACCGTTTTTCTCCTCTGTTTCTCATCCGCGTTTCGGACGTGGGATTCGTGATCTCCCGTAGTACAAAATCGAAGTTAGTAAAGACGATTCTTTCGAAATTACCTAAATAAGCTCAAAAATAAATTGTCAAAAGGTTAATTTGCGTAAATTCCTAGATAAAGGTGCCAGTGGGCAACCTTTCCGAATCGAAACTGACCAAAAGCTGAACCGAAATATTTCAGTGCGAAATCTATCAGGGTTGTTAAAAACCCGTTTTTTTCCATGAAAAACCCAACCCACTTGGTTTTTTTTTCAGGTTTATGGTTTTTTTTCAAGGTTTTATGGATTTTTTCAGTATTTTGGATGTGTTTTTCAGGATTTAGTCGTTTATTTAGGGAAGTTTTACTTATTTATCTATACAATACAATTTTAAAAATTAACAGATAATCTTGAGAAAGATAATCAGAAATGATGTAATTTAAATTAGAATAATTGAAAAATAATTGCATATAGTTGTTAGATAAATGTATATTTAAATTTATAAATGTATTGTCTTGAACCAAGTATTGTTTGTATAGGTGTAAAATTATATAATCCGGAATATTGTAACGATAGAAATTTAAATTAGAATTTAAAAAAATGTATTAGTTATATTTAATTGTTAAATAACTAGTATAAATTTAAATTTGTAAATGCATTTCAAATATTGAAGGTACAAAAATGTAAAAATATATTAAGAATACTAAAATATTAATTAAAAATGATATGAAATGTATATTTTTGGATGTATAAAATTTTTGTACTTTTTTTTAATTTTCAGTGAAGGCAATTTTAAGTTGAATTGCCCACTTGGTTTTTTTTTCAAGTGGGTTCTTTTGAAAAAACCCACCCGGGTTTTTTCGAGTCGGATAAAATCATAACAACCCTGAAATCTATATATACTATAAAAAAAGAGCAATTTTAACACATGTGAATGAAATTTTAGTCTTCATTGATATTCCGTAAATTTATCCAGTTTTTACAACTGATAAATTGGAATTGAAGGAAAATATCCTTTACTTACCGCAAAATTTTTCCAATACAAGTTATCCTCTGTAATTTGTGCATCCGGCCGAGGAAACTTGTATATCTCTAAACTTTTAAAATCTGTCATGTTTGAACGTCTAACAGATGACCGAAACAATGATTTTGAAGCGAATACTTGATTCTAAAAGTTGATTTTACATTTAAAATATTGAGAAAAAGTGAGATCAGATTCAGAAAAAATAGTTATGGAATAATGTTCATAATATTTACAATTTTCACATTTTTACCATGTGGTACATAAATCAAAACAGAAAGTCTTGATGCCACTTTTAAATAGTAAAAAAAAACAGTCCTTGAAATTTTTTGGTTTAGCAATTATTTCTAATTGAGTTTGATATATTATATTTAAAACTTTGATCATTAAAATTCTTCTTTTAGTATAAGGTGCGAACCTTTCCTTGCAAACAAGAGTTAGCCACTAGTTAAGAAACGTGTTTAGCTGTGCTGAAGCTACAAAAGGGTTGTTTCAGATGACGTAACTTTCCAGTTTCACTTTTGCATGCGATTTCCTTGGTTGTTACGGTTTCACTCTAAATGGACGATTTTTCGTCTGATGTTCAAAACGTGCAGATTGTTCTTGCTATTTTTTCACTTTATTGGTTTTATTTCGATTACTTTTGAAGTATGAAAAACGTCACCAAAACGTCGGCATTGTTGAAAACTTCGGTTTAGATGACATTTTGTCTTAAGTGGAGAAATTAAGCGAAATTGTGTTGTTTATATCTTATTCTATTCTTATATTATACATGATTTCATTACTCACATTAAAACTGTTTTCTTGATCGTCGGGAAATAATTTTCAAAACCGAAAGACAATTTATTGATGGCAGGCTTCTTAATCCGAAATGAGATAGAGTAAAGTACTTATATGCCTGTTTAATTTTTTGACCACCTCTTTTTTTACTTATTAGTGCAAATAACTTAATGTCAATATGTTTTAATTTCTATATGAAGTTATAAAAATTACATAGCTTCTCCAAATAAACAGTTCTAGTAAGTAAGTTTTATCAAAGTAAAATTCACGCAACCCAATTTTCTACTCGTTAATTTCAGACTTATTTCTTCTTTATATATATTTTTATTTATAAATACAATATATTAAAATTATACACAGTAAGTTATCTCAAAGATGAAGTGATATTGATTGCTTTAACCTATCAACAATAGAAGAAGGTTTTGATTTGTTGGTAAAATGTCTTGCCCCCTATCTCCCCAAGAAAAAAAACCCCTTAGTTTTGTACAACTCTGTAGTCTGTAACTTGCTAGGATTTTAGTTCTTGGGATTTGTGTGAAGAATGGCCCCCTAATACCTTTATTTTTTAATTAAAGCGTAAAAAATGAGTTTATCGAACTTTTACATTGTGGAATTACAACAAAAATTGATTACATTTAAAAAAAATATTTTTTGGTTTATTAAGCAAACAGCAGCGGTCAAATTAGCAACCGTACACTCAGCGATTCAGAATTAATCTTGTTCCCTCCCCGAAACCTTTTTTTTGTACTATTAGATGGTCATTCAACTTCATTTGAAGGGTGTAGTTGCAAAACTCCCATTCGCCAAAGTAGTACAACTAACATTTAGTCCAGTTTGTTCATTGGGACTCAAAAGTCTCCAAGGAGCGGGCCGCAACTTATAGCTTAGTTAAACTCTGAAATTTTGAATTTTGTAACAAGCGACCCTCCATTTATGCTGTTGGTTAACAATTGGGTCAATCACAATCGATTTGTACTGTACTACCATATACCTCGTATTACGGAAGATTTGTCGTGACAAGTCGTAGATTTGGCGAGCGTTTCTTATACCACCCAATCAGAACCCAACCACCGGAAAGTTGAGTTGAATTGAAATAACTTTGCACTAGAGCTACACGAATGCTATTGGCGACGGACGTCGCAATTTAGAACCACAGTTAAGTAATGAGCCGACACTTGAGTATTCACCTAAGTTTTAGGAGCGACATTGCATTCAGCGTTGGGACGTCAAAGCTTATTTAACGTGGGCATCCTCTGCAAGCGGTATTATTCGTCGGACTTATTAGACTGCACAGATCGTTTGGAGGTCGGCAGTTATTTTGGTAATGCCCTGTCTCGCACTTGGGACTTTTCGCAATAAAGGCAAGCGCCTTACTAACTAGGCTCCCCAGTCCGATAGACCCGAGAAGCCTGGGCTTACACTTTCAAATTTTAAGGTATTCCAAATTCTGTCAATTAGCTTATTAACAAGTTTGACACTGTAATTAAATGATTGTAATTGTTTTTAGTACGTAAAAATGGAATGCATAATATAGTTTGATGTTAAACAGCTATTCTAATTCACCGTTAGTCTTGAAATACATATGCCATGTCAAATTTATGCACGATTTGCCAGTCTTAGATCAGGATAATATCTGTTTTTTTGACTGGAGAAGTGCAAAACGCATATAATCTAAATCTTTAAAAATATAACTTGTTAAAACTCGATTGCTGACTGTTTGCACCACAAGATCTCATTCAATATTAGATTTTAACGTTACCCTTCAAAGCAAAAATTTTCATTATAGTTTATTAAATAGAGCCAAATTATTCGCCAAAAGGTTTGTTTGAGGTGAATAAATAAAGTAATCGCAGCTTCACTCGGCAAACCGCTTCATCACAACAACCGTGAGCGACCGATCTCCAAAATACGCTGGGAAGTGAGGAAACGCGTCGTCGTTTATTTAATTAAGATAACCCCGTGACGTCATCACTAACCGTGTTGTTAACGCAATTAGCGCACCCCTTTGCATCTTAATTAAATCGAAAAGGCGGCGTTTTATTACTCGAGGGGGGGAGTGTATAAAGGTCGATCGCACATACGATAATGCATTGTTGGTAAGGGGTGTTGGCCTTCAGAACTCAATGTCATTGAGGAGCTGGGGGAGCCCAGTTGGTGTTTTAGTTTGAATTATCGTCGCACTAGAGCTACACGCGGGCTATTGGCGACGGGCGCCGTATTTTAGAACCACAGTCAAGTGACGAACCGACCAAAGAGTTCTATAGTAGGGTAGAGGCTGAACCTGGCAATAGCACCATGGACCAACACGGAGATAATATAGGGTGGCATGTGGGGTCATATGGCCGAGTGGTTTGGATCGCAGGCCATAACGCTAGCAGTCCGCGCGCTGTAACAGGTGCGGGTTCGATTCCCGCCTTTGACCTGGGTGTACTTCCTTTCTCAGTATCAAAATTATAAATTAACTAGCACTTTTGCCACTCTATTCGGGCTCCGTATAGTGAGTCATGGCTGACGATGGCAGCTCAGTACGAGTCGTTCCTCTACCCTACTATAGAACTCTTTGGAGCCGACACCTGAGTAGGCACCCAACGCAACAGTTAAGGGGAGCCCAAGTCGGTAAAGCGTTTGTTGCATGCGAAAGGTCCTAGGTTCGGGCCCGGGCATGGCCGAAGTAACTGAAGACCTATAAACGGTTTGTGCAGCTAAAAAGTCCAACGAAAAATAATCTGTGTAGAGGGGGGTTATATTGAAATATCGTCGCACTGGAGCTACACAAGGGCATATTGACGGAGGTCGTCAAAATATAGAACCAGTCAAGTAACAAGAAGACATCTGAGTAGGCACTCAACGCAACTTTTTAAGGGCGACATCGTACGCGGCGTCGGGACTTTGAAGCATATTGAATGTGCACACCGTCTAAAACGGGGTATTATTCGTCGGACATTATTCAGCTGCAAGGGCCGTTTACAGTTTGGCAGTTATTTTGACGATGCCCGGACCCGAACTTGTGAGACGTTTCGCATGCAAAGGTAATCGCCTTACCGATTGGGATCCCCAGACTTCGATACCATAGAACTTATTAGGTTTTAATGTTATTGAAATTACTTTATAAAGGTATACAATAACCTTTTAATGTGTGTATTGATTTATTGATCGGTAATTGAAAGTCGTGTAGTGTTACTCACCCCTAGCTTTAATACAGGCCCTGAAGGCCACTTAGCTTCTTGAAATCTGGCATCGGTCGCATTTCCATTACGTTAAGTAGCATATCTAGTAATACATAGATCGTTAATTCACTCAAATCTAGTTGGCTTGGTATTTAAACCTATGCAGGGGGGGGGGGTCTTTGTACCGAAAATAATTATTGGTTTACAAGCTGTAAGTTAAAAGACATGGAAGGAGGGAGAAAATTCTGAAACATGCGTTTATACGACAAAACGGCACTGCTATGTAAATGATATGTTTAGAAAATGTTCTGAGATAATGAGACGTTTGATCATCGGGAATTAGTTTGATTTTAATTTAGCGCTTTTCGAAAGGCATTTCAAAGAGTAATTAAGGTGGAATATTTGCCGGCTTAAATTCCACTTCAAATCTAAATTTGAAGCATTGTTCATTTGATACAAGATTCTTTTAATTTTAAATTAAAATTAAATAATAATAAAGCCTAGTTGTTTCTTAAAAGAATTTCCGACAGAAATGAAATGGCAGTTTCGACGCAAAATTATTCTACAAAATTCCTCAAACAGATAAGTTCTGTAATTTAAGTACAGTTATAACGGCACTTTTATCTCATTCTATGAATACAAAATTCAAATATTCTAGGCGGAGAAAGTTTAAAAAATATCTTAAAATTCCCTTAGAATTATGATTTAAAAAAAAATTTCTTATTTTGTTGCTATCTTTTTGAAAGAATGAACAAGCTGTTTGGAGGTTATTTAATAAAACTAATAAAAAATACTTGAAAATACTTAAGGGTGCGATTTTAGTCACCAAAATTTGTCTCGAAAGAAAGCCAAATAACTATAAACTGTTAAAAGAGTTATCAACAAGAATCGAAAATAAAAGTATCATTTAAAATATTTTATGCTACGAAAAAAAAGTATTGTTTAAAATGATTAATGCTACGACTTAATCTTTTTGTTTTTACACTTTTGTCAATAATGAACGACTGTTCGGTTTCGGTAAAAATCTTTGATAATTGTTGCAGGTTGTTATTAAAAAGTAGTATAAAATACCCGTACTTGCAAAAAGTATTTGCAAACTTCTCCAAAATTTTCCCATAAAAATGAAAGGAATGGTAATTTTGATGCAGTAATATTCTACAAACTTCCTCAAACAGATAAGGTCTTTAATTTAAGTACAGTTATAACGGCGCTTTTATGTCATTCTATGAATACAAAATTAAAATATTCTCGTAGGAGAAAGTTTTTAAAAATATCTTAAAATTCCATTAGAATTATAATTTTTTAAAAAAAAATATTTTATTCATTCACCGCGGTATAAAATAAATTTCCGAACCACTTGCTAGAGCGAATTTTTCTGAAGATCGCATTCCGTAGCCCGATTTCCGTATTTATAACGGTCCTTGTGGAAACGTGGGTAAATATTACGGAATAAAAAAAAGGCTAAAAACTTTTTCGTTCTAAATCTTAGTCGGTATTTATTTTTGCAGCATTTTCAAGGAGGTAAGAAGAAGTCTGAGGTTGAAAACCGGTTAGAAATAGGTTGCAGTTGTTTGCTTTATAAAATAGAAAAAAAACTATGCTTGGCGAACTAGTTGGCGATGTGTCAAACTGCTAGTTACACTAGGCGACAGTAAAAAAAAAGGTATAGAAAGGAAATTACAAAATTTTGAAAGAATGTAAAGTGCTGAACACTAGTAGCACATCGAAAAAATTTCTTGGCTGTAGTTATGAGATATTCATATCTTTTTGTTTAAAATATTGCAAATTGTGCACTTCCAACAAGTTCCAAACAAGGCAAAACAAGTATGAAAAATCAAACCGCACTTTAAAACCTCGGTGTAACTCTACTCTAGCTTTATGGAGTAATGTTACACAAATAAGAAATTAACTCCGCAAAGTCAGTGGCAGCAACAAGTCTGTTTCCACTTTAAATGAGTAACATCATCCAGCACAATTTTACCTAGAATAATTGCTCATGGAAACAATTTATTTGTCGTAACATTCATACAATAAAACTACCAAATAATTAAATCTTTCTTAAGAAGAGAAATATTCTTCTTTCCAATATTCGAAAGCTCAGAATTAGACTAGATCAAACAGAGCTCAAGGCTTCACTTTTTTAAGCTCCAAGCATCTTCACCTTTATTCTAACCTTTTCGGACATTTTAAATATTTCTTGGTCGACTCTTCACTTCAGTTTGAATGGTGGTCTTGGGGTGCACCAGGGACCATCGCATTTACCCACCTTGTTAATATTCATTGGATTCGTGAAGAAGGTGAATTCGAATTAAATTTATGCCGAAGATTTTTTCCTTTTTCCTATTTCGTCGTTTTTATATGAGACTAGCTTAATATACCCGTCATTACACGGGCGTACGTTTCATAACGATGAGTTGTTTATTTTGTAAACTTTACACAACCTTCGTAAACTTGCATTATGTAATCTTCTGGCATTTAAAAATTTGAAACGGGTGCATACGGACATACAGTCCTTGGACAAATTATTAAACGCACTGCAAGATCTCATGTAAAATATTAATTACCGGGTGATACCGTTTTATTATTTTAAATTGATTTTTTTAATATTATCCAATCAATTACCGATTTATTTGACATAAATAAAACAGCATTCATTTAGAAAAGCATAAGTTTATTAAGTTTTAAAGAAAAGTGAAATTAATGTTAGTAAAAATCAATATTTAGTTGAGCCACCATTCGCCGCTATCAAAGCTTTTATTCTGCGCGGCATGCTATCAATGCAAGACTAAACTGTCTTCTGCTTTTGAGAATGATGATTCCACACATAAATAAGAAATACATTAATAAATTAAATAATGATTAATAAATAATAATTATTATTTTAATTATTGTATTTATTAATTATTCCATTAATAAATACAAATATGTAGTCTACAACAATTCTTTTAAATAAAAATCAATAATATATTGTAGTTTAAATATACCATTATTGCAAAAAAACTCGTAAGAAATATAAAATTACTAAAAAAAATACAGTGCGTCTAATAATTTGTCTAGGGACTGTATAGTTAATTTTTATAAAAATTATTATAATAAATTTTTTATCATGTCAATACCCAACTTTAAATTTATTAATTCTTTTGAATTACAAAATAGGAAATTGACATTAAAGTATATAAATAAAAATCCACAAATTTATACGGATATCTTCTATTGCAATATCTTCAAATGATCCTCTAGCATTTGTTTGGGCTTACTTTTACGATTAACGTCTTCACATTGCAACCCAGTTTTCCATTCAACGCTATTTTCATCTAACTTCTAACCACCATAAACTGTGGGTTTTAGAGAATATAATAAGTGGATTTAGTTTTCGAGTCTGTTCTTTCGCTTCAAGGTTTCGAAAAGTTTTATTCGACTTTTAATTTATGGAAGATAAAAGCTTTTACAGCTGTAATTTTGAATTTAATTGAGTTTTTTCTTTTCTAAGCTAAAAGATGACAAAGAAAGTTTTGATCCTGTTATTTCCAATTTGTGAATAAGGTCTAATGGGAAACTTAACTTTTCGTAATATTTTCGCCAGTGAAACTTTACACTTGAGATGACAAATACAAAAAGGTTAAGAATAAAATGCTGATTTTAAGAACAATTATAAGTTATAAATTGTCCGAGATTATTCTTCGTCGCAATTAAAATTTCGATAAGCTGCCGTCGCTGCTAAGTAGTAAATCATTTGTTAATGGAATTCTATTTGAAGCATTAAATTTAAATGGGACAAAGCCGGTAGGAATATTTCCATATACGTTTCTTCTTTGACTAAAATGCTAAAGGAGAATATCGCTGGGGAAAATTATGCTAGGGCATGGCTCTTTTAAATGCATTTAGCGATTTAGTCTTGCCTGTATTTTAAATAACTGTAAATTTGATTTTATGAATTTTGAAAGTTGTGTTCTTTTTTAGATGCTTTTAATGCCATCGTTGATTCATTTAAATAATAATTTTCAAAGAAATGGTTAAAATTATTGGAATAGAGAGATGTTTAAAATTTTGTCTATAAAAAATTATCTAACAAACAAATTGCAATTTAATAAAACTAAATCTGTTATAAAAGTAAATAAAAAAAATTATTAAAATTTTAATAATTAATTTATGCACAGTAGCAAAAATATAGGACTTGTTTTTTTTTAAGTTTAAGTTTGTCCAAGTAAACAAAATGTAAGATAAATGAATACCATATTCCTGTACAATTTATGTAGGACAAATTAAGTTACAATAAAAACGAATTCCTTTTAGCTTCCACACTACATTTATAAAGTAAAAAGTGGTAGGTATTATAACCGTTCAGTCCGTCTGTCACCCACTTTCATAGCCCAAACTACAAATGCTACGGACAAGTGCGATACGTCAAAAAATTCAGCGCATCGAAATTAGAATACATTGAAAATTTCAGGAAAGAATTCGAATTTGAAGGAATTCAATTATTTAAAAAACTGCAAAATTTAATGCTTATTTAAAAACCATAGGAAGCCATTTTTTATTAGAATTAAATCACCAGTGCCATTAGCAACAATCGCTCGAGAAACTTTAATTCTTTTAGACAATGAATTAAAATAAATTTATCTTTCCGACATCGATCAGTTTGAAATGACGTCAAATATATTTCACTACGAGATTCTTTGTATGTTGATATGAAATATTTTCATTCCATTTAAAAGCGAGGAATATTACACATTTATTCTTTGAAATATAAATTAATTTTTACAAACGATAAGTATAATTATTGAATTTTCGAAATAAAATAAATTAAACTAGCCAAATTTAGCATGTAATTGTTTAATATAGAATGAATGCTGTGTCTGCTTTTTTACCTGTTAAATACAACTGTTGTGTAGAAACGGGTTAAGTGACAGATTCTGTTACAAACCTACTTGTTTTTTTAAAGTTAACGTTTTAGCTTCCACACTACGTTTATAACGTAAAAAGTGGAAGGTATTATAATCGTTCAGCCCGTCCGTCTGTCTGTCACCCACTTTCACAGAAAGAACCACAAGTCCCACAGACAAGTGGTATACGTCATTTTGAAGCAAAAAATCATATTAGGTTACATTCCAAATTTCATTAAAAAATTTAAATTAGAAGTTTATTAAAAATTTAAATAACTAAAATTTAATCTACATTGAAATAACATGCAAATTCCATTTTTATTCAATATTTTCACTGTTGCCATTTCGTTAGACGTACGAGAAACTTTTTTGAAAATGAAAATAAAAACTTTTGGAAGAATATTTATTTATGCGATATAATTCAGTTTGGATTGTTGTAATATCACAATAGAGTTCTTTTGATGGTTTATTATATATGTATGAAGAAAGATGCATAGAGAATTCTAACTTGGCATAAAAAATATGCAAAGTTTCGCTTTTACTTTTAAAGCATCAATTGCACTACTTATTATATTTTTCGAACTGTAAATTAATTTAACAAACGATAAATAACTGAATTTTCGAAAGAAATGTAAATGATAAATTGTGGCGACACAAAGATATTTATTAAAAAAGATTACATTATTATTCTTCGAACTTCAAACAAATTAAGCAAACGATAAAGTCTAATTATTAAATCTGAGAAAGAAGATTAATGAAAATAATTAATTTTATCGTTTAAATGTTTAATTACAACTAGCTAAAGGCTCTGTTTGGCGAATTTCTTTCTGAGGTGTATAAATAGTTTGTTTCCTGTTGAGCACAAATGTTGTGTGGAAGCGGTTTAAGTGACAGATTCTGTAACAAACCTACTTGTTATTCAGTAATGAAGGTTTTAATGGTATTCGCAAATATGACACAAAAGGGTTAAATTATGTTTGCTTTAATAAAAGTAATTAATCTATTAAGTACAGTGGTACTAAATACATTTAAATAATCAAATTTTGTCAGTTTTGGACTAAAAAAATCTGCTATTTTATATGTTTTTTTATACTCTTTATTTATATACGTCTTACAAAATTTAGCTTATTGTTTAAAAGTTTAGTTGTATGGATCCATACTTAAATCTTTTCGAAATTAAGTAATATTTTGGCTAAAAGTTTGAATACATCATTTTTTGATTTGTCGTTTTTTTTGCACTTACCTAAGTGACATTTTAACAAAAAAAAATAAACATTATCCAAGACTGGGCCTCTTTTTTGAAATGTTGTCAGATCTTGTTTGAAATATTCAAAGTCGCTTTCAAAATAACTCTTAAAAATCTGCCATCAAGAAAATGGAAAGACGTCTGCTACTTTCTTTTTTAGTTTTAGCGAATGAAGAAAATGTCTGTTTCAGTCGAAATAATTTAATTTACTTGAGACATTTTAAAAAGTTTTTTGAAAGATGTTTTCTGAAGAATGGCAGATTTAATCTTTTTGGATGCCATTTTACATTTGTGAAATTCTATATAAGTACATTGCAATTAGGTTTCAAATCGGAAAAAGAATTATATGACGAAGTTTTCTATTCGACGTAGATGAGAATAAGTCTCTGAATAAAATGAAGGACGATGCGAAAACCAAATTGAGTTCGCCAAGTGAAGCCATTATTGATTCCGTGATGCAGTCCAACAAACCCCTTGGCGAACGTTTTGGCGCTTATTCTAATAAGGAATTGCTGTTGATACAACAAGAGATGCTGTTGATACAACAATGAGAACCTTAATTTTAAATAAGAATGTGAACAATTTAAGAGTGTTATAAAAAATCGGTATACCTTAAAAAAAGTATAAAATTTTTTTAAATGAATTATCGTCGCACTAAAGCTCAGGGCCGGATATAAAGATTTGCCACTTGTAGGCTACGATTTGCCGCCCAAGTCACAATAATCTCCCAATTCGGGGAAAGGTAGCTGGTTAGCTGCAAAATATATAGGGTGATATGTGCTGTTTAAAATAGATACACAACATATTAGAATCACCTATATGTACCTTCACACATTCAATCGAAAGCGCAGTATGCGAATTATTTTTAAACTGTTCTACTATTTTTCTTTGACCTTCGAAATCCGGGAGGAGGGGGTGCATTTGCCCTCGCAGCGACCATGCTTGCCACGAAATATTAGTAGTATATTTACGTTTACGGTTTACGCATTAATGTAAATTATTTGTTTTCTTTCTTAAAAATATTCGTATCTTTATAATAATTTTTTTTAATGCCGAATTTGCCGCTTTAATTGGTCGTAAAATTTGCCGCCCCAAAATATTCGCCGCTCCAGGCTACAGCCTACTTAGCTCATTTAGAAATCCGGCCCTGCTAAAGCTACATGAAGGCTATTGGTGACGGGCGTCATAATGTAGAACCATAGTTCAAGTGATGAGCCGACACCTGCGCAATTTTCAGGGGCAACATCGCACTCGGCGTCGAAGCTTTGGAGCTTATTTAAAGTGCACCTCCCTCTACATGGTGTATTATTCATCGGGCCTTTATAGGTAGACAGTTTTTTTTGGCAATGCTCGGGCTTGAACCTGGTACCTTACACATGCAAGGCAAGCGCCATATTGGATAGGCTCCCCTGCCCCCCTAAAAATTAGAAATTTAAATAAAATTTTTCATAGTTGGTTTGTGATACGAATATTCTTTCAACGCTTACTATTTACATTTTCATATAGTGACTGCAAAACTTTAACACGGCAGGATAGAACCTTGGGATTTTGAACCCTAGCCGAATGCAATTCTACATTCATTCGGGGACAGGAAACATAACGGCGCTTCAAAATATAAAATTTTCATTTTAACTTTCAATCACTAAAATGAATATTTACGAAAATTTTTGTATAATACGCATCTGAATATGGGGTTGGAGTTCGCAAATTTGGTAGTTAATTTCAACATAAATTTGTTTCCAGCTTCATATGTCATTATTTTAAAAACCAAATTTTAGCTTTTAGGTACACTTTCCAGCACAACTATTGCGTGTATCTGAAAATAATTTTTTTATAGAAATAAAAAAAAAGTCCAGTCAACGCAGTGACCTCAAGTTTGACAATAAAACATTCATATATTAAGTTATTAACCTAGATAGAACTTTTGCCCATTTCTTAAATCAGAAAAATCGTCTTATTTTTACTCACTTAATATTTTTTTGGAATATTTTTGGTTCACTGTGTTAAATAGACATGTATGAGACATCACAGAAAATTTCAACCCTTCTAGTGAAATAGAAAGAGAAAAGTGTACATTAAGGTTGAAAATTGGTATTTTGGAATAACGGCATTTAAAGGTGGCAACAAAGTTATATTAAAATTAACTACCAACTTCGCAAACTCCAGCCATATTCAAATGTGCATCATAGAAGTTCTTTCCTAAAGGCACGATTCAGTAACTAAAAGTTTAAATGAAAATTCGATATTTTGAGTGGCCGTTTTGTTCCCCGTTACCTTAAAAAAAGTCTTTTGGAGGAACACAAGTTTCGGTTACGGAGAGAACAGGGATTCTTCAATAAACCAAGGGAAAGTATTCGATAAACTATCTCCAAGTCATTCTGTTCGATTTATTTTCAGGAGTTCTATATTGATGAATGGTATTCCATTGAGCACGCCAATTGAACAAGAGCCGCGCTTGATGAAAAGAGCTTCTTTGGAAAGGAGCCAAACCTTGGGAGTTTCGTGTTCTTGTCGGGAATCAGGGGATTCAAGTTCATGTTTTTTTTAAATTTAAATTTTAGTAGAAAGTTCATATGGTGGTACTAAAACTCTTTATTTAAACAGGGTGGCCATAATTATAGGGTGATGGTACTCAGGGCTTTCTGAAGAACAAACTAATGGGTGAAATTATTATTCTTTGTGTAGAAAGGATATTGACGATAAGAAAGAGAGAATCCCGTAAAAAATATAATATTTTACGATAAGGAATATTGGCATCGTTGTTGTTATTCCCGTCTACGAAATACAAAAACGAATTTAAAACTGGAAAACGCAATTTTTATGCCTAAGTTTAAAAATTTGACTACGATTTTTAAAAAAATGTTTTTATTGTCCCGTTTATTATTCAAAAAGACAAAATAGGTCACAAATAAGGCATGTTTATGAGAAAAACTCATTTGTTGGGACAAATGAGTCTCATTAGTAGACAAAGAGTTAAAATTGGCAATTTCATTTTCGATTTCTCAAATTATTCCTATTGCTGAAAACACAAAAAATACAATGTTTATATTAATGATGATTTTAAGCTAGGGAACGCAGACATGGAATCAAATTTCCCCTAACGAAAATAAAAATTTTCAAACTGGGACATTTCAGCAGCTGTACCAATAGAATGAAAGCATTTACTTTAGTGTAGCATTTTCATCATCATAATACATTTCATTTTTTCAAAGATAAAACTAAAGATTACGCCGGACAATTTGGCATTACATGTAAACACACCATAACTAAACACTTCAGTCAAACTTTTCTGAGTACTAGGTATAATTTACTCAGCCACCACTAGGTTCATACATTGGGATTTTGCTTGTCACAGGATTGCACCAGCACACTGTTGGAAATTTCGTGCTTGGTTTCACCAAAATATAGGTCTCCTAGAAGTTGCGATGGCTGTGTGGTGAAATGTTTCACCATATTTTCGGTATTTAATTGAACGAACTCGGGTTTTTGTTTCCAAAACCTGAAAAATGGTTAAAACGAATATAGAAAGTATGGTGAAACATTTCATCGTACAACAGTTGAAGCTACTATGAACATATATAATGGTGAAACCAAGCAACACATTTGTTACAGTATAGTGGAGGCATAGCGTCGTAGTTTGCATCAAAAGGGCCAGTAAACGAGAATGGGCTTGTTTCACGTGGGATCTGGCAACAGCTCCGCGGTCTTGTTTTCATTTTTCCCGAATTACTTTTGCTTTGGTATTCCAAATTGAATTTTCTAAGAATATGTTAGTTATTTTTTTTAAATAAAATTCCAACTTCTTTCAATGCAAGTTTTACTTGATAAATGATTAGAGCAACCAACGGCACAGCAAGGAGTTGTAATTAAAAAAAATAACTAAAATAATTTATTCTTAGAAAACTTAATTTCGAATATCAACAAAAGTAATTCGAGAAAAATGAAAACAATATCGCAGAGCTGTTGCCAGATCCCACGTGAAACAAGCCCATTCTAAGTTATGAGGGGTCTGGAAGCCGAAGGGCTAAACCAAATAACATACCTCTATCCAGGCTTTCTAAAATTTATTACAATGTTAAATCATCCTATTCAGGAGTAAAGTTATTACCCTAAATGCAAACTTTAATTGGCAGCTTTTATTACCGCGAGAGCCCTAAACTCTACCCCTCCCCCACATCTTGCACGCTTTAAATTACGCGGCGGTCATGTGATACCCCGTCCCTAATTTGCATCTGCAAATTGAAGGGCGAATTATTCCGTACTTTTCCTCTGCCGTAATTTAAGCTAGCGGACGTGCTCGTAAATCCGAGCTCGAGTCTCATAATGAATGGGTAAAGGCCTATATGTTTGGCCCCTTTGAATAAATATCGTCGTTTTGAACACAGGAACGGATTTAAAAGGTATGCAGCCTGTATAATGCAAGTTAACTTTTATTTGCCACACCGGATATAGTTTAAATTTGCTTAAACAATTGTTTTTTTTTACAACAAACGGAGATAGTTCATTAGTGTTTATTTAAAAACCAATTTTAAACATAAAGTTCATTAGTCCAAAAACCCCTCTTACATTTGTAGTAGTTTACACAATGAGCATGTTTCAAGTTTAAGTGGCAACAGAACTGCTGAATAAAAATATATTCTTTCTCGAGCCACGATTGATGAACCAGTGTCACGTGAGAACATAGCACAAAAGGAACACCGTGGGCTCTGTACGAAGGAAGTAAAATATTGAAATCTGAAAGGAACTACGTCACCTGAAACCCAATAGTTAAGCTATAATTTTTTTTTTTAATAAACTAGAAAATCGACACTCTTTTAAAATTTGTCGTTCTATTAGGCTGCTTTTGCCTCTATCCCATTTAGAATAGTCTATTTAGAAATATATCCCTGTTTTAACAGTTGTTCAAAGTTAGGCCGTTTCATAAGCATCGGCCCCGGTAATTATTTACTGTGCCATATGATTCACAGTGACAATGTTGAGCCGATTGGAGCTTGTACAAGATCAGGAAAAAATAGTATACTTATGATTATATCAAATTGATGTTGGGGTTAAATTTTGATATTTGCAAAATATTTAAGCACCGGGTATGCCACCACATTACGAAATCTTAGGTGGCGTCAAGATATTGGGTTCTATGGAACCCTGTAAAACAATCAGAAAACGCTTTCGAGTATTTCGGAAACTCTTACTGTAATATTCAGAAACAGTTTCAAGAAATTCAAAATTTATTTTCATATTTTGTGTGCAATTTTTCATCAATACATATTTGGGATGACTAAAAGCAGGTGGGATTCAAACTTCTGCACTTCCGAGAAGTTTCAATCTTGACAACAGACGTCTTAACCACTAGGGCAGGGCCTGACAGGTTGGACCCAAAGCCCAGATACTTTTGGGGGTCTATTTTGGACCGATTTTTCAAGTAAAAATGTATAGTTGAAAAAAAAGAGACATTTTAAAGTAAGGACAATCATCAAATTTAATAATATCATAGTGCTTAACTTTTTAGAAAAGCAAAAATAATAATACTTTTAATTACTTTGGTTGTAAAACGATACAAAATTGTTAGGTGTGAAGCAAAATTTATAGGTTTAAAGCCAATTTTGCGTCCCCCTGAAATAATGGACCCAAGGCTTTGCTTTGAAAATAAAGAACAAATTATCTCAACTGATGGGAAACATGACATTGATAGAAGGTATATTCTATTTTCAGAAACATTTGCGTTAAGGCAAAAAAGTGTCTGAAATTTTTTCATTACATAAATGATTTTATTTTGAATTTTTGAAATGCACCTTATAACTTCAAAATTACATTCAGATTTATTTGTCCATTGCATAAAATATTGATCGCTTCTAGCCATTTTCAATGACGTTAAGCAGTTCATCGTAAGGCGTAAACTTCATAACGAATTTTTTTTAGTATACAATAAACACCAGACTCTCTTCAAAACAATATAACATGTTTCCCTTAAGTGCAGAACAAATAAATGGAACAAAATACCAATATAGGAGAATTCGAATTAAGAAACAAAACAAAATGCCGCGAAACAAAACAAATTTATTCTTCAACGCCTTTTGTTTATTTCGTGCAAACACATTTTTCATTTTTTTTCGTAATAAAAAGTAAACAAAACTTTTTCTAAAATGATGGAATAAAATTGGAGGGGCGATGCATAGATAAAAACAAATAATAATAATAAAAGAACGAAGGATTCTAAATAAAAAATAAGAGCTTTCAAATAAAAATGGCGGACGAGTCTTTTAGAATTATTACCCTTCTGCTCTATTTCTCTCTCCGTTGTTCAGCGGACGTCAGCTGCTTGTATGTGAGTAATATTTAGAGATAGTTTACTTGCTTTGTTTTTCGAAGATCATTCGGAATAGCTTTTTTGTTATTTATTTTACTTTAAGAAATTGTTTTTACGAACGGCCGCTTTCTAAAAAATCTTTTTTTCTTTTCAAAATTCTTCTCAGACAGATATGTTCTACTTATGTTTTAATAGGGAAACACTCTAATGTTATACACGGTACAATGTCAATTGTTTGGGATCCATTGAAACAATAAATGAGATCAATTGTGAATTAATTGCAGATTTACAGGGAAATAGGAAAAATAAATTTGTATACATCATAAATAACCAGTTTTTTTTATGTGACACTCCAGATTCATCCCACTTTTTGGATTCCATCTTCTCGGATTTTTTGTGTGTTCAATTTTTGCGTTTATTTCCTTTAAAACAAGCTTCTGTAACAAATGTCATCATCTGCTCTGCGTAGTCAGCTTAAGAAAGATTACAAAATATCTCCCCCTCCCAAACCTCCCCCCCCACATTACGCAATATAGATAAACAAACAAAATTTAAATTTCATTCTAAATATCCGCTAGAGGATGCTGATATACAGGAAAAAAAATACAATCTTTTGTTCTCGGAGCAGCTGTTTTACGAGTCATAACATCATCATATCTACATCGAAGAACTTATAAAACAATCCAAGAAATAAATAAGACTTTTTTTGTAAAAAAAGTAAACTGTTAAAAATATTGCACATGGTATTTTATTAGTTTCCTGCTTTTAGGCCAGTTGATCTTCAATTGTTTGGTATTTGGAATCGTCGGAAACCATATTCAATCCGAGACCTAAAGGTCTAAAGTCCAGCCTTTTCAACTGGTCTGACAAACTCCAACATATATTCTAAGGTAAAAAGAATATTCGTTTTTAAAACACGGCACTGAGTGACCCTTAAATGCTTCCTGGTGTACGTAGATGTTGACAAAAATGCTGATAAATGAAGAGTACAGGGGAAGAACCGCTTGATTTATTAGGAGTCGTTCCGTAATTGTATCTGCTTGGCGGACATTGGCGACAGGAAACCGGTTTCTCTCTTTCTTCTTCGCTTGGTCCAAGCGTCCGTCGGAATCGTGAGCTGCCTGAATCTCGGTAGGTAGAAAAGTCGTGGTTTAGGACTTTTCAATTAATTTACGAATCTTAAAATTTCTTTTAATTGTTTTAGAAGAATTCGTGATTTTCAATCAATCGTACTTTATTTTTAAAGCTTAACATGATGATGAACATAGTCTTTTGAATAAAATGTGGAACTGAATTTCAGGGTTGCAGTGAGAGAAAATGCACAAGAAAGTGAGAAATTGGTTTCCTTACACCAGTCTAGTCGATTACTCTCTATCATCGCCAAAGATGCCTGATGAGGATAGTCTTCTACGAAATTAAGCGGTTTTCCCCCTGTACTCTTAAAATGAGATGTTCATTGGGAATGTTTCAGGTCCATTGGTAAATCCAGGTCACGTGAAGAACAGATAACCAATCGGAGCACCGAGAGTAAGAATGAAATCAAGAAGAAATTTAGTTACTTGAAACAATCTTATTCATGTAACCACTACTTCATCAACTTAATAGACAGATGGTCAGAATCTAAATTGGTTTGATTGAATTAAAGTCGTACTAGAGCTACACTATAGATGCCGAGTCTCGCACTATAGAGCCACGGTCAAGTGATGAGGACGACATCTGAGCTGGCACCCAATGCAACCTTATACCGACATCGTACTTGGCATTAGGACTTTGGACCACGACAAATTTATGCACCAGTATCATATACACGGAGTTATTGAATTTTTTGCTGGTAGTTTTAAATCACAGTCACTAAAAATTCCTTAAATTACCTCACTCATATTTTTTCAACGATTACATAAAAAACAGTCTGTCACCTAATCAAACGATTAAGTTTTTACCAACAATGGTGCAAATCGTATTTTAGGTAAAAAATAAAGAGACGTAGTTTCTATTTTTTTTAATGTGCAATTATTATTTGTAGTTAGTAGAACTGTATAGGGTTGGAAGGTTACTTTTCATATTTAAAAAAATATTACCGAATTACGGAAAAAAAGGAAAATAGGTTGAAAAACAACAACAAACTAACTCATAACCTTTACTTTCAAAGTTATGTGTGTTAAACTTTCATAATAGATCTATAAAAAAATTTAATAATATTGCCACCTACAAAAGCAAAAAGCACAACACTGAACGAGACTGAAAACACTAAAAACTTAATTTTGTAGTTAATATCTAATCTTTGTTTATCGTTACATCACAATACAAAAATAAATTTATTCAAAAAACCCTCACAGACTCCCATCTAATCAGAGTCGATCCCCAAGCACTAATTAGATAATCGGTGGGGGGTTGGAAAATAAAGGGGGAGGGGATGAAATCCTGACACCCCTTGAGAAACATCTATCATATGCAAGCGAGGGGTTATTTTTTTTTGTTCGACACGCATTCGATTTTTCCACGCGACGAGATTAAGATGTTTTTGACACCCCCTTCTAGACATTAATCTAAAAAGGGGCCGTATATGACGTTACGAAAGAAAAGGTTTAGTTATGAAAGCAATTTAAAATGGTTTTTTAATCGAGAAATGGATTTACATTGCGATCTAAAGCATAAGGGTTCAGTATTACGGTGATATTTAAACTTGTAAGATACTTAGATGCATAATTAGTACTTTGGTAAGATTTACAATTTTCAAATAATGCCTTAAAAGTAAATAATCTATTTTGTAAATGTTTTTTTGTCTTTAATGCCTTGTTCCTACTCAGCACAGAAATATACTTTAAGATAACTTAAGCCTAATTTATTAAAAATGTAATTTAAATATGCTTTGAATAAGATTAAAAATTAAGTCTAATAATTTATAAATTCATTACATGTTTTTATGTTCTTCTATTCATAACATATCTAAAACTTTTAATCTATATTACTAGTTTTGAAAAACTTTCAAACTTTTATGAAATAAGATTTGTAATGGGCATGTTTCACATGTCCAGTGGAGCAGTTCCACACTAATGAAAATAAGGTCTCGATTAATTGACCGATGAAGTGGACGGAGCTTACCGTATCATAACACCAATCACCAAAACCACCAATGAAATCCAGGAATGTAAGTAGAATTAGGAATGATGTACGTCACGTAAAACAAGCCAATTAAAGTAATACACATTTAATATTAAAATGATGTTTAATTTAAAGTTCTGTAAGGCACAATCTACTTTTCAACATAAACATTTTTTTAAGTAGATGAAAATAAGAATAATTTTAGAAAAAAAACCTTTAAAAAATAATAAAAATTTTTTAGAAAAAGAAATGTTTTTTTAGATTCAAGTGTTCTGTAGAAGTCGTTTCACCTTGCATGTCGATTTATACAACAAAAAACAACTTTAAGGCGTATCCCAGCTTGGCTATGGGTCTTATTACAATTCCCATAGCAATGTGATACAGATGGTTCATTCCCATTGAAGAAGAGGTTACAACAACACCGTTCTTAAAATATTCTACATATAAGATATTATTTTTGAATGGGAGAGGCCCTTCGATTGAATAAGCATTAGGGGAGGATTCTCATTTTGAAGAATGGGCATGTGGATTCTACGTTCATTCTGAGTAGAGTTAGTTTCAAAAAATTGTAAGTGATGTTTTCTTACGGAGTTTGCTTTGGTTGGTGAGAGTTACGTTTTTTTTGTAGTGTAGAAGAAAACTATACTCGCCGCCAACCAAATTAGAACACGTTAGGGATGGCGGTTTTTTTACAACGCCGGTAAAACCGAACCGGTTTTACCGAAAATTAAAAACCGATTTTATAAAACCGGTTTCCACGAAACCGGTTTTTCAATAGCAAAAAAACAGTTTTTAATTTTTTTTAAAAAAGTTTTTCAGTTTCTTATTAATTAATTGAAAAAATTAATTTGTAAACTTTACTTTCGAATAAAAAAAAAACAATTTACACAGTCAATTTTAAGTGTTTAAAGTGTTTTGTTGAAAACTAAGTTCTAGGTTTTCTTCCTAATTCTTACTTTCTTATTCTTTAAAATTATAATGTTCCTTTTTTTATTCCGGTTTTTCTAATCGTTTTGAGTATTTTTATTAAGCTTTATTCCACTTTTATAGCTTTGCATTATTCCATCTCTATTACCTTTTCCTTTTTTTTTAAATTTAATTCCTCCCATTTGCTATTTATGCCGTTAACATAGTGCAAAACTAACATTTTTTTAAAAAAATTACAAACGCTGATGGCGGTTTTGAGAAAAAAACAATTTCCGGTTTTTAGACGGTTTTCCCCGCAGAAAACCGGTTTCCGGCTTAGACCGGCCTCATGAAATTTTTTTTTCAGTCAAAACCGAGGGCAAAAAAACCGGTTTCGGTTTTCCATCCCTAAAGTTTAACAAAAAAGGGTGGCGGGAACTATAGACCGGGTTCTACTTATTAAAGTTGATTCGGAATGGCTATGCAAATTCATGTCTGAAGAGGGATTCTAACCCATAGACTTACGTTTCACTCAGTTATGATTCGGCTGGACTGACTTTGATTAAAAATATTAAGGTTAGAATTATGATTGAAGATTATAGAGAAATAATCCTTACACATAATTTTTAGCTCGTTTTATTTATAAAAATCCGCATCCAAATTTGTTGCGTATGTAAAACAAAATCGAACAAATATAAAAGCTTGTGACTGTGGATGTCACTTTCACTCTAGAATTTTGAAACATATTCTGAAAAACAAATAGAAAAATAATTTTATTCCATTTTGTGTGTGCACTTACTTTTTTTTTAAAATTCTTACTAGATAAAATTTATGTGTAAAATTATTTTTTTAAAATTGCTGTTTGAATTTTAGAGTTAAAAAAATTAATAAACTTTTTTTAAAAGTTGCGAGTTTGTCAAATCAAATCAGAGGAGTAAGAGAGGAAAGGACGTTTATCATCATCAGTGTCACTTCGGACTAGGACGCCATAAATCACGTGATCGGCCCGATATTGTAACAAAGTAGTAACAGACATATTCATAAAAATATCTTCAACTTTACGCAGGATATATTGGCTCAAAAATAGTTTATTATTAAAAATTTACACGCTTCGGTGGGATCATTTCATGACCTTCATCAGAATAACACACAACACAAATTAACAGTATGTTGTAAACACTGTTTTTGTTGTGTGCCCTTCTGATGAAGGTGGGCGTCTTGAGTCCCACCGAAACATGTAAATTTGTACTAATTGTGGCCGTAATATGGGAAAAGAGTTGAATAATACTAGGCATATTTTTTTCAGTACAATTTAATAGACAAACTCATTCTCAATTCTAGTACATCTTGCTTCGATGTATAAATAATAAATTAATTAACATAAGATATATCATATTTAGATATTCGAAAAAGCATCAGAAAAGCATCCCCGAACATAAATCACATCACTACAAGCAAAAAGCCTTCAACCCCCTTCACAAGTTCGTAGCTGGCTTTTATTTCAATAGTCTTGTGACGTCAGTCAGGCGTCACACAGCTTGTGTGTCTTCTTCCAACACTAATAAACTTTTTGCGCCAATAACCTACGTTGTTTATTCATGAATCTTCTCACTGTAACAGACAGTTTTGCCTATAGTAAAACTCATAGTTTCCTTGCACAGAAGCCACGACCATGGGCGGATTTATAAAACGCGCGGAGCAATCAGATAAAACCAAAATAAAACTGATGAAATTTCCTTTTCATCCGATTGCTCCGCGTGGTTTATAGCTCCGCCCATGGTCGTGGCTTCTGTGCAAGGAATCTGAGTTTAACTATAATATGAATTCTATTTGTATCAATATTAATATCTTATTAAAGGCTTGATTCCACTGTTCAAGTCGACGCGGACAATGACAGATTTTAAGACCTCTGATTTAGCAAGTTAATAGATTTACCCTCTAACGAAACAATCAGTCTTTGTAAGAGCTCTCCATAGACCGTGGTTATCAAGCCGCAAAAAAAACCAGTTTTAAATGTACTTAAATTGTTTTCGTTACTTCTCCCACTTCGCGTGTGCAAGAGATGAACAGGTTGTTAAATTTTTGATTTGTGTATGGAAAACTGGTACACAATAAATCGAGTAGTGGCACAATGCTTTGATATGGTGCAAATGCTCAGGTGAAGGTGCGATATAAATTTTGCTGGATGACATTAAAAATACTGTTTGATTGTCTTTTCTATATACGGTCGTTAAATAGATACTTTCCCACCTCGTCGGCGCAAATCTGGAATATGCTGTTCAGTTTTGGTCTCCCTTCCTCAGAAAAGAGTTGCTTGAAAAAGTTCAGCATAGGGCTACAAAAATGATTACGGGTCTATCTGGTATTGATTATGATAACAGATTAAGACTTTTAAACATGTATTCCCTGGAAAATAGGAGAGCTAGGGGTGATTTAATTCAGTTATTCAAGTTCATAAAACAGGGAGACATGGAGGGCTATGGTTTTGCCTTAAATAGCCGGACAAGAGGACATGATCAGAAATTGAACGAATCGTGCTTTAAAAGGGAGGCAAGAAAACATTATTTTTACAATAGAGTCGTCAATGAGTGGAATGCTTTACCAGATTATGTTGTGCATTCAAAGAGAGTAGGAGATTTTAAGAAGAGACTTGATAGTCATTGGAAACTGGTAATGTATTAGATTTACTTTGGACCAACCTTTGCTGGGCCTCTGGCCTGTTGTTGGTCGACAATTTTTGTATTTGTAACTCTTTCTAAACGGAATCTTTGGTGACAAACGGAATTTTATGGCGAAAAAACTCAGTATACACAGTTAAAGTTTACAATTGGAAATATTCTATTTGGCAGAGGTTGTAAACTTTTGGTCACTGTGCCGATTTGGCCCGCGAAATGAAGATAGTACCGTTAAGCCGTATATATAGAGACTAATTGTATCCAAAACCAATGTAATATCGGTTACGACCTTGTCACAGTATGAACAAGAGATGTCATCTTCCAGAACTGTCCAGCTTCCAGGTAGTAGCGTAAATATAAGTATTAACTAATTTAATTAAAACTTAAGGACAGGCTATACATACAGGTTGAGCAATGAATAATTAAGTAAAACATACACAATCAATAATTAATTATAACCGAACCAGAGCCAAATTGCCCCGGCCTGAGAGCTAACGACTGAAGCTATTTGCTGTTCTTAAACTAGAGTAAGCGTCTGTCGAATTGAGTGAGGAATCCTTGAAGTCCAGTTGCGACCATCATGCCAGAGGTCACGTGACACAAGTGACCCATGTAACCACAAGACCACACAGCAAGACGCTTAGGATACATTGACGGCATAAGGTAGTTCAGTTATCTCAGGTAGTTCAGTTATGAAGATCTCCACTTTTACTAGAATCTCTTTTGCAATTCTATCGGGTATAATTTATATAGGGTGGTCCAAATAAAAGTGGCCCCGGCGTAGAGATAGGAATTCATTGAGATGCTTCGCGAGAAAAACTATTGAAGCCGTCTGAAAGCCTTCATGTCGAAATAAAAAATTATTCAAAAGCGCTTTACTTGGCAAACATGTTTTTGCATTGGTTGGATTAGATTAGCACTACATTAGAGCTACCCATGGGCAATTTTCGAGTTCATATCTTAGTGCGTATTAAATAAAGACGGCCCCTTATGCAAATTTTGTCTCTTGCAATCAATTTATAACGTTCTGGATCAATAAAAACAAAAAAGGTCAGATTCTCTAGGACAAATAACGGGCAAAATAATCGCTAGTGGAAACTTTTTTTTGCACATCTGTACAAGCCTTCAGTTTATATTGCATACCAACTTAGCTTGTCAAACCATCGCATAGCTGCCGGCAAATAATTCGCCAAGCGTTGGGCTTAAAATTGAAGCGATCGATAGCTTCACATAACAAACCTGTTTTTGCGTTGGTTTTTGACTTTGCAACAATTCTATCTTATTCTTATATCCATGACGGGGCCTCTTTTATTTGCGCCACCTTGTAGCTTACTTCATGAGTTTTTAATTTTACACTGCGTGATCTTTTTCTTTCAAAATAGGATAAATATATTTATGTTTTCATTAGATACTTCAAATCTACATAAATTTTAAAGTTGAAATGTACAAAAAAATTTGAAAGATTTTTTTTTATTTTAGAATTGGATCATAGAAGAACTAATGTCTTAATATCAAAATATTTTAGGTATTAAAAATAGTATTTCAAATTAATATAGGTTCATAAATGAAGCTATTTGTTAAATCAGGTTTTAGTTAACAGTTGCACATCACATAGAAGCTAATATAAAACAATGAAATATTAAAAACGGTAAAAAATACACACCCTATGAAGTCGCAGGCAACGCATTGAAAAGGTTAAAGTGAACTAAAAATAGAGATACATGTTCTTTATTATCTTGTTTTAAATTTGAGTAATTTCTTCACGCAATATAAATTTATATTGGATATAACATGGCAAACTAATGAAATATCAGAAATGATAAAGATTACAATAGAACCACGTATAAAATTTTTGAGCAATTCTAATACAAGCAATTTTTGAGGGACTGATATAAATTCTAGAATGTATACTGATGAAATTTTATATGCTTATTTGCTTGTTTTTGTTTGGTTGTTCATTATGGAGTTTTCGAAAGTATAGTGTATCGTCAAATCTATTACAAAAAAAAAAAATGTTGGTCACTATTATAAAAAAACTAAAAAAAATATCCCCTTACGAAAGGTCACAGTTACTTATTTTACATACCATTTTATCAAAATGTAACAAAAAAATACGCAAACATTTTATATAGATAACAATGCGTGAATTTATTGAAAAAATTTCATTAAAATGTATAGTTGCTTCAACATAACCACTAAAACAAATTTCCATTCCACAGCACTTTTTAATTAAAGTGCTAAATGTAAACAGTGATATCTATAGTAGAATTCCCCACCACGTCATAGCCTTTTAACATTTTAATTAAAAAAGAAGCTTAAATGGAAATCTTACTGTATACAAGACCTCCAGATTTATGTATTCAAATTAGCTACGTCACCTCTCTTAAAGGTTCTTTTATTAAAGTGCAGACCGAAAAAAGCCCTAAGAATCGAAACAAATAATGAATAATGTATTCTAAGAGAAGAATAGAAGGATTTGTTATTTTCGTTCTACTAAATCCCTTTGTTTCTATTGGCCCCGAGCGAGTATAAGTTGTTTTGGTTTAATAAAGTTTTATCTGAAATTAAACTCATTTTACGCAAAATGTGTTAAAAAAGAAGGCTTCATAAAAAAAGTGCAACTTAAAATAGCTTCCACATAAGATGTCAATGGGGTTGTTTCACGGAAGATCTGGCAATAGCTTTGGGGTTTTGTTTTCATGTCTCTCGAATTACTGTTTTGGTATTCGGGAGTGAGTTTTCGAAGATAATATTTTAGTTGTTAATTTTTTATTATTCCAACTTCTTTCAATAAAAGTTTTCCTTGATAAATGATTAAAACAACCAACAGCACAGCAAGAAGTTGTAATTTTAAAAAATAACAACTAAAATAACTTATTCTTAGAAAACTCAATTTCGAATATTAACAAAAGTAATTCGAGAGACATGAAAACAAAACCGCAGAGCTATTGCCAGATCCTCCGTGAAACAACCCCATTTCTTTGAAACACAGTTTTAAGAAAAAGAGCGTTTGACCGAAATTAAAACTTATGCACATCAAGATTGGCTATTTGAATTTATGATGCATTGAAATTCATTTCTTATCATGAACTTAAATGTTTTTATTGCGACACAGTTAAAACTGTTTTTTTTTTCAAAACGCACTTAAAAATAATTTAAATTTGCTTGCTTCAGGTGACGAAATTCTTCTACTTTTCAATCCTAGACTTCCATCAATCGGTTCTCCAATTGGTGCTTTGTTCTCACGTGACGCTGATTCACCAATCGTGGTTCGAGAATGAATTCATTTTCTTTTAGTATTTCTGTTATCCCTCAAGATCTCAAACCTGCCCATTATAACGAAAATACTTGTATTTTAAGCTATATCCTGTCTCTGATGATTCTCATTCATTTGTAGTTTAAGTAAAATCTCACCTAGTTTTACGGTATGAAAATATTTAGGTAACAATACTTGAACGGAAATTCAAAGGGTAGAGAGTGAGTTTAGATGTTTAAAAATTATGAACTCTTATTGCGATAGAAAATTTTCTTTCTAGACAATTTTCCTGACTTGTTATAAAATTTCCTCTAGATAGATGGCCAGTCCCATAGATCTAACGTTTTATTTTTAAAATCACATTATCTGTCATAGAATTGCTTTAAAATTAAGCATTTCTTCAAGTATGAAAATAGTAATGCCAACAAAGTAAAACTAACTTAAAGGGAAAAGTGTTACCAGATTATTTAATTAAGAATAGTACCGCCATCTAGTAATAAACTTTATCAATTGGCGTGTTTCAGGTGACGTCAATCCTCCCAGATTTCGTTCCCTGTTTCCTTGGATCGGTGCTCTGTTCCCACCACGTGACATTAATTCACCAATCGACGTTCGAGAAAGAATTTTCATTCGGCATTTCTGTTTCCACTCAAGACCTGAAATATGCCCATTAATAAGTAATTAAAAGGATGTTCTTCCCCCTAAGTTCTTTTATTTTGTTGTTATGACAATTCTCCTAATCTGGTGAAAAAATGCTAACATAGAAAAGAAATATTTTCGAAGAGGTTAGGTTTTCTAAACTAATGTATTAGCCCTATGTAACAGACATCCCTGTTGAAAATGAAATATATGAGCATACTTAGCAATACCAAACTGTTGGAAGACCTTTAGTGAAAGACCACGAAAAGAGGCAGTTGCCTCCTTCAGACTGACAACAGGACATGACTGCCTTGGGGAACACCGAAATAGAATAGGTATTCTACCCACCTACACTTGTACAATTTGCAATAGCGCACCGAATTCCGAACACCTTCTCAATTGTTCAGGACTAGACAACCGAGCCCAACAAAAAGGTGATATTTTTAGATTATATTGGAACGCAAGAGCGCTTATGGATTGATGAGAAAATGTCTGCCCCCTCTTCACCTGTTGCCTCGAACTCTTTGATGTTTTATTTCATTTGTATTGTTAGTTGTTTCCCTTGTTCGCTTTGTTGTTCATGTTTATATTGTTCCTCACGTTCACTTTGTTGTCAACGATGAGATCTATATATTTCTTGGTGTAATTTCCCAAATAAAGCCATAAGTTACAACAACACTTAGCAATACCGATAGTAGACTTTCGTTAAAAAAATTCTTTTAGTTAAGTATTAAATGTAAGTTATATTTTCTTCAAACCAACGGCAATGAAGAGTTAGTAGAGCTGTCGCATTCCGAAAAGCAGCAAAATTCTCTGCAGCTTTGGCGTAGTGTTAATTCTTATTCTTATTTATACTGACATCGGATTAAGTTCTTCAAACTGTTTGAAAGGAATTTATAAAAGTACATTTCGGTGTCTTAAAATTGCATAAAATTTCGTCCTTTTCTTTTGATTACTAGATATTTAGTATTTTGGGGTAACAGTTTATGAAAGAAATATAAAGTGAATGCAATTTGTGGAGAGCTGAGTTTCTAAAAAGGGGCACAAATTGTTTAGAAATATTAAAAAATAAATGTAAAATAATTTCAAACTTTAATATTAACCAGAATTAATATGTACTAATTTTGAATCTCCTTTAATATGTTCAAAAGAGAAATTCATAATGAATTTTTAATGATCATATTTTGTCTACTTTTTTGACCTAAATATTAAAAAAAAAACAATAATAGGGTTAAACATTTAATTCAAAATGTCATACATGATCTTTTATTTAATTGTATAAAATATTATCTCAATAACTCATTTTAAAATAACAAGTAAACAAACATTTTAAAGACGTATTGTTTTCAAAACTACAAGCTGTTTCAGAAAAAATTGGTAACAATTACTTGGAAACTTTTTATTTTCCCCTATCCACAGAAACAAGATAAACAAAGCCGCTTTAAAACAAATAAGACGTTTCGAAAACGGATTATTTCTTCTGTAGACAAATCCTTTGTGTTTTAAGGAAGTCTAGATTTTTTTAGAAAAGTTTTTCCGATTGTTTTCCATTTGGCGAAAATCAATTCTTAAACGGGGAAAGGTCAAATTATTGCAGAAAGAGAAAGTCATTGTTGAAATGCGTGTGCGTTTCAAAATAAAACAATTCTCCACAGATTTTAGTTTCAAAATTCATTGTTGATAATAATAAGCATTGTATAAAACTTCAATGATGCAATTTTTCACACCATTATGACTGGGAAATGACTAACTGAAAACATATCCGCTTTTAATTTGCTTCATCATTCTGCTGTGGCGAAAACAAGGCGTAGATTTAAAATACAGCATTTTTTTTTGAATGAGAATATCAATATTAGAAAAACGGATAAATTATCATAAGTGCTAAACTATTTCAATGTTTTTTAATTAGGATTTTAAAAGCAATTTATTGGATTTGAAAACAAAAAAAGGCGCCAAACACAGCATTAATTCTATTTTAAACATTTACATGCTAAATTTGGCTAGTTTCATTTATTTTATTTCGAAAATTCAATAATTATTACTTATCGTTTGCAAAAATTAATTTATATTTCAAAGAATAAATATGTAATATTCCTCGCTTTTAAATAGAATGAAAACATTTCATATCAAAATCCAAAGAATCCCTAGTGAAATATATTTGACGTAATTTCCAACTGATCGATGTCGCAAAAATAAAGTTATTTTTATTTATTGTCTAAAAGAATTAAAGTTTCACGAGCGATTGTTGCGAATGGCAATGGTGATTAAATTCTAATAAAATGTCTTCCTATGCTTTTTAAATGAGCATTAAATTAAGTTGTTTAAATAATTGAAGTACTTCGAATTTGAATTCTTTCTGAAATTTTCGATGTATCCTAATTTCGATGCGCTGAATTTTTTGACGTATCACACTTGTCCGTAGCATTTGTACTTCGGGATATGAAAGTGGGTGACGGACGGACAGGCGGACTGAACTATTATAACACCTTCCACTTTTTACGTTATAAACGTAGTGTGGAAACTAAAACAAATAATTGAACAAATGTGGTATAGGCTATAGGATACTTTTTATTCGAACCCAAACGGGTATAGGAGTGCAAAACGTGAGCTGATTTCCCCATAGGAATTGCATTGTAAGATTAGAATTTATACTTTTAATTCAATTTAAAGAAATTTCAGCGCGTTCAGCGTGGACGAAAATTAAGAAAAAAAAGAGCACGTGGGTTTAATTTTCTGAATTGTTATTTGAATATCAGTATTTTATTTTATTTGTTGATTTTAAATCTTTTGATTTTTTTTTATGGTGGATCAGATTTCCTCAACTAGATTTTAATTACGTTTCCGAATTCAATTTAATTGATTTTTACAAATAGTAAGAAATGAAGATATGGAGTAATATAGGTTAACCTAAAGAATCGTGGCCGGATTTGGCGAATTTTCAAAAATATCGCCAAGTCGAAATGATAACAAACCCCCGCACTTGCCGAGATGGTTGCCATCTCGAAATGACCAAAAATACTCCCTAATTTCAAAATGGGCGACTTAAAACAACGGAAATATTCATTAAATTGCAGACCAGATTTATAAAAAAAAAGTGGAACTTTAAAATGCCGAAGAATTGATTAAAAAAAAAGTAAATAATTATTTAAAATCCTTAAGCATCTAATTAAGGAAATATTAGTATAAGAAAACTTCAGAATAAATTATATGCGTTCAAAAGATTTAAATAGATTAACATTTCGAAATTGTCAATGCAATTGCTAATTTCGCCAAAGGTTGCCACCGGGGTTACCAGATTTGGCGTAAAATTGCCGGCCACGATTCTTTAGGTTAACCGGAACATATTCGACATAAATAAAGAATTTGTACTTTATAAAACTTTTCCAACCATACAAGAGGATGAATGTCTGTTTTGTTTTCTGATGTTAAGATGGCTTAATGCCCGATGGAATTTTGGCATTGGCGGCTTTTGGCGAAGTTGAAAATTTAACGTAGTGTATAGCTATTCCCATCCAGTTGTATGGGTTGGGGTTAGTTTGAATTATCGTCGCATTAAAGCTACACACGAGTGCTATTGGAAACGGGAGTCGTAATTTAGAACCACAGTCAAGTTACGAGCCGACAAGTGAGTAGGTACCCAATGCAACTTTTAAGGGCGACATCGTACGCAGCGTTGGGAATTTGGAGGATATTTAAAGTGCCCTTCCTCCACACGGGGTATTATTCGTCGGACAGTTTTTGGCTGCACGAGCCGTTTATATGTCGGCAGTTATTTTGGCGATGCCCGGACCTGAACCTGGGACCTACCGCATGCAAGACGAAAGTCTTTACCGACTAGGTCGCCCAAGCCTATTGAGTTGTGTGAAATATGAAGTGGAATGTTTACCACATTTGGGCAGTTTCGTTTTGGGAAAGCCCTCAAACTCCTGGAAGGGCCTGGATAAAATCAACCCCTCATATCAGAATGGGAGGAGATTATAATATCCTGATGGAATGGACCAGTGGAAGGATCAATTGGTATAAAATAAAGTTTACATAAAAAAACCTACTAATTAGGGTTATTAAGGGTATACCTGTGCAACGCCGGGTTTATAAAGCTAGTAATGTAATAAAAAGTTCTGAGAAAAGAAAAAAAATAACCTACTTTCTTTCTACTTTAATGCTGACAGATATTAGTACGGTGAGATAGACGGACGGAGAAAAAGTACAGTATGCTATATCTTTCAAATAAAAAAAATTGGACGATTTAAAAAAGGTGAGAAAAGTGTTTTAGAGTAGAGACAAACTTACGAATGAACAGAAAGACTGACGCACAGGCAGATGGACAAAATGTGCAAAATATAAATTCTCTGATGTCAACAGTTGCAAAAACTTTAAACTATTGTTTCTCTGAATAAGTTGTCCCCCTCCTTCAATAATATTCCTATGAAATTTGACATTCTTATATTTTTTTTTAAATAGCCTTTTGAAGTTGTAACTTTCATATGTTTGGAAAATAAATTTGGTAAAGATACAAAGTATACCTTTTGTATTCCAGTAAATTATCTCAATGCGTCACAGAAGATATTTAAGTATAAAAATGAAACCCCTAACCACTTCGACGCAGGTTATTCCACCGTGTGACAGTCCATGCATCAAACAGTGTAACTACTTCGTATCATTACGCCTGCTAACGTTATCTCATAAATCAAAATTTTCGAGGTTTAACCGTCACAAGAAATTATGATAAATTGAAACTGCAGAGGTGTCAAAAATTTGTCCATAGGGGAACATCGATTAAATATGAATATCTAACTATAAGAAGGGGTTATGTCTATAAGAAGATTACCCTATCCACTTCTTTTTATATTAGAATAGTGAAAGGAAAAGCTTGGTGGAAAGTTCTCTTATGGACTTATGATTTAGTTGGAACAGCGCTATTTCCTATGCTGATACATTGTAAAAAGTGCGGCGAGAAATTACAGAAAAAAATATTTTGTATACAAGTCACGAAGCTAGGAGCACGTAAAAAAAATCAACCCTATTTTTTGTTTCTTCCCTAATTTCGTACAAAATACTTTGTGCCTCACTTTTGGCTGAATAGCAATTAGATTTGTTGTAACAGTTTTTGGGGATATGCCAATGTGTGTTTAACTTGGTTTTGGCAAAGTTTAGTTCCATTTGCGTGGACATGTCTTGGATTTATATGAAGGGATTGTTTTAAAAGGTATTAGCTGTTTTAGGGTTGTAGGATTCGTTTTTAATGGAAAGCACAAAATTTGTTCTTGAAAATAAATAAAGTTGTATTTTTTGGGCGTAACTAACTCTTCGTGTGAAATAATATTTTTCATTGTTTTTCTTACCTAATCAATAGTTCTTCAAAAGTAGGTAAAATACCTGTAAATATTTCTTATATGAGTGCTGATATTTAAAATTACCATGCAAATTTTGTTGCATTATATGCTTACAGTTTACAATTTTCAAAAAGAGAAGCATTGTAAAGTGGATTTTTTTAAATGGAATTTCGCATAAGTTAAAGTTTTAAACCTTAACCAATCTTTCACAGATATAATTGAAGGTGAGGAAGTAAATTGGAAGTCAGTCTCATTAAGTGTGAAATACCCAAAATATACTTGTAACAGACTACGTGAAACAAGCATGCAAGCTCATCTAACAGAAATTTTAAGTAATTAAACAATAACTTTTTTTTTACCAAGAACTGTGTTGGAGTACTGAGGGACCTCACATCCTCGGTTACGATGGTAGGACACCGACTTCAACATGTTGTTAATGTCAGACAAATTGTTGCATATGTCAAAAGCTGTAACTTGTAACACTTTAAAATGCAAACCAATGGAAAACCTTCAGCTGGATCATCAGTTCCATAAACAAAATGCAATTATGTTGAAATCATACTATCTGTAAAAGTATTGTTTTTACAATTTTAACATTTTATCACCAGGTATGGAAGTGACAACGAAATAAATCAAATTTTTGAGGGAAAGTATCATTCGGTTATTGAGTTATTCAGAACGGATGTCATAGTTTATACGCAGATGACGACCATTTGTCTAAGTAACAAAAAATCTTTAAAAATTTGCAACTAACTAAACAATATATGATATTTCCTCTTTTAAATAGTTTTGTAGTAATTTTAGCTTCCACACTACGTTTATAACGCAAAAAGTGGAAGGTATTATAATCGTTCAGTCCGTCACACACTTTCATAGCCCAAACTACAATGCTACGGACAAGCGTGATACGTCAAACAATTCTGCGCATCGGAATTAGAATACATTGAAAATTTCAGAGAAGAATTTGAATTCGAAGTACTTCAATTATTTAAAAAACTGCAAAATTTAATGCTGATTTAAAAAGCATAGGAAGCCATTTTTATTAGAATTAAATCACTATTGCCATTCGCAACAATCGCTCGAGAAACTTTAATTCTTGTAGACAATAAACTAAAATAAATTTATTTTTGCGACATCGATCAGTTTGAAATGACGTCAAATATATTATATATTTCACTACAAGATTCTTTGTATGTTGATATGAAATATTTTCATTCTATTTAAAAGCGAGGAATATTACATATTTATTCTTTGAAATATAAATTAATTTTTGCAAACGATAAGTAATAATTATTGAATTTTCGAAATAAAATAAAAGAAACTAGCCAAATTTAGCATGTAAATGTTTATTATAAAATTAATGCTTGTTTGGCGCCTTTTTACCTGTTAAATACAACTGTTGTGTGGAAGCGGGTTAAGTGACAGAATCTGTTACAAACCTACTTGTTTATTTCATACATATTAAAAAATGCTGAAATTGTGAAAAAATACTATGACGGATAATATTATTTAAAAAAAAATATTTATTCATTAGGTGTATGGGAATTTACTCTAAAAAAATTTCAATGCATGAAACAGAACAATATGTTAATTCAGTTTCCGAATCTTTATTTTTAGAAAATAAAGTTTTTCAAATGACAATAAAACTTCTTTTATCGAAAAAACATTTCGTATTAAAACAAATATATTTGTCTCACCATATTCTAAAAAATGGGAAAATATTTTTTTGCAACTACTAATACCTATTGATTTCAAAATAAAAACTTGGTTGTTTTCTGTTCCATGGCGTCAAATTAGGACAACCGACGTCCTAATCCGAAGTTAGGTTTGACATGTGTCAAAGGAATTTAGAACATTCCTCCTAGCATGCAATGAAACGTCACAAACAGAACACAAAACCGCCATTTATAAGGAAAAAGGATTATGTGACGACTTTTCTCTTTTATAAGAGAAGAATTTATTTAATTCAAAAATCCCTTCCCAAAAAAAGCTGAGTAAAAATGTCTTTGTAGACATGCTTTCTAAACCACCAACATGAAAAGTCGCGCGAATTTCTCATATAAATAATTATATGTAATTTTTATTCTTATTTAGGGGTGCATTTATACTTTTATTTATTTGTTTGTTTCAGATGCACATAACAGAAAAAATCCAATTACAATGCACATCATAAAAGACAATGAAAAACAACCAAAACACACACACACAAAAAGAAAAACATTACAAAGAGAATAGCCTCCGACAATTAGCTTTAAAAACATTAAAAGGCATACAAAATATATCCAGTTCCTTAGACACACTGTTATAAGTTTTATAAAATTTATATAGACAAAAATTTAAAATACAGTTATTCCGATTAGAATTCAAATAAAACAAACAACGATTACGTGTAACTCTAGAAGGCACATTTAATTTTATAGTACTAGTAATGTAAGTATGTAGAATCAATCATATTATTAAGAACTTTATAAAAAAACAAAAGAGAATAAACTTGACGTCTAGACTTAAGGGTACAAATGTTGAACATATTACGGAGTACACTAGAAGGCACTTCCCGAGAAGCAGCGTTGAAATTCTTAAAATACAAAAAACGTAAAAATTTATTCTGTACACGTTCAATGACACTATTGCTATTCTCGTAGTAAGGATCCCATATAGAGGTACAATATTCAAGATTAGGGCGGATCAGGCCAAAATACAAAACCTCCAAAGCCTTCTGACTGGTGAAATTACTAGTTTTGCGTTTTAAGAAACCCAGAATTTTTTAAGCCTTAGTTGTAATAATTTGAATGTGTTCGGAAAAAGCACGAAGATTAACGTTGCAATAGAGCTATACGAGGGATATTGGAAACGGACTTCGTAGTTATGAACCATTATCAAATGACGAGACCTGAAACATAACCTGGCACCCTACGCCAACTTATAGCGACATCGAACGCGGTGGCTTGACTTTGGAAACGATAGATTTAACATCACCATTCATATATACGCGGCGTTGATTTATGGCAGAAATTTTTATCGAGGTTATGTTTATAGGATTGCTATAGAGCGAGTACAGAACCGTGGAAGATATCCTTAGTGGCATGACTCCTCTACCCACCAAGGCAAGCTGGAACGTGTATACGTACATTATCATAGGATTTATATTTTTTTAAAGCCATGTTTATAAAAAAAGATTTTATAAGTTAAGGTTGGGATATAGAATTGCTGGAAGGAAATATACAATTGCCAGACGAAAATAGTCAAAATATACACACAAAAAAAGGAAATTCCATTAATAATGAATAAATTTTCATGGTTGAAATAAATGCTGAAGTTGAAAAAAATTACTATTTATAGATGGTTAGCTGTGCTTACAGTGTTGTTAAGAGCATTAGTTTACTGTTGAGCAGAATTGAATTTGAGTTTATAGTTGAGAAGAGTTGATAACAGTTAATTTAATTAAATAAATATTTAATTAAATGTTAATTTTATAACTTACATTTTTTATACCTTTAATTCAGGAGTGAAGTATTACATTAAAATTATTTATCCAAGTACAAGCAAAGCAAAATTTCAATTTTTATACGGTTTGCAGTAAATAGTTCAATTTGTTGCATTCCCCACAATGGTCCATTTGCAATGGATCTATTCCAATGAAAAGACATTGCAAATATTACATCTTAGATCTTTTTTTTTTAAAAAACCCCACTACTACTGAATGAAAGAGTTGAAAGACTATCTTTAAAAAAAAATTCTTAAATCTCACTGATGTTTTTCTTTTTGGAGGGGAAAAAATCGAAATTTTCGCTTTTCTATAAGAGTTTTTTTTATCTCTACACACACAAACACAAATCCAATCAAAATAAAGAAAACGATATTATATCAAAATAGCTTCACACGTCATTGAACATGACTAGTCCGGAATTAAGCCAACCATTGGCGAAAAAATTCTCTTTGGCGCAGGAAAAAAGTCAGCTCTAAGCTTTTTAATACAGTTTAGCTTCTTTCCCGTTAGAAACTTCTTTTCCGTGAAAAATATACTGTTACTTTCTTTTAATGTTTTGGGTCCACTGGAGTTGAATGTAGAAAAAGCTGTATAGGATTATTATTTGTGAAAAGAAGGCTTAGGTTTTTTGTTGACATTTCATGGTAAAAATGCCTTTTGTTAAGGTCTTCGTAATTTTTAAAGGCTTTTTAATTCATTTAATCCATTATGGAAGTCATTATTGGTATCTTCCAAATAAAAACCTTAAACTGATAGGTTTTTTTTTTTATAAAAAAGTGAAAAATACATTGAACAGCCAAAATAACTGGTATATCTGTGAATAAAGGTGTATAAAACCAATCGAAGTTCGTCGCTATGTTCAGCAGCGTCTATGTGCTGTTATCATGACAGGTTATGAAAATTGAAGGGATTTTAAAAGTATCGGGGGTTGAGATATGGAATTCCATATCCATGCTTCTCTGAGGTGGAGATGAATTTTTGATTTTCACTTACGACAATTTCACGAGTGTACCATGAATATCGATAATCCAGTAAAACATTAAAATTACGACACAGCTGCGACCTAAAAAATATCATGCAAAAATGGATTCTCGACGACGGACGAAAATCATTAAACATGATATATTGCGGATACGTGATATATACGGCTCTAGAAGCCCATATCGGTGAATATTCATTAAATGGTTAACAAGTCGTCACTTGTACGACATAGAATCGACATAGATATTTATCACATTTAATGATCAGTTATCAATGGACCCGGCTTTGCACGATGTTTTTAAGGTCAAAGCTATGTCGTATATTTGATGTTTTACTGGATTATCGATATTCATGGAACACTCGTGAAATTGTCGTAAGTGAAAATCCAAAATTCATCTCCACCTCGGATATGCATGGATATGGAATTATATTTCTCAACCCCCGATAATTTCAAAATTCCTTCAATTTTCATAATTTGTCATGATAGCAGCAAAGGGACGCTGCTGAACATAGCGACGAACTTCGATTGGTTTTATACACCTTTATTCGCAGATGTATGCCTATACTAGTTATTTTGGCTCTTCAGTGTAAAAGCAGCAATTTGTTTGAATGCAATATTTTATATACAGTGGAACTCCAATTATCCGAACTTAACTGATAATGTTCTGCTAAATCCATACGATTAACATGCGGATGTGATGCCTTTTCATGTACTTAAACGTTTTTTCTTGGCTTATGTGGAATATTTTATTTATCAAATGAGTACCGGTCGGAATTGATTAGGATAATTGGAGTTTTACAGTATCATTATAACAGAGGTTCATGGGGTTGGAAAGAGATTATATGTATTAATCTTGTCATTGACTGTGATACAAAATTACTAGAACTTTTCTTGGTTCTTTCTCTTAACAGGACCCAAAAGCATCGGCAAATAAACAAGGTTCGCTATAGTACGACTTTATTCTCAACTAAAGTACCAAAGAGGGGATTTCTTTATTACCACCTTTATTTACGACTTTTTTTTGTTCGACCAGCATCATTCTCCCTCAAGTATTGTAACTGTAACCACCCGCATCTATCTACCCCATCCCATAAGCAAAAGTCGTTTGGAATCAAAGATGAAGAAACACTGAGAATCGGCAAGCCGAGACGGAACACACATGACAACCCTAAGTACCCAAGTCACATGAGTTTGGCGTAATATCTTGACGTGCTTACAAAACTAAAACTCCAAAATAATCTTATAATTTCAGTTGCCAATAGATATGGATTTCATATGGATTGTATAGATATTAAAAAGTAAATGATTGCTACACATAATAAACTTCACAAATATTTTTTAAATTTTGCTTTAAGCGACATAGTTTGCCATATAATCATCATAAGTCGCCAAAAATTGGAGACTTTTCTCTACAATTCAACGATCCATCTTGGCCCCCTCCCCAACGTTTTTTTATTTATTATTTTACTAGCAAATGCTCAATTCAGGTTATTCAGGTCAATGTCTTGAAATCAAGAACTTCAGAGTTCTCTGAAGAAAAAAAAAAAGAATAAAAGAAGAACATAACAGCGAAGAGCCCTGATGTTCTCGATATGCATAGATCATAATCAGAACAGAATTCTTCCAGTCATCAGTTTCTTCGGAATTCTTCCTCGAAAGTTCAAACAATGCCCCCCCAAAATTCTGTACAATGGTTTGGTAAAGTCGTAGCTGATAGTTTTGCAAACTGTTAGTTTTATTACTTTCTGCAGGGTTTTCAGAAAATGACACTCCTATTTCATAATTAACTTTATCGACAATAAGCGCAATTTTCTTGTTTGATTTTAATTCAACTACATAATCAGTTTATAGGATGACAATGTTGAAAAGAAAATTATATCTTAGACCTCAAGGTGAATGTCTTACCAATCGAACTCAGAAGTTTTTATTATACCAAACTTAAATTGCAATAAAACTATATAATATAGTTCTCAATTTATCCCCAGAGTCGTACTTCTAAATAGCTGAAAGTTAGCTGCAGCATACAGCGGCAAATTTTCAGATGCAGATGTGGGCAACAGCTGTACAGCCGAATAGCTAAAATGGCAATAAATTCTTTCTCGAGTCTTAATTGGTGAACCAGTGTCACGTGACAACATAGCAGCAATAAAGTAATGGTTTCTTAAGATAACGGCACCGTCACCGTAACTCTACGCGTGACGTCACAGATTCGCTCCGCTACAATTCCGATCGTAATGTTTACGGCGAATACGGTTTCCTCGAAATGAAGAAACGTAATCCGCAACCGATCCAAACGTAAACAAACCGACACATCGTGATTTTTTAGCCGGTTGGTAACTTCAATCAATATAAAAATGAGTTTGGATTATGAAAATTTAGCTCTGCTAATACTGATGGGGGATGAGGAATCTGATTTAGAAAGTAGCCGGCAGAGGGAAAGTGAAATTTTCAAACATAGGACAACTGAAGGGGCTTTCCATATCCTCATACGTCGGCATCTACGAACAAAGATAATTTGTTTTAAATCATGTGCACGAAGATTTAGTTTCGAAGCCCTGCAATCGCCACAAGAATCCTATAGCCCCTCAAAGAAATCATGAAAACAGAAGAGAAAGGCCGACTGAGAAGAGCTCCTTTCGAACATTTTTCCCTCGCAAAAGTAGCCGTTACGTGTCCGAAAAACGTGTGAAGAAGAGTCGGAAAAGCAAGAACGTCCGTGACGATGGTACAGATCCGTTACGGTTACGATTAACGTGTTGTTAGGAAACCATCGCCATACATTTGTACGTAAAAGGTTTCTGTGACGTCATACGTAACCGTTACGAATCTGGCGGATGACGGCACCGTAATCTTAGGAAACCATTACTTTAGAGAAACCGATTGAAAGAACAACAGGAATAGAAGCTGGAAGGAAATACGTCACCTGAAACAAGCCAGTTGGGAAATTTATTCAATCACTCAAAAGATAGCTATCTATATATATAATACTCTTATACGGCGCCCAAATTTCCTTATATTTCTATCTCTGGAATGGCAACAATCGAAATGAACAAAAATACTACTAATTTCAAAATGGCCGACTGAAAACAAAAAAGTGTTTGAAACAACAACTTTAAGATAGAATCAGTAAGTTTAAATTTAAACATGCATAATATTAGGGACGTTTAAAGTTGGAAAATTTAAATTATAATATCTATCGACTGAACTACCAAACACTATTGTTAATAAAAAAGGGAAAATAAAAATTGTTTTTAAACGTAGTTTCTAAGCGTTGACGGCTACCACGGGTTTCCAATTTATTTACAAATGGATCATGTTCAAGCAGCGACATATTTTCGCAATGATAACCATTAATTTATAAGCATTAATTTGTAATTATGTTATTTTAAAAGGATACTAAAGACGGTTAACCTAAAGGACCATGTCCGGCTTTGGCACCAGTCGAAAAATGTCGCCAACTCAAAATGATACAAACCGAGCGTTTGCCAAGTCTGTGAAATGACAACAAATAATTACTTAAAATGCTATTCAAAACTGAAAATGCCTGCTTAAAGAACATGAAAGATTTTCTTATTAAAAATTATCTTGGCATTTGCGATCATAGATCGTAGCGATATTTTAAAATAAGAAAATCTGAACTCAACAGTTTGCTGCAAGTTCAAAACAATATGCACAAAAAATAATTTAAGAAATGAGTTTTTTTTTATAATTAATGATTAATAATATTTTAAATATATTAATACGATTTAAGAATTCTTAACGATGAAAGAAATGGACAGGATTAACTTATAAAGAAAGTAGCAAAATAAATTATCTAATGCAAACAGAATACATAGAAAAAACTGAACTATTCGATAATTATTCGCTTAAAATTCGATCTGTGGTGATTTTCGTTGTCAATGGCTGCCATAATACAAATTTGGCGGGGTTAACACATTTGGCGAAAAAAAAATGACGGACATGCTCCATTAGGTTAACCCTTAAGGCTAGAATAAAATATTTCAATAGTGAGCGAGCGAAGCGAGCCTGGATCGCGAAGCGATCCAAAGGGAACTGCGCAAGCAGTTCCCGGGGGTTGGCGAGCGATAGCGAGAAGGGGGCGTGCCCCCTAGTTAGCATTAAAACATAAAAATATGTTTGAAAGAGTAATCACTGAACGCCAAGAACAAATTAAAGTTCGTAACTCAATTCGTTTTCCGACGAATTCTAAAAGAATTTTTTAAAAAAAGTAGATAATTATAACGGGATTAAGATAGATGAAGAGTACAGGGGACAAACCGTTTAATTTCGTTGAAAACTTTCCTCATCAGGCATCTTTGGCGATGATAGCGAGTAATCGCCTAAACTGGTGTAAGGAAACCAGTTTCTCAATTTTCTTGTGCATTTTCTCTCACTGCAACCCTGAAATTCAGTCCGCGTTATATTCAAAAGACTGTGTTTATCATCATGTTAAGCTTTAAAAATAAAGTACGATTGATTGAAAATCACGAATTTTTCTAAAACAACTAAGAGAAATTTTAAGATTCGCAAATTAATTGAAAAGTCCTAAACCACGACTTTTCTACCTACCGAGATTAACCAAGGAGACGGCCTTGGATTAACGCGATGCACGATTCCGACGCTTGGACCAAGCGAAGAAGAAAGAGAAAAACCGGTTTCCTGTCGCCAATGTCCGCCAAGCAGATACAATTACGGAACTACTCCTAAAAAATCAAGCGGTTCTTCCCATGTACTCTTCGGATAATTATAACTAATTTTATTATAACGGGTGTTTCAAAATTGCCCGGTCATTTTCAATGGAAATTCCCACTGAAAAAGACACGAATCTTTAAATAAACTGTATAATCATAAAAGATAAACTGAATTATATCCTTTTTAGTATAAAATAAACGTGGAAATATGAACTACAGAAGCAACAGCAAACCGACCTTAGTCCAATAAGCGACATACTCTTTATTCAGACCCTCTTACATTTTGCCGACTTTATAGCCACACTATAAAAAGAAACCTTAACTTTTGTTACCAGAGCAAACTTTACTCCATATCTATCCTCGTTTGTACGCACCAAGAGGTCCGAATCGAGAAGTTTAGCCTCTTTCTACTGCAAAGGTCCAAGCACCAAATCCTAAGAAAAGCTTCTGTCCTGATAGCTGACAAACTTAAGTCCACTGAGAAATAAAATGGGAGAGCTTATAAAAAAAAAGAGAGAATATATATATATATATATATATATATATATATATATATATATATATATATATATATATATATATATATATATATATATATATATATATATATATATATATATATATATATATTATATATGTTTTTACATTTTTTTACTGTTTCATTAAAAAATTTTGGAGTTTTTATGAACATTTGGTCAACCATGAAATTTTGTTTTTACTCCGATTTGTCACTTTATTTACAAACTAGCAAACTTATACCCGTTCTTCGCACGGAATAAAAATATATCAAATAGATTCCAAATATGTGTACCATATACCCTGTTATAGGATCATAAACTTATTATTGTTTCTGCTCGTTATAAATTATAAAATCCCATTTCATTGCCTTAAAATTCCAAAATGAAAAATACGCTATAAAATGCACTCATAAATGTCATCACAATTCCCTCATAAATACATAAAACCTTTTAGCTCATTTGGCGCGTTTTGGGAAATAATTTGGCGATAAAATAGATATAGCTACCCACACCCATTATACAGCTCTAACACAATGACCTTCCAACCAGCGACCAGCTTATAAATTATTTATAAAAGAAATCGCCTATTTGGCGAATTTTAGTTAATAATTTGGCGAGTTTGGCAACGTCTTTGGCGAAAAAATAAAGACATAAAACATTAATAGCTCTAGTGCGATGGCCTTTATTAACCATCATAGTTCCAGTAATAGCTTAACTATACATTTATTGCTTAAATATGCATACATGCAGTCAACAGAAAAATCCGATGAAAAAATCATCAAATAAACCCACAATAAAATCCAGGAATGAAGACTGGCGGAATTGCGTCACTTGAAACGTGTCAATTATTTTTCAAATAATAAATTTAGTTTCTGAAAGTAATGGCAAATGAATAAAATAAACATTTTGAATTTTAAATGTTTTCGTTAAAAGTTTTATTTAATTTTTTCAGCCGATGGCATCAGGAAAGAGAAAAAATGATCGGATTTGAGCGAAAGTGGTGTATTTTTTTCAGAAAATTCGAATTTTCTCTAAAAATGGAACAAATATGAAAAAACTAAGCCTCAGGTGCACACGTTAGTATTAAAGGGAATCTATCTTTAAAATTTCGAATTCCTGTGGGCAGTATAAGTAGGTCTTTTACGATCCGATAACAGACACACACACACACAGACAGACAGACTCTTTCTTTTATTATTATAGATTACTTAAAAAAAAATATTTCATTGAATTACCTTGATTCATTTTCTTCTCTTTTTTGAACGAGTAATATTTTTCTCTTTTCATATAAATTTATTGTAAAACCATTACACCAGGGCACTACATTTTTTGAAGTGCAAAAAGATATTTTTATAAGAATAAACAGCAAACCGGTGTAAATATACTACAAAATAAACAGGATGCATGAATTTATATTTTGCTCGTTTGCAATCTAAAATGTCATTAGTTTCATAAATGCCTTTCAGACGCCCAAAATGGCCGAAGAATTGATTTTAATTTAGTAGTGGAAAAATACGAGTTTAAAATATATGTCCAAATTATGGCTTTTAACACAATAAATATGACTCCTTATAATTTTGTACAATCGTATAATACCCTCTAGATTTTGACGACATTTTAAGCAATAATTTTATCCAGCTAAATATATGGACGTCTTTTCGAAATCATCCAGTCAAAAAGAAAAGTTTTTTCGAAGTCATATGTTCCTAAGAACTGTTGTTTCGGCGTCATACTGCCCTAAGCAACCGTCTATTTGAATTTATCCGTCTCCAAAAATCCTACAATTTTTGCCAAGTTTTTTTTCCTATAAGTGAATTTTAAATGCTGTTGGTCAATAGAAAACTTCCTTTTAACGTCATAAGTTCCCAAGAAAATATTTTTTGGACTTTATACGGTCGCGATAATACGCCTTTTCTACGTTATTCTGACATTAAAATTTTTTATGAACTGGTGGGTATTACTTAAGATAACACCTTATATTGGGAAAAGCCTTTAAGATCTCCTTGAAGAAAACTTCAAGATCGGATCATTTCACTCGCTTGAAAGTGAAAGAGTTTAATTGAGTCCGGCCATCCATTAAGAGCAGGCCTTAACACAGTCGGAATTCTTCTCCGGATGGCCTAGTAATCCACTCCTTTCAATAATGAGTTAATCACACCGGAATTTTCCGGACTGTCGCACTTTTATTGAAACGCGTAAACATTTTAAAAGGAGTGGATGAAGTGAAATGAAGTGTTTGAAGTGATCGTCATGCCCTCTGGTGATCGGAAGACGTAGAGTGAAGAAGATGGAGATGCTTGGCGTGAAATACAGTAAAGCCGCCAGAAAGTTGCCAAGTTACCAAAGTAAGCCGAAGCAAACCGTTAGTTCAATGGAAAACGCATCATTTTATTCTTTGAAAAGCGTTGTTTAAAAATCGAAAATTGACTGTTTGCGCAGTTGTAGGCTGTAGCACGAGATTAGAATTTATAAAGATTGTAGTAATTTCTTCACAGGTAAGAAAAATACGTTGTAATTATAGCTTTATTAGAGGGTCAAAAATTCGCCAAGTTGATGTAAAGCTGTGTCCTGACTACGACATCAAATGCCACAAATGCAACAAAACTTGGCGACCGCCAAGGGCGCCAAGTGATGCAATAGCTTGGGGGCTGACTCTGCCAAGTCGCCAAGTTTTGTTGCATTTGTCGCATTTGATGTCGTAGTCAGGACACAGCCTAAGAATACTGAAACAAGTTCCATTTTATAATCGGGCCAAATAATTCGCCAGAGAGCCAGAAATCGCCAAGTTTGATGCAGAAAGCATATTTTGCGTAGCATAGCGCCAAATATTTCGCCGAGAGCGTTTGTTTAGGCTTACTACAAAGCGATCGATGGCTTTTGTATTGGTTTTTGTCCAGCAGCATCTCCATCTTCTAAACTCTATGTAGGAAGAATATTAGTTTGTTAGAGATTTAGGAGTTTTGGTGAGCAATGATTTCAAAATGAGTAAACAGTGTGTTGAGGCAAGTAAGAAAGCAAATCGAATGTTGGGATATATTAGAAAAAGTATCACTTCTAAATCTAAGGAGATTATTTTGCCATTGTATAGAGGATTGGTAAGGCCACATCTGGAATATGCTGTTCAGTTTTGGTCTCCCTTCCTCAGAAAGGATATAGAGTTGCTTGAAAGAGTTCAGCATAGGGCTACAAAAATGATTAAGGGTCTATCTGGTTTTGATTATGATAACAGATTAAGATCTTTAAACATGTATTCCCTGGAAAATGGGAGAGCTAGGGGTGATTTAATACAGTTATACAAGTTCATAAAAGAGGGAGACATGGAGGGTTTAGGTTTTACTTTAAATACCCGGACCAGAGGACATGATCAGAAATTGAACAAATCGTGCTTTAAAAGGGAGGTAAGAAAACATTATTTTTACAATAGAGTCGTCAACGAATGGAATGCTTTACCAGATTATGTTGTGCATTCGAAGAGAGTAGGAGATTTTAAGAAAGAATCTTGATAGGTCATTGGAAAGTATTAGATTTATTTTGGACCAACCTTGCTGGGCCTCTGGCCTGTTGTTGGTCGACAATATTTGTATTTGTATGATAAGCGTGTCGGGTTTTACCAGATATGACAATCGTCATAATAGCAATATAAAACAATTTGAAGGGAAAAAACCATTTGGTTCTAACTTAAGCGACACAAAGCCATGTCAGTGAGAACACTTCTATTACGTCATATTTTGTCACTTGAGATAGAAAGCAAGCCGCTGTATAGAGTTGCAGTGGGGGGCTACATAAGTTGAACAATTTATAAACAACTATACGACATCAGTAACTCAATTTAGCATCGATATATTCTGAAACACTTTATGTGCGCCAAACAGAACATACTCTACACTACACTGTCACTAATTGTCCATTATTGTTCGATACAATTATACAGCTATATCCATTAAGGATCCCAATGATAATAATTAAACGAAGCCCTACCACAGCCAAATGATGAAAGTTTCCGATATTGTTCAACAAAGGTTCTCTAATTATTGGCGCCAAGCCTCATTTGAGGACATGAAAAGCTTGGCGAACCCAAGTGGCGCGAAATTCACATGTCGCCCTAATTAAGTCCCAAAGGAAGCCAAGTATTTCGTCAAGGGGGAAGTAATTAACGTAAGCATAATAGAAATAGGAATAGTAGGGTTTCTAACTTTGCAAAATGGTTTTATAATATCGTGGGGATACAAATTATAATAATTGTCTATTCATTCAGATACATGATATCTTGTTCAAAGTGCACTTGTAAGTCATCGAGGATTATTATTTGATTTCGGCAAATGATAAGTATGCGAATTAACATTTGCGGTGAAAATTTCAAAAGTTTTCATTTGAAGTATTATTAGAAACTATGTCGTTAGTTTAATATTGATTTGCATAATTTGTTTTGTTTGATTCCAATGAACAGACAACAAAAGATCAGAAGAATTAATTTAGTATATGAGGCTAAAGTAGTAAATTTCCCATGTAATTTAAAAACAAGTGCACAAAAGAAAAACTTAAGAAATCACGAATTTAGAATATTCTTGATGTGACTAAAACAAAACACCAAACTTATTTAGTCAAGTTGCAGAAGGTGTCTAGCATATGAATTATTAAATACAACATATTTTAAATTCTTTTGGCCAGTAAAGATCCATTTGCGACTAACATTAGCACCTTCCTAACCGAATAAAAACGTAACTTTAAGTTTTAAAAATTCATTTTTCGCTTAATTTAATTTGTCCAACATAATTTTCATTACAATGGTCTTCATTAGCCTTATGTTTTTTTCGAATGGAAAGTTTTCTTGTCGGTCGTCGTTTATGACCTAAACCGTCCAAATTTGCAAGGAAAAAAATAACTTAGAAAAATAACTAATATAATTTTTTTGTGGAAAAAAATAACTTAGACTGGTTGTTAGATATAATCTAACGAACCACCTTTATCTGTTTTAAATACAAGTATATACAAATAAAAGAAACACTTCACTGAAAAATTTCGATATAAATTGCTATATTCCTACAATGTAAACAAGAAGTTCTGTAAGAACTAAAATAGCCTACTTTCCTATTGCTATAATAATCAAATAAATGGACAAGTTGCATGAAACTCGAAATTCATAATATATGTGTTTTTCTGGTACATTAGAAGCTGCAGATTCCGAATGTAAGGTTAAATATACACAAATATGTTTAATTTCAACAAAAAATGCATTTGAAATTTGCCGAAAATGTACGTCACTGAAAACAGCTCTGACGTCAACTGTTATGTTTTTGGCGATGTTTCGATCTATGCTGTAATACACTTTATAAAATAGTAAACCCTACAATTTCTGAGAAACCTCATTAAAAGAAGAAGACAATATTATTTGTAACCAGTTCATATCAAGGATGTTAAACAGCTTGTTCCAAGTTTGGTTGTTAGTTAAAATACACACACTAGAGCGCGTATGAGCTATTGCAGAACTATTGACTGTTGGATCTGATCAGAATAGTCGAGTGAAATCGTTCAACGTTTGAAGAAATTAACTGGAATGAACATGACATGTTTCTGTAAAATAGCATAACTTTTTTAAGAGTTTGATAAGGATGAAAGCACGTTTCACAGTTTCAAAAGCGATACAGTTAAACGTGATACGAAATAACACGCCAAGAACAAAAAAAAGCCAACCGTGACGTCATCTGTTATGCTAAGAGAGGTTTAACAGGAGTGACGTATCATTAATTTTAAAATTGAATTTAAAAATAAATACATCTTTAAAACCAGAAATACTTGAGTTTTAGAGGTTTTTTAATATGCTTAATCGAATAAATTTGTTTGTGGAAAACGCTGTAATTGTCCATTGTTATAGTTCTTAATGATTTCCTTTCACTGTGTTAGAAGAATTATATGTAATCACTGAATTATATGTCAACAATCAAAGAAACACAAGTTATATTACAATCATAAGGTATTTATAGAGTTTTTTAAAATTTATATTGTAGTTATAAAATATTAATATGGCGGACAGGCGGACAGACAGACAGACAGACGGAAAGACAGACCGACATACGAACAGACAGACAGATGGACATCAACCGCATTTCAATACCTACAGTGATTTAAAGGACTCAAAATTTAATATCAATGCTAATTCAATGGGAAATTCGCCGACAGATAGTATATTTATGTCCGTCCGGACGTACAGACAGACGGACAAAAAGTATGAAAGTTGGGTATCTGAGGTCATAGCTTTCTAACAAAAAAAGAATTTTTAAGATCCGATGTTTAGAACCGATTTTGGAAGGGGGTACAGACAGACAGACAAACGGACAGACAGGCGGACAGACATACGAACAGACAGACAGATGGACAGACATACAGTTGGACATCAACCACATTTCAATACCTACAGTGATTTAAATGACTCAAAATTGAATTTCAATGCTAATTCAATGGGAAATTCGCCGACAGATAGTAGATTTATGTCCGTCCGGACGTACAGACAGACGGACAGAAAGTATGAAAGTTGGGTATCTGAGGTTATAGCTTTCTAACAAAAAAAGAATTTTTAAGATCCGATGATTTGAACCGATTTTGGAAGGGGGTACGGACGGACAGCCGGACAGACGGACATCGACCGCATGTCAATACCTACTTTTTCATTTTTAGCCTACTTTTCTTTTTTTAATTCGAAAGAATTAAAAAAAATGAAAAAGTAGGTATTGACATGCGGTCGATGTCCGTCTGTCCGTCTGTCCGTCTGTCCGTCTGTCCGTCTGTCTGTCTGTCTGTCTGTCCGTCTGTCCGTCCGTACCCCCCTTCCAAAATCGGTTCTAATCATCGGATCTTAAAAATTCTTTTTTGTTAGAAAGCTATAACCTCAGATACCCAACTTTCATACTTTTTGTCCGTCTGTCTGTACGTCCGGACGGACATAAATCTACTATCTGTCGGCGAATTTCCCATTGAATTAGCATTGAAATTCAATTTTGAGTCATTTAAATCACTGTAGGTATTGAAATGCGGTCGATGTCCATCTGTCTGTCTATCTGTCTGTCTGTTCGTATGTCTGTCTGTTCGTATGTCTGTCCGCCTGTCTGTCCGCCTGTCTGTCCGCCTGTCTGTCCGTTTGTCTGTCTGTCTGTACCCCCCTTCCAAAATCGGTTCTAATCATCGGATCTTAAAAATTCTTTTTTGTTAGAAAGCTATGACCTCAGATACCCAACTTTCATACTTTTTGTCCGTCTGTCTGTACGTCCGGACGGACATAAATCTACTATCTGTCGGCGAATTTCCCATTGAATTAGCATTGAAATTCAATTTTGAGTCATTTAAATCACTGTAGGTATTGAAATGCGGTTGATGTCCAACTGTCTGTCTGTCCATCTGTCTGTCTGTTCGTATGTCTGTCCGTCTGTCTGTCCGCCTGTCTGTCCGTTTGTCTGTCTGTTTGTACCCCCCTTCCAAAATCGGTTCTAATCATCGGATCTTAAAAATTCTTTTTTTGTTAGAAAGTTATGACCTCAGATACCCAACTTTCATACTTTTTGTCCGTCTGTCTGTACGTCCGGATGGACATAAATCTACTATCTTTCGGCGAATTTCCCATTGAATTAGCATTGAAATTTAGTTTTGAGTCATTTAAATCACTGTTGCCAAATCAACAATGGCATGAGAAACTTTATTTAAACATATTTGAAGCAAAATAATATTTTCATGAATCAGTTTGGAATGACGTCATAAAATGTAGAACAATTTGATTCTTTGATTATTCATTAATTATCTACCAAGAAAGCGGCAAGGCATACTTTTGCATGCAATTATGCTTAGTTTTAATTTACATTTCTTATTTTTTAATGCAGTTCGGAGTAGTTTCATTACTTTTGTTATTAATAAATATTTAATTATTCTTCGAACTACAAATAAATCACGAGCAGATGATAAATAATATTTAATTAATTTACGAAAGAATATTAAGGAAAATAGTTGATTTTGGCTTTTAGAAGTTTAAATTATAGCTGGGTGCTGTGTTTCGATTTTTTTTCTAATGTGTATAAATCTAGTGTAGAAACGGCTGTTGATGATATTTACTTTAGGAACCTAGTTTTTTTCCCGATTAGAACTTCAGTAAGTATTTAAGTAACAGGAAAGTAGGCTATTTTAGTTCTTTATGAACTTCTTGTTTTAATTCTTTCGAATTAAAAAAAGAAAAGTAGGCTAAAAATAGTCTGTACTTTTTACAGAAAAAAAAACTGTCAGCTGGTGTGTGCCAGAAAAATGCCGTAAAATTTACAGATATATTCTGTTTATTTTTAGCCTACTTTTCTTTTTTTAATTCGAAAGAATTAAAAAAATGAAAAAGTAGGTATTGACATGCGGTCGATGTCCGTCTGTCCGTCTGTCTGTCTGTCCGTCCGTACCCCCCTTCCAAAATCGGTTCTAATCATCGGATCTTAAAAATTCTTTTTTTGTTAGAAAGCTATGACCTCAGATACCCAACTTTCATACTTTTTGTCCGTCTGTCTGTACGTCCGGACGGACATAAATCTACTATCTGTCGGCGAATTTCCCATTGAATTAGCATTGAAATTCAATTTTGAGTCATTTAAATCACTGTAGGTATTGAAATGCGGTTGATGTCCAACTGTCTGTCCATCTGTCTGTCTGTTCGTATGTCTGTCTGTTCGTATGTCTGTCTGTTCGTATGTCTGTCCGCCTGTCTGTCCGTTTGTCTGTCTGTCTGTACCCCCCTTCCAAAATCGGTTCTAATCATCGGATCTTAAAAATTCTTTTTTTGTTAGAAAGCTATGACCTCAGATACCCAACTTTCATACTTTTTGTCCGTCTGTCTGTACGTCCGGACGGACATAAATCTACTATCTGTCGGCGAATTTCCCATTGAATTAGCATTGAAATTCAATTTTGAGTCATTTAAATCACTGTAGGTATTGAAATGCGGTTGATGTCCATCTGTCTGTCTGTTCGTATGTCTGTCTGTTCGTATGTCTGTCCGCCTGTCTGTCCGTTTGTCTGTCTGTCTGTACCCCCCTTCCAAAATCGGTTCTATCCATCGGATCTTAAAAATTCTTTTTTTGTTAGAAAGCTATGACCTCAGATACCCAACTTTCATACTTTTTGTCCGTCTGTCTGTACGTCCGGACGGACATAAATCTACTATCTGTCGGCGAATTTCCCATTGAATTAGCATTGAAATTCAATTTTGAGTCATTTAAATCACTGTTGCCAAATCAACAATGGCATGAGAAACTTTATTTAAACATATTTGAAGCAAAATAATATTTTCATGAATCAGTTTGGAATGACGTCATAAAATGTAGAACAATTTGATTCTTTGATTATTCATTAATTATCTACCAAGAAAGCTACAAGGCATACTTTTGCATGCAATTATGCTTAGTTTTAATTTACATGTCTTGTTTTTTAATGCAGTTCGGAGTAGTTTCATTACTTTTGTTATTAATAAATAGTTATTCTTCGAACTACAAATAAATCACGAGCAGATGATAAATAATATTTAATTAATTTGCGAACGAATATTAAGGAAAATAGTTGATTTTGGCTTTTAGAAGTTTAAATTATAGCTGGGTGCTGTGTTTCGATTTTTTTTTCTAATGTCTATAAATCTAGTGTAGAAACGGCTGTTGATGATATTTACTTTAGGAACCTAGTTTTTTTCCCGATTAGAACTTCAGTAAGTATTTAAGTAACAGGAAAGTAGGCTATTTTAGTTCTTTATGAACTTCTTGTTACGAACAAGTTGTAATTTTAACAGCAGTTTTTTAAAGACAAATCTATAATAATAAAAGAAAGAGTCTGTCTGTGTGTCTGTCATCGGATCGTAAAAGACCTACTTATACTGCCCTCAGAAATTCGAAAATTTTAAGATAGATTCCCTTTAATACTAACGTGTGCACCTGAGGCTTAGTTTTTTCATATTTGTTCCATTTTTGAAGAAAATTCGAATTTTCTGAAAAAAATACACCACTTTCGCTCAAATCCGATCATTTTTTTCTCTTTCCTGATGCCATCGGCTGAAAAAATTAAATAAAACTTTTAACGAAAACATTTAAAATTCAAAATGTTTATTTTATTCTTTTGCCATTACTTTCAGAAACTAAATTCATTATTTGAAAAATAATTGACATGTTTCAAGTGACGTAATTCCGCCAGTCTTCATTCCCGGATTTTATTGTGGGTTTATTTGATGATTTTTTCATTGATTTTTCTGTTGACTGCATGTATGCATATTTAAGCAATAAATGTATAGTTAAGCTATTACTGAACTATGATGGTTAATAAAGGCCATCGCACTAGAGCTATTAGTGTTTTATGTATTTTTTTTTTTTTTGCCAAATACGTTGCCAAACTCGCCAAATTATTAACTAAAATTCGCCAAATAGGCAATTTCTTTTATAAATAATTTATAAGCTGGTCGGTTGTTCGAAGGTCATTGTGTTAGAACTGTATAATGGGTGTGGGTAGCTATATCTATTTTCTCGCCAAATTATTTCCCAAAACGCGCCAAATGAGCTAAAAGGTTTTATGTATTTATGAGGGAATGGTGATGACATTTATGAGTGCATTTTATAGCGTATTTTTCATTTTGGAATTTTAAGGCAATGAAACGGGATTTTATAATTTATAACGAGCGGAAACAACAATAAGTTTATGCTCCTATAACAGGGTATATGTTACACAATTTGGAATCTATTTGATATTTTTTTTATTCCGTGCGAAGAACGGGTATAAATTTGCTAGTTGTAAATAAGATACGAAATTTTACCACCCACAGTTACTCTAAAGCCGGGCTCGAACGACGCCGACGGACCTACCATCAGATCACTAATACAACGCCCTATCAACTAAGCTTTTTCGACATACGGAGTTACCACAAACAATTGAAATGCTTGGTCGATTACAGTCTACAACTACGAGGTTAAAAACTGAAAAAAAAAACCCGTTTTTTACTTAAGTTTTTTTTACAGAAAATAACTTTAATAAGAAAATAACAGTATTTTTATGTAAATATATGTTTTTTTCTGTAAAATTAGCAGATTTTTTTTACAGTATAGAAACCTCTATGGAAAATATCCCAACCCCTACTTCCTAGGAAAACCAGTACATAGCGCGACTGGAAGTACGTGACAAAAGTTAAGGTGCTGGTTTACCAAATGATTTTAGATGTTTATGGTGTTCACCATGCTATGGTCACTGTAGCTGCAACGTTCTAAGGTGCAAAATGTGTTCACTTTTTTTCGGTGTCTATTTGTGAACTAAGTTTTCAGTGATGTTAAAAATACCTTCAGTAAATTGTTAACCGAATACAAAAACTATAGGTTGAAATCTTTACATTAATTGCACTATAGGAACCAATATCATGGTGAAACCAAGCACAAAATTTTTAACAGTGAAGTAAAACGTGACAAAAGATAAAAGCGTGCGTCTGTTTTATCCCGAAAATGATCTTACAGATGTTTATGGGCTGCCCGTGAGTCCGCATCGCTATGGGCGAAGGCTGTAGCTGCTCTAAAGTATACTAAAGGGAGCAAGAAATGGCTGCATTTGAGATATATTAGTTTCAAGGATCGTCCATATATTGTAGAAATAAGGTACTTGACAGTATCGCTAAAATACCTTCCAATATTAATTAAATTATAGTTTGAACCCCCAAATATAACCAAACGTATATATATTTTTGAAAAATAAATCTCTAAATAATTAATAAAAAATCATTTTTAATTGGCTTTTTTTCATCGGTACGTCACGTGCTCACAAACACGTCGATTTGGCTGACGTCACTAGTATGTATAAACAAACCGGTGTGATGTTTTTTTTGTTTGTAATTAAACTGGTTTTAATCTAACTTACTATTAAAATAAGACTTATATAGATAATGAGTGGGAGGTTTTACAGAAGCGGATAGTTCAAATTTGCTTAAAGTAGATTCCAAAATGGAGTTTTAAAGTTTGTTTACAGTTACTAGTGACATCATAGATACCACGTGACAGCCACAAAGCGTTTTCGGGAGTGATTTTTCGTCTTAATTTTAAAATTCATTTCCCCCCCTTTTTATGGGGTATTTGAAAAAAAAAGAAAAAATACGGGTCAAATATTTTTGGCATAAGAATATTTTAAGCCAATAAATTTTTTTAAGTCAAGTACCCTATTGTCATTTTTAAAGTGGCCAAGTGTGGAGACCGACAGCTCAATGGGGCATCAATCGCGACCCCATAGCTGCTGCTATTGTTGTTGAGTTTGATTATCGTCAGAGCTACACGAGGGCTATTGGCGACGGGAGTTGTGATTTAGAACCACAGTTAAGTGACGATCTGACACCTGAATAAGCTCCCAACGCATAAAAGGCGACATCGTACGTGTCGCCGGGAGAACATTATTAACATGCACTCTCTCTCCACGGGGTATTATTAGTCTAGTTTTGTTGGATTACTTAGACCGTTTTAAAATTCGACAATTATTTTGGTAATGCCCGTCACCGAACCCTTCGCCTTTCGCATATAAGGCAAGCGCCTTATCTATTGGGCTCCCCAGCTCTTTGTCAAGAAAGGAGGCCGAAAGCTCAGCGAGAATTCCACGCCACATAACAGTTAGATGGACGTTGAAAATGAACCGGAACCTTTATACAAAGCATTTTTTTTGTTAATTTTGTACTCCGCGACTTTTTGATGTAGTAGAGTGGAATACCTTAGGAACTAAACACTGGGGGTTCCACGTGAGGCTGACCACCTTACCGGGACATATGCCTAGCATCTCAGAGCCCTAGGCCACGAAAGCTGAAATGGGCATGGCAGGCCTTGGCCAACTAATGGTCTGTAGCGCTGAGGAGTGTAGTTTAGAGCGGAATACCGCACTTGGTGCCCTTGCTCATGAGATATTAGCGTATGAAGGTCAGTTGACTAACAAGTATAAAAGTTATACAGGCAAGTATATAAGTTCTACAGCTCCAATGTATAAGGTTTGGATGCAATAAAATCCAACTGGAGTTACACCATACGCTACTGAAGATAGACAGTGTAGTTTCAAAGCAATGACCAAGTAACGACTAGCGAGCTCTCCAACTGCTTTGTAAAAAAACGATCGAAAAATAATCCTTTCCTTCATTAATACCCGATCCCCCAATGCGTGATAGGTGAAATGTATCAAATAGAAAGCGGCAGACGAAGATATGGAAGATGTCACATCGCATACGGTTCCCGGATACACCACGCCATGGAAATGGATGACTACGTTTATTGGTTTGGATAAAGGGAGGCTGTTTTGTGAGCTCTACCCCACATGCTGGCTCAGGTGGTGGTTTTCAGTCGGTGTGTTTTTATGGACAAAAATAAAGTATTTCTTGCACTTACATAGATAAAGAAAAAAAATGTAAGTTTTATTTTTTGACTTCAGAAGAATTTTTTTAACATCCTTGGTTGTTTTGTGAATGATTTTTCTGTATTGTAGGCATCAAAAAGTGACGTTTCGTGTGTTAGGTTGACTCTATTTAATTATGTGTTATAAGCGACAGTAGAAACCAGATATTTGCATTTTTACAAAAATGACAGTCAATATGCACGAATATAAATTTTTTCACCTTTCATTTTTTAAAAAGTTATTAGTATTAAGCGTGTATTTTTTGCATATAAAAAGTCACTTAAAAAAACGGGTGATGGTAAAATATACAAGGTCACAATGTATTCACTATTAAAAACACATTACAATCTTACGTTCAAAACCTTTAAGAATCAGTTTTACCCCGACATGTGTTATCGGCACTACGTTGTAAAGTTATCTTCTTCAGAATGTAAGTACTATCAAGGAGAAACAGCTTTTACAGGTATAAAAATGGTACACACAAATAAAGAGCAGCAAAAGATGTTTGTTTTTTTAAAAGTTCAAAGTATTTTGCTTTTAATCTCTGAATACTTTGCATGGGAATAAAATCCCATGTATCTGGAAAATACAGACTGCGACCGAAATTCTTAAGAAAAAATATCCGTCTCAAACGCTATTTAAATGCCATTATTAAATAATTGTATTATAATTAAGGCGATCTGATACCTCGCACCACATTTTATTCCTTTATTGCACTTGCAGTATTCAAATATTTTGTACGTAAAAAACATCTATAAAAAAACTACTTTTCAGGCAAAACAAGAAGTTCATAAAGAACTAAAATAGCCTACTTTCCTGTTACTTAAATACTTACTGAAGTTCTAATCGGAAAAAAACTATAGGTTCCTAACAGTAAATGTCATCAACAACCGTTTCTACACTACATTTATACACATTAGAAAAAAATCGAAACACAGCATCCAGCTATAATTTAAACTTCTAAAAGCCAAAATCAACTATTTTCCTTAATATTCTTTCGCAAATTAACTTAATATTATTTATCGTCTGTTCGATTTATTTGTAGTTCGAAGAATAATTAAATATTTATTAATAACAAAAAGTAATGAAACTACTCAATACTGCATTAAAAAAAATAAGAAATGTAAATTAAAACAAAGCATAATTGTATGCAAAAATATGCCTTGCCGCTTTCTTGGTAAACAATTAATGAACAATCAAAGAATCAAATTGTGCTACATTTTATGACGTCATTCCAGACTGATTCATGAAAATATTATTTTGCTTCAAATACGTTTAAATAAATAAAGTTTCTTATACCATTGTTGATTTGGCAACAGTGATTTAAATGACACAAAATTGAATTTCAATGCTAATTCAATGGGAAATTCGCCGATAGATAGTAGATTTATGTCCGTCCGGACGTACAGACAGACGGACAAAAAGTATGAAAGTTGGGTATCTGAGGTCATAGCTTTCTAACAAAAAAAGAATTTTTAAGATCCGATGGATAGAACCTATTTTGGAAGGGGTGTACGGACAGACGGACAGACAGGCGGACGGACATCGACCGCATGTCAATACCTACTTTTTCATTTTTTTTTTAATTCTTACGAATTAAAAAAAAGAAAAGTAGGCTAAAAATCATTTGCATAATTAATCAAAATAATTTGCTATAACTTTATGAGTATCAGCTGAAACTTCGAATGTTTAACCTATTCTAAAAATTTACTGAAATGCTCAGTATCATGTATTTAACCTTCATTTAAATTACGTTCCTGTGAAGACATTATAAATGGTAGTTTGGTTTAGTTGGATGAAATACTCGAGCGGGCTATTAGAGAGACGGGCCTCAGAATATTACTTTGGAGAGTCTCTTTTACGCTGATTACCCTTGATTATATATTATTTTATTTTATTTAGACCAAACTGTTGGAGATATATTTCCTAATACAGGGTGTCCGTAAAAGAATGTCCGAGTTTCAAATTGTGACCTGACATCACGCCTTGTGATTTCTTCCTTTGGGGCTTCGTAAAAGATCGGGTCTACGTTCCACCCTTACCCCACGATTTACCAACCATTGATAGGTATAATTGCACAGGCTGTTGCTTCCATTACTCCGGACTTGCTGCAGACAGTATGGAAAGAATTGCATTTTCGTTTGGATGAGTGCCGTATCGCTAAAGGCGCACACATTGAGCACTTATGGAAGGAAAACTAACCTAGTTTTTCCTATGTCATGTATGATTTGTTATATTTAGTATAAAATAAACTCCTGTAATATACCATTAAAACTCGGAAATTCTTTTACGGACACCCTGTATATTATTTTACTTTAGTTAGACCAAACTGTTGGAGATATATTTCCTAATATATAGTATTTTGTCAGATACGATAGTTTCCCTTACACAGCACGATATAGAGATTCTTATAAATTTCGAGATTCCTTCAACGCATAAAGAGGCTTTTTAAGAAAAGCGTCTTTCACCATAAATTGTATTTTTGGTCTCCATTTATTACCTCCTAAACCCCATTATCTTATTACCAATTGAAACGAGATATTTGTGGTTAGTACTGGAGAGTAGGCTTTTGCAATTTGTTCTATTTTAGAACTAGTTTTTTTTGTTAAAAGGAAGTTTTGTGTACTCTAAAATTTTAAATTGAAAAACAAAAATTGCAATAAAGGTTATTTTACAAGAATGCAAGTTGTTAAACTTTTATGATGATGTGTTTATATGTTTTTAAGTTTATGATCAATACCAATGTTCGTTTATTTCCATAGGCTTAATATCAAATTGATAGACGTATCTGATTTTTTTTTTTTTCAAATTTGTTCCGATTAAAGCTCACAATGCCTTGATTGTGGTATAAATGCCATTTTGTGAATAAGTTACAGCATTACGTATAAAAGTATTCGGGTAAAATAATAACCGAATCCAAATATTTCCTTTCATTGCAAAATATAAATGAAAAAAGAAAGTAAAAACAAAGTTTCATTTAGTACCATAACATTTTAGAAAAGTTTATACATTCATTTTTATATTTATAAAAGTCATTTTTTAAAAGTGAACGGACCAGCTGCATGTGATATTTTAGCTCTGAGAACGTAAATATTGAATGCAAATTCTGTAATCCCGTATTTTCCAATTCCAAGTGTAGCGAAGCCCCTGAAGTTCATTGGATTTCCATACTTATCTTGAATGAAATCAAATTCTATATTTGTTTGCGGATTTAATACGTATGCAGAACAAATCATCGTTTAATTATTGGCTCTTTTACAAATCCAGAATTCCCGAATTTATCAAAATCCAAAAAACAAAATTTAAATCCGGGGTAAACACGAGTTTCAATTAAAAAAAATCTATTAGAAGGAATGGTCATTGATCATTCAGTTCAAGTGATCCAATGCATTATGTTGGGAAAACTTTTTTTGTCAAAGTTTTAAAATTTATAAATTTTTAGACAATGTTTGAAATTGATATCAACCAACTGAAATAAATTTGAAGAATACTTTAACGTCTACAAAGAGCTCAGATTCATCGTAATCTGAGTGTCAAAATCGGTAGCGAGAGTCGCCTAGATGGCGCCACAAAAATTGGCTCTCAGTTCTGTGGAATATGCCGAGTCTGCAAAGGCTAAGCCGCCGACAAAGCAGGACCATTGAAAACAAAATGGAGAGAAAAATATCTGGTTATTCAATTATTACTTTTTAAAGATTTCTTTGTGCTGATATTTTTGGCCGAAAAAATAATTGAATGAGCAATTGATATTTTATTTTAAATATGTTGTGTTTTTATTACTTTTTACGTACATGGTTAAAAAAAAGTTAAAATTTGAAAGCAATACCTTGACAGACATTGTGATTTCAAAAATACATTAGGTCTGTGGACTCAACCATCTCTCTTAACCCTTTCAGTGCCAGTGATGCCATTTGGCATCATCATGTTCCTGATCATAATTTAAAAAAAATAATAGGGCTGACATCTATTGGGATTAATAAAAAATATTTTCTAATAGAAAAAAGTTTGAAGAATCGAATGATGTGCTTTTTGATATCATAAATGGCTATAGACAATCAGAAAAAAAGTTTCTAAAATGATGATGCCAAATTGTCATTGGGACTGAAAGGGTTAAAATAACAAGTAAAAGATAACTCTAATATACATTTCCGTGTCGTGTATCCTAATGCATCTCTGACTCAAACGAGCCTCGTCTCTCTCCAAAATGGGAAGTGTGTTTACTCGCTTGCCTAAAAGCCTCTCCTGACCAATCAGTGCATTGCGATCCAACTTCGTCTTTATTGTTCTCTGTCTTCGAATAGTAAATTGGAAAAGGCGGCCATCTTGGAGAAGTACATTCTGGTTAAGATAGGTTTCTTTGGAATGGAGATTTGTTTGCTATAAAAGTTGAGGATTTAGTCCAGATAGCAGTTTCTGGCGGTTGGAATTGAATGGTTTCGTTTAGGAGTTAATTTGACTGAATGACTGTGAATCTCCAAACCAGAGCGCCTTTCTGATAATCCAATGGAAATAAACGATTGTCCAAGTTTCATTTCTCCATCTGCATTAAATATTTTTTACAGATAGTTTTTTTATATAATAAATGTAGTTGACTTACCGGGCTCTATAAGCCCACTTTTCGAAATTTATTCAAATATATATATTTTTTGATTTTCAATAAATAATTTTACAACAAAATATTCGAAACAATTTCAAAAAGTGGACTTATAGAACCTTGTATATGTCTGCTATATTTATCATAAGAAAACTTTTTTAAAATATTTAATGCAGCCGGAGAAATGTGACTTGGAAAATAATTTTTTCCCATTAAGTTAACGTTGGCACTTTAGTTTGAAGATCTGCTCCGCGGTTCTAGTTCTGCCTCATCCCTAAAACCAATTCTACTCTACAGAAATTTTGATCTGGAACAGTTGCCAAAGAGTATATAATGTAGTTTGGTTTTGATTGAATCAAAGTTACACTAGAGCTACATTAACTACTAACAGGCTGATTAATTTTTAACCATCATGAAGTGCCGGGTCCGACACCTGAGCGGCCATTCTAAGCAGTGTTTTAACGATATATCATACGAGGGCTGTTTTTTTAAACCTCTGATGGGCTCTAACAAAAAGACGGGTCAAGATACAAAAAAGATTTTTTTACCAAAAGTAAAGTACAATACTGCTTATTTCTCCACATATTCACCTTGACGATTAAAGCATTTGTCATATCCGTAAACAAGCTTTGAAATACCCTCTTCATAAAATGTAGCCGCCAATGATTTGAAGGGAGTTGTGACGGTTCTTTGAGCTCCACGTCAACTTGGAAGCGCTACAAACCAATCCCATATGCTTATCAATAATTCACTTATGGTAAACCTTCGAGTTTCCCTAAACACTTGGTCAACTCGCTAAACAATACTGATGTTCATGAAGAAGGAGACCAAGGAAGCAAGTCTGTCGCTACAGACGGTATTGTTTAGCGAATTGACCAAGTGTTTAGGGAAACTCAAAGGTTTACCATAAGTGAATTATGGACTAACAGTGGCTTGGAGGACAGAAAAAAATTGCCGTAAAGCTTCCAAATTTACTTTTTTTAAACGAAACCGTCACAACTCCCTCCCAATCATTTGCGGCTACATTTTATGAAGAGGGTATTGCAAAGCTTGTTTATAGATATAACAAATGCCTTAATCACCAAGCTGATTATGTGGAGAAATAAGCAGTATTGTACATTACTTTAGGTAAAAAAAATCTTTTTTTGTATTTTCCCCCGTCTTGTTGTTACAGCCCATCGGAGGTTAAAAAAAAACAGCCCTCGTACTAAGCACCGAAACTCTTAACAACGAAACATTTATAAGTGCACCCGTCATACAAATACGGCGATTTAACAAACACCTATAAACAAGGCCTTTGCACGAGTTACCATTTTACGTGTGACCAACACTCTTAAAACAAACAAGTGGAAATTAACTTAGTCCGAGTTAAAATCGCTCGTTTTTTAAGAGTGTAGTCCACTCTGAACAATCACTTAACTAAAAGAGTTGGTGGATAATGCATTGACATTGCTTTTCGCTTTTGTGATTGGTTAGATCAGACAACTTCAACTACGTCAATTGAATGTAAAAGCCATCTCTGAAGAAAGTGTTGATTTAAAACGCATCATTTCATATACTTTATTATTTATTTGTATGATTCGCTTTTGCCCAGCGTTACTTTTATAAGATAGCTAAGACGACAACAGTACCTGCGAAGATACCCCCTATAACACCCCCTCAACACACCGGTACACGCCAGGCCTCCTATACGATCTAGTCAAACTAAACTATCCACATACAGTTCCTGTATTCCCTCTTTATCTGCTCGAATTTCCTCTCAAGGCGTCTTAGGAGGGATAAATACATTCGATACGAATGAACACACTCCTCCTCCTCGGTAGAGTAGACAAAAAAGTCGCATTCTTTTCTATAGACCCCATTCAGGATTCTGATTTACTTGGGCATAAGGAATGAGGGAGGAGTGGCAAGGAAAATAACAAATGTATCACTTACACGTGTTTCTTTTAAAGCTAATACTGTGTTCGAATGAATTTCCTGTTATTGTAAAACCTGTTCTATAATTTCCTGTTATGTAATTTCCTGTTTATTGTAATATGAATATTTACACAATTGGCGTGTTTCAGGTCTTGAGGGGCAACCAAATTAATGAATGATATAATTTTTTTTCTCGAGCCTCGATTGGTAAATCAATGTCACGTGGGAGCAGATCTCCAATAGTAGCAACGACTGGAATACAGGAATGAAACAATGAAGGAAAAAAGTCACATAAACAATTAAAATACAAAAAATTCTAGACTAGTCTCAAAATCTGTCGTATCTGTTGTACTGGTTTCAATATCTGTATGGAAAGGTTAAACTATTACCAAGCCTACAAGTGCAAAACAGAAATAATTAAAAATAACTAGGGACCAAAAAATATGCTTGTAGTCGGAGGAAATCATTGTTTTCTGTGATCATATGGTAACGGTAGGCTTCAATTGGTTAAGTTTTGCATCGAATTTACACTTAAATGTTATTGGGTTTTGTAAAGGTTGCTGCGTTAAATTTTCTCGCTAGAAGTCGCCAAATGAACAGCCGGCCATTTCATCATAGCTGTACCTAAAAGGTTTCGTCTATTTATCCGTATTTTAACTTCCTTCTCACCACTGAACAAAAATTCCTCGGAAAATGTAGCATACCTAAATTTTTCTGAGAACAAGACTAAGGAGAAAAAAAGTGAAGTTTGAACCTAAGCTTCTCTTGCAAAATATATTCTCTCCAGTGCTCTCTTCTCAATTTCAATGCTGTGATATTGGTTTGTGCTGTATGATACGACATTTAAATGATCTTATGGCAAAGGGGTCGCCGAGTTAACCCCTCGCCAGGCTCGGTTGCAGCTGTTCTGAATTAATCATGTAGATGAGTGTTCAATGAATAAGCTGGCTTGAAGTAACAACATTTATTTAATTAACATTAATAAATATAACGAGTGTATAACAATTAAACAATTAAGTTAACATAAAATGAACAATTAGCGGCTGCGACGCTCGATCAACGAGCGATCTCGGGGCGGCAGCGTTGCCGAAGAGAAGAGAGAGTTCACAAGCAAGCAGTCAGTTTTTATCATAGAGGTAAGAAAGAGAATAGAGAGGTCCATGTATATGCGCAGTAGCGCACAAATGAAGCAGGCTAGAGCGGTGCATCTTGGGATACCTCAGTGCCAGTGTGTGATGCGCAGTAGCTCGAAAAACCTGACAGCCCTGCTTCAAACCATTTGAACTCATAGACCCCTCTATCTCTCCTTCCTAACTCTAAGGTTTTTATACGTCCAGTACGTATGCCACATAAAGCTAATAAATGTGGTTGGAAGAGGTTGTCGAACAAGCACTGCATCGAGAAGTAGCGCAATGCCGCCATCAGTCTCATATGCTCTAAGGGCAGCATATTTAAAAAAAATAAACTATAGGTTTGAATCATAATTTACTGACCAAATATCAAAATTAGTATAAAAAAATGGGTTGAATGTCATCGAACTAGGGCTACATGAAGGCTGTTGACGAAGGCGTAATAACTTCGAATCACATTCATTTGATGAGCCCACACCTGAGATGGTACCCAACACAACTTTTAGAAGCGACATCGTATGCAGCGTCAGGTCTTTGGAGCATATTTCACTCTCTACAAGGGGAATCGTCTTTTTGTCTGCACAGACCGTTTATTAGTCTTCAGTTATTTTGGCAATGCCCGAGAATGAACCTTGTACCTTCAGCATGCAAAGCAAGCGTCTTACCGCCTGGGACCCCCAGCCATCGTTACACATAACTAGTTAGGTCCCATGCCTAACTAGAACCATGGTATATTTCTACTGTTCATTAAGGTTAGTTTGAATCATCGTCGCATTAGAACTACTCGAGGGTTATTGCTGATGGGCGACATAATAGGGTATTTGACTAAAAAAAATTTTATTGGCTTAAAATATTCTTATGCTAAAAATATTAGACCCGTATTTTTTCTTTTTTTCAAATATCTCATAAAAAGGCAGAAAAATGAATTTTAAAATTAGGACGAAAAATTACGCCCGATAACGCTTTGTGGTTGTCACGTGGTATATCTATGACGTCCCTAGTTACTATAAACAAACTTTGAAACGCCCTTTTGGAATCCACTTTAAGCAAATTTGAACTATCCGCTTCTGTAAAACCTCCTTTCATTATCTTTTTAATAGCAAATTAGATTAAATCCAGTTTAATTGCAAGCAAAAAAACCTCACACCGGTTTGTTTATATATACTAGTGACGTTAGCCAAATCGACGTGTTTGTGATCACGTGAGGTACCGATGAAAAAAAGCCATTTTAAAATGATTTTTCTTAATTAGTTAAAGATTTATGTTGCAAAAAATATATACGTTTGTTATTTTTGGGTCCAAACTATAATTAATTTAATATTGGAAGGTATTTTAGCGATACAGTCAAGTACTATATTTAGAACCGCAGTCAAGTGACGACTGTTCCTTTAAACGAACCTATACCACCCTGCTGGGGTATCATGTCTCCATCCACTTCTATGCCAACAGAAGAAAGAATCAGAAATGCAACCCAGCGGAAACATAAAAATAGAATAGGGACAAGAATTTCATTTTTCCTTGGCGCCAAAACGTCGGTCCGCCATTATGCAGCAGTAATTGAATCCGTGGAGAGCTGTCCAGTCCAACCCCTGACGAATATATCGGATAGCAGATTGGTTATTGTTATTCTGTGGGACACCTTCTGGTACTTTATCCTATCTTTTGGTGTATTTTCCAGTTAACCATTTTAGCCATAATGTCGACCATTTTCACCAAACCCAGTATTATTACCAAACATGATATATAAGTGTAATTTATAATAAATGTAATAACAAATAAAATATAACACTAATTAAGGTAAAAACAGTATAATAATTCTGTAAAAAATTAATATAAATAAAAAATGTAATCAATATAATTTATATTATAATAATATACATATAATTTGCATTTTAATATTTTTTCATCGAAAAACTAGATCCAAAACTAAAAACCCTTCGATCGGTGATCCGAATAGAGATATATTCCAACGAGACATTGATACACCAATCGAGGATTGAGAGAATTTATTTTCATCCCGAATTTCTGTTGCCACTTAAGAACTGACTCGCATATATAATGATTAGACTATATTTTGTCTCCTCTAAGGGGACCGGGTAGGCAAAAATTTCACAAATATCGATTTTTTATTTTAGTGTGGATATATAGCTTATACTTTTAGCTTTCCATACATAGCATACTTAAAACAATCTGAGCAAATTTTAAATCAGTCTCAATTTTTGTAAACGCGCCATGCGAAATTCGTATGTTATTCAGTCCTGGGCATTATCTTAGAGAGCCTTTTACTCAGCATGTATATTTTGATATTTTTATTATGTTCAATTGGTCCCTTGCGATTCAAAAGTTTGTGTATTTTTTTGAAACTTGGAGAAATTATTAATTTTAATGTTTAAAAGACAATTGTGCATGGATTTTAAGATCTGATAATTATGTATTGTTTATTTGAAATTTTTGTAATTCTTTAAGTTGAAAAATTCCCTTTTTTTGCCGTCACAGCAAGTTTTATTTTTAAAACATTAACAAAAAAGTCGAATGCAAAATCCATACCCAATTTTATTAAGTTGTATTCAAACTGTTTGTATAAAAAAAGTATTAACCAAATTAGACAAAAATTGAATCGCAAGGAGCATTTTAAAAATGTCCAATAAATCGTTAATTTTTCCACTAAAAATTAAATTTCTGAAAAAATAGTGTTTGTAAATTTTTGAAATTTTGTGTAGTCTTTAAAATTATTGTTATTGAACTGCAAAAAAAATTCATGAATTTAAGGCGAAAACTAAATGATTTTTTCTTTTGCCTACCTAGTCCCCTTAACCAGCTTCATTTTGTCGCGTCATATATGATGACACAAATAGGTTAACTAAGCTGTTAATCAAGAGTTTGTTAAAAATGGCACGCGCAGGTTGTAGATAATGATCTATGAGGCCTTGAATCTATAATTCGTCTTATAATTCAGAAGTAAATTGCAAAGACACAAAAATTAAGTCATTTTGGTGATGATTGAGTAAGATTTTTTTCTGGAATACTGAATTATTTTCTAGACATTAATCGTACTTTACTGAATCTAAATAGCATGTCAAGAATATCCTGGATGGGTATAATAATGTATCGCAAAACACAATGACATTATTGGGGGAAAATTTTATGTTTTTTTAATTAAATATCTTTTTAATGATAAACAAGTAGGTTCGAACAGAATCTGTCACTTAACCCGCTTCCACACAACAGTTGTATTTAAGAGGTAAAAATGCGCTAAACACAGTATTGATATTCTATATTAAACATTTACATGCTAAATTTGGCTAGTTTCATTTATTTTATTTCGAAAATTCAATAATTATTACTTATCGTTTGCAAAAATTAATTTGTATTTCAAAGAATAAATATGTAATATTCCTCTCTTTTAAATAGAATGACAATATTTCATATCAACATACAAAGAATCTCGTAGTGAAATATATTTGACGTCACTTCAAACTGATCGATGTCGCAAAAATAAATTTATTTTAATTTATTGTCTAAAAGAATTAAAGTTTCTCGAGCGATTGTTGCGAATGGCAATTGTTATTAAATTTTATTAAAAATTGCTTCCTATGCTTTTTAAATGAGCATTAAATTTTGCAGGTTTTTTTTTTAAATAATTGAAGTACATCGAATTCGAATTCTTTTCTGAAAATTTCAATGTATTCTAATTTCGATGCGCTGAATTTTTGACGTATCACACTTGTTCGTAGTATTTGTAGTTAGGGATATGAAAGTGGGTGACGGACAGACGGCAGACGGACTGAACGATTATAATACCTTCCACTTTTTACGTTATAAGCGTAGTGTGGAAGCTAAAACGGGTTGAATGTCATCGCACTAGAGATACATGAAGGCTATTGTCGAAGGCGTAATAACCGAGAATCACATTCATTTAATAAGCACACACCTGAGATGGTACCCAACACAACTTTTAGAAGCGACATCGTATGCAGCGTCAGGTCTTTGGGGAGCATATTTTACTCTCTCTACAAGGGGAATCGTCTCTTTGTTTTAAATGTACTCTAATTTCGATGCGCTGAATTTTTTGACGTATCACACTTGTTCGTAGCATTTGTAGTTCGGAATATAAAAGTGGGTGACGGACAGACGGCAGACGGACTGAACGATTATAATACCTTCCACTTTTACGTTACAAACGTAGTGTGGAAGCTAAAAATGTTAGAGCCATACAAAAGTTATTGCTAAAGCTTTTCCTAGATACGACTTCCTCTAATATTTCTTTAATTTATTACCATAAACTAACTTCGATTTTAGTTTGGGAAACTGTTCAAACATCCAATGTGGATTTTAGATTCCACACCAGGGAATGAAAAGTTAACAAGAGAAAACATCTTTCGAAATATTAGGAAATATTTCCTTTGGTTACTAAACAGTCATAAAATAAACATTGGATAGATTTAATACCTTTATGGTGGTATGAAAGAGTTGCAGTCAATCCTTCAACGAAAATGAACCACGAAATTTTGATCGATCATTTTGTCTTGTGAAATCAGTGAACGTTCACTAATAAATGGTAGGATAAATACGTTTCTTATTTCTTGTGTTACGTCATTGAAATTAATTATACAATGAACGTTTCTTTAGATATAGAATATTATGGTCAAAAAAATTTACTTTTAAATTTTTTATATAATTCGAAAGTATTTTGAAAAGTTTTAAACTGTTTTTACATTTTAATTTAAAACTTTGAAATATTTTATGTACAAACAGTGTATAATATCTAGATAATATCCACAACTTTTCGCTTGATTCATGAAGACACATCAAAAGATTAACTAAATGAAAAATACACAGGTAGGTTTGTAACAGAATTTTTCACTCAGCCCGCTTCCACACAACATTTGTGTTCAACAGGAAAAAAGTCGCCAAACATAATATTAATTCTATTATAAACATTTATACTCTAAATTTGCCTAGTTCCATTTATTTTACTTCGAAAAGTCAATTATTTCTGCAACAATTATTCAATAATTATTATCGTTTGCAAAAATTAATTTACATTTCAAAGAATAAATATGTAATATTCCTATCTTTTAAATAAAACCAAAACTTTCATATCAACATACAAAGAATTTCTTAGTGAAATATATTTGACGTCACTTCAAACTGATCGATGTCGCAGAAAAAAATTTCATTTAATTTATTATTTAAAAGAATTAAAGTTTCTCGAGTGATTGTTGCGAATGTCAATATGGATTTAATTCTAATAAAAATGGCTTCTTATGCTTTTTAAATGAGCATTAAATTTTGCAGTTTTTTTAAATAATTAAAGTACTTCGAATTCAAATTCTTTTCTGAAATTTTCAATGTATTCTAATTTCGATGAGCTGAATTTTTTGACGTATCACACTTATCTGTAGCTTTTGTAGTTCGGGATATGAAAGTGGGTGACAGACAGACGAACAGAGACACAGACAGACGGACAAACAGACAGATAGACGTACTGAACGATTATAATGCCTTTCACTTTTTACGTTATAAACGTAGCGTGGAAGCTAAAGAGAAAAAAAAAACTAGCAGAAATCGTAGACGAAACTATGGGCAATTATCTAGTTTTTGAAAACATTGATTTATAAACTGCAAAATTAAATCGATTTGTAAACTCGTTGAATTTTTAGTTTTGCAATGCGATTCTTTTATATGCATACTTTTGTTACATGTAATAAACATCGAATTAAAAAAATGCAGGAAATTCAGCCTTATTCTACCTTCAAATGAAAATAAATAGAATAGCACAACCAAAATAAATAGAACGCAGAGCACAAGCATCTGCTAGAAAATATTTATGTTAAAAAAATAGTTTAGTCATCCGAGGGCTGGTTTCGCAGTTTTTATTGCGATATATTTCATGCCTCAAAATGGTTGTATGTTAGGTTTCATGATTTAGTTCTTGATTTATATCAAATGAGGACTATAACTGCAAAACTTATATTCTCCATAGTAAGCAACTTTTTATCAGTAAAAGTTATCGCAGGCTTACTATACTTATCAAGTTGAACAGAAATGTTCACTTAATTCATGTGTTTTTTTGTCGCTTGGTAAATAAGAAATCGAGGAAGTAAGTTTTGCAGTTAACTTAGTCAGCTTTTTCGCCAAATTACTTTATCTATAGAGTTCTCCATTATATCTTAAATTTCTTCTCTTTTTAAAAGTGTTCAAATTGTGAGTAACATTTTTGTCAAACCAAAGCACTAATACGGAAAAGTTTGTTTAAAGTTCAAAATTCGAAACGAAATACTTCGACTATCCAAACACAGGCGTCTTCGAATATTTCCGAGAATCAGTTATTATTGCCAGAGGGCTTCGAAATCGATATTTTTCAAGTATTTATTTCAGTTGCCATATTGAAAAATGGAATATCTAGCTTTAGAATAACGTATGCTGGTGTTTCACTGAGTGAATTCATGAATTTGAAATGATTAGAGTTTATTTTTTACTTAGATGGTTATTGAAAGCTAAGTATTTTTAAGTGTAAAGAAAACATTCGAATCGAAACAATTTTTGTTATTTATTTGAGAAAAATTATTTATTCTTGGATTCAAGGATATTAAGTTTAAATTAAATGAAATAAAATGCAAATCTTTGCAAGAATTTTAATTTATTTGTGATTTCATTTTTTTATTACAATGCGTCGTTATTAGTTGTGGATTAAGATGGTTGTTAAAAAAGAAATGGCCCATTGGATATGAAGTTTGAAAGAATTGCATGTGAAGCGATGAAATGTTTTAATGAAAATCGAATCAATATATAGTAATGGAGCAAATTTCCTTTTTGTTAATGGTGAATAATGCTTTTAAAAATGTGTAGTATTAGGTTTGGGCATTTTTAAAAAGTTTATTTTTATAGAAAATAATATAAAACTATAATGTTGTAACAGAAACTGTCACTTAGAACTTCTTCCACACAAAATCCATGAGTCTAGAATAAGCCAAACACGGCATTTAGTTCATTTAGTTCTATATTAAAATTTTAAGCGTCCGAATTAAACTACTTTTCTTAAAAGTTCATTTGTTTGAAAAATTAGTATGCAGTATGGAGAAATATTTTTAAATAAAATTTAAACACCATCATAAAATGGAAAACCTTGCAAAAAGAATAATTAGTAAAGCAAAAAAAACGACATTATTCATTAATGAATGTTTAAATATAAATGAAACATTACGTCTGCTTTTCAAACTAGAAAAAAATAAATAAAACGCTTTGTGCCTCTTTCTTAACAAATAATACAAACAATGAAAGTGTCTCATTGTGACATGGGTTATGACATCATTCCAAACTCTTATATATTTCCTTTAAATATCTATTTCATACATGAAAAGTTTATCGTGGGGTTGTTGGAGTGGCAATGGGGATTTTTCTACAATAAAAATTGACTTCTTATGCTTTTTAAATGAGTATTAAATTTTGCAGAGTTTTTAAATAATTGAAGTACTTTGAATTTGCAGTTGTAGTTTGGCCTATGAAAGTGGGTGACGGACAGACAGAGGGACATAGCCTTTAGAAAAGAATAGACTTTTTACATTATCAACGAATTGTGGAAACTATATAAAATGACTAGTGCGATTTCAGAACCCCTGAAAAAAAACTATAATTGGCGAGATTAAATCTTTCAAATATGCTTTCTTTAATTTTATAAAGTCTTCGTAATAATCAAACTAAAAAATTCAACTCGATGACCAGAATTAGCGATAAAAAAAGAATATGACAAAACTTAACCATTTGAATTAATGAAGTTACTGAAATAGGTGTCAAATATTTTTTTTTATGAAATCACAGATTCTCATTTATTGCAAAAGTGATGATTTCTAATAAGTAAAAAAAGGGCAAATCAAAATCTTCATTTCGTAGCATGCATTAGTTTGTGATAAATGTAAATGATATTATTGTTTTTAGTAAATTCCACAATTTTATAGATAAATATTTAAATAACAAACTAAACTGTACTGCTAAATGAAGTCTGTCTGTTCAACGTATACAAGGTATAGTCATTTGAGCAAATTAAGTAGAAAAAAGGCTTGCGTCCAATATAAAAGAATGGAAATATTTCTTAAGATGTCACGCACTCCATACTGCGATATCATTGGTTGTTTTGTTTTCTTTCCCTACTACTTGAAACAAGCTCTTTGGTTTTTTATAACGTCACGCGCTCTGAACTGCGATCTCATTGGTTGTTTTGTTTTCTTTGACAAAGTGTTGAAACAAGCCCATTTAAGTTGGTCCTTTTTCGAATGCGAGAAAGATATAAAATTTTTGATAAATCTCAGATATGACTTTGCCAAACCTATTCACATATCTTCAACGACTTAATCTCGGCACAGATGCCTGACTGGTCACGTGAGTGATGCGTACCCTCGAACCCCCGACACCCCACCATCACGTAATGTCGAATGCAAAATACATGCAAATTTCATGCCAAATAATCCTACGATTTTAAACGCCTTTTCTACTCTGTTTAACTTAAAATTCGATCACTTCTTATCTTTTTAAAAAAAAATAAAAAAATAACGTTTCTTTCCCTTTAAAAAAAATAAAAAAATCTCTTCTTAACTTGTCTGTCACAATTTAATTCCTCCGCCATTTTCTTTAATTTTCCATTTTCGAATCAAATAAGCTCTACCCCGCCATCGAATAATTCTTTTTCTATAATATCCGAAAAAGATGTTTCAGCAATATGGATTCGATTTGCATAAAAATAAATAATCGTGTTAGAGAATCATATTAGATATGGATAAAAATAAAGAGAAACACATTAAAATTATTTTAACGAAATGAAAAATGCGATATCTTTTCGGTACTCAGCAATTGACATAAAACTAATTATAACTATCTTTTATTATTTCAACGAAGCGCAAGTTTACTTAAATAAATTGAAGAATAAAACGTGCTAAGAAGGAATTATTGGACAAATTATTTTGACAGGCCAAGAAAATATTTAAATATATAGCTTATATATTACTAAAAACGAAATAAAAATAAACATTTATATTGTTATCTATTCCCTAATAAACTTTGAAGTATATTTTATTTTGATAGAATGATTTCGAATTTCACGTAATTCGATTTTATTTAATTCCTTTGTAGGTATATTTCAGACATAATTTAAATCTTGAGTCAGGATAATGCTAGGATATTAAAATATCTTCATAAAAATATGTATTCCTTAGCGTATCACATAAGGAAACTTATGGCAATGTACAACCATAGATTAAAGACACTTATAGATATGCCACTCTAATTGAATTTCCATTGGGGATTTTCTATACTGAAATGGACTTAGACACTAGCGCTCCTGTAGTTTGGTTTGGAATTAAACGTGAGGACATCGTATCGTTACTATGACGTTCCTTGTTGCCATGTTAGGTTAGTTTGAATTATCGTCGCACTAGAGCTACACGAGGGATATCCCTTCCTTGTTGCCATGCGATTTGGTGTAATATTAATTCAATTAAAATGGTTGAAGTTGTAGTTAAATTTATATATTGGTTTAATTTAATGTATGGAACACTTTTTCGATTGAATTAGATAGTAATAATTTTTTGGTTGTGACAAAGATCTGTAATACGAAAAAGGCAGCGGGAAGCAAATTTAGTTTGTAAATTTAATGTTTCGGATAGATAGCTATACTAAAGCTTAAAAAATTTACAATACGGTATTTAAAATTTTGAAGGGGCAGTGCGCATGTATTCTTCCGAAATGTAGTTTGTTCTTTGATGTTTGGTGAAATAGCTATACTAAACCTTAAAAAATATATATTACTGTACTTTAAAACGAAAGCTATGCTTTTGTTATACATATTTTCGAAAACAATATAGTTTAGTTTTTTGTCCATCGCGTATGGATATGATAATCGTCTCCTATTTCAACCGTATGCCACCAGCACAATTCTTGTATTATAACAAAAGCAATATTGTAATTTTGCCATTTTTTCAAGAGTTTCACATGTGCTGCTCGAACACAAGTTTTTTCTCTGAGTGAAAAGGACATTATTTTCTGGGGTTCTCCCACACATTGATCTTCAAGGGCCGTTTACCTATGGGACAACGATACTATTAAAGTCGGCCCCATAATGTCCCGGATTCGGGCAAAGGGATGGAAAACCCAAAGACTTACAATAAAGAGAGTAGAATAAAAATTGGCTCACCAAAACGAGGCAAACATAATACAGCAATCTATCTTAGTCACGTGAGTTTGGCGATAAGATTTGGCGTGTTTACCAGCCAAGACGCAATTAAATAATTTAGTTGTTTCGTGTTACTTTTATTGAATGTAGAGATATGTTTAAATTCTATTGATATTTAAAAATATCATTTGTTTAATAATAAAGATAAAGAAGTTTTCGATTTAAGATATAAATTGTTGCGTTAGAGTTGGAGCCCAACGCCACGATAAGTGGCCAAAAGCCATCAGCAAAATAAGAAGTCCTAAACTCCAATTCCATAAATGATAAATTATCAATAGTGTCCCTGAAAAAACTCTTCCTTGACAGGGAATCGTCTGCTTGGCGAGTAGTGGCTATCGGAAACCGGTTTCTCCCTTGGTTCTTCTTCCACGGTTCAAGCATAAGATATTATTGTCTGGCGTGAATCTTGATCATAGAGATAGTAAACCCATGCGCAGCGTGATAAGAACCAATGTAAAACTGGTTTCTTTACACCAGTTGAGGCTATGACTTGCTATCTTCGCCAGATTCTCAAATGATGAAAGGGACTTTCCCCTGAACTCTCCATTTGTTATATAAAACAAACGGATATAAATTACTGGCGTTGCCATTTAAAAATAATAAAGCTAATTTAGTTCAGGTAAAACTATACATTTGGTAGTTTACATAAGTTAAATTTTAATTTAGGAATAAATTACCAGTTTGCCTCCTCTTCGGTTCTAAGCTTTAGGATTTAATTAAAAAATTTGTGCTAGGTTTCAACAATATAAATGGTTCTTAGTAGCTGCAACTCTTGTGTGGCGAAATGTGTGACGGTATTTTTGGAATTCAGTTGAACAATTGATCAAGTTTTGGTTTTTTAAGGGGATACGATAACCAAAACATTATTTCTAGAAATAATAACAAACTTGTAAATTATTGTGGTTTTATATAATGTTCACTCTAAATAAACATTTTCTAACAATAAAAAAAATATTAACAAGTAGTTTTTTATTTAAAAAAAGTCAAAATTTTGAACTTTTTTAAAACGCTACTCCTCTTTTAATTTTGAGAATAACTACACCAAATTTTTATAGTTTGTTCTTAGAACTATTTGTTCAAGAGCTCAAGAACTGTGCATGGATTTTAAAATGTGAGATACAGTTAAAAAGTAACATGCATTTATACTGAAAACCACAAAAAATTACAAATTATTAAATTCAATAATTTAAAAAAAAAAACTATAAATAGTAGACCTTATTCCATGCACAATTTTGTGCACCATTTATATAAGAATACATGTTAAAAAAGTCAAAATTCTAACTTAATTAGCAAAAAAGACTTAGGGATTTATTAAACACAAGAATTGAAAGACGCGAAACAGAGAAAACAGGTTGAAAGCAGACGAAATACGTATTCAAACTTATAGGAATCACTCCAGAAAATCTTTAATAAATTTTTTTCTACAGAAGATATCATTATGAAACTTTCAGTAAATGTTCAGAAAAATATTGTAAATAATAAAAAGTAAAAACTGAAAAATCGATATTTTGACCAATTTTGGGGTACCGTATCCCCTAAAAACCTTTTTTGGTGTTACCAAGTTCGAAATTATTACCATTGTACTTTGCCCATTGAGAAACACAGCCCAGGTTAGATGCTCAGTCGATATCCTTCAGGTCGTTGGTAAAACCCCAAACAAGGGATGGGAAAATGGCCAAAGAACTCAAACAAATGTGCGAAGAGGATTGAGGAACGAAAAAAAAAAAACTTTTTATTTGCCGAAGTTCCGCTTTCCCTTATTTTTTACGGGCCTTTTGATACCTTTTGAGGGGCAAAAATATAAAAGAAAGCTACTTATTTTCTGGCCATGGAAGAGTTTTATTGAAAATAGATTCGGTTCAATTTTTGGATGTTTTTCTGCATATCTTTCTTTTTTTTGTGCTTCATATGCTTGAATAGAATTGAATAGTACATTTGGATGGATAGTTGGTAGGGTTTTTCCCGTCCAAAACTAATATTTCCCATCCCAGTGGGAAAAACTGGTAAATACCGGGAAAAATTGGTAAATACCGGGAAAAACTGGGAAATACCTCTTTCTGTCTGAGAAAACTGGGAAATACATTTCTTTCTGAAATATACCTTATCTGGGAAATTCTTTTTAATTAATTAAAGTTTTATAAAAGTAAACATTCGTTTTTCTTTTTTTTACACCTTGATATTTGTACTCTGGCTGTCATTGTAATTGCCACTATCTGTGTGTGGGAACCCTTGTTAAGCTCACGCTTTTTAATTCTCTTTATCACATATACAGCCATTATAGTTTCCTGAAGCATAGTAAAGTTTCTCTTAGATAGATGATAAATATTTATTAAAATTAAAATTTTAAATTATTTTAATCTTATTAAATAATATTTAATAATTAATTTTTTCAATAATTAGGTTTTTCCCAGGAGGGAAAAACAATTTTTCCCAGGACGGTAAATACCGGTTTTTACCATGGTATTTACCGGGGGTGGTAAAAACCCTGCCAACCCAGATAGTTGGTTGCCTGATATACAATGGGAAAGTGAGGTTGGATTTACTTCTCTGTGAAACTACACATGAAATTATTAGTGACGGGCTTAACAAAACTTCACTTCGAACTTCACAAAACCTACTATCCACTTTCTATTTGACTTGACCTATTTCTTTTTACACAAGGCTAGGTAATATTGCATTTTTATTGAAAAATTGAACAAAACACTAGGGACGTGAAACTAATTAAACTCCTCGGCGTAACATCCCATTACTAGGCCAAGGCCTGCCGTGCCCATTTCAGCTTCCGTGACCTAGAGCTCTGTGGTGCTAGGCATATTTCCCGGTAAGGTGGTCAGCCTCCCGCGGAACCCCAGTGTTTAGTTCCCAAGCATTCTTGGTACCCATTTTATTGACCCACTCAAGGAATGAAAGGATGGGTCAACCTCGCCCAATCCGGGATTCAATCCCCGGACCTGTGGCGTGGCAAAGCGAAGCACTACCACTAAGCCACTGGGCCTCGGGGCGTGAAACACCACGTGATATTCAATTACCACTCAATAACAGATATTTAATATGCTAGAATTCAGTTAAAGATTTTGTGCAGGAATGTTTTTACTTTTCGGCATAACCTCAAAACCTATAAAGTTCTGTAGCAGATACTCTATGCTCACGCACAATATTTTCGAAAACCTTATTATGACGTCTGTTAGGCACTAGGAACTCGCGTACCCAATTTGAAATCTGTAGCTGTTTTAGTTCGACCTAAAGAGTGGTTTCAGACCGACAAAATGAAACGCAGACGGACAAACGGGTCAATGTCTAAATATCGCGCTTTTAGAATCAGCAGTTTCCGATCGAATTTTTAGAATCAGCGACACGATCGAAATACTTTTATTAAATAGTTCTTAATAGGTAATTGAAAGTTATAAGTGCATATTATGGAACAAAACATGGGCCGTGATTGTCTCCGTTAATGGTAGATTTAAAAAAAAATTTCCTACAAATTTATGAAATGTTGTCATTCAAAACTATAATTGATGCATATTTACTACTAATGGCACTCACAATTTAAAATATTGGTAAAAATGTTGGACTCGGAACTCATAAAAAAAATTTAATTCAGATTTTATCGTATAAACCTAAAAACGTTCTTTTTAAATATTTAACCATGCTCCATTCCGACCAAATAAAAAAAAATTCTAAAAGTCTTATTTCGTCGGTTCTCTTAAAAAAACAGTCCATGCGTAAAAACATCTCGCTTCTCTATTTTCATTGTCCAAATCGAAAATTGCATTTTCTTACTTTAAAAGTCCAACGCCATTCGGCGACAAAAGAAATACGAGTGTCGAAGTCGAAGTAAGATGTATAAAGAAGGAATAACATTACATTGCAGGATTTATTTCGAAATATCACAGTATCCATTTATGATATGCTTTTTGCCGGGGTTGTTTAGTCTCTAGGGTATCACGTTTATAAAATATGTATTTCCAAAACTAAAATGTGTTGTTTTGTAGATTTGACAGTGGAATTTTGTCACTACAAAAATAAAAGTTCGAAAATATTGGGTTTTTTATTAGCATTACATTTTTATATTAATATTTTACTTTGATTTATCAATAAGTTATCTTTTTTGTGTAAGTGAAGCATAATATATATATATACTACATATATATATATATATCTATATACTATATATAATATATCATAATCGATCATATATATATATATATATATATATATATATAATATATATATATATATATATATATATATATATATATATATATATATATATATATATATATATATATATATATATATATATATATATATATATATATATATATACTAGCAAATTTATACCCGTTCTTCGCACGGACTAAAAGAATATCAAATCGATCCAAGTATGTGTCATTTAATTTGCTATTAGATAATAAGCTTTGCCTTTGTTAAGTTCATTATAAAGAATAAAATTCCGTTACTTATATTGCTTTAAAATTCCAAATTAAAAATACATCACTATAAAATGCGCATCCTCATATCCCAAAAATCTTCCTCAATATGAACTTATCGCAATTTTCCTGATAAATTCAAAATTAACCATAATTGTATAACAATGTTATTTCACGTCAAAACCTCCATTCTGGGTTTTGTTTTAAACATTTAACTCATTGGCACGTTCAATTATTTTTCAAATCATTAATTTAGTTTCTGAAGGTAATGGCAAGAAAATTAAATGAACAAAAAAATTAATTAAATTGAAAAGCAATTTCAATTTAATTAATTTTTTTGTTCATTTTAATTTCTTCTGTCGAATGGCAACACGAAAGGAAAAAAATAATCGGATTTGAGCGAAAGTGGTGTATTTTTTTTCAGAAAATTTGAATTTTCTCTAAAAATGGAACAAATATGAAAAAACAAAGCCTCAGGTGCACACGTTGGTATTAAAGGGAATCTATCTTTAAAATTTCGAATTTTGAGGGCAGTATAAGTAGGTCTTTTACGATCCACAGACATACAGACACACAGACAGACTTTCTTTTATTATTATAGATACATGGGGTTTTATAACTGTTATGGAAAAAATATGGATTCCTTATAAGTTTTTTTGGCAACATTCAAACTCTTAAACTGTTTTTATAAAATTGATATGTTAGACAGGAAGAAAACGAATTAGTAGAAATTAAATATAGGTAAAATAAAGTGACCATAACATTAAAATTTTCATTAATGAATTGATAAAATACGGCCTTACCAATGCAATAAATATTTAAAATTTTATACTTTTTTGGCACTTGTAAATTCAAATAAGTTTATTACGAAAATTGACGAATCAAATTTCTTATGCTACTTTAAAATTAATTATTTTTAAAAAAATTTAAGTTACAAACGAACTATTCCAAAAAATAATTCGCCAAAAACAGAAGTACAATTTAATATGTAAATGTATGCACTTTTAATAATTTATAAAGTAATCAATGTGAAAAATATTTTTTCTCCAAAAATATGGTGCAGTCAGCATAGAAACCCCCTTAATGTATGGTTTCAAAAACAACAAATCAATTTTCGATGTAAACCTTAACACTAAATCAACTGTTTTCATTTAAGGTTGACCTTTTAAAATACCACCACAAATTATCGTGCATAGAACTTAATTTTCTGAATGTTAGCACGAAACATTCCAATCGATTGCAGATCGATATCCAAATGGCCCTCGTGACGAAGCAAAATAAACACCCCAAAGTGATAATGGGGACCAACTCTCATTATCCACTTTGAGACGCATTATCCACAACAGTAGTGTGACGTGCAGCAGGTCTGTATTGAAGAGTTGTTTCATGTAGTTATTGTTGAAGATTGGGGTTGATACTAAAACTTGTAAAATAAATTTAGCAAAATATGGGAAACTACCATAGATAATCATAGTTAAAGTATTAGATTGGTAGATCACGTGACCTCCAATGCTAACGACGGGACGCGCATGGAGGCCAAATAAGGGGGCAAAATGGCCAGCGTTGCTGCCACTTTAAGGAGAAAAATACTACGAAAAAATACCATTTAATTCTAAAATTACAAAAAAAAAAAAAATACTAGAAAAGGATTTAAAGTCACTAAAAAGATTCCAAAATGCAGCTAGTATTTTTACGATATTTTTTTGTAATTTTAAAATTTATTTTAGAATTATTCTAAAATTACAAAAAAATATCGTAAAAATACTAGCTGCATTTTGGAATCTTTTTAGTGACTTGAAATGCTTTTATAGTATTTTTTTTTGGTAATTTTAGAATTAAATGGTATTTTTTCGATGATGCCGTAGCATTTTTCTCCTTAAAGTGGTGGCAACACTGGCCATTTTGCCCCCTTATTTTGACCTCCATGCGCGTCCCGTCGTTAGCATGGGAGGTCACGTGTCTGCCAATCTAATACTTTAACTAAGATATCTATGGAAACTACAGAGCGAATTCCTTAAATCCGATCCACAACATACAATTAGGTAACTCTTACAGATAGTTCACTTTAGCCACTTACAATTTTTCATGCACTATCGACATCGAATCATAAATTGGAAGAATTTATTGGGTTTGCTTGACAAATTTAAATTTTACCAATGTCTAGTATTACTATCACCTCGTTATAACATTAAAATGTATTATTCTTAGTTAAAAGGATTCATTCCACAGAAGTACAGGAGAACAATTATCTGAGCAGTTCAGACTTAACCACATTCGGATAATAACAAATTCGGATATTTGGTGAAAAAAAGTGTTTTTTTGAATCATTGATTAATATATTGTTATAGTAGAGTGTGTTAGTGAGATCATGAAGTTATAGTTTGTTCTGCTACGACTCTACGGTATTTTTGTTTTAATCTTTTAACGATAATACAGCACGATTTTTAAAAGCTTTGGTGAATGATATATTGAAAGTTACTGCACTATATAGTCAAAAGATAATTTACATAAATAACAGATGAGTATATAAAACAAAAGCAGTTACAGTTAGTGCAAAAGTTAACATCGACACAAACACTTCTATACCCGGCCTTTTAATAGTAACCTTAGTAATTTGCTTTATCGGTTAAAAAAATGCTACACTGTTAATAATTTTGTGCTTGGTTTCACCATGATATTGGTTCCTTTCACCATGATATTGGTTCCTAGTAGCTGCAACGGCTGTGTGGTGAAATGTTTCACCTTTTTTTCGGTGTTTAGTTGAACCATTTTTCTGGATTTGGAAACCAAAACCTGAGAAATGGTTCAACCGAATACCAAAAATATGGTTTAACGTTTCACCACACAGCCGTTGCAGCTACTAGGAACCATATTTTTGGTGAAACAAAGTGCCTAATTTTTAACAGTGTAGGCATGACACGCAACAAAGACAAACAGTTACAGACTGTCTGGGTGGAAATCTGACATTCGGATAATCAGCAACACTTCTCATAATTGAAGTTCTACTGTATTTCCTTACAACTTACAAGCTGGAAATCTGACATTCGGATAATCAGCAACACTGCTCATAATTGAAGTTCTACTGTATTTCCTTACAACTTACAAGCTTCTTTCACAAAAATGGCGGAAGGACGAAGTTAAGGCGGAAAATCTTAAATCGACTTGACTCTTTTTTTACATTTAATGATTCAAATATGCTAACAATGTATTCAAATCTCCTTACCTTGCGAGGCGTGGAAGTTAAGTTGGCTAATCGCTGGTCATCAGGGCTTCAGATGAAAAATAATCTTCACTATACCGCCATCCTGTAAATGAATTGTGCATTAAAAATGCAATTTCACTTAAAATCCAGTTTTGAAATGACAGCAAATCCGTTGGTGAGGCGTCAAAAACCGTATTTTATACCGTGACTCCTGAAATCACTAGTTTGTTCGATTCGAATTTGTCTACCAGGCCACTACTTGTAGAAAAGCTACTGAATGTAATTTTAGATAATTTAATCGTTACTGGGTGTCTATTTCGAGCCTCCTTTAGGAGCTTTAACACAACCAATTGCGCCTCGTAATTTAGAACACTGGTCAAGTACAAGGTCGACACTTGAGCGGGCACCCAACGGAGCTTCGAGTGGCATCGTACTCTAACGCTACTACACGTCAAACCCTGCCTGCAGGGTCTGTTCTTCCATAAGGCCCATTAGGCCCGGGCCTAGGGCCCCCAAATTTTAGTGACCCTTAAATTTCAGTTTCTATTATGCTAAATGCTGTAAATTGACCTAACTATATTTGTTTGATCGATGTTTATAAGGAAGCTATTAAAATTGTAGTAAAAATTTGATACATAGGTCATATAGCACCTTCATTACTAGAAATCATAAACAACATTTTTCGTATAGGGGCCCCCAAAATAGAGTTTTCCTATCACAAGTCCTGCCTGCCTGGTTAATGTATATACATGACTCCACATTGTTAATCAGCTTCATCTCTAAATCGATTTTAGTTTTGTTTGCTTGAATAAACCTCGGACTAGAGCTACTGGAGGGCTATTCATTAAACCGACTTTCGAAATGCGAGGCCCGTACCAATCACTAGCTGCAGGTCTAGTGTTACATTAATAAAGCTAAATAAAACCTCTGTCTTATTAATGGACGATTCGAATAAGGCCGAGAGTGGTTGGTTGGTTGGTAGACATATATATTCAGGTTTATGTGCTTGGTCAGCGACCCGCTTATAAACCTTCGTCAAGTAAGACAGACACAACAGACAACACACACATAAGTGGATCCATCTAATTTTTAGAGACAGAGGCCAACTAGAGAGTGGTTTGTTTGTGGAATAGAAAACAATGTTTTACGTAACTATGATGGCACAGCAGGTGTGCCAGTTATAGTTTAGAGGAATTGGCTTCCTGGTGGTTTCTGTGTTGGGTTCAAATCAACGTTTGACGTAGCTGTGACTCAACGGCAGGAGTCGTTCTAGTTGTCCATTGGCTTACTAAACTTCATATAGAATTGATAAACCTCTTTTATGAAGGTTAGGTTGAATTATTGTCGCAATGAGCTACAAGAAAGGCTATTAGCGACGGGCTTCGTAATTTAGAACCAAAGTCCAGTGACGAGCCTACATCTGAGTAGGGACCCAAAGCTACCTTTTAGGCTCATAATCGTACACGGCGAAGGGACTTTGAAGCATATTTAACGTGCACTTCGGGGTATTCTTCGTCGGACGTTTGGGTACACAGATCGTTTATATGTCAGCAGTTATTTTGGCGATACAAGGACCCGAACCTGTGACCTTTCACATGCAATGCGACAGGGGCCCCCCCATCCCCGGTTTGTTTGTAATAGGAGACAATGTTTGACATAACTATGGTCACCTTAGTCATGTCTGTTCTACAGTCCCTGGACAAATTATTAGACGCACTGTATTTTTTTAGTAATGATGAAAACATACCAAAGTATGCCATATCATTAAAAAAGATGTCGATATATGCATTAAGTATAGCATATAGTATATTTTCTATTCAAAAGCTGAAGTTCCTTCTAAAGGTATTTTGTTCATCATTAATTGATACATGAAATCTTGCAGTGCGTCTAATAATTTGTCCAGGGACTGCAGTTTAGACGAATTGGCTTCCTATGGTTTGTTTGTGGTAGCCTGTGTTGTAATGTTTGACGTAGCTATGACTTAGCAGCCGGCGTGAGTGTGACCGTTCCAGTTGCACGCAAATGAACGAATTGGAGCTACGATTTACGAATGCAGGGAGAAGCTTGGCGAGAAAAACTATTGAAGCCGTCTGAAAGCCGCCAAGTCGAATTCATTAATTATTCAAGCGTTCAATAGCTTCATTTGGTAAACCTGTTTTTTTCATTGGTTGGTTTGGTTGGCTACTAAACTAGAGCTACACGTGACTATTGGCGAATTCAGATCTTAGTGTAGGTTGAGTTATAATACAGAACAGTACACAGGTGAAGATTGAATAGCTACCGGCAAATAATTTCCAAAGCATTTGTTTGGGCCTAATATTGAAGCGATGAATAACTTCACTTAGCAAACCTGTTTCCGCATTGGGTTTTGACTTGGTAGCATTTCTATCTCATTCTTAACTTCATGGCCGGTACACTTTTATTTGCGCCACTTTGTACAGGGTGAGGCAAATAAAACCGGCCCGGTCTAGAGATAGGAATACGCTGAAATGCTTGGCGAGAAAAACTCTTGAAGCCGCCTGAAAGCTCAAGTGGAATATAAAAGATTATTCAAGCGTGCAATGGTTCACTTGACAACCTGTTTTTTGCATTGATTGGATTGGTTAGCATCACATTTGAGCTACCATGAACTATTTTAAAGAATTTTCAAAACAGCACATTATTTTACTGTAAAAAATAATTTAGATTAAATGATTAGTGGCCCACTTTTGCTCAAGCACTTGTGGCCTCAAGTTTAAGATACGACATACACAATTTAAAAGTTTATTTTTTTTAAACATAAACTTAATCTTTTAACTGTACTGCAAATAAATATTTATAACTAAAGGCACTTGTAATCATTGACTCTACAAATGTGACAGTCGTTTGCTAAAGAATTTTAAGGTGTAAGTGCCAAAATAGGTACAGGCCGATCTCGACAAAGGCGCAGCCAGGATTCAGTCACGACAACGTCAAAACACCACGGTTAAACCGATTCTGGGCTTGCTCATTTAAATGTTTTGCATACAAACAAAGGTCCGATTATTACGATAATCACGAAAACACTAGTGAGATTTTGAGCTCTACAGAACCTATTTCTCTTCAGGTGACTAGCTTCAAAATAGCGTAGTTGCCGGCAATAAGTCGCCAAGTTGTTGTTTGGGCTTAATATTTAAGCGATCAATGCTTCTTTAGCAAACCTGTTTATATGGTTTTTGACTTGCAACATTTGTCCTATTTACTCATTGGCCGGTTTTTTTGCTCACCCTGTACATTGACATACAAAATTACATGGATAATTGTAAAATTACTTTTATGAGGGGCCGTAGTGTGCCTAGCGGTCAGCGTCTCGGTCTCGAAATCGGAAAGTTCCCGCTCGACGTCCCGGTACACTGAAGACCTACGAGTATATGCGAGTACGTGCTCGTTAAATCGTGGTCCGAAAGTCTGTGGTCGTCATTGCGCTTTACCCCGGGTATAGGTCCTGGAGACTATTCCTCCCTTCAGGGACATGTCTAAATTGTGGAGGTGGCGTAGATGGCAGCATCTGTCTGTATTTGTGTGTGTATGTCGTGTCCGTCCTTCTGACGAAGGTTATAAGTGTTCTTGGACCAGCACCAGCTGAAAAATAGTCTACTTTTATGAAGGAACAAGTGACAAGCAACCAAGAGTACTCTTCCTTCGCATCCTCGTTCGCATGTTCTTCCTCACGTTCTTTCGACACGTCTATTGGATATCGGGCAATGAATCGCGCGCCTACCTACGAATGTCCGACGGATATTCGTTTCCACGCGGAGATATTTGACGCGGGAGAGCGTTTATTGTTTCCAAAATGGAGATTAATCATTACACGAAACAAAGAGCAGATGGTCGATGATTTGTATTGGTTTTTATCTGTTTTTGTTTGAGTTGTTGTGGATAGACGAGGTTTATAATTAAAATAACGAATAATGTGTGTAATTTTTAAAAACTTTTTTCTTAACGAGTTTCCTTAGCTTTTGTTGAATTATGTTTTCGGCAAAATCAGCAAATTCTCCGCCATTTGAATGATAGTTGGGGAAGCCTCTAAGTGGCTCTCACTACCGATTTTGACTCTCATATTGCAATGAATCTGAGCTCTCTGTGGGTGTAAAAATAAGCAGAAATATTTTATTTTTGTCGAAAGTAAACAAGCACATATTCTTCATCAGATACACTTTAATGCTAAATAGTAATCTGATATGCGCGTGTGCCTACAATTTTTACACCCATTAAATCTGCTAGGTTGGGATTACTACTCATAGAAAGCTACTACTGTTGGCACGATTTAATCGTCCAACAATATTAGCCACTTAGTAAGACGATTATCACACCCTGAGTCTTGAGGGTCACACCAAAGTCAAATTCTTCGCTCAGGTGTTCGAATTTTTGGTTCAAGTGTTCAAATTCTTGGATGTAATTACATTTGAATGTTTTTTTCTTTCATTTTATTTACTGAAACATGGTGGACTTGCGACCGGAGATCATTGAGACAGGTTTCTGACCATCTTGCATCCGTGAGTCAGACAATTTTTTTATTGTTTTTTTTCTACGGCGAGTCGATAAATTGTTGGCACGATTTAATCGTCCAACAATATTAGCCACTTAATTAGACGATTATCACACCCTGAGCCTTGAGGGTCACACCAAAGTCGAATTCTTGGCTCAGGTGTTCGAATTTTTTGTTTAGGTGTTCAAATTCTAAGATGTAATAACTTTGAGATTTTGACACTATTTTTCAATGGACCTTTGTGCGACTTGACGCTAAAATTCAGTCAAGACCGGTTGAAACTAATGGCTTGTGGGGCAAATTCTCCCCTACATCTTGATTTCGATGAGCTTCAGGGAACCTATGAGGTTACTAGAGATTGAGAGGTGGTCCTCTGATTGACCACTAGAGTGGCTCTGGGTAGGTGCCTTCTTACGATTTGACCAGGGGGAAAAGCGTGGGAGGTTCTTGGCCTTCGATTCGCTAAGGACATTTCCCACCATGACCCAAGGGCGAGGTAAATAGCGGATGGGAGAAGGAAGTGAAGAGATTAACAAAAGAGAGAGTCAAAGAATTAGTTTGAGTTTGAGAGAGTTTTCCTTTGGCATGCAAAAGATAGCCCCAAGGAAATTTTATTTATTTTTTATTTTTTATTTCTAATGGCAAGGCAGGTTACAATTTTAAAAATAACAATTGTGAACAATTGAATAAATAACAAAAGTAACATTGACCGAAGTCATTGCCTCAGGCGTTCTCTAGCTCTCCAATACAGGGTAGTCTCGGAGTCGGAAGAACCGCGAAGTGCCCCGCATCGATGCAGATGGCCTCTATTCAAAGGTACAATATTAGCCACTTAATTAGACGATTATCACACCCTGAGCCTTGAGGGTCACACCAAAGTCGAATTCTTGGCTCAGGTGTTCGAATTTTTTGTTCAGGTGTTCAAATTCTAAGATGTAATAACTTTGAGATTTTGACACTATTTTTCAATGGACCTTTGTGCGACTTGACGCTAAAATTCAGTCAAGACTGGTTGAAATTAATGGCTTGTGGGGGCAAATTCTCCCCTACATCTTGATTTCGATGAACTTCAGGGAACCTATGAGGTTACTCGAGATTGAGAGGTGGTCCTCTGATTGACCAGAACCTGAAGAACCGCGAAGCGCCCCGCATCGACGCAGATGGCCTCTATTCAAAGGTTCTCCAAGGTCACATAAAGAACAAAGAGGGGAGTCAAAAATGCCAATTCTATGAAGATGTTCACTTAGGCAATCATGTCATGTCACCAACCGGAACAACGCTACTGCCTCCCGTCGAGGACGATCTGGAATGTTGGCGAGGTCTTCGGCACTCCAGGTCTTCAGTTTAACACGATCTTGCATTTGGGATTCGAATTTCATATTCAATGCTTGTTTCCAAAAGAGCTTTTTTTCCAAAGAGCCCCAAGGAAATTGCAACGTAGGACTTTCCAAAACCCCAAAAGTCCGGCCTTCTCTCCGAGTCTATACATGCTTGAGGCAGTACCTCCCTCCCGACGATCCCCTTGTTCCGCTGAACGTCATCTGCGATCCTTCGAGCCCTCTAGAACCCGTGCAGTGCCCTAAATTCCTGCGGCATTTACCTGAGTCACCGGAACCCCAATATTCCATCCCTGCTCTAAATTGCAACCGTACAATATCTTCAATAATAGCCAGACTACGAACAAAACATTTAAAAGGAATGAAAATCTCAACGGAAGGACAAAGAAGCTACTCCACACACTTCCCAAACTGTCCTGGTGTCCAACTGCCCCGCAGCATATCTTTAGCTGCCCAGCAATTCAAGCCAGGCTCTTCAGGATTGGCTTTGAAGACCCAGAAGTTTTAATTCCCTCCGAAGATGCAGAAGAAATAGCGAAAGCTGTCTACGACAGCTTCGGATCCATCTAGTTTTTGCACATATCATGGACACGACAACAACAACAACCGGAACCCACGTCCCGAGCCTTCTCGACTTAGCCCTCGAACCCTCCAGTGACCTCGACAACCAAATTCAGTGGCGTATATAGACAACATGTCCATGTCCATCCAACTCGTGATTCTCTGGGGTAAGTCTCCCATGTTTCAATATCCTGTCCGGAATTAATTGATAGCCTAAACTGTATTTCAAACATTGTATTATTTGTCGAAATAAAAGTTTCATTTAGAGAATAACATGTCTCATTCTGCATTATTCCATGGTTATTGTATTTAATGTAATTATTGATTTCACAACGCTATGTACTAGTAACTATTTAATTATTTTAACTATTCTATTCTTTGTTCTAACTTCGACAGCATATTATAAACCCCAATTTAAACAACCTGCCTATAAACAACCTGCCTAACACTTTCGTCTGATAAATTCAAAAATATATTTTTTGCTTATTATTTTTGCTAATAGAAAAACATTGCATGTCTCGTAAATCATTGAAAAAATTAATTGAAAATGAAGTAAAGGCTTACCCGGGCATTTCATAAGAAATTGCAATATTTTGTGGGAAACGAAAACTGTTAATGGAAAGTTATGGACACACGGATAAAATGCTATGAAGAATTCTAATTACTGTAGTTTCAAATAACAATGCATAAATAAGTATAAAAAAATTACATTATTTTCAAAGAATAATAAGATTTTTTTTCATACCTGTTCAACTTTAATTTTGGTAATTTTAGTTTTAGTTTTATTAATTTAATATGCTTTATGTATATGTTATTCATAAAGAGCGTTAACTTGTCAGGTTACATTTTCTATAATATTTATCTGTTGTCCTTGTTTTGCCTAAGATAAGTTCTGCAATACCGTTTTTTCTCCAGTTAAAAATCCATTCCTTTTTAAGTGTTTCTCAACTAAAAAAATTACATTGAAAAATTATCGAGCATTCTGTACTATTTTCCAAACAAAATAGTGAATCAAAATATACAGATTTTAATGATACAATTACCAAAGCACACCAATTTGCATGAGTATTTCGTATTGTTAGTTTGACAAATTGTTACTGATATTATCTCAAAAATAAGTTTTAAATTCTTTGAAGTAACTGCCCCTTAAAAATCGCAAGACTTTAACGCTAAATTGGCAAAAACAGAATTTGTTTATAATTAAGATAATTATTTTATAGAAAATATGTTCGGTTGAAATGCAATTTTTATTTTCAAACTCATATTTCAAGCTATTTATATCTCAAGTTACCCCTTTGTCCAATCAAATCTCAGCGTCTTGTTAAAATTTCAGCCAATAGTGAAAATCCATTTCCAAACAATTCACTTTAGTAAAGATAATTCTCCTCATTTGCGATAGATCGGATTCCTTCTACTTTATAAAATAAAAAAATTATTTGCAAAACATTTAAAAAAAGAACATCCATTAGAATAATCCATCCGCTCCCATAGCCTGCGGTGAAAGTAGAAGTCGTTACTAAAAATCTTTCAGAACGAAAAAGGACAAATTTCCTCCCAGCAATTATTTGGTAAAAAGTGATTATTTGGAATATTATATGCACAAGTGGGACAATGTATTTTTCTGTAATAAAAGATTCAGTCTAGATACTAAAATAGAACTAATAAATTGTACAAACAAGTAAAAAAAGTTGATTAATAAAGAAGTTCTAACTAATGGGTATGTTTCAGGTTTTTAATGACACCATAAATGCTTAAAAAAATTAAACTCTTACACGAGCCTTGATTGGCAAATCAATGTCACGTGGAAGAAGAGCACCAATCGTAGCACTGATAGAAGGAAGTGCAAGAATGAAAATTGGAAGGAACTATGTCACATGAACAACAAACCATTTATAATTAACACGTATCACACATTTTTTTTTGTTATATCGTAAAGTACCTTGGCAATAGCAATATTGAATCTTAAGTTCATGTTAAAAGCTTTATCTTCAAGTCATATCAATGGCTTCTTATTTATTTTATTTACAAAGCGTTATTTGGAGGAGCCACGCCACAGGTCCGGGGATCGAATATCCCGGATTGGGCGAGGTTGACCCATACTTTCATCCCTTGAGTGGGTCGATAAATTGGGTACCAATCATGCTTGGGAACTAAACATTGGGGGTTCCGCGTGAGGCTGACCACCTTAACGGGACATATTGCCTAGCACCCCAGAGCCCTAGGTCACGAAAGCTGAAATGGGCACGGCAGGCCTTGGCCCAGTAATGGGCTGTTTCGCCGAGGAGTTTAGTTTTAGTTTTCATTATTTGGAAAACCAAACAATGGCAACTTTTTATTTCATCTAAAATACGTCATATTGACTGAATTTTTACAAAAAAGGACAACATTTCGACGTTTACATCAAATTTTTGATAAGTTAGAGTTTTGTTTAGTTATTTCACTTTTCCTCTTATACGCCTATTTATAAAGACTAAATTGGCAACGATAAAAAAAGGTCATGATAGTAATAATTTTTGGCGTTCGCTTCATTTGTGTAGCCTAAGGCGTGAAACATAAAAATTAAGAAATCGTTACTAAGGAGTCTAGGGTCCTAAGTAATAGGGAGTCTAGAAGATAAAGACGACGAATAATTGCTTCGATTAAGTAATATTCTAAAAAAAATGCACAAAATTTTCTTGTTACACTCATTAAGTCTTTTCGGCTCTTGTTTGAGCAAAACTTTTTGACCTGGGGTGTGTTGTTTACGACAAAAATAAATTGCTCGTTATCTTGAACTTTAAAACAAAAGGTAATGAAGTTTAGTTACCTTTTGTTTTAGATTAAATATAGTAATATTTTAGAGGATCTTAAAATAACCATCATTTTTAAAATGGGATTGGATTTTTGAATATAACTATGACTAGATATTAATTTTTATCATTGCGTTGTTAAATTAACATCTCACTAGACCTACGTAGGGCGTGCTAGTGCGACTATTGGCAGGTGAGGCAATAGGAAACTACAGTCCCTGGACAAATTATTAGACACACTGTATTTTTTTAGTAATGATGAAAACATACCAAAGAATGCCATATCATTAAAAAAGATGTCGATCTATGTATTAAGTATAGCAGATAGTATTTTCTATTCAATAGCTTAAGTTTAGGAACACAAATGTCCTTCTAAAGGTATTTTGTTCATCATTTATTGATACATGAAATCTTGCAGTGCGTCTAAGAATTTGTCCAGGGACTGTACTGCATTTGTTTTTCTTGCTTTAAATCAACTGCATATAGCCCCTAATTGTATAAAAAAACTATTTTTTACTTTTTTTCTGGGACCTCTTTAATTTTAAATTAAAAAATAGCTGGTTCCGATATCAATTTCAAACATGAAGTCACGGTATAGTTTACGGGTGACGTAGATAGTATCTCGATTTTTAAAGAAATATGCTGTATTTTGTTGGCGTTTGGCGAAGTTGAGTTTACGCAATAACAGTCATTGAGCACTAAGTACGTCTCGATCATTTAGAAGAAGCATCACGTGTTTAGTTATTTAAAAACTAAAATAGTTAAATAAATTTTAACAGAATTATTTATCAGGCATTCAGATTCCTAACAACTTTTCCAATAATATTTCCATATTTATATCATTTATTTGCGAAATAATTATTATCGCACAACGGAATATTTAATGTGCAACACCCTCCGTCAGAAAGCGTATTTGGCAAATAATAATAATAAAAAAACTAGTCAAAGTACAGGGTGGCCCAAAAGTAGGCTTACAGTTAGTTAGGTATACAGTTATTTGTACAGCAACAGTTATTTTTCGAAAGCATGTCTGGTTGTTCAGTCAGTTGATTGCGCATTATCTCACAGAACTGTAATTAGGATCGTCCTCAAGAAGGCCTTGTAACTGGGCGGTACGGTTTAAGGTTCAGCTGGTCCATCAGGCGTTGTAACGTTGCTCTAGGGATAATCAGCTCCCGAGACGCTAAAGCTGTCACGAAACTAAACCAAACAAAGTCAACGAATCACTACTCTTTGGATAAGATACGCTGTAGTACGACTTTATTTTAGCCAACCAACAAAACTAAGCACGAATATACCAAATACCTGTTCTTAAATAACCCAAAGTTCTTACCAATGGTACAGCTGTTAGCCTACTTTTGGGCCACCCTGTATAAACACACAACTTAAAACACAAAATTAGAAAGAGTGTATACGAAACAAACAAAAATACAAATTCAAAAGTATCAAAGGTGAATGTTTCGATGCTTGACTGTAGCAATTTAAATAGTCAGGAACATAAAATGCAAGCAATCTTTCAAAAGTCGAAAATGAACCATTACTCAGAAGACCAAAACGGTTGGAGGTATAGGTGGAGATGTTAGGCGTGATTTTCACTGAGGCTGTCTAAAAGTCTCCAAGTGAAAAAAAAGTAAGCCCGAAAAATTTGAATTGTGACATGCGAATCAATTAGTAATGTGTTATAATGCATTACATTATTAAGGAATTTGTATTTAAATCTTTTTAGAAAATTTAAACTTGAAGTGTGGGATGGAATAATAAATTCAAAGATAAAGACAAAAATTGTCAATTACGACTTATTTACATTTTTACTACATGTAAATTACATTGATAGTTTTTGTCTCGATAAGTTTGATAAAATCGTTAATAGTATTATGTTTATCGTTAATAGTATCGTTAATAGTATTAGTCTATATGTTTATAATCTGTCTTTAAAATTTATATAAATATAAATGTTCCATCCTTTTACCTTAGATTTAGCGTTTTTTTATTTACTGTTTTAATGTGTGTTTCGTTGCTTTGTAGATTTGCAACACTGTAATTTAATCAACGATCTGCTGTTTGTTCTTTCTTTTTAATAAATAGATATTTTATTCTATTTATTTAGTATTATTTTATTTTATTTTTTTATTATTTTAACAAATCCAATGAGGTGAAGTCGCACAATACTCCAAACTTAAGCTCTTAATCTTATCCTATCATTTATAATTACAATTAAAAGGGAAGAATTATATGGGAAGAATATTTTATTAAGCGTAAAGTTTACTTAAAATATTTGTGACAAATATAGACTGACTGGAACATACGTGCATATTTCCCTCCTTCGCAACATTACATAATCGAAAGAATGAACGTTTTAAAGAATAATTGCAATATTGCGGAACTCCTATGATCTTGGTTAATCTGCTGTGATCAAGTAAATTGTTGTATCTACAACAATAATTTAGACCATTGTTGTAAGGACACAATATAACTACACTCTATAAGAAAGTTGGCTAGAAGCATAGATATCATAGTTAAATAGATTGGCAGATCACGTGACCTCCAATGCTAACGACGGGACACGCATGGAGACCAGAATAGGAGGGCAAATGGGCCAGTATTGCCACCACATTAAGGAGAAAAATACTACGAAAAAATACCGTTTAATTCTAAAATTACAAAAAATACCATAAAAATACTAAAAAAGCGTTTAACGATTTTTTTAAAAGTCACTAAAAAGATTCCAAAATGCAGCTAGTATTTTTATGGTATTTTTTATAATTTTAGAATTAAACGGTATTTTTTCGTATTATTTTTCTTCTTAATGTGGTGACAACACTGGCCCATTTGCCTTCTTATTCTGGTCTCCATGCGCGTCCCGTCGTTAGCATTGGAGATCACATGATCTGCCAATCTAATACTTTAACTATGATATCTATGCTTCTAGCCAACTCTCTTATAGATTGTAGTTATATTGGGTCCTTACAACAATGGTCTAAATTATTGTTGTAGATACAACAATTTACTTGCTCACAGCAGATTAACCAAGATCATAGGAGTTCCGCAATATTGCAATTATTCTTTTAAAACGTTCATTCTTTCGATTATGTAATGTTGCAAAGAGGGGAAACATGCACGTATGTTACAGTCAGTCTATATTTGTTACAAATATTTTAAGTAAACTTTACTCTTAATAAGATATTCTTCTCATATAATTCTTCCCTTTCAATTGTAATTATCAATGATAGGATAAGATTAGGCCCACTGCAGTACGGTTTAATTGTTTTTACTGAACAGCTTTTCATACAATTTTATGGGCCTAAGTATCAATGACATCACATTGCAACCCAGTTTCTACATCGACGACATTTCCAACCTCTTTCATTCCAACCCTATCCCCAAGGAACAATAACGCATAGCAGACAGAATCAATTCTTCTGAAGCTACTCCAAGTATAATTGGCCCATGTGATTGCTTCTTCAAAGGTTATCCAATCGAAAAGCCGCAAAGTGCCATTTTTACGCTGCTTTTCCATTACGTCAGCCAATTGAAGACCTGCTTGAGAAAGAGCCCATCTATTCAATAGCCCCTTGTGAGAAAGGATTGAATGCAATGCCCAAATTGGTAGGAAATTGTTTCGGATTTGCATAAAGTGTCCGATTTCGAAAGGAAACAATGTCGTCGTATTTATTTGGAGCGTATATGGCTTGGGTTGGAATTTTTTTGTGCTTGTTAAGGCCCGTTTCATATGGAATAGTTCTGGTAATGTAGGTGGGTTGGTACATATATTTTCCGGTTTGTGTGCTTGATCCGAGGCCAACTTATAAACCTTTGTCAAGTAAGAGGAGAATCGGGATCAAACCCGCACCCGGTACAGTGCGCAGTCTTTAGCGTAATGGGTTGCGATCAAACGCACTAGGCCACCCGGGCCTTCTAGCATGTTTGCCTTAAGCCCATTTCACACCTGTCACAACTATTTGCAACTCCATAGGACACCATGCATTTAAAGTTGCACTCAAGTCGTGAGATTTTTCATGCGAGCACGAAAAATCTCAAGTTGCAGTACCGTTAGCCATCAGAATTCAGTATTCTTGGCTACATTGTGGCAAACTGGTTGTTTATTTACTTTTTAAGACGCCAACTTCCTTGCTTCAAAAAATGCAAAAATCTGCGTAATTAAAATGGGTAGTAAATGACGGCAAAATTGGAATTGATCTTATTAATGAGTTCGGAACATAAATTCTGTATGATGCAAGCGATCCCCTGCAAAAGATGATACTTGCCAATTGTGAGATAATAATTTGGTGGAAACCGAAAAACCAGGTTACACAAGTACGAGTTGCAGTTGCAACGGAATTGCAAGTAGTTGTGCAGTGTGAATGGGCTTAAACACCGTTGCGGATGTTAAGTCTATTGAATCTCTTATATGCGACCTAAGCGAAACCCATACTTACGGTTTTTACTGCGGTTTTCAATAAGGCAGTGACAATGTACGGTAGCACACTTTTTCTCACCTCAAATTCAATTTGGGTATGAATTTTTTTTCTTTACAGTTTGTCCGTTAATAAACAGCTTTTGCGTTAAAATTACAAATCGTCCGTATAAAAAAAAGTTTTCTCTCTAAATTATACGGTATTTCCCTGGCACAAAAGCCGACCTTTTTTTTTTCTATGAAAACAATTTATATTTTTTATTTTACAGTGTAGTCAATTTACAGTGTAGTTTACAAATAGTCCCAGAACAAAACCGGTTCTAAGTTATAGTAGTGTCGCAGATCGACACGTGTTTTCTAAAAGGCAAATATTTCTCCAAATGTCCGACCTAATCGTCATAATATTAATTGCACTGTAGTGTAACGATTTTAGCTCTAGACTGCATCGCTGGGATCTGGGTTCGATTCTCGGGTAAGAGTTGATTATAAATGGACAACTAGGCTGGCTAAGGTTACAGTGGCGTCACAGTTACGTCAAACGTTTGTCTTAAACTCCACAAACAAACCAACCGGCAGCTAATTCGCCTGAACTAGAACGGTCAGTGACGCCACCACACAGTGACGCCACTGTTACGTCAATCATTGTCTCCATTCCCACACACTCTCCTTCCGAATTGTCCATTGTGACCTCAAGTCTTCTTGTAACATCAAAGACTATGATAAAGGTAAGGTTGTATGTTTCCGGCTGTCTATTTATAGCCTCCATGGAGCTTTTAACCCAGCCAATTACGCCTCGTAATTTAGAACCCTGGTTAAGTGACGAGGTTGATACCTGTGCGGGCACCCAACGGAACTTCGAGCGACATTTTATGCTAACGCCGTTGGGACTTTGAACTCCACAGATTTAATGAGTATGTCTATCCCTGTGTAGGGAAGACTAGGGTAAGGTTGTGCCAGGGTACGGTTGTGACAGTCGCCATATTAACGAAACCGTAAGGAATACCGTTTTGGGTGTAAGGGGGAAAGGATCAGCCTGCCTGTCTGAATATGTTTCACAGTATACCATCAGTCATAGCACGAAATTAACGCCAGCAGAAGCCTTTATTACTTTTTGACAGTCAAAAGTAAGTATTTTTATTTAATTTCTTTTAATAATTGTTATTATATGTGTACAGATAGAGTAATGAATGTTTTTCCTCGTTATAAGTTAGATTTTAATAATGAAATAGCAGTGATTACTTTGAATGTATATTATTTTGTATTGTCATGGCTATTGTTTTTATGCAAAAGAGTGCGTTGGGTACGGTTGTGACATGTGGGTACGGTTGTGACACAAGTAAAATTTGTTCTTTTTCTTTATAATGCCCAGAAAATGCCCGAGAAAGACAGTAAAGGGACAGTGTGACCTAAGAAAATATGAAGACGCTTTTGTAGAAGTGATACGCGAGATTTCATTACGGAGAGCTGCGGAAAATCACCAAATTAATCGAATGTCTTTGTTACGATACATTCGTAAATGTGACGGAGCCGCAATAAAACGTTTATGGAAAAAAAATGTGGCCTTTGTCGTAAAGAGATACGGAATATTGGGGTGGGGTCGCTGTGACATTTTTTCCTTTTTTCCTAATTTGCTCCTATGAGTTAACTATTGTACTTAGGGACAAAATTTTAGTATTTATACGTAAACAAATGTTACATTCTACTATTAATGCAAGTTTCATCCAGCTAATAGGCATACTAACGAATTTATGGGTGATTAAATGAAAACTGACACAACCGTACCCAGTCTACCCCTACTCGGGTAATTAAGTTGAATTTTGGATACTTATTTCCGTCTATAAGAAAGCAGTAACTGCTACCGGGTTCAAACCAGCGCCTAACACTTGCCGATCAGGTCTGGGCTCTGATAACGTGTCCAACGCTATACTAACTAGGCTACCAAGGCCTCACTATCTGTAGGTTAGGGTTGGTACATATATATATATAATTCGGCTTGTGTGCATGATCAGAGACCCGCTTATAAACCTTCGTCAAATAAGACAGACACAGGAAAAAAACTGACACAGAGTAAGAAATTACACCCTGGGCGAATGCGGGAATCGAACCCGCACCCAGTTACAGTCAGCAGACTGTTAACATAGGCAGATATCTTAACCACTAGACCACCCGGGCCCCCAGACTATATGAATAATAAAGGAATTCTTATTAGACTGAAGCTAGTCGAAGTTACAGTGACATTCACACCTCCCTTATTTTTGTTACAAGGAACCAAATATGTTCGACCTAAATACCTCTTTTTTGAAAAACATCTCTGTAACCATGGGCAACCTCCACTGGGAGTTCCTGTGCTTGGAGGAGATAGCAGCGAAAACTATTCGATGGTTATCGCGAATGAAATACTCGGAATTTTTCTTGCTCCTCCTTCTATCTCTCTTTCTTTCTTGGTTAGTTACAGTGGTTTGACGCAGCTGTAAATGGAACTTAATTTAGGATATTGGTTTGTTTTATGTGACGTAGTTCTTTCCAGCTTTCATTACTAGTTTTCCATGGTTGGTACTCCTTTGGTACTCTGTTCCGGCGTCGTGACAATGATTCACCTAATTGAGGATTGAGAAATAATTTATGTTCATTCAGCATTTCTGTTGCCACTCACAACTGAAACATGCCCATTGACCGTAAATAAGGAAAAGTAAAAAAAAAAAGAAGAGTAGAAGAGAAAACCACATTCAAACTTTGCGGTACATATGTAAACCACGTGATGAGCAACGTAAAAGTGTCATGCTTGGCAACTTCAGCTCCAGCTGGTAAACAAGGTCGCCACTTTAAAGAAAGGTTAAAATTCTCTTATTATGTTGGTTTTATTACTGCATACAATGAAATTAAATTATCACGATCTACTTTGAGAAAATTTATCTTTCTCTGACTTCTGAGAAAACTTTCATTGTTGTCTTTCGGACCAGAATTAAGTAACGAGGTCGTAGGAATTTCGAGCGACATCGCACGCTAACACTGTGGAGACTCACTTTAGATTACACAGATTTATAATTAGTACGTCTGTCTCAGTCATAGAGCTAGGAAGGAGAATAGAGAGGTCCTTGTATATGCGCAGTAGCGCACAAATGAAGCAGGCTAGAGCGGTGCATCTTGGGATACCTCGGTGCCAGTATGTTATGCGCAGTAGCTCGAAAAACCTGACAGCCCTCTTTAAATCATTCAATTAGAGGGCCCTCTACAGAGCGGTGCATCTTGGGATACCTCGGTGCCAGTATGTTATGCGCAGTAGCTCAAAAAACCTGACAGCCCCGCTTCGATTTCTTACGGGCTCACGACCTCCTTCTACCTCCCTATGTCTCAGTGTTACTTGGAGAACCGCCATGATTATAAGTCGCCCTTTCAACCAACACCTTACTTGTCTTATGGTGCGTTTAGAACCAGGTACCTCTCTTGATGAGAGGCCAACGTTTTGCTCAATGGGCTACGGGATCCCCAAAACCTAATTAAAAGTCACCCTCCAAAAACATCGAAGACATGCGGCAAGAAGTGTATGCTAGAGTCATACCTTGAGTTACATCTTTGTCAAATGATCGCTAGAACTTATCTTCTGATAAGGAAGGGCGCCCAGAAGAAACTGTTCTTTAGTTTTGCTTGTGTTTCAAAAACCTCGTTTGTTTAGTTTTGGTGGAAGAGGAAAGCTGTTGTGTTGAGTTGAGTTGTTTTATAAATACTGCGACTGAAGTTTTCTTTCTACTAAAAGTTCACGAATGTAAATTTGTTGGGTTTATATTTGGAGGAAACATCAAGCACCTTTGTGTGATTAGATACATATGTTAGAACTTAAGAAAGTTCTTCATTAAAAAGTTTGAAAGAGTTTTAGTATTATCGAAATGCGAGTCTTCAAAGCGTCACACTGGACATGTTAAATGCATACTTCATCACGATTAGATATCAAATTTCCGGGATAATTATTTTCTTAAGTTTGATTTAGAAGTAAAAAGTTTTTGAATTTAAAATACAGGGTGTCCGTTAAAGAATGTCCGAGTTTTAATGGTATATTACAGGAGTTTATTTTATACTAAATATAACAAATCATACATGACATTGAAGGAAAACTAACCTAGTTTTTCCTATAAGTGCTCAATGTGTGCGCCTTTAGTGATACGGCACACATCCAAACGAAAATGCAATTCTTCCCATACTGTCTGCAACAAGTCCGGAGTAATGGAAGCAACAGCCTGTGCAATTCTACCTTTCAAGGTTGGTAAATCGTGGGGTAGGGGTGGAACGTAGCCCGATCTTTTACGAAGCCCCAAAGGAAGAATTCACAAGGCGCGATGTCAGGTGAACGACAATTACAATTTGAAACTAGGACATTCTTTTACGGACACCCTGTATAATGCTGTCAATGATAGGTTCTTCGGTTTTCAATATATTAAAAAATATACTTAAAATTTATACTTACATTAGTAAAAATAGCTCTTTTAATCTTTTCCATTTTCTAATATTTGCTTCACACTGACGAATTTCTATCGGCAATCTTTACTACCTATTAAAAAAGAAATAAACAAATAATTAAAAAATGGTTAGAACAAAGATTTGTCTCGTTAATAATAACAAATTAAACAATGTAGCATTTAATAACGATGTAGTACCAAATGTAGTACCCGTAATGTTAAGCAAACTTATATTTCGAAATTAGGCTCGAGAATTTAAATGAATGTGGTATTCGCATTCATTTGCTTCAATGAGGAACTTGCATCCTACCCAAAATGACGTACTTATACCATTTTCTGGAACATTAGAAGCTACAGATTCTAAATATTAGCTTAAGCTCATCAAAAATTATTAGTTTTACTCGAAATATGCCTATTAAAATTCCATGAAACTCACGTGACCGAAAACGGCGTCTGACGTAACAACACACCATTTGGCGATTTTTTCTAAAAATGGCGCTACGGTTAGCATGTCCATAATTAAAATAAATATGCAACGTTTTTCAAAACGTTCTATTTAAAAGAACAGACTGCTCACTTAAACCAGCTTTTGATAATAAATTAGAACAGCTTGTTTCTTTTTTACTAGTGTGAAAAGTGGCATTCGACGTGTTTTTAAAAGGGCTATTGTCTGCCAATGAATTTGAAATTCACTTAACTTCCTCATTGAAGATATCCTTACATGTGACAATTCTAAGTTAGGATCTGAAAGTTAAGGATAGCCAGGCAGATAAGCACTCTTATCCTATAAATGTGTACGTTTTAAAACATGCTTTGGAATCTAAATGTGGGTTTATGGTTTAGTAAAATTAACGTCGAACTAAAGCTACAGAGGGGCTATTGGCGACGGGCTTTGTAATTTTGACCGTAGTCAAGTGTCGAAGTTGAACCCAACCTTATAGCGGCACAGTACACTGCGTTAAAACTTAGGATCACAACCATAGGTATCATAGTTAAAGTATTAGATTGGCAGATCACGTGACCTCCAATGCTGACGACGGGACGCGCATGGAGACCAGAATAAGAGGCCAATGGGAACAGGGTTTCCACCAGTTTTTGGAGAAAAACACTACGAAAAAATACCATTTAATTCTAAAATTACAAAACAAGACCATAAAAATTTAAGCTGCATTTTGGAATCTTTTTAGTGATTTAGTATGTTTTTGTAATTTTTGAATTAAATGGTATTTTTTCGTAGTGTTTTTCTCCTAAAACTGGTGGCAACACTGGCCCCATTGCCCTATAATTCTGGGCTCCATGCGCGTCCCGTCGTTAGCATTGGAGGTCACGTGATCTGCCAATCTAATACTTTAACTATGGTATCTATGATCACAACAGAGTTAACGTAAAGTCCTATAAAAATGGCGCTATTGGGTTTTGTCCAACGAGATTCGTTTATGGTATGGCTAATGCGAGAACAAAACCCGGAAGTTATCCTTAGTGATATAATGCCTTAACGCAGCACGATACGTCGTCTCTCGAGACAAAACTTTGAAAGATAAAAAAATTTAACGTGAACCCTTTCCATATATACAGCGATATTTATTGGCGAGTTTTTGGTCTTTGTACCGCGCGACTAAACAGTACAGAAAAGATGTATTGTATTGTAAAAACTGTAGTATAAAACTTAATAACTCAATATCTAACTTAATTTTTAAAATATAAAAACGTGATAAATTATATCTACCGTAAATAACTTATCCCTCACACATTTTCGACAGGAAGTAATAAATCACGAGTGAAACTGGCCAAAAACATGGCAAATCGCCCTAAATATCTTCCTGTCCAATAATGAATAAAAATACATTTAAGAAAAGGGAGTGAAAAAAAAACCTTGGTCAAACTGAAATATCGCAGCAAGCGGATTTCCTAACAAATTGCTTTAGCAGGCGGGCAACCGGTAATTTTTCCTCAAACTTATTTCGCCATTCATCATTGCGTGGGGAAAAAGTAATGAATGGAAAAGGAAAACGGGGTAGTTTTTTTTAACGCTGTAAAAAGAAAGTTTAGCTTCCGAATGTGGTCACGTTAGCTCAGAGTTGCCGTTTTATTGAAAACGAATGGTTTTGTTCAAGTTTTTATGCCTGGTGTATTTATTCTTTAGAGAATAAGTCTTGGAGGGACTATAGCCTACTTTTCTGTAACTTAAACAACCACGTAAATTCTTGTAGTGAGGATGGACAAAATTATAAAGAGTAGATCTATCCAACGACGTACCTTTTTATAAAAAATATTTTAATTTCTCTTTCAATGACCTAATATGAAATACAAGTTAATGAATGTATTGCTATGAGGTCGAAAATATGAAAAGGAGATTTTGTACTTTCTACACGTTCTGAATAAGCATGCTTATTCTGAAAAGAGGTTTTTAAGCATTCTTCCGTCTATCAAGACTGTCTATATTTCGGTCATTCTGTCTGTATGAAACCCTCTACATCTCAAACTAAAAGAGCTATAGACAGGAGAATATTTGCTGTGGGACTTGAAGCATCTTTCTTCTACTCAGAGATTTTTTTTAACGAAGCAGTCCGTTTACAGGATGGCAGTGTGATGATAGTATTCAACAAAAGGACCTAAAAGTCATCTGTTTATCAACAAACGTTTTGCGTACCATATCTTCTTTCGTTATAAATTTATTACTCTATTACTCCGAGGCCCACCATCGCCCCTCCCCCTTTGAGTATTTCAACTACATTTTAAAAGGAAAATTCACGAGTCTAAATTCCTTTACATCCTCCTGTAAAAGAGATTCTCATTGTACAGCCACCGTTCTTCGAATGGACCATTCTATGAATTGTTTGTAGAAAAGTAGAAAATGCTTGAAGTAACCGTGGCGTCACTGTAGGATGGACTATTCTTGCTTATACGAATTATGCTGTGGTTGGTTGGTTGGTAGACATACATTTTCAGGCTTGCGTTCTTGGTCACAATGACCCGCTTATAAACCTTCGTCAATAAGGACGGACGACATACACACACACATGCAAGACACATGCTGCCATCTATCGCCACCTCCACAATTTAGACATGTCCCTGAAGGGGAGGGAAATAGTCTCCAGGGACCTGTACACGTAGGAAACTGCGCCATGACCAGACTTTCGGACCCACAGATTTAACGAGCACGTACTCTGCATATACTCGGTGGGTCTTCAGAGGCGTCGAGACTCGATCGCGGGACCTTCCGATCCCGAGACCGAGATCTTAACCACTAGGCTCCCAACGGCCCCAGGCTGTGGATTTGTTTGTTAGATTTACGACAACAGTTAACGTAAATGTGACTTCACTGTAGGCGTGGCTGTTCCAATGTTGTTGTTGTCGTGTGCCTCTAGGGCACAGTCTAGAAGGCTGAAGTATCTTTTGTTGGCACAAGGCTTTGAGACCAATGAAGGTGGAAGTCTAACTTCAGTTACGAGAGACGCCACCTCCTCAATTTAGGCACTTCGCTGGAGGGGAGGGAAATTTTTCTTCAGATAATCCCACCCATGGTAACTGCGCTATGTACGCTCACAAAACTGTTCCCTTACCTTCTTAGAACACCAATCCATTGTCAACTGTGAAATTTCAAAGGAGTGGAGAATCCCTCCCAGTCATCACTGGTTCTCAATTGTGACAGAGCCACCTGTACTGCGGTCGCAAGATTGGCAAGTGGCCACCTAAAATGTCTCTCGTTCTCGGAGGGCAGGAAGATCTTTTCAACTTGCTCTAAATGTCATGTTCAGCAGGGCTCTCCCGAACATATTTTGGACTGCGTCGGCTTTTCCAGAAAATATGTTTTCCTATTCTCTATTCTGGTTATCGACTTTCTTCGGGTCAACGATCTTTTGGACTTGGTCTGACCTCGTCAGACCAAGGAGGATTAGTCACAACACAACAACAACAAAACTGTTTAATCATCCATTAATATATAATCATTATATACATAACCTATTTAAATATTATAAACTAATTTAAAGGCATATACAATTCAATTTATACTCATTGCAACTGTCCTCTAGGTTAACCATCCTCCTATATCCGACTAATCTCCAATATACCCCACCTATAATTAAAGGGCTGGAGAGTAAAGCCTTTTAGCGCAGCTTGAACGCCGTCCGTTTAACGGAAAACCGTCCATTCGCTATAACGATAACGACTCAGGCGAAAACGTTTAACGATAATGGGTCTAGGAGAAATGAACCGAGCGACGCCCGTCAGCACTCATTTGTCGAATCGACATCTGTAATGGGCCCTCTCTGTGTATAGATCTGTGTAGACAACACGCTATTTTGACAATAATGGAACTGATATTGTCTAACATCACCTGAAAAATCCTACTATGGACAACTGGAACTACGCATACTGTGAAGTCACCATCTACGTCAAACGTTTATTATTACCCCTCAAACCCCTCAACAGTGGAGGTAATGGGTCTTTGTGTATAGATCTGTGAAGGCAACTCGTTATTTTCATAGAAATCCAACTGACACTGTCAAACATCAACTGAGAAATCCAACTCTGAACAACTGGACCGGAAACGCCTGCTGTGAAGAAACAACTACGTCCAAACATTGTCTTACACTTCACAATTAAACCACCCGACAGCCATTTCGTCTAAATTAGAATGACCACGCCTACGGTGATGCTACATTTACATAAACAATTTCGCTACGCAGGATTTTTGTTTTCGCGTAATATGTGATAGGAATATCATCATCGAATCCTTAGTTGTACTGCCGCCTAGGTTGTTTTGGAAGTGAAAAAGGTTGGTTGGTTGGTTTCTAGACATATATTTTCAGGTTTGTGTGCTTGGTCACAAAGACCCGCTTATAAATCTTCGTCAAGAAGAATAGACACGGCATACACCCACATACAAGACAAATGCTGCCATCTATCGCCACCTCCACAATTTAGAAATGTCCCTGAAGGGAAGGGAAATAGTCTCCAGGGACATGTACCCGTGGTAAACTGCGCAATGACCGACCACAGAACTTTCGGACCCAACAGATTTAACGAGCACGTACTCCGCATATACTCGGTGGGTCTTCAGAGGTGTCGAGACTCGATCGAGGGACCTTCCGATCTCGAGACTGAGACGCTGACCGCTATGCTCCCCACAGCCCTAGTGAAAAGGTTAAACACTGTCTTCCACACCACAAACAAACTATGCTCCACTCCGTTCGAGTGTCCACTGACAAATCCAGCCGTACAAATTTTGCCTAACAACTGCAGGGTATGGTTGAAATATGGCCGGCATCTGAAACTGCCTCAACGCTACCTAATTGCGACACAATGTGTGGCGTCAAGACGTACGTCACCGGGTTCAATGTGAAACAATACCATCTACATGGTTTTATTTATTATCGGAGTATTGGTCTCTTGTACGATCCGTTTATAGCATGGCTAAGACAAGGAAAAAACAACAGAAGGTATCAGGGGCATGACGCACCATTACATGCCGGTGTTGTCATGCTGGGCTGCAATTTTTGGAGAATTGGATGTAAAAATACTTATGAAGAATAATTAAGAAAAATAATTTTTTCTTTTTTATTTCTTTAATGTAACTTTAAAAAAAGAAGGCCCTTGATGGGGCCGGTACGGATATAAAAATCGCTTTTGTATCAAATGAGAGTTAGAATATTTCCAAATGAAAAAGGGTATACTGTACACTGGATAACGCTTATTTGTGTCTATGTTATAAATGGGTTGTTCCGTTTCAAATGTCTCGACACTTTTGTTTATGTCTTCATTGATTTCGTTAGAGTAGGCATAGTCTAAAAACAGACTATGCCTATTACTCGTACTTTCGATGACGTAATAGGTAAAGGACCAATCCATCATCAAAACAGGTCGAGTAGAACGGACAGGCAAAGAAAGCATTCACATGCGTCAAATTGATTTTTACAAGTGGGGTTTTTCACGACAATGTGCGTGCAGTATAATATAAAGAAGTTTTATGCAAAATATATTTTTGTTAGAAATTTTAGTCATAATTACAAGTCCTCACCATAGATATCATAGTTAAAGTATTAGATTGGCTGATCACGTGACCTCCAATGCTAACCACGGGACGCGCATGGAGGCCAAAATAAGAGGGCAAAATGGTAAGTGCTGCCACCATTTTAAGGAGAAAAATACTACGAAAAAATACCATGTAATTCTAAAATTACAAAAAAATATCGTAAAAATACTAGCTGCATTTTTGGAATCTTTTAAGTGACTTTAAATCCTTTTCTAGTATTTTTTTTTGTAATTTTAGAAATAAATGGTATTTTTTCGTAGTATTTTTCTCCTTAAAGTGGCAGCAACACTGGAAATTTGGCCCTCTTAAAAGGTGTTAGCATTGGAGGTCACGTGATCAGCCAATCTAATACTTTAACTATGATATCTATGGTCCTCACACAGTTTTTGTTACTAAACGAACTTAAAAACTACATTTGAAAATAAGTCAGATAATGATTGGAAACATAAATGAATATTTTTAGAGGTCCAACGACATAAAGTAAATTAGGACTGATTCTGGACAGTCATATATAGCTCATGCAAGGTTTATAACTATGTAAAAAATAAACGATTTAATCCTTTAAAATCGTCATATCTGGAACATTTTGCCCAGTCCTGGCTTTAAAATCAAATTCTATTACGAATAGTCCATCTCATCATGGGTAGTTTCCAAATCCGACCCTGAAACTATTTGAATTTCTCAAGAATTTTATTTTTAAGAGGGATAGTCAGACCAATAGAAAATGTGAGAAAATGAATCAATTTTTAAATCGCAACTCTTGCCATTTAAGCATTTTTTTAAAAAAAGTATGAGAACCGTCATAACAGCAAAAGAAAAAAAAACTGAAGGAAAATTAGAACATATATTAAATACCAAAATGATAACTACCCCAAATATCCCGATGAATGTGGCACTATTTTAAAACTTTATCAATTAATTTTTAAATAAATGATGGTATTTTCATATCAAATTTTGTAGTATATAGCGATTTTGATGAATCACATACTTGGTGAAATATTGCTTACATAGCAAAGCAATACTTTCACAGAGGTGCTATTTCAAAACAAACGTGTTAGCTCTATGGGACCGATCAACGACTAAACATCCATTTTAAGTTTAAATATACTACCATTGTCTATCATAAGAGAACAGTAAGTTACAACTACAACATAGTTCAAAGTTCTTGTAGTTGGTTTCTGTGTAGTAAAACGACGTTAAAGGAAAAACAACTTTTTACAGAATTGGAATTTCTTTATGTTGTCGTTACTTATAGCTGGCTTACGTACAGAAAAACGACAATAAAGGAAAAACAACTTTTACAGAATTAGAATTTTTTTTATGGTGCCGTTACTTATAGTTGGTTTACGTGGAGTAAAATGACATTAAAGGAAAAACAACTTTTACAGAATTGGAACTCTTTATGGTCGTTACTTATAGTTGGCTTACGTACGGAAAAACGACATTAAATTAAATTTTTTTTTACAGAATTGGAAATTTTTTTATTGCGTTGTTACTTATAGTTGGTTTACGTGGAGTTAAACGACATGGAAGGAAAAACAATTTTTACAAAATTACTCTTTTTATAGTGTCGTTACTTATAGTTGGTTGACATGAAGTCAAACAACAAAAAAAAGGAAAAACAACTTTTACAGAAGTGGAACTTATATATGTGGTTGTTACTTCGAGTTGGTTTACGTGAAGTTAAATGACATGGAAGGAAAATCAATTTTTACAAAATTACTCTTTTTATGGTATCGTTACTTATGGTTGACGTGAAGTTAAACAAAAAATTAAAAACAACTTTTACAGAATTGGAACTTTTTATATGTAGTTGTTACTTCTAGTTGGTTTACGGGAAGTAGAGCAACAAGAATGGAAAAACAGCTTTTACAGAAGTGGAACTCTTTATATGGGGTCGTTACTTATATTTGGATTATGTAAAGTAAAATGACATTAAATTGAAAGTAACTTTTACAGAAGAAGCAGTTCTGAAAAAGAAACCTGCTCGAGCACGGTCGACTTTACTTTAACAGGTTTCATGGGTAGGTTTCTTTTTCAGAGCAGTCGACACTCCAAACATAGAACGGCTAATGTGACGTCACGACACGTTGAGTAAGCCGTGCCCAAACACTAAACTATCTAAAGTTTAAGTTTAAATTGGTTATTGAACATTAATGTTATTGCTTGGGAAAAATAAATTCTTATAAATGAACGGTAACTATCCCATTTTTTCAGTGACTGGTTCGGGAAAACTACACTGTTAAAAATTTTGTGCTTGGTTTCACCATGATATTGGTTCCTAGTAGCTGAAACGGCTGTGTGGTGAAATGTTTCACCTTTGTTTCGGTGTTTGGTTGAACCATTTTTCTGGATTTGGAAACAAAAACCTGAGAAATGGTTCAACCGAATACCAAAAATATATTTTAACGTTTCACCACACAGCCGTTGCAGCTACTAGGAACCATATTTTTGGTGAAACAAAGTGCATAATTTTTAACAGTGTACCTAACTCGTTTTGCGCCAACGAAGCGACATGGGTAGCAAGCTATTGTCATGTTTTTCCAATAGGGTGGTTGTCAATGGTATTCCAATGTTAAGGTTTGCCAATACGTTTGTCTACGCGTATCAGATGTCTATGAATCTACATAGTTAACTATTCAAATTCGGTGTCCAATACAACAATCCAGACACTTCAAAGAGACAAACTCAATCAATATCTACATCTGTAGTAAAGTATTGAATTTACACTTTAGGATTCAGTCCCCGAATTCAAGAGACCGAGACAGAACAGCTCTGTCCTTTTGGGAATAGGTGACTTTAATTAAAATCATTGCACGTAATTACAAGAACACGATATAGAGTTGGCATGTAATTTAATCCTTGTAGCGGTAATTCAATCATTGCAGACATTAATTGACCAGTCTCAGATTCTTTGCATATATTTAACGGTGAGTGGGCGTTGCTTCGAACAACATTGTATAATGGCATTATGTGTGAATTGAGAATCTTAAAACTGCAAGCTCTCACCTGCAGTCTTCTCAACTATACTCTGCAAAAATACAGAAGTTTCCTGCATTTTCGACGGTTTTATTAGTTCGAATATTAATTTGAATTATCGTCGCACTAGAACTACACGAGGGCTATTAGCGACGGGCGTCGTATTTTAGAACCACAGTCAAGTGACGAGCCGACACCTGAGTAGGCACCCAACGCAACAGTTAAGGGCGACATCGTACGCCGCGTTAGGACTTTGAAGAATATTTAACGTGCACTCCCGGCACACGGGGTATTATTCGTCGGACATTTTTGGCTGCACGGGCCGTTTATAGGTCGGCAGTTATTTTGGCGATGCCTGGACCCGAACCTGGGACCTTCCGCATGCTAGGCGAATGCCTAACCGACTGGGCTCTCCTGCCTCTTCGAAGGTTTTAAATCGTTTCTTTATGGACTTGAACTTATATGTCTTATTATTGCTACACACAAAAGGCGACTTTTTAAATACTCTCTTGCGATAATAAGTTTGCTTATTTATATAAATGACGATAATGTCGTTAAACTTAGTTACTTTCTAATTAAATGCAATCATGTCTAACGTAAATAAAAATCAACGATAACAATGTAATTACAATAGAGAGAGAAAAACATAAAATATAAAATAAAAAAGTTGGTTTGTTACAGAATCTATCACTTAAACCGCTTCCACACAACATTTGTGCTCAACAGGAAACACTATTTATACACCACAGAATTTTAAATGTATTCTAATTTCGATGCGCTGAATTTTTTGACGTATCACACTTGTCCGTAGCATTTGTAGTTCGGGCTATGAAAGTGGGTGATGGACAAACAGACGGACAGACAGAGAAGACGGACTGAACGATTATAATACCTTCCACTTTTTACGTTTAAAACTTAGTAGGAAGCTAAAAATTACAATATTCATGGTAATAACTTAAGTTTATAATAAAAATATTAGTTTTACCTCTAAACTTAAGAATTTTCCGATGGTCTAGTTACTATTAACGTTAATAATAGGTCCTATTATTAATAACCGTTCATTATGAATAAGAACGAATGGTTAGTATTTAAATGACCAATTTATCGCATAGACTATTGGAATCTTTTTTTAAAGAGATGAAAAACCGGACGAAATCTATACATTTATTGTATAAAATAAATTTGTACTTTGGAATTATCTCGTCGACCTGCCAATGCCCGCCAAATCTTTTGACCCTAGTTTTTCAAAATTAACATTGGAATTTCAAAAATAAACATTGGGAACGCAATAAATTTGACAAATCATAATAAACAAATAATCAATAAATTACAAAATACAAATAAATGTAATAATCAAATCTGAATTATATTGCGGTTGGAAAATGAACTTTATGATATAGATGCAAAATAATCTTAAATTCAGTCTTGATGAATTAAATCCTAACATTTACGCCCACTAAGCATGAATAAAAAGATTGACTCACACTATTTTATCTCAGAAAGAACAAGAAATTCCTTCAACTACAAAGTATACAGTGCATGTTTTATTAATTAAAAACATTCCCCTATGACAGCGTGCGACCAATCTAATTATTATTAAAAGCGCATTCATGTTAGAAAGCACACGTTCAAATAAATGATATCGATTCATACGCTGCAATAATTTCAATAAAAACAACAGCACAAGGATCACTTTTCTTTGTTCTTCTGTTTTTGAGAATAAAGGTTAAATAAGATGTAGATATTTGGCGGTAAAAAAGTGAAGTAGCCTGAAAATCGCCAAATTGACGCGATTTACCATTCGAAGTATATATGACAGGATGTGTCTCTGCAGTAATAACGGATCTCAGTTTGTGCGACCGGTCGGCTCCAGAAAAATGGCCGACGTGCATACGGAGCAACAAAATAATAAGTCCCATAACGACATGCTTAGAATTGCTAAACGATAAGGGTAGTGAGACTTGATGTTTTCGTTAAAAGGGTTCAAAAGCAGCGCCAAATTTGAGAAAAAGCAAAATACAGTCCTGGACAAATTATTAGACGCACTGTATTTTTTTTAGTGATTTTATGTTCTTAAGAGTTTTTATGCAATAATGGTATATTTAAACTACAATGGTTTTGAATTTTATTTAAAAGAATTGTTGTAGACTACATATTTGTATTTATTTTAAGATAATTATGATTAATTATTATTAAGATTAATTTATAATAATTATTTATTATAAGATTATTTATGTGTGGAATCATCATCCTCAAATGCAGGAGACAGTACAGTCTTGCCTTGATAGCATGCCGCGCAGAATTAAAGCTTTGATAGCGGCTATAGGTGGCATCAACTATAAATATTGACCTTTACTAACATTAATTTCTCTTTTCTTTCAAACTTAATAAACTTATGTTTTTCTAAATTAATGCTGTTTTATTTATGTCAAATAAATCGGTAATTGATTGGATAATATAAAAATAAAAAACAAATCAAATTAAAATAATAAAACGGTACAATATCACCCGGTAATTAATATTTTACAAGAAATCTTACAGTGCATCTAATAATTTGTCCAGGGACTGTAGTTGTCTCAAGGTATCTGGCGTCAGTCGCCTTTTTTTTTAATATTGAGCAGGTGTAGCGGCCCACCACACACGCATCCTCAAATAACATTCCCGCTAGATGGAGCTGATTTACCACTACATTACTACCAGTCATGTAAATTAAAACAGATGTTTTAGTACATGAGCCGAAGCAGATTGGTCTTCACTTCAACTTGAGGAACCTTTTGGTGGACACGGGTTTTTGTCATATCGTTGATAGCACTACACAGTTAATCTAGTTTATGTTATAGACCATTGAATACATCATAAAATAAAACTCCCCGATAAGATTTCATTGCTAAACGGCTCTCGACACAAATAATTACCCCTTCAGCAGTTATATGCAGAATATAAAACACTGACATTTTTCATTCCCATTTTCATTTTGAATTAAAGTTCTCGGTGAAAATTATTATACTAACAGTGATTACTTATTAGAATAAACCAAATCAGTCGCAAAATGGTTTATTTGGGTGCATCAATAAAATTACATATCTTCGCTTGGTACATTGTTTTTGCGTTATTTATCCCCTCAGCAGCATCTCTCTATCGCATTTATTCTCCGTGAAGAAAACTCTTTTCTTTGATCTTTTCTTGGGAGAAATTTTACTTCATGGTTGGGTTGTAATTGAACTGTTGCCAAAAAAAAAAGAATTTTGCGCTAGTTTTATTAATTTTTGTTGGATTTTTTCCTTTGTGTTTCTTGGAAGGAGTGACGTTTAATTGACGATTGGGCGTGAAATTATTATTGAATCTTGGTGGGAGAGTTTGTATGTGAGTGGTAATTAGATTGTGGCATGTTTATTAAATAACTCATGAACGATTTGTTTTAATTATTTTAGATTAGCAAATGTATGCCCGTTCTTCGCACAAGCTAAGCAAATAAATATGATCTGCAATAAAGCATAAATACCATTTAGTCTACTATGTGTGTGTATCCTGTTATTTTTCCAGTCCTGTCATTAACATTAACTTAAAATTTTAAACTATCATCGTAATTTCCCTCATAAATACCAGTAGCACCATAAGGGTAATATGCCATTTACATTAAATATCCCAATATCACAATCGTTTGATAGAAATTAGTTTTTGACAAGCTTGGCAATGCAATCAGCGGAGAAAATGGAGTTCCACAAAGGTTTTATTATAATTTAAAAAAAAGCTATTTTTTATAACATCGGTGCAAAAAAACTAACTTTTTCAAATCAATAATCGTGGCAAAAGTGATGCTTTTAACAAAATCGTGTTTCAAAGTTACTTTTACGCACTATTGCGCTAAAGTAAATAAGAGCATCTGATTGGTGTAAAATTCGTTATTTGAGCGTGATATTTTATTCGGCGGCTTTGTGATTGGTGAAAAATTCTTTATTTGAACTTGATTCTTTAGTTGGCGTCTAATTTCCAATGCCAATCTAAAAAATACTTTTTGTGATTTTAAAATAATCATTAATATAAATAATCACCTTCAAATCATTTGAACGTGATAATAAAATAATTAATAAGCCAATCAATAAATGCCAATTTAATAAATACCTTTTTTGCACGTTATTATAAAAAATAGTGTATGACAACACGTTGAAAATAGCCTTTTTTAACGAGCGAGTGAAATAAATTAATAAGTGAAATTTTAAATAAGTTTTAAAAATTTTAAGTAAATTTTAAGTGAAATAAATAATTTATTCAACTCTTTTAAAAACGCCTTACTTTTCACACTAGTTGCATAAATAACTATAGCGTAATGAGTTCATAGCAACTAAGTAGCACAAAAACGTAATTTTTTTTCGTTTAGTGATATATTACTTGGAGAAAATTGAGCACGTCCGAAGTTCAAATCAAAATCTTAATTATGAGGAAAACATGCGTATTTCGCACAATTGTCTCATTTTTAACGGGCTTGGAGATATATTTGGCGAGTAAAGAACGTCACCAGAATACAAGTTTAAGAAAAAAAAAAACGTTTCGCTTACATTTCACGTTTTTCGGTGGTTGTATGGTTGGTTGATAGATATATATTCAGGTTTGTGTGCTTGGTCAGAGACCCGCTTATAAACCTTTGTCAAGTAAGACAGACACACACCACACACACATACATAAGTGACAGATGCTGCCATCTATCGCCACCTCCACAATTTAGACATGTCCCTGAAGGGGAGGGAAATAGTCTCCAGGGACGACCTGTACCAGTGGGAAACTGCGCCATGACCGCCCACAGGACTTTCAGACCCACAGATTTAACGAGCACGTACTCCGCATATACTCGGTGGGTCTTCAGTGGTATCGGGACTCGATCGCGCGACCTTCCGATTACGAGAACGAGGACTTAACCACTAGGCTATCCACGGCCCCATTTTTGGTGATATGTATGTGGCCATGTTAGTCAATATAACTATTTATTAGAGTGATTTATTTTATCCAGTACAATCAATTAATAGAATAACCAACACGAGGTTGATTGGTTGAATTAATGTTGCCCAAGCACTACACTTAGCCTTTTGGCAATGAGTCGTGCAATTTGGCCAAGACTAGGACAGAACCATGGAAACGAATTCTCCCGAGCAATCCTCTTTTAACCTACCGGGTCAAGCTGGTGCGTTAACCAACATTGAAACACACTGTCTGGCGAGACAAAATTATGCAGCAAACCAACCACAAAGAGGACAATGATTACCAGACTGTGTAATTGCTCTTCCACCGAGAATGCAAAGGTCGTGTCCCCCCCAAGTTCATTTGCATTGCTATTGTCTATGCAAAACGTTTGTCTTCCCTCGTGGTTTATTGTCACGCGTTCCTGGAGGCTATTTGTTCGGCCCCAAATCGATAAGTTTTGCTCGGAACTCTAGACAGGCTGTTTTGCATTTTGGCTTGAATTGCGTCTGGGACATGGGCCTTGGGTTTCGAAATATGTCAAAGTGCTTGGTCTAAAGATCGGTATGAAGCCTAAAGAGACTGTTTGAGACCCTTAAACTGAAATACTAACAGTAGAGCATTAAAGTTAGCTTGAATTACGTCTGGGACATGCACTTGTTTCAAAAGATGTCAAAGTGCAAGAACTGAAGATCGGCATTAAGCCTAAAGAGACTGTTTTGAGACTATAGAACTGAAATACAAACGATAGAGTATTAAGTCATATTCGAACCAGGTGGGAGGAGGGTAGTAAAGATAAAACAACGTGACCGACAAAAAAAGAATGTCACACTTGGCAATTTAACACATGCTTTCGAAACAAAGTCTCCATATTAAAAAAATTAGTAAAAGAGTACGATTTCTTACTGTGTTTGTTCTATTATTACTTCGAATGAAATTATCAGGATATAGTTTGAAAGCAAAAGTCTTAGTATAGAAAACAAACTGTATAAAATACCGTAGACTAAGGCCTTTAGCCAAAAATTCTCCCGCCAAAAAAAGCTTTGAAATAACGTGAAAGATATCCAGAATACCTGTTTATGTTTGTCCCCCTCTCCCGGTGTAATAGGGTTACTGCTTCTCTACTCTTGTTCCTTCTCGGTGTTCGAGACATAGTAGTAGTTATAGCGAGTTCAGGAACGCTTCCTGTCGCCTCTCGAAGCCTCTTAGTTCCGATTTATTACCCTCCAGGCCAAAAACAACGCTCCATGCAAACAACCAGAATAATGACTTTGGTTAACCAAATCACTGATTAAGTAAAACTAATTTATAGTGACTGTATTCGGAGAGATTTGGAGACAATACCCCCATTTTTTATTTAACTTTGGCCACCAAAAGACGGAAACTCATGAGTCGCCTGTAAAAGCAACAAAATGAAGCTTTTATAAATTTTACATCGAATACACAACGCGTTGTAGATTTACTCTACAATAACACAGAGCCCATTTTTATAATTAAACAACAAGTTCTAAAAGAACTAAAATAGCCTACTTTCCTTTTACTTAAATACTTACTGAAATTCTTATCGGGAAACAACTAGGTTCGTAACAGTAAGTGTCATCTACAACCGTTTCTACATTAAATTTATACACATTAGAATAAATTTCACTAAAGACAGCATCCAGCTAAAATTTAAACTTCTTAAAGCCAAAATCAACTATTTTTATTAATTTTCTATCTCAAATAAAATTAATATTACTTATCGTCTCTTGATTTATTTGCAGTTATAAATAAATATTTAATGGGGTTGTTTCACGGAGGATCTGGCAATAGCTCTGCGGTTTTGTTTTCATGTCAATTTCATGTCTTTCAACAGTGTTGCCAGCAGTTTTAGGAGAATAAACTACGAAAAAATACCATTTAATTCTAAAATTACAAAAACGTACCAGAAAAATACTAGCAAAGCGTTTCACGTTTTTTTTAAAGTCACTAAAAAGATACCAAAATGCAGCTAGTATTTTTACGATATTTTTTTGTAGTTTTAGAATTATTCTAAAATTACAAAAAAATATCGTAAAAATACGAGCTGCATTTTGGAATCTTTTTAGTGACTTTAAAAAAAAACGTGAAACGCTTTGCTAGTATTTTTCTGGTACGTTTTTGTAATTTTAGAATTAAATGGTATTTTTTTCGTAGTGTTTTTCTCCTAAAACAGCTGGCAACACTGTTGAAAGATATGAAATTGACATGAAAACAAAACCGCAGAGCTATTGCCAGATCCTCCGTGAAACAACCCCATTATTCGTAGAACATAAAACATAAAACTACTCCAAAATACACTTAAAATAAGAAATGTAAATTAAAACTAATCAGGATTATAAGCAAAAAAATATGCTTTGCCACTTACTTAGTAAACAAATAATAAACAATCATATAATCACATTCCTGACGTCATTCCAAACTGATTTATAACCAAAATAAATTTTGCTTCAAATAATGTTATTTTTCATGCCATTATTGAGTTAGCAACAGTGATTTAAATGACCCGAAATTGAATTTCAATGCCAATTCAATGGGAAATTCGTCGACAAATAGTAGATTTATGTCCGTCCGATCATACAGACAGGACAAAAAGTATGAAAGTTGGGTCTCTGAAGTCATAAATTTCTAATAAAAAAAGAATTTTTAAGAACGGATTGATAGAACCGATTTTGGAAGGGGGGTACGGACAGACAGACAGACGGACGGACGGACGGACATCGACCGCATGGCAATACCTACTTTTTCATTTTTTAAATTCTTTCGAATTAAAAAAAGAGAAGTAGGCTAAAAACATCTGAACTGTAAATAAATCAAATGTAATTTAGATGAAGTGCAAAATAATACAACCCAAACTACTCAACAACGCTTCAACCATTCCAAACTGTTAGGACCAAACTTCAAAGCGATTTCGCGTAAACCTCATCACCAGCTCTTTAATTACAGACTGGGCCATCAGCAGCACCAAAGGGCGTCAGAGAAAGAGCCCACTCAGGGAAATGGCCGCCCTAATGGCCGCCCTCGAAGGGTTGCCACAAGGAGATTGGCGACATTTTGAACATTTCACAGTAAATTTCATTTAGCATTATATACACGCTGGGTGCCCGGGTGGCCTAGTGGGTTAGATCGCAGCCCATTACGCTAACAGTCTGCTCACTGCACCGGGTGAGGGTTCGATTCCCGCCTTCGCCCTGAGTTTTACTTTCTCTGTGTCAGTAAAAATTCTGTCTGTGTCTGTCTTACTTGACGAAGGTTTGTAAGCGGGTCGCTGATAAAGCACACAAGCCGGAAAATACATGCTAATGTGTACCAACCTACCTAAAATCTACACGCTGTACAAAAACTGTTAATTTTTTAGTTTAAACTGGTATTTCAGTTCTATGGTTTCAAACCGTCTCCTTTACATCTTAACGATCGCATAATTTTATAAGAAAAAGGTCATTAAAGTGCAAATTTTTATCCCTGAAAATTATATAAATATGTGTTTGAACAACATTTATCTTTTGTAATTTTTCATTTCTGTTCAGCTTTAAATTAAAAAAAAGGTTAATTTTATTGACGTTTTAATGGGTTTATTGAAGTTAGTTTTAATCCTAGGGCGCATTGCTATACTGAAAAACTTCAGCTATTGGCTTTTTTATTGGTGTATTTCAGTTTCAATTTCATTGGCGCGTTACTACTAAACACTCCAGATATTGGCGTTTTAATTGATGGTTTTAAGTTGGTTTTAATCTTATAAGCTCGTTATTGCTGAACACTCCAGCCTGGAAAAATCCCGGGAGCGAGAAATAGATGGTGAAACCTCACCCCGTTTTAGCTTCCACACTACGTTTATAACGTAAAAAGAGGAAGGTATTATAATCGTTCAGTCCGTATGTCTGTCCGTCCGTCACCCACTTTCATAGCCCAAACTACAAATTCTACGGACAAGTGTGATACGTCAAAAAATTCACCGCATCGAAATTAGAATACATTGAAAATTTCAGAAAAGAATTCGAATTACTTCAATTATTTAAAAAACTGCAAAATTTAATGCTCATTTAAAAAGCATAGGAAGCCATTTTTATTAGAATTAAATCACCATTGCCATTCGCAACAATCGCTCGAGAAACTAATTCTTTTAGACAATAAATTAAAATAAATTTATTTTTGCGACGTCGATCAGTTTGAAATGACGTCAAATATATTTCACTACGAGATTCTTTGTACGTTGATTGAAATGTTTTAATTCTATTTAAAAGCGAGGAATATTACATATTTATTCTTTGAAATATAAATTATTTTTTTCAAACGATAATAATTATTGAATTTTCGAAATATAATAAATGAAACTAGCCAAATTTAACATGCAATTGTTTAATAATAGAATTAATACTGTGTTTGGCGCCTTTTTACCTGTTAAACACAATTGTTGTGTGGAAGCGGGTTAAGTGACAGATTTTGTTACAAACCTACTTTTTTTCACGGTAGCAAGAAGGAAGGGGTTAATATCTATGGTTTTGTAAGACCCACTCACAGCAGTTAAAACTTAACTCTACAACTAAAAAATAAAAACGTTCTCACACAAATGTCTTATTCCATGGAAAATTACCCTTTCTGTAGTGTAAGTCACGTGTGAAAAGTGATTATTACAACAACTCTTAACATTAAATGAAAAAATATTAGTGGAATAGTTGATCTACACTTAATACAACTAAATAATGTAGGGTATTTTATTTAATGTTATTTATTTTTCAAATTTTAAAAGCTTTTTTAAATTGTGACTTACACTACAGTTACATGGAATTAGCCGTATACACAAATTTTGCATACTTCCCACATCTTATCTGAAGTCCAGCCAAGTATGGTAACCCCTCTACACCTGCCGCAATCTGTAATCGGATCTCCGAATACAAAATCCTCTTTTGCATTATTGCATTCTTCCCATTCAGGCTGTAATTGGAGTCGCGAATGCCCATCTTATCTTTCTAATTACGGACATCTCTATTCGACAACCCGAATCGAATGGAATTGCGCGAGACCTAATGAAGAATAACAAATTCGGTTAAGGTACTGTTAGAAATAGAATCACATTAGAGCGGCACATGGGGCTGTTATAACTTATTGAAAAGGCAGCTGAGGAGATGGTGGGTTGAGACATCATGCCAAAGAAGTAACCAATAGAGGCATAGATATAGGAAGAGTAGCAGATATACCCATCGATTGCGCAATCCCCGTACAATGCAATACAAATTCCGCGATTGTGCATGATGAAGCCGCTTTTCGCCGTTTTCGCCGTATTCGCAATGCATCACGGGATACTGGTTGGCAAAAAACAGCTTTTACCGAAGAGTTACATGCAATAATAACTGTATTTTTAAAATGCTTCTTTTATGAATAAATACCTCATATCTACCAGAAATTATTAAAGCATATTTAGTGATAAAAGCAAAACTGGCAAAAGCTTTAACTAGTTAATATTTAATACATATTTTTTTATTAGTCGAATTTTTCTCATGGTGCCATCTGGTGGCGTATGGCAAGCCATGGGCGAACGGGATGTTTTGGCTTGCGAACTGCCCTATGGGATACTGGTGGAAAAGTGGCTTCACCATTTCCCCTAGGGGCATATCTGCTCCTCTTTCTATATCTATGAATAGAGGTCCAGTCCTAGTCCAGAATTCCCATAAACACATCATACATAAAACAAGAAGTTATAAAAGAAATAAACTACCCTAAATCCCTGTTAATAAAATACTGACTTAAATTCTTATCGAAAAGCAAATATATCTGTAACACTAATTTCACCTAGAATCACTTCCACAAAAATTTATGCACTCTCGAAAAAGAATCGTCAATCACAACCATTTAGTTGTAATTTAAAAATTTTAAATTGGGTATTTGGGTTTTGATGGTACTATTGTTCATTGAAGATAATGTGAGAGATCCAGTGTAAATGAAATCATGGAATGAAAAAGTAAAAGCAAAAAAGTAGCTATAGCTTAGACCCTTTATTTTTTATTTGTTCGTTTTAGTTTTGGTTGGATTGACTTCATACAAGACTAGAACTATTGTGAAACCCACTCATAACTCCCTTAATAGTCACTGAAAATGTGCAAACAATAAGTATTTCTAGACATTTAAAAAAAGTTTATTATCAAAAACGTTACCTTTCAAACACGTTAATATAATTTTTTTTTATGGTATCAGTTTCGGAAAGTGAAGTTAGGGCTTAAAATATTAATAATTGTGGAGAAACAAAGGAACAGCTCATAAATTAGAAAAATTTTACTGCGTAGTAAAAATACATCAAGTTTTGCATATATGACGCTTTCTATTCACGAAGTTTTCCTTAAAGTTGTTTTACACCTAATAGACAACATTAAAGGTAAAACAACTTTTACAGAGTAGGTATTTTTCTGCGTAAAAAAACTAAAATATTTGAAAATTTGGAAGAGTAATGAACTCTTTTCTCTATAACTTCCTTGCTCGCAAAACGTTAACGGTCTAAATTGCATATATCATATGAAATCATCACTAATTGAGGCATATATATTCATAAAAAGTTTTTTAAAAAGATTGGTACACGTTTTTTTTAAATTCTGTGAAACTTTGAATCTTATACCACGTTGAATTGAATTTTTTCTCCATTAGTAAAACAAATATAACCCTCAATATCGTCCTCGCAAAACACACAAGACAGAAAACCTAAAAAAGACCACCGAAAACGCCACAAACGGTGACACATTCCCAATTGTTTCATGAAACTAACAACAAGCAACAAAAATCTTTAAAAGTTCAGGATTGCAGTGACATTCCCGTTACCGAAAGTTCGCCATCAATTCCTGTCACTATGTCCTCTTGAAAACATCCGCGAATTATTGGTTGGACAAAATTGTTATCACGTGGTAAGTATATCCATTGATACGTATCTATGAAACTTAGTTTTAGCAAAGAATTGCTAGGTTTAGTTTAAATTATCGTCGCACTAGAGCCACATGAGGGCTATTGGCGACGGGTGTCGTATTTTGCAACCGCAGTCAAGTGCCGAGCCGACACCTGAGTTGGCACCCAACGCAACCGTTAAGGGCGACATCGTACGCATCGTTGGGACTTTGAAGCGAATTTTTTAACGTGCACTCCCTCTACACGGGGTATTATTCGTCGGACATTTTTGGCTGCACAGGCCGTTTTATAGGTCGGCAGTTATTTTGGCGATGCCCGGACCCGAACCTGGGAATTCTCGCATGCTAGGCGAGTGCCTAACCGACTGGGCTCCCCAGCCCCAAAGAATTGTTAGGTTTAACTAAAATTTTGATTAAAGACGTATTTTGATATTTATATGGCACTAATATAGCCAAAGTGTTTTTAATGGTTTTCACTTCGATTTTAGCTTCCACACTACGTTTATAACGTAAAAAGTGGAAGGTTTTATAATCGTTCAGTCCGTCTGTCTGTCCGTCTGTCACCCACTTTCACAGAAAGAACCACAAGTCCCACAGACAAGTGGGATACGTCATTTTAAAGCAAAAAATCAGATAAGGCTACATTCCAAATTTCATTAAAAAATTTAAATTAGAAGTTTATTTAAAATTTAAATTACTAAATTTTTTTATCTACATTGAAATAACATGCAAATTCTATTTTTATTCATATTTTCACTGTTGTCATCCACAAATCCCACAGACAAGTGGGATACGTCATTGTGAAGCAAAAAATCAGATTTGGCTACATGCCAAATTTCATTAAAAAATTTAAACTAGAAGCTTATTTAAAATTTAAATAACTAAAAATTTAATCTACATTGAAATAACATGCAAATTCCATTTTTATTCAATATTTTCACTGTTGCCATTTCGTTAAACGTACGAGAAACTTTTGTTAAAATAAAAATAAACACACTTGAAAAAATATTTATTTATGTGATATAATTCGGTTTGGATTGTTGTATTATCACAATAGAGTTCTTTTAATGGTTCTATATATATGTATGAAGAAAGATGCATAGAGAATCCTAACTTGGCATAAAAAAAATATGCTAAGTTTCGCTTTTATTTTTAAAGCATCAATTGTACAAATTATATCTTTTTTGAACTGTAAATTAATTTAACAAACTATAAATAAGTGAATTTTCGAAAGAAATGTAAATGGGAAATTGTGGCGACAAAAATATTTATTAAAAAGATTACATAATTATTCTTCGAACTTTAAACAAATTTAGCAAACGATAAAGTCTAATTATTAAATCTGAGAAAGAAGATTAATGAAAATAGTTAATTTTGGCGTTTAAAACTTTGAATTACAAATAGCTAAAGGCCCTGTTTTTATTAGAATTAAATCACATTTGCCATTCGCAACAATCGCTCGAGAAACTGTAATTCTTTTAGACAATAAATTAAAATAAATTTATTTTTGCGACATCGATCAGTTTGAAATGACGTCAAATATATTTCACTACGGAATCCTTGTATGTTGATATGAAATGTTTTCCTTCTATTTAAAAGCGAGGAATATGCCATATTTATTCTTTAAAATATAAATTGATTTTTGCAAACGATAAGTAATAATTATTGAATTTTCGAAATAAAATAAATGAAACTAGCCAAATTTAGCTTGTAAATGTTAAATATAGAATTAATGTTGTGTTTGGCGCGTTTTTTCCTGTTAAACACAAATATGTGGAAGCGAGTTAAGTGACAGATTCTGTTACAAACCTACTTGTTTTTACTATTTAATGTACAATTCAATGGATTTTTGCGTCATTAAAACGACATTTTTAATTAAGATATAACTAATACTAAAAATTATCATAAAATAATTTTCAAATACTTGCATTCAAATGTTATGGATGTCTGGTAAAGTGGATTATCATGTATCCTAAATGAAGACCATAGTTCTGAATAATTTATGTGGGATAAATTAATTTGGCATGAAAAACGAATTAAAAAACTTGAAGCTATCATTGTGATTTGGAAATTAATGTGTTAATTGCCACATTTTTTCTTTTTGTGTATATTTATATATTTAAATTTATTATTTTTGCGGTTTTTTTTTATTTAAACTTAAAATGTGTCTTATCAATTATACTTATGATTATTTTGTCACATATACGGTTTTTTTTAAAAACCCCTTGTGACGAACAAAAATTATTCTGTAATGTTTGTTTTTGTGTTAATAAAGTGTTTGTTTGTTTAATGTTACTCAAAAAGTTGGCGCAATGGTTTAAGTATTTAACAACATATTAAATTTTGTTTTCAAAGTCTTTTAAGGCGAAAGCTGTCATTTCCTTACCATACTAACAATTTATTCATAGACCCAAGTGAATAGCACTTTCAAATACATAAACTACATTTTTTGCATTTTAAATGGCATTTCACATTTTAAAATAGTTGCATTAGATTTAAAAAAAAACATATCTTACGAAATTTCTTAAATACAATGGTGGGAATCAATAAATGTATTTCAACCTACCTCAACAATTGAGGGTTGGCAAATGTTAGTGTTACAACCATAGATATCATAGTTAAAGTATTAGATTGGCAGATCACGTGAAATCCAATGCTAACGACGGGGCGCGCATGGAGGCCAAAATAAGAGGGAAAAACGGCCAGTGTTGCTGCCACTTTATGGAGAAAAATACTACGAAAAAATACCATTTAATTAAAAAATTAAAAAAAAATACTAGAAAAGGATTTAAAGTCACTAAAAAGATTCCAAAATGCAGCTAGTATTTTTACGATATTTTTATGTAATTTTAGAATTAAATGGTATTGTTTCGTAGTATTTTTCTCCTTAAAGTGGCAGCAACACTGGCCATTTTCCCCTCTTATTTTGGTCTCCATGCGCGTCCCGTCGTTAGCATTGGAGGTCACGTGATCTGCCAATCTAATACTTTAACTACGATATCTATGGTTACAACTCTGTCGAAACAATGCAGAGATATCTTGACAACACTTCGGTTCTCGTTTTATTAATCCTGGGAAACCCTTATAGAATCTCGACAGCTGCATTTCAAAAACAGTAAAAAAGGCAGTAACCAGTTGAGTGAAAAAGACAGCTGCAAAGGATTAAAATAGGAAAAAGTGGTACGTCTATGAAGTGAAGAGCAGTGTCTTTCAATGTTTATTTTGGTTTCCTGTATTAATCCGCCTTGACATTAAACCAGAAATATTTTTAGGAAAATAATGAAATCTAAATATTTTCCTTAAAAATGTCGCAATAAAAAAAAGAATACAATTTTAAAGTGGTTATATTATATCAAAAATTACATAAATTTATACGTTTTGTCAACAAAACAAAAAACCTCAAATATTATATCAAAACAGATATGTGAAAGAGATCAATATTACGACATACTTTTAAAAATCCATTATTTGTCATCACCGAAAATTTCATAATTAAAAATAAACACATACAAACGCGTTTTTAAGAACAAAACGAAAATGATGAGCGAATTTAATTAACGATGCATTTTGATTACATACATGTGTTGGCCGTGTTGCTAATGGTGGCTGGGGCACGTTAAATATGTCGTGGTCACAAAGTCCTCCATGTTCCCATACCAAATTAATACCTCTGGGGGTACCAGATCAGGGGGTTATCGGCCTTTGATCTGGATCAAAATTCCGATATGTGAGTGAGAATGGATGTGTGAAAGGGACCTTCCTGTAAAACGGATGTGTCATGCTGCGAGCAAAAGTCGGACTTCCTCCCTTGTGGCGCTCAATAAAAAAAACGGAAGCCGCCCCACTTCGCCTTAAAATCGGGTAGTTCTCTACTCCGGGCTCGGTTACCGAGTGGCATTAGAAACAACAACAACAACATGTGTTGACTTATCAATAGAAATACTATATTTTTCCGTAACTAGGAAAATGTATACTTATTTGCCGTGAGCGGTTAACTGCAGTAACCACAATAGTTGTAACCACTGCAGTAGTAACCACTAAAGTAATGAGTCTTTTTCAGTATGTTTCCTTGTAAGTTAGAGTAATTGAGTGCTTAAAATAAGAGTCCAAGTCATTAGGCTAGTTACTTCAGTTTACCTGCTCACGGAAGTAATAGTTATAGTATAACCGAGAACGTGTTTATTATGTTTATTCCTAAAAAGTATTAAATTTGCTTCGGAAATGTGCAACAAAAGAACTTGATATACAAACAAATAAAGTGGAATATTTTACGGGTTTTGTATGGTAACAGATCTCGATACAATTCCAATGGGGAAACTTTTGACCCTGTTTTTAAGTAAAGTATACGATATGTACTCACTAAAACTTACCAAAAAAAACCAGAAGAAAGTTATTTTGCCATTAAAATAATTAATAGGGATAATTTTAAAGATATTAATTACTTATATTTAATACAAATTTTTTGTTTAGATATTTACATGAAGTTAGTGCTGCCATCTGTAGTTTTTGAATAATTACTAAAATTTTGTCTTAATTATTACTAATTAATATCTTGAAATGTTACTTATTAATTATTTAAATGGCAAAATAACTTTCTTCTGTTTTTTTGATAACTTTTCGTTAGTACATGTTGTATGCTTTATTTAAAAGCAGGGTCAAAAGTTTCCCCATTGGAATTGTATAGAGAACTGTTACCATACAAGACCCTTAATACGCACTTCATTTTAATGATAAAATTCATCGTTACTTTCCCTTGTTTATTTTCTGAAACGTTTACATTAAATAAATGTAGTTAGTTTTATTTTGTGCAATCATTACCTATTGTGATAATGAAATGTGAAACTTCTTCCTTAAAACAAACTATTTTCCACTCATGTTATAAACTTTCTTTCTGTTATATCGAAAATGCTTAACACATCGTGGTAGATATCGTAAATGATAAAATAGACAGATCCTAGTATAGGCAGTGCTAAAATAGTTGTTGATTCATGCCATAAAATACCTCTATATAAACTGCTGATTAGAGGAGCACTTTGCGTACTTTTGTTAACCCTCTCAATTAAAACTTTTAATTTTTTATTCTAAATATCTAAATTTGTGAAATAGTTTCCTTATACACCCATAATGAAATGGTTAAAACAAGAGAAAAAAAATCTTAATTTTTTAAACTAAAATTTAAGGGGGGGGGGGGGGGATTGAAATCATAACTTTTGAATAAATCATAATAATTTTTTCAAAACTTTATTTTTTAAAAAAAGTTAAAATCAATTTTTAGACATCTAAGAATGCAAGAGTGAAGAATTCAGGGTCAATTTATTTCATAAAATGTTTTGAGAGTTAATTTTATTTTACCATGTTTTTCATATTTTCATTTAATTAGAACAAACATTATTTAACTCTTCAAAAGACATCATTCTTCCATCTAACGATAAATAAGTGCGAGCTCAACTTAGTGAGAAAAAAATGGCAATCGAATGATTCCAAACAGAATCATTGAAGGTGAAAGAGTTTAAACCATGCGCTCCCCTAATTGTTTTGTTCAGTGTATTATTCCTTTTACAATATATCCACCACGACTTCATAACTGCATATACCGTAAATATGGTACCTCAATTTAAAGCTTTTTAAGATCTTTCCTAAAATCTATTACAGCTGCAATTTTAAAACATTTTCTTAAGAACTCTTTTCTTGGAGGTATTTTTCTTAAATTACCCCTCACAAATTATAGTAAAAGCAAGATGGGGCTATTTCAAATTCGACCCTACATCGAATGAATAGATAGTAGAAAGTAAAAATTGACTGCTCTTTTGATTGATATTTTTAGTTTCAGGTCAATTCCTTGTTCTACCTCCAATGTCTTAATAGCTTCTCTTCTTCCCCTAAAGACGGTTCTCCATTTGGGAAGAAAGTAGTTAAGACAAAAGTGCCCGGGGGTGCATAAAATTTACATTAAATCCCGTCCCCTCTTGCTAAGACTGCCCCCTCCCCTCTTTTCCCCTGAGGTGATTGTTATGATCATTGGAAATGCTCCATTTTCTTGTTCCCCCATGTGCCTTATTACTAGAGACCACAAGAGAAAGTAACACTGTGTTTTCGTACCAGTTTTTTAATAAATCAAGAAATTATGTATTTTTGAAATTATGATTAATAATATCAAGAAATTATGAAAATTGCAGAGATTGCTAGAGTTTGAACTTTCGTAAGGCGGCCTTTAAATTATATTGACTTGGCGTGGTCGTATGAGCTGCTTGACAGCTACTGGCAACGGAACTCGTAATTTAAAACTACGGTCAAGGGACGAGGCTGACACCAGGGCTGGTGTAGCAACCTTACAGCAACATTGTTCGTAACACCGTGACTTTGGACCGACAGATTTTAAGTGTGCCACTTACCTTATTTCGTTGGCGCAAAAGTTTTTTAGTCCAGCACGATTCGTATATAGGAAGGCTTAGACACGGGCAGAACTTCAGATAGTATCCTTCATAGCACAATGCTGTAACACACAAGAAAAAATCTGCTATTAATTAAACTATGACAAGAAAATGCATCAAAATTTGGAGTTAATATGGTGTGCAATCTCGCCTATCTTTGGTGCTTGTGAAAATTTCAAATTTTGGTGAATTCTGTAGAAACTTTAAGAAACACCAAAGTATGATGAGTCACATCACTTTTAGAAGCTAGCAAATTAACTCCAAAGGTTAGCGCAACGTGTCTCGTTATTTTTTACAGTGTGAAAGAACATATTCCAAACAAACAGTAACTAAAACCAACTATCTCTATAAAACACACACACAATTCAATCCATTTCTCATCCGAGGCATGGCTGAGTGACGATTTTCCTGGGGGCACTTTTCTGCACAGCGGGCAATCAACAAGGAGGGCCCCTTCTGAGTCCCATTATCTTCCGCCTGCACGGAGGACCTTCTTACTCTAGGGGGCAATCAGGACGGCCCCTCTTGCCAGTCCATGAATACAAAATCGGCTGGGGATTTTTTTGATTGTGGGAGGAATTGGAAAATTGTGTGAATGGAATTGGAATTTTCTGGTTGGTTTCTTCCATGCTGTGTTAACAACTTGCTAGTTTTGGGTGTAAGGCGTATGTTCAAGCACATTTTGGTTTAACTGTTCTTACTTCCAATACTGGTTCCAAAGATTTGAGACATAGATAAATTGTTAGTAACATACTCCGCTTCTCAAAAACATACTTCAACACTAAAAAGTAAAATCAATTTTTAGCATGAACCACTTTCTTGCACCAGGGGTCAGGCATAGAGTTAAGAAGAAGATGGAGATGCTACCGAGCAAAAACCAATACAAAAACCGGTTTGCAAAGTGAAGCTTTTGATCGCTTTGTATAGTAAGCCTAAAAAACGCCCCCACCCATAGATATCATAGATAAAGTATTAGATTGGCAGATCACGTGACCTCCAATGCTAACGACGGGACTCGCAAGGAGACCAAAATAAGAGGGCAAAATGGCCAGTGTTGCCACCACTTTAAGGAGAAAAATGCTACGGCATCATCGGAAAAATACCATTTAATTCTAAAATTACCAAATAAATTACTAGAAAAGCATTTCAAGTCACTAAAAAGATTCCAAAATGCAGCTAGTATTTTTACGATTTTTTTTGTAATTTTAGAATTTAATTTTAGAATTATTCTAAAATTACAAAAAAATATCGTAAAATACTAGCTGCATTTTATAATATTTTTAGTGACTTTAAATGCTTTTCTAGTATTTTATTTGGTAATTTTAGAATTAAATAGTATTTTTCCGATGATGTCGTAGCATTTTTCTCGTTAAAGTGGTGGCAACACTGGCCATTTTGCCCTCTTATTTTAGATTAGAGGTCACGTGGTCATACTTTATCACGAGGTCATACTTTAACTATGATATCTATGCTCCCACCTAAGTATTTAGCGCTATTTTACAATGGAGTTTGCATAGGCTTACTTCATGGACTTGGCAATTTCTGACTATCTGTAAAAACTATAATTACAACTCATTTTTCTCACCTGTGAAGGAAATTATTACCATCTAATGTACATTCCGATCTCTTGCTATAGCCTACAACTGAGCAAGTAGTTGTTTTCCGACTTTTAATCAACGCCTTTTAAAGGGATACAGTACCCAAAACATTTCTAGAAATAATAACATAAACTTGTAAATTATAGTGGTTTTATATAATGTTCACTCTAAATAAACATTTTCTAGCAACTTTTTTAAAACGCTACTCCTCTTTCAATTTTGAGAATAACTCCACCAAACTTTTACAGTTTGTTTTTAGAACTATTTGTTCAAGAACTGTGCATGGATTTTAAAATGTGAACTACAGTTAAAAAGTAACATGCATTTATACTGAAAATCACAAAAAAATTCAAATTATTGAATTCAACGTTTTTTTTAAAAAAAAACAACAATACATAGTAGACTTTATTCCATGCACAATTTTGTGCACCATTTATATAAGAACACAGGTTAAAACATTTCAAAATTCTAACTTAATTAGCAAAAAAGCCTTAGGGATTTATTAAACACAAGAATTGAAAAACGCGAAACAGAGAAAACTGGTTGAACGCAGACGAAATACGTATTCAAATTTATAGGAACGACTCCAGAAAATATTTAATAACTTTTTTCTACAAAAGATATCATTATGAAACCTTCAGTAAATGTTCAGAAAGGTATTGTGAATAATAAGAAGTAAAAACTGAAAAATCGATATTTTGACCCATTTTTGGGTACCGTATCCCCTTCAAGATTAAAATGATGCGTTTAACATTGAAGTAACGTTGAGTGAGCTTTACTTATTAGGGTTACTTGGCGACTTTCTAACTGCTTCCCTTTATTTCGCGCCAAGCATCTCCATCTTTTCCTCAACTCAAACGGGATAGGCAATGAGGAAGGCCCCCAATGCTATTCCATGAATACGAAATCGTTAAGTTCTTTATTCGGCTTCTCCGTCTTTGATGGTATGTGGTGTTTTGATAATGGGAGAAATTGGAATATTGTGTGCATGGAATTTAAATTTCTACCACATTGTGTTACCTAATTTTAGGCCGAGTGTTGAAAAATATTGAAAACGCTAATTTGTTTTAGAAATGGTATTTATACAAGAGCTTAATAATTGTAAATAACAGAACTAATTTTTATACTGATACTTCATTGTGCGAAATGTGGCATGGGTCGTACACCACCTTTTGGAATTCAATGATTCTGTGACTAATTCCACATTATCAGTTGCATTCTGTTCTATATAAGAGGGTACTTGACTAAATTTTTTTTATTGGCTTAAAATATTCTTATGCCAAAAATATTACACCCGTATTTTTTATTTTTTTCAAATACCCCATAAAAAGGCAGAAAAATGAATTTTAAAATTAGGACGAAAAATCACTCCCGAAAACGCTTCCTGGCTGTCACGTGATATCTGTGATGTCACTAGTGACTATAAACAAACTTTGAAACACCACTTTGGAATCGATTTTAGGCAAATTTGAAATATCCGCTTCTGTAAAAAGCCTTACCTTATCTCAATATTTATTATTTCAAGAGTAAATTAGATTGAATCAAGTTTAATCAGAAAACATAAAACATCGCGCCGGTTTGTTTATAGTTACTAGTGACGTCAGCCAAACCGTTGTGTTAGTGATCACGTGAAAAAAATGCCTTTTAAAAATGATTTTTTTAATGATTTAAAGATTTATTTCGCAAAAAATTTATATGAACTTGTTATTTTTGACTCTCAACTATAATTTAAATAATATTGGAAGGTACTTTGGCGATGCAGTCAAGTACCCTATTGACTTTTTATGCAGAAACCCATTGATAATGTCTTCTATTTATGAGCCATGTTCTTCACACATGTGACTTGGGCTTCCGCCAAAGCAACTTGAAATGCACGAAATAATCCAGGGGGTAAAGAGTACATGGAACTCTCACTAGTCCTCTTCAGAAATTTTAAAACAATATCTACATTATTCTTTTTCCTTTTATGTGTTTAAGTTATGCATTTTATTTTAAACATAATTATAAAATAAGAATATAAGCACATTTAGATATTTAAAAACAAATTTGTGTCATTAGTATTAATATACAGGGACTGTACACTATCATGTATACCTACATGGTAGTGTACAGTAGGATGGAGTGAAAAAAAATATTTTTTATTTAACATTTCTAATAGTGAAAAAAAGTTGTTTCACATCTTACTAAAACATGATATATATTTTTTTAAGTTAAAGTTAAATTATCAGGGTCCACAATGAATTTATAAATACGAATGTGCTGGCTAAACAGTAGGATGGGACGAAAAAATAAATTTTTGAGTACAAACTTTTAATAGGACTCAAAAGTTGCGTTTTGTCATGCTGATTACTGGAAAAATAATAAAAAAATTCCTAATTAATATTATGTACTGCCTCAAAGCGGTTGAAGTTTGAAAAAAATGACAAAAATCAACTCATTTTAATTTTACCGCCAGAATTTACTGATTACATTTCATACTTTGAAAAAAAATAATATAGTTAAGTTATATATCGTTATCATAAACAATATTTTACAAATGCTATTCAAAATTTTTAAATTTTCGAAATTTTTTTTTTAAAAATACGCGATTTTGATGAAAAATCACAAAAAAATTTATAGCTTTTTAAAGTGAACCTGTTTGGAATTTTAAATTATAGAAAAGTGCTCTTATACATATGAATGGATGCTTTACATAGTGTTTAACCTATATAAGCAGCAGCATAACAGTTATTATGAAAAGTCAGGGCCGTAGTTTGGGTAATGGGTAAGTTTGCTCCATTATAGTTTAAATTGTAAAATGCATTCTTATTATTACTTTATTTACCAACTGCATGGCAATGAATTGTTTTTAACGCATTTGTTTGAACATTTAAATGGAGTAACAAATGGACCCAGGGCATATTCTGGTCCGATCGGAAAGTCTGGTTGGTTGTGAAGAGCTTCCATGTGCAGTTTTTAAAAAATTGAATTAGTTTTGCCAAGTCGCTTGTAAAACATTACTAAAAGCCCTTAGTACAGAGCAAAAGTATTTGATGGATATTTGTTGACCTGTTGTAAAGGACGCCTGGGAACATTTGTCATTCTTGGTGGATTACAACTGCTAACAGAATATTAAGGCTGTATGTTGGAACACCCGCACCTTCAAAAAGCGTGTAGATATTGGCAACGTTTGTTTGCAAAGTGTATGGTCCGAAGGGTTCCAAATCAGGAACAAGCCATCTTTAAAATATGGAGTTTGTCATCTTTTTGACACCATAAATAAATGTCAATACTTGAATCGAGAACTCAAAAATATTATCCATCCGGTAATCCGACGTAATGGATACTTTGGTCATCCCGAAACATTATCCTCTGCATGATAACTGACGAAGGCCACATGCCCACATGTGAGGGAATTGGCTTTAAGAAGGATAAAGCAAGCAATGAGGCTAACTAGGAAAATTGTAAGAAGAGTTGAGCTTCCCAAGTTTAACTTCAATGCCAAGGAATACATCGACATCATCGACTGGTCCAACACAACTGAAGAGCTTAGTGGAAGAACGTGCTAAGTGACTTTTTTGAAAAAATTGAGATTTTTGTGTAAATGAACATATTACTAACTTCTTTAACGATACCCCTCTTTCGTTTCCCCCCCCCCTTTTCATAAACTTTAAGTTTAGTATATTTTTTACGCTTTACAAGTAACGTTTTCAACAGATCTGAGTGAAAACGATAAACTTTAAAGCTCATTTTCTCGTTTTCACCTTTTTGTCACTTAGCATGTTCTTCCACTAAGCTCTTCAACTGTGACAGAACCTCCGATTACAGCATCTGTCATCAATTACAATATCATTCGTACTTTTCCTGTCGGAGATGCATCCGCCCTTTTTGAAATTTTATGTAATTTAATATGTATTTTTTATGTATTTTTTTAATAAAAAACACACAAAAACTATTTTATTCTCAAGGTTTATAAGTCCAATGCTTTTTGTTATTTGTAACCATATTTTTTTTTCGTATAAATGAAGCCATATTAGGTTCCCAATATAAGTCTCACTTTTCCTATGGGAGATTAACATGGGGATTTTTTTCGTGTGTTTCAAACATTAAACCCGATTGTGGACCCTCAAGACATTAAACTAGAGTTCTGAAGTTTTTACACTTTTTATTCAGTATATCATAATACAACTTTTTCATGCTATTAGATATGGAAAAAAGAATATTTATTTTTCAGCATATGAAATCACTCCACCCTAGTGTACAGTCCCTGGACGAATTATATGACGCACTGTATTTTTTTAGTAATTTTATGTTTCTTAAGAGTTTTTATGCAATAATGGTATATTTAAACTACAATATTATTGATTTTTATTTAAACGAATTGTTGTAGACTACATATTTGTATTTATTTTAAGATAATTATGATTAAGATTAATTTATATTTTTTATTATAAGATTATTTATGCGTGGAATCATCATCCTTAAATGCAGAAGATAGTACAGTCATGCATTGATAGCATGCCGCGCAGAATTTAAGCTTTGATAGCGGCTAAAGGTGGCTCAACTAAATATTGACTTTTACTAACATTAATTTCACTTTTCTTTAAAACATAATAAACTTCTGCATTTCTAAATTAATGCTGTTTTATTTATGTCAAATAAATCGGTAATTGATTGGATAATATCAAAATAAAAAACAAATCAATTTAAAATTATAAAACGGTACAATATCACCCGGTAATTAATATTTTACACAAAATCTTGCAGTGAGTCTAATAATTTGTCCAGGGACTGTAAGTGTACACTGTACAATACCTTTTTTTATCACAAAAAAGTACGTCATTCTTTTCTGACAGTCCCCCCAATAGCCCCTACCTGTGACAGAGACATTGGCTCGAAGTATATTCTGTGGGGGGTGGAGGGTTTATAATTCGGACAAATATCCGTCGTATTAACAAAGGGAAGGAGGAAGGAGGGCGAGTCCATTTCAAACCGATGCAACTGACAGCTGAGACAGACACGACTGTCTCTATTGATGGAAAACGAATTCTTTTACAGAATCGTTAAAATTGTATGCGTTCTCAATTTTAAGAACTGACATTGCTTAACTTCTTTGGATTTTATTTTTTTATATAAATCAAAAAGTTTCGAAATAATTTGAATAACCTTTTTCCAGCTACTTTAACGAGTACAGAATTTCTTTTATACAGGGTGGACAAAATTAAAGTTCCAACTTCAAAACCCTGATCTCTTGGTCAGAAAGACTTCAAATGTTGAGGGAATATTTATTAAAGCAAAGGGGAAACGTATAGCAGAAGGAAAATTCAAACTTTTTATATCAGGTGACGCTGTTAGCATCATTATTTAAAATTATTTGAGTAAATTAAACGTTAAATTTGACTGAAATTTGAAAGGTGATTTTATTGAGTTTTTTTTTGGCATCAGGTCAATTAAAGGCAATTTTTCTCATCCGACGTGATATTGTCTTGTTGTTGTGGATGTTGTGGTTGTTGCGATATAATTACATATCGCAACAACCACGCAGCCTTATGTAAATAATAGTTTAAACTTATACAGTCACACTGAAACAGTTATTTTAAAGTAAAACTTACTCTTTAAACATTGTTTTTATATTCATTCAGCATTTTTACTCAAAAAATATTTTAAATTATAATGCTTACAGCATCAAATGTCGGAAAAATTTCGAACAAATTTTTATTCTGTCATACGTTTTCAATGGTCGGTCTAGGGTCGTATAAAATGGATGGATGGTCTCTACCATACCTTATCATTAATTTTTTAATTCTTTGGAATACAAAAAAAGGTTGGCTAAAAATGGAAAGGATATTGATCTCAACAACATACAATTAAAGATGTCGCAAATTTCCTTTTTACTAAGAGAAAAAATAGAATATAAATTATTATAATTTTTCGTGAATAAACATATATTTACCAAAAATATCGAGCCATAGTAATCCTTATCTACTGTGACTCAATATTCGTTATAAGAAAATTTTTTATCCTTCAATGGTAGTGAAAAACAAATCTCACCCGAGTTATAATCAATATCTCAATGGATTTTCTACGAATAGCTTCGAAGAAGATAGAAAAGACATGGGCATAGAAAAAGTCTTTTAAAAAGAGTGAGACGTATTTTAAAGACGAGTAACCGCAATCTTTAATCCGCTGTTTCCGGAATAAGCGAGAGGTAACTGATTTTAGAAAACTTTTGAGTGAAGTTAAGATGGGAATTCTACAAAGTTCCACGTATGTGGTCCTCTAGAGTGAAGAGGTTAATAAATCTACACTCTTAAAACAAACGAGCGGTTTTAACTCAGTCTGAGTTAATTTCCATTCCTTTCCGCACCGAAAATGCACTTCCCCTATAGAAGTGGATTTCATTCTTTTTGCGGAGTGGGTAAAAGAAATAAAACAAAACAATCTACGTCCTACATTCTTAAAACGAGCGGTTTTAACTCAGTCTGAGTTAATTTCCACTCCTTTCCAGTGCCGAAAATTCACTACCCCCATAGGAGTGGATTTCACTCTTTTGTTTTAACAGTGTAGATCCGAAGTCATACCGAAGTAGATATTAAATAACAGGGGTTAAAAACGCAGTTATCTTTAATTTCAGATCCATGACTGTCTTTGACAAAGTTGGGGGTAGTTGAAACACGGATTTCATCTGTTGAACGGACAAGAGGAGGATTTTATTTCATGAAGAGGCTACGGGGAAATGGCCTTTGTGTTATTTTATTCAGTGATGTTGGCAAGCTATATGGGGGGCAACGCATGAGTTAAGAAAATTCAATGAAGCAATATCATCTATATCCATAGGGAAATATTAGTAATGGACCTGTTCTATGCGATGTTGCATTAGTTAAACTGATTTATAGATTTTAATCAGAAACACACTAGATAAAATGTTCCAAGTTTTAGACCGAAGTTAGACCGAAATCAAACATTGCAACAGCAAAATCAAAAAGTTCTAAAAACAATGAAATAGCATACTTTCTAGTTACTTTAAAACTCACTGAAATTCTTATGTAAAATAAGTAGGTTTGTAACAGTAACTGTCACCTAGAACTTCCACACAAGATTTATACCGTTAGAAAAAAATCACCAAGCAGAGCATTTAGATTAGTTACATTTTTTCTAAAGCTAAAATTGGCTGTTTTCATTGATTTTCTTTCGCAAATTAAAATACTCTATATCGATGGCTAAATTTACTTGCAGTTCAAAGAATAATTTCGTAATACATACCCTGTTGCTACCTTTTGGATGACTAATTTTTGTGTAATGATTAACGTTGTGGTAAAGGTACTTCAATCAAACCGCTAATCATTTGGCGACAATGTACAGCCTGGCAAACCAAGCCCGACACACTTAATTGATACCTCAAATTTGACATGTCTTTCGAACACAAAGCCCCAAGGAACAATTTACCAATTTAAGAAAAGAAATAATTGATTGCTGTAATTGAAGTTAATTCGATTTCGGGGTGAAATTGCTTCCCTGTAAATAAAAGGACCCTTCAAAGTTTTATATTGTCGATTCTACTCGCATTTTTAGCCGGAAAGAGAGAGAGAGAGAAGTACTCCCTCCTATTGATGTCGATAAGTTCGTTGAGACTTCTGACTCTGGGTCTAATGAATCTTATCTAATTTGATAGGAACTTTTGACGTCGATGTGACAAAGTTGTAAATAATATTTTAGTGAAGATTGTATTAGATAGTTTTTTAGTTTTAGTTTGAATTATCGTCGCACTAGAGCTACACGAGGGCTATTGGCGACGGGCGTCGTATTTTAGAACCACAGTCAAGTGACGAGCCGACACCCGAGTTGGCACCCAACACAACCGTTAAGGGCGACATCGTACGCAACGTTGGGACTTTGGAGCGTATTTTAACGTGCACTCCCTCTACACGGGGTATTATTCGTCGGACATTTTTGGCTGCATGGGCCGTTTATAGGTCGGGAGTTATTTTGGCGATGCCCGGACCCGAACCTGGGACCTTTCGCATGCTAGGCGAGCGCCTAACCGACTGGGCTCCCCAGCCAGAAAAATAGACAATTGTATTTAGGTATGTATTAGACAATAGTAGACACGCGCCTGGCGGTAAAGAGACTGACTGTGTACGAGATATAAGGTAAGACAACGCGCGCCCAGAAACTCCAGTAAAACATAATGAGTTTCGGATTTGATATTGATGAAAACGCGTTTTTTATTTTCCCACAAAACTCCAGTTAAACTTTGTAAATTCGAAGTTTAGGCGATTCTGAACCTTGAATCGAAAATGGTTTATGGTTGAGGTTTTTTGATTTTGCACCGTACACATAGAGAAAAAACATGTTACTGCAGTTTTGCATTGCCCTTTTCGCCCTGCCGTGGCACGACTTTAAGACTGACTGATGTAAAGAATAAAAGGTAAGACACACGCGCGCGTACACTGCCGTGGGCAGGTAAACAGCAGTAATCGCCACAAATGTGTTTCGGAGATATTTGATGAAACGCGTTTTTGATTTCCCACAAACTCCAGTAAAACATTGAAATTCGAAGTTAGGTGATTCTGAACCTTGAATCAGAAAATGGTTTATGGGTTGTAGGTTTAATTTTGATTTTTGCACGTACACATAGAGAAAAAACATTTACTGCAGTTTGCTTGCCCTTTTCGCCCTGCCGTGGCACGACTTTAAGACTGACTGATGTAAAGAATAAAAGGTAAGACACACGCGCGCGTACACTGCCGTGGGCAGGTAAACTGCAGTAATCGCCACAAATGTGTTTCGGAGATATTTGATGAAACGCGTTTTTGATTTCCCACAAACTCCAGTAAAACATTGAAATTCGAAGTTAGGTGATTCTGAACCTTGAATCAGAAAATGGTTTATGGGTTGTAGGTTTAATTTTGATTTTTGCACGTACACATAGAGAAAAAACATGTACTGCAGTTTGCTTGTCCTTTTCGCCCTGCCGTGGCACGACTTTCGGCAGGTAAACTGCAGTATCCGCCGAAAATATGTGTCGGTGATGTTTGATCAAACGCACTTTTTATTTTTTTGGCAGAGGCTACGCGCACGGGCACCGTTCATGCATTACGTGTACGGGTATTCACGCGCATGCTCAAGTCGGGGCTTACTGGAACCGTGCATGCATTGCGTGCACGGACATGATATACTTGAAAGTTGAGATTACTCTTTTTTGGGCCCCGGGCAATTTTGTTTTCTCTATAAAACATCAGTATCTAACATGGGCAGTACTGTAGGGCGTATTGAAAGCCTTAACACTCGTTTGGGGTCCCGGGAATTTAGTTTTCTCTAAAAAACATCAATTCAAACCATTTGCAATGAAAGTTCAAAAAATTAGAAATTTAAATACTTCATGAAAACGTAAAAAATGCAAGTAAACTTTTCCAGAACAAATTTGAAACGATGATCTTTCAGGGTGAAAAAAAAATTATAATTCAGAAGAAAGGCGTATTTTGAACCCGAGACCTATTGAATACGAACCTATTATGCTACCACTAAGCTACGGTGGTCAAGGATGAATCGAACTAAAACTGTTAATAAGCCTCGGTCCTGCGCAGTTACTACCCGGACGCGCAATGCTTGTACGGTGCCCGTGCACGTAGACACTCCGTATTTTTTTCCCCAGAAACTCTAGTAAACATTGAAATTTGAAGCTAGGTAATTCTTTACTTTGATTTAGGTATGTTTTGGGTAGTTGGTTTTAGTTTGATTTTTGGATATACATACTGAGTAAAAGCGTAAACTGCTGTCAATTTGACTTCCTCTTTCTTATACTAACTTGATGCATAATTTACTAGTATTGGAAAAGTAAATTTTACAAACTTTACTTTAATGTTTAATAGGTATAGTTTATACAAATTTATAAAATACTAAAGGGTAATTTTACCTGACTTTCAGAAGAATTAGTGACGAATCAGTTGAAGAGAAGAATTGGACAATCTCACAAATAGAACAAATTATTCATTCGAACAAATCCGTTCATTGTAAAATGAGGGGGAAAATCGTCTGCTCATTTAGAACTTTTAAAACAGTTAACGAACCTATTTAATACCATAAAAAAAGAAATAATTTTTTTTTAAAAAAAGTAAAGCTATAAAATTGTTTTTTGGAAATGCTAAAATTAAAAATATTATTAAATTTATATTATTTATTATACAACAAATAATTATTAACACACGATTCAATGGAGCAATTAATTTTTCTATAAAAAAAGGGGAGAAATCGTCTCCCTTTTAGAACTTAAGGGTGTGTAACACTACACGACTTTCAATTACCGCTCAAAAAATCAACGCACACTTGTTTACCTTTTCTCGACAGCTGGATTTTAGGGTTCTAGTAAATCACTCCAAACCCTACTGGAAAAAGAAAAACAAACATCCTGTGGTTCGCCTTTACACTAACCGGGGGGGGGGGGGGGGGGGGGAAGACACAAGACAGCTTTTTTTTCTACAACCGAAACTCAAAACGTAATAAGTTGATATCCAACTTGGATAATCTAAATAATGATGATATTTTTTTCTTATGGAGAATGAAAATACTTTGAACATGTGCCGTTTGGTCTGAATTAAAACTAAACGATCGGCAATCGAATCTATATAAAAGAACGGATTGTTATTTATCCCTTAAACTTTTTAGTACAGTTCGGAGAGCCACGATAAATTTTATCAGGTAAAGATTTTGCCAATTTTAAGTCCAGAAAAAAAAATTGGAATTTTGCGCCATGTTATGGCAAATTTTGCGTGGATTTTTTACTGGGAAAAATTACGTGATATTTAACGAGATCCCCCCCCCCCTTTCCCCTCCCACACGTGACATTTGGTGATATTCGACTCGACCCTCCCCCTAAACAAGTCACGTAATTTATAGACGCGCACCCCTAAGGTAATTTCACTAACTTAAAACCAAAAAAGTTCTATCGGAGATACCCATTATGCCCTCACAATTTCCTCGAAAACATTTTTATGACGTCCTACAGGTACTAGGAGTTCTTGTACCAAATTTGAAGCACGTATCTCTTTTGGTTTTCCAGCAATACCTTTAAAACCAAAAAAAGTTCTATGACAGCTACCTATTGTGTTTGCGCAATTTTATCGAAAACGTTACTATAACGTTCGACAAATACTAGGAGTTCGTGTACCAAATTTGAAGCCTGTATCTCTTTTCGTTTTCCAGCAATTACTTTAAAACCAAAAAAGTTCTATGGCAGCTACCTCTTGCGCATGCGCAATTTTATCGAAAACTTTACTATGACAGGTGCTAGGAGCTCGTGTACCAAATTTGAAGCATGTATCTTTTTTTTTTAGTTTTTAGTAATACCTTTAAACCAGGCCCGGTAAAATTATACTGCAGTTTACCTGCCGAATCTTGTTTTTTTTTCATTTTACTGCAATTTGCCAGGGATTGGAGTAACGCGTTACTTGTAACGCCGTTACTTGTAACAGTTACTTTTTTTGGGTAACGCCGTGTAACGCCGTTACATTTTTCAGAAAGTAACTGTAACTGTAACGTAGTTACTTTTAGCGGTAACGAAGTAACGAAAAATATCGTTACTTTTCCGTTACTTTACGAAGGCTGTCTGATACCAATTTTAAAAATCCACTCCTAAGAGAGAATGAAACATTTCGCATTCCCGAAATAAGAGCTTTTCTTGGGATGGTAAAAGTAAAGAATATAATAGAATTATCCACTTTGGCTGCTAGAGGCGTGACGGCGGCTTTCAGACAGAATTGTAACAGTATGAATGTTTTTCCTTGTCTGTTTACCTTTTTAAGTATCACATTATAAGCCCCGCACAATTACAGGCATCTACGGAAAAGGAGGGTTTTCAAATAAATCACGCTAACTGCCAAGCAGGTTGGATCCCTCAGTCCAAACCCCTTTGTGCCCCCCTGCCTGAATGGGTTCTACAACAATGACCAAGTCCTTCCTCTCGAAGAGGGGTGGTGAGGGAGGAGACAGAGATTTCACATTCATTCTTGAGATACCCCTATTTCTGTCAGTACCTACCCGAGTGTTTACAGATGGACTCGTATCAGGGTAAAGGATTAAAATTAAATATAAAAAATGTTTATTAATTATAATTTCAGTGTTTTGTTTGAGCTTATGTTTCGTTTATCGTGGTTCTCTTTGAAAAATGGTAAGATGGCTAAATTTCAATTTTTCTTATAACTTGAAATTTCGAAAAGTAACTGTGATTCGTTACTTTTTTTAAAAGTAACTGTAACGCGTTACTTTTCATATGAAGTAACTGTAACTGTAACAGAGTTACTTTTTAAAAGTAACTTTCCAATCCCTGCAATTTGCCATTGCCAAAAAATGGTGAATTTGTAACGAAAATCGCTAAAAAAGGTCGGCACATGAAAATATAAGTTAAATAGATGCCAAAAGTGCAAAAAAAACGAAAAATGAAAATTTTGAAGTTACTGCAGTTTACCTGCCCACGGCAGTACACATATATACTCATGTCGGAAATAAGAACGAATTTTTATATCATACTTATTAAAGAAATTTTTTAAAAACCGTAGAAATATCTAAAATAATTTCTTTTATAATTCAAAGTAATATGGTATTAATAAATAAGCTTTTAGAAAAAATAGTCCGATCTTTACTGTAACCTTTTTGCATCAAAACATTATGCAGATTTTTTTTTTCTAAAATTGCTCTCTTTGGGGATTTGCTCCGATCAGAAAAAAAAAAATTAAGTAACACGAAAAACGAATTGAAAAACTTATCTTTATGTTTATATCCAGAAATGAAGGTGTTTATTTTATTCACAAATTCATCGTTAATGGGTTAATGTTTTAAAGAAAAAATGTGGTAACTAAACTGTGTGAGATAATAACCAAGCTACGTAGCAACAACGTCCTTTTCTACTTTCTTCAAGAATTAAAGACACCAAATAATAGACTTCCTTTCATTCTATTTCTTAAAGTGGGTGGATACACTAGACGAAGAAATGTTGGACTCGGACAAAATGTTGTACGCGGACTGCAATTAGGGTTTGAGAAATGCGGGGTGTAAGCTGTATAGTATTATCAGAGTCTTCTGACGTAGGGAAGTGGTTAGAAGAGACGAAATTATCCCCAAATACTTTTTTGTTTGGATTCTTTGAAGAAGTTGTGGAACTTGGGATTGTTTGGTTGGGTTGTTTGGCTAGTTAAAGATCAAAGAAAGAGACCTACGAAGACTATTCGAACCACATGTGGGTGTTTGGTCTCAAATGTAACCTGACCAGATGTGTTTCTTTTCGACTCTGAAATTATCATTAAATTTTCATAATTCACATTATATTTACGTTGTTTACGTTTGAAAAACTATGTACAAATAAAACAGGGACTATTTGCAAATTTCTATAGCTAGATAGCTGACTATCAAACTAAGCTGTATTGCGCAATGCAGTACGTCTGGTCACCCTGCTCAAACGTATTTTATTTCGATACTAGCAATTTGTTACTAGTAAACTTTATAAAAATACTGGCCCACACTTTGTAGTCAGTCGCGTACTTGTGTTTAAAGTTAAAACATCAATTCTGAGTCTGAATCCACATTTCCCCCTTTGACGCATTATTGGGAAATTTTGGCCAATTGGCTACATATTTGGGGTGAAAATGAATGTCACAAATGTGGAAAAATTTTTAAGTTTTCATTATAATTCCTACCGTGATCTTAATTTTTCACATAGTCTATCTAGATTATTACTCGTATTAATTGTAAAATACTACCACGGTTCAGATAGCCAACTAGAGTGCCCGAAACGTAACGATGTTCCGAGTTCGGGCCTCGTTTCTTCCTCACCTTTATTCGTTATTTATTCTGCATTTAAATTAACATAAAGTTGAAAGAACTGGTGAAAGGATAATTTCTATTTGAGTTCATCCTCTGTTTATGTAAATTACCCATATCCCATAATTCCTATGTACTAGATACAGGGTGGCGCAAATAAAAGTGGCCCCGGCGTAGGAATGCATCGAAATGCTTGGCGAGAAAAACTATTGAAGCCGTCTAAAAGCCTTCAAGTCGAAATAAAAGATTATTCAAGCGCGCAACGGCTTCACTTGGCAAACCTGCTTTTTCATTGGTTGGATTGGATTGGAATCGCATCAGAGCTACTTATGGACTATGGGCGCTTGTTTCAACACTCTGCCACAAAAAACAAAACACCCAATGAAATCGCAGTTTGGAGCGCGTGACGTTATAAAAAACCAATGAGCTTGTTTCAACACTTTTTCAAAGAACACAAAACAACCAATGGAATCGCGGTATGACGAGCGTGATTTCATAAGAAATATTCCCATTGGTTATTTCAGATCTTATTGTGGCTGTGTGAGTGTGAGATGATCAATGCATAGGAGAAAATATACTCACAGTACAGCAGGGGGTGTTCATTTTAGAAATTTTTATTAAAACAAATTCGTGGAAAAAATGTGTCCAGTTGTTGGTTAAAGAATTTAATGGTGTAAAATTGTCAAAAAAGAATGGTATTCAACGATTAGTTACGAAATGGCGTCAGACAGGATCTGTTTTGAACATGTCCAAAAACATTACGAAACGGGTCCGATCACCACATTTTGTGTCACAATCAATTTAGAATATTTTGTATTAACAAAATGGTCAAATTCTCTAGGTTAAATAACGGTCGAAATAATCACTAGTGGGAACTTTTTTTTGCACAGCTGTAAATAAACTTCAGTTTATATTGCATTCCAATTAGATTGTTAAACCATAGCATAGTTGCTGACAAATAATTCGACAAGCGTTTGTTTGGGCTTAATATTGAAGCGATCAATAGCTTCACTTAGCAAACCTGTTTTTGCACTGGTTTTTGACTTGGCAACAATTCTACCATATTCTTATCTCTATGAAGAGACCACTTTTATGTGCGCCACCCTGTATAAGCGAGGTGCTTTCTCGCGGTTGTTGTTTAAATTAATTTATAATAAAAGTTGCTCTTTTCGAAGATTGCTTCTTTCCTTCATTATTCCTGCCTGCTTACTACGTGACAATATCATTGCAAATCCTAATTTCAATTATAAGCAAAAAATCTAAAACAAATAAATCATTTTAATTAATGATACTATTTTATTTTAATCACAAACAAAATTGGAAATAACACTTACGTAGAATAAATGCTTTGTCGACGATTATTCAAGATTGTTAGTCACATGACTTGTTTATATATATCAGACAAATTATAACGTAAAATATTACTGTTTCGCTAATTCGTGTCTCTCTTTAAGCATAAATTCCTTTGGAGCACTTACCCATTATGCGAATGAGACGCAATTATAAAGTTCAAAGAGAAATTTCTTCACCAAACATCAGTATTCAATTTGTTACAATTAAAAAGGGTTTTGAGAGTCTTAAAAGATTTTGTTACTCCAAATATATAAGAGATGTACTCAAAACAACCATTAGTTTGTGAATGTTTACGTTTCATAAAATAAATTCATTTTTACTTATGATGTCTAAAGAGAAATTTTTAACTTGATACATTCATTTTAAAAAAAGCTCTAACATAGAACAGTAATTTTATTTTTTCTCCTTTCGTTTGATTCTAGACGCAAAAAAAATTAAATGCAATTTAATTTAGCCGTATATTTTTTTATTCGAAACCTACTTCGAGGAGGAAATTATTTTAGTTACTTACTTCTTCACATTTCTTTTCTTTTTAAAAAGATGAAAGAAAATACAATCTACTTGGAGCATTTTCATGCACTGAAATATGAAATTAGAGTCGACTAGTCTTTTTATTCCTTAAAATTTAAAATATACAAAAAAAATTTAAACTAAATTTGTCATGGAATAATGATCTTATGGGTAAGTTTTTTTGTGTGTGTGTGTTTAGTTGTCCGATTATAATATTTTATAAACAAGTAGGTTTGTAAAATAAATTATAAAATAAAGTTTATTTAGTTTATTATTTAAAAGAAATAAAGTTTCTTAAGCGATTGTTGCAAATGGCAATGTTGATTTAATTCTAATAAAAATGGCTTCTTATGCTTTTTAAAATGAGCATTCATTTGTGCATTTTTTAAAAAATAATTTAAGTACTTCGAATTCGAATTTTGTTGTTGTTGAGATTTTCAATGTTTTCTAAATTAGATGCGCGGAAATTTTTGATGTATCACACTTGCATGTAGCATTAGTAGTTAGGGCTATGAAAGTGGGTGGCGGACGGACTAAACGATCATAATACCTTCCACTTTTTAAGTTATAAACGTAGTACGGGAAGCTAATAATTATACAATATCTAAAATTATTTTTTCAAGATATTTTTATTGGACTAGAAAAAAAAACTAATGAACAAATCCGAAAATAATTTTTGATAGTGTTGGATAAAGTAATGTTTAAAGGAAAATTAATCATTATACATGTAACTTAATGTGCGTAAATGATGGAGTATTAGATGTTGCTATCAGGATGCGTGTGGTTCCAACTCAGCTTCCGGTCTGGCTGATTAAAAACAGTTTAAAAAGATTTAAAAAAAAATATCATGATTTTGAGAACGTAGTGGGTAAGGAGTTCCCTTTTAAGCTCTTGGGTTTTAATATAAACAGCACGTTCATTGACAACAGTTTTAGTTTTGATGCAACTTAAGAGGGACTGTCAGTCTCACCAAGCTAATGCATTAGTTTTAAAATCATAACTTTTGCAAAAGAATTACTTTGCCATGTTATCCCAATTTCACCAGGTATGGGATTCATCATAACATCAATTTAAAACCAAATTGAAAAGAAAATAACATCCGGTTATTTAAGCGATAAAGTTTTAAACTAGTGTCGTCATCTGCTGTATATTTTTGGCATTTTAAAACTTCAAATATTATAATTAAATAACTAGATAACATTTTCGTCTGAAATTTGTTTCATTTCGATGTTATGTTGATTCCCATACCTGAGGAAAAAGAGCCAACATGGCAAATCAATACTTCTGCGAAAGTTTTGATTCCAAAACTAATGCATTAGCTCTATGGGACTGACAATTCCTCCTAAGATATCGTCCTTAGGTTACGTTGGATCAGGTGTCAACCGAAAGAATAAATTTGGAAAAACAAATATAAAGTTAATTAAAACTGTATTCAGAAAATATCTTCAACTTTGCGCATGATACATGGGTTTATTCATGAAGTAAACAACGTAAATTATTGGTGCAAGTAGTTTATTGGTACAAATGTACGTATTTTAATGGGTCTGTATTTAAAAAAGAAGCCATTTCCACGAACTTTTAACTGATAGGACCAAACAAAATATTTATCTTCTAAATTTAGATGTTCACTACCGATTTAAGAAGTCATAAATCCTAAATAGATTGCCACAACCGGAATATCTAAATAGAGCTACAGTCGATCAACACCATTCGTTGGCATTTCGTAACATAAACATGATTTCGTATATATATATAAAATAAATAAATTTTGGGCCTGTAGCCAGATTTGCCAGTTCTACAGAAGCACCGCATTAAGTAGGGGCTGGTGGATAGATGGTGCCTGGTGAAACCAATGCAAAATTCGGTTTCCCAAATGAAGCCATGATAGTTCCTGCCATACGCCCAAACAAATGATTGGCTTTTTTTCTGGCGTTAAGTAGCAAAAATAAAAATATATACTAGTATATAATCCCGTGCAAAACATCTCGCTCTTTCAATTCAATAATCGTCTTTACTGTTTTCATTTGCCGGTCCGTAAAAACTTACTTTATGAACTAGTGCGTAAACAAGTTTATGATGCACTACACGTGATAATAAAAATTTAAAAAGACAGTGAGAAAAAAATATAATCGATTATTGATTTGAGAGTGGGCTTGTTTCACGAGGGATCTGGCAACAGCTCCGCGGTCTTGTTTTCATTTTTCTCGAACTACTTTTGCCTTGATATTCCAAATTGAGTTTTCTAAGAATATTTTAGTTGTTATTTTTTAAAAAATTCCAACTTCTTTTAATGCAAGTTTTTTTTGATAAATGATTAAAACAACCAACAGCACAGCAAGAAGTTGTAATTTTAAAAAACAACTAAAATAGCTTATTTTTAGAAAACTCAATTTCGAATATCAACAAAAGTAATTCGAGAAAAATGAAAACAAGACCACAGAGCTGTTGCCAGATCCCACGTGAAACAAGCCCATTCAATAATCGTCTTTACTCTTTTCATTTGCCGTAAAAACTTATTTTATGAACAAGTGCGTACAAGTTTATGATGCACTAGACGTGCTAATAGAAATTTAAAAACACAGTGAGAAAAAAATATATATCATCCATTATTGATTTGAGAGTTACATGGATTTTTCGTACGCAGATGATTATTCTTTGGCAGATGATTATAAATGGAGGTTTTCATACTTTAAAATTTAATAAAGTAGTAAAATTTATAAATTTAAAAAAATATCTGTTACTGGAGAACCTAACGTCAGGTGACTGTTTGTCTGTATCCCACAGGTTTTCTACATTTAAAATTTTGAACCTATATAGATTAAACAGAGTAACAGCTATAAACCTTGCACCATAGTTACCATAATGAAAAATATCGGCCAGTTTTACGGCAGCAGTTTAACAGAGGTGAAGTGTGATCTATTTCTTTGAATATCGGTACAGATTTGCACAGTCCCCTGCTTCAAAACTACTTATTATTAATTTCATACTTCTAAAAATAATTAGTTGCTTGAAAAATTTTATAATTAATACCAGGACAGACGAAACTTGTAAATTTGAAGCATTGATCTAAAAGAACAGGTCACGTTTCGCCACTGCCATGGACATGTTTCACGTCTTAAGTGGCAGCAGTTCCACAGGAATGAAAATAAGGTCTCGAATTTTTAATCAATGTAGTGGGGAAGAGATTACCATGTCATAGTCATATCACCAATCACCGAAACGACCAATTCATGAATTAAAGTAGGTATGTTCTACGTCACGTGAAATAAGCTAATTTAAATCTTTTGTATTAAGAGATATCTAAACCATATATTCCTTCCATAGAGGTAGGAAGGAGGTGTAGAGAGATCCACCAGTTGAGAGAATTTGAAGCAGGGCTGTCAGGTTTTTCGAGCTACTACGCATAACATGCTGACACCGAGGTATCCCAAGATGCACCGCTCTAGCCTGCTTCATTTGTACGCTACTGCGCATATACCCAAGGACCTCTCTATTCTCCTTCCTACCTTATGATTCCTTCATATTTTCATTTATTACATTTCACGCCAATTTTAACATTCTAATACCGATTTTGAAAAGTAGAATTAGATGGCCTTGAAAAATCTCAATAACAGTGAGCATAGCAGTTTGTTTAGGAGCATCATCTCGATTTGGCGACTTTCCGAAGGCTTCTATTTATTTCTAGCCAAGCATCGTCTTCTTATTAAAACCTCGATGATCCTGTTTCTCCGTTTATTCGCTTCCGACCTCTTGAATTTTAAAGCGAATCCAAATTCAGCAGGAGGTCTTGGTTGCCAAGACGACCAATATTAATTCAATTCGGACTCGATTGCAAGATCGGGCTTTTTTGCTTCCACACCACGTTTATAACGTAAAAAGTGGAAACTTTTACAATTGCTATGCTTGTCCGTCTGTTCGTCACCCACTTTCATAGCTCAAACTACAAATGCTACAAGAATGTGATGCATCAAAAAATTCAGTGGATCGAAAGTATAAGTTATTGAAAATGTAGGAAAAAAATTTCGAAGCACATTCATTAATAAAAAAACTCTGTAAAAATTTTATACTCATTTAAAAAGCATAAGAATGTCTTTTTTAATGAAATTAAATCACAATTTCCACTTAAGAAAATACTTTAGTATATTAAATAAAAATTTAAGGAAATGTATTTTTGTGATATGAATCAGTTTGGATTGACATGTGACAAAATTGGTCGTGTTTTACTAAATACGTTAGCGCTGATAGTTCATACCGTATATATTATAGATGATTTCATTTAACATCAATGATTAAAATTTCTTACCATCCGTACTGAGAAGCTCCATTTACTGACCTTTAAAAACCAAAGTACTGCCACGGAGGTTACCTTTACTGATTCTGTCCTCGTCTTTGCCATACTACAAACAAATCGTTTTGGATAAAAAAATATTTAATCATCTCCGTCAATAAATAATGTGTGTATGGAACTGGCGAAGTGGAGAGTCCTAAATGAACTTACGATGTCGCTTTGAGGTTGCGTTGAGTGCCAGTTCATGTGTTGGCCTCATCACTCGACAGTGAATCAAATTTTCGAAGTCCAATGCCAAAAAAATTTGGTATATCTCTAGTGTGACGTAAATTAAACCAAAAATACACCAAGTTTAAACTCGCAAACTTTGGCCTGGTTGAAATTCTTTGGAAGAGCAACTTACTTTTTTCAACGTCAAACTTTTAAAAAGGTGCTTTTAATATCCACTGCAGGATATCCAAATTGAAAAGAGGGTAAAAAAAATTTAAATATCCCGGAGGGAAACAGCGAAAATTCATCTAAACTTGGAAATAACGATATGTTTTTGTTCACCGGCTCTTCAAAACTTTAAAAAGAAATGGTAGTTTTGGGTGAAAATTTAAAAATGTCTGCTGATTATTGCATGAAATATCATTAGTTTTCTTTGTTAGTTAAACAAAAACATAAATCCATTAAAATGTACAGCCAACATTCAAAATAAAAAATAAAATAAAAATAAAAAATAATATCGATGTCTTAAAATACTTACACGTTTATAAGTGTAATAAAAAAAAATTCTAAAAGTAATTCTTCTACGTAATTCTAAGAGTAATGCCAAAGTTGTTTTTTTTTAATTTTAACAATTAAAAAAACCCCTACTTATCGCACTATGCGACAAATTTATAGCCGAATAGAAATATTACTTTTAAAATCACAAATTAAATTTGAATTGATAGTGCTCTTTATGACAAAAGTTTGTTTTTGTTTATAACTAAACTTCCAACTGTGGCTCTAGTGCGACGTTAATCATACCCATTAACCTGCTATTTTTCCTGATTTACGCCAATATTGTATTATTATTATTTCATTTACTTATTTCCTGATTTACGCCAATATTGCAGCTAAATTAGAGGAAAAAAACTTTCCTGATGTTAACTCGGTACTACTACGGTTAACAATTAAAAAAACCCTACTTATCGCACTATGCGACAAATTTATAGCCGAATCGAAATATTACTTTTAAAATCACAAATTAAATTTGAATTGATAGTTCTCTTTATGACAAAAGTTTGTTTTTGTTTATAACTAAACTTCCAACTGTGGCTCTAGTGCGACGTTAATCATACCCATTAACCTGCTATTTTTCCTGATTTACGCCAATATTGCAGCTAAATGAGAGAAAAAAACTTTCCTGATGTTAACTCGGTACTAATCATATTTTGGATTCCGTGTGCCAATAGAAAGTTTAATGTTTTTCCCTTTCGCAAATCCACCAATTGTTACATGCGACACGGAAATTAAAACAAGTAGGTTTGTAACAGAATCTGTCACTTAACCCGCTTCCACACAACAGTTGTGTTTAACAGGTAAAAAGGCGAAAAACGCGGCATTAATTCTATATTAAACACTAGCAAATAAATACCCGTTCTTCGCACGGACTAAGAGAATATCAAATCGATCCAAGTATATGTGTCATTTAATTTGCTATAGGATAATAAGCTTTGTCTTTGTTCCCGTTCTTTATAAAGAATAAAATCCCGTTACTTATATTGCTTTAAAATAAAATACATCACTATAAAATGCACATCCACCTAGCCCAAAAATCTTCCTCAATATGAACTTACTGTCATCGCAATTTTCCTGATAAATTCAAAATTAACCATAATTGTATAACAATGTTATTTCACGTCAAAACCTCCATTCTGGGTTTAAAAAAAACATTTAGCTTATTGGCACGTTCAATTATTTTTCAAATCATTTATTTAGTATCTGAAAATAATGGCAAGAAAATAAAAGCAATTTCAATTTTAATTTTTGTGGTCATTTTAATTTCTTCTTTCGAATGGCAACACGAAAGGGAAAAAATGATTGGATTTGAGCGAAAGTAGTGTATTTTTTCAGAAAATTCAAATTTTCTCTAAAAATGGAACAAATATGAAAAAAACTAGGCCTCAGGTGCACACGTTGGTATTAAAAGGAATCTATCTTAACAATTTCGAATTTCTGAGGGCAGTATAAGTAGATCTTTTACGATCCACAGACATACAGACACACAGATAATGACTCTTTCTTTTATTATTATAGACTTACATGCTAAATTTGACTAGTTTCATTTAAGTTTTATTTCGAAAATTCAATAATTATTACTTATCGTTTGCAAAAATTAATCTATATTTTAAAGACTAAATATGTAATGTTCCTCGCTTTTAAATAGAATGAAAACATTTCATATCAACATACAAAGAATCTCGTAGTGAAATATATTTGACGTCTTTACAAACTGATCGATGTCGCAAAAATAAATTTATTTTAATTTATTGTCTAAAAGAATTAAAGTTTCTCGAGCGATTGTTGCGAATGGTGATTTAATTCTAATAAAAATGGCTTCCTATGCTTTTTAAATGAGCATTAAAATTTGCAGTTTTTTACATAATTGAAGTACTTCGTATTCGAATTCTTTTCTGAAATTTTCAATGTATTCTAATTTCGATGCACTGAATTTTTTTGACGTATCACACTTATCCGTAGTATTTGTAGTTCGGGCTATGAAAGTGGGTGACGGACAGACAGACGGACTGAATGATTATAATACCTTCCACTTTTTGAGGTATAAACGTAGTGTGGAAGCTAAAAGTAATTCAACATTTCAGTATTCCCGGGTTAAATCCAGAGAGTTGGTAGGTCTGCAATGTATTTAGGAACCCTGCATACCACGATGTAGTGGGTTAAATAGCTTCATTGACATACATTTGGAGATATTTTTCCATTTCCTGGCATTTTTTAGTTCGTGTGTATTCTATATGTCGCAGGTCTTCTAAGTACAAACCATAGATATCGTAGTTAAAGTATTAGATTGGCAGATCACGTGACCTCCAATGTTAACGACGGAACGCGCAGGGAGACCATAATAAGAGGGCAATGAGGCCAGTGTTGCCACCAGTTTTAGGAGAAAAACACTACAAAATAATACCATTCAATTATGAAATTACAAAAGAATACATTTTGGAATCTTTTTAGTGACTTAAAAAAACGTGAAACGCTTTGCTAGTATTTTTGGTATGTTTTTGCAATTTCAGAATTAAATGGTATTTTTTCGTAGTGTTTTCTCCTAAAACTGGTGGTACCACTGGCCCCATTTCCCTCTTATTTGGCCTCCATGCGCGTCCCGTCGTTAGCATTGGAGGTCACGTGATCAGGCAATCTAATTCTTTAACTATGATATCTATGGTACAAACACACGTACATTACTTAAACTTGATACCATAGACTCCCTCAAAATAGGAACACTAACAAAAATATGTGCTATTCTAAAAACACGCCAAAAACTCGAACTCGCCAACACATCTCCCGAGTGATTGGCATATGCCACGCACCCAAATGTTCCTTCACGATCGAAAAAGCGAATTAGAACCGGCCATTATTTTCATTTTTCATCATTCTAGAGAAAAAGGACCAATGTCCCGTCTTATAACTTGTGAATTCGGACATTTTTGGGCTGAAGTATTGTGTTATTCTCGTGAAAAGGGTCCGGCGTGACGAAGACGAAAAGTTCCTATCCTGACAACCAGGGCGGAGTTTTATAAAGGCAATGTAAATAAAGAAGACTGAGGATTAACTTACCTAAACCGGGTAACACATGAATATTACTGATTCCCCAAGTCACGGGGTATTGGCGCGTTTCGCACCCAAAAAGTAATAGGATAGTTTTGGTTTATTCTTATAAAAATGAATGTTTTTATAATATTGATTGACATTAAAAACTCAATCTGATGTATTTCTGGAAATAAATTTCAATTTTTTAAAATTGCCATTAAAATGTATACTGTTTTCACCAAAAAAGGTTAGGTTGAATAACCGTCGCCCTAGAACTACGCAAAGGCTATCGGCGACGGGCGTCGGAATTTAGAACCACAGTCAAGTGACAAGCTGACACCTGAGTAGGCAAGGAACGCACTTTTTAAGGGCAACATCGTATGCGGTGTTGGGACTTTGAAGCATATTTAACGTGCATACCCTCGAAAAGGGGTATTATTTGTTGGACTTTTTAGCTGCACTGGCCATTTGTAAGCTAGCAGTTGTTTTGGCATGTCCGGACATAGACCTGAGACCTTTTGTATGCAAGTCAAGCGCCTTGCCGACAGGGTTCCTAGCCCAAAACAGGAAAAAGTTATCAAAAACTAAATTTTATCTCGGCAATTCAGCTTCGTATCATGGATCCACCTTACCATATCTTTTCACTATTAGATGCTCAGCCTATATAATCGAGGTCGTTGGTTTGATCTAAAGAAGAAGCTGAAAATTGGAAAATGTTTGAGAAATAAGACGATGGCTTTAAAAGGTTTCGAGTACGTGCGAATAGGGGATTTTTTTTTCTTTTTCACATGGAGGCATCAAAAACTTTATGGGAACGTCAGTTTTCCCCAGAATATTTTACCCACTTGAAAGGTTTTAAATTTTAGATGCGTTGGTTATAGTTTAGTAATATTCCTGCGTATATTGCTCGTTTTTCAAGTTTATGAAATATTAAAGCTAAATTCTACTGATGGATGTACTAAATTATGGAAGGACATAAACTTCAAGCACAACGGTAGAATATATATATATTACCAATTCTTGAAAGGTAAATCCAATGCCACGAAATAATTTAAGCTAAGAAACTCAAATCAAACCAAGTTTGGTAAAATGCAGACAGTTGAAAAAAAATTATCCTGTTTAGACACACAACGCAATTTTAGCTTTTAGGGAAGAATATTTTTAGTGATTTTTTAGATATGTACCGCATAGAATGCAGATGCATTCTTACTACATCCAGAATAGGGTACTTCTCGAGCGATTGTTGCGAATGGCGATTTAATTCTAATAAAAATGGCCTCCTATGCTTTTTAAATGAGCATTCAATTTTGCAGTTTTTTACATAATTGAAATACTTCGAATTTGAATTCTTTTCTGAAATTTTCAATGTATTCTAATTTCGACGCGCTGAATTTTTTGACGTATCACACTTGTCCGTATCATTTGTAATTTGGGCTATGAAAATGGGTGACGGACAGACGGACGGACTGAACGATTATAATACCTTCCACTTTTTACGTTATAAACGCAGTATGGGAGCTAAATTTAATGTTTGATGTGTAGTAGCGTGAACAAAATATAACATAGTATATGATAAACAACACATCTTTCACGATACATATCATCCAAGATTTCATTCATAGCTTATTCCTCAATTTCCCCTTGTATTGGATGCCCCCCAGCTTTAGACACTAAAGAGCTGTCAAGACCTTGACGACATACGAGTTCCTAAGTAAAGACCAAATGATGAGATCTGCAGAAACTCAAACATTCTCCCACCCCTTAAGCGTTGACAGCATCCCGCCCTAATTACTGTAATTGCGATTCACAAGGGGGGGGGGGGGGGTTTCGTTGTTTTTAATGGCGTTCCTCCTACCCCAAAATGATCCCCCTTTAGGAGGATTTCGGGGTTGCCATTCGTCGAGTTACTCCCTAAATGTAAATCGTCGAAATCGTTATTTACAGCTAAATGCAGAAAATTTGGCTCTTGATGGTTATGTTAGAATACATCGTCGCACTAGAGCTACACGAGGGCTATTGTAGAGAGGAGTCGTAATTTTGAACCACATGCAAGTGACGAGCCGACACCTGAGTAAGCACCCAACCCAACTTTTTTGAGGACGATATCGTACGCGTCGTCGCGTATATTTTACTTAATAAGTGGTATATTATTCGTCGGACTATTTGGGCTGCAAGGGGCGTTTATTACACGGTCTTAACCTTACGGGCTTACACGGGTTTTTCGTTGTTTTTATAGGCGTACCCCTCCCCCTAAATGTTCCCCCCCCCCCTTAGAGCTTTCGGGGTTGCCAAGTGTAAAGTTACTCGCCAAATGTATCCCGCATCAACAAAATTTAGGTTATTAGCCTCCAAATGCTGAAATTTTAACCCTAGGGCTATACGAGGGCTAGTGGTGATGGACGGCGTAATTCAGAACCACAGTCAAGTAACGAGCCGACATCTGATTAGGCACGCTAACGTAACTCTAAGAAGCAACATCGCACGCAGCGTCGGAAAAAAAATTAACAAACACTTCCTCTATACGGGGTAATTTTCGTCGGACATTTTGGCTGCAATGAACCGTTTATAAATAGGCAATTATTTTACTAATGCCCGGGCCCGAACCCGTGGCCTTTCGCATGCAACCCAAGTCCTCTACCAACTGGGCTTCCCATCCCCATGGGCCTTGAGGAGTGACCTAAGCTGTCCTTCGCAAAAGCACTACGTAAACTTATTGGTAACATTTTAGGATTCGGAAATATCAATGACTAAAGTAAAATATTTACTTTTTGGGAAATGAATTTGCAAAATTCAAGTAAAAAAGGGCGATAAGACATTGTCCTGAGTCATATGTTCTAGATTTAAATTTTTACCCATTAAGAGGGATTATCAGTCCCATAGATCTAACGCATTAGTTTTGGAGTTAAAACTTCCGCAGAAGTATTGCTTTGCCATGTTAGCACTTTCTCTCCAGGTATGGAATTCAACATAGCATCGAAATGAAACAAATTTGAAACGAAAATGTTATCTAGTTATTTAATTATATATATTTCAAGTTTTAAAATGCCAAAAATATACAGCAGATGGCGACACTATTTTAAAACTTTATCAATTGATAATTAAATAACCGGATGTTATTTTCTTTTCAATTTTGTTTTAAATTGATGTTATGATGATTCCCATACCTGGTGAAAACTGGATAACATGGCATATTAATTCTTCTGCAAAAGTTGTGATTTCAAAACTAATGCATTAGCACTATGGGACTGACAGTCCCTCTTAATGACGATTGGCGAGAAAATTTTTCATCCGGAAATTAGTTTTATACTTAAGTTTATCTAAAGAAACAAAATATAAGACACTTGACCAATTATGGTGGAGAAGTTGTCACATAAAAATTATAATGCTGGATGGTTTTTAATTGGACATAAAGGTGTCAATGATATTCACAAAGTCAATTAATGGGTTAAATGCTTTTTGAGCCTTCAAAATTTGATAGAAGGTACTCACATGTACATCAATTCCAATTTTTTTATAGTATTGACAACCACTTAACATTAATCCTCATTAAAAAAAGCTTTCCCTGGTTACTTAAAAGCTTTTATAAGGTGACAGTTTAAAACACCGCATTCGATCCGACGACCAAAGAAATACGCTTTGCACCACGACTCCAGGCCTAAGTGTTATTATAGCAAAGAATTAAAATCGCTAACTTAAGTTAACTGTCCTCGATCATCCAAAACTGAACAAAACGACAGTAATGCTAGAAAAGACATTTACAACAGGCAAATTGGATGAAGCGTCTGACGAGTTAAAAAAGAAACAGGGATTATAAAGGCCATTGCAGCATTTTTTAGGGGTTGGGGTCTTGCTTCTAATTATTCTACAAGTACGTGATCTGAATGCCGTTTCAAATTCTTTTTATGAATGGGGGGACAAGGGGGGGGGGGGGGGTTAGGGGTTTCAATTGGCTTCGTTGTGAAATAGAAAAGATATGTAGACCTATCCAAATTTCATTTGAAGTTAGAAAAAATATTCTTTCATTTCACATCTTCTATCTCTCTTTTCGTTTTCAATATACGACCACTCTCGCTAATACGAAGAATCATTTGCCAAAAAATAATATAACATGGTTTGGTTGGCTGTTAAACCTTTACCTCATAGTTAACCTTGTATACGTACATCAGAATTTTTAGGTTTATGTAAAAATATAAACCAAGACCCTCAGTCAATGCACCGACAGAGTCTTCGGACTAGCGGTCGTAGACTGTAGCTACAATCTCTAAAATTGATGATCGGTGCTAAAAAACCACTTCCTTGTGTTGAATTTAAAAAAAATCCATAATCTCGTATGCACAAATTCGAAGTTTGTCGAATTTTTAGGTTTATGTAAAAATATAAACCAAGACCCTCAGTCAATGCACCGACAGAGTCTTCGGACTAGCGGTCGTAGACTGTAGCTACAATCTCTAAAATTAATGATCGGTGCTAAAAAACCACTTCCTTGTGTTGAATTTAAAAAAAATCCATACTCTCGTATGCACAAATTCGAAGTTTGTCATTTTTGTTTTCAATATCCTAAAACACTACTTATTTACAATGCAACCTAAAGTAACTTATTTACAATGCAACCTAAAATAACTTATTTAAAAATGCATCCTAAAATAACTTATTTACAATGCATTCCTCAAATAATTTATTATTTTGCATTCTAAAAAAATTTATCTACATTGCATTCTAAAATAGTTAAACTGGGATAAGAATAGATTAGCAACGTGCATCAGAAATAAATTTAAAATTTTAACTTTAAATTTTATTTTTCTTGTGAATGTTTTTCAGAGCCCTCAATATTTGAATGGAATATTATGTGTTGCTGGAAAAAAATATATAGTCCATTGATGGTTTACGAATCTCTGTTGTTCACAATATCTCTATGATAGTCAAACCAATAAAAAAGGGGCGTTTTAAAGTTACTGATATAAAATACTTAACAAAACCAAGCACACAAAATTGATTTATAAAACCAATTTTTAGCCTACTTTTCTTTTTTTAATTCGAAAGAATTAAAACAAGAAGTTCATAAAGAACTAAAATAGCCTACTTTCCTTTTACTTAAATACTTACTGAAGTTATAATCGGGAAAAAAAACTAGGTTCCTAAAGTAAATATCATCAACAGCCGTTTCTACACTAAATTTATACACATTAGAAAAAAAATCGAAAACAGCACCCAGCTATAATTTAAACTTCTAAAAGCCAAAATCAACTATTTTCTTAATATTCTTTCGCAAATTAATTAAATATTATTTATCATCTGCTCGCTGATTTATTTGTAGTTCAAAGAATAATTAAATATTTATTAATAACAAAAGTAATGAAACTACTCCGAAACTGCATTAAAAAATAAGAAATGTAAATTAAAACTAAGCATAATTGCATGCAAAAGTATGCCTTGCCGCTTTTTGGTAGATAAATAATGAATAATCAAAGAATCAAATTGTGCTACATTTTATGACGTCATTCCAAACTGATTCATGAAAATATTATTTTGCTTCAAATATGTTTAAATAAATAAAGTTTCTCATGCCATTGTTGATTTGGCAACGTGATTTAAATGACTCAAAATTGAATTTCAATGCTAATTCAATGGGAAATTCGCCGACAGATAGTAGATTTATGTCCGTCCGGACGTACAGACAGACGGACAAAAAGTATGAAAGTTGGGTATCTGAGGTCATAGCTTTCTAACAAAAAAAGAATTTTTAAGATCCGATGGATAGAACCGATTTTGGAAGGGGGGTACAGACATACAGACGGACAGCATCGACCGCATGTCAATACCTACTTTTTCATTTTTTTAATTCTTTCGAATTAAAAAAAGAAAAGTAGGCTAAAAATGAAAAAGTAGGTATTGACATGCGGTCGATGTCCGTCTGTCTGTCCGTCCGTACCCCCCTTCCAAAATCGGTTCTATCCATCGGATCTTAAAAAATTTATTGTTAGAAAGCTATGACCTCAGATACCCAACTTTCACACTTTTTGTCCGTCTGTCTGTACGTCCGACGGACATAAATCTACTATCTGTCGGCGAATTTCCCATTGAATTAGCATTGAAAATCAATTTTGAGTCATTTAAATCACTGTTGCCAAATCAACAATGGCATGAGAAACTTTATTTATTTAAACATATTTGAAGCAAAATAATATTTTCATGAATCAGTTTGGAATGACGTCATAAAATGTAGCACAATTTGATTCTTTGATTATTCATTATTATCTACCAAGAAAGCGGCAAGGCATACTTTTGCATGCAATTATGCTTAGTTTTAATTTACATTTCTTATTTTTTTAATGCAGTTCGGAGTAGTTTCATTACTTTTGTTATTAATAAATATAATTATTCTTCGAACTACAAATAAATCACGAGCAGATGATAAATAATATTTAATTATTTGCGAAAGAATATTAAGGAAAATAGTTGATTTTGGCTTTTAGAAGTTTAAATTATAGGTGGGTGCTGTGTTTCGATTTTTTTTCTAATGTGTATAAATCTAGTGTAGAAACGGCTGTTGATGATATTTACTTTAGGAACCTAGTTTTTTTCCCGATTAGAACTTCAGTAAGTATAACAGGAAAGTATGCTATTTTAGTTCTTTGTGAACTTCTTGTTTTAAATTCACAAACATAAAAAGAACGCAAAAAATCCTTTAAACAATGAAAGTTAGCTTCAAAACACCAAAACTAACTCTTCACAAAAATCGAAAACAAAAAGATGCTTCACCCAGCGGATTCCAAACTATTCCCAAACGATAAAACCTCAGAAAATATCATCTGCCACTATCACACGAGGAAAGAAAATGTGGGAATAAAGAACCTCTTTTTTTCTTTAAAAAAGGCAGACGATAAGATGAAAAGTCTGGAACGAAAATCTTTAGATAACGATCTCCACAAAACATCAAAGAAGACTTTTTAATTTTTGTTCTCGGCCACAATTCAAAAATTGTTTTTTTATTTATTTCTGGCGGGTAAAAAAGCCGATCTCAATCATCCTTGTTCGCAAGGAATTGTGTTCGAGGATTTTTTTTTTATTTTAGGAGAAGAATCAGTTTTAAGGAAATTCAACGTAAGGTTTTTCGCCCTGTTTCCACGTGGCACAATCGTTTGGTTATTGAATTTGCATCCCACGAAAGCTACAAACTACTATTGAAGACTGATCGTCATTTTGAACGCTGGTTAAGTGACGAGGCGAGGCTAATACCTGAGCAAGACACACAGCACAACTTTAGATAGTGACTTATTGTGCGTCAACTATACAGTTTATTTTAGTGGATAATGCATAATTAAACATTTAGTTAAGATGTAACGACAAGTTCAACATTAAATTAAATAGCGGATGAATGACTAAGCTTTATACTTATTGGTAAATCAATATCTACCATCCAAACACTTTTCCCTAAACAAAATCTTTTCAGTCCACGAGTGATAAAATAGTTGTGATAACTTAACATTTATTTTTTATATCGTTTTTAAAACAGTTATAACCAACTTTGATGTATATTGCATATTGACCGTTAGTGCCGCTTGGTCTAAATATAGCCGTACTAAAAGCATAACTGCAACCACATACGGAAATGTCATCACAACGTACCTAACATTCTAAGTATACTATAATTTTATTGTAAGATTAAAGTGATGTGTTTCTTTAATAAGACTTATTAGTTAATTTCTACATACTATTTCCAATCTATCAACAAGTTTTGTTAAAAATATACCCCAATCATACTAGTTTTTACCACCCTAACCTTCAGTCACCCTTGAAAACCCTTTTAGGCCCTTCTGGTCTTATGTAAGGCGACCCGCAACATCCAATCTCGGAAGAAATCTTTTTTAATCAAAGAAGTCCCCCAACAACTCAACTTCAACCCTCCTAAGAACGAAGCAAATATTTGATCGGGCAAACGAGAAACACTCCAGGGAGACCAGGGGAAAGATTTCAGAATCGGGAATAGGGTTAATTCTAGAAACCCTTTGAATGATATTTATACAGATATTCCATTTTTCTGGATTTAACATATTTCCGAAATACTAAGACAAATACGATCGCTGCAATGTGCCATTTGCCAGATTTTCGAGTGAAAAACAGACTTTCGAGTAGCACTCAAATTTTTTACAAAGAAACAAAAAAAAAACAAAGGGTGCGTTACATTATAGGACTTTCAATAACCACTCAATAAATCAACACTCAGTTGAAGGTCATTTTTTATAATATCGTGCAAAAAAAACCTAACTTTTTCAAATCAATAATCGTGGCAAAAGTGATGTTTTTAACGAAATCGTGTTTCAAAGTTACTTTTACGCACTAGTGCGACAAAGTAAATAAGAGCATCTGATAGGTTTAAAATTCTTTATTTGAGCGTGATATTTTATTCGGCGGCTTTGTGATTGGTGTAAAATTCTTTATTTGGACGCGATTCTTTATTTGGCGTCTTATTTCCAATGCCAATCTAAGAAATACTTTTTGCACGTGATTTTAAAATAATCATTAATATAAATAATCACCTTCAAATCATTTGAACGTGATAATAAAATAATTAATAAGCCAATCAATAAATGCCAATTTAATAAACTTTTTTTGCACGTTATTATAAAAAATAGTGTATGACAACACGTTGAAAATAGCCTTTTTTAAACTCGTGAATTTATTTCACTCGCTCGTGAAATAATTTATTCAACTCGTTTCAAAAAAGCCTTTCTTTTCACACCATAGTTGCATAAATAACTATTATATCCTATAAAGTAATTTCAATAAGTTTGAAACGGAAAAAAAATTATGGAAGCTACCATTTGCAAGTGCGCAATTTTCTCGAAAACGTAATTATGACGTCTGACAGGATCTAGAAACGTTAACCAAATTTTTACATAAAAAGGTTACAAATACGGCATTGCCGGGCATGATGCTTAAGTTGAATCAATTGGAGCTTTTAGAAACGAGAAGAAAAACTATCATTATAGCGGTTTTTTCAAGAATGATCAAACTGTCAATACAATATTTTCCCAAGACATCACTACTATATTTTCAGCGAGTTAACAACTACATAAACTCCTTCGAAACAAAACCTGCCTTTTGTTTAAAAAGAAATTAATCTTTCTTAAGTGCTTCTACAGATAAACGGAATTCGAAGTATTAAGGAGTTATACACATTTGAAGAACTGCCACTTTAAACTATAGACATACTTTTCCACAATAGATATCATAGTTAAAGTATTAGATTTGCAGATCACGTGACCTCCAATGCAAACGACGGACGGGACGCGCATGGAGGACCAGAATAAGAGGGCAATGGGGCCATTGACATAATGATACGAGGACTATTGGCGACGGCTACCAATCCGATTCAGTTTTTAAATTAAAATTAATTTATGTAATAACAGGAACGTAAAACAACCATTTGATTGAATGTCAGGTCTCGGGAGGTTATACACTGTTATAACCTATTCATATGTTAGACTTATAAGCTTATAATGCTTACATTCATTAACCTTGTTAAATGGTTAAAAATGCAATTTCAATACCCAAATCTCGATCAGCTATTTTTAATCAGTATACAGGCTTGTGTTATTGTTTCTAATATTTTATAAGACAATATTAGAAACATTAAAAAACGTTTTACTTACCAATCTGAAAACATCATTTCCGGAAGAGAACGTCATTGAATCGTCCCCATAGACTGTTTACAAAGTTCCATGCCTGCAAATTAAAAAACTTCATGTAGAAAAACTAATTTTTTTTAAAATACGCGCACTTTTGAACAGCTTAGATCGGTATCGCAACCTAAAATAATATAAATATATAATACTAGCTTTATAAACCCGGCGTTGCACGGGTGTACCCTTTTCCTTACTAACTGTGATTTTTTTTATGTAAAATTAATTTTATACCAATTGATCCCCTCTCCACTGGTCAGCACTCCATCAGGATATTATAATAACATCCCATTCTAATATCAGCATTTAATTTTAAAAAAAGAATTACGATTGTATCCAGGGCCTTAGGATCTAGGAGTTAGAGGGCTTTTCCAAAGGCCGTGTTAAAATTACCAGAATAGATATGATATAATGGCCAGTTTTGATTCACCCCTCCTACACTTGAAAATGCCCAAAATGTGGTAAACATTAAACTCCATATGCGACCACTCGACAGGGCTGGGGAGCCCAGTCGGTAAAGGCGTTCGCCTAGAATGCGATAGATCCCAGATTTGGGTCCGGGCATCGTCAAAATAACTGCCGACCTATAACGGCCCATGCAGCCAAAAATGCTCCATGTCCCGAATAATACCCTGTGTGGTGGGAGTGCACGTTAAATATTTTTCAAAGTCCCGTACGATGTCGCCCTTAAAAGTTGCATTATGTTGCCTACCCAGGTCGGCTCGTCTATTGACTGTGGTTCTAAATTAAGACGCCCGTGGCCAATAGCCCTCGTGTATAGCTCTAGTGTGACGATAATTCAAACTAACCCATACAACTGGTTTCATAAACATAAAGTACGTACGCTATACGTAGAGAGAATTGACATTTCTAAGACGTATTAATCAGATCTAGAACAGTTATTGCCATTACTGTCATGAGCCATTGTACAAATTTCTTCATTTCTTACCATTCAATACCATTCTTACCACATCAATTAAATTCGGTAGCAAAAAAAATCGATATAAATTCAATAAAAATAAAATAACGATATTCAAATAACAATCCTATAAATTAAACTCACTTGCTCTTACGTTTTTATACCTAATTTTCGTTCACGCTGAACGCGCTGAAACGTCCTTTAAATTGAAATAAAAAGTATAAATTCTAATCTTACAATGCTATTCCTGTGGAGAAATCGGCTCACGTTTTTGGCTCCTACACCAGTTTGGGTTCGAATTTCGAAAAATCGTTTCTTAAATGACGCCTACGGTATAAAAAGAATATTTTCCTAAAATTTGGTAGCTGTACCTCCAGTAGTTCGGGCTGGGCGTTGATACGCGAGTGAGTCCTTCAGTTAGTCAGTCAGGACTTTGCCTTTTATATATATAGATAATACATTTTTAATATCTAATGATAGTTGAACGTGAAGCAAATGTTATTTACTGTGTGACAATGAGAAATAAAAAATCAATTCTTATAAATTAGTCACATGGGCGAGTTTAGACCTTAATACGAACATACAGTCAGCACTAAATACGCACTTAAAAGCCCTGAATACGTACGACACCAACTAACCATAATTAATCATCAAAAATCCTCTTTAATTAGCAACACAATTATCAATACGTAAGCACCATAAATTGCCCTAAACACACACAATTAGCCATTGCTACACAATATTAGTTCCAAATACGCAATATAATATTGTACTTCGTAACGCATCAAAATGAGCTTTATCAAATACCCCCCCCCTCTATAACAAAACCTTAATAAATCCCTAGTACAACTAATAAATATAATTACCTCTCGGCGTTCTGCGTATCTAATAAACCCAAAAAATGTACTAGAACTACTATTAGCGTACTGTGAATTTAAGTTTCCCTAAATACACTGCAACTGCTTCTCAATACGCCTTATAACTTGCCATAAAAACGCAGTATAGATAGCCCAATAACTTGACACCGTATACAAACATAGCCCCAAATGAACGATGAAAATGCACTATATTTACCCCTCAATAACATACATTCGAAATCCATTTCATTAGCCCTAAATACGCTTTACAACTATTTCTCAATACGCCAGCTAATTAGCCACATAAGGCAATAAAGTTAGCACAAAATAAATGATTAATGCACACTATAATATTCCCTCAATAAGCCCCATAACATACCATCAAATTAGCCTTAAATTGACACTACTACTTCTCAATTCACCATAAAACTCAATATAATTAGCCCTATAACTAACCCCGTATAGACACATAGTCTACATTAAACGATGGAAACGCGCTATAATAACCCCTCGCGTACTGCGTATTTAATAAACCCTAAATTTGCAATGCAACTACTTTTTAATAGGCCATATAATTTCTCATAAAAACGCAGTATAGCTAGCCGTATAACTAGCCACGAATCCACACATGGCCCCATATAAACGATAATTACGCACTATAATTTCCCCTCAATGTGCATCATAACATAACTTGTAACCGTTTAATAAGCCCTAAATACAAACCACAACAACTACGCCTCATAATTAACCATAAAACAAGTAGGTTTGTAACAGAATCTGTCACTTAACTCGCTTCCACATATTTGTGTTTAACAGGAAAAAACGCGCCAAACACAACATTAATTCCATATTTAACATTTACAAGCTAAATTTGGCTAGTTTCATTTATTTTATTTCGAAAATTCAATAATTATTACTTATCGTTTGCAAAAATTAATTTATATTTTAAAGAATAAATATGTCATATTCCTCGCTTTTAAATAGAATGAAAACATTTCATATCAACATACAAGGATTTCGTAGTGAAATATATTTGACGTCACTTCAAACTGATCGATGTCGCAAAAATAAATTTATTTTAATTTATTGTCTAAAAGAATTAAAGTTTCTCGAGCGATTGTTGCGAATGGTAAATGTGATTTAATTTTAATAAAAACAGGGCCTTTAGCTATTTGTAATTCAAAGTTTTAAACGACAAAATTAACTATTTTCATTAATCTTCTTTCTCAGATTTAATAATTAGAATTTATCGTTTGCTAAATTTGTTTGAAGTTCGAAGAATAATGATGTAATCTTTTTTAATAAATATTTTTGTCGCCACAATTTCCCATTTACATTTCTTTCGAAAATTCACTTATTTATAGTTTGTTAAATTAATTTACAGTTCAAAAAATTTATAATTTGTACAATTGATGCTTTAAAAATAAAAGCGAAACTTATATATTTTTTTTATGCCAAGTTAGAATTCTCTATGCATCTTTCTACATACATATATATAGAACCATTAAAAGAACTCTATTGTGATAATACAACAATCCAAACCGAATTATATCACATAAATATTTTTTCAAAAGTGTATTTTTATTTTAACAAAAGTTTCTCGTACGTTTAACGAAATGGCAACAGTGAAAATATTGAATAAAAATGGAATTTGCATGTTATTTCAATGTAGATTAAATTTTTAGTTATTTAAATTTTAAATAAGCTTCTAGTTAAAATTTTTCAATGAAATTTGGAATGTAGCCTAATCTGATTTTTTGCTTTAAAATGACGTATCCCACTTGTCTGTGGGACTTGTGGTTCTTTCTGTGAAAGTGGGTGACACACAGACGGACTGAACGATTATAAAACCTTCCACTTTTTACGTTATAAACGTAGTGTGGAAGCTAAACAAGTAGGTTTGTAACAGAATCTGTCACTTAACCCGCTTCCACACATTTGTGTTTAACAGGAATAAACGCGCCAAACACAACAGTAATTCTATATTAAACATTTACACGCCAAATTTGGCTAGTTTCATTTATTTTATTTCGAAAATTCAATAATTATTATAATTTATATTTCAAAGAATAAATATGTAATATTCCTCGCACATTCCTGCACATTTTTATGCCAAGTTAGAATTTTCTATGCATCTTTCTTCATACATATATAATGAACCATCAAAAGAACTTTATTGTGATATTACAACAATCCAAACTGAATTATATCACATAAATAAATATATATATATTTTTTTCAAATAAAGTTTCTCGTACGTTTAACGAAATGGCAACAGTGAAAATATTGAATAAAAATGGAATTTGCATGTTATTTCAATGTAGATTAAATTTTTAGTTATTTAAATTTTAAATAAACTTCTAATTTAAATTTTTTAATGAAATTTGGAATGTAGCCTAATCAGATTTTGTGCTTCAAAATGACGTATCCCACTTGTCTGTGGGACTTGTGGTTCTTTCTGTGAAAGTGGGTGACGGACGGACAGACAGACGGACTGAACGATTATAAAACCTTCCACTTTTTACGTTATAAACGTAGTGTGGAAGCTAAAAGCAGTATAGCTATCCCCAAATAAGCGATTCAAATGCACTATCATTGGCTCTCAAAACATTTGCACCATAATCTTTGAAATCAATTTAATTAGCCCTAAATTTGCACATTAACTACTACTTAACACGCCATATAATTTGCCTAAAAAACGCAGTATAGTTTGCCCTACAACTAGCCACACACAGACCCACATAAACGATGAAAACCCACTATATAATTACACCTCGCGAACTGTGTGTTTATTAAGCCCTAAATGCGCACGACAACTACTTCTCAATAACCCAGAATATTAGCCCAAAAAAGGAGTGCAGTTAGTCCTAAATAAACGATAAAAACTCACTATAATTGCTCCTCAATAACAAACCTTCGAAAACAGTTTAATATAAGCCCTAATTATGCAATCACAACTACTTCTCAATACGCCATTGAATTTGCCATAAAACCGCACAATAATAAGCCATCGCATACGGCGTTTTTAAAAAGCCGCACTACAACTACTTCTCAATGAGCCACATTATTAGCTTTTAAAAAATATATAATGTGCCCCATAAAAACGATACGCACCACAACATTCCTTCGATTAATTTAATAAGCCACATATACGCGCTACAACTACTTCTCAATATGCCAGATAATTAGTTAAAAAACGCAGTATAGTTGGCCTAAATAAACGATGGAAATGCAATATAACAAAGGCGGCTCGTGGCATACAGCAAGTACAGCCGGGCTGTACCTAAATATTAAGAAAAACAAAATCCGATCATAATTTTTAGCCTACTTTTCTTTTTTTAATTCGAAAGAATTAAAACAAGAAGTTCATAAAGAACTAAAATAGCCTACTTTCCTGTTACTTAAATACTTACTGAAGTTCTAATCGGGAAAAAAAACTAGGTTCCTAAAGTAAATATCATCAACAGCCGTTTCTACACTAGATTTATACACATTAGAAAAAAAAAATCGAAACACAGCACCCAGCTATAATTTAAACTTCTAAAATCAACTATTTTCATTAATATTCTTTCGCAAATTAATTAAATATTATTTATCATCTGCTCGTGATTTATTTGTAGTTCGAAGAATAATTAAATATTTATTAATAACAAAAGTAATGAAACTACTCCGAACTGCATTAAAAAATAAGAAATGTTAATTAAAACTAAGCATAATTGCATTCAAAAGTATGCCTTGCCGCTTTCTTGGTAGATAAATAATGAATAATCAAAGAATCAAATTGAGCTACATTTTATGACGTCATTCCAAACTGATTCATGAAAATATTATTTTGCTTCAAATATGTTTAAATAAATAAAGTTTCTCATGCCATTGTTGATTTGGCAACAGTGATTTAAATGACTCAAAATTGAATTTCAATGCTAATTCAATGGGAAATTCGCCGAAAGATAGTAGATTTATGTCCGTCCGGACGTACAGACAGACGGACAAAAAGTATGAAAGTTGGGTATCTGAGGTTATAGCTTTCTAACAAAAAAAATTAAGATCCGATGGATAGAACCGATTTTGGAAGGGGGGTACGGACAGACAGAAAGACAGACATACATACATACGAACAGACAGACAGATGGACATCAACCGCATTTCAATACCTACAGTGATTTAAATGACTCAAAATTGAATTTCAATGCTAATTCAATGGGAAATTCGACGACAGATAGTAGATTTATGTCAGTCCGGACGTACAGACAGACGGACAAAAAGTATGAGAGTTGGGTAACTGAGTTCATAGCTTTCTAACAAAAAAAGAATTTTTAAGATCCGATGGATAGAACCGATTTTGGAAAGGGGGTACGGACAGACAGACAGACGGACATCGACCGCATGTCAATACCTACTTTTTCATTTTTTTAATTCTTTCGAATTAAAAAAAGAAAAGTAGGCTAAAAATGAAAAAGTAGGTATCGACATGCGGTCGATGTCCGTCTGTCTGTCCGTACCCCCCTTCCAAAATCGGTTCTATCCATCGGATCTTAAAAATTCTTTTTTTGTTAGAAAGCTATGACCTCAGATACCCAACTTTCATACTTTTGTCCGTCTGTCTGTACGTCCGGACGGACATAAATCTATCTTCCGGCGAATTTCCCATTGAATTAGCATTGAAATTCAATTTTGAGTCATTTAAATCACTGTTGCCAAATCAACAATGGCATGAGAAACTTTATTTATTTAAACATATTTGAAGCAAAATAATATTTTCATGAATCAGTTTGGAATGACGTCATAAAATGTAGCACAATTTGATTCTTTGATTATTCATTATTTATCTACCAAGAAAGCGGCAAGGCATACTTTTGCATGCAATTATGCTTAGTTTTAATTTACATTTCTTATTTTTTAATGCAGTTCGGAGTAGTTTCATTACTTTTGTTATCAATAAATATTTAATTATTCTTCGAACTACAAATAAATCACGAGCAGATGATAAATTATATTTAATTAATTTACGAAAGAATATTAAGGAAAATAGTTGATTTTGGCTTTTAGAAGTTTAAATTATAGCTGGGTGCTGCGTTTCGATTTTTTTCTAATGTGTATAAATCTAGTGTAGAAACGGCTGTTGATGATATTTACTTTAGGAACCTATTTTCTTTTCCCGATTAGAACTTCAGTAAGTATTTAAGTAACATGAAAGTAGGCTATTTTAGTTCTTTATGAACTTGTTTATTCAAAACTGTATTTTACCAAAGAAGCGCAATTTTTAATTCAACGCTTTCATCAGTTTCACGCCAGACATAAAAATCCCCCTCGAATAGTGGGATTGGTGAGGATACCATTTGCGTATCAAATGCGTTGCTGGTTTATAATCCAATCCTACTGACTACTGCCAGAGAAGAGTATCGACAGACGGGCTGCGACGCGAGCTTGGTTGCCATGACGACGGGGACTAATCATTCACTGTCGTCATTGCAACCGACCATTGTCGATTCTCTTCTCTGGCTGTTGTCAGTAGGATTGTATTATAAGCCAGCAACTCATTTGATACGCAAATTAGTCCATGGGCCGTGCAAGCTAAATGTTAATATTAGTTTGCCAATGAAAGGGACCACGATATTTTTTTGCAAAAATTAAGGAAAATACTCATTTTATTTATAAAAAAAATGTTGTCATGTGTAAAATTGTGTAGTTTTTAACATTCGAATGTCAAATGTAGAACTATTTTTAATGACCTAGTTACATGAAAATTGTCCTATTGCTCACTAGATGGCGTTGCTAGTAAGCAAATTTATTACAAGACATTAAAAAATTCACAAATTATAACAACAAAATATGTTTTTTAATTCATTTTGAAGTAAAAAAGTAAATATTCTGACCGAAAAATATCACAAGACTTCTTTATTCTAAAAATTAACTAATATTGTTATGTATACTTCCGCCAGGACTTTCGGTTTGTTTACATTTTTCGACAGAGAGTCCGAAAACAGCATTACGCTATCGGCAAAAACGAGGTTTGTTATGATTTCTACCAAGTACAAGGGCCGTAGTGAGCCTAGTGGTCAGCGTCTCGGTCTCGAGATCGGAAGGTCCTGCGATCGAGTCCCGGTACCACTGAAGACCTACCGAGTATATGCGGAGTACGTGCTCGTTAAATCTGTTGGGTCCGAAAGTCCTCTAAGTTCCCATACCAAATCAATACCTCTGGGGGTGACAAGCCAATTCTGGGGATCCTCTAGTTGGCCTCTGTCTCTAAAAATTAGATGGATCCACTTATGTTGTGTGTTGTCTGTTGTGTCTGTCTTACTTGACGAAGGTTTATAAGCGGGTCGCTGACCAAGCACACAAACCTGAATATATATGTCTACCAACCAACCAACCAAGAACAACTAAAATCACTTTTTTCCTATTTGAAATGACTCAATTGTGAATTAAAAATGTACAAAGAACAATTAGTGTTTTTTTGCATGTTGAAGTCGAAATAATTGCATTAAAATTCGATCTGAAATCCAAGTTATGCCATCGCGGCGCTTTGTTTTGAAAACTTTACATGGACAAGATGCTGACTTTCTTAATTAAAAATATTTGTTTTATCAATCGAAGCTACTCAATTGTTTTATAAAAATACACGTAAAACGCTTGTACACTCTTTTTAGCTATTTAATTGACTTTATTATTGCATTAAAACTAAGTATCGAAACAACATTACGCTTGGTTTGTTTGGGAATATTTTACTAGTACAAAAAGCAAACATTCTTATTTAAAAATGTTTTTTTTCTAAATTTATAAAACACTCAATTAAGAAATAAAAATATACGTTAAACACTTGCAAGCTAATTTTGTTCATTTAATTGATGGTATTATTGCAATAAACTCGGTTTTAAAACAGTATTACGCTGTTAAGAAAATGTAAACAACATGTACCAAATTCAACGTTTCTAACTATTAACCAATATTTTAAAAACTTTAATCGCTAAAAGCCTCTATAATTGGTATAATATTGCAGAAATAATGAAAAATAACGGCCCTTCAATTGCATTTTTGAAGTTAATAGTATCTTATCATAACTTTCATTGGCTGCACACAAGAATTGCTTGAAAAATACTAATGAATTTTGGGCCTGACAATTGAAATATTAACAGAAATTGACATTGTCATATATCAAAAGAAAGGTCTTGGCTCTAGAAACATAATACGCCAAAAGTTTTGGGACCATATGTCCCCAGAAAGTTTTGGGTCCAAATGTGCATTTTAAATTTTGCATCCAGAGATATAGGCCTGCATTTAAAATTTTGCATGTACCTATGCCAAGTTGGGTAGGAAAAGTTAGCTCTAGACTAGGTGGAGGTGTACACCTAAAAAAAAACAGGATTTTAAAACAATAAATAGTGTCAGAGGGTGGAATTGGGTTTTTTCATGTTAAATGCTTCGTCAAAGAATAAATTCCAAAATTTCAACTAGAAGCTTAAATGCTCACTGAAAGTGGGAGTGTCATACATCAAAAGCAAGGTCTTAGCCTTTAGAAACAGAAAACACCAAAAGTTTTGGCACCATATGTCCCCAGAGAGTTTTGGGTCCAAATGTGCATTTAATACATTTTTCGATGATTCGGGCGAAAATGATTAACTGAAACTTAACTCTTCTTTTGGAATGACTTTGTGTCTAACAAATTAATCTTAAATACCTTTAATTAAAAAAAACAATTAAAATTGTTATTGGTGTGATGGTCTATGAGTCAACAACAAAAGTCATTTTTTCATTTCAAGCTTCTAGACATAAAAAAAGCTTCATTTGCCTGTAGTTTATAAATCATAGTATCAGATGTAAATTTTTGAGTAGACCTCTATTGAAGAATATGATATAAGTAACATGACATGATTTTATTTAAAATATTAGTTTTCTAAGTGACGTATTTGCCTATCTTGGGATGCCCTATGTAGCATTAATATTTACTCCCTCCCCCACCCTTATTTGACAACAATTGTCTGCTTCTGAAAAATAAATTTATAATTGTATGGTATATAGCCTACCTATTAATCATAAAATAAGAAAAAATTACATCATATTTACAGAAATTTATTAAGTTCACACAAATATAAATTATTTTAAAATATACATTTTAGATGGCTCTAAAAAAAATCTGAGCAGTTATTTTTGTGACAACTTTTTATTTTTCTGATCAATAGATCAACATGTTTCAGAAAATCAATAATTTACTTGGTCCCCTGACTTGGCAAACGAAACTTTTTTTAAAGCACTTTTCTACCCTTGCCCCACGGTCTAAATGGTATCCTGCACTAATATCCCACTATTTGAGCGGGATTTGACCGTGAGCAGTATGCCCGTGAAGGAATTGTGTCTTTCAGCGGTAGTTGTGGAATTCGTAGATATGATTGGCTGTTGCCAAACACGTGTTAGGCCATGTGTGCGAGTTGCGGTGGGTTTGCGTATCAAGAATTTGAACTCTTCGTCGTGAAACGATTATACTTTTTCTGTGTTAAACTGGTAACGGAATACTTTTGTTTCTTACTCTCAATTTATTCATTTAACCTTTTTTTTAAAAATGGAGCTCCGCTATGATTAGGTATGCTTAAAGTGATATGATAAGTTAAAAAAATTATATACTTTTTTAATAATATGCTTCAGTTCAGCCAAGAAAAGTTGGGGAGGGGGGGGGCGTTGCTTTGTCTTGGCTGCACCAACCACGGGCCGCCACTTCACTATGATTACCCCTCAAATACGCACCTTATCATACCTTCAAAAATCATTTTAAAAAGCCCTCAATATGTGATATACGTAGCCTTCAATTTTCACTATAATTATTATCCCCAAAATAATTTTCTTTTTAAACCTTTGATGCACAATTTTACAAACTGTAAAACCATACACTCGCACACACATCAATCACCCAGAATCAGTTCTACCTATAAATAAACTTCCTTAACAAGATGTATAAACTCATGACCCCCCCCAACAAAATCCTACACATATTTTTTTTAAATATATATTCACAATATGTTTTTCAATTTTTTTTGTATTGTGTATTAGATGCTGAGGGACTAATCAATTTTGTGCAATTCGAGGTTTAAAGTATTAAAAATGCGCATTTGTTTTGCTATGAATGCAAAAACAGACAGTCATTTTTTTGTAATTACATTTAATGCAAAATGCCTTTAAACTGTTCTTCTGAAAAACTATTTGCAAGAACTTTGAAATTGCTTTTGACCTCCGTTCGACTTGCATACAAATAAATTAAACTATAATCAAAGATTACAAAACGATTCAGTCTTTTAAGTTAAAAACTTTTTGTGATACAACAGGAACGTGTAAAACAATTTGAATGGATATCAGGCCTCAGGAGGTGATACAATATTCTGCACTGGGCACGTGAACTGCAGTAACAAAAATATTGAACTGGTCCTTTTTGCCCTAAAATATTCAATTTTTTTAGTATACTTTCTTACATGTTAGAGTTCTTGAGCGCTTAAAACAATGATCGAAATTATTAGTCCAGACACTGCAGCTTACCTGCCCGCGGCAGTATTATAACCTATTCATATGAAGAGTACAGGGGAAATACCGCTTAATTTCGCAGAAAACTTTCCTCATCAGGCATCTTTGGCGATGATAGCGAGTAATCACCTAAACTGGTGTAAGGAAATCGGTTTCTCACTTTCTTGTGCATCTTCTCTCACTGCAACCCTGAAATTCAGTTTCGCGTTATATTCAAAAGACTGTGTTTATCATCAAGTTAAGCTTTAAAGATAAAGTACGATTGATTGAAAATCACGACTTTTCCTAAAACAATTAAGATAAATTTTAAGATTCGCAAAATAATTGAAAAGTCCTAAACCACGACTTTTCTACCTACAGAGATTCACGCGATGCACGATTCCGACGCTTGGACTAAGCGAAGGAGAAAGAGAGAAACCGGTTTCCTGCCGCCAAGCAGACATAATTACGGGACGACTCCTAATAAATCAAGCGGTTTTTTCCCTGTACTCTTTATATGTTAGTCTTATAAGCCTTCATTACGTACATTCATACCCTGAATATTGCAATTTTAAGAAAATACACAAATATCTATCAACAGCTTTTTTTAATCAGAACAGGCCTGTGTTATTGTTTCTAATATTTTATAGGACAATATTAGAAACGTTAAAAAATGTTTTACTTACCAATCTGAAAACATCATTTCCATCTACGTCATTGAATTGTCCCCGTAGACTGTTTAAAAAGTTCCATGCCTGCAACTTCAAAAATTTCCGGTGGGAAAAAAGGCAAATTTTTTCATTTAATTTTTTTTAAAATACGCGCACTTTTGAACAGCTCAGACCGGTATCGCACCCTAAAATAATAAAAATATAATATATTACATTTTGTATTATCAAATGATAGGTGAACGTGGAGAAGCTAATGTGGTTTACGGTTTGACAATAAGAAAAAAAATTCTTATAAATTAGTCACATCGGTGAGTTTAGAACTCAATACGGACATACAGTCACCCCTAAATACGCAATTAAAAGCCTTCAATACAAACTATACTAACTATACATAATTAAGCATTAAAACAATTCTTTAATTAGTAACTTAATTATCAATACGTTAGCGCCATAAATTTCCCTAAACACACTTAATTAGCCATTGCTACACCACTTATATAGATATTTAAGTGGGAGGTCTGTGATTTGTAAAACTCAGGTTATAGAACAAAAAAACACATATATAGTTACCTTTTCCTTTAAATAATTCCCTTGCAATTCATTGAGAACCAAGAAAGGCAGCTACTGAAACTCAAGACAAAAGTATTACGAAATATATTTCCTTTTTAGGTACAAAATACTTAACCCTTTCAGTCCAAATGATGCCATTTGGCATCATCATTTTAGAAAAAAATTTCTGATCATAATTTAAAAAAAAAAATAATAGGGCTGACATTAATTAGGATTAATAAAAAATATTTTCTAATAGAAAAAAGTTTGAAGAATCGAATGATATCATAAATGGCTATAGGCGATCAGAAAAAAAAAATTATAAAATGATGATGCAAAATTGCTCATTGGAACTGAAAGGGTTAATACTGGTGCTGCAAGAAAGACCCGTATCTGCAATTTGGGTGTCGTTGAGTGTATTAATGCTAGCTTATTTTGAAAGTCAGCTTTCGTCACTACATTAGAAGTAGGTCAATATCAACTTTTTCTTTTATCAGGGCATTAAATGAGTTTTTTTTTCCTTTTCTCATAACTCAGTTTTTTAAAATAGGGTCTTTTCTTACAGGGGCAGTATAGTACAACACGTAATCATAGGATATCGGAAAGTGTCAGCCAAAGTGATATCATTCGATATCGTGTAATACTATTACTATAATTCAAATAAAGAACTTATTTCATTAGTTTATTAACCAATTCTTTCCGCATTTGAGAATACTATCAACATCTTCCTAACCGAATAAAAACGTTAACTAAAGTTTTTTCAAACTCGTTTTTCGTGTAACTTAAATGTCTTAGATAACATGTTGAGAACTATGGTCTTCATATTGCCTTAAATTTTATTTATTTGGATAAATTTTGATCCTATATTTCAGCTACTGGGCATAAATGGGTTAATTTTTGCCTTTCAAAAAGTAGTTTTGTTCTCATAACTTTTCACTGGAGATGCCAACACATGGGTTATAGCGACTTAAGTCGTAATTTTTAACAGCAGTCGTTCAAACTCTGGATGTAATTGCAATATAGCCCATCCGCAAAAATGTATGAAACTTAAGAGGGATTGTCAGTCCCATAGAGCTAATGCATTAGTTTTGGAGTTAAAACTTCTGGAGAAGTATTGCTTTTCCATGTTAGCACTTTCTCTCCAGGTATGGGAATCAACATAGCATCGAAATGAAACAAATTTGAAACGAAAATGTTATCTAGTTATTTAATTATATATTTTTGGAAGTTTTAAAATGGCAAAAAATTACAGCAGATGGCGACACTATTTTAAAACTTTATCAATTAATAATTAAACAACCGGATGTTATTTTCCTTTCAAATTTATTGTAAATTGATGTTAAGATGATTCCCCATACCTGGTGAAAATGGGATAACATGGCAAAGCAATTCTTTTGAAAAAGTTGTGATTTCAAAAGTTAGCTCTATGAGACTGACAGTCCCTCTTAACATTTAAGTTTATATTGCTCCAAAACAAAGATTCCAATATGTCTTATTGCTGCACTTTCTAACATTTTTTCACACGGCTAACTGATATAAACTTTTAAATAAAATTTAAAAAAAACAATTACTTATGATACTTAGCATTCAATGATTAAAGATTATTTATAAATTCAACTAATATCGAATAATTATGTCAATTTAATAAATACTAATAATGTTATCTATATATATATATATAAAAAGAAAAGTCCTGACTGACTCATGTATCAAAGCCTAGCCCAAACTACTGTAGGTACAGCTACCAAATTTTAGGAATATATTCTCTTTGTAATGAAGGCGTCATTTAAGAAGCGATTTTTGTGAAATTCGAACCCAAACAAACGGGTGTAGGAGTGCAAATACGATGAGCCAATTTCTCCATAGGAATAGCATTGTAAGATTAGAATTTATACTTTTTATTTCAATTTAAAAGACATTTCAGCGCGTTCAGTGTGAACGAAAATTAAGCATAAACACGTAAGAGCACGTGAGTTTAATTTGTAGGATTGTTATTTGAATATCATTATTTTATTTTTTGAATTTAAATTTTGATTTTTATTTTGTTTCCGAATTTAATTTAATTGATGTTAACAAATGGTAGAAATGAAGATATTCCTACAATGTCTCATGGCAGTAAAGGCGGCAACTATTCTAGATCTGATGAAATTTCAATTCTCTCTACGTATAGCGTACTTTATGTTTACGAAACTGGCAATTTGGTACAGTTATAATATAATGGTCGATTGAATTTAGGCATTGGCGGCTTTTGGCGAAGTTCAAATTTTAACGTAGGGTAGCTATTCTCATCCAGTTGTATGGGTTAGTTTGAATATCGTCACACTAGAGCTATACACGAGAGCTATTGGCTACGGGTGTCTTAATTTAGAACCACAGTCAAGTGACGAGCCGACACCTGCGTAGGCACCCAATGGTTCTTTTAAGGGCGACATCGTACGCAGCGTCGGGACTTTGAAAAATATTTTATTTGCACTCCTACCACACGGGGTATTATTCGGGACACGGGACATTTTTGGCTGCATTGGCGGTTTATAGGTCGGTATTTATTTTGACGTTGCTTGGATCCGAATCTGGGAAATATCGCATGGAAGGCGAACGCCTTTACCGACTGGGCTCCCCAGCCCTGAATATGGAGTGGAATGTTTACCACATTTTAGAGTGTAGGAGGGCAAATAGAAACTGGCAAATATATCATAGCCATTCTGTCAATTTTTACATGGCCTATGGAAAGGCCCCCTAACACCTAGAAGGGCCTGGATACAATCGGACTTTAAAAAAAAAAATTATGCTGATATTAGAATGGGAGGAAATTATAATATATTGATGGAATGCTGACCTGTGGAGAGTGGATCAATTTGTATAAAATAAAAGTTTACATAAAAAAAAGAGAAATCACCGTTAGTAAGGGTACACCCGTGCAACGTCGGGATTTTAAAGCTTGTTTAAGTATATAATTAACAAATAATACTAGTAATAAAAAATACTGCTTAACAGCATGTACACCGATTTTATTACTGTTAATTAAATTCAAAACAATAAAGAATGATCAATAATATAAATAATCATGCTGATTAACATGACACTAATATATGCTGATTAATAGTAGATATTAATATAGACGAATTATTACTAGACACTATTATACGCTTATTAACAGTTAACAATAATATAAATTACCAGTAAACACTTACACATAATATCAAATACAATCGACATGAATACGCAATATTACTTAGATTGAAACCTACCACTAACTACCATTAGCATTTTACTAGTTTAAATTTAATAACACCTAACTATTTATAACTACCTAACACTAAGTATTTATAAATAACTTACTCCTCGGCGTAATGAAGGACCATGGACTCCTTAAGTATTTATAACTACCTATAACACTAATTATTTATAACTAACACTATTTATAATACCAAATCACAAATTATTTATAACCTTACTCCAATCACCAATACATCGTTTCCCAATGGACGCAACCTGGCTATTTGCTTACCCGCCATTCTAGTCAATTTTCAATCATCGTCCAACAACAATTCCAGCGAACTTCCGCGCTCAATTTTCACTCTTTCCCGCGTTTCATAAACGCATATATCTATATTCGCCCCACTCCCGTCGTACATTCTCCAGATACGACGCGCGTCGACTTTCATCCCATTCCCGATTCCCGTGGCCCGACACCTTGTCAGCCCGGTTCTCGTCTTTGCAGATGTCGATACGATATCGTCCCGCCCGACATCGATGCGTCCGATTCCGACTTTCGTCTACATGTTGGCGATCTCTTCGTTTTTGGAAACTCTGATCGTCCGTGCTCACCTTATAAGCTGCCTTTACACGGACGGATAGGACAGGTGAACTTTCGCCAAACATTGCCACTCTTCCGCCAAGACGTTACCGAAAGCATTTTCACTCGTGCCAGTGATTGGTTTTACGCACATCCCGATCACCGAATAGGCCGTGGAAGCCCAGGGTTTCCTCTTTTAAGTTTGATAAGGAGCCCCCAAATCAAACAAAAAAAAAACGTGCTATCACCTATTGCTTTACCATATTGGGTTAAGAAAATAACAATGGTTCGACAATCTTCCAAAGAGTTCTATAGTAGGGTAGAGACTGAACGTGGCAACAGCACCATAGACCAACACGGAGACAATATAGGGTGGCATGTGGGGCCCGATGGCCGAGTGGTTTGGATCGCAGGCCATAACGCTAGCAGTCCGCGCGCAGTAACAGGTGCGGGTTCGATTCCCGCCTTTGCCCTGGGTGTACTTCCTTTCTCAGTTAACTTGCACTTTTGCCACTCTATTCGGGCTCCGTAGTGAGCCATGGCTGCCGATGGCAGCTCAGTACGAGTCGTTCCTCTACCCTACTATAGAACTCTTTGCAGTCGTCCCTCTGCGGTGCTCAAATTTGATCAACAGAAGCTGCTTCTTTCCTCCTCCTTATGTACTCGTTGACCCACAATGTGGTCCGACTTCGTCAGACAACTGGAGGATTAGCCACAGCACAATGGTTAGATCAATTTCTTACAACAAAAACTTTATTGCCTAGGTTAATGTAACCTTTAATTTGATACATGTTGGAAGCCCATTATAAGTCTTTCGGCCCATTAGTTGCCCATGCGATACGGGCCCCAAATCCAGGGCAGGCATGCTTTGCACAAAAGTCTAAGATAGGGCCCCCCACATTTTCTGTGGCCTTATTCTATTTCTCTACTAGCATCATCATTATGGGCAATCATATACACAACTTTTCGTAAAGGGGCCCCCAAAATGTGTTGTGCCTATAGTCCGAGTTTTCCCAGATCAAGCCCTGCTCGTCAGTGATTTGGGTTTGTGTGCCCAAGTGACATGCAGGCACATGATTACAGCCCTCGTAGTGTAACGGTTATAGATCTAGACTGCGGGGTCTGGGTTCGATTCCCTGGTAAGACTTAGTTGTAAATTGTATCTATCTCAAGTTTGGTAATTGGGTGGAAACCTGTTAGGCTGTGTGTCATAATAAATTATTATAATATTAAATTATTATGGGCGGAGATTAGATGTCACGTGGGCACACAAAACCAATTACTGACGAGTCAAAATGCTTTCGTTAACGTCTTGGAGGAGGAGCGGAGAATGTTTGGCGATGGTTCACATGTCCGTCCTTCCGTGTATGCCTAGCTTTTAAAATTTGAGTCTTGAAAGCGTGCCTTGATGGGTCCCACAATGTAGACGTATTCCGCACTTCGAGGTATAAGTTGGGTTAAATAAGGTAAAAAGCGTAGTGAAAAATAGCTTAAAATATTATATTGCAGCCAGCACCGTTAACATGAAACCGGTTTGCATGAATTGCCGTTTGACCTCTTCACTCCAAAAAAAAATTGCTACACATTAATTCTTTATCTAACATTTTTTAAAACAAATATGTTTAGAAGTATGTTTGAAAAAAATAACTTTTAACATTTGCTAAGGACAACTTAAATTTAAGGGAATTTGAGGTTTGGAGCGTTGCAAACACACATTTTTTGTGTGCTATGAGCAAACAAACAAGCTCTGTCGTTTTTGGTGATTAATAATGCATTCTAACTTTTGCTTTATTCTAAAATGTCTCTTCTTATAAACTAACTGTTTAAATGACTGCAAAACTCTTAATCTTTTCTCAAAACATTTTCCATAACCTGGATCATGATCATTTGAAAAAATAGGGAATGGCTTTTGCTATTTTCATTTATTTGAATTTTTATACATTTTAATATTTTTCTTAAAATTAAATATTAAAAATTTATTCTTGGTGTATTGAAGAGAAAATCAATTTTTTTTAACGATATTTGAAAGAATTACTAAAAATAAGTTAAAATTGTGCTGTCGGTAACATGAAAATAGGTGTAACTAACTATTTCAGCGCTTACTTCCATAGTTCACGTTAACTCTATATTAACTTTTACGTAGTGAGAAAACTTAAGAGCTGTGTACTTCCAGTAGGGTTGAGGCATTAAAATAAGGAACCATTCTGGATACAGCGCACTAGATTTACATTGAGTATTAATTTACACATTGAGAAATGATTTGGCTTAAAGTAGTGTTTGACACATGGTTAGGGGTTAGGTTGAATTATCGCACTAGAGCTACACGAGGGCTATTGGGGGACGGGCATCATCATTTCGAACCCCGTTTGACAACATGGGAAAGTAAGTGGGTGTAATTCGAAAATAATTTAGCAAACTAAGTATTTGGACCTTAAAAGGACCTTACCAGGATTCTCCCATTCCTATATTCTTAAAAAAAGGTATCTCGTTTATTGATCGTTTTGTTTAAATTAAAATATCCTAAAACTCATGTATGGTTAAAATGGTGTACACTGGAAAAAATTTGGTGCTAGGTTTCACCATGATATTGGTTCCTAGTAGCTGCAACGGCTGAGTGGTGAAATTTTTCACCTTTTTTCGGTGTTTGGTTGAACCATTTTTCTGGATTTAGAAACAAAAACATGAGAAATGGTTCAACCGAATACCAAAAATATGGTGGAACGTTTCACCATTCAGCCGTTGCAGCTACTAAGAACCAATATCATGGTGATACCAAGCACAAAAATTTTAACAGTGTAACATGTCCTTGTGACGTTAACTTTTACAATTAATCTATGAACACACAATTAAAAGATATTGATGCAAATGACTGAAATTTGCATAACTTCAACAAGACTTTCATACACTCTTAGACACGGCAGAAGGCAAGTTTTTTTCCCGAGTTGTACTTAAAAAAAAAAGTTGACATCAAAATTGGTAGGATCAAATCGTGCTCGAGCGATTTTAGTTTTAAGCGGAAATTTATTAAAAAAAATTGATATTCAAGGATAATTTTACTTCATTTTACAATCGTTTAAGTCCTAAATTCGCTTACACATAACAAATCACTCCAAATGCACATATGAGTCTAAAATTAAATCATTACGGCCGTATCCCACTCAAAATACATTTCAATTGGGAATCATTAATAAAGAATATATGCGTCGTCAAATACAAGACAAATTCAAGGGAGGAATCAAAGTAGCACTCGTTATTCGAAGGTAAGGTATTATAGGTTATCTTACCATGTTTAGTAAAAAGAAGTATCCTGATTTATAATTTCAATCATGTTTATTCCAAGTTTGTGGTGCGTCTAAAGTGGACTTTCTATATGTACCAGAAATTAAGAGTAGAATAATACCATGCATTGAACAGTTTGAAAAGATTCTTTACAATGAAAAATTTTACCAATGATTTTTAAAACAGATTTTCTATTTTATATTAGAGAAATAAATACTCTAAGTGCCCAAATTGGATGGGTTAAATTGAATTATCTTCGTACTAGCGCTACACGAAGGAGCCGTTACCACAATAGCGAACCTTTTAAAAATGGGTTACTGTGTATTTTTTTATTGTTATGACGATTCTCATACTTAGCGAGAAAACTCTTACTTAGCAAAGCAGTACTTTGAAGTTGGGATTTCAAAACTAATGCATTTAGCTCAGTGATGAGACTCTTAAAAATGTATTGTAGTTCGAAGAAAGCATCTATCCCTAACAATTTTTTACGTTACGAATATGCGTTATTTTATATTTAAAAAAATTCTTTTAGAGTGACTGGCATTATAAACTGTATGCAAGTTTATGTATTTCTTTAAACATTAAAAAAATACTTTGTTTTGCTGCATTATACTTTATTATATAGGAATGTTCTTATTAGATTAGTTCTAAACGAAAAAAACAAAAAAAGTAATTTACATTAGTAGTTAAATTAATAACGGTCTTCCTATTTTTTTTTAGGTTGTATAATTTAAGACTACGGGGATGGAGTAACTACATTATCTGTTCTATAGCTGGTTAGGGTGAATTATCGTCTCACTAGAGCTACACAAGGGCTAGTGGTGTCCTAATAAGAACCACAGTCAAGTTACGAGTCGACACTTGAGTAGGCACCCAACACAACTTCATTGGGTGCTATCGTAAACAGCGTCGGGTTTTTGAAGCACATTTAACGTTAACTCCCTCTATAACGAGTATTTATTCGCCGGACTTTTTGGAAGCACAGACCGTTTATAGGTAGTTAGTTATTTTGTCAATGTCCGGCCCAAACCTGGACATTTCGCAAACAAGGCCTTACCGATTGGGCTCCTCAGTCCGATGCTTTTTTTGTTGGGGGGAGGGGGAGAGAAACGTTCCCAAGTTTTTTGCCGAATGTTAATCGATTACGTTAAGTAGTGCACAGTTACAAATATGCACCATTTTAAAACAAAATAAAAACTGACAACTTCAGTTTCTATAAACAAAATATTTTAATGCCTTATTACTTATAAAAGTGCTCGTAAAAATAAAATTTAGAACACAAAAACAAATGCCAGCCGGTAATCATTTCGTTCGTACACCAATTTTTTAAAAAAGTTTTTTAAAACATTCATAAACATCTCAATGCCAGACTTATTTTATAATGGTTTCAGTAGAGATATTGCAGATAAATGGAATTAATTTCAAATTTAACTCATGAAAATATAATGACACCGTGAGTAGCAATGTAAAAAGGTTTGACTTGGTTTAAAGAACGTTGCAAAAGAGCTACAAGAGAGCTTTTGTATATAAGTTTTTCATTCGGCTTTGTGTCAAGTGATAAATTTGACCATGATTCTATACCTCATTGACAATTACAAAACAATTCCTAACAAAAAAACTCAATGAGCAAGTAAAATTCATTTTTTACTCTTTTTAGAGAAATTGTGGTTTTAATTGTGTGAACAAAAACTGAGCGTCTAGGTAAAGGTAATATCTGCTTAGAAAATACAAGGTGTCCCGTAAAAGAATGTCCGAGTTTCAAATTGTGATCCGACATCACGCCTTGTGATTTCTTCCTTTGGGGCTTCGTAAAAGATCGGGTCTACGTTCCACCCCTACCCCACGATTTACCAACCTTAAAAGGTGAATTGCACAGGCTGTTGCTTCCATTACTCCGGACTTGCTGCAGACAGTATGGGAAGAATTGCATTTTCGTTTGGATGTGTGCCGTATCTCTAAAGGCGCACACATTGAGCACTTATGGGAAAAACTAGGTTAGTTTCCCTTCAATGTCATGTACACTCTTAAAACAAAAGAGTGAAATTCACTCCTATAGGAGAAGTGCAATTTCGGCACCGGAAAGGAGTGGAAATTAACTCAGACTGAGTTAAAACCGCTCGTTTTAAGAGTGTAGGACGCAGATTGTTTTCTTTTATTTCTTTTACCCACTCCGAAAAAGAGTGAAATTCACTCCTATAGGAGAAGTGCATTTTCGGAACGGAAAGGAGTGGAAATTAACTCAGACTGAGTTAAAATCGCTCGCTTGTTTTAAGAGTGTATGATTTGTTATATTTAGTATAAAATCATGTAATATACCATTAAAACTCGGACATTCTTTTACGGACACCCTGTATATTTCTTTAGGTTGCAAATAATGTCACACTAAAGCTATACGAGGGCCATTGGCAATAAATTTTGTAATTTTAGACAAGGAAATCTATTAACTTAATACTAGAGAGGAACACAAAAAATTGTGCGAGAAAATCCAATAGCATCCAATGTAATCCAGACGCAAAACATGGGAAGGGTGTAGATACAAAACTCATATTCCCGGAAATATAACTAAGATATAGGGTCCGGTCCATTCATTATAGACTTCGTCACATTGATTTAACTATCGTCAAAAATCAGCTTTAAACCATCCGGACCTTATATCTTATACTTTGGAGAATGTGCGTTTTGCAACTAGACCCTTTCATATTTAAATTACTTTCCTAAACTTTAAATACGTTTTGTGAAACAACGGGTTTAGAACCTAGATGTAACTAATACACTCTAATTAAAATCTTAGTAATCTAATCTAATTAAATAATTAGTAATCTAATTAAAATACTTAATAATTAGTAATCTAATTAAAATACTTAATAATTAGTAATCTAATTAAAACACTTAGTTACCATTGTATGTAGCATTTGAAGAAATTTAACTTTAGAAAGGCTAATTATTTTATCAGGGCCCCATTTATATTTTTCATATTAATTTTTTTTAAAGTCATCGTTATTTTTGTATAGGATACCTTTTGAAAAGATTTGAATTTAAATACGAAAAAAAAATAATTTGAATATGCACTTGGATTACTTACTCTTACATTTTTTTGCAAAAGCAGCAACTTTTTTTTAAAAAGATGTTTAGTTTATTTTTTATCATGTTTGACACTAAGCCTGAAAAAAGTGTATCTTGTAAAGAATGAACCTAAATGAAATAACACTCAAATTAACTATTAACCACATTTGATTGGTTGGCTTGTTAATTCTAGTTTTATTATTTTACTTTTACCGGGTGAATTTTAGTTAAAAATACATCTCTATAAATACATAAGTTATCATTCGAAAATTTCGTATCTAGTTCACCTTTTTAGTGAAATTTTATATTTTATATCTTTTTAGATAAATCATTGACAGGAGGAGGGGAAAATATTTAAATGGTATTTTTTTAAATGTTGGATATAATATTGCAATTAAATATTTTAAAATTAATTAGGTATTAACTGACGCTCTAAATTTTAGTAATTATTTCTATAAAAAAAATCATACGGCAATACATGGTTAGAACCTTTGAAATTGGGAATAGTTTAGCATTGACTTTTTTTTGGAAAAGAAGCTGTGAAATTAAAGTATTATAATTTTTTTTAAAACGGGGCTGCTCTTTTGGCGGTCAAACCTTTTGCAGACTCGACATATTCCCGAGAGCCGAGAGCCATTTTATTTGTGGAACCATCTAGGTGCTTCTGGCTACTAATTTTGACAAATGAAAGAAGAATTTTAATAAATCTGAGATCTCTCTGGATGTTAAAGTATGTCGAAATTTAACTTTGCTGAGAGTACCCGAGCCTAATGGGTACTCAATGGATCTTATACATCACCCGCCTAGATGATTTTCTCATCTAGAAAATCTGAAGACTCAGTCGGGTCTCGAACCCGCGATCTTGGGCTTATGAGGCGGATACATAACATCTTGCAGCCGCTAAGCAATCAATTACTATACAATACATTAAAAAACAAATAATTGATTTGATGAAAGAAATAAAAGAATACAGCAAATGTTTTTTTACCGCCTTCCATCTTATTTTGATAATTTTGAATAGCTAATTTGAAATGCATAATTACAAAAACTATAGTTTCAAATATGAAATTTATTTCAATAACCAGATTCTTTTTTGAACCCAAGGACAATTTGAGCGAGGCGGATTTGTTTGTGGGAAAAGAAGTTAATCCATGACGTTTCTGTGGTGTCATTGAATGCGTGACCGTTCGAGTTTAGACTGCCGGGTGGTTTGTTTATGGGGCCCAAGACAACGGTTGGCATAACTGATGTTTATTTTGGGCGTGGCAGTTCCAGTTGTCCATTCAGAAGGCTTTCAATTGTATAGAAAATTTCGTCAAATTTAAGGTTTCAATAAGAGCAAAAGGACTTCCACTTAAACTATTTACATTTGGATTACATTTTAAATATTTTCTTGCAACGTTTGATAGGATTTTGTTTGGCTTTTTTTTACATTGCATAAAGTATAAACATTTTATATTCGACCAGAAACGAAAATGATGACAGATTTGGAAATATATTGTGATGAACAATAGGAAATTTTCGTAATTGGCATGTATCAAAAATTTCGATTTTAAAAGATAGACTTTATACATCAGATATCATAATTCAATGCCTTTTTTTATTGTTCTGAATATTTTGGAATCCAAACAAATAACTGGACATCATTAGGGTTCAGCAAATCAGTTCTTAATTTTATTTCATCCACACCTATTCTATTTGATGAGTGATTAAAGCAGAAAAAATAAAAAGTATTTACCCGATCTGTTTAAATTAAAATTTAAAAAATATTTTGGACTAGTTAATTTTATGGAAAAGTTTATACTTTATCAATTCAAAAAGCAAGTTTCAAATTGATTTACATACGCGTTAAGTAGGTACAGTACATTTATAATTAACTTATCAACCAGGTCGGACTACTTATCTAATCTAAAGAAAATTTAAGTTTAAATAAAAATAAAAGTTAGTTAACAGTTAACACATGGTTAGATTTCACGTATCAAAATTTTTTTTATCTTGTTTTAATGAAATAACTTATATGAACTAAAGTATATAAGTTAAATTTTAAAATTGTATTATATATTTTGAGTGGTTTTGTTTTAATTACTAAAAAATACCATTAAAGCAAGCTGAAAGTATGTGAATCAGTATCAATTTCTGTACTTTAGTATTCCAGTATCTTGGAACAATAAACGTGAGTATCTTAAGAAAGGACGGTGATTTCAAATAAGTTTTGGGGGAAAACAAATTTTAGAAAATATGGGTCGTGATAGATTATATCAAAATGCGTTGATTCTTAAAAGTTGACGTTTTTTTAGTAATTCAGCTATTACATTTTGGTTTGTAAAGTAGGACGTAACTCAACATTGATATGGTCAGTAGAGTTAATTCGTGAAAATTTTTTTTCGATGATTCCAGGACATAATTCAGATAAGGAAAAAAATATCACTTGTAATTTGCCGAAAATATGAAGAATCACTGATAAAATTTTTTGAATGAAATTTGGAGAGAGATCATTCCAATGAAATGTTTTGTTCGCCACCTACCAAGAAAGAGTCCCTGCGACGCTTTTTGGATTTGCAATGCCAATTTCTTTTGTGGTTCCATTATGAACTTTTCAGAACTGAGCATCAGGATTTTGTTGATAGAATTTTGAAAAAGTTTTGTTTTTATTATTTGTACCCTTTCCTCAATTTGATGAGCTAAAATATTTTTTTAAAAATAGTAAAGTTTTAAAAAAAGTAAGTAAAAAAATTAAGTTACAAATTTCCAAAAAAATATCCTCGTATGTTCAGCGCATCGAAAAACCGTGAAACATGTTCGAACAGTGTATTAATTATAAAAAACGATTGCAATTTTTTTTTGAAGAAACCATTTTTGAAAATTAATTTACTGTTCAAACGTTTTTCACGGTTTTTCGGTGCGCTGAATATACACTTCCTTATTACTACTTATCGCAAGTCAAATTCCGGAATTTTAAATTAAAAAAAATTCTAAAAGGTTGGTAAAGAACGGCTGCTAAAGATGTCATCATAAGCAAAGTGAACACCTTTCAGTATACAAAAAAGTAAATGAATTTAGGAATTTAAATAAACAATGAAAATGACGCTATTTCATCCCTTCGTGATAATCGCCATATTTGAATTAAAAATAGTCACATTAACTTCAAGTTTAAAAGTAAAAGTCCACATTAATAGTGTTTCTGTTCATAGCTTTTAAATAAGTATTGCAATGTTACCAAATATTTTTTTTTAATTAGGACCGCAGTAGAACGGAATTATTTATCAAAGACGCTGGCTGCCAGACTGCATGCTAACGTGGTAGTAAAAGGACGTGCTGTTACTTCGGTCAGTGAAGTGTCATCAGGCACACCACACCTTGATTACAACGAGTTTTTTTTCTTCATGCCATCGAAGCAAAAGTGGAATGGTTGAGGGAAGTACCACACTGCATGCTAAAGTGACTGTAATGGAACTTGCTTTTACTCCCGTCAGCGAAGTCATCCGGCACGCAAATCCTTGATTGCAATATATTTTTTCTTCATGTCTTCAAAGCAACAGCGGAATGGTTGAGGGATCTGCCTAACTGCATGCTAAAGTGACTGTAATGGAGCTTGTTTTTACTCCGGTTTGTGAAGTCATCGGGCACATCACTCCTTGATTGAATTTAAGTAAGGTTTTTGTGAAGTTTTCAGTTGAAATGCGTGCTTACAGGATTGCAAAAGAAACATGTTGCTACAATCCGCGAAATCACCTTGGCATTCCAATTCTTGCTAGGAAAAAATGCCTTAAGGAGTTGCCTGAATGCTGTCGTGAGCGTTTTGAAATATTCAGTTTTCGCTTAGGGCAGTGGACAACTCGTGGCATACACTTTTTTCTTCGAACGAAAACTGTTAAGACCAATTGCATGGAACCGTCATCGTCTATCATCATGGTAGTACACATCATTTGGATAAAAGATAGGTATTTGGCAAATTATATTGCTTCGGACTGTCCACGATAGAATATTTTTTTATAGTTATAGCTTACGTGAATTTTAAATTAAAAAAGGATAGCGGTATAGACGACCGCATCTCCATTGAAGTTAGGGTTATTGTAACAGACGCTGGCCTCGGGCGTACGGTATAACTAAACCGATGTCTCCCGGGCGTGATATGAAGAATTGTCTGAAGAAGCTGTCCCATCCATGCAATCGTAAATATGCGGCAAATGTTTTTCAGACTTGTTGGAAGATGTGTAGCAAATCCACCAATTGTATGGACAGTTTTTTTCCTTCAGTGGCAGCGGGAAAGAATTGTTCGAAGATATTCACTGACTTCACGCGAACTTGAATGAATTCCGAATCTTGCACATCCTTTGGTCAGTGGAATATGTGTAGCAAAACCACCACTTGTACGGAGTTTTTTTCTTCAGCGGCGAACTTGAATGTATTCGAACTTTCTCTTCCCTTGGTCAGTGGAAAATGTGTAGAAAAACCACCACTTTAAGAACAGGTTTTTTTCTTGAGTAACAGCTGGAAAGAAATGTTCGGAGATATTCACTGACTTCATGCGAACTTGAATGTATTCGAACTTTCTCTTCCTTTGGTCAGTGGAAGATGAGTAGCAAAACCGCAACTTGTACGGACAGTTTTTTTCATCAGTGGCAGCGGGAAAGAAATGTTCGAAGGAATTCTCTGACTTTATGCGAACTTGAATGTATTCGAATCTTGCTCTTTCTTTAGTGAGTGGAAGATGTGTAGCAAAACCATCACTTGTAAGGCAATTTTTTTTTCTTGAATGGCAGTGGGAAAGAAATGTTCGAAGGAATTCCCTGACTTTATGGGAACTTAAATGTATTCGAATCTCTTGACATTTCTTTTGTCAGTGGAAGATGTGTAGCAATACCACCACTTGTACAGACAGGTTTTTTTTCCTTGCGTGGCAGCAGGAAAGGATTGTTTAAAGAAAAACACTGACTCCATGCGAACTTGATATCGAACTTGTACTACCTTTGGTCATTCGAACTTGTACTACCTTTGGTCATTGGAAGATGTGTAGCAAAACCACCACTTGTACGCAGTTTTTTTCTTCAGCGGCAGAGGGAAAGAAATGGTCGGAGATATTCACTGACTTCATGCGAACTTGAATGTATTCGAACTTTCTCTTCCTTTGGTCAGTGGAAGATGAGTAGCAAAACCACAACTTGTACGGACAGTTTTTTTCATCAGTGGCAGCGGGAAAGAAATGTTCGAAGGAATTCCCTGACTTTATGCGAACTTGAATTTATTCGAATCTTGCTCTATCTTTGGTCAGTGGAAAATCTGTAGAAAAACCACCACTTGTACGGACAGTTTTTTTTTCATCAGTGGCAGAGGGAAAGAATTGTTTGAAGGTATTCACTGACTTCAGGCGAACTTGAATGTATTTGAATCTTGCTCTTCCTTTGGTCAGGGGAAGATGCGTAGCAAAACCACAATTTTTATGGCAAGTTTTTTTTTTATCTTCAGTGGCAGCGGGAAAGAATTCTTGGTAAAAATTCACTGACTGCGTGCGAACTTTCTCTTCCTTTGGTCAGTGGAAGATGTGTAGCGAAACCACCCAAAACTTGTACGGACAGTGGTTTTTCTCCCGGTTGTGATATGAAGAATTGTCTGAAGAAACAGTCCCATCCATGCAATCGTAAATATGCGGGAAATGTTTTTCAAACTTGTTGGAAGATGTGTAGCAAAACCACTACTTGTACGGACAGTTTTTTTTCTTCAGTGGCAGCGGGAAAGAATTGTTCGAAGATATTCACTGATTTCATGAGAACTTGAATGTATTCGAACTCGTACTTCCTTTGGTCAGTGGAAGATGTGTAGCAAAACCACCACTTGTACGGAGTTTTTTTTCATCAGTGGCAGAGGGAAAGAATTGTTCGAAGATATTCACTGACTCATTGCGAACTTGAATGTATTCGAATCTTGCTCTTTCTTTGGTCAGTGGAAGATCTGTAGCAAAACCACCACTTGTACGGACAGTTTTTTTTCTTCAGTGGCAGCGGGAAAGAGTTTTTCTAAGTTATTCACTGACTTCACGTGAACTTGGATGTATTCGAACTTGCTCTTCCTTTGGTCAGTGGAAAATGTGTAGAAAAACCACCACTTGTACGGACAGTTTTTTTATCAGTGACAGCGGGAAAGAAATGTTTAAAGGAATTCCCTGACTCCTTGCGAACTTGAATGTATTCGAATCTTGCTCTTTCTTTGGTCAGTGGAAGATCTGTAGCAAAACCACCACTTGTATAGACTGTTTTTTTTCTTCAGTGGCAGTGGGAAAAAATTGTTCGAAGATATTCACTGACTTCATGAGAACTTGAATGTATTCAAACTTTCTCTTCCTTTGGTCAGTGGAAGATGTGTAGCAAAACCACCACTTCTACGGACGGTTTTTTTTCTTCAGTGGCAGTGGGAAAGAATTGTTCGAAGATATTCACTTACTCCTTGCGAACTTGAATGTATTCGAACTTGCTCTTCCTTTGGTCAGTGGATAATGTGTAGAAAACCACCACTTTAATGGACAGTTTTTTTCATCAGTGGCAGAGGGAAAGAATTGTTTGTAGGTATTCACTGACTTGAGGCGAACTTGAATGTATTCGAATCTTGCACTTTCTTTTGTCAGTGGAAGATGTGTAGCAAAACCACCACTTGTACAGACGGTTTTTTTTCTTGATTGGCAGCGGAAAAGAATTGTTCGGAGATATTCACTGACTTCACGTGAACTTGGATGTATTCGAACTTGTACTTCCTTTGGTCAGTGGAAGATGAGTAGCAAAACCACCACTTGTACGGAGTTTTTTTCATCAGTGACAGTGGGAAAGAAATGTTTAAAGGAATTCCCTGACTCCTTGCGAACTTGAATGTATTCGAACTTGTCCTTTCTTTTGTCAGTGGAAGATGTGTAGCAAAACCACATTTTGTATAGACTGTTTTTTTTCTTCAGTGGCAGAGGGAAAGGTTTGTTCGAAGATATTCATTGACTCCCTGCGAACTTGAATGTATTCGAATCTTGCTCTTTCTTTGGTCAGTGGAAGATGTGTAGCAAAACCACCACTTGTACGGACATTTTTTTTCTTCAGTGGCAGCGGGAAAGAATTGTTCGGAGATATTCACTGACTTCACGTGAACTTGGATGTATTCGAACTTGTACTTCCTGACTTTATGCGAACTGAATGTATTCGAATCTTGCTCTTTCTTTGGTCAGTGGAAGATGTGTAGCAAAAAACACCACTTGTACGGACAATTTTTTTTCTTCAGTGGCAGCGGGGAAAGAATTGTTCGGAGATATTCACTGACTTCATGAGAACTTGAATGTATTCGAACTTGTACTTCCTTTGGTCAGTGGAAGATGTGTAGCGAAACCACCACTTGTACGGACAGGTTTTTTTTTTCAGTGGCAGCGGGAAAGAATTGTTCGAAGATATTCACTGACTTCAAGAGAGCTTGAATGTATTCAAACCTGTACTTCCTTTGGTCAGTGGAATATGTGCAGCAAAACCACCACTTGTACAAACAGGTTATTTTTCCTTGAGTGGCAACAGGACAGGTTTGTTGGAAGAAATACACTGACTCCATGCGAAATTGAATGTATTCGAACTTGTATGTCCTTTGGTCAGTGGAATATGTGCAGCAAAACCACCACTTGTACAAACAGGTTATTTTTCTTTGAGTGGCAACGGGAAAGAAATGTTCGAAGAAATTCACCGACTTCATGCAAATTTAAATGTATTCGAACTTGCTTTTTATTTAGTCAGTGGAAGATAAGAGGCAAAACCACCACTAGTACGGACAGGTTTTTTTTTCATCAGTGGCAGAGGGAAAGAATTGTTCGAAGGTTCTCACTGACTTCACGCGAACTTGAATGTATTCGAATCTTGCTCTTTCTTTGGTCAGTGGAAGATGTGTAGCAAAACCACCACTTGTACGGACATTTTTTTTCTTCAGTGGCAGCGGGAAAGAATTGTTCGGAGATATTCACTGACTTCACGTGAACTTGGATGTATTCGAACTTGTACTTCCTGACTTTATGCGAACTTGAATGTATTCGAATCTTGCTCTTTCTTTGGTCAGTGGAAGATGTGTAGCAAAACCACCACTTGTAAGGACAGTTTTTTTTTCTTCAGTGGCAGCGGGAAAGAATTGTTCGAAGAAATTCACTGACTTCATGCGAACTTGAATGTATTCGAACTTGTACTTCCTTTGGTCAGTGGAAGATGTGTAGCGAAACCACCACTTGTACGGACAGGTTTTTTTTCTTCAGTGGCAGCGGGAAAGAATTGTTCGAAGATATTCACTGACTTCTTGAGAGCTTGAATGTATTCGAACTTGTACTTCCTTTGGTCAGTGGAAGATGTGTAGCAAAACCATCACTTGTAAGGCCATTTTTTTCTTGAATGGCAGTGAGAAAGAAATGTTTAAAGGAATTCCCTGACTCCTTGCGAACTTGAATGTATTCGAATCTTGCTCTTTCTTTGGTCAGTGGAAGATGTGTAGCAAAACCACCACTTGTACGGACAGTTTTTTTTTCATCAGTGGCATTGGGAAAGAATTGTTCGAAGGAATTCCTTGACTTTATGCGAACTTGAATGTATTCGAACTTGCTCTTCCTTTGGTCAGTGGAAAATGTGTAGAAAAACCACCACTTGTAAGGACAGTTTTTTTTCTTCAGTGGCAGGGGAAAAAATTGTTCGAAGATATTCACTGACTCCATGCGAACTTGAAGGTATTTCTTTGGTCAGTGGAAGATCTGTAACAAAACCTTCACTTGAACGGACCGGTTTTTTTCTTCGGGGGTAGCAGGAAAGGATTGTTCTAAGAATTTCACTGACTAAATGCGAATTTGAATGTATTCGAACTTGCTCTTTCTTTGGTCGGAGGAAGATGTGCAGCAAAACTACAACTAGTAAGGACAGTTTTTTTTTCTTGAGTGGCAGCGGGAAAATGTTTGAAGGAATTCACTGACTTCATGCGAACTTGAGAATGTATTCACTTCCTTGTAGTGAAATGTGAAAACTCCCTTGTAAGAGTTTTTTTTCTTAGGGCAGGAAAGAAATGTTTAAAATCACTGACTTCATGCGAACTTGAAGGCATTCGAACTTGCTCTTTGGTCAGTGGAAAATGTGTAGAAAAACCACCACTTGTAAGGACAGTTTTTTTCTTAGTGGCAGTGAAAGAATGTTCAAAGAGATTCCTGACTTCATGCAACTTGTAATGTATTCCAACTTGCTCTTCGTTGGTCAGTGGAACTTGAACCTTTTGGTGAATTTCGACTGGTAGTATTCTGATTATTTCTTTAGCAAACTTCTTGTGCAATGCGAGCGTTTTGATGTGATTTAAATTTATTTCAACAAATTCTTCGTTACTGTAATTTTATCGAAAAAACCACGTTATTTTAAGAACTTTTCGCAAAGTAAATTTGTTTCTAAAACTCTTTCGTCTCGTAATGTTTCTAAGAATTTTATTTTGTAACATTTGTAAGAATATTTCAAAAATAAATAGATGCCATATTTGTTGTTTCTTCAGAATGCTTAATTTTTTTTTAAATACCCCCGAAATCCTAATCGTAACATTTTTAAGCGATCTTTTATGCACGTGAGAGATGAATTAGTAATACTAGCAGATTTAAATATCAACAAAAGTTTTAATGACATCTAAACTTGACATTATTTTAATGGTACGGTTTTGGTTGGAATTAACGTTCTACTAGAGCAATACAATTTTGCATAAAAAAATTCCTTACAAATTACACTTAAATTCAATTATTTTTTTATAAATTAAAAAAAAATTCTAATTAATTTAATTTCTAATTTATTTAATTTCAGTTTATTTAATTTTTCATATATTTAATTTCTAATTTAATTAATAATTCATTTAATTTATAATTTAATTTAAAAAAAATATATATATAGTAAAATTTATAATACTTAATTTTTTTTTAGGAAAAAATGAGGAAAGGGTAGAATCTTTTGAACCGTTAGTTACTAATTTTTTTTAATGAAATGATACTCTACTGAAATGAATATTACAAAATAAAAGTTAAGTACAGTACCCCTCAGTTCTAAAAAGTTTCTTAATGAAACCTTAGAAACCATTGCAAAATGCGATGCAAGGTATATGCATACACAATTTGAAGCTACCGAAAAAATATTTGCCGAAGAAAAAATTTCACTGATCAAATCGCCTCTCCAAACTTTTGTATGTATTTTTAATTTTTTGAATCAATAATGAAGTAAAAATCAAGAGAACACATTTGATTACAAACTTAAAGGAAACAAAGAAATAAATTTTTAAAATTATTTTGACTTAATTTGTAAAGATCACTGGAATTATTGAAACTTTTTTTAGGAATAACCACCATTTTTTTTCATCTTTACAAATTTGTTAATCAGTATAATTTTTGGGAAAATGTTATCTGTAACTTCAGGGTTGACAGACTTGGCTAATTATAGCCGTTTTGACTAATTTAGGGTTCGCTTGGCCAAAAATTAAATATTTAATCATTAGGTAAAACTAACTGTTTTGTCTGAGTAAATAGGCTAATTTTGAGCAGCCCACAGATTGGAATTTTTGGTTAACTAGGTTTTTTTAAGCATTTTGTCCATTTTTGCTTTTGAATGGTGGCTTACTTAAATTTAAATTTAAAATTCACGCATATTTGGTAAATTATACCGGAATGACCTAATAAGTTACATTTGACACATTTTTTCTATTTTGAGTCTTAGCTTCGCTACTTTTTTGAAATTTTCATCTGCCCAACCTGTGTAACTTTCCAACTACTCAGGAAATATCTCCATCAAGCTGTTGCATACCGAAATCGTTCAAAGGGTAAATTTGCAGATTCACACACTTTCATTTTGCTCAATTAGGTTTAGTTTGAATAATCGTCGCACTAGAGCTACATCATTTTGCTCAATAAATCTGATTCTTTATTTTAGTTTTGAAAACAATTTCTTTCAATTATTTAAGATTTTATTTTGTACCGATTTTTTAATATAGAAAGGGGGGGAAAGGCATATCTCTAACATTTAAAACTTTTTATAGCATAATTATTTTTTTGTTTCTTAAATTTCGCAAGGATCGCAAAAATAAAAATTATGGATTTTAAACTGTGCGTAATATAAAAAAAAGTTCCTATTTTTTTAAAATTGTGTAACTAACAATGCTTGATAAAAAAAATTAAAACCAATTTTATTGTTTGATATTATTTTATTTTTCTAATTTAATTTTCTTATAAGAAATTTCTTTAAAAAACGTTTAAACTTTTATATTTTTTTCAAGCCAGTTCGAAACAACTACAGTAAATAATATTGCACGTCATTAAAACTCTAAAAAGATTTGCTGAACCAAATGAGTATTAGAACCAAAGTCTTAAATTTTAGATACTGTTTTGTAATGTTTTAATGTCTTTTCAATAGTCTATTTACGAAGATTTTAATGATTGCATAACTAGTTTGTAATATTTTTTTATATAATCACAAATGGATATACATTTTGGTGTAAATATCATTATCCTTGAACAAGATTTTTTATGTTAAAAAGTAATTTAGTATTTCATATCGTATGAAAAAAAAAATTGTTGCGCCTTTTTTAACTAAACAATGTTTGGTTAATACTTGTTTGAATTAAGTCTAATTAACTCAAGAGTGAGTGGTGTAATAGAATTTTAACTGTTTCATGTTACCATCCTAACCGAATATTAAGAGCGAATCCGATTCGACAATGGAACACACGGCTTTCTGGTTTCAATTGTACTGTTCGGATTTTTTCGAATATCAGCTCCGTTGATAAATGCATTCGGTTAGAAAGGTGACATTAGACAAGGGTCTATCCCCAACAGGAGTCACCATGAAATTGTCCAGTCTGAAAATTATTGACCCTAATGTGCAATCTATTAATAATTTTTTTAAAAAAATAATTATAACAATTCTAATTTATGCACCCAATTTAATTTTGGTAGCTAAAATTTTAAAGTTCTATATAACTCTACTACCAAAATTTAGGAGTTTTTAATAACTAAAACAACTTTTTGCTTAGATTAGCTTAGTTAAGCTTTTTAGATTAGCTTTTTTGCTTAGATTGGATGTTAACAATGAGCAAAAATTATAATTTCAGTGTCTATGTAGAGTATTTTTTTAAATCCTACAAAACATTGCAAGAAAATGTCTTATCAATATACTCCAAATTGAGTACTAAATACCTTTTCGATTTTTTTTAAAAATATAAATTAGGTCAAAAATTTATAAATCAAGCCATCTAAAATAGTATACCTCAGGCATTGAATTAAAGTACATATACATCACTGTTTTAATTGAAATAAAATTATTGTATTAGATTTTTTTTTAACTCGGACTATCAAAGTATACCGATTGCTGCGACCTCGAAAATTCAAAACTAAATCGACATACAGAAGCAGTTCGTCTATATCATTTGACTTGTCCGAAAACTTTGTAAAAACGACGAAACGCACTGCAGTTTGGATTTAACAATAACTCGGATTATCGGTGTCTTAATCAATAACGTCTGACTGTATCACGTTACCATCCTAACCGAATTTATAGAGCAAATCCGGTTCGACAATGGAACACAAGACTTTCTGGTTTCCATCACACTGTTCGGATTTTTAGAATAGAAGCTTTTTTTGATGCATTCGGTAAGAAAGGTGACATTATACAAGCGTCTATCCTCAACACATGGAGCCACCATGAAATTGCTCAGTCTGCAAATGATTGACCCTAATAAGCAGCGTGTTAATTCTAATATTAATTATTAGTTCATTCTAATTTATACGCCAAATTTAATTTTTGGACCTAAAATTTAAAGTTCTACATAAAATCTACTATTAAAATTTAGGAATTTTTACTATCTAAAAAAGAGCTTTGTTTTGCTATGCTTGGATATTGACAATGAACTAAAATTAAATTTTAAGTGCCGATGTAGAGTATTTTTTTTAAAGCCTACAAAACATTACAAGAAAATTTCTTATCAATATAATCGAAATACATACCTTTTTTTAAAGATTTAAGTAATTTTAAAAATATTTAAGTAAAGATTTTTTTTAAGATTTAAGTAACCTCATTTTGCGTGCCCACTTTATAAATTAGGTCATCTAAAATTGATATACACCAGACATATACATAATTGTTAAAGTACATATACATCATTGGTTTTTTTAATTGAAATAAAATTATTGTATTACATTTTTAACTATCAAAGTGTGCGGTTTAATGCTATTTTTACTTTATTCATGTTACCATCCTAACCGAATTTATAGAGCAATCTGGTTCGACAATGGAACACACGCCTTTCTGGTTTCCATCATACTGTTCGGATTATTCGAATATGAGCTCATTAAAAGATGCATTCGGTTAGAAAGGCGAGAGTCAAAATTGGTCAAAGCAATCCTTACTAGAATCCTCCCTGGCACCAACATAAAATGGCTCTTTACTGAAAAGTTGTCCAGTCTGCAAATGATTAAAAGCAATACGAAACCCATTTAAAAAAAGTAACATTTTGTATAAAGTTTAAAAGCGTTCTTTTCTAATTTAATAATTAAATATCATGGATTTACATAAGCTAGTAAAGTAACATTTATACTAAATACTCATTAACAATTTTATTAAAATAATTTACTGATTTTCCAATAGCATTAATATAACGAATGACTTTTTCGATGACGTTTCGCTGCTTTATAATTTAAAAATTACTTCGATGGTATTTTCAAAAACGCGGGTATCATGATAAAGTAATCCAAGAGGAAAATTTTGATGACCCTTAATCAAAAGATCTGTAAATAAAGCAGTTATAAATTTATGATTTTGAATGCTTCGTTAAAATCCATTGTAAAAAGTTTAATTTAATTCAATAACGATGACCTTTTTGTAGTAAATGCTTTACTCTATTTTACAAACTAGACGGATAAAACTTTTAAATTATCTGTCAAGTTTAATTTTTTTTGTCAATTTCTCTTTTCAAACCATTAATGTATAATAGTTATAACTGGATAGACTGTTTAATTTTAAAAAATGTATCAATGGTTTAGATACATTTAGATTAGAGAATATATTTATCTAATTTATCTTTTTACTTAAATGTTAAAATATTTAAATAAAACTTCTTAAAATAGTTATTCATGTACAAACTATATCCTCCCAAAAAAGTTAATAAAGGGTCACCACGATATCCCTTTTTGTAAAATATAGACAAAATATCATAATAAGGCAATTGCAAACGACTAAACAAAATAAGTGATTTTTTTTATTGTTAAACTTTGGAAGAAAACGTTTCAAGCAGAAATATTAGCTTTTGAAATGCGCGCTGTTCAGTTCTTGTTCACATAAAATCCAACTTTCCTTTTTTTTAAGTTTCAAATCAAAGGGGAAAGAGCACTTTTTATTTTAATAAAATAACGGCATTCGATATGAAAATAGTTAAAATATCTTATTCAATGTGAAAAAATAGTTTAATAATTAATGTTTTAGCAAACTATAGGCTTTGGCGATTATTTCGCTTCACAAAATAAACTTTAAAGCACCTAACAGTTTGCCATCATACTCAACTAAAACTGGAAGCCAACCGAACAGTGTGAGTTAGCAGATCAATGTCGCACTTGAGCTACATGATTGTAGTCTGGGCATCTTCAAGTCATTACCATTATATAAGAAATTTAACAATAAAATGCCACTAACCTAATTTTTAGAGCAATATGGTTTTTCGGTTCAAATAATACACTTCAGTATTTTTTAAAGTTTGGTTCATTTTTTACAGGGGAAAATTACGTGATATTTGGCAAGCACGTGAGATTTAATGATATTCGGCTTGACCTCTCCCCCCCCTCCCCTAAACAAGGCCCGTAATTTATGGACGCCCCCTAAGTAAAGCGATACGATACATTACCGAAATCAGAGACTTGCCGTCTAAAGGGTAAAACAAAAAAAATTAAAACATTGTTCAAATAAATTGTTTACGACTTCAAAACATTGTTTTCCACGTTCAATTTTCTTTAATTCTTTTACTCAATGATATTTTGTGTGAATTATTTTTCTCTGAAGAAATAAAAAGTTATAATTTTTATTAATTTAAAAATTTATAAAATAGAATGTGCGTTAAACTTTTTCGGAAAAATTACTAACCGAAATTAGTCACTTTACTATTCAATGAGTAAAAAAAAAATTTTTGCCACCTTAATTACTTTTGGGGAATAAATATTATTAAATTTTTCCCAAAATTGGAAACTTGGAGCTCAATGGGTTAAAGAAATTTAATTTTCTTTATGATATGTTATTTGAAGAATTTAGGAGCTATAGTTTTGGATAATATTATTTCTGACACCAGTTTAAAATAGACTAATTTCATTTAAACTTTAGCTCGGTGAACATTATTTAGAGCACTACCTTGTAGGTGATGGTATAAATATCCAGTTAGCTATATAATGATTTGCCACAATATTTGATTAAAAAATATTTTTGTCAATAAAGTGAAAACCAATGAGACCCATCAGAATTTGTAGTAAAAATAATTAAAACTATTATCCACTTTTAAATCTTATTCATAGGTTCTTTCCTATGAGTAGGAAATCGAAATTTAAATCAATAGCACTTTTGGTAGTGTCGCTGCATTTCCAGTTAAATTTGCCAGTCACTCTTGCATATAGAAATGGAAAATTTATTGAAATAGAAACAATTATGAAAGTTAGAGGTTAGGTGGTCATACAAATGATGATACTTTCTATCAAACATGTGACGTAACATTAAACCAAAACTAATATTTAATAAAATTGAATTAAATAAAATAACAGTATTTGTAAAGACAAACTTTTCTAATTAAATTCAGACAAAGTATTCTAATATCCAAATACAAAATGCTACTCAGCGAAGGGGATCTGTAAGCCAAGCTTGGCATAGTTGGCGGATTTCGATCTCGTGGCATACAGATCCCCTTCGCTGATAAGGATTTGGGGTTGTTTGCATTAAGAAAAAGTGCTTTTATTCTCATAAAATTTCAAACAAACTGAACTTTTGGCGAGGCATAATGCCAGTTTTGTAATTTTCATTTATTCCGACAATTAAACCAGAAAAAAAATCAACAAGTGTACTTTGTAATATTTTATTTCATAATTTAGAATTTGTATCGAGAAAAAATTTTCGTTCAAACCGGCATATTATGAAGCTCTAAGAATATTATATATTAATAAGTAGAAATCAAGCTGTAGTCTTATAAACAGCGCATTGAAAGTAATGCCAGGTTGAACTGTTATCGCTAGAATGGTGAATAATACACTAAATTGGCGAATTCGCATGTCGATCTCGTGCCCGGCGATCCTTTGTGCCAACACGACCAAAATATAACCCTAATCATTCTAGTGCAAAAATCATTTTATTCTGTGAAAGATGTACAGACCTTTTAATCGATGAAAAGATTAGATTATTACCTTTAACGATCTTTCTGGAAGTTTACATTTAAATACTAATTTTGTGCATTTGGAGTAATTTAGAACATGTAGGCCTTCGTTAGAAACGAAGGGACTATTTAAACAAATAATATATTTTTTTATAACAACGTGCACAAAGGTCCACTTTTTTATATCATTCATTCATAAATCGTTGCGAAAATGACACTTTACGTGCTTACGTCACAGACAGTGCGAAAGTAGCACTTTCGGCACTAGTGCGGTAAAGTAAATAAGAGTATCTGATTGGTAGAAAACAAAATGATATCATGAATATCTCATGGAAACAAATGATGTCATGAAACTCACTTATTTCTATTGGTTCATTACTTGCATTTTCTAATATCTCCATGGAAACTACAAGTACTACAAAAATTATTAAATACTATTTGATTCAAAATAGAAAATTATTTTACAACTTTTCTTTTACTACTTTGAATTTTCGAATATGGCCATAGAAACTAAATGATGTCATGAAAATCACTCATTGGTAGAAATACTTTTTTGCACGTTATTATAAAAAAATATTGTGAGCAAGCACGTGACAAGTAATACTTTATTAAGCTTTGTCATTATTTCTCGACCTCGATCTCGTGAATAAAAGCCACTATCTTAATAAAGTATTATTTTCGGCACTAGTTGCTTAAATAACTATTACTTTCGTTGGCTGTAATTTTAAGGATTGAAAGAATGTAACGTTGTATATATTGATTTAAACGATTGACTAATTTATTTCAAACTACTTTCATATGACTGTATTACTGACAACTTTGTTTTAAAATTATATTGACAACCTAACTATTTGTATTAGACAAATTTCCTATTAATATTATTTCAATTAAATAATATATTCCAATTAAGTAATTCATGTTGCTTCTTATTCCTAGATCAATTTGAAGATCAAGTCCAAAAGACTGTTCACCCACAAAAGGTCTCAAACCAGTGCAGGTTTTTTTTAAAGTTTACTATTCTCCAAATCCAAGACAGCAGATGGTCCAAAGTAATTCAAATGAAATATCAAATTTCAGAATGGAATTTAATCTAACTTTATGTTGATTGATTTAAACACACTTGACTGTTAAATTTTCTTTTTTAATCTAACACTTAGATATCGAAAGACACTTATTCGATCTAATTACGAGGCTACGAAAATGGGCGACATATTAACATTGCGGGATAACATTCGGTATTTTATTGACGCTTACACTCTTAAAACAAAAGAGTGAAATCCACTCCTATAGGGGAAGTGCATTTTCGGCACCGCAAAGGAGTGGAAATTAACTCAGACTGAGTTAAAACCGCTCGTTTGTTTTAAGAGTGTACAATTTTCAAAAAGATTAAATTGTAAAGTAATGATAAAGATTTGTGTGTGTGTATTAAAGTTATTTGATTGTTGTTTGTTTATAAGAAAAAAATGTATTGATTAATTTTAGCTTTCATTTAAGTTTTTTTTAATCTTTTTATTTTGATTTAGTCTGAAAAAAATATGGAAGTTCACAAAAAAAAAAATCTTTCTCAAAATGAAAGGAACATTTGAAAGGGGAGGAGCGGGGTTTGTTTGTAGGGAAAGACAACAATGCTTGACGTAAGTGTGGTGTCACTGTGAGGGAGGAACCATTCTAGTTTAGACGAATTAGCTGCCGGGTGGTTTGCGGGGCTTAAGACGACAATATACGTAGCTGTGACGTCTCTGTAGGCGTGACCATTCCAGTCAGCTATTGAATTTTTAAGTTAAGAAAATTTTGCTCAAAGAAAAATGAAGATAAAAATGTTTTAGTTAAAAAAAACACCTCAAAATCCGTTGGCTTATGACAATAGTCCTTACAATATAAAAAAATAGAGCTGTTCGTTGATTTCTAATACCACAAATGAAGTAACAAGGTTTTTGACGCCTCTGATCAGGTCACCAATTTGTATGTGATGTAGTGGGAATAGTATACTCAATTAAGTTGAGAAAATGAGTTGAAACATCCCATGCACTACACATTTTCGTGATCAACTATGTTGGAATACGCGATAGCGTCACTATTTTAGTGCAGAAACCTCATCTAAAGAAGATGCTTGCTTATCGTAGTGGGGCGTACATCATTTTTCGTAATCCTTAAAATTTTATAATGTACGGTGGCAAAACTCAACTTTCAAATTTTATCCAAATCTAATCAGGACTCTTTTGAATCTATTTTTCAGGACCTATTTGAACACTCTTTTGTATAAGTGTGACTGCGCAAAAAAACTTATACAGATTTTGATGACCAATGCTTTAACAACTTATTAATACAAAGTTTTTAATTAATCATCTACCTACGAAAAAAAAAGTCATACAAATCGTAACGTAAGTTAAGACATAATATTTGAAATCAGACTTAATTGTTTCAGGTGACGCAGTTTCCTCCCGGCTTTTATTTTTGCACTTCCTTCGATCGGTGCTGCTTCCACGAGACATTCATTCACCAATCGCGACTCGAAAAATAATTTATTTTCATTCAGCATTTCTGTTGTCACTCAAGACCTGAAACAGGCCTATTGTATTGTTTTTGAGATTTCATTTAAAGAAAATGCTGCACTACCCCATCGACCCATGCTGCACTGCCACATCGACCCAATGCTGCACTGCCACATCGACCCACATATGCCCATTACGACTAAAAAATCACACTGGATACTTTTTAAAATCTTATTTAACCCAACTTATACCTATAAGTACCGTCGAATGGGGTAACTTTGGCCCACGCGTAAAACCCTAGTACTGACCTTCGTAAATATTTTTGGAAGAAGCCTTAAAAAAATTGGCTATTTAAAAAATATTTTTAGCCTGAACGGATGCTAGGATTTCATTCAATCAATTTTCATATTTATATTACGAACTGCAAAAAATTTAGCAAAGCATTAAGAATTTAAATTTGTGAAAGAAAATTAATGAAAATAGCCAATTTTGGCTATTAAAAAATTGAATTAAAATTGAATGTTGTATTTTGGGATTTTTTTCCTAAGGTGTATAAATCTTGTGTAAAAGTGCTTCTAGGAGACACTTACTGTAATAATTAATTATAACTGTTTTCTGTTAAATATAACTGTTAAATTTCAGATAAGAATCTCAGTGAGTATTTTAAGTGACAGAAAAGTATACAATTTTAATTCTTTTTTAACTTTTTTTACTCACAGGTCAAGGCAACGTCGCCACTTTAAATTGAAAAGGCCGAACAATTTTTTTTTAAAAGAGTGTTTGAAGATAAATTGTTAGCTTGAAAAGCTTGGACCAGTTACCCCATTCGACGGTACGGAATACATCAACCTTGTGGACAACACATCAAGACACGCTTTCAAGACTCAAATCCTTTTGGTGAGCTCGGACGATCAGAGCTCCCAAAAACGAAGAGCTCGACTACGTGACGACGGAAATCGGAAACGGACGCATCGATGTCGGGCGGGACGATGTCGTATCGACATCGGAAAAGACGAGAACCCAGGCGGACAAGGGGTCGGGACGCGGGAATAGCGACGAAAATCGACGCGAGTCGTATGTGGAGAATATACGACGGGAGTAGGGAGAATAGAGATATACGTCCATGAAATGTGGAAAAAAAGCGTAAATTGAGTGCGGAAGTACGCTGGAATTAGTGCTTGACTGTGATGAGAAATTGTCTAGAATGATGGGTAAGCAAGTAGCCAGGTGGTGACCAATGGGAAAAGATACATTGGTTATTGGAGCGAAGTTATAAATAATTATTGGTTAATTATTATATGTTAATTATAATAATTATTGGCTAATGTGAATTATTTATTCGGCAAAATGCCATTACTTCTAGGATAATTGTTAGATTTTTTGATTTTACATTTGATGATTTAAAAAAAATCACGAATCTGCATATTATTTGCCCAACATTTATTACCGATCAAGCTAAGATCGGCATCACTCAAAAATGAAGCTAATAAACAAATGAACTTAACTGTGAAAAATTAATAAAATAAAGATTTTATTAATTAATAAAATAACGATTAATTAATTAGATATAAATATAGATTAATTAAAGAAAAATTAATAAAATAAAGATTTTATTAATTATAGCTTAAAAAATTTTGTTTGCCTGATAAGTCACATTAACATGTACGTATATATAGCAACGATATATAATATATACTGGATAAACTGCTCCCAGTGCTATTGTATCTCAGAAAGCACGACTCATTTTGCCTCCGGCAAAATGGCGCAGGCACACAGCGCAGTAACAAGAAGGTACTACGTCTTTTACCGGCACATTTTGAAGTGTATGGCTAATTAATGTCGATAAAGTTTTTATTCGGTAAGTAAGAAGTTAATGGTATTCACAAATTTTTCGTTATTGGGTTGAAAGAGGTTTTGCTGTACTATAGTAATAAAACTGTTACACTCAATTTAAGGTATTCATAACATAGTAGACACTTTAAATTACATTTGATGAAAACGAAGTCCTAACCTTTAAATCTTCAAATTTATTAATTTTTAATCCAAATATCAAATTTTGAATCAGACCGCTAACACAAATGAAAGTATAGCATAAATATTTTGCAAGTTCGTTGAAATAATTAATTATTTGCTCAACAGTATAGGCAAAAATATTTTTTGAGTTTATTTTTGCTTAATTTGAAACAATTCTTAGCAATACATTAAAGGTAGAGTATAACTGATAAATACAAATAGAGAAATGAAATAATATAAAAGGAGAGAAAAAAACCTTTTTCTAATATTAAAAATTATTATTTAAAAAATTACAAGTTCAACTTTCTATTCTTGACTAGAAAACCATACTAAATAAAGTAAATTTTTAAAAAGCTGAGTGTAAAAATCCAACTTAAACTCACTTTATTTAACAATAAATTATAAAGGTAACAGAACAGAATCGAATTTTTGAGGCAGTTTGAATCATAAAAAAAATATTGGTACGACTGTTAATTATACTATTGGTTCCAATTTCGCTAAATTAAAAAATTAAGTAAAAAGGGGAAAAAATCAGAAACGAGCAATAAATAAAATGACTTCAAAAGAAAAGTTGGCATTTTTTCTCCCCTTGTCAAGAAATTTATTTGACTTACCAGGAAAGTTCCACCGACGAATCTTCAAAAACTTACCAACTAATCGGTAATCCACTACGTAACATTGTGCAGAACGATAGAACACGAAGTTCAACTAAAAAGGAAAAATTAACATTTAAAAAATTATCAGGTTTATCGTTACAACCTCTTAAGCGGGGGGGGGGGGGGGGGGGTACGGGACACACTTAACTTTTTTAATATTGCAGATATCATAATTTTTTGTCCATAAACGCATACTTAATATACTAACACTTTTAGATAGTTAAAGGTTTTAAAAAATTATTAATTTTGTTTTAAAAAAATAAAATGTGTCCAAATGTGACGTTTCTTATAAGTCAAAAAAACTATTTACTGACAAACAAAAATTTAGCATTTTTATAAACAGGAAAATGTACTTAACAAAGTGTCTTTACGGAATTTTGTTATTTGTCAAAGTTTTTTTTTTTAATTATTGAATTTTTTTTTAATAATTTCACAGGTTCACTATTTTTTAAAAATTAATAAATAAAAAAAAAACAATTTATTTACAACTATTCCCTGAAGACAAATTAAAGTAATATGTTTGAAAATATACTGTAGCAAGTTTTAAAAATATTCTTCAAATAGATCTGAAGTTATATCAATTTGAACTTAGTAAAACATGAAAAAAACCATCAATGAGAAAAATGGGTTCAAAGTTACAAAATTCAAACACTTCATACCTAAGCTTAATATAGTTAGCTTAAAATAATTAGAGTTGTACTTAACATAGAAGCATAATTTTGGTGTCGTTTAATTTAAAATAAGTTGAATTTTTTTTCTCGATATTTTGGACGATTTTGTGACCCATACCCCCTTAACTTACTAATATCTGAAATATATAAAAGAAAGCCAAATTAGATCTTTGTGAAACACATAGTTATGTTTTTTTTTAAAGTGAAGCAGCAGATGCAATGGCGGAATACAAAATGTAAATATCTCTGCATCTAATAGATATTTGAATATTTTGCCCTAAAACTATTTTAAAGTTAAGCTTATCATTCTACCAGGCGCAATATCTAATTATGAATAGGGAAGAAGACTAAAAATTGTTAATATCCGGTAACGCTTTTCTGGCGATGCGGCATATTTCAATGGCGGAATACAGATATCTATCCCTCTGTATCGAATAGATATTTGAATTATTCTTACTCGAAACTATTGTAATGTTTTGTCTATCCTTCCAGCAACCGATCAATCTAATATGCAAAAAATACCTAGATGTTCTATTTCCAATTTCTAACCTCCTACGAAAATCCGGCAATTGGTACATTTGTCGCGGTAATCCAGAAAATAGTTAAAAATTCGGTATTGCTGGTTTTATTCCGGAAAATTGGCAGGTCTGAAAACCACAACAGATTTAACGTGTACCAGTTTCTTAAATGAAGCGTTATTTATTGGAGTGATTCTTTTTTGCCTAGTCCGATCGGTTTATAAGATTCCAAAAACATTTAATGTCGCACTAGAGCTACACGAGGGCAATGGCGACGGGCCTCGTTACTTTAAACTAGCCTGACCAGATGAATTTCAGGGATTTACTTTTCGACTGAAATCATCATTCAAGTGGTAAATTTTAATTTCACGGTACTGCTTGGCGCGGCTCCAGAAACAACAACAACTTGGCGAAACTCGCGTGTTTCCGCATTGCCAGATTCCTTTCCGCCGATGCAGTAACCCTAGTTACTTTTGAAAAAAAACCCCGACTCAGGGTTTTGGTTTGCTTTGGGCAACACAAAACAAACTTTACACTACACAATGGGCTAGTAGTGGCAATCCAGTTTAGTTTCGTTTGAATTTTCGTAGGACTAGAGCTACACGAGTGGCAATCCAGTTTAGTTTAGTTTGAATTATCGTCGCACTAGAGCTACACGAGTGGCAATCCAGTTTAGTTTAGTTTGAATTTTGTCGCACTAGAGCTACACGAATGACTGGCAATCCACTACGCACGCGTTTGGGGGTACGGGCAATTATTTTTTCCCTAAAAAAACATCAGTATCCAACATGGGGCAGTATTGTAGGGCCCATTGAAAGCCTAAATACTCGTTTGGGGCCCCGGGCAATTTTGTTTTCTCTAAAAAACATCAGTATCCAACATGGGGCAGTATTGTAGGGCCCATTGAAAGCCTAAATATTGGTTTGGGGCCCCGGGCAGTTTTGTTTTACGAAGCAAAACAAAAAATTTAAACTAAAAAAATTTAGTTTTATTCTTTCAAAACTGAATGATAGCTAGCTGTCCAGCCATTTTCAAACCGATAAAAAATTCAGAATTTTAATACGCTCCATCCATAATAATCGGATGTTCAAAAACCAAACGTAACCCCAAACGTAATGACGATAGAACAAAGAGAGATTTAATAGAATAAAAATAATTCCGTGCGCACAACATCCGCGCAACCTAAATACCACGCAAGTATTACCAGCGCCGGCGATTGGTCAAAAACTAATTTAGAACAAATAAATCCCACGCGCCTAACATCCGCGCAAGTATAACCAGCGCCACCTAGCCACAACAAAGACGCCACAACGCATTTCACCAGAAAATGCCGCATCACCAAAAATAATTGTTTATCGCTCCCTACAAAAGCGCCAAATCCCTTGGCGACAGAAGTACCGTCAAATTAAAATTAACCATTCAAGTTTCACAAATCATATTTCATTTTCTTTTGGGAAAAAAAAACTATCTATAATAATAAAAGAAAGAGTCTGTCTGTCTGTGTGTGTGTGTGTCTGTTATCGGATCGTAAAAGACCGACTTATACTGCCCACAGGAATTCGAAATTTTAAAGATAGATTCCCTTTAATACTAACGTGTGCACCTGAGGCTTTAGTTTTTTCATATTCGTTCCATTTTTAGAGAAAATTCGAATTTTCTGAAAAAAATACACCACTTTCGCTCAAATCCGATCATTTTTTCTCTTTCCTGATGCCATCGGCTGAAAAAATTAAATAAAACTTTTAACGAAAACATTTAAAATTCAAAATGTTTATTTTTTATTCTTTTGCCGTTACTTTCAGAAACTAAATTTATTATTTGAAAAATAATTGACACGTTTCAAGTGACGTAATTCCGCCAGTCTTCATTCCCGGATTTTATTGTGGGTTTATTTGATGATTTTTTCATTGGATTTTTCTGTTGACTGCATGTATGCATATTTAAGCAATAAATGTATAGTTAAGCTATTACTGAACTATGATGGTTAATAAAGGCCATCGCACTAGAGCTATTAGTGTGTTATGTCTTTATTTTTTCGCCCAATACGTTGCCAAACTCGCCAAATTATTAACTAAAATTCGCCAAATAGGCAATTTCTTTTATGAATAATTTATAAGCTGGTCGGTTGTTCGAAGGTCATTGTGTTTGAGCTGTATAATGGGTGTGGGTAGCTATATCTATTTTCTCGACAAATTATTTCCCAAAACGCGCCAAATGAGCAAAAAGGTTTTATGTATTTATGAGGGAATTGTGATGGCATTTATGAGTGCATTTTACAGCGTATTTTTCATTTTGGAATTTTAAGGCAATGAAACGGGATTTTATAATTTATAACGAGCGGAAACAATAATAAGTTTATGATCCTATAACAGGTTATATGGTACACATATTTGGAATCTATTTGATATTTTTTATTCCGTGCGAAGAACGGGTATAAATTTGCTAGTAAAAAATAAAACAAACTTGCACAACTTTTATAGCTATATATACAGTCCCTGGACAAATTATTACACGCACTGCAAGATTTCATGTAAAATATTATTTTAAATTGATTTGTTTTTTATTTTTATATTATCCAATCAATTACCGATTTATTTGACATAAATAAAACCGCATTAATTTAGAAAAGCATAAGTTTATTAAGTTTTAAAGAAAAGTGACATTAATGTTAGTAAAAGTCAATATTTAGTTGAGCCATCTTTAGCCGCTATCAAAGCTTTAATTCTGCGCGGCATGCTATCCATGCAAGACTGTACTGTCTCCTGCATTTGAGGATGACGATTCCACACATAAATAACCTTATAATAAATAATTAATATAAATTAATCTTAATCATAATTAATCATAAAATAAATACAAATATGTAGTCTACAACAATTCTTTTAAATAAAAATTAATAATATTGTAGTTTAAATATACCATTATTGCATAAAAACTCTTAAGAAACATAAAATTACTAAAAAAAATACAGTGCGTCGAATAATTTGTCCAGGGACTGTATACTGAGAAATGTAGTGTGACTCGTCACCCTACTTTAACCTGCGGTGACGATGCGTAATGCTGATTCTGAACAGCAACGAATATACTTACCATAAGTGTAATTCGAACCAACATACTTTAGAACTGAGGGTCAGAGGCCTAAAACTAAATTGAAGAATATCCTGCCAAAAATTGATCTTAACCCTTTAACTTCACGGCCGTACTAATGAGGATTCGATAATGCTATTCCCATAACAAGTTACGCGGAAACAAAATGCTTACGTAGCAAAATTGTTAAATCAATATAGTACTAGTGAAACTTACACATTGATCGCTGTACTGAAAAAGATTATTGTTGATAGATCAAACTTGGATATTATTCATACAATTTAACACTATCCCAATATATAACAAAAACATAATTTATTTAAATCCATTATAAATTGTAAAAGTTCTTCGATGATTCACATAATCGCAAAATGCCACAATTTAGAAAAACTAGTCGCATTCATTCTTTAATCATATTCTACAACATAAGTACATAACTTATTACAATATGAAATAAAAGCTCTATATAAAATAAGACACATTTATAAAAAACATTAAAATATGTGACAAAAAACTTACTTTTTAGTTAAATTCCGTATTTTTACAACACGCTTTTGCAATTTACAAACCCCGTCGTACTCGTGGAAGAAAAGAAATAAACATAGACAGATGTTTTTGAATTTCCATCGCCAACGCGCCAAGCAGTTCGGTACCCTGATTGGTTGAGAAAAGTATAGGGTTGCCGTATTAAGATATTTTATCGCCAAGTCATGTGATAAAAATTCCAATGTGGAACAGAGTTAAAAGTTTAGAGTTGTTAAAAGTTTTCTTCGAATCAATTCTAAATTAACATAAATTATGCATTTTTTCAAGTATTCTTCATTCCGTTTTTGGTTTGTTTAAATTGATTTTTGCTTACTTTGGGCCATAAGTGACGATTTAGGGTCATGTACAGTTAGGTTATTTTGAATTATCGTCGCACTAGGGCTACACGTGGGCTATTGGCGACGGGCGTCGTCATTTAGAACCACAGTCAAGTGACGGGTTATGTATGTTTTTTTAATAACGTTTAATAATTTGTTTCGATAATTTATTCTGAGAAAAGACTACGAAACATAATTTTAAACTATGATATAGTTGGGATGACACCAAAAGCTGAGCCGAAAAATTGTTTTAAGGCTGTGTCCTGACTACGACATCAAATGCAACAAATAAAACAAAACTTGGCGACCGCCAAGGGCGCCAAGCGATGCAATAGCTTGGCTGACACTCTGCCAAGTCGCCAAGTTTCCTTGCATTTGATGTCGTAGTCAGGACACAGCCTTAGGAAGACTTCAAATGCTAATTAACATAAACGCGTGTAGTTTTTTTGCTTGGTAAGATATTTACATTTATTTTTCTGTGAATTGAATATTTGATGCAGATGTTAAGGGGATACGGTACCTAAACTGTTATTTTTAGCAATAATAACATAAACCTGTAAATTATAGTAATTTTATATAATGTTTACTCTAACTAAACATTTCCCAGCAACAACAACAAAATATTTACAAGATTTTTTTTTATTTAAAAAAAAAAGTCAAAATTTTAAACTTTTTTTAAAACGCTACTCCTCTTTCATTATAAGGAATAACTCCACCAAACTTTTATAGTTTGTTTTTAGAACTATTGTTTCGAGAACTGTGCATGGATTTTAAAATGTGACCTACAGTCAAAAAGTAACATGCATTTATACTGAACATATCAAAAAATCAAACAATTTTTACATATTATTGACTTCAAATTTTTTTTTTTTTAAATCTATACATAGTATAGACCTTATTCCATGCACAATTTTGTGCACCACTTATCTACGACACAACCTTATAGTGGCATAGGACTTTGAGTTACAATAGATTTAACGTGCATCAGTCCCGTATACAGAGCATTTTTTATTGGGTCTGATTTGTTTTTTTCTATATGATCAGCTTATAGGGGTGGGGTTCGATTCCCGCCTTCGCCCTGGAAGTACTTCTCTCTCTGTGTCAGTAAAAATTCTATCTGTGTCTGTCTTACTTGACGAAATTTGGTTGGTTGGATGGTAGACATATATTTTCAGGCTTGTGTGCTTGGTCACAAAGACCCGCTTATAAACCTTCGTCAAGAAGAAAAAAAGACCAGTGACGAAGGTTTATAAGCGGTTCTCTGATCAAGCACACAAACCGGAAATACATGTACCAACCAACCAACTTGGGGTGGGTTAACTTGAAATATCGTAGAGCTACACTTACGCTATTGGCGACAGATGTCGCTTGTTATGCTTAGATTAACGCCACACTAAAGCAACACATGGGCCCGGATGGCCTAGTGGTTTGGATCACAGACCATTAGGCTAGCAGTCTGCGAGCTGTAACGGGTGCGGGTTCGATTCCCGTCTTTGTCCTGGGTGTACATTCTCCCTCTGTGCCAGTAAAAATTCTGTCTGTGTCTTCATCTTACTTGACGGAGGTTTATAAGTGAGTCTCTGACCAAGCACACAAACCGGAAATATATGCATCAACCAACCAATCAAGGCTGGTTAGGACTAGGTTTAATTAATGTGCATTGATTTAACGTTTTTTCAGTCTGAGTTTTTTTTTCTATATCGGCATATAAGGATGGGGACTAGGTTTAATTAATGTGCATTGATTTAACGTTTTTTCAGTCTGAGTTTTTTTTTCTATATCGGCATATAAGGATGGGTTCAGTTGAAATATCGTCGCACTAGAGCTACACGAGGCAAAATTCTGTTCTAACTTTTCTGTAACTTTTAATAGAGAAGTTTAATACTGTGCCGGGTTATGATTAGATTAACGTCACACTAAAGCTATACATGTTAGCTACAGTCAAGTTACGAGGAAGTCCAGTTCAATAACAATCGTTATCAAGTTGCGAGGCCAACACCTTACGGTCGCTTAACTAACGCAACCTCGGTGACATCGTACGTGGCGTAATAACTTAGGACAACAACATAATTAAGTTCAAACGCTCTTTAGTTCCAGCTTATTTATCGGTCCTTTTTATTTCATAACCTGTTTAGAATGATGGTTAACATACTGCCTTAACCTACCTGGCCACAGCAGCCTGTGGATTACGATCGTTATTGTTGGAATTAATGTCACACACTACAACTACACGTGTGGGCAAACTGACCTCGTTATTTTGAATCGTGGTAAAGTGACGAGGCGAAGATCTGAACTGATCAATAATCTATAATACAGGGTGGCCCAAAAGTAGCCTAACAGTTAATGTTGTACCATTGGTAAGAACTTTGGGTTATTTAGAACAGGTATTTGACATAGCGTGCTTAGTTTTGTTGGTTGGCTAAAATAAAGTCGTACTACAGCGTATCTTATCCAAAGAGTAGCAATTCGTGGACTTCGGTTGGCTTAGTTTCGAGATATCTTCAGTTTATTAGACCTTACCGACCAGGCTATCCCAAAGAGTTCTATAATAGGGACTTATTGGAGGGGCCCTATTATAGAACTCTTTGAGCTATCCCGGCCCCGTTTATTTGTTTGATGCTCTAGAAATATGCAAATGTCACCAGAGGACGGGACCAGGTGGTTGCAGGAATGCATCAATGTCGAAGGTAGACAATTTGAGCACCTTAGGGATTAAGAATGTAAATATATGTATGTAAATAAAGCTGTCACTTTTGACTATGGTTCTTAATTACGATGCCTGTCGCCAATAACTCTCCTGTAGCTCTAGTACTACGATAATTCAACCAAACTAAACTTAACCTGTATTAAAATAACTGTTTTTGTATAAATAACTGTATACCTAACTAACTGTTAGGCTACTTTTGGGCCACCCTGTATATACTGGATGGACTGCTCAATATTATGAAAACGCAGCCTGACCCGATCTGTTTCAGTGATTAACTTTTGGGACTAAGGAATCGTCAGTCAATTTTCATAAATCATATTTTATTTCTGTTTTTTTTTGTTTACAAAAAACTATTAAACAAAAGTAAACGTAGCCTTTTTGCACAATTTTTATAGCTAGAAAGTTGAATAACAAACTAAACTCTACTGTGAGATACAACTCGTCTGATCCCCCTATAAAACGCGACCTGAATTATATTTGGAGTCAACTATTTGACTTCTCCCCCAACTTTAGCCCTGAGTTTTGGCTCCTTTAAACGATTCATTAACGCTTATCAGAGTTAAATCTGGAGAGTTAACAGTTGATTTAATTAACGTCGCAATAGAGCCAGTTCCGAGGTAATGTAATCGTTTCCGGATGCCTATTTCTAGCCTTTTTTAGGAGCTTTAACACAGCCAATTACGACTCGTACTTTGTAACCCTGGTCAAGTGACGAGGTAGAAACCTGGGCGGGCACCCAACGGAACTTATAGCGACATCCTACGCTAACGCCGTCGGGACTTTGGACTCCACAGATTTAACGAGCATCTATCCCAGTATACTCGGACACCCCAGTGATTTTTAGAGGGATTTTTCCTCCAGCACGAATACGTCTATAGCACTTGCCTTGCATTCGAAAGGTCCCAGGTTCAGATCGGGGACAAGGACAGAACATTTCGAGGTATATCCCATAGTAACGAAATTAAGCAACTACTATGAATTAAGTTATGTTGAATGAACAAGGCTCGAGAACTACATGAGAGTTATTCGGGCTTCGTAATTTCAAACCATGGTCAAGTAACGAGATAACATCAGCGACATTATAAAATCTTTAAGCATCGCCTCGTTGACATGAATCGTTGTTTGGTTGGTTGGTTGGTAGACATATCTATTCAGGTTTGTGTGCTTGGACCCGCTTATAAACCTTCGTCAAGTAAGACAGACACAACAGACAACACACACACATAAGTGGATCCATCTCATTTTTAGAGACAGAGGCCAACTAGAGGATCCCCAGAATTGGCTTGTCACCCCAGAGGTATTGATTTGGTATGGGAACTTAGAGGACTTTCGGACCAAACAGATTTAACGAGCACGTACTCCGCATATACTCGGTAGGTCTTCAGTGGTACCGGGACTCGATCGCAGGACCTTCCGATCCCGAGACCGAGACGCTGACCACTAGGCTCACTACGGCCGACATGAATCGTCACCGTACTGCTAAAACTGCCCTGTAACTGTTTGGCTATCCTATGAGATCATGTAGCTCGAGTGCGACATCTTCAACAAATTTCTTACGAGGAGTCGTTTTGTACCATTCTTTGCATGAGAAGATTAGGCACTAGAGCTACAAGCGGGCTATTGGAGACGGGCGTCATAATATGGTACCACAGTCAAATGACGAGCTGACACTTGAGTAGGCACCCAACACAAACCTTTAGGAGAGAAATCTTACTTAGCGGCGGTACTCAGAAGCCTATTTAAAGTGCACTCCCTTTACACGAGGTATTATTCGTCGGACTTTTTGGCCGTTTGTAGGTCGACAGTTATTTTGGCAATGCCCGATCTGAACCTGGGACCTTTCGAATGCAAGGATTGGTCTACTAATCCCCCGCTGGGCTAAATATCAAGTCGTGTAGCTGTAGTGCGACAAATTAATTCAACAAACCTCTTATGAGGTGGTAGGTTGGTAGATTGGTACATGTATTTCCCGGTTTGTGTGCTTGATCAGAGATCCGCTTCTAAACCTTCGTCAAGTAAAAAAAACAGACAGAATTTTTACTGACACAGAAAGAGAAAGTAGACTCAGGGCGAAGGCGGGAATCGAACCAGCACCAGGTACAGTGCGCAGACAGTTAGCTGGGCTGCGATCAAACACACCAGGCCACCCGGGCCCCTCTTATGACGAGTTTTTGCATACTCAGCATAGCATGAAACATTGGGCTAAGCATAGATATCATAGTTAAAGTATTAGATAGGCAGATCACGTGACCTCCAATGCTAACGACGGGACGCGCATGGAGTCCAAATAAGAGCGCAAAATGGCCAGTGTTGCTGCCACTTTAAAGAGAAAAATACTGCGAAAAAATACCATTTAATTCTAAAATTACAAAAAAATACTAGAAAAGGATTTAAAGTCACTAAAAAGATTCCAAAATGCAGCTAGTATTTTTACGATATTTTGTTGTAATTTTAGAATTAAATGGTATTTTTTCGTAGTATTTTTCTCTTTAAAGTGGCAGCAACACTGGTCATTTTGCCCTCTTATTTGGCCTCCATGCGCGTCCCGTCGTTAGCATTGGAGGTCACGTTATCTGCCTATCTTAATACTTTAACTATGGGGCTAAGTTACTTCCAGCCACCCTATCGGAGAAAGTTAACCTAACTACCCTCCTATTATAACAGCCATAGAGTTTAAAAAGACGACTGAAATGCTGCCGGGCAAAAATCACTATAAAACCCATCAGTTTCTTTGTAGTAAGCCTAGACAAACGTACTCGGCGATCTATTTGTAGCTACTCTACTATGGAGTTCGTATAGGCTTACTACATGGACTTTGCGATATTTGGCTATAATAAAAACAAATTACAACGTATTTTCTTACCTGTGAAAGGAATTACTACATTAGGATCGTCTGTAAATTCGGATCTCGTGTTACAACCTACAGTTGCGCAAACAGCCATTTTATTTACTTTGATCAGCACATATTAAAGAATAAAATTATGCGAACTAACGTTGATTGAAAGAAATGTTTAGGGACAAGGGTTGCTTGGCGACTTTCTAACGGTCTCATCTTTTTTCCCGCGCTAAGCATCTCCAACTTAACTCAAACAGGGATGAGACAAATCATGTCTGGTTAGGTTGAACTCTTCTGGCTGTCTGTGTCTAATCTAGCCTATAAGGAATTTTAACACAGCCAAATCACGTCAAATCACCACATTTAATTTTAAAATTTGCTTTTTTTTGTGTGTAAAGAATTTATGAATAATATAAATGCTTTGCCATATAATATAAATGCTTGTGTTTGAATGAGATAACACTTTCACATTTCAATAGCAGTTTAAGTGGATTTTTGATGTGAAATGTGTTAATTTAATACGCTTCAATTGAAGTGAATTTTATTCCTAAATGAAAAAGTAATAATGATTTAGTTTTGAAATATCGAATACAATTATAATCATAAACATTGGATCACTCTTAAAAATGCTATAACTTAAATTACTTTTTTCGTAAAATCAATCGTAGGTTCATAATACAACACTATCATAATTCACACTTGCAATCAATTCTTTTATCTAAGGGGTATTCGTAAGGTTTCCCACATAACGGTTTACGGCTTTCAAAGCTTGCGTTGTGATCGGAAGGTATGTAGAAGGAAACAACACTGAAACATCAACAAAACCGAACCCCAAGTGGACACAAAAACACCTTTAATATTATCTCTCAACAAACCAAATCACTACACGGGCTCTATGTCCATTTCCTTGAGGTCGAACTTGAAGTCCATGGGCCTGATCTTCATCTCTGTCGCCATCAGCGACTCGTCTGTGCCTCTGAAGGTCTCCCACACCACCCCGTGCCTCTTATTGCCCTACTCGGAGGAGTATCGGGTGGAAGGGGCCGTTGAGGTTTGCGTTTTAACCGAAAGGAGTATAGAAGAATTGTCGCACTAGAATTACGCGAGGGCTATTTTGCAAGGATTATAGAAGGAAACAACACTGAAAAATCAACAAAACCGAATTAAGTAAATACACAGCAGCCACCTTTATTATTAGCTTTCGAAAACCAAATCTCTACACGGGCTCGATGACCTAAGGTCAAACTTGAAGTTTAAAGAATGGATCTTCAGAATGGTCTTGGGCAGTTGTCCCACAACCAGGTAAACAGTGACAATGTTAAGTCTATTGAGCTTTCACACTAAAAGAGCGGTCAGTTGCGGTTGAGTTGTTTCATTTACTAGAGCTACACGAGAATTATTAGCGACGGATGTCCTCCTTTAGAACCACAATCCTCTGACGAGCTGACACATGTATATGAAAAGTGTCTGAAAGAGACTAGAAGGAAGCACTAAAACATCAAGAAAACCGAACTAAGTGACCAAAAACATTTATTAACTCTCACAAACCAAACTACACGGGCTCGATGTCCATGTTCTTGAGATCGAACTTGAAGTCCATGGGCCTGATCTTCATCTCCGTGGCGAGCAGTGACTCATCTGTGCCTCTGAATGTCTCCCACAACACCCCGTGCACCCTTCGGATCGGGGGTGTAAGGGGCCGTTGAGGTTGGAGGATCGGCAGTCGGCGAACCACCAGCCCCCGCCGTGGACCCGGGAACAGTGGGTCGCGTTGCTGGCTTCGTGGTCGCGATCGCGCGTCGAGAAGCGCTGGTTGTCGCGGACCCGCGACAGGGAGTCACCTATGTGGGGAAGAAGATTTCAGCAGAGACTCAAAGCTAGGCATACATGGATGGACGTGACATCACCACTCTTCCTCCAAGGCATTTCCGAAAGCATTTTTCCTTGTCAGGGATTGGTTTTGTGTGCCCTAAGTGACATCTCAAACTAATCACTGACGAGTGAAAATGCTTTCGGAAACGTCTCAGAGGAAGAATGGCGATGTTTGGCGAAGGTTTACATGTCCCGTTCATCCATGTATGCACAGCTTTAGAATGTCAATTTATCCTTAAGGGGGATATGAATTTCGGAAAACGAAACTAACTTTCCCAATGTGAAGCCATAGAGAAATTGAATAGTTTTTCAAAACTAGCATGCACAATTTTATGCCTATTATGACCGAACTTGCTGGTATGCTTACTAATGAGACGTTTTAAATTGTCTCTAAGTTCAATACAGCGTTTTTTATAAGCTGACAAGCAAAACAATGTTTTACAGTGGATAAAAATAGTTTTAAAAACAATAAGGATTCAATCAAGGACTTTGTTAAACACAATTGTTGAATTATCAATACCTAAGCAAAACAACAAGTTTGTAAGCAATAGGTATAAAATTATGGATGCTTGTCATAAAAAAAATACTATCCAATTTCTCAAGCTTAACATTAGGTTGGACTGAATTATCGTTGCACTAGAGATGCTACAAGAGGGTTATTGGCGACGGGCGTCGTCATTTAGAAAATCAGTCAACTACTTGGGCGACACTTGAATTCGCACGCAACCCAGCGACATCGTACGGGGCGTTGGTATTTAAGAGCCCATTTAACGTTCACTCCCTCTATACGGGGTATAATTCCTCTAATTTGCAGAAATGTACGCTCGAATGTCGTAGATCAGTCTGTGTTTTTAAATTTTTTTTACGATATTTTAAATAATAACATTGATTGTCCGTCATTAGTATCATTACTAAATTTTTATGCTCCCTAAACACATTACACGTAATAAAATTGTCTTAAGTAAAACTCACTATTTAAAAAATTATCTTAATAACCAATATATTTCTCATTTCATTGACCTAGTAAATAATCTGCCCTCTCATAGCGATATTTTCTTTGATACTTTTCTTAAGTTAAAATGTGACATCATTTCCTTATTTGTCTAATTATATTCGTATGTATACTGAGTATATCTTATATTGAATTTCAGAAAAGATGCTATCTTGTCCTATTATTTATTTTTTCTTTTTGTACACTTTTTAGCAGGCTTCTCTGTTTTTATCCATATTTTTAATTGACCTTACTGGCTTTTTGTATTTTAATATTTTTATTCCTTGTTTTTCTTTTGATGTTCCCTTTTAGTTTTTTGTATTTGTGATCTATCTTGTTTTAGTCCTCTACCTGTAAATGGACTTGTTTTGTATGGTAGTAGTAAATAAATAAAATTCGTCGGACGTTTTGGCTGTTCAGGCCGTTTATAGGTCGGCAGTTATTTTGGCGAATGCTCGGACCCAAATCTGTGACCTGTCGCAAGCAAAGCAAGCGCTTTAACGACAGGGCTCCCCAACCCTCCGGGCTCTCAAGCAGAAAGTTTAATGTTTTCCCTTCTAAAATCAGGCAATTACAGTCCCTGGACAAATTATTAGACGCACAGCATTTTTTTTTAGTAATGATGAAAACATACCAAAGAATGCCATATCATTAAAAAAAGATGTCGATATATGTATCAAGTATAGCAGATAGTATTTTCTATTTAATAGTTTAAGTTTAGGAACACACATGTCCTTCTAAAGGTATTTTGTTCATCATTGATTGATACATGAAATCTTGCAGTGCGTCTAATAATTTGTCCAGGGACTGTAGTGCAGATGATATGAAAATTCGGAAAGTAGTTGAAAATCCAGTATTGCTGCGTGTTAAATCCGTTGAGTTAGCAGGTCTGCCGCTGACATATTTACATAAAGTAATATACAGGATTCCCAACAATAAGCTAGTGGAAGATTTATGGTGCACCAGGGGTCTTACCGGCGTCTCCGCTGTAGTCTTAGACGTGCAGCCTGTAGTGATGGCTCTTGCTGTCGATCCAGAACTGGTAGTAGAAGCCGTAGCGCGTGTTGTTCTGCTGGTCGGTGAGGTCGACCCGCAAATAATACTTGCGCTGGTTGCTCAGCGCGTAGATGTTCTCGTTGCCTGCAAAAATTCACGCGAAAACTAAATGAGATAGTAACATCCCTTAAAGTATCCATATCCGTACATAAACAGTACCAGGGGAGAACCCCTTCATTGCATAGGAATGTATCTAGTCTGCTTGGAGAAGATAGCGAGTCATTGCCTAATCTGGTGTGAAGAAGCCAGTTTTGCCTTGGTTCTTATTGTACGGCGTACGGGTTTACTATCTCTATGATTGAGATTAACGCCAGAAATAGTCTGACGCTTGTACCGCTGAAGAAGAACCAAAGGAGAAACCGTTTTCCGTTCGCCACTTCTCGCCAAGAAAACGTCAATACGGACAGATTCCCTGTCGATGAAGGGGGTTCCCCCTATACTCTTCAAATACTTTAAAGTGTACCCGTGGAAATAAAATTTGTCCTTTTAGCATTCACACTACGTTTATAACGTAAAAAGTGGAAGCTTTTAAAAAGGCTATGTCCATTCGTCACCCCCTTTTATAGATCCAAATACAATTGCTATAGAAAGATGGTACGTCAAAATATTCAGTGCATCAAAATTAGAAAACATTAAAAATCTCATAAAAAATTAGAATTCGAAGTACTTCAATTATTAATACTTATTTAAAAAACAAATTCATTTTTATTGGTATTATATCACCACAATCGCACGAGAAACTATTTAAATGAAATATATATTTAATCGAAATCTATTTTTGTTATATAAATCAGATTGCTATAAAAGGCTGTTAAGAAATCAACAGAGAACGTTTTTTTTTTTTTAAATAATATCAATTTAAATGATGCTATTCCATTTTCACAGCAAAAAAATACGTCATTATTCTTCGAACTTCAAAAAAAAAATTAGCAAACAATTCAATCAGCGAAGAAAATTAATGAAAATGGTTAATTTTAGCTTTTAAATGTTATTATAACAAGCTAAATGCCGTGCTAAGCGATTTACTTTCTAAAGTGCATAATCTCTAATGCATCTATTTATTATTATTTGTAGTCTGTTGCAAACTTTTATTTAATTTATTTTTTTAGGCTGCTTGAACGGGAATGTTCCCCTAAGCAGCTAATATGATTTTTTTTTGTATTTATGTATGTTATGTATGTTTTCTAGGTTGATATTAATAAAGTTATTATAAATCGTGTGAGAAAAAAAATTCTAAGTAACAGTTACTGTTATAATAAGCTATTTTTAAAATGCATAAATAAAAGTAATTGCTTGTCGATTTTCTTTTTCTTATCTTATCTTATTTCTTCTCTTTTTTTTATGTGTTGCTGGGAAAAAAATCTATAGTCCATTGATGGTTTACGAATCTCTGTTGGTCACAATATCTCTCTGATAGTCAAAACTATAAAAAAGGGCGTTTTAAAGTTACTGATATAAAATACTTAATAAAACCTAGCACACAAAATTGATTTATAAAAGCAATTTTTTTTTAATTCACAAACATAAAAAGAACGCAAAAAATCCTTTAAACAATGAAATAGTTAGCTTCAAAACACCAAAACTAACTCTTCACAAAAATCGAAAACTAAAAGATGCTTCACCCAGCGGATTCCAAACCATTCCCAAACGATAACACCTCAGAAAATATCATCTGCCACTATCACACGAGGAAAGAAAATTGGTGAATAAAGAACCTCTTTTTTTTAAAAAAAAAAGGCAGACCATAAGATTAAAAGTCTGGAACGAAAATCTTTAGATAACGATCTCCACAAAACACCAAAGAAGACTTTATTTTTAATTTTTGTTCTCAGGCCACAATTAAAAAATTCTTTTTTTTATTTATTTTTGGCGAAAAAAAGCCCATCTCAATCATCCTTGTTCGCAAGGAATTGTGTTCGAAGATTTTTTTTTATTTTAGGAGAAGAATCATTTTAAAGGAAATTCAACGTAAGGGTTTCGCCCTGTTTCCACGTTGCACAATCGTTTGGTTATTGAATTTGCATCCCACGAAAGCTTCAAACTACTATTGAAGACTGCTCGTCATTTTGAACGCTGGTTAAGTGACGAAGCCAATACCTGAGCAAGACACACAGCGCAACTTTATGTAGAGACTTATTGTGCGTCAACTATATACAGTTTATTTTAGTGGGTAATGCATAACTAAACATTTAGTTAAGATGTAACGGCAAGCCCAACATAAAATTCAATAGTGGATTATGACTAAGCTTTACACTTATTGGTAAATCAATATCTACCATCCAAACACTTTTCCCTAAACAAAATCTGTTCAGTTATAAAAAACGTTAAATGAAAGTTCAGTTATAATCAACTTCGATGTATATTGCATATTGACTGTTAGTGCCGCTGGGTCTAAATATAGCCGTACTAAAGTACTGAAAGCTTAACTGCAACTGCAAACACATACAAGGAAATGTGGAAATGTCACCACTACGGACCTAACATTTTACGTATATACTAATTCTATTGTAAGATTAAAGTTCCTTAATAAGACTTATTAGTTAAATAATTTCTACATACTATTTCCAATCTATCAACAAGTTTTGTTAATATACCCCAATCATACTAGTTTTTACCACCCTAACCTTCAGTCACCCTTGAAACCCCTTTTAGGCCCTTCTGGTCTTATGTAAGACGACCCGCAACATCCAATCTCAGAAGAAATCTTTTTTAATCAAAGAAGTCCCCCAACAACTCAACTTCCCTAAGAACGAAGCAAATATTTGATCGGACAAACGAGGAACACTCCAGGGAGACCAGGGGAAAGATTTCAGAATCGGGAATAGGGTTAATTCTAGAACCTCTTTGAATGATATTTATACAGACATGCGAATTTTCTTTATTTAACCCAGTAATACCGGATTTTTAACTATAATTAATCTAAGACAAATATACAAATTACCAGATTTTCGAGTGCGAAGCAGACTTTTTCTAAAAATTGGGTAACATTCAAAAGTTAAAAATCCAGTATTTCCGTGTTAAATTTGAAACAAGTTGGTTTGTAACAGAATCTGTCACCTAATCCATTTCCACAACATTTCTGTTGGGTTGGGTTTCAACAGGTAAAAAAGCACTAAACACAACATTAATTCTATATTAAACATTTACATGCTAAATTTGGCTAGTTTCACTTATTTTATTTCGAAAATTCAATAATTATTACTTATCGTTTGCAAAAATTAATTTATATCTCAAAGAATAAATTTGTAATATTCCTCGCTTTTAAATAGAATGAAAATATTTCATGTCAACATACAAAGAATCTCGTAGTGAAATATATTTGACGTCACTTCAAACTGATCGATGTCGCAAAAATACATTTATTTTAATTTATTGTCCAAAAGAATTAAAGTTTCTCGAATGATTGTTGCGAATGGCAATGGTGATTTATCTGTAATAATAAAAATGAAGTTTTGTGTGTGTTTGTGTGTGCGTATGTCTCTTATAGACTCATAAACTAGACATCTGTTTGACTCGAAACTTGGCCCAAATGTGTAGTTCATACTTAAGTTACAGATTTTGAACTTTCAGAGCACAAAATGTTCTATTTTTAGAGAAAATTCGAATATTCTGAAAAAAAAAATACACCATTTTCGCTCAAATCCGATATTTTTTTTCCTTTCGTGATGCCATTCGGCAGAACAAAATTAAATAAAACTTTTAGGAAAATAATTAAAATTGAAAATGTTTATTTTATTCTGTTGCCAATACCTTCAGAAACTAAATTCATTATTTGAAAAATAATTGCAAATTATTAATTTTATTGTGGGTTTAGGTAATGATTTTTTCATGGATGGTTCTGTTGTTTGCAAATATGCATATTTAAGCTATTTCCGTGAATTTTAACTAGGATGGATGTTCAAAGCTAGCGTACTAGAGCTGCATATTAGGGTTTAACGTTTTCATTATTTCGCCAAATACGTTGCCGAACTCGCCAAATTCTTACCTAAACGCACCAAATGAGCATTTTTTTAAAAAAGTTTATAATGTTGGTTGATTGTTCGAAGGTCATCGTGCTAGAGTTGTATAATAAGTGTGTTTGTAGCTATATATCTTTTCCCGCCAAATTCTTACCAAAAAGGCGCCAAATGAGCTAAAAGGTTTTATATGTTTATGAGGGAAATTACGATAACTATTATACATTTTATAGCGTATGTTTTTATTTTGGATTTTTAAGGTAATAAGTAACAGTATTTTATACTTTATAACGGGCGGGAATAATAACATAAGTTTATTATCATATAATGCATTAAACTGTACATATACTTGGATCAATTAAAACTTTTTTCCAGTCCGTGCGAAGTACAGGTATTTATTTGCTAGTTTCTAATAAAAATGGTTTCGTGTGCTTTTTAAATGAGCATTAAATTTTGCAGTTTTTTACATAATTGAAGTACTTCGAATTCGAATTCTTTTCTGAAATTTTCAATGTATTCTAATTTCGATGCACTGAATTTTTTGACGTATCACACTTGTCCGTAGCATTTGTAGTTTGGGCTATGGAAGTGGGTGACGGACAGAGAGACAGACGGACAGACTGACAGACAGACGGACTGAACGATTATAATACCTTCCTCTTTTTACGTTATAAACGTAGTGTGGAAGCTAAAATTAGTAAGTCAGGAATAAATTTCGTAATGCGGTTTTTTCAACGATATACTCTCAAGTACTGGCAATGTTAATGCTACCTACAGTGCAAATTTAACCAAAATATGTGAAAATTGACCTTATTTGTACTGGGAAATATCTAATTCGTATAACATTACCCCAATTGAGTGATTGATAAAACTGTAAGTGCAATATTTTCCCAAGACAGAACTACATTTACATGAATTAAAAATACAACCGTATAGACTTCTTCATACTTCTAACTCAAATTTGCTGCTTAAAAATTAACACCGTTTATGTGCTTGTACAGATGCACGGAATTAAAAGCATTGTGTACTACATATAAATTGTAAGAAAAGCCACTTTAAAATTCACATACTTTTTCACCGAACACTGAAATGTATAACACTGAAAATATAGCTTAAAATAAGTTTATAAATTTATAACACCATCTTCATTTTTCTCTGAAAAATTGACATTCTCAATGCTATCTTAAAATATGTCGTTGTATTCACGAAGCTATTCAATTGAAGCGAATATGCACACGGAAGATGCTTTTTTATTTGCTGAAATTCACCCGCTTTGGATGTTAGTACCAAAAGTTTATTTTTAAGAACAATTATTGTTTACTTATGGTTTTTTTAAGGTAACGGTAATTAAAACTAAAAATAAAGGTTGATAGAATGTAGAATGCAATATTTCAAATCATACAACATTCTTCCTATTTCAACTTTTACTAATGGTACTTACTAATAGTAATATTTTTAATTTACTAATGATAATTCAACTTTATCGAAAAAATTGGGATTCATAAAATAAATTTGTATGTGTCATTAATTAATGATAAAATGAAAAACGTTTAATTTGTTAAAACAAAATACTTTACTACTTTTTTTAGCTTCCACACTACGTTTATAACGTAAAAAGAGGAAGGTATTATAATCGTTCAGTCTGTCTGTCTCCGCCTGTCGACCACTTTCATAGCCCAAACTGCAAATGCTACAGACAAGTGTGATATGTCAAAAAATTCAGCGCATCGAAATTAGAAGACATTGAAAATCTCATTAAAAAATTCGAAGTACTTTAAATATTTAAAAAACTGCAAAATTTTATGCTCATTTAAAAACCATAAGAGGCCATTTTTATGAGAATTAAATCACCATTGCCATTCGCAACAATCACTCGAGAAACTTTAATTCTTTTAAATAATAAATTAAAAGAATTTATTTTTGAGATATCAAACAGTTTGAAAGGACGTCAAATATATTTCACAAAGAGATTCTTTGTTTGTATGTTGATATGAAATGTTTTGGTTCTATTTAAAAGAGAGGAATATTGCATATTTATTCTTTGAAATATAAATTTATTTTTGCAAACGATAATAATTATTGAATAATTATGGAAGAAATAATTATTGAATTTTCGAAATAAAATAAATGAAACTAGCCAAATTTAGCGTGTAAATGTTTATAATAGAATTAATATTGTGTTTGGCGACTTTTTCCTATTGAACACAAATAGTGTGTGGAAGCGGGTTGAGTGACAGATTCAGTTACAAACCTACTTATTATACTAGCTTTATCTATTCGGCGTAGCAAGGGTGTACGCATAGAAATCCATTCAGCGACCATTCTTAATTGATTATTTGTTTGCGTTGCCACCGGACAAATCAGACAAATGTTCCTCTTCAACAAACAATACGTATAGCAAGCTTACGATAAATTTTCGTGACCTCCAAAAGTTACCAACAGACTGACCCATTTATAATACAACTGCATTCAAAAAGAAAAAAAAAAACATGCCAACTATTCAACTATCACCCAAATGGGAATCGTACCGAAATTTGAACTTTTGTAAAATTTGTATATTTTAAATATCATCCATCAAGTAACTTGGACAGTTAGTTGTAAAAAAAATTTGTTTCGACAATTCTTCAAACTATTAATGTGAAATATGTCGTATCGAAACGAGACAGTAAAAATGGCATCTTCCCTGAAATAATCAGTTTTTAGAGAGAAAAAAAACCTTAACTTCCAACAAAGCACTGCTTAAGTGTAAAAGTATATATATAAAGTGCATTTTCCCTTTAACCCTTTCAGTCCCAATGACAATTTGGCATCATTTTATAAAAAAAATTCTGATCGTCTATAGCCATTTATGATATCAAAAAGCACATCATTCGATTCTTCAAACTTTTTTCTATTAGAAAATATTTTTTATTAATCCCAATAGATGTCAGCAAACAAAAATAGATGTCAAACAAAATAAAATCTGAGTAAATATGTTGAAGCATTAACAATCAAGAATTTAAGTACATATATAAAATAAAATATTCAAATTACAATCTACCAATTAAACCCCGATGCTTATACATCATTTTAATTTGTTACTTCGCCAGACTTGAAACTTCACAACTGTTCAACGATAAGTCTATGAAATTGTCCAAAAAGAATCATAACGTTCGAATAAAAAATGGCAGAAACTTTTAATGCAGACTTTCCCTGTTCAACTTTGCGTATATTGACACTTTTCCCGCGTATCTACGTTTTGTGGTTCAAACGGAGATAAACTTCAGACAACCAGACAGATACACATTTATGAGAACGTGTAATTTTTTTCGAAAAATCAAATACTGAAAGCTAGCCTAATAGCCGCACATGCAAAAGTTAAATATAGTAATATATCACTTATATACCGGGTGGTTATAAAATAACGCTCGCTATTCGGAGTGGTCTGTAGTTTGAATGAATAATCCGAATGCAACAAACATCGAGACACTTACTAATTAAGAAGGGGGAAAGAGAATGGAATCATAAAAAAGAAACTCGTCTCTTGACCAGGGTTCTAAATTACGAGGCGTAATTGGCTGTGTTGGCCGTAATCGGCCATAATTGGCTACGCCTCGTAATTTAGAACCCTGATCAAGAGACGAGTTTCTTTTTTATGATTCCATTCTCTTTCCCCCTTCTTAATTAGTAAGTGTCTCGATGTTTGTTGCATTCGGATTATTCATTCAAGCTACAGACCACTCCGAATAGCGAGCGTTATTTTATAACCACCCAGTACTACAAGTTTGAAAATCATTAAATGCTATCGAAAGTTTACTAAATTTTGATAAAAACAAACCCAAACGGGGTCATTTCGCATTTGGTGGCAATAAAACTTTGTGCACGCATGACAGCACATTTGGCAATAACAATAGAACATTCTATTTGCAAAAATCGTATAATTGGCAATTTCACCCCAACTATGACACGAACGAATATTGTTGACAATGACTTTATGATATGTCATATTTTTATCAAGGATTTCTTTTATTTTGTTTACTGATTTTACCTTAACTAAGCAAACATTATAAATATTTTCATAGTCACCTAAGCACTACGATTTCACATAACTGTTAAAGCATGCAAATAAGAAATATAGGACTTTTTTTTAAATTTAAAATAAACGGTATTTCTTAATGTGATTAGCTTATTAAAAGTATTAAGTAACTTTAACAAAATTAAAAAGACATGTTTTGTCAAAAGATTTTATTTTTTTAACATATACTTGTTTTGATAAAAATAACTTCCCAGTCGGAATATTTCCTAAAACGTGATGTATTATAATCTAAATGAAAAAAAAAAATGTTACTCTAAATTATAACTTTTTAAGTTAAACGCATGTCTACATGTATTCCGAAATTCTAACGTAAGCTATAAAACATTTTCGGCATAGTTGATGGCAAATGAAATAATTTGTAAAATTTTTGCAATAAATTTGCTGTTTTTATCATTAAAACATTGCGGATCATTCAGACCAATTTTTGAGTACCGTCAATTGCTGTAATTTTGTCAACGTATTTCAAGCTTTGTTACGTAATAACTTCTTACAATGAACTCGTATACTCTTATTTTTGTGAGTACCTTTTCAATCCAATATCTTAACTTGCATAGGCGTAAGAAAACTAGAGTTGTGGAAGCAATTATAAAATTATACTACAAAATTTTCTAAATGGGTTATTGTTGACCAGAAGTTTAGGCATTTTTTTATTATATAGCATTAGCATTGCCACATTTTTTCTTTTTGTGTATATTTATGTATTTAAATTTATTATTTTTTGTGGTTTTTTTAATTAAATGTCTATTATGTGTCTTATTAATTATAATATTATGATTATTTAGTCACATATACGGGTTTTTTTAACCCCCTTGTGACGAACAAAAATTATTCTGTAATGTTTGTTTTTGTGTTAATAAAGTGTTTGTTTGTGTTGGCCCATTTTACACTAAAAAAAAATGTAAATAAAACTGCTGCACAGGTGCTGGGAAACATAACGCCTACATGGGTGCTGTAATTTTCAAGCACATATGATCGGCCACGACTAAGTTGAATGTCCCCGCTCAGTAGAAAAAATGAATAGTGTTTCCTGGGTCACTGTCTGAATATGCGCAAGATAAGAAATTGCAATAAAGAGCATTCTGTAATTACAATAAAGTTCTAAAATTGCAATAAAGCATCAAATGCTAGATGGCCCTGATTTACAACTGTGTTACTACCATTCATCTATATTATAACAAATACGATAGTACACTGCTGACAACAATTAGGGGAGTGAATGGTTTAAACCCTTTCACCCCCAATGATTCCACTTGGAATCATCAGCTTGCAATTTTTTTTCTGACTATGAAGTTAAGATTTCACTTATGTATCGTTAGGTGGAAGAATTATCTCTTTTGAAGAATTAAATAATGTTTGTTTTAATGAAATGAAAATATGAAAAACATGGTAAAATAAAATTCACTCTGAAACAATTTTAACAAATAAATTGACCCTAAATTCTTCATGCATGCATTTTTTAGATGTTTAAAAATTGATTTTAACTATTTTTAACAAATAAAACTTTGAAATAAGTATTGTTATAATTTATTCAAAAAAGTTATGATTCCAAATTTTTCCCCTTAAATTTTATTTTTAAAAAATTAATATTTTTTTTCTCCTGTTTTTTACCATTTCATTCTGGATGCATAATGAATCTATTTCACAAATTTTAGATTTTTAGAATAAAAAATAAAAAGTTGAGACTGAAAGGTAACAAAAGTACACAAAGTGCTCCCCTGATTGTTTTGAGCAGTGTACATGTACTACAGTCCCTGGACAAATTATGAGACGCATTGTATTTTTTTTAGTAATGATGAAAACATACCAAAGAATGCCATATCATTAAAAAAGATGTCGATATATGTATTAAGTATAGCAGATAGTATTTTCTATTCAATAGCTTATGTTTAGGAACACAAATGTTCTTCTAAAGGTATTTTGTTCATCATTGATTGATACATGAAATCTTGAAATCTTGCAGCGCGTCTCATAATTTGTCCAGGGACTGTATAAGTATATGGGTCGAAGTAACTTGGTCTTCAACATCAGGTACCTTTTGGTAAACACGAATCGTTGCAATATCTTCGGCAACACTACATAGTAATACGTTAGTCTATCTTCGGGTTAAAATATTGTTATTATAAAAAACAAATGTCATCACGTTATCATATCACTTTGAACAGATGAAAAAATAATAAAGAGTTCTTCAATTTCACATCGTTTCTCAAGACATTAAATATTGAGGGTCTTTGTTATTCATGCCCTGAAGAGTAGCTCGAGAATTGCATTCATGGTCCGCCATTGAAATGCAAATTTTCATGGCTTCAGTTGTCGCAGCGATATCACCTTCGTTCTGAACCCGATTGTCGAGAAGACAGTTTTATCGGGGAATAGAAAAGAAATAGCTACCTATACTGGAAATGGCGCCGGGAGAGTTTATTTTTGACTTTTCTGTGGACTTAAAAACGACTTGTTTTGAATATTTTACAACTTGTAAGAGAGTTGAGTTAAAATTATTGTCACACTAGTGCTAGAGCTATTGCCGATTCGTAATTAAGTGATGAGCCAACTTCTGAGTAGGCAACCAACGTAACTTTGTGTAAGGCAATTATACAATAGTGGCACGTATCCTTAAGAATTTATAGAGTTGAATTGAAATATCGTTACACCGGAGCTACACTTGGGCTATCGGCGACGGGCGTCATAATTAAGAAACTCAGTCAAGTGACGAGCTTACACGTGATTAGGCACTCAATGCAACTTTCAGGAGCGACATCGTATAGAGCGTCAGGACTTTAGGGCATAGTTAACGTAAACACCTTTTGCGCGGGGTATTTTTCGTCGGGCAGTTTTATTGAGGAATAGAAAAGGAATTGCTACCTATATTGGAAATGGCACCGGGAGAGTTTATTTTAAACTTTTCTGTGGACTTAAAAATGTCTTGTTTTGAATATTTTACAACTTGTAAGAGAGTTGAGTTAAAATTATTGTCACACTAGAGCTACACGAGAGCTATTGCCGACGAGCGTCGTAATTAAGTGATGAGCCAACTTCTGAGTAGGGAACAACGTAACTTTGTGTAAGGCAATTATACAATAGTGGCACGTATCCTTAAGAATTTTTAGAGATGAATTGAAATATCGTTACACCGGAGCTACACGTGGGCTATCGGCGACGGGCGTCATAATTAAGAAACTCAGTCAAGTGACGAGCTTACAAGTGAGTAGGCACTCAATGCAACTTTCAGGAGCGACCATCGTATAGAGTGTAGGGACTTTAGAGCATATTTAACGTAAACACCTTCTGCGCGGGGTATTTTTCGTCGGGCAGTTTTATCGGGGAATAGAAAAGGAATAGCTACTTTTATTGGAAATGGCGCCGGGAGAGTTTATTTTGGACTTTTCTGTGGACTTAAAAATGACTTGTTTTGAATATAATAACTGAACAATGGGGGTCCCGCGTGAGGTTGATCACCTTAGCGGGACATATACCTAGCACCAAAGAGCCCTAGGTCACGAAAGCTGAAATGGGCACGGCAGGCCTTGGCCCAGTAATGGGCTGTTGCGTCGATGAGTTTGGTTTTTAGTTTAGTTTTATTAATATTTTACAGCTTGTAAGACAGTTTAGTTGAATCGAAATTATTGTCATACTAGAGCTACAAGAGGGCTTTTGGCGATCATTTAGAATTTCAGATATATTTTAGTTATACAGGATGTCCGTAAAAGAATGTCCGAGTTTTAATGGTATAATACAGGAGTTTATTTTATACTAAATATAACAAATCATACATGCCATTGAAGGAAAACTAACCTAGTTTTTCCTATAAGTGCTCAATGTGTGCGCCTTTAGTGATATTACGGCACACATCCAAACGAAAATGCAATTCTTCCCATACTGTCTGCAGCAAGTCCGGAGTAATGGAAGCAACAGTCTGTGCAATTCTACCTTTCAAGGTTGGTAAATCGTGGGGTAGGGGTGGAACTTTGACCCGATCTTTTACGAAGAATCACAAGGCGTGATGTCAGGTGAACGACAATTACAATTTGAAACTCGGACATTCTTTTACGGACACCTTGTATTTTGGAATTATTTTAGTTAAGCAATTACACAATGATGGCACGTATCCTTAAGAAGTACACAATATTTTATAGATTAGACATAGAGTTGCATTGAATTGAATTATCGTCACACTAGAGCTACACGAGGGCAATTGACGACGGGTGCAAAATTCTTGTTTTAGAACTAGCATCGTTTAAGTCGAATAGGTTTTCGAAATCAAATAATAAGCCTAATTTTAAATATTTCCTCAAAGTCCTAAACTTGTTGGCGTGACGCATCAGTGCATATTGATACTGCGTAGCTATCTCCTAACAACACGCGCATGTTTTGTCCTCGGATATGATCTTCAAAAAAAAATTCAGTTTCTCAATCATTTTAACAGCAACATTTAAAAAAAAAATATTTTGACATCATGCCAATGATCTCTGTCAAATGGGAATATCCCATGTTTATTGACAAGGTTTGTTATTTTAATGACAAGGCAAGTTTGAGATAACGTCAAAATTTCGTTAGAATTCGTATTGACATTTTTTAACCAACGATTTATAGTTAAGGATTATACATCCGTCCAAAACGGGAAATGATATGAAGAAAATAAATTTCGTACATGCGTTGTAAATTTATGCATGTGTAAAAAGAAAAAGGACAAGCAGAAAAATCTGTAATCTAGTTTTAAAAAGTCAGATATAAAGAATGTAATGTAAAATTTGAAAATGTTAAATGCTTAAAAAATTGCGCTACACTCTTAAAACAAACGAGCGGTTAAACTATCGGTTTTAGTCCGAGTTAATTTCCACTCCTTTCCATGCCGAAAATGCACTTCCCCTATAGGAGTGGATTTCACTCTTTTTGCGGAGTGGGTAAAAGAAAACAATCTAAGTCCTACACTCTTAAAACGAGCGGTTTTAACTCAGTCTCAGTTAATTTCCACTCCTTTCCATGCCGAAAAGGCACTTCCCCTATAGGAGTGGCTTTCACTCTTTTGTTTTAAGAGTGTACGTTTAATACTTAGATTAATTAAAACTTATTTGATAATAAAAGTTTTTAAAAATAAAAAGTTAGATTTTACTTATTAATTAAAACTCTTAAAACGATCAATGTTTAGCTCTAATGAGGTCAATGGACAAGTTGCATGAAACGCGAAATTCATAATATATGTGTTTTTCTGGTACATTAGAAGCTGCAGATTCCGAATGTAAGGTTAAATATTCACAAATATATTTAATTTCAACAAAAAATGCATTTGAAATTTGCCGAAAATGTACGTCACTGAAAACAGCTCTGACGTCAACTGTTATGTTTTTGGCGATGTTTCGATCTATGCTGTAATACAGTTTAAAAAATAGTAAATCTTACAATTTCTGCGAAACCTCATTAAAAGAAGACAATATTATTTGTAACCAGTTCATATCAAGGAAGTTAAACAGCTTGTTCCAAGTTTGGTTGTTAGTTAAAATACACACACTAGAGCGCGTATGAGCTATTGCAGAACTATTGACTGTTGGATCTGATCGGAATACCCAGGTAGCACACCAACGTCGGCCAATATTAAAAAAAAATATTGGCCGACATTGGTGTCAATATTGGCCGACGTAAAAATGGACCCCCCAGTCAATATTGTACGACGTCGTTTTACGACATTGGCCAACATTTATCAACGTCGTACAATGTCGCATATCGACATTGGCCGACATAAAAATGACAACCTTGCCGATATTGTACTACATCGGTTCACGACATTGGTCAACATCGCATATTGACATTGGCCGACATAAAAATGGACCCCCCTAGCAAATATTGTACGACGTCGTTTTACGACATTGGCCAACATTTATCAACGTCGTACAATGTCGCATATCGACATTGGCCGACATAAAAATGACACCCTTGCCGATATTGTACTACATCGGTTCACGACATTGGTCAACATCGCATATTGACATTGGCCGACATAAAAATGGACCCCCCTAGCAAATATTGTACGACGTCGTTTTACGACATTGGCCAACATTTATCAACGTCGTACAATGTCGCATATCGACATTGGCCGACATAAAAATGACACCCTTGGGAATATTGTACAACATCGGTTTACGACATTGATCAACATTAGTCGTACCACATTCATGGGCTTTTACAGTACTTCTCAATAAAACATTTTTCCATTCCCTTCGCATAACTTTTTAACTAATCTGTTCGTTGAGTAAAAAAAAAATATTTACAAAGGTAATTTTCTTTATATTTATCTAATTAACAAAATTTTTGTTAATTAGATAAATATAAAGAAAATTACCTTTGTAAATTATTTACTAAAAAAAATATTATTAATATAATTATTAATTTTTTATTAAAAAAATTATTTACAAAGGTAATTTTCTTTATATTTATCTAATTAACAAAATTTTTGTTAATTAGATAAATATAAAGAAAATTACCTTTGTAAATAATTTTTTTTCTACTCAACGAACAGATTTAAAAAGTTATGCGAAGGGAATGGAAAAATGTATAATTGAGAAGTACTGTAAAAGAATGCCCATGAATGTTGTACGACTAATGTTGATCAATGTCGTAAACCGATGTTGTACAATATTCGCAAGGGTGTCATTTTTATGTTGGCCAATGTCAATATGCTATGTTGTAAAACAATTAACAATAGGTTAAATAAATCAAAATTAATCAAGAAATATTGTATTATTAGTACCATTGTAATTTTAAAAACTAGTAATTCAGACAGTTATATAAAACACTACATCACGACATAGCTATTTTTTTCTGTACTGCTTCAGAGTCAAATTAAAACCAATTTTACGTATTATTATTCATATATTAAATATATGATACATAGCACATATTTTCCCAGATTGTTTAAAGTTAACTGCACAACATCTCTGGATGCATTTATATAGGGATGGTCGATACCATTAAAGACGAAAAATTATTGTATGTAGAGTTGAATAAAAATATATTTACGTAACCTCCATTTGTATACTACTTTTGTATACTATAGGTTTTATTTCAAATAATTTAAGTGTAGAGAAACTGTTAAATTCTTGTCAAAATCTGTAAATCGTATGCACAAACTTCAATTAAAATATTTTTTACATGCAACTTTATTAAATTTCATGTTTTAGATAGTTATGTATTTTCTACTTTAATACATTAAAAAAAATTATTAATTCATACAGAAGCTTTAGAAATATTGCTAAAGCTTCTGTACGAAATGTTTCACAAAAAACAAATCATAAAATTAATAACTAATTAGACTGTTATATATTTATTCAAGTCTCTATTTACTATAGCACTGAATACAATATGTGGGATTTGATATTTACACTTTACCAAGAATAAAATTGATCAAATAGTCCATCATTAATTTTTATGCCTGATAATTCACTAAAACATCTTACACAATTATGAAATAATACATATTATTTAAAAAAAATTTAATCCAACATTATCTGAACAATCTTTACTAAGGTTATCATTATGAATTTTTTGCACTTTATAAACCATATGTTAAATGTTAATGATAATACTTATACAGGAAAGTAGGAGCTTAAGAAATTTTTAAAATATCCGTTTTGAAATTTGCACACACAATATTTGTACTTTTCTGAAAGTTTTATTTTTACATGAATATATAACCACGTTAGAAGTATTTATATTATTTTAGACATTATTTGAGTATAGTTTTCATTCCAATATTCAGCACAACCTCAAAATAGAAATTGGCTTAAGATTATTGCTTAAAATATAAAAATATTATAATTAAATTACAAGATTTTGGTTTCGAAATTATTTTCTCATTTAAAAATGGTTATAATTATTGTTTAACAGTTTTATTTTGAAAATTATTTTTTGATTTATGAGTAAATTAAAGGAAAGGTATTTGTATTTTAAGCTCCTGCTTACCTAAATAACCCACACATTATTAGACTGGTCCCTGTGTCCTCTCAAACGCTCATCACTATTTTGTGTAACTATGGTCTGATGATCAGCAATATCTTTATTTTCCAAATTAATTGTTGCTAGACGCCTTGTGTTGCTACTTACAGTTTGATATCCTGTGCTGTTAATAAAGAATTAATCATATTGTTTTCTACCTTAAGTATCCTTTAGGTGGCCATGCTAAATTGTAAAAACCTAGACATTCTACAATTGTCAAAAACTCAAAGGATGCGAGATAATCGTTGCAGCCTTTACATTGACGAATCACTGCAAATAAACTTTCAATTTTATCTTGACTTATACCTGAAGTCATAAGATATTTGAAATTTAAACGTTTGGTCAAATACTAGACAAGTGGTAAAACTGTTGATAATAAAACCAACTTCGTTAAGAGCATGGATTTCCCAGTCATACAAATACGAAATAAAGTTTACTGAAGTAGCAAAACTTCCCTTCACTTTCTACTGTCCCTTTGCACTTTTTGAAGCGAAGGACCTCTCCGTCAATTTCAATGTTTCCATCTAGAATATCGGAGCTAAATTTACAGTTCCAACTCCTTCATATACACTTGTCTTGTCGAGTTCTTTAATAAAGCCTTCTAATGTCTTGGATTCTACCGGTTTTGTAAAAATAGAAATGGTATATGTACCCCAAAGCTTCTCAACATCAATTTGTTTGCAGGGCGAGAATTTTTTGGAAAGGAAAGGTATTTATATTTTACGCATGCTTACCTAAATAACCCTCACATTATTAGACAGGTTACCAGAATGTTTCTCAATTTTAAATTAATTTTTCCTACAAATAATGCAGATTTTTGGCAGCACATTTTTGGATGTTTTAGGAACTGAAACCACATTACTGCGGAGTAAGGGTTTGGAAAGGGTTTCCTTGTGTTCTTTAACGTTTTTTGCACCATCGGTTGTTGTGTGTGCTTGACTTTTTGTACCCTTGAGTTTGCGTTTGCTGGCAGAAGATATTCGATTCTTGTCTGTAAATTTCATATAGCATTTTCTATGAAAGTTAATTCTAGATAGAGCATCTTGATCTTCAATATCCCCTTTGAGTTTTTTTTAGCTATATCTTTTCCAACATCGTCTGTTGAAAGCCACTCAGTGGCACAGTGTTTTAGTTTTTCCAAACTTGTTCTGGAACATCGTTGTAAATTATCCGTACAGTTTTTGAGAACGTGAATACTACATTCCATTGTAAGGACGTTATAAAATATGCAAATAACTTTTCTTTACGATAATTCTTCACCTCTCATAAAAGTAAAATAAAATAAATGCGAAATATGTCAATTACGAAGCATGTCTTTTCGTCGTCACCGGCTCGCCGCAAAACGTAAACAAATAATTTCTGCTCACCTGCTCGCTTTTAATTGGTTACACGAAAGTGCCGTTCTCGCTTTTCTGAAATGTCATTCGCTTAAAAAATTCTAAAATTCTGCTATTGTTTTTTGTCATAACTAATTAACGTGCACATGTAGAAAGCAGAACATTGAATTTTTTTACTCTCGATAATATTTTCTATTTTTTAATATCAATGAAAACTACGAACTTGAACGATAGCCGACCACATCTTATAGCCTAAAAACCCGTTTTTAAAAAACCTCACATCCCTAAAGCACCACTTTCTTAATAGGCTTAACACTCACGTGAATCTAGTACCTAGTAAACATCGATCAATGTTGGCCAATGTTGTTTTATCGACGTTGTATCCACAATGTCGCCAGATGTTCCCACAATATTCGAATATTTTCAAAAATTATTATTTTTTTAAATAATGACTAAAACTTGTCTGCATTATTATTAACATTATTGTTTCATTCTTCCAACATCAAAATAAAATTAATTTAAAGTCATACTAATTTTAAAAAATTCCCAATGCCTGCGAATGTTGACAGATGTCGCGATTACAACGTTCAACATTCCTCGACTTTCGCAATGTTGGCCGATGTCGGTAGAATGTCGGCCAACATTGTTGTGCTACCTGGGTAGTCGAGTGAAATCGTTCAACGTTTGAAGAAATTAACTGGAATGAACATGACATGTTTCTGTAAAATAGCATAACTTTTTTAAGAATTTGATAAGGATGAAAGCACGTTTCACAGTTTCAAAAGCGATACAGTGAAACGTGATACGAAATAACACGCCAAGAACAAAAAAAAAAGCCAATCGTGACGTCATCTGTTATGCTAAGAGAGGTTTAACAAGAGTGACGTATCATTAACTTTAAAAATGAATTTAAAAATAAATACATCTTTAAAACCAGAAATACTTGAGTTTTAGAGGTTTTTTAATATGCTTAATCGAATAAATATGTTTGTGGAAAACGCTGTAATTGTCCATTTAGCTATTTTAATGTCCGAAAGCTCATTGGATATATGAGAAGTTTTATAATTAAATTTGTAGCTAAAAAACTTACAAAATATTAATTTAAGTATGGTATGTTATTTAATTACAAATTGACGTATCACACTTGTTAATATAGAAGTTAAAACCTGTATCGTAATTACTTGGCAAAAATAATTATTCTAAATTACATTCAAGACAGCAGGTTGGGAAATCAGTATGAGACTTTCAGAATATAATGTTTGGACATAATTATATTTTTATTTTAATGAATCAACATAAGCAATATTCCTGCTCATTTTTATTAGACAAGCTCAGAATACAGATTATATCAAATGGATTAAATTTAAGATTTCCCTTATCTGACAGAGATACGTTATTTTCTGCCTTTTCTTTTCGTCAATAAAAACACTATAAAAATGAAAATTAGAATATCAATATGCAAATGTCTATTTGTCAGTCAGTTCCTCCATTTAACTTCCGCGTTCTAACCTTCCGATTCACAAAATTGTCTTTCATTGTTTGAAAGGTATGACATCAGAGGTACTTTAAAAAAAATTTTAGTCTGTCCGTCAGTTTGTAATAATTTCTGGGGGAATGCATTAAAGTAACTGGAAAGCGGGCAATTTCAATTCTTGCGAACTTCTTTTACATTTAGAAACTACCCATTGTATAAGCATTCCGATTTACCAACCAAATTATCAACCATTTTTGGAATTAGATAATCCGATTTACGTTTTATGTTATATTACTTTTCAATATGCATACGTAGTTCTGAATCTAATAAAGTAATATTTGGTGTGTGTAACACTGTGCTACTTTATTTTCCCCCTTATTAAAGCAATACACTTTTAAAGGTAATTATGAACCTTATAAGGTAATTTCAATAACATTTATAACCAAAAAAAAAAAACTATGTGGCATCTACCATTAACGCACGCGCGAGTTTATCAAAAACTTTATTATGACGCTCGACATGCACTGGGACTCGTTTACCACATTTGAGGTCGCCATTTTTTTTCGTCCTTCAGCAATACGATTAAAATCAAACAATTATATGGCAGCTCCCCTTGCGTATGCGCAATTTTCCCCAAAACCTATTTGCGTCCAATCACGGCTTACCCAACTACTAAGGCCAAAGAAGCTCTCCCAAACACGCTCGGAATTTTTGACGTCATAGTTCCGAGTAACGTCGTTCCGAAGATGAAGACAACCTGTCTCAAAACCTGTTCGGAATCACTCGTTCACGGCTGACCACATTTTTAGGGTTCCGAATGCGTCCGTACTAGTTTCTCGATCTTTGGCACTCGGAACAGTGACGTCAAAATTTTTACGGCTACGTTCATGTTTGGGAGAGCTTCTCTGGCCTTGTTATTGAAGTTGGCCGGGGTCCAACAGGTACTAGGAAATCGGGTTCCAAATTTGAATTCCGTAGCTATTTTAGTTCAAGCTGTTGATGGATTTCAGACAAGCAGTCTGACACACGGATCAGTGTTCAAAAACCACTTTTTTAGAATCAGCACCATCCAAAACGTGTACCAAAAAAATTCATTTCGGATGATCGACCCCATCACAATACTTTCATTTCCTAATATTTCATATTAGATAATTGAAAATAACCATTGTCATTGTCCATAGAAGAATTTTCGTTACCTTCTTTCCCTTTAAGATTTTATTAAAAGCAGAAGCGTGTAGAGAGAGTTTCCTGTGAGCATTATTTTTTTTCATTCAGTGATTCATTTATATTGAAGGGCAAAAACTGATTTCCCACAGGTCTACCAAATAAAAAAATTAAATTTTTTTATTGTTTTTATTCATTTAAATAAAAATGCATTACTCAAAAGGTTTGTTCACCTTTTTCGTTTCAAAACAATTATTTAGGTGAAAAAAATCAAGGACTATTGATCTTCATCATTCGTATCTGTTGAAAAACATTTCGAAAGTTATTATATAAAACCGTAATTCATCCATTATAATGGCTCAACTTAAAAATGCATACTCATTTCTGCAAAGAATTTTTTTTTACAAAAATGATTAGCGAAATGTTCTAAATCCGCTAAATAGAACAATAACAATCGCTATCAAAGCAGCATGACTTCAGAAAACTTGTGACGGATATATACTTCATTTAATTCACATAATTTCAAAAATTCAGTCGGTATAGTTACTCAATATTATTTGTAATAGTAACGAAACATTTTTTACACCTTTTTATGCTCGTGTAGCAAGCTGAACCTTCAGACCTAGTATACCTTCAGACCGGTATGTTATTTCTTTATTTATATTTACAGAACATTTACTACCGGCATTCAGTATATTGTTTTTTTTTCTCTTAATCCTCTAAAGGGATAAGCAAATTGGATGCAGTTTTAAGTTGTTTCCACTGCACGAATTTTAAATTTAAATTTTGAACTAATTTTTTTTCCAATTTTATTAAACTTTATTCTATCTGAAGAAGATAATTAATGACTTCTCCATACTCAAAATTTTAAAATTTAGTTAAATTAAACAATTTACATATTTTTAAAATAATATGTGTTGCTGGAAAACCTGACATTCAGGTAAGGTGTACTGTTAATAAGTCTACATCCCTCAGTGGGTTAACAATTGCAAACTTCAGAAATGTAGTCTGTTAAATTTTTATTTGACATTTAACGGAAAAATTATTCATACCTTTTGCCCAGTATACTTTTTTTTCTTCTACTTTTTATTCAATTTATGGGGGAATGGGCGCGCTAGACCGGGGGTCTCCACAGCAAAGTGCATCAGTGGCGAAAAAAAAAATATTTTCTCTGCCAGATTTCTCCGGCTGTATTGAATATTTTTACAAGCGGATTTTTTTAATGTGATAAATGTAGCTGACTTACAGGTCCCGACCTACCTACTTTTTGAAATTGGTTCGAATATTTTTTAAATTTTCAATAAATAATTTTACACAAAATATTCGAAGCAATTTCAAAAAGTGGGAAGATAGACACCTGTAAGTTATCTACATTTATTATTAAAAAAAAACAATTTGTAAAAAATATTCAATACACACGGAGAAATGTGGCAGAGAAAATATTTTTTCGCCATAGGATTAACACTGAGGCACTTGAGTATGGAGACCCGCGGTCCAGCGCGCCTATTCCCCCTTAAGGGAAACTAAGCCCGAATGACCGCGGGCCTGCAAACCAAAGTACATATGTGTTAAACCAATGGAGAAAAAAAATCCATGCCACATTTCTCCGGCTGTATTAAATGTTTTTTTACAAATGTTTATTAATATGATAAATGTAGCTGACTTACAGGTCTTTACTATCCCACTTTTCGAAATTCAGATATTTTTTTAAATTTTCGATAAATATTTTTACACAAAATATTTTAACCAATTTCAAAAAGTGGGATTGTAGAGACCTGTAAGTCAGCTATATTTATCATACAAAAAAAAAGTTTTTGTAAAAAATATTTAATACAGTAGGATAAATGTGGCCGAGAAATCTTTTTTGGAACACGTACTTTTCCATTTATTTTACTTCTTTCAAATTAAAAAAAAGGACAGTAAATTAGCCAGAATAAAAATATATATCTAAAAAATTTTTGATATTTTAGCTATCAAAATAGTAAGATCTAGAAGGTGCCAAGTTACTAGTTACATTATAAGGTATATAATTACATTTAAATGTATTGGTTTATTGAGTGGTAGTTTAAAGTAGTGTAGTGTTACACACCACTTGTTTTTTTTTTTAAATCTGATTGCAATTTACTATTTAGATGAAATTTTTTTCGTATGGATGGTCTACTAACCATTGAAGAGCTAAGTGAAAAAACGTGCCAAGTGAAATTTTTGAAAAAAAATTATATATTTTTTTGTTAATTAACATATTATTCCATCCCTTAAAAATAACTTTAATTTTATTAAAAAAAGGGGGGAAATTCGTTGAGTATATTTTTTACCTTTTGCAAGAACCATTTTTAATGGATTTAAGTGCCAACGAAAAACTTTAAAGGTCCTTTTCTCTATTTCATCTTTTCGCCACTTAACACGTTGTTCTACTAAGCTCTTCAACTACAAGCAAATGACAAGCAAAACTTTTACTCTAAATGATACTTAAGCCGTTACTATAAATTTTCATCATAACTGACTTACTGAAAGCAAACTTTTCCTGTATATATATCATATATATTTTCCTTTTCAATTGTGTCATGATATCAACGGTTATTCTTGCTTACATATTTTCTTTAATGAAATATTTTATTATATTTATCAACCCTTTTTCTTCAGATCTTTAATTTATCACTGAAAGTATACAATAAATCCCCGTTTCTTGTAAAGGAGTTAATATACGATACGTTTTTCCATATTTTAAAAACTTCTTTAATTACTGTTTTCATTTTTCGAATTCTTTGTACTAATTTTTCTCATGTTGATTCAGTTTGAGTGTTTTTTGAGGGAATATATATACATAAGTGTTTTTTTTTGTCTTGTATCACAAACTTGATAAGTTTAGCAATGTTTTAGTCAAACACAAAAAAAATATCAAATACAGTTAGAAATCAAGTGAACTTCGATTTACTTGAGTTTTTAGTAAGATGAAAAATTAATTAAAAAAATTCCCATTAATTTGTTTAAAACATTTGTTTTCAGCATAAGATTTGAGCACCAGAAGTATTTATATTTTAAACTTAAATGAACGGGATAATTAGCATGCTGAGTGCCACAATATTAAAAAATTGTCAAAAGAAAATTCTTACTTTAGCCTACTTTAGAACTACAAGGTATTTGTTAACACTTTGACTGCTAATGACGCGCCACCTCGTGGCGTGGTTTCGATTCACCGATAACAGCACATTCTGATGAAATTCATAGTACCATTTCGCCAACCGTTCTTACGAGTTCAAGTTCGTTTTAAAACTTGATTAACATGATGGCCTAGTTGTTACACAAACTACACGATCTAGCTCTTTCATCTACCCTTTTGTATGATATTTAATTGACACCTAGTAATCCCAGATGTGACTGATGAATATCCATACATATGTTTTAAAGCTTATGCAGTTTTTGTGTTATTGCGAAGTGTATCTTTCGCCTATTGACGACAAACATAATACAGCCATAATTATGTAGGGATGTTAACACCTATATTTGAATTATGTTAACACCTTTATTTGACTTATGTTAACACCTATATTTGAATTATGTTAACACCTATATTAGAATTATGTTAACACCGCAAGCAAATTTAAGGTTACTTGGTGATTAATTTGAGGATATAGAACATAGAATATTATATTTTACACTTTTGCAACCGATCCTGCTGCGCTTGGAAAATTACTTGATTACTTGAAAGAGTATATTCTATTTCAAATTACGAGGAAATTAAATCTTTCGTCTCAAGTGTAGGGCGACCAGTAACCAGACATACTGCATTTCGCAGTGCGGTTTAGTTTGTTATTCAACTATCTAGCTACAAAGAAAATTGCAAATAGTCTGTTTTATTTTTTTGTAGTTTTTTCAAACAAAAACAACCCAAAAAATATGAATTATGAAAATTTAATGATGATTTCATAGTCGCAAAGTTAATCACTAAAACAAATCTGGTTATTGGCTTTCAATTTAATAATTAGTGACAGATGATGAGTTATCCGGTTGGAAAAGGCCAGGAACATTTCCTCGTATTTTTACGAATAGCTGTCGTGTAGCTTTAGTTAGCGACGTTAATTCAACATAACCTTGTAATTTTACGACCTCGAACTAAGATTTTTACTTTTTCGAAAATGAAGAAGAGTTTGTTCATTTCCATTGTAACGAACTGGTTTAAAAAAACAAGATGTTCTTCTAGTTCACATCAGCCTCTATCGATGAAAATTTTCCATCGCTATCGTCGCAGTCAACGTGTTAAGTAAAAACAACTCATAATAAAATTTCTAAGAAGTTATATCTACATCTTGATGCCTATTAAACTCAAAAGATGTGAATTGAATGTATTTCATTTGACAATCAAAGCTTTATACTATACACTAATTCCGTTGGCAGAAGACAAGGGGTTCAATAAGAAGTAAAATCTTATTTTCACTTTACTGGTTTGTAGCAAAACTGACGTGAAAGTCCCCCACATGGGCTGTTTAGAAAACATGGACGTCGAGAGCAACGCAGCTTACCCCACCCCCTTCGCCAACTCTCCCCTCCTGCCTCTGCTGCTGCTGTCATTGGTCCGGGAGAGACACGCCCCTAAATACGTCACTAGCTTCAACGAGGAGTATGATTTCGTCATAGGTAGGTTTTCATTGACGTCATATTCTGGTTCCCTTTATAAAGCAGATTTCACACCTGCACAACTACATGCAATTCCGTTGCAACTAAATGCAACTGCAACTCGTAACTTGTGGAAACCTTGTTTTTCGGGTGTTCTCAAAAAATTATTTCTCACAATTTGGCAAGTTTCATCTTTTTGCAGGGCATCGCTTGCATCGTACAGAAATTTATGTTTCCGAACTTCATTATTAAGATCAATTTCCATATTTGCCGTCCAATTACTACCCATTTATAATTGCGCAGATTTTTGCAAGCAAGGAAAGTTGGCGTCTTAAAAAGTAAATAAACAACCAGTTGGCGAAGTCTAGTTCGCCACAATGTAGCCAAACAAATACTGAATTCTGATTGGCTAACGGTACATGCAACTTGAGATTTTTTCGTGCTCGCATGAAAAAATCTCACGACTTGAGTGCAACTTTTAAATGCATGGTGTCCTATGGGAGTTGCAAGTAGTTGTGACAAGGTGTGAAATGGGCTTAACCCACACGGCAAATTTAGAAAACTCTTTCTTCTTTTACCCCCTTGTGTGGTTTTCTAGGAAACGGCGTTGCCTTTTTGCTGTTTTTGTTTTTCCCCCACCCTACTCCATTGAGCTAGAAGGGAAACTGGAGTGAGGTGTCAGCGAGCCGAAAACCCACTCACACCCTTTTGAGCAAACAGGGCAGAAAAGGACTATTTTCCCTACACTTGTATGCAATGCTTGTATGAGACCCCTCTACCATATTGACTTGGGCTCCTAAATGTATTTGAACATTTTTAGTTCAAAAGAAATTAACCTTCTTTAACTTTAAATTCCAACTTTTTTAAGAAATAACCATGTGGATCACTAACTAAGAACCAGCGAAGAAGAACCCAATAGCGAAATAGGCAAGTTTCTAGGTTTTATGCCCGGTTCATTTCTGCTGCAGTGCCGTGTATTCCTCCGCGATTCGTTATTGAACCGGCTCGTTTGCTGCCCTGTTCAGTGAATCACACACCTCACTCCACGTTTCTTCTAGCTCAATGTCCTACTCTACTTGAGTTTGGATGGTTTAAGCTGGGTTCGTAGCCTCAAACAAGGTAGGTTGAAAGCAGAGACGCTCACGTCATTTCCTAGAAAACCACACTAAGATAAGGGGAAGAAAGTGTTTTCGAAGCTTGCTTTGTAATCAGAAGAAGTAATGACTAATAGGAAACCGAAGCTTAACCTTTTGCACTTAGAGCTCTCTAAAGTAAATCAATATCGATTTGTACTTATACGAATAGCAAAGTTAGGCAAATAGTAGTTTTGGTAAGATGGGAACACTTCATTTTACTACCTAGGCAATTTAAAGCCCTTTAGACCCAAACCTATACACCATGGGATCACCATGATGATGACTTTGGTAAACAATGTTTTCCAAGGCAACACGGTCTACTTTTGAATGAATATGTGTATATGTGTGAATATATCTACTATGAATGCGGGGCAAATCTTTCCACAGCTCATGGCAACGTTGAGTTCTCCTTGCCATGAGCGGTATGGTTTATTTTTTATTATAGGCATGGAACGGTTGTATGTTTATTTGCCGCTTGGCATGAGCTCTACATAGCCCAATGTTGACATAAGCGGTGAAAATAAGCTTACGATATTTTGCCAAAACTACAAAGTGAAGTAACTTATTTTGTCGAATTAGCAAATGACATCATACTTTGCTCTGGACGGGCGTCAACACTATGCACCCTGAATTCTGTGATCTCAATCACCGATAGGTTTTGTAGATTCATTTGTCGACGCTTTTGAGACTTGATAAACAAGTTATCTTTGTAACTGGATTTGGAGGCATATAAAAATTAACTAATTCGTTTCTGTTCCTGTACCCAGTTGGAGCCGGAACTGCAGGTTCCGTGCTGGCCAGCCGTCTGACCGAAGTTCCCTGCGTGAAAGTCCTACTGCTGGAAGCTGGAAAATCCCCGCCCCTGCTGAACGAGGTTCCAGCTCTGGCGACCGACTTTTGGTCCACAGACCTTGACTGGAGATACCAGACTGTGTCTCAGAAGAACTTGGGAGGCAAGGTAAGGTCAAACTCATTTAAAGAGAACCCCTTGATTGACTAGGAATCTTCCCGTATTTCTGTCTGCTTGGCGGACATTGGCGACTCTATACCATTTTCTTCCTTTGTTCTTCATTTGGTACAATCGTTTCAGGGTTGCTGCGTGAGAAAAACCAAGTGAGAAGCTGGTTTCCTTACACCAGTTTAGGCGATGACTCGCTATCGTTGCCAAAGACGCATGATACGGAAAAGTATCCTGTCGATGAAGGTTTTTTTTCTTGAACACTTCATTTAGTTATGGAGGAAAAAACAAGATTTAGATACTAGAAAGATTATCAAAACCAACGATTTCAGAAAAGAATAAAGGCCTTATTAAGCGAGTGAAAGTTCATCAACCCAACCCTCAACGCAACCGTATCTTCAACACAAAACTCAAAAGTTGTATGTAATCTGTAGTCTGCTATGGAAGTTGAGGTTAAAGAGAGTATCTTCAGCGTTGTCAACCCTACGCGACCTGGTTGATTCTACCTAGTATTTAAACATATCAAAAGTATTGAATACTGTTTTCGTCTTAACGAAGAGACACTACGTCATTATAAAGATGGTGGCTCCCATGCTGCTCCTTTTCCAATCACTCATTCGTACAAGATAAGTTCTAGTGAAATTCGCTTTTTACACACTTGACTTTCACTATAGAAAGGGTAATTATACCTGGAATTAGACCAAAAAGCAAAAACCATTCGAGAATCGTTATCAAAAACCTGTCCTCATATCATAGAGGTACGAAGGTGTAGAGAGGTCCACCAGTTGTGAGAAATTGAAGCAGGGCTGTCAGGTTTTTCGAGCTTCTGCACATAACATACTGACACCGAGGTATCCCAAGATGCACCGCTCTGTAAAGGGCCCCTCCAATTGAGATGATTTGAAGCAAGGCTTTCAGGGTTTTCGAGCTACTGCGCATAACATACTAACCCCGAGGTATCCCAAGATGCACCGCTCCAGCCTGCTTCATTTGTGCGCTACTGCGCATATACACAAAGACCTCTCTATTATCCTTCCTACCTCTATGCCTATAGATATTTATGTAATTTTCCTGCCTAATCAAATGGGTGTTGCAGACCCTCAAGTGGCCTAGTGGCAAAGGAGTCGGCGGTTCGAGCCTCCTCAACGGCGGTGTCTACGTACGCGGCAACCCAAAGGACTACGACGAGTGGGCGAAGCGGGGAGCTGTTGGCTGGAGCTACTCAGACCTCTTCCCATACTTCCTCAAGATGGAGGATAACAGGGAGATGAAATATTTGGAGAACGGTGAGTTTTTTTAAGGCATGAGATTGAATGCGGTCTGCGACTCTTAACTTGTTTTTACTTAGAATGATATTCATTAAAATTGATGAGTTTTTTTTCCTTCCTAATACTACAAAAGTGATTTTGCAGTTCAAGAACAAAAATTAATTAATAGTTCATAAATTATAGTTAGTTTTTTTTGCATCGGAATAGGAGGCCAAGCAGGTGGTACCTATATATGTTTTCAAACCTGCCAAAGTGGCTATAGTGAGGTTTTGCCATAGTGCGACGTTGTTTAAGGGGAGTCTGATGGGTGTTTGGGTCAAAAATTTCGATTTTCTGTTTTTCTTTTATTTTTAATCTGCATAGCTATTTCTATTAGATTTCTATTAGATTCTAATAGATAGCTGCATAGCTATCTATTTTTAATCTGCATAGCTTTAATTTAAGACCAAGATTATCGATTTCTGTTTAGTGGTTTTCTTTTATAAGCATTATTCAGAAACTCTGTATATCCGTTCTTACCTAAACCTGACTTTTCTTTTGCGTTTCCTGAAATACAAGGTTTTTCAACAGTTAGGAACATTTTTCTCATGAATTATAAAAGATAAACATGTTTTGTTTTACTATTTCTTCCCCACTAATAGCTCTTTGATTTAAACTGAGGAATTTTAAATATCTCTGCTCAAAAAAAAAATTATTTAACTTTAAATCGGATTTTTTGGGTTTTTTTAATACATATTTTTGAAAAAAATCATTGTAAAATTATTTTTTTATACTTTGAAATATCCTCAGTTTAAATCAAAGAGCTATATATAAGGAACAAACTGTAACAAAAATTCATAATGATATCTCATATAGTTCCTGAAAAAAATGTTCCTAAAGTTAGTAAAATTAACATGGGCGAAATAGAACCATCCGATTCCTCTTAAACCAATCTGCCAACTCTCTGGATTTTACTCGGTACTCATTTTCCGGACTCCGGGTGCCAAGAGGAAGTTAAATCTTTGTTCCCCTTAGAAAATCTATTTGTACATATGCCTTCAGTGTCTGAGGATTGACGAACCTCTTACAAAGAAGGACATTGGTTCTGTCTTAGCCATATTGTAGACGTGTCGCTAGATCATGAGTACCGAGGAAAATGAGTACCGAGTAAAATCCAGAGAGTTGGCAGATTGGTTTAAGAGGAGTCGGATGGTTCTATTTCGCCCATGTTAATTTTACTAACTTTAGGAACATTTTTCTCAGGAACTATATGAGATATCATTATGAATTTTTGTTACAGTTTGTTCCTTACATATAGCTCTTTTAATTAAACTGAGGATATTTCAAAGTATAAAAAATACTTTTACAGTGATTTTTTTTAATATGTATTTAAAAAAAGCCAAAAAATCCGATTTAAAGTAAAATAATTTTTTTTGAGCAGAGATATTCAAAATTTGGTTTGGTATAATAGAGCTATGTAAGGATTCATGTCACTAGATGAGATTTTGTTAGTTGCCGTACTAGGTGTTACCTTCGCCATTTTACCGCGGTAAAATGACGTCGTCATTTTACCTTCGTCATTTTACCGCGGTAAATGACGTCGTCATTTTACCACGGTAAAATGACGAGGTCATTCGAAATAGATCATGTGTTAATCTTTCTCATTGGCTATCAACGCAACCACATAGCGAAAATGTACACCGCTTTTAGACAATGGACTACAACGTATTTAACTCAATATATTAATGAGTAATTTTCTTTGTTTATAGTAGGGTTGGCAGTTTGCTAAACTATTGAAAAAAATGAATAACGTACACTGCATAACGTTTCGACTATTATTTTTTTTTAGGTTACCATGTGGTCGGCGGGCCGATAACAGTCAACAGCCCCAACTATGTACCGGAGCTCAAGAAACCGTTGCTCGAGACAGCCAAGTTGCTAGGATACAATGTAGTGGACTCCAACGGACGAAGCCAGACAGGTGAATGGAAGTTAACTTTATTAAGTATAGACTAAAGTCACTACATTTAACTCTAATTAACTAGGCAGAGTCGTGACAAACTTGGTGAAATAGCTACATGTATTCAACAAGAAAAATAGCCTGGGGAACGCACATTGGATCGCTATTGGCTTAACTCTAGAGTGGCACTTAATTTTTTTAGGACGGTAAAAGAAGTCAGCAAGAACAATAGACTATTAACGCACAGTGGGTCGCTATCAGCTTACTGTAAAGTGGACTTAATTATTTAGGACGGTGAGAGGAAGTATAATTCGTCAACTCGGCAAAAGTACTAGTACTAGTTGTTGTAACTTTTGTCTACGTATAAGGAGTATAAGATGAGCATCGGTCTCTGATTAGGGTTTAGAGGTGTTAGAATCTACGTATTTGGGTAAATCAACCCCCACATGTATTGAATATCTTTACAAACGGGTTTTTTATGTAAAAAATGTAGCTGACTTACAGTTACCGACAATACCACTTTTTGAACTTGGTTAGCATATTTTTTTTAAATTTCCAATAAAGAATTTTACACAAAATATTCGAAGCAATTTTAAAAAGTGGGATTATAGAGACCTGTAAATCAGCTACATTTATCATTTTATGTTGGGTCATTTATCATGTAGGGTGACCAGACGTACTGCATTTTGCAGCCAATTTTAGTTTGTTATCCTACTGTCTAACTATAAAATAGTGATGCAAATAGTATCAGTTTTCCTCGTTTTTTATAGTTTTTTTTAAAAAACGCAATAAGAAGATAAATTATATAAAAAAATTAATGATGATTTCATAGTCTTAAAGTTAATAACTGAAAGAAATATGATCAAGTCATGTATATGAAGCATATCTATATTAAAATTTCTCAAAAGTCATCTCAATTGCTAGAATCTACTAATAGGTGTCAAAGGTATTTAAAAAAAACGTCATTTTTCCAGGTTATTTTGACTACCAGGTCTCTCAGAGAAATGGCCAACGTTGCAGTGTGGCAAAAGCTTATCTGGTTCCTGCAGAAAACCGAACAAATCTTCTTCATATACTGCCCAATTCATTCGTAAGAAAGGTAAGGGAATCCTTTTTTTTTTCCAGAAAGCCCATAAGCCGACGAACCGTAGTTATCGCTAAATTAAAAAAAAATGTTTTAACAGCAACCTTACATCGAAAGTAATAAGCAAATATTTTTACAAAAATATTTTGAGCAGGGTGCTGTATTACAACTTAAAAGAGTACAAAAAAGTATCATTTAAATTTTTTTTTTAAAGTTGCTGGACCCCCATATAGGGTTTCTAAAAAAAACAACCACAATTATTTGCGTTTCAAATAAAATAAATAATAATAACTCATAATTTGTAGCTAAAATGTTGTTTATTCATCTCAAAACAATTTTAGGCCAAATGTAAAAAAATGGAATCAATCGGAACAATGGACTTACGACGTCCGAAAATAAAATTAACAATTGTCTGTGTTTTGGGCCCTCTTATAAAGCAATCGTCAAGGTTGATGACTATAAAGCCATTTCACACCTGTCACAACTACTTGCAACTCCCATAGGACACCATGCATTTAAAAGTTGCACTCAAGTCGTGAGATTTTTCATGCGAGCACGAAAAAATCTCAAGTTGCATGTAGCGTTAGCCAATCAGAATTCAGTATATGTTTGGCTACATTGTGGCGAACTAGACTTCGCCAACTGGTTGTTTATTTACTTTTTAAGCGCAATTAAAAATGGGTAGTAAATGGACGGCAAAAATGGAAATTGATCTTATTTATTAATGAAGTTCGGAAACATAAATTTCTGTATGGTGCAAGCGATGCCCTGCATTCGAAGAGGACGAAGTTTGTTTACAAAAAGATGAAACTTGCCAAATTGTGAGATAAATAATTTTTTGTGGAAACCCGAAAAACCCGGTTACCACAAGTTACGAGTTGCAGTTGCAACGGAATTGCAAGTAGTTGTGCAGGTGTGAAATGGGCTTTATAGAGTAGAGTTTCTTACAGAAACACTATATACGGTTGCTTCCGATGGCTGTGCAAACCACTGGAATCACAGGATTTATTCACAGAATGTGTGTTTACATAGCGTGAATTTATTCGCATAAAAAAACTCAATATTGATAAAATTGTGACTTTCGGGTTTCTGATGAAAGTCTGTTTACCGAATACTGATAGCGCAAGAGAACAGTTTGGCTTAGCGATCAGAGCGCGTAGATCCTTAGTTTTACTATGGCCAAAAACCAACTTAAATAGAGTACCAGGTCTTGACAACAAGCAGTTATGTGATGGCATCGTATGAACTGGACTACGCCTTTAAAAGGGCCACTCGATTTAAATGATGAAAATAGTTATCCAATGAGCGAAGCTTTGATTGAGTATATAGTAACGATTTTCCAAGAGCTTCACTCGATTAGGGTTCGGTCATTGAGATAGAAGAAACGAGGATTGAGGTGTGTGATTCACTGAACATAGCAACAAACGAGCCGGTTCAATAACGAAACGCGGAGGAATTCACGCCACTGCAGCAGAAACGAACCGGGCAGAAAACCTAGAAACTTGCCTATTTCGCTATTGGGTTCGTCTTCGCTGGTTCTTAGTTAGTGATCCACATGGTTATTTCTTAAAAAAGTTGGAATTTAAAGTTAAAGGAAGTAAATTTCTTTCAAACTAAAAATGTTAAAATACATTTAAGAGCCCAAGTCAATATGATAGAGGGGTCTCATACAAGCATTGCGTACAAGTGTAGGGAAAATAGTCCTTTTCTGCCCTGTTCGCTCAAAAGGGTGTGAGTGGGTTTTCGGCTCTCTGACACCAAACTCCAGTTTCCCTTCTAGCTCAATGGGTTCGGTACATTGAAGACCCGTTCAATCAAGTTCAGCTATGATGCCACCAGCTTGGTGAAGTAATTTTCTATGCTTAATATACAATTTTTTATGCTATATATGATTTTTCAGTACAGTGCTAATTTTTGGGATGTACAGGCCTGATACTCTATTTAGTTTAGCGTTGTCTCTATATGATACACAAATTAATAATTGTATCATCATAAACCATTATATGACTAAATCCCTATATTGTTTGGGTTAGTACATAAAATGAAGGCCCCCAGTCATGATTTACGTCATAAACAGAATTACGATGAAGAAACTGGAAATCACACTTAACTTATAATCCTAGACATTTGCACTTGTATATTAAAAGCACTTTTTCTTTTCTTAAATGCCAGTTCTTGGTATAGCTATGATATAATGACCGGTCTGTTCATTGGCGACTTTCGACGGACGTGAAAATAGTATAATTGCTACTACCGAGTTGCATGCAATATGAAGTTAAATGTTTTTACACATTTAAACATTTTCATTGCTTGGCAACGTAATGCAAATTGTCAAATCAAAACCGGCCATTACATCATAGCAGTTCCCAGTTTTTTGACAGTTCTGAATGGTTCGAGACGATCCAATTATGAAAAGGGTTAATTCCTAGTTTCGGTATACGGCGACTTTTTATTTCTCGCCAAACTTGTTGGCGAGATAAAACATCGCATACCGACGCGTGATTAGACGATGCTACTCGGAAACCGCGAAGTCAAACAACTGTGTTGCCAGATTGGAATTATTTATCGCCTTTTATTTTGTCGCCAACGTTCCGAAAAAGTCGCCGTATACCGAAACTAGGATTTAACCATGAAAAGCAAACATTTTCCATCCCAATATCCACAAAACCATAATTTAAACAATTCTTAAAGGTTCTCATCCAAGACAAGATTGTAAGAGGAGTCGAGTTTGACTATAACGGATCCACTTACCGGGTTAAGGTGAAGCGAGAAGCGATTCTATCAGCAGGCACGGTCAACACTGCACAGCTTTTGATGCTTTCCGGAATTGGCCCAAAGGAACATCTGGAAAAGCTGAAGGTAAACAGTTAGTTGGTTGGTAGACATTTATTTTCAGGCTTGTGTGCTTGGTCACAAAGACCCGCTTATAAACCTTCGTCAAGAAGGACAGACACGACATACACATACAAGACAGATGCTGTCAGCTATCGCCACCTCTACAATTTAGACATGTCTCTGAAGGGGAGGGAAATAGTCTCCAGGGACCTGTACCCGTGGTAAACTGCGCAATGACCGACCACAAGACTTTGGGACCCAACAGATTTAACGAGCACGTACTCCGCATTATACTCGGTGGGTCTTCAGAGGTGTCGAGACTCGATCGCGGGACCTTCCGATCCCGAGGTACCGAGATCTTAACCACTAGGCTCCCCACGCCCAGGTAAACAATTAGGTTTGGTGTGTCTTGAACGCTTCCGGCTGCCTATTTCTAACCTCAAAGAGGGTCTTTTGGTAGCAACAAACGCCTAGTAATTTTGAATACTGTGGTAGAAACTATGAAATCGAGATTTAACAATCTAAATTATGACGCCCCATCGAAAATAGCCCTCGTGTATCTCTAGTGTGACGATTATTCAACTCAGATTTAACAATCACGTGTATCCTAGACTATACCAGTATACCCGGGTACATTTTTTTTGACGGCGTTATCGTACGAATATGCTAGAAGTCCAATGGAGTACCAGCTCAGGTGTCGACCTAGTCACTAGACCACGGTTCTAAGCTATGAGGCTTAATAAGCTGTGTTTTAGCCCCAAGGAGGGTAGAAATAGACAGCCGGAAAACGTACAAACACATTTTGTATTTTAACACCTCCGGTTTTCTTCATAACTTTATTTACTGACTTATTAAGAGCTTTAACACAGCTTTAACTAGTTGCCACGGTCAGGTGACGAAATTCTTATTAAAAAAAGATATGGGCTAAATTAGTCAAAAGTTCTAAAAATTGATTCTTGGGATAAATAAAATCAACATGTGTTTGTAAATTAACTTTTTTTCAATGAATGTTAAAATATATATCGAAAAAAATTTAGGCAATATTTTAGAAAAAAATATTACTTTTTAAACGAGTTATGAGTATCGAAAGACACCATGGGGTTGTTTCACGTCGTGGATGGCAACAGCTCCAACGGTTTGATGTCATTTGTTGCCTGTAATTACTTTTGTTTTGCTATTCGAAAATGAGTTTTCTCATAATATTTTACTTATTAAATTTTTTAAATGTCAATTTCTTGCTGTGCTGTTCGTTGTTCAAAACATTTGTTAAAGAAAGCTTACAAGAAAGAAAAGTTTCTTTTCATCTATATCAGTCATTTTGAGAGTGAAACTGAAGCAACCAATGAAAGCCAGTACGCATAAAAATGAAAACAAGAGCGTTACATCCCAGCTAAAAAAAAACTGCAGAGAATTTGAAGTTTTTCTGCGGTTTTAAAACTGTGGTGATTTGGCCATTTAAACTGCAGATTTTACTTCAAATTTTCTGCAGTATTTTTGTAGTTGTAGTAAAATTCCGCTAGTGGCGCCATCTTGCGAAAAATTTTGAAAGTCATAAAAATAAACAAAATAATTATCGAACAAGTTGAGTTGTTTTTTTTACCGAGATAGGGAAGTAGGAGTACGGGATTTGATCTGGTAGGAGTACGGAGTACGGATACAGTTTTGTGCAGCTGTCGAGTGCGCTACCAACTGCGCTAATGGGGCTTGTGATGGGATTGGCCTTGTAAAAATATCAATGTACTATCTAATAATTAGAATATACACTCGCCATGGATTTGGATTAGTCAATAAATTTGATACATAATTTCGCGTAGAATTCACCTATGATTTTATTTAAAATAATTAAATTAGATTTATTTAATTGTTCTAAGTTGGTAATAAATAAATTAGATACAAATTTTGAATTAGAAAAATATATAATATATATCTTAAGAATAAATTTAAGATGAACTTATTTTTAAATTTTCTATAAAAAGGTGACAGCAAAAGCTATTGAGCAAACTGAAATATTAAGCACATAATTTTTAAATCTGCTTTTTTTTTGTTTAAATTATACTGTATCTTTATATAGGTTAATAGGTAACATTATTTTTGTCTCTTTTGCAAAATCAAAAACGTTCACGGAAAAAGTATTTGAATCACCCATCAGCTATGATATGATATTGGTTTTTGAACTTTTAAAATTTACAGATTAACAAAATCTAGACCTGCGATTTCAACTTAGCCAGATTAAAAAGACACCTCATTACTAAACTTATTGTAATAAACACATTTTCAATTTTCCTGGAAACTTAAGAATTTTTGCCAACATAAATAAAATTATTTTTGGCAAACATTTTGTCAACAGAAGGCACAACAAAAATGTACCCGTTTTACATGCGTAAAATAACTAGTTTTAAAAATAACGAGCAATTTTAAGGTGAAGATTCACTCCAGAAAATTTACAGTACTTTTGAGGTTAACGCACACAGTATTTTTTTTAATAAAACACTTCAACTTTAGATTAGTTTTTTTAAAAAAATAACTGAAATACTTTAAGCCAAGATGAAACTACGAAAAATCTACAGTATTTTTGCGGTTAACTGCTCACAGTAGCATTTGAAATAAATAACTTCAAATTAACTTACGAATCATTGCAAAATAACTAAAGTTTTTTCACAGTCGATATTCTTCTGCAGAAAATATGTAGTAGACTGCAGAAATACTTCAAAATCACTTCACTTCTGCAGAAAAACTGCAGTTTATTTTTAGCTGGGATCATCTGAAACATTTCCATTACTCTTTTCAGTGCCCATGCGTCGTGCTAATAAGAATTTTCTTTATATAATCGTCTTTGATCTGAAACTACCGCTTTTGTATTTTAAGATACGAAATTGAAGGTAGCTAAAGTTAAATTTTTCTGAAGAATTTACTTTACCTTTGTAGACGACTTGTGCTAAAAACCGTACAATTCAATCAAAAAGCTCCATCTTGTTCCCATTTTTTCAAATGCACAATAAAAAGAATAACAGCTGGGCAATTCCATAAAAATGTCAACTTATATAAAATAATAAAAAAATTAATTTTTACAAATTAAGTTTAAAAATATATTCCAAGTTTTCAAAGTATAGTTTAATAAAGCAGGAACGATAAAGTACATGTATTCACATTTCCCGAAAAAGATGATCGATGCCTAGTGGACAAAAAAGATTTGTTGGCTCTGCAAATTCAGCCAGCATTTCAACTAGTTGGAAATCGTCCTTGCTACGTGTTTGAAAAACCTTTCACATGTGAATAAATGTATATAATTTAATATCGTATGAGTATTTTAGATAATACTAATATGAAATTTATTACTTTACACACTTTTAATTTAATATACGTTTATAAAACTTTTAGACATTCTGTCACGGTCATTCCGTCACGTCAAATGACAGTTAATAACTTAAACCATGTTAAAGGTAGGTTGCTCTAAATTATAATTTTGCATAGCTTATATATCATATTTAAGATATGCATTAGTTGAAAAACTCAATGTATTGTTAATTCACAGAAGTTTCCATTTTAAAGTACCAGGATGCAGTCTTGGTTGTAAAAATGTCATTCCGTCACACAAAAAGAAGTTTTTGTCAAAAATGAAATAATAAAATACTTTAAAAAAAATTTCAACTTTTGTTTATTGTATTTTAATCATTAACAGTAATATGTAAACTGAAAAACCAATTTTCCTTTGAAAATAGTTTCTTGGTAATTGTTTTACTTCAATTCTACAATTCAAAATGACATTCCATCACACATGAAGAGTACAGGGGAAGAACCGCTTGATTTATCAGGAGTCGTCCCGTAATTGTGTCTGCTTTGCGGACATTGGTGGCAGGAAACCGGTTTCTCTCTTTCTTCTTCGCTTGCTCCAAGCGTCGGAATCATGCATCGCGTGAATCTCGGTAGGTAGAAAAGTCGTGGTTTTTAGGACTTTTTAATTAATTTGCGAATCTTAAAATTTCTCTTAATTGTTTTAGAAAAATTCGTGATTTTCAATTAATCGTACTTTATTTTTAAAGCTTAACATGATAATGAACACAGTCTTTTGAATAAAACGTGGAACTGAATTTCAGGGTTGCAGTGAGAGAAGATGCACAAGAAAGTGAGAAACTGGTTTTCTTACACCAGTTTAGGCGATTACTCGCTATCATCGCCAAAGATGTCTGATGAGGAAATTTTTCTACGAAATTAAGCGGTTTTTACCCTGTACTCTTCACATGGAATTGCACAGCTGCTTTATAAGTGGATAAAGGGTTAAAGTGTAATTATTAATTTTAATTAATAACTTTTAATTACTGTAGATTGCTGTTGCAGCCGATTTACCAGTCGGTGACAATTTCCACGACCATATTGGCGTGCCGGTGCCTTTCACAATGAAGCCCGACTATCTCACTATAGATGTGAGAGCTGAGAATGAAACAGTTATGAAAGAGTACATCTACAACCGAACTGGTATGACTCACATAAATATAAAATTTGTTAAGTTTTAAAATTTCGTATTTTGGTGTATATTTCCAACCAACAAATACAGGGTGGCCCAAAAGTAGCCTAACAGTTTGTTAGGTATACAGTTATTTATACAGAAACAGTTATTTTAATACAATATAAGTTTAGTTTGGTTGAATTATCGTAGTACTAGACCTACAGGAGAGTTATTGGCGACAGGCATCGTAATTAAGAACCTGTCAAAAGTGACAGTTTTATTTACATACATATATTTACATTCTTAATCCCGAAGGTGCTCAAATTGTCTACCTTCCGACATTGATGCATTCCTGCAACTACCTGGTCCCGTCCTCTGGTGACATTTGCATATTTCTAGAGCATCAAACAAATAAACGGGGCCGGGATAGCCTGGTCGGTAAGGTCTAATAAACCGAAGATATCTCGAAACTAAACCAATCGAAGTCCACGAATTGCTACTCTTCGGATAAGATACGCTGTAGTACAACTTTATTTTAGCCAACCAACAAAACTAAGCACGATTATGTCAAATACCTGTTCTAAATAACCCAAAGTTCTTACCAATGGTACAACATTAACTGTTAGGCTACTTTTGGGCCACCCTGTATATTTAAAAAGCAAAAATATATATTAATTTTGTAACGCTGCTTTTCTTGGAGCACCGAGAAATCTAACTTTAAGTGATTCCAACGATTTTATTATTACTATTAAGGAATTAAAAATGCAATTTTATGAAACTATGACTATCCTCGGTTCAATTATATATTCGATTAAGTTCTCAAATAAATTGTTATTTTTTTAATTTTTGTTTATTACACGCCACATTGTGCGCCTGTGCATTGTTGCGAAATATTACACTTTTTTTATTACCCTATGGCTGTATCCTGACTACGACATCAAATGCCACAAATGCAACAAAACTTAGCGACTTGGCAGTGTCAGCCACATGCTATTATCGCTTGGCGCCCTTGGCGGTAGCCAAGTTTTGTTGCATTTGGGGCATTTGATGTCGTAGTCAGGACACAGCCTTTAAACAATACCGGGAAGTGGCAATCCTAAAATACTACCATCAATTACGTGACTTGGTGTTAAGTCACGTGATAGAGAAAATTTGCATAGCAATCAAAAATCAAAATGCTTCGGCTTTTAAATACATTAAAACGGACAGAACAAATAATTTTAACAACACCGCCATGCTTATCAATAACATATTTTATTTCTTGTGAGAAAAAAACTGTCTAAACTGAACTAAAACTGTCTTCATTCTAACTGTGACGCAATTAGAACAAAAGTATTGATTAATTTAGTAAAGCTAAGTAGCCATCCAATCAACCGGATGTTGAATCTTAAAATGCGTTTTTATCGCATTTCAGTTTTTCATTAAATAGCTTCAATTGGAAGAAGATAACTCAAAAAGTTATTGAGGAATTTTAAAAATTATTTTTTCTACTTATTTAAGAAATTGTTGTCTAGGGAATATACCTAAAAAACTTGGAAGCAATATGTTTTTTATTTTGTTTTAGCCTACTAATCATTTTGACACACGGTAAAAAATGTTGAAAATCAGACTGTCTTTTTTCGACTATTAAAATTGGGTGTTGCCATTAGAAATTTTAGAGTAAGTTGTTGTTGTTGTCGTGTCCATGATATGTGCAAAAACTAGATGGATCCGAAGCTGTCGTTGACAGCTTTCGATGTTTCTTCTGCATCGTCGGAGAGAATCGAAACTTCTGGGTCTACAAAGCCAATCCTGAAGAGCCTGGCTTGAATTGCTGGGCTTCAGAGTAAGTAACATTTTTAATATGAAGTCGGCCTTTTATGCGAATTTTGTGCCATGCAATTAACTGAAAATGTTATTTATTCACAAAGTCAAAAAGTTCCGATTCTATAGGATGAATAAAGGTTGAAAATATCACTAGTGGGTACCTTTTTTTTCACAGTTGTACCTTTTGGTGAACATGAGTTGACGAGTACACAGAAAGAACAACTTCATCGCCTGGGAATCTGTCTACATCAGGTCTGCTTGGCGAAGATAGCGAGTCATCGCCTAACTGGTGTGAAGATACCAGTTTTGCCTTGGTTCTTATCACGCGGTGAACGGGTTTACTATCTCTATTATCGAGATTCACGCCAGACAACAGTCTGATAGCAGAAACCACGGAAGAAAAACCAAGGGAGAAATCGGTTTCCGATAGCCAATACTCCCCAAGCAGACCTTAATACGAACAGACTTCCTGTCGTTGAAGGGGATTTTCCCCTATACTCTTCAGTTGTGTAATAACTTCCGACAACGCGACAATTTGAGATATTTCCATTATATTTGCAGGATACTATACTTCAGCTGTCGGAGACGCCTTGCTAGCCTTCTTGAACGGACCTAAAAGCGTGGAACCTGATTTTCCAGATTACCAACTCACGTTTACTGAGATCAATACAATACAGAAGAACATTTCGTTTGAAACAATAAAACAAGTAATAAAGAACTAATATAAAAAAAGTATAAGTAAAACATGGGCAGAGTTGTTTTAAAAAAAGTCTTAACATAAAAAACTGAAATTTTAATAGAAAGATATCGTTGCCATATAATCGTTGATATTCTGAATGATTTAAATATTGAATGAAACTGAGAAATTAAATGAATTACCGATTTGGCAAGGTCGTGTTTAATTCAGCTTATTATTTTGTTGTTGTTTAAAAATTTAGTGTTCGTGTTATCTAAGGATAAAGTGAAAATGGTTGTAAGTGGCAAGCACTATCAAAAGTATCCGAAAGCTTTCTGCGTCTTTATTTAGATAGTATTGCTGTCTGCCTAGAACAGAAACCAAAAAGTTTAGGTGTCTTGATTTTAAAACATGGTGTAAACTCGGCAATGTAGAGAAATTTATTTTTAAGAGCTAAGTTTAACTCTTAAGACTCCAGCTTTTTTGGAAACTAATAGGGTTTGGTTTCTATCTGGAAATTTCTGTAAATTGTCCAAACAATAAATACGCGTAAACTTAGTAAAAACTTCATTCAATTAATCATTTTTCTTCATGCCTAACCTTTTTATTTCAGACCAACGCCTCAACCGATAATTTGAATCCGAATCTTCCCATTTACCAGTGTGTGGCCCAAATTCTGCACCCGAAAAGCCGCGGAACGGTGCGACTGCAGTCCAACAGTCCTTACGATCCGCCGCTCATAGACCCCAATTACCTTCAAGATGCGACAGATTTGGAGGGTTTGGTGAATGGTAAGGCCCAATCAATGATCTATAATTATATACTAGAAGAACTGCTTTCAAGTGTTAAAGGAGATTTTTTGAGATTCTTTAACCACAGTGTTAAAGGATCTCAAAATGTATGACCAGTCTATCTCAGCAAAATCGTGGAGTGCGGCTTACTAAAGTACAGGGCCGGATTTAAAGATTTGTCGCTTATAGGCTATGATTGATTTGCGGCCCATGTCACAATATTCTCCCCCCTTCGGGGAAAGGTAGCTGGTTAGCTGCAAAATAGGGTGGTATGTGCTGTTTAAAATAGATAAACATATTAGAATCATCTATGTACCTTTACACACTAAATCGAAAGCGAAATAGACGAATTTTTTAAAACTGTTTTACTATTTTTCTTAGCAATTGCCCTCGCAGCGACCATGTTTGCGACGAAATATTAGTACTATATATACGTTTACGGTTTACGCATTAATGTACATTTGTTTTCTTTCTTAAAAATATTTGTATCTTTATAATAATTTTTATGCCGAATGCCGCTTTAATTGGTCGTAAAATTTGCCGCCCCCAAAAATTCCCCGCTTTAGGCGACAGCCTACTTAGCCTATTTAGAAATCCGGCCCTACATGTGTAGTAGTAAAGAGTACGGGCATCTACAGGCGCAACGTTTAGAGCTTTACGTTTAAATAAATTTCTAAATGATAGGTGTCAGTTGTCACTTCACAACCTGACTAGGCACCCAACGCAACTTTAGAAGCGACATCGTATGCGACGTTAGGAGTATATTGAACATACACTCGCTCGTCACGGGTATTTTTTTCGTAGTATTTTTCTCCTTATAGTGGCAGCAACACTGGCCATTTTACCCTCTTATTTTGGCCTCCATGCGCGTCCCGTCGTTAGCATTGGAGGTCACGTGATCTGCCAATCTAATACTTTAACTATGATATCTATGGATACTACAGTACTCTCAAGGCTTGAATTCACGTTCTCTGTTTGTATTAGTTCAGACTTTGTACTTGTTAGTAGAAAGTGTAATCAACAATTATTTAACCCTCTGAGGGATAAACAAATGAACTAAAGTGCAAACAGGTTTCCACTGCATGATCTTTAAATTAAATTTGTAACTAAATATTTGTTGAAATTTCTGTTGTACATGGATTAAAAAGCTCATCTATTAAGTAAAAAAAATTATGCGTACGTATGCGTCTACACTCTTAAAACAAAATAGTGAAATCCACTCCCATTGGGGAAGTGCATTTTCGTCACCGGAAAGGAGTGGAAATTAACTCAGACTGAGTTAAAACCGCTCGTTTGTTTTAAGAGTGTATAACTTTCAGGTTCAGATTAAAAAGGCAAATAAATTATGGTTATATAAAAAATATATTTTCAATCTAGAACGTTATCTGCATGTACAAACGCGTAAGGCCCCTTGTATGCACAGTTTTGTCTCTATGCGAAAACTAGATGTATTGAAACAGCATAGGCCACTAAAATTGATGGTTTTTGAATTTGAGTTATAAGATCGATGAAGAAGTTAAATATGTACACGTGGAGGAGAGAGGGTTAAGGGGATTGATTCAGCTTTTAATTTATTGGTCATTGGATGCTGACCTGCTTGTTTTTTTCGGATAACGGACTAGAGGTCATAGTTTAAAACTGAGAAAAGCACGTTTAATAGGATTTGAGGGAACATATTTTATGTTAGAGTTGTGATAAGTGATGTTGCCAGAGGATGTTGTGAGTTCTGACAGTGTTGAATTTAAAAGAAGCTGGACAGACACTGGGATATAGTGGGGACTGTAAACAGACAATCTTGTTGGCTTCGTGCCTGTTATTGGTCCTTTATTTTGTATTTGATTAGTGTAATGACCAGTTACATTAATAATAATAACTATTAGCACAAACCCTAACATGTCATAAATTCTCTTCCTCTATAACAGCAATGGACTTATGCTACAAAATCGGGAGCAGCGATCCCATGGTGAAGGCCGTGGGGTCTAAACTCGTATTGGACCTCAGGAAGGGTTGTGAACCCAATAGCAAGGAGACTTGCCTAGCTAAGGCTATCGCCATAGCCATGAGCCACCCTGTTGGTACGGTGGCCATGGGCAATGCTAAAGACCCGAAAACTGTGGTGGATCCGCTGCTGAGGTGAGTGCAAACTGTAAAAAAATATTTATTTTACATGAAAAAACTTGTATATTTACAGAAAAATGCAATTTCTGTCTATTAACCTGTTTTTTCTATAAAAAAAATGTTGTCCAAAGGCTATGTCCTGACTACGCCCCACATGCCACAAAGGCAACAAATGCAACAAAACTTGGCGACTTGGCAGAGTCAGCCCCCAAGCAATTGCATCGCTTGGCGCTCTTGGCGGTCGCCAAGTTTTGTTGCATTTGTTGCCTTTGTGGCATTTGATGACGTAGTGAAAGACATAGCCAAAGTAAAAGTTTTTTAAACCGCGAAAAGAGTAAGACTGCAACCGAATGACCTTTTTATTCGTTTATGGAAACCTTGTGTGCCGAAACAGTCCCGTTTGGACTAATCTAAAGAGCCTTGGTTCAAGTCCGGTTTCCGTAGTTTATTAATCTTCTCTTCTACGGTGTCAGTATTTTCGTTTTGTCACTAGCGGTGATTGGGGGTTCCATTCTAACAGCTTTTGAGTAAAAATTTTTTTTAAAAAAGTGTTCCTATAAAATAAACAGATTATCTTTGTGAATTAGACGGAATTTTTCTGGAACACTAGCTGAATTTTTTTTTTCTGTAAAAACTTACACGTTTTTTACTGTGTATAACTCCTGCTCATACCCCGACTGCACTATAAATGAGATGTAATAGAATAGCTTGAATGATGCTTCCAAGGGCCAGCAATTATTGTACTCTTGTGAAGCAGTCCTAAGTAGTTCCTTGATTGCGTGCCTTTAAATCCAATGTCAAATCTGTCACGGACGCCAATGGTAAACCAAATAAGAGTTGCTGAATAAGCAATTGTTTTCCACAATTAAGGAAAATTATTGCTACAGCACACGGAAAACTACCATCAAATTCCTAAATTGACGAGACAAAAACGAATCCAGAATGATTTACAAGTGTCACTAAAAAGATTTAAAATGAGCTGAGTATGTTTTAGATATATTTTCGATTGTAATGTTTAAATTTCTGTTTCAAAATTATTCGTAGAAATTGCAAAAAATATCTTAAATGATTTTTTTTGTGCTTAAGATAGAAATATTTAATGGGGAGTGAGAGCGGCAGTCAGGTATCCAAACCGAAGTCTTCTCTCTATGTTAAATCCAATGAAAAAAACCCGAAGTGTTCGAACCCGGAATCAGCAGCTTATTAGCTTATTAATTCGGTAGCATTGTGGACAGTATCTCTGCATCTCACTAAAGTGACCGAGGGGTACTGTCTACTTAAATATAAGCAATATCTAGATACATTATAGTTAATACAAAGCACTAAAATCAGACCTGTAGACTGTGGCCCTAGTCCAACGCTAATTCAACCAGCCTGTTAAATCTCTGGATTTAACTCGGTAATAGCCATTTTCTGGATAACGTTCACCAATAGAATAACCGGATTTTCAGAGGGAGAACATTTCCCCTCAGAAAATCCGATAATTAGTGCATATGACACGTAAATTCAGAAAGTAGTTAAAAATCCGGTATTGCCGTGTTAAGCTTAGGTTAGTTTGAATTATCGTCGCACTAGAGCTACACGAGGAATATTGACGGCGAGCGTCATAACTATTGCCGGGTTACATCACGGCCAACTTCAATAACAAGACCAAAGAAGCTCTCTCAAACATGAGCGTAGATCGAAATTTTGACGTCATTGTTCCTAGTTCCGAAGATCGAGAAACCAGTTCGGACGCATTCGGAACCCTAAAATTGTGGTCATCCGTGAACGAGTGGTTCCGAACAGGTTTCGAGACAGGTTGTCTTCATCTTCGGAACAACGTCACTCGGAACTATGACGTCAAAATGTCCGTCCCCGAGCGTGTTTTGGAAAGCTTCTTCGGCCTTGGTAGTTTAGTAGGCCGTGATTAAATCTGGAGAGTTAACAGATAAGTAAAACTTGTTCATTGCTCATTTCAGAGTGAAGGGCATCACAGGACTGAGAGTAGTCGACGCTTCCATCATGCCAGTCATAACGTCCGGCAACACTTACATCCCTACCGTCATGATCGGCGAGAAAGCGTCGGACATCATCAAGAGTACAATAGAATGCGACACCCAGTATCCAGTCGAAAGGTCTATTGAAGAGCCCATTGGCTTCATTCATGTTATTGTCACCTCTGGAGCTGTTAGTGCCATGTACTGTGCTAGTTGGACGATCGTTTCAATGTTTGTTTTGTGTATTTTCAGGTCTTGATTGCAGGGACAAAGATATGACTGAACATTGCACTGTGTTATTTTATCGCTCCTTGCTTTTAATGATGATTTTAACATCATTCATCTGCGTAATAAAAATGGATTGATTTCGCTCTCCAATTCGAAATGGGTTGTCTTTATTTTCTGTTGTATATTCGCAATGCGCGTGTTCGAAATAGTCCATTCTAACATTTGTTTCAGTGCTAAATATCTTGAACATTTACTGCTGACAATAAACGTTTGCAAGCATTTTTGTTAGCACCTCCTGCTTGCTCCTAATCTGCTTGACCTTCATCATAAGTCGGTTTTTTTTTACACAATTAATGCTGCTCCGATATCTTTTTTTAGAAAGCTTGAACATTCTACTTTATAATAAAAAAGTCAGTACTAATAAAAATTACAAAATGAAGTTGTGAAGGGAATTCTACAACGGTTCACCTATGTGTACCCCTGGAGCGAACAAGTTAAAAGCCTTTCAAGGAACCACAGACTACATTTCTGTCGTGGGCAGAATAAACTACAGTATCGTAAGGCTATGTCCTGACTACGCCACAAATGCTACAAAGGCAACAAATGCAACATTACTTGGCGACTTGGCAGAGTCAGCCCGCTATTGCATTGCTTGGCGCCCTTGGCAGTCGCCAAATTTTGTGGCGTTTGTTGCCTTTGTGGCGTTTGATGTCGTAGTGAGGACATAGCATTAGGTTGTTGAAATTGCGTTCTTAAAACAATGGTTCAGGTCATTGTTGTAGATACTGCATTTTACCTACTCACGGAAGTTTCATTATGATCACGTGAAGTTAAACCTAAAGGCCAACGCTTTATCAACTGGGCTCTAACACCATTTATAGAAGGTTTATAGATCTATTTACACGCGTTAATTTATATAAGACTTTTAATTTCACTGTATTCAATCATCTCGACATTAAATCAGCTTCCCTTTCTTGAGACGTTTGTGATTTTCCTAAAACTAGCTACACTCTTAAAACAAACGAGCGGTTTTAACTGAGTCTGAGTTAATTTCCACTCCTTTCCGTGCCGAAAATGCACTTCCCCTATAAGAGTGGATTTCACTCTTTTTTGCGGAGTGAGTAAAAGAAATAAAAGAAAACAATCTACGTCCTATACTCTTAAAACGAGCGGTTTTAACTGAGTCTGAGTTAATTTCCACTCCTTTCCGGTGCCAAAAATGCACTTCTCTATAGGAGTGGATTTCACTCTTTTGTTTTAAGAGTGTGTACAATTCACCGTATAACCTAGTAATGATTTTGATGTTGAATGTGTCAGAATATAGAAAAACCCATTTCTCCACTTAGTAAAGTAAATGGATTTTTGTATTTTAAATTTTTTTTAAACTCGGAAAATCAAGTGTGTTACTATTGATGTTTATCTACGAAAACGCAGTATATTTGCAGTTTTGCGTGCTACCTTCAAATTCCTCAATACATAGATATTCCCCACTCACCATCAAATGACCGATTCCTCTCAATAATTGGGAATTGATTCCGCCTCGGGTCACGCCACTGACCAGAGGCGGGGTCCAGTGGCGTGTCATCCCTCTTCCGCCCCAATCAACGCCCCTGGATGACAGTGGCAGTTATTCCGTGCCCGCATTTGAATAAATATTCACCCATTTGAGAGCAACTGCATTTGTGATCTACACAGGTGTAGAAAATGGCCAGTAGACGACGAATTCCATCAGAAATGCGATCTTAAGTACACGTGGAGGAATATCACCACTTGTATTTTAGACTGGCTATTGTTGAAACCATACGGGAATTAAAATAGCCGCAGCAACTGATTCCTCTAAGGAAAATATATAAGCATGATTTTCTTATTATTAGTCACATGATATTCAGGCATTTGGAGATATAAAAAATTCCAAATTATAATTTTTCTACACAGCGACTTTTTGTTTCTAAGTACAGGGTGTCCGTAAAAGAACGGCCGAGTTTTAATGGTATATTACAGGAGTTTATTTTATACTAAATATAACAAATCATACATGACATTGAAGGGAAAACTAACCTAGTTAGGAGTAATAGAATCAACAGCCTGGCGCAATTCTACCTTTCAAGGTTGGTAAATCGTGGGGTAGGGGTGGAACGTAGACCCGATCTTTTACGAAGCCCCAAAGGAAGAAATCACAAGGCGTGATGTCAGGTCACAATTTGAAACTCGGACATTCTTTTACGGACACCCTGTATATCATGATAATTTTAGTATGGCAAAGGCATACTTTTGCTGAGGTTGCGATTTGAAAACTAATGCATTAGCTCAATGGGACATCCCTCTTGAGACTTCACTTGAGGATGTAGATACTATTCAAGGAACTACACTCTTAAAACAAAAGAGTGAAATCCACTCCTATAGGGGAAGTGCATTTTCGGCACCGGAAAGGAGTGGAAATTAACTCAGACCGAGTTAAAACCGCTCGTTTGTTTTAAGAGTGTAGTATACGTGCTTATGAAATGTGTCTACGGTGATTAAATAAGATTGTGGCGCAGTTGAGAGAAAAACTATGCAAAAAGCAGGTTTGCCAATTGAAGCCATGATCGCTCCTTTTATGCACAACAAAAATAACTTTGGCGAAAAATTCGGCGACACGTTGCGTTTAATGAAATTAATAAACAATAGTTTAAATTCGGCCCCCCCCCCGGTGGCTTAGAGGTGTAAGCGACGAGCCTCTCACCGAGGAGGTTCTTGGTTCTGTCCATATCCTAGCCATACTATAGACGTGCTGGTCAAGAGTTCTATAGTAGGTAGAGACTGAACCTTTCAACAGCAAGATGGACCAACACGGAGACAATATAGGGTGGCATGTGGGGCCCGATGGCCGAGTGGTTTGGATCGCAGGTCATAACGCTAGCAGTCCGCGCGCTGTAACGGGTGTGGGCTCGATTCCGCCTATTCCTGGGTGTACTTCCTTTCTCAGTATCAAAATTATAGATTAACTAGCACTTTTGCCACTCTATTCGGGCTCCGTAGTGAGCATGGCTGCGATGGCAGCTCAGTACGAGTCGTTCCTCTACCCTACTATAGAACTCTTTGAAAATAATATCTGGTGGAAAAAATAATCCTCTAAAAATCACCGGGGTGCCCGAGTACACTGCGATATACGTGCTCGTTAAATCTGTGGAGTCGAAAGTCCCGACGGCGTTAGCGTTCGAAGTTCCGTTGGGTGCCTGCTCAGGTGCCGACCTCGTCACTTGACCAGGGTTCTAAATTACGAGGTGTAATTGGCTGTGTTAAAGTTCCTAAAGGAGGCTAGACATAGGCAGCCGGAAACGATTGCATTGCATTCCAGTTTAAATTTTTTCAGTAGGTCCATGGTTCGAATCTCTGTTAGCGTGTGGATTTTGGGATTGCTAACGTAGTATTATTGTGTTTATATATCTGTCCTCGTCCTTATTTGAAAAGAGAAATCCAACCTTTTTGGAGGCTCTGCAAAACATATTCCATGGTGTAAAACACCGCACACGGCAACAACAACAAATGTTTTTAAGGACTTAAATAACTTTATTAGTAATCTTTAATAGATTATTATGTCCACTCTCTTAACACTAGTTCATTCTAGACAATACAAATAGACAAAATGAAAAATTGAGATTTAATCTGCACAAATCGGTGAATTGAATTTATAATTTTTTTCTCAAATTTTATAGTATATATTTTTTATTATATATGCAGCAAATATTTAAATTTGTTTTTCTGCTCAAGACTTTATCGATGATAGACTGTGTATTGCTACATATTATGAGAGTAACTTACTTGCACTCCTATGGTTCTGGGGCTCAGATATGAAATTGCAGTAGTAGTATTGGCATTGGTTAGAAATGAGGGAATTTGAATTTGATGGGCTGTTTGGACACGCATAGTTGCGAAATAAATGGTGTTGGTACAAATATAATAACCACTTAATTGAATATTAGAAATTCGGTTGAGGGTTCACGTTCATGAATGTTAGTTGAATAAACATTCTGAAGCCGGGAGGATGCAGATCTACATTCTATGAAGAACTTTAATCAAACAATCATGGTCAGATAAAATATGGGAAATATTTTTTTTAAAGATTAGAAAATCTTGTTAAAATCACAACCAAGATTGTATTCTTTACTTTTACTTGAAAAACAAGGAATAATGTTGCAAACGGATTAATACTTCTTGTGTTTAAAGTAAATTATTATGTAAAAATTTAAAATTGACTGGTGAAAGTTGATTTAAAAACTGTTAAGAAACTACACGTCCCATTTTAAACCAAGTCATTTCCAAACAAAAAACCCTATGGAATTTGCCTCGTAAATTTTCGGAGTAGGATGGCAAGGACAAAAAAAATTGCCTTATGATACAGTAAAATTACTCAAGAACGGATTGCGGGTATTGCAGTTTAGATCATACTAACAAATGTACTCACGCAAACACGGATTGCGTTGCCTGAAAAATCAAGTGTTTTTTATTTATTATGAACCACAGTAAACAGGATATAAATAACTTTATAACTGCAATAAATGTAAATTATATTGAGAAATTGCGTTCTTCAAATGTCAATTAATATTTTTTTAAAAGATTTTTAATAATTTTTTTTCTACATTAATGTTAGTTAATCTCATCCATTGTTTAAATTAGCAATACATACTTGCATTAATTTTTTAAAGCTTAGACTAATTTAAAGTTGCTTTACAGAAATATGTTTTAGTCTGTTATATGCTGTAGTAACAAGATTAATATCGCTATTAAATTTAGATAATTGGAGAATTAAGATAAGAATAGAAACTGAAACATTATTCGATATTCGCAAAAAGCAGAAGCAACAAAATTACGTGACTGAAAACAAAATAGTGTCTACTTCATAATCTGCTAGAGAAAGAAAGTTGACTTTACAAAAAAGTTAAGTGATAAGAGTAAATTTTCCTAGTTGGTTTTTTCTATTTTAGCACAAACTTAAACTATCACGAAGTACTTTAATATAAAAAGCCATAGCATAGAAATAAAAGAAAATTTCATTTAAAGTCGTTTTTCCAAAATTGTATCGCTAAATGTAATAAAATCAAGTAAATCACAAGACAACTGGCTTATCTTTTGCCCGAGCCCAATAGGGTTACTGCACCTCTACTTTTATTCCATCTCTCCCCATATATCTGTATTCGCTGAAACCATTCTTTTACTTCTTCAACAAGTAAAAAAGAAACAAATATCATTTTCAACACTCGCAAAGTTTAAAAAGAATTTAATATTTCAATAATGCATTAAAATAGGAATTTTAAAGAATAATATTTTCTTTGTTACAAATATTGTTGAAATAACTTCACTTTGACGCCATTTTTGAAAGATGTAAGCGCATACCAGAAACGTTCAAGAAAAAAAATTATTTTGAAAATATTGTTGTACTGAAATTCCACTTTTAATTTGGGTAAATATTTATTTATCTTATATTCATGAATAAACTGTATTTTGATGCATTAATTCGTAACATAACTTTCAGTTATTTAATATTTGATTTGACTAATGTACTTTTTTTTTCATTAAAACTACCACAGATTCTCGTAACATTATTTTAACAAACAAACATACCTGACGCTAAGTATAACTTAAAGGAAAAATAAACGTGTTTAGATTAGTGAACAAGCATTTTGATTTTATTTTTTAGGTATTATTTAGAGTGATCTTTATGTATTTTTAAACTGGGCTTGTAGTCTTGCGTATTTACTTAAATCTTGATTTTTTTTTGTAGACGATTAACTTAAATAGTATAAATGATGGATTGCCTTTTTTAAAACTGGGTCTGACACATCATCAATGGAAGAAACTGATTAAGGGGCAACGGTACCCAAAAATCGGTCAAAATACCGATTTTACAGTTTTTACTTTTTATTATTTACAATATCATTCTGAACATTTACTCAAAGTTTCATAATGATATCTTTTGTAGCAAAAAAGTTATTAAATATTTTCTGGAGTCATTCCTATGGGTTTGAATGCGTATTTCGTTTGCTTTCAACCTTTTTTCTCTGTTTCGCGTTTTTCAATTCTTGTGTTTAATAAATCCCTAAGGCTTTTTTGCTAATTAAGTTAGAATTTTAAAATTTTTAACCTGTGTTTTTATACATATGGTGCACAAAATTGTGCATGGAATAAGGTCTACTATGTATAGTTGTTTTTTTTAATCTGTTGAATTCAATAATTTGTAACTTTTTGTGATTTGAGATTTTCAATAGAAATGCATGTTACTTTTTAACTGTAGATCACATTTTAAAATCCATGCACAGTTCTTGAAAAACTAGTTTTACAAACAAACTATAAAAGTTTGGTGGAGTTATTCTCAAAATTGAAAGACGAGTAGCGTTTTAAAAAAGTTCAAAATTTTGACTTTTTTTAAAAAAATGAAAAACTACTTGTAAATATTTGTTTTTATTGCTAGAAAATGTTTATTTAGAGTGAACATTATATAAAACCACTATAATTTACAAGTTTGTTATTATTTCTAGAAATAATGTTTTGGGTACCGTATCCCCTTATTCAACTTATCAAGGCTTCGAGATTACAGGAAAAGGAGGGAAGTTCAGAGCATACCTGCCCTCATTTACGAAAGAACATTCGATGACTTTAATTACGCTCTCTTACGCAAGTATAACTAGCTTAACCTCTTGCGACCTGGCGTCCCCATTTGGGGAAATTTTTTAAAACCTCCTCACAGACAATTAACGTGTTATTTAGTTCCGAAATTGACCTGGTCCGATAGAAAAAGATCGAAATATCAGTTTTCAGCCCTTTATTACAAGTGTCGGTCATTTATTTCTATAAAAAATGAAGTTGAACGAGGGTCAATACGATATTAGAGTTCTCCAAAAAAAAACTAATTTAAACTTTTTTTTTTCAAACTTTTCAAAAAGTTCTTTTAGTAATTAATTTTAAAGGCATTTTGCATTAAAAACAATGTTAAAATGAACTGTTAACTACAAATAAGTGATACGGCCTTTTTTTGCATTTATAGCGCAAAAAATGTGTATTTTTAGAGCTTAAGGCGTGTCTCTCAGTAACCATTAAACATAATTTTTTAGCATAATTTTTTAATTACTTTTTAGCATGTATTTGTTTGAAAAGTATGTTTAGATTAAGAATATACGTGTAGAATTTTGCTCGGGTCTCAGGAGGTTATACCAAAGAATATAACATCACTTAGTTTTATAATGCAGTAAACAAGGGGATCTGTAGTAAACAATAGTAAATGTTTTGTATGTAAGTAAAATTAGAGCTTGCCTTCAAAATAGTTTAATATTAAATGGTTAACTTATTAAAGCAAAGTTTGGGTTGAAATGTCTACAATTTTGCAATAAAAATATGAAAAGTACACATTTCATTTTACTTTACAAGAATTTGAAGAAGTTAAAAACATTTGGTTGCGTGGTTTGGATTTAAAAATGAGAAAATTAATAATTTCGGCAATGAGATATAATCTTAACAGAAACGATATTTCATTTTCATTATTAATTAACTTAATTTATTAATATTTTATCTTAAGTTTTCTAAAAATAATTTCCGGATTTCGAGGTTTTTTTCCCAACTCATACTACAAATTCTATAAGACATGACAATTTGTAGATATGTAATGGTTGCATTGCGAAACCTTAAAAAGCAGTAACCATTATGTTTTAAAGAAATGATAGATTGCAATATTTTTACAAAAATTAAATAAAATATTAAAATTTTGAACTTATTTTAAAAGATGGGTCACCAAGTTGTTTTAAAAACCTCTTAGTAATGTATTTATTTAAAAAAAATTCCTTTAAAATAATATCATGGAGACACAGTGCCAAAAAAATACTCTTAACAAGTTTCAACCTTAAAATTCAAATCAAAGTATTTTTAAGTATGGTTTGTTGCACTTAAAAATACATTACAATAAAAGTAAATTTTAACAAGAAGTTTTTTTAAAAATAAAATGCATTCATTTTGTAAAATTATTTTCCAAACTCTACTACTACGGTTTTAATATTTTTTTGGACACGTTTCTTCTAAAATTGTTCAAATAAGTGCGGATGTATATTAATAAGACAAAAGAAGTAGTATTTTGGTAAGGGTTTATGTGCCCGAAGTACAAAAAAAAATGTTTTTTTAATATATATATTTTTTCATTTAAAAAGCTAAACACAGCGGTTTCTATTCCATCCAGAGATTTGTAAGCTACGTATGTATAAATGAAAACTATTGGAGGGAAGGGAAATAATTATTGGAGATCTAGATTGGTTTTTACAAAAGCCTAAAGGAACTATGCAAAAGGAGTATCGCAAAAACTGAAAAAAGTTAAACTGAGATTAGTGAAGATCACATTTTCATTTTTCTTTTGCAAAAGCTAGGAAACTTTTTTTTCTTATAAAGTTACAATTAAAAACCTTCACCTCAAAGGTAACAAAAAAGTTAGAAATTAACATGAACCCAACAAAAAAACGAAAACTAACATTTCGGACATTTTTTTCTGTTTCTAAAAACAAACTAAAAACTGTCATCTGTCTAAACACAAGTGCAAGTATATTTTTGTGCGAAACTATCCGGAATATTAACTGATTAAAAACGCATTAACATGTATCATATTCTTTTTCTAAAGAAAATGTGTCCTCTTTTTAAGTTGTTTGTCTATAATTCTTTAACTCATTAAATTCTTTAAAATGTTTATGGTAATTTCAGTAAGATGCACAAAAAATGCTTATGATAACGCTGAGCATAATAAGAGTTCTACGGTTAATTAATTATCTCAATAACTCCTCGAATATATAATCTAAGAGAGAAAAAACATAATCACTAAAAGTTGAGAGCAATATTAAAAGCCATATTAAGAAGTAAATGTTAAATGCCTTGTTGTGTTTTTGACATTGTTTTTTCCGTCTTTTTTGTGTTCACTTGTCACCCCCAAAATGTGGACGTTTAAACAGTGAACGTTCTTTTAGGGGGATACGGTACCCAAAAATTGTTCAAAATATCGATTTTTCAGTTTTTACTTCTTATTATTCACAATATCTTTTTGAACATTTACTGAAAGTTTCACAATGATATCTTCGGTAAAAAAAAGTTATTAAATATTTTCTGGAGTCATTCCTATAAGTTTGAATACGTATTTCATCTTTTCAACCTGTTTTTATCTGTTTCACGTTTTTCAATTCTTGTGTTTAATAAATCCCTAAGTCTGTTTTGCTATTTAAGTTAGAATTTTGAAATTTTTAACCTGTGTGCTTATATATATATAGTGCAACAAATTGTGCTTGGAATAAGGTCTACTATGTATAGTTGTTGTTTTTTTAAATTTGAATTCAATAATTTGTAATTTGTGATTTTCAGTATAAATGCATGTTACTTTTTAACTGTAGCTTACATTTTAAAATCCATGCACAGTTCTTGAACAAATAGTTCTAAAAACAAACTATAAAAGTTTGGTGGAGTTATTCTCAAAATTGAAAGAGGAGTAGCGTTTTAAAAAAAGTTCAAAATTTTGACTTTTTTTTAAATAAAAAAATACTACTTGTTAATATTTGTTTTTATTGCTAGAAATTGTTTATTTAGAGTGAACATTATATAAAACCACGATAATTTACAAGTTTATGTTATTATTTCTAGAAATAAAGTTTTGGGTACCGTATCTCCTTAAACTGATATTTGGTTGGTTGGTGTTGGGTCCATGGGGAGAACTATAGAGGGTTTAAAGTTTGCAAACAAACCCTACCTTCCTCTGATTGGTTACTCCCAAAAACTACCAAGTTAACTTCCGGTTGAGACACCGGAAGCTTGTTTTCGTCGCTAGCTTCAATGTTGATTTTCTCCTCATGCCGTAGCGCGATGTTGAAAAATTCAATCCCCCCCCCCCCCCCAAACATAATTGGAATCAATTGTATTTTTATAATATGTTATTTGACTCAAAAAGTTTACAATTTGAGAAAATCATTTTTATTTTTAATCTGTTTGCTTTTATATTTAGAAACTTAACTTATTTACATGACCTAACTTAACGTTTGTGCGATTAAAAAAACAATTTAGTTCTTCCCCAAATATAAAAGTAATTACTCCCAATTGCAGATTGTGTTTTATTATTTAGATAGAAGACTGTTTTTATGAAAATCTCTGCCATAATGACAATGTTATTTTTTGTTTATTATCAAAACTAAATAAATACTAATAATACAAGTTTTTGACAATTTATTACTATATATGTATATTTATTTACTAATATATAGTGCACGTCGATAACGTGTGTATGTATATTTATTTATTAATATACAGTGCACGTCGATAACGTGTGTGTAAAAAATAATACAAACATGATATTCAATTTATGGATTGTCATTTTAATCAATTGTAAGATTATATAGCCCGTTAGACTCTTACATAGTTTAAATAATTTGAAGAATTGTGCTTTTTTGGCAAAAATTTGTAGTATTTTAATTCATAACTCTAAAGTCTTCTTATTAATTAAAATTATTGATCGTAATTATGATTCTTATTATTTTTAATTTGATGGTAAAGTCGGTTGCATTTCTGTTTAAAATTCTATTTGATGCTAATCAATGCTTAAAATAGTCAACAACAGCTTAGATCATTAAAATCAAGTGTTGAATATTACGAACTTGGAAGCTGCATAAAGAATTTTAATCTGATTCAATGCTTCCACGTTCGTTAAAAACATTGCCAAAAATGTTGCACATTGGTTGGTACAACACAATAATTGCTGGATATATTGTATTGTACAGTATATTTATTTTCCAGAATATATTGTATAGTTTATTCGTTTTTATACAATCTCGAACACACCGCAAAGCGATAGCGCTGTTCAAAACATCAAAAACCCGTGAACCGGAATATTTCTAGGTAGGTTGGACAGACTTCCGAGTAACAGCGCCACCTGCGAAAGTTTGTGACATTAAACCGTCTATAGATATCCATGAGTGTGCAAAACGCAGCCGGCAATCTCCTTGATGTTGTCGGAGTACAGATTGATATCAAAGGGGGGGGGGGATTCCCCAAGCGGAGCCAAGGATCTTAAAATGGTGAGGTGGTCAAAAATATGTTTTAGTGTTAGTGGAACATTATCACAGTTACTGCAGAGACGGTATGTTCTATTGTCATCTCCCAGGACTTTCATTTTTCCTCGATAATGAACTGGTGTTAACATAGTCAAGAGAAACTTTGACGATATTCTATGCTATTCAGGTAACAAGACCAAAAAATGAAACATTTTGTCAATACTCAACCTCCATACTATTGTTTGTTTATTCCATACTTCAAAACATTTTCAGTTTAAGAAAAAGTCCGAGTTTTAAGAAAATAGCTCTTCCAAACTGAGAATTAAAGGTTAGAGTATTGGTGAAATCAGTTTTATATTGAATTAACACGACTTAAAACAACTAAATATTAGTATTATAATTTTAATTGAGAGAAGGATAATTTCAGAAAATTGTTAGTCTGAGTTTTTTTGAAGAGTTATAAACTAGGTTTTGAATTTTACATCTGGAATTTTAATACAGTCTGTCCCAAAAATATAGACACTCAACAAAAATGCTATTCGCAGCTAAAATACCTTTAATGTATTTTCCAATCTACCTTTAATGTATTTTTATAATTTATTTATTTGGTTTTACTGTAAAAAATTATTAGAAAAAAAGAAATATTGTGCTAAAGTTAAAAAAAATTAAAAATCGCCTGTCCCATAAATATAGACATCGTTTGACTTTACATAGAAATATAATGAGTGAATATTTTTTTTCACCAGACAATTATTAATTATTCATTTATTTACATTTATTTAAACTATTTATTGTCTGCTTTTAAAACTTTTAATGATTTAGAATAATTTTTTGGCTTGTTGTTAACTATAAAATTGATTTCTTTTGCAAATTCTACAAAATGCCTAGAGGTAGCGAGATTTTGAAAGATGAGATCATCAAAGTTTTGGATTTAAAACTTAAAGGTAATCAACCAAAAGATATAACGAAGATTTTAAATAGATCTTTAAAGAGTATTTACAGAATTTTGAACAATGGTGACAAATGGCCAAGTAAGAAAAGACCTGGTCGACAATGGATAACGTCAATGCGCAGTGACAGAAACATTCTTATCATGGCATCAAGAAAAAATATGTCATTACGACAGATTGAATCCAATTTTGACGTATCGAAAAATACCATTCACAGAAGACTACTGGAATCTAAGCGAATAACATTCAAGAAAATGTTGAAGAAACCATGCTTAAAATTACACCACAAAACTGGACGCTTAAACTGGGCAAAGAAAATGATGTCTTACGGTGATAAATGGCTGTCAACAATATTTAGTGACGAGAAGAAGTGGAACTTGGATGAACCAGATAGGTATAAATTTTACTGGCATGATTTAAGAAGCGAACCCAGAAGTTTTTTTAGTAGACAGCAAGGGGGAAGATCAGTGATGACTTGGGGTATTTTTTGATTTAATGGACAGACATTTTTGGCAACTTGTAGCAATAAAATGAACTCCCAAGACTATCAGAAAATATTAAAGGATAATTTTATGCCACTGCAGGATTTAATGGGAGGACCAAACTGTGTATTTCAACAAGACAGGGGGCCTATTCATGTGTCTAACTCGACAAATATGTGGTTTACCATGAATAATATCAATGTCATGGACTGGCCATCACTTAGTCCAGAATTAAATCCGGTGGAAAACGTGTGGGGACATTTAGCGCGAAAAGTATATGAAAATGGACGCCAATATTTTTCGACCAACGATCTTAAAGAAGCGATAGAGCAAGCATGGTATGAACTGTCCTCAGAGGTAATACAAAATTTAGTACTTTGAATGGAAAATCGTGTATTTGAAGTGATTAAAGGTAATGGAACTACGATTAAATACTTACATTCTTAAACAAACGAGCGTTTAACTCAGTCTGAGTTAATTTCACTCCTTTCCGTCCTGAAAAATGCACTTCTCCTATAGGAGTTAATTTCACTCTTTTTCGGAGTGGGTTTAAAAGAAAACAAGAAAACAATCTGCTCCTACACTCCAATACGAGCGTTTTACTCAGTCTGAGTTTAATTTCATCCTTTCCGGGCCGGGAAAGGCACTTCTCCTATAGGAGTGAATTTCACTCTTTTGTTTTAAGAGTGTATATTGTAAATGTGCTTTCTAACTTTAAAATACATCAACAAAACAAATATTGTCTATAATTATGGGACACCCCATTTTCTGTTTTTTTGAATACATTTTGCATTTGTTATTTTTTTAAAAAAAAATTAACATTAACTTGTGTTTCATGGAGTGATTTTAACTATATAAACATAAAGAAAATTTTACCCCATTCGTATTTTTACTAGGAATTGCATTTTATGCTATTGTCTATATTTTTGGGACAGGGTGTAGGACTTAACATGCCACATGAAAAAAATAATGAAATGATACTCGTTTATAAATTATCCATGAAAACCACAGTTCCCCTTCAGTGTGAAATATTTGAACTTTTTCTACAGCAGTTTCAAAAACACTGACAACAATCATTCAAACGTTTTAGAATTAAAAAAAATTCAATACTGCCGTAGTCAGGTAATATGCAGTATCTATCTATATCATTTTTTGTTCCATGATAAACAATTCGTATACTTTCTTATAGATTTTAATGTTTGAGTGTTTATACAATGGTTGAAGTCATTGTTGTATAAACTGCAGTTTACCTTTACACGGCAACGTAGCTCTTAAAAATAATTCATTATTATAACGCATTGAAATAAGTCATTTTTTATAACAATTATATTTGTAAAGTTAAATGAGTACTGTTGAAATCGTTACATTTTTAAGGCCTTTTCATAAAGTGTGAGTGAGTATTTGAAAGAAAACGGAAAACCTATTTTTTTTTGTATTTATATTGGATTGAATTTACAAAAGTCATTAAGGTAAATATTGTTTTATACTGTTTTCATGAATTAGGTTGATATGTTAATTAGATAAATGATTTCAATAATATTTATTTTTTTTCTTTAAAACTGACATAAATTTTTTTTGCGAAAATATATTATTAAAGTAAATTTATGTATCCCAAAAATGTGTGTCTTATGTCAAATATGTCAATTTTTTTAAACACAAGCAGTTTTATATATAATTTTTTGAGTAAATAAATTAGACTGTGACTCGCATAAAATGCATAACTAAATTCTTGATTTCTATTTCAGATTACTCACTGACAAATGTATAGAAGCAAGATACAAAAATCTGGAGTAAAAGTTTCCATTTAAATGGTCCGTCATCATATAATCACTGGAAAATATATTTACTGAGAAAACAAGGCTTTAAAACAGCACAAAAAAGTAGGCAAGTCGAACCCATACTATCACGAAAAAGTTGTCAATACAATTTAATTTCGCTAGGAAAAAAAAACATTTATATTTTAGCACTTGATATTTACACCATAGCATATTTTAGAATCTCTTTCTGCAGCAATCAGGAAATTAAAGATAACTATTGTATTATTTTTATTATCAATGATAATAAAAAGTTCACTCATTAGTAAAAAATTAAGCTTGTGTATATTCAAAAAATTTTATTCTAAAAATATGAAACTTATTATTACAAAGTTAGTTTAAATGTGTACACCTATGTATTAGTTATTTAGGTAGTTTGGTGTTTCAAAAAATTGTAGATATTATCATTTTTATCAGGGAAATTATTTACAGATGCTATAATCACCTTTTAAATAAAAATATTCTAATTTATATAACTTGTGAAATATTTTCATTGCTATGTATATTGTATATACCAGTTTAGTTATTATTTTAATATTTTTATTCAAAAATGAGTTTAGCATCTATTTGTGACAAAAAAACAAGATAAATAGTCATGGTATGAATTAAATGTATAAAAATAATAACCGACAATTTAGTTTTAAAAAATAATCTGTAACTTTAAAATTAGTGTCCGCATTTAATAAGTTTTACAACGCATATTGTTATTAACTAAAATTAAATCTTAGTAAGAAGCAGGCGAGGTAAAAAAATTAACTTTGTCGTAGCTTTCATCATCCTTGCTGCATTTTTGTTCACAAGGTAAGCGAATTTTGTTTTCGTGTTTGAAATTTTGGTTTTAGTAAAACAATTTTATCAGAGAGACATAAGTAAAATACGATACTCTAATTGTTGTATAATGTGTTAAGTAAATAATGAAATGTAACATAACTGTTGGGAAAGGAAATAACGCATTAACTGTCTCTTAGTAAAAGCTTAACAATGTCATAACGAAGTTTTTCTTGAAAAATTAATACAAATGAAATGGTTAACAAATTAAAATTAGTAGGATTAATTTTTATAGGGTTTATAGCCCCACGCCCAACCCCCAACCTGGAGGACCAATCCCCTGATATAATCCCCACGGGAATGGTACCCGGCAATAAACCCTATAAAAATTAATCCTACCAATTTTAATTTGTTAACCATTTCATTTCTTTAGAAGAATTTCTTTCACGCTCTCTTCGACAGGAACCATCGACTTAGAAGAGGAGCGAAAGCGGACCAATCATCTTTTAGAAGAATTTCTTCACTCTCTTCGAAGAACCCGGAGGAAGAGAAAGTGGGGAAGAATCCTATCATTTAAAAGAATTTCTTTCACGCTCTCTTCGACAGGAACCATCGGCGGAGAAGAGGAGACGAGAAGAGTGCGGGAAAGAAATCCTATCATTTAGAAGAATTTCTTTCACGCTTCTGCGACAGGAACATCGGGAGAGAGAAGTGAGAGTGCGGAAAGATCTAATTTAGAGAATTTTCACGCTTCTCGACAGAACATCGGCGGAGAAGAGGAGACGAGAAGAGTGCGGGAAATAAATCCTATCTTTTAGAAGAATTTCTTTCACGCTCTCTTCGACAGGAACCATCGGTGAATAAAAGGAGACGAGGAGATTGTTCACGTAATATTCTTTACTGTTTGATGTGTTGTTTTTAGTTGTTCGATGAATAATTATGTAAATTTTCTTGCTCTATAAATTAAACCAAAACTTATCATAACATCATTAATTTAATGTCTTATTTTCAAAAAATAAAAAATAAAAATGTGTGAAAAAAAAGAGCGTTCTCCTTTGCTTCCTTTAAAATAAAATAATTAACCATTAAAGTATCCCATTGTGATTCATTATTTGATGTTAGTTTATCCAAACTGAATAATATCATAAAATCACTTTTCTTTTAAATAAAGTTCTCTCGTGTTTTTGTTGAGTGTACAGTGAACATGGCATTTTAATCTTACTTCAATGAGTAATAAAATTTTGAATTATTTTATAAAATTTAAATATACTTCGAATTCAAATTTCATGAAATTTTGCATGTGGCCCTATGATAAATTTTAGCTTCATTTTGTGTCGTCTTCTAAAGGTCGACTACCTAATCAACCCAGCTTCCAACTTTCTTCTTAAAACGGACGCCAGTAAATTGTTTCCTCGCACTTATACTAAGTCGTTCGTTGAACGCGCTTATAAAATAGACTGAATCTAAAATTATTCGCGGTAAGGATAAAATTTACAAAATATTATATCTTATTCTAATAAAAAGAACAAACTCAAAACGGTTTCTTTAAACCTTCTTCCATATTTATTACAAAAATCTAACAACACGAACAGATGCCACAGCCAATACACAAACTTATTTTTCAGACGATAATACAATTAATTATTTTTAAAAACGAATACAATTAAATACTTACAATCAGAATAAACCAAAAACTTGTTAGTCACGCGACATTTTGAATCATAAAATCTTTGGCATTTGTGGTTCCGTCTGTCAATGTCAGTCTGTTAGTCTGACAGACAAAACGATTATAAAGCCTTCCAATTTTTACGTTATGAACGTAGTTTCTAAACTGAAGCGAATGTTATGTTGTTAAAGCATTAATGATTGACACTAATATTTTTTTCAATTACTCCTCTAGTAGAAATTACCCTTTTTAATTGCGAGCTTATTAGTAAGATTAGTGAAATCAAAACTATTATAATAAACACATTACTCGCACTTTTCATCAAGTATTTTCCACTGAGGTACAGAAATATAAAGCCGACACGCCAAATCTACAACTAGTCTCAATTCAAACGAATGCACACTCATTTCACATCGACGATTTTTCAGGGGGGAAGCATTTGCTACACCTCCCCCTATCGCTCCGTTCCGCCTCACTTGGTCCCATCGCCCCCGATCTTGCTCTTCTCACTTCACTTCATATATTAAATCTCACTGGTGCGAGAGTAATGGACTTCGATGCTTCTCGCCCAGAGAATTCAGATAAGAATAGACTACGCTTTGGTATACATCTAAACGTGACTAGTATTGCTGTCCTTAGTCACGTGGGTTTGGAGACTTGGCGAGTATTCGCGTAATTCTAAGCAATTAAATCGTTATTCAAATGTTGCATATTAGCGGAACAATCATTTGAGTATCGAGCATAAACATCATGGAACTATAAATATATCCATCGGAAATAATCTTTATAAAGTTTATAAATTGGTACTAACAAACGGCAGCGATAAGTTTACGAATGTAGCAATCTTTTTCGCCAATTCAGCAATTCATTTTGATCCTCTCTCCAGTCGGTCTTTTTATTATTACTTGGTCAGTCGGTACATTTAGGCCGTTGTTATTTTCTTCGGTGGCAGCAGATGCGAGTTGAGTTGTCACGTGCTGCTCATGGGGTGTCAAGATGTCAATTTCGCCCCCATTTTTCGCTCACATAATCCTGATGAGAGTCTTGGATTTTTTGAATGGTGAAAATTTACTAATATCTTTTTGTTTAAAGATAGATTTGTCAAAAAATTCCGTTTGAATTGTGTACCACTGCAATTCTTTTTGGTAAAAAAAAGGCTTGTCTGTCTATTCGTACGCCAGGTAGGTTGTACGCCATACGCTTACGATGAAATGGGTAGTTGTTATTTGAAGAAGGATTTATTAAAGCTTGGGAAGTTTTCTTGAAAGAGAAAAACCTTTCTGCTTTAGTTTATATAAATAATAAAATCTAAGGCAAAATATGAAGATCATAGTATTGAAAAATTTGTAGGACAAATTAAGTTACACAAAATCCGAATTTTAAAAACTTAAAGTTGTTTACTGTTTTCCACAAAAAAAATATCACAATCAATAAAAAATTATTAATAAAATTTTAAAAAAATCACTATTCAGCCGTTCGCGAGTTATTTGTACACTGAAAATTCCCAAAGGCTAACACAGAAATTTCGCCCTTTAGTGGTCGGTGCCTCCTAATTTTCCTCTTCTACCCCCCCCCCCCCCTCAACTTACTGTCCAGCAAGGAATCCGGTACCGTTCCATCAAGTGGCACGCAACCTCACTGTCCCGGTTGTTTGCCGGATACAAGAGTTTTCGAAACTCTACCTTGCATGCTAATAAATAGGAAAGAAGGCGGGTAAACGCTGAGCTCTTTTGAAGATTTTGGTTTAAAGTTTTGAGTGTGTTATGCTTTTAAGTACCGGCGCCGATGGCCTGGGGGGGAGGAAGGGAAGGGCGTGTCCTCGTAATATTTGCATTCGTGTAAAACTTTTAGAAAACTTTGAAAGGTAACTTAAACACTTTAAGAAACAGTAACTCTAATTTAAGAAAATAAGAAAAAAAACTATTTTTTTTCAAAAACAGAATTAATTGGTTGCCAGGGGGCCACCGGGCCCTTCCAGACAACACATAAAATTATACAATCGAAATCATCAAGGAAAATTAAAAGCAACATTTCAGATTATACCCAAACAAAAGGGGAAATATATTAGCTAGTAGGGAATTGCAGCCTATTTTTAATTTTCATCTAATTAGATTTTCTTTATAGAAAAGCTATCACAAACCTGAATCTATATGTTTCCGTAGGGAACTGACTCAGCTAAAGACATCTTTACTTGACGACAAGACGGTTCAAAATTTATGAGCCAAGTGGTTGCGTTAAATATCATCACGGAGAATAGAATACGTTTAAACGAAAGACACTTGATTCAGTAATATTTCACACTCTGTGAAACGTACAAATAAAGTCTGTTTAGGGTGTGAAATAGCGATGGCGACGGTTCGATTGGATTCTGTGCACGTTTCACGATTTCTTCATTTCGTACTCTCGGGAGTGCCACTGGCGACATTTTGCTACATTTGTGTGACATAATTGGGGAAAAAATCAGTTTATATTGACATTAAATGCTTATCGACGTTTTTTTTAAATTGTAGTTAAGTCACTCTGGCGAAACTAAGGTATATCAGATTGTTTTCACAGCTTGAGGTATGGAATGTGGTTAGTTTTGAACGGAGGCCCAGCGATACAAGTGGGCCTTGTGATGAACATGGGATAAGTGACTATATTCTAAAACATTCGAGGGCATTCAACACAATATTATAGTAACATTGTACTGCGGGGCGTAAGGACATTGGACAAAGATGGAAGTTATGTTTACTAGACCCCCGCCTCTTTAGGTTTTTTCAATGATATAAGCTGCACTACACTCTTAAAACAAAAGAGTGAAATCCACTCCTATAGGGAAAGTGCATTTTTGGCACGGAAAGGAGTGGAAATTAACCCAGACTGAATTAAAACCGCTCGTTTTAAGAATGTAGGACGTAGATTGTTTTCTTTTGTTTCTTTTACCCACTCCGCAAAAAGAGTGAAATCCACTCCTATAGGGGAAGTGCATTTTCGGCACGGAAAGGAGTGGAAATTAACTCAAGAGTGTAGACCCCCGCCTCTATAGGTTTTTTCAATGATATAAGCTGCACTACCCGTTTCTAGGATGTCGTGTCTAAGATTTATTCAAACCTGTGTCCACAGTACATATGTCACTAGCTATACTGGCTCCAAATAAACAGTAAAATATACAGTAGAACTACAATTGTATTCCGATATACCTATTCATTCAACCATCAATTTACGTAGCATGTATAGGAGTTACCTTTTAATTTAATTAAGGGGATACGGTTTCGAAAAATTGGTCAAAATATCGCTTTTTCTGTTTTTACTTCTTATTATTCAAAATATCTTTCTGAACATTTACTGAAAGTTTCACAGTGATATCTTCTGTAGAAAAAAGTTATTTAATATTTTCTGGAGTCATTCCTATAAGTTTGAATACGTATTTCGTCTGCTTCCAACCTGTTTTCTCTGTTTCGCGTTTTTCAATTCTTGGGTTTAATAAATCCCTAATGCCTTTTTGCTAATTAAGTTAAAATTTTGAAATTTTTAACCTATGTTCTTATATAAATGATGCACAAATTTGTGCATGGAATAAGGTCTACTATGTATAGCTGTTTTTTTTAAAAGTTGAATTCAATAATTTGTAATTTTTTTGTGATTTTCAGTATAAATGCATGTTACTTTTTAACTGTAGCTCACGTTTTAAAATACATGCACAGTTCTTAAACAAATAGTTCTAAAAACAAACTATAAAAGTTTGGTGGCATTATTCTCAAAATTAAAAGAGGAGTAGTGTTAAAAAAAAATCAAAATTTTGCTACTTGTAAATATTTGTTTTTATTGCTAGAACATGTTTATTTAGAGTGAACATTATATAAAACCACAATATTTTACACGTTTATGTTATTATTTCTAGAAATAATGTTTTGGGTACCGTATCCCCTTAAAAGATCGTTTTCTTTAATAAGTTTTTTCTCTCCTTTTAACAAACATAGACTAATTAATTAAAATATAATTTTTTTTCATCAAGAAAATCCGGTTAACCGGACCCAATTAATTCTGATCATTCGAGTTCTACTGTGTATAAGTAGACTCTGTGGTCAACGTGTCAGTTACGATTATCCCAAGCCAACAGTGAAATGCCACTCCGTCCGTGGAAATAATTGCACCTTGGAGATTACAGGAGCTTAACTCCTGAGAAATAATGAGAGGAAGATTCCGAAGAAGGAATGGTCTGGGTGATTGGTGGAACTGAATTATCCGATTTGAAGATAGAAACAGAGAAAATGAAGATGGAAATGTGCAGTAATCCTTTGACATATCAGATCAGAGAGAAATATACCTTGATGGGTATTGTAGGACATTCCTTGGCCTTAAGTAAAATCACTCAATATCAACTTGTAAGTAATACATACAGAGTCACGACAACTGTTGCTAATGGACAATATGTCGGAAAGGAAGCGTTCGCCAAAATTGTCAGCGTACCTTGGAACTCAGGAGAGTTGCAGTAGCTTCCGTTTGCCACAAGGCCTAACTCTAAACAAGAGGGTTAACCAGTCTAGTAATTTCATCTTCGTGCGAAATGCTTCTCTATGGTGAATTTCACTCTTTTCGGATGGTAAAGATAAGAACATCTGCGTCACACTCTTAACGAGGTTTAACTCGTCGATATTTCACTCCTCGGTGCCGAAAATTTTCATAGATGAATTCACTCTGTTTAAGAGTGTAGAACCATGGCGAAAATTGACTTTACTCTATAGAGTATTGAATCTTACTAGAGTTATACTCAAGAAAATACGGAGCCACTAATACATACTATTCTGCAGTTGTTTTCATTAAGGAAGTATAAAATTTTTTATTTTATAATCACTTTTTAATCAATATTCATCACGTACATTACAATATGTGGTTTTTAATTAAACCTTCATTGACTAATTAATTTATCAATATTCTTTGATGGATAGAGAAGACATTTTTAATTACACTGCTCAAAACAATTAGGGGAACGCATGGTTTAAACGCATGGCTTTCACCCCCAATTGTTTAATTTGGAATCATCAGTTTGCGATTTTTTTCTCCCTAAGTTGAGCTCGCACTTATGTATCGTTAGATGAAATAATCATGTATTTTGAAGAATTAAATAATGTTTGTTTTAATTTAATGAAAATATGGAAAACATGGTAAAATAAAATTCACTCCTAAAACATTTTATGAAATAAATTGACCCTAAATTCTTCACGTTTGCATTCTTTGATGTTTAAAAATTGATTTTAACTTTTTTTAACACATAAAATTTTGAAAAAAATATTGTAATAATTTATTCAAAAGTTAAGATTCCAATTTTTCCCCCTTAAATTTTAGTTAAAAAATTAAGATTTTTTCCCTGTTTTTTACCATTTCATTCTGGATGCATAATGAATCTATTTAACAAATTTTAGAGCAAAAAATAAGGAGTTGGAACTAAAAGGGTTAACAAAAGTACGCAAAGTGCTCCCCTAATTGTTTTGAGCAGTGTAGTTTTCAATTGAAAAAATTATATTTGGAATCACTGCATCTTCTTGAGAATTTACAAAAAAAAGCGGCCATCTGTCAATCAGAAAGGGCTATTAACGTTAGTTTTATTTGACAGCCTCTTTGCATTCACGTCCAAACTTTTTAGGTCATGCATCTTTTTAATTTTCATAACAGTTAATATTAACAAATTTTTTTTATTATATACTCGAAACATTTCATTAATTTGATTTTTTTTTTATAACTATATTAAGGAAAAGTGTGATCAACGACCACCAACCTAATGTAAATTAGTGTCATGATCTTTAATTCATAACTTAATTTAAAAAATTTATTACTCGAACTTTCATTAAAATTGATTTTTTCTAAGAATTAATATTTAAGGGAAAAAAAGTGTGATATTCAAAACGGCACCACCCAAACCTTAAAATGTTAAATTAGTAGGTATGCATCTTTATTTCATAGTTAATATAAAAAAAAAAATATTATACGAACATTTCCATTAAATTGATTTTTCTATAAGAATTAAATTTAGGAAAAGTTGATATCAAACGGCGCACCCAAACCTTAAGTTAATTATACTGAATCCTACACATATATTTGTAAACGACCCTCTTCGATTAAAATTTCTATCGAGTAATGCTATAAAGTGTGCTGGGGGGTCGGATGAAAGAGGGCCGCTAATAGGGTTACCCGATCTTATGTGAATTAGGATACGATAAGTGCCGAGGAATCGAAATATGTTTGGGTCCTAATTTAATTGCTTTAAGGGGACATCGTCAAGTTATTTTTAATCCCCGCTTTAAAGTGGGAGTCGTATATATGTTTGAATGTTTTCCCATTTAAGTAAAGAATATTTCAAAATTATTCTGGATTTATTCGTAATTGGGTATTACTGTTTATGCTTGCGTGGAAAAGAAAATTTTATAAAAAGTTATTAGAATAAAAAGGTTTGGAGAGACTTAGAAGTAGTAGAAAAGTTTAAATATTTTGAAAGCATTTTATAGTATCTGTACCACTTCGCATGTTATACCGTCAGATAGTGTTCTGACAATTCAAAGTTCTATCAATATTGAGGTGGTGACTCATAAGATGTTTTTTTTTATTATTCAGGTTTTTATGAACTTGTAATGTTTTGTTTTCGTTTTAGAACACAAACGCATTTTATTTGCTAAATGCGCTTTTCCACGGCCAACTTCAATAAGAAGGCCAGAGAAGCTCTCCCAAACATGAGCGTAGACGGAAATTTTGACGTCACTGTTCCCAGTGTCGAATATCGAGAAACTAGTTCGGACGCATTCGGAATTCTAAAAATGTGGTCAGCCGTGAACGAGTGGTTCCGAACAGGTTTCGAGACAGGTTATCTTCATCTTCGGAACAACGTCACTCGGAATTATGACGTCAAAATTTCCGTCCCTGAGCTTGTTTGGGAAAGCTTCTTCGGCCTTAGTAGTTGAGTAGGCCGTGGCTTTTCCCAACGGTAATAATGCCACTTTTAAACCGCTACAATCCTCCATAAGAGAAAAAGGACTCAAACCCTAAAACTAACCGGGAATGTTTTTACCTGAATATACTAGTAACTTTTACTGAAAGAAGAATGATATTCCGTTGCGAATGCTGCATAAAGAACTTATTCTGGTATCATGTATCGTATAGAGTAAAATTCTCCATTCAAAATACATAAAAGGATATAGTTAGTCTAATTTACCTCGCAAATGTGCACGAAACTTCCTATTGAGAAAGGTTAAATCCGGCAGAAAGCAAAAGCTTCGAATGAATGCATTGGAGCGCGAGGAAATGTCCGAGCAAAAATATGCATCTTTCCATTTTGCTATTCATTCTAGGAACGTAAAGGTGATACTTTTGAAGGGCTGTTTTTTACAGTTGATGTTCTTTTATAAGGAACTGACCAAAAAAAACCAATGGAAGAGTAAAAGTGGAAATGAAATTCAAACCTCTGGAAAAAGGGTAACAATAATTAACTAACTTTTCTTCATAAATGCATAAAACCTTTTAGGTCATTTGGCGCGTTTTGGGAAATAATTTAGCGAGAAAATACATATAGCGACAAACACACCCATTATACAGCTCTAGCACAAAGACCTTCGAACAACCAACCAGCTTATAAATTATTTATTTAAAAAAAAACATTTTGCCCATTTGGCGCGTTTTAGTAAATAATTTGGCGAGTTTGGCAACGTACTTGGTAATAATAATTTATTGCCAAGTATAAAATCCTAATATGCAGCTCTAGTGCTATGGACTTTATCAACCATCATAGTTCAGTAATAGCTTAACTACACTCTTAAAACAAACGAGCGGTTTTAACTCAGTCTGAGTTAATTTCCACTCCTTTCCGGTGCCGAAAATGCACTTCTCCTATAGGAGTGAATTTCACTCTTTTGTTTTAAGAGTGTATTTACATTTATTTCTTAAATTATTATTACGTTAAAGTTGTGGAGAGAGGCAGCCGGTCGCGTTTCAAATAAGAATGAGAGGTGTATAAAAATACAGGACTTCCAATTTTTCCAAACCACTGTGACTGAAAAAAAGTCCTTATTGGCAACTTCGCACCTACATATAAACCAAAGTTGCCATTTAATAAAATAATTTTTTCTATTGGATTGTTTCACGTGACGATTTTTCATCCCTGTTTTCATCTCTGGATTCCATTAGTGGTATGACACGGTAAGCTCCGCCCACTGCTTAATAAAATCGATACCTTATGTTCATTCCTGTGAAACTGTTGTCACTCAAAACGCGAAATGTACCAATATTTACATAAATTCAATTATATGGCATAATATACATTGAAATGAAAAATATTAGTATAGAAAAATACAAAAAGAAATATTTGAGTTTTAGGCTGAAATGTCTATCACCAAATTCGTTAAAATACAAACGAAAACCATCTATATTTTTGTTTCCTGCAGAGTAGGGTTACTGAGCCTTAATCCCTGTTCCTTCTCTACAAACAGAACAAAATAAAATGAAAAAAATGAAAAATTTTCATGTAACTTCTGTGAGCGATGTCATGGATCAAATTCACTTTTAGGTAGCTTAACATTCCAAAGTCGGTAAAGTTACAGCAGGAAGACCATGGATATTATGTTTTATTTATGGCCCTATCATTTTAAGGGAATAATAAAGCTGGCTTTGTGCAAATGTCGAAAGGAAAAAATTGCAAATTGGAAATTTAATGCAGCACTGCTGAATATTTAAAAATTAAGGAACTACAGTCCCTGGACAAATTATTAGACGTACTGTGACCCATATGACCCAATGCCCTTTCTCAGCATTGGAAAAGTTTTATAAGTTGAAAGTGGCATCACTTCTTTCCTTTCAGTCAGATGACCACATGGAGAAAAAATCCAACTGAATCATTGCGTATATGTTTAGCTATACGAAGAATAGAAACACCCAAAATCCTGCAGTGCGTCTAATAATTTGTCCAGGGACTGTATGTAGTTTTGTTGTCATTAAAATTAGCTTCATTCATAATTTTTTTGTAACAGATTATATTTTTATCATATTAGTACACTTAAAAATTTTGTAGTTGGTTTCACCACAATAATGACGCCTAGTAGCTGCAATGACTGTGTGGTGAAATGTTTCACCATATATTCGGTACTCCGTGAACAAAAAAAACTGAGAAATGGTTCAACCAAACACCGAAAATACGGTGAAATATTTCGCCACTCATCCGTTGCAGATACTAAAAATAATTTTTTTTAGTGAAACATCTAATTTTAACAGTTCAAGAAAAACCTGTCTTCTGAAAAACTAAAATATCTTAAACAATAAGAAGTGGATATTTGTTGAATATAACAGAAAAGATTTTATACACCCGGTGATAATTTTTAATAATTCTCTGGTGTTCTCTTGTTCTGGTTTTCTCTGGTGTTCAACATATTGCGTATCTTAAAATTGACTTGTCTTTTTTTTTTGCACATATCGGTATATGTTCTTATTAAGGTTTCCGACTACGTTGGACACTCATTTTTAAAATTAAATTATAATACATATATTTTATGTATTTTATGTTCACCAACACAACTAATAATAATAATTAGTGACCATTTTCATTTTAAATAAATATATTTTTTGTAATTTAAAATTTTTTAGGTAAATTTTAATGTTTTTCGCCTTTACGATAGACTTTCTAACTAAAAAAATATTTAAGAATTCTTTAAAACAACTATGAATTAATAAATCTTCATTTGATACCTAGAGAATAGACTACAATCTTAGATAGTTATCACACCAATAAAAAGTTATGAGTTGTCGAAGCTAAGTTAAAGATTTTGATGTAAATTTTTTTCTACTATTTATGATAGTGTCATAATTTCTGTAATAATGCTTTAAATTACTAGTCTAGTGTCTATTCCCTAGATATTAATATAAAAAAATATGCACAAAAAATTTTCACAACATTAGGTTAAGTATTTTTTGAGAAATATGGTTTGTCGAGAAGGGAAATTTTTTCAAAAATTTCATTTTGCAGAAAATCAATTTAAAGTAAACAAACTGTATAAAGGAGAATCATTTATGCAGAAAAAGAAAGATTATTTTATGCAGAGTCAATATAGAGACAGTTTTGGATTCTTAACGATTACTACCGTTTATCACTCTTAAACACAAAAACGTTTATAACTTACAAATTTTGAGTTTAAAATTAATCTTTTTCTGCCCCCCAAAAAAATGCACTTTTCTCAAATGTTCCCACACTCTTTTCGGAGGGTTGGCTAAAAAAAAAAAGTAAAACAATCAATGCAGTCTTAATTTCACTTCACTTAAAACGAGCTTATTCAACTTTACAAGTCCCTTGAGCTTAATTTTTACCTCCTTTTCCATTCGCCGAAAAATTAAACATTTACTCCATAAATTAAAAACATTTTCAACACTTTCATTTTGTTCTTATAGATCTTGTATAGTTTGAAATTTAATCAAAATGGTAAAAACTGTTTTTAACATTTATCAAAAATGGTCATTTCAACGTAGTCGGGTACCTTAAGAAACTAGTGAAAACGTGCAGGCACTTCTTTTCTTTTCCATCCCTATTTATTCCGGGGCATTTCCCCTAGCTCTGCAGCGAAGCTTCTCGTACAGGCAAAGGCTGACGTTTGGGCGTTTAATGTAGCGAATTGATGCAAAAATAACTAACTTTAAATCACCAATTCATGACAGCGTGAGGACGCTCTCTGTAGTTGTTAGCAGTATTACTGCTTGCAGTTCGGCTTGACAAAGCAGTATCTGACAAAAGACGAATTGTAATGAGCAAAATGGGGTTTGTAGCTGAGTTGATAAAGGGCTTGAAGACCCCCGGATGAATTCTAGTGTTCGATATGCAATTTTATAAATGGGTTATTATTACGTTAAAGTTGTGGTGAGAGGCAGCCGGTCGCGTTTCAAATAAGAATTAGGGATGTATAAAAATATAGAACTTCCAATTTTTCCCCTTTATGAATCAACACCCACTTAAAAATAATTATATAACCTATTAGGTAATTTCAATTACTTTAAAACCTTGTTATGACGTTCGATAGGTATTACAAACTCCTGTACTAAATTTGAAGTACGTAGGATTCTTTAGTAGAGTTCTTAGCTGCACTGTTAAAAAGTTTGGTGCAGAATTACACCGGAATCCTGGTCCTTTCTAGCTGCCAAAACTATTTGGAGCGTGGATTCACAACTTTTGCGGTGTATCGAAGTTATGGTTTCACTACAAAATTGGTAAATTCACGATAGTCCAAATAGTGGTGGCAGCTAGAATGTACCAGGATTCCAATGCAAGCTTGTGCCAAAATTTGTAACAGTGTGTAGAGTAGTAACGGATTAACAGACAGACTAACCAATGTTTAAAAGAATCAGAAACCTCCACCAACGTAAAGAAAACACAAATCTCCTCTTCGAATTTTTTACCCACATAGCAATCCTTTCATTACCTTATGTTTCACATTACGTAATTGAAAGTAATAGGGTTTGATTATCGGATTTTAATGGATACCAACGAAGATAACAAAATTATCATCCGATCTCAGGCAATAAGTCACCACTAGGGTGGGTTGGGTGACAATAGCGATTGTTGGAGAAGTTGGGCACAGACTGCAGTGGGCAGGCAAATTGCAGTATCCCCAACAATGAATTGAACCATTTTGAGTCTAAAATAATCATTCTTTTAGAATAATTCCTTTTAGGTTATAACCACAGATTGCTTACAACAACGGTCCAAGTCATTGGTCCAGATACTGCAGTTTACCTACCCACGAGGAATTCGTTAATACTGATGGTCCACTGGTCCACAAGAAGTTCCATTATATACCCCCTCAAATAAGTGGTATCTTCCGCTCCTCGTCACTTGACCGGGCTTCTCAATAACAAAGAGTGCGGGGCTGTGTTTGGCTCTTTGTAGGCTATGAAAACAGAAATCCAGAACCAAAGAAACACAAACTACACGCTTACAATAAGCGCATGTTAGCGTGATTCGGAAATGCGAATTCTATAGTAAATGAAACAGAAACAAAATATTCCTCCTGGAAAGTGCTAATGGACAACTGAAACGACCACGCCCACAGTGACGTTACATCTACGAAAACCGTTGCCTTTAAATCCCACAAGAAAAATACCCGGGAGCTAATTCGTCTTAACTAGAATATTCAGGCCCACAGTGAAGCCCCAGTTACATCAAGGATTGTCTTCTTTTCTAAAAACAATTCTCAGCCTCCTTCGAATCTTTCATTGCAGAATAGATATAAAACAAGTAGGTGTGTAACAGAATCTGTCACTTAACCCGCTTCCACACAGCAGTTGTGTTTAACAGGTAAAAAGGCGCCAAACACAATATTAACATTCTATATTAAACATTTACATGTTAAATTTGGCTAGTTTCATTTAAATTTTATTTCGAAAATTCAATAATTATTACTTTTCGTTTGCAAATATTAATCTATATTTTAAAGAATAAATATGTAATATTCCTCGCTTTTAAATAGAATGAAAATATTTCATATCAACATACGAAGAATCTCGTAGTGAAATATATTTGACGTCATTTCAAACTGATCGATGTCGCAAAAATAAATTTATTTTAATGTATTGTCTAAAAGAAGTAAAGTTTCTCGAGCGATTGTTGCGAATGGCAATTGTGATTTAATTCTAATAAAAATGGCTTCCTATGCTTTTTAAATGAGCATTAAATTTTGCAGTTTTTTTACATAATTGAAGTACTTTGAATTCGAATTCTTTTCTGAAAATTTCAATGTATTCTAATTTCGATGCGTCGAATTTTTTGACGTATCGCACTTGTCCGTAGCATTTGTAGTTCGTGATATGAAAGTGGGTGACGGACAGACAGTCAGACTGAACGATTATAATACCTTCCACTTTTTATGGTATAAACGTAATGTGGAAGCTAACCCATTCTGGACACAAATGTCAGTTGGAGCTTTGTCACCGGAACGAGTTGAAATCCGGACTCCCTAACGAGTTTAAAATGCGACGGGAGAGTTTATCTTCGGAGGTCCTCTTTCTAGCAAAGTTCGTGCGACCGTGGTGTAATTTTTGTGTCTATAACAGCTCGAGTGTTTACTCAAGATAATTTTTCAGTTTGCGGAGGAAGGGCTGAATAAATATCGTAATGCAGTCAGATTCCTGTGAAAATAAAGAGAGAAGTTAGTTTTTGAGTTTAGTTTAGTTGGAATTATCGTCGCACTAGAGCTACACGAGGGCTATTGGAGACGGGCGTCATAATTTAGAACCACAGTCAAGTGACGAGCCTACACCTGAGTAGGCACCCAACGCAACTGTTAAGGGCGACATCGTACGCAGCGTTAGGACTTTAAAGGATATTTAACGTGCACTCCCTCCATGGGGTATTATTCGTCGGACATTTTTGGCTGCACGGGCCGTTTATAAGGTCGGCAGTTATTTTGGCGATGCCCGGACTTGTCCTGGTACCTTTCGCATGCTTTTGAGTTCAAGATGTTAGCAAGTAAATAATTTGTATCATAATAATTTATAGACGAATATATTACATAAGAATATATTTTAGAACCACAGTGAATTGACGAGCCGACACCTGAATAGGCACCCAACGCAACCGCTAAGGGCGACATCGTACGCAGCGTTAGGACTTTGAAGGCTATTTAACGTGCACTCCTTCCACGGGGTATTATTCGTCGGACATTTTTGGCTGCACGGGCCGTTTATAAGGTCGGCAGTTATTTTGGCGATGCCCGGACTCGAACCTGGGACCTTTCGCATGCTAGGCGAATGCCTAACTGACTAGGCTCCCCAGCCCCCTTAAATAGTTTTGAGAAAGATAGTCGTATGAGTTTTAAAGTGCATGATAGTGTGTTTCTATCTATAGCTCACTTTTCTTTTTAACTTTCAATTACTTAATATGAAATATAAGGTAATGAAAGTATTGCAACGGGGTCGGGAATTCGAAACGGATATTTTGTGTCTTCTACACGTTTTGGAGTGTGCGGATTCTTTTGAACATTGGTCGGTTTGTCTGTCTGAAACATTGAGCTAGAAGGGAAACTGGAGTGAGGTGTCAGCGAGCCGAAAACCCACTCACACCCTTTTGAGCGAACAGGGCAAAAAAGGACTATTTTCTCTACACTTGTATGCAATGCTAGTATGAGACCCTCTATCATATTGACTTGGGCTCCTAAATGTATTTTAATATTTTTAGTTCGAAAGAAATTAACTTTCTTTAACTTTAAATTCCATTTTTTTTAAAGAAATAACCATGTGGATCACTAACAAGAAACAGCGAAGACGAACCCAATAGCAAAATCGGCAAGTTTCTAGGTTTTCTGCCCGGTTCGTTTCTGCTGCAGTGCCGTGTATTCCTCCGCGTTTCGTTATTGAACCGGCTCGTTTGCTGCCCTCTTCAGTGATCACACACCTCACTCCACGTTTCTTCTAGCTCAATGGTCTGAAACGACTCAAACTCGAACTAAAAGAGCTATAGACTTTAAATTTGGTATGCGAGTTTCTAATACCTGTTGAAAGACATACTAAAGTTTTCGAGAAAGTCATACATATGAAAAGGGTAGCTGCCATAGATTTTTTTTAGTTTTCAAAGTGATTGAAATTACCTTTAAAAAGTATTGTTTTTTCGTGTGGTAATTTAAAGTCGTGTAGTGTTACACAACTATGAAATTTACAGAAAATTTGGCGGGACTGACACTGTGAGAACTATAAAAGCATCCCGAATTAGGTGGCTGGGCCATCTGTACAGATGTCCCGATGATTTCCCCACCAAAAAAGTGACTTTTTCCAAAATTGAAGGTACGAGACGTAGAGGACGACCACCCACACCATGGTTAGACGATGTTGAAAGGGACCTCAATCTAATAGGAGTCAACCAATGGAGAGCCATTGCGGCTAATAGGGCCAACTGGAGGAGCATCAGCTAGTCAGCCTTGGCCTGCAAAAGGCTGTTGAGCTTATGAAGAAGAAGAAGTGTTACACGCCCCTAGTTCTTGAACTCGAAAGATTTAAATTCGGATTTTCCTATTCTTTTCCTATACATTCGTAAGTTACGACGCCACAAACCTATCTTTTATACTTTAGTTCGTGTGTCGGGCCGCGCAGTAAGAGTTTCTGTAACTATTGAGGCTACAAGAATGTATGATATTTAGACCACATTTATTTTCAAGTACAACGTTTGAAAGCACAAAAGTAAAACATATATACATTGCCAATGGCGCAGTGTCAATACTTGATTGAAAATACCAGTTAAAATAACCCGTAAGAACGGTTTTAATTTCCATCGCATGTGAAAGATTCAACTGACCTTAAGGGGGAATGGGCGCGTTGGATCGCGGGCCTCCAAACTCAAGTGCCTCAGTGTTAATCCAAAGGGAAACAAACTATTTTCTCTGCCACATTTCTCCGGCTGTATTGAATATTTTTACAAACGGTTTTTTTTAAATATTAAATGTAGATAACTTACAGGTCTCTATCTTTCCACTTTTTGAAATTGCTTCAAGTATTTTGTGTAAAATTATATATTGAAAATTAAAAAAAAATATTCGAACCAATTTCAAAAAGTGGGAAGGTCGGGACCTGTAAGTCAGCTACATTTATCACACAAAATAATCCGCTTGCAAAAATATTCAACACAGCCGGAGAAATGTGGCATAGAAAATATTTTTTTTCTCCGTAAGATTAACACTGATGCACTTTGGAGATCCCCGGTCCAACGCGCCCATCCCCCCTTAACATTGTCTCTTCAATCATTCTGCATCGTAAGTGCGGCAAACGTTACTTGGACTGTTGCAAGTGAAAAAGAGAACTTGTTCTAACCCATACCATTCAAAATGAGGCCGCAGGTGGTGAACACAATTTCCAAAATCCACCTTTCAAATGATGGTGGGGGGAGGGAGATAGATAGGATATAGTTCCTTCAAAGAAACGCAAAAGATTACGAAAAGAATTTAATTTTAGAATTATTTATAAATTTCGAATTAAAAAGAGAATGCTAGCAAGGGAGTATTTGATGCTCGTGCACGAATTATTTGATCAATTTGTTTTAAACTTTTTTTTTTACAATTTAAAATGAAATTTTGTGATTTATTATATTTTGTTAGAACTCTACCGATTCATTCTATTTATTTGATGATATTTGTAGTTATATTTAATACATACACTGCTTAATTTGTTATATTTCAGTACATCTTAATATTTATAAGCGGATAACTTAATCAGATGGCTTTGGTTTTTAAGAATATGTTCAGAGAGCCTGCTGATAAATTTTTCGAAATATAATAGATTGCTTGAATGGTGTTTTTAGGATTATTCAAATATTTTAAATCGAATGCTTGAACATTTAAAGAAATAAAAACATATATAAAAAGGACGATTGATATTTACATTCACTTTTCAAGCACCAAATTCTATTTTTCTCCCATACCGTTGCTTTACAAATATAAGAAATTACGTTGTTACATATACGTCATCGCCAAAACAAAAAAATACGAGTGATAAAATACGAATTTTAAAGTCGATTATGTAAAGGTGTAAAAAAACTTAGTTTCGAATTTTCAATTTCATTTCATTTTCAAAATTGGATTTCTAAAAGTGAGCATAAAATCTTTAATCCACTAAAAAATCCACACTTCTTTAAAATTCCAGCTTTTGAAAATCAATTTGAACAAAAACAGACTTTTACAATAATTCTTCCATGCATCTGAACCTTAAAATCTTATAAGTAGAAAGAAGCTCAATAAATCCACTTATTTTCAAACTCGAACAACACTTTCTATGTTATTTCTTAAATTGCATTCTAGAATAAAACCGTTTTTCGCTTCTATGCAGAATCGAGTTATTTTGCTCTCAATAAACTTTTTCTTATAAATAGTATTAACTTTTTAATAAAATCAAAAACGGAATAAAATATTTGTTATAGCAACATTAAATGTCCCATCAATTCGAATTTATTCGGTTATTTTATCTAGGATTAACTTTTTAGAGTTACTAAAAGCAAATTATGAAAGTTCTTTTGGAAGTTTCCGATAAAAGTAAATAAAAAATAAATCCACTCTTAAGTTCGTTTTAGAAACAAAAGAGCTTTAATTTAAATACAAGCAAGAGGAATTTTTTTTTCTTGGTTTGACTATTTATAAAAATGAAATTCATTTTTATTGGATAGATGAATGCAAAAAAATTACAAGATTTTTTTAGTTCACTCTTTTTCTTTTTTATTATTAACGAAAAGAACTTAAAATAATGAAAAAAGTTAATTGAATCAAGTGCGATTCCTTACGTGACCAGTCAGTTGGTCGTATTCCGTCTGTACCGTCTGTCCGTCCGTACCCCCCTGTCAAAATCGGTTCTAATCAATCGGATCTTAAAAATTCTTTTTTTGTTAGAAAGCTATAACCTCAGATACCACACTTTCATACTTTTTTGTCGTCTGGGCTGAGTCACGGACAGGACAGTAAATCTACTATCTGTGGCAATTTCACATTGAACTTACATTGAAAATTTTTCTAAATTAATTGATCTACATTTAAACACGATGGTTTTAACTGCGTCTAGTAATTTCCATCTTCTTTCTGTGCGAAATGCATTCAGTCTTTAGTATTTCTTTTTTACGGATTAAAAAATAAAAAGATACATGCTACGTCCTCCGTCTGTCGCTGTCTGTCCGTCTGTGTCTGTCCGTCCTGTTTCCCCCTTCCAAAATCGGTTCTAATCATCGGATCTTAAAAATTTTTTTTTTGTTAGAAAGCTATGAACCTCAGATACCCAACTTTCATACTTTTTGTCCGTCTGTCTGTACGTCCGGAAAGGACATAAATCTACTATCTGTCGGCGAATTTCCCATTGAATTAGCATTGAAATTCAATTTTGAGTCATTTAAATCACTGTAGGTATTGAAATGCGGTCGATGTCCATCTGTCTGTCTGTCCATCTGTCTGCCTGTTCGTATGTCTGTTCGTATGTCTGTCCGCCTGTCTGTCCGTTTGTCTGTCGGTCTGTACCCCCCTTCCAAAATCGGTTCTAATCATCGGATCTTAAAAATTCTTTTTTTGTTAGAAAGCTATGACCTCAGATACCCAACTTTCATACTTTTTGTCCGTCTGTCTGTACGTCCGGACGGACATAAATTTACTATCTGTCGGCGAATTTCCCATTGAATTAGCATTGAAATTCAATTTTGAGTCATTTAAATCACTGTTGCCAAATCAACAATGGCATGAGAAACTTTATTTAAACATATTTGAAGCAAAATAATAATTTCATGAATCAGTTTGGAATGACGTCATAAAATGTAGAACAATTTGATTCTTTGATTATTCATTAATTATCTACCAAGAAAGCGACAAGGCATACTTTTGCATGCAATTATGCTTAGTTTTAATTTACATTTCTTGTTTTTTAATGCAGTTCGGAGTAGTTTCATTACTTTTGTAACTAATAAATATTTATTCTTCGAACTACAAATAAATCACGAGCAGATGATAAATAATATTTAATTAATTTGCGAACGAATATTAAGGAAAATAGTTGATTTTGGCTTTTAGAAGTTTAAATTATAGCTGGGTGCTGTGTTTCGATTTTTTTTCTAATGTGTGTAAATCTAGTGTAGAAACGGCTGTTGATGATATTTACTTTAGGAACCTAGTTTTTTTCCCGATTAGAACTTCAGTAAGTATTTAAGTAACAGGAAAGTAGGCTATTTTAGTTCTTTATGAACTTCTTGTTTTCACTAAAGTTTTCAAGCTCTTTTAATAAACTTTGTTCATGATGTCCTTATACTAAAGAACAAGCGATATACTTCTGTTTAAATATTTAATAAAAAAATTTCACAATTTTTGCAACGTTCAAAAGTGAAGTTTATAAAAAATCTGCAAAATTAAGCAAAGAATAGACAAGCAGTCAGAAATTCGGATACAGTAATATAAACGAATATAACGGATATAACTGTAGACGAATTTGTAAAAGTAATAAAAATTAAATCCAAAAAAATTTAGCAGGTTATCGAGTACACTGGGACATACGTTCGCTATGAATCTGTGGAGTCCCAACGGTGGCTAGAGTACGGAGTTCCATTGAGATGCCAGCGCAGTTTCCCACCTAGTCTGCTGACCATGGTTTTAAATTACGAAGCCTTCATTGAGCAAAGGATTATTTTCTCCCAAAATTCAACATTCCCGCATCTACACTCTTAAAACAAACGAGTGGTTTTAACTCAGTCTGAGTTAATTTCCACTCCTTTCTGTGGCGAAAATGCACTTCCCCTATAGGAGTGTATTTCACTCTTTTGTTTTAAGAGTGTAGGCCTCTATGCAAGGGCACTCTAACCATTTCCAATTACCCCTTCGCAATTACCCTTTACCCCTTGTTGTTTTCGGTGGGCCTAAAATCCTTTCCGCAACAACACGTATTTAAATACATTTTAGAGGCTTATTTTACTTCACTTATATAATATATATATATATATAAATTAATAAAATGATAGAAAGGACCATGAACAATGGCTGATTTAATTTACATAGAATGTACCTCAGCATAGATATACTTTTGTCGGTTTATTTTGTTTGTTACAACGTGTTCGATTTGAAGACATAAAAGCCTTCCTTCATCCCAACTAATACCCAACTTTTTGCATAAACAGTTAACATATACATTTAGGAAATAAAAAATCGAGTTATCTCCCCTTTTACCGTATTATTTTCGTTAATTTGAAAATTTATCAATATTATCACAACTTTACATTCCTATAAAATGATAAGGCATTTTCCTTAGCTAATTCAATTCCGCCCTAAACGCAGCGATTCTTGCAAGCAAGTGTATGGAATAAATTTACGTGACTCCATTCTGAAATTAATTCAGTAGCTCAAAGAAATTTTTTTTTATTAATGTATGCATCGATTTTATGGTAATCCAATTAACTTCTCGCGTTATTTAGTCAACAACATGGAGGCAAAATAAGGTGTAGACGCTTGGCGATAAAGAAAAGTAGATACGTTTAAAAGTGGCCAAGTATGCACCCAAGCAAGCCGAAATGTGCGCATCTTATAACCAGGGCGCACTTTAAAAAGAGCCTTGTTTTTACAGAAAAAAATGTCGACTGGTTTGCCAATACAATATCGTATAACTCACAGAAAATTGGCTTTTTTTATACAAACAAGTTTTACGTCAAACGCAATAGCTGAGCTGTTATTTGAAAAGACAAATTGTAAAGAAATAACAACATTCTTTTCTGTAAATATATGGATTTTTTCCTTTAAAATTTAGCAGGCATCTTTAAAGTGTGCTTCTTGACCACTGGTCTTTGGAAATAAGTCAAACCACTCTCACTCAGTGAGATTGTAATTCAAAACGCATAATTTAATTGTTACGATCCGGTAATTAAAACTCTAATAATAACTATTTGAGTATTTATTATTTCTTCCAATATGTATCTTTAAACGAAAGTTTTATTTTCATTTAATAACTTTATTCTGTGCAATGCGTCTCCAAATCATTCACCAGGTGGCTTTTTGTTAAGGTAGGCCAGTACCTTGAAGGGCTTAATTTTTTATTTCTTAATATTTTCACTTAACATTTTCAGCATAGTTGAAAAATATGAATATTAGAAGAACTACGTTAAAAAAAAATTATTATTATTTTTATTTTTTAGTTTATGGACAAAAAAGCTGACATTTTACCTCGATTTTTTCAAATAATTAAAGCCCTACTCCTCCCTTAATTTTACAGATTCAAGACTAATTTGTTTTTTACATCATTATACAAGTGTGTAGAACAAAACAATGCTGAGACATTTCGAAAATAATAAATAATTTTTTAGCAAAATTTATTGTCAAGGACACTCATTTTTTTGAGAAAAAGAACGCATTGTCAATGTAAATTGTATATTTTTAAACTTAGACAATCATATTTCATAAAAACTCAACATTGGTTTGTTTACTACATCATATGGAATAACACAACAGAAAAATTAACTCAATAGGATGATTTTCCTCCGAGCCTTAGTGCTTCGAAGAAGGTGAAAAGCTCAGAAATATGTTTCCGAGAAAAACGCGGTTAAAGATTTTAGTTATTATTGAAAGTACATATACACGTTATCTAAATTGTAAGAAAAACACTTGAACAAAACTGCTAACGACTACCAAATTAAGACAACATATTCTTCAATATGTAAGGTATCATTTCTGATAATATTTTTTTTTTTGACAATTTCAAATTATTTTTCGCTTTTCAAGGTACGGGTCTACCTTAATTTATTGAAGTAGCTTAAGGCCCGTTTTATATGAAAACTCTAATTTTGCCTCATTTACCATGCCGGATGATCGCAATAGTAACGTTAAGTCAATTAGACTTTCACATAGGACCGAAGCAAAAACTGTACTTACGGTTTTAACAGCAGTTTTCAATTCAAGTTGTAGTAGTGTTAAGGGAATTTGAAGTACTGAAATATTCACTGCTGCATATTGCCACAGCAGAAGCGTTTAACTTTGTCCTGATTGGACTGGAACAGCAGGTGAATTATTAGCAGGTAAGTATATTTTCCCCTTTCGTTGGATATGGAAGGTAGAATTGGCTTATCTTTGCCGTTCTGATCATCCTACATAGGATATTTTACGGAATTAGGTCAGATTAGTTTGAACTATCGTCGCACTAGAGCTACACGAGGGCTACTGGCGACGGGCGTCATAATTTAGAACCACAGTCAAGTGAAGAGCCGACACCTGAGTAGGCACTCAACGCAACCGTTAAGGAAGACATCGTACGCAGCGTTTGGACTTTGAGCATATTTAACGTGCACTCCCACTACACGGGGTATTATTCGTCGGACATTTTTGGCTGCACGGGCCGTTTATAAGTCGGCAGTTATTTTGGCGATGCCCGGACCCGAACCTTGGACCTTCCGCATGCAAGGCGAACGCCCTAACCGACTGGACTCCCCAGTCTCTTTTTACGAAATTAGAGTTAACTGATGGAAATTCCATAAAGTAACCAATTTGACGCTCAAATTAGCCAATAGTAACTTTTATTACGTCACTTCCGATGTGGCAGTATATCCGTTACTTCAATTCCAGCATAATTAACAGAATATACGTGAGGTTTGAATTGAAATATACAACTGAACACGCATTTGAAAGCAAAATGCTAAAAAAACCTCAATATTGAGCTCAAAATAACAATCTAAAGGCTGTTCAAAATTAGCCAAATCACCAGCCAAAATGGTTTCGGCTAATGTAAAGCCAGGCAAATAAAAAGTTAGTCAAAATGGCTAAGATTAGCCATGGCCAAGACCAGATCCTAGCCAAGTCTGGAAACCTTAATTGGTTGGTGGTTGTGTAAGCTGGTTTATTGCTTCGCTAGTGGCGCGCTTATACCAGTCATGATCTATTGTAATAATTCTCTCACTAGAGGGCAGCACTACCGCTCGTAAGTGGATCCATCTAATTTTTTGAGACGGAGGCCAACTAGAGGATCCCCAGAATTGGCTTGTCACCCCCAGAGGTATTGATTTGGTATGGGAACTTGGAGGACTTTCGAACCCAACAGATTTAACGAGCACGTACTCCGCAGATACTCGACAAACACAAACAACCATGCTTTACCGGGATTCGAACCCAGAGGCTCCAGGGGCTAGCTCCCTAACCTTGATAACCGTGATGTGTTGATGAAAATAATGGCTTCACTTGGCCATCTGGTTCCTATATGGCTCTTCTTGCTGCAGCATCTTCATCTTATTTAGCCTTCATAAAGCCCACAATGTTCTCTCTTACTCCCAAAAGAAACCTTTTTAACCAAGACATCTATCTAATTACGCATCATTCGTGTTTCCGGATAATTAGCTATAATTAAAGATTTTGCTCGTCCGTAGTAATAATAACAGTGTTATTGGTGTTTCTTTCTCAATTGTTGAGAAAATTATAATGTAGCGAGATTAAGTTCTTTATTTTTGCTTCGTGATTACCAGGTAGGCTACTTTGTCATGAAATAGGATTTTATGTAGCAACATAAAGCATTGGAAGCCTTATTAGATTGCGTTTATAATTTGCTCAGAAAAAATAAATTCTTTTGAACGTTTTATTTTATCAAAGTCATTATTTGATTTTAATAATTATATTTACTTAACTACAAGAGTAAATACAATTACTAATGTCTAATTGACGATTGAACTCTTTGAATTATTTGTAAACAAACATTTGCATACTGAAACATTTGTATAAACATTAATATAACATTTGTACAATGAAACATATATAATCTGCATTTAAAAGGAGTGCTTTTACTTAGGAATGCATAGAAACTTACTTTTACTTACTTTGCTTTTACTTAGGAATGCATACTTCGGAATGTATTAGGAATCAGGGTTGGCATTGTTTTTACCACCCCCGGTAAATACTATGATAAAAACCGGTATTTACCGTAATGGGAAAAATTATGTTTTTCCCACATGGGGAAAACCTAATTATTAAAACAATTAATTACTATATTTTATTTAATGGGATAAATTAGAATAATTTTAATTTTATGTTTTAATAAATATTTATCATGGACTTAATATTTTTAAAAATTGACAAATCTTCCTTAATTATTTTACATCTATGGTAAATATAATAATCATCTACTTTTGTTTATATTTAAGTGTTCCCATCTGCGTAAACATAAATAATTATTAAAATATTGTCAGTAGTAAATATTTATTAAAATATTGTGTGTGGTAAATATTCATTAAAATATTGTATATGATTAATTATAATTGAGAAGTTTTAGTTATGTCTACTAAAGCTAGAAATAAAATCAAACAACTTTTCTAGGCTTTGGCAAACTATAATGGGTGACTTTTTTTGTGGGGATGAGGCGGATTTAAAATAGTGAGCTTAACAAGGGAGCCCCCGCCCAGACAGTGGTACAATTGCAATCACAGCCAGATACAAAGATAAGGATGTAAACAAAAAAAAACCTAATATTTAATTTTTGAAAGCTTTTTAATTAAAAAGAATTTCCCAGATAAGGTATATCCCATAAAGGAAGGTATTTCCCAGTTTTCCCGGTATTTACCCGTTTTTCCCACTGGGATGGGAAATATTAGTTTTAGACGGGGAAAACCCAACCCTGTATAATATTATGTGCGCAAAATATTACTGGCCACAATATAATGTGGACAAACTATCGCAGAGCGCAATTTCGCTTATCTTGCTGAGATTCCAGCAAAATCTTGAATAATTAATTTTATTTAAATACATTAGCACATTTAAGAACACAATGACACTGTCTTTTTCCCACTATGGGGAGCAAAACTAATTTTTTTGGAGGAAAAGAGTTCGTTAGTACAACTTGTATCTTTTTCTTACATTTCCCAAAGTTTTGTCACTTTGACGCTTATCTACTGAATTGGGAAGAATGCGAGTTGATTGGGATAAGCATTTTTTTTTTCATTTACGTTTTAGTCAAGAAGAAAAAGAATTTTACTCATTTATTGATAGAAAAACAAGTTTTCTGAATAAAAAAATAGGTCTTATCTAATCTAATTTATTTTTGAAAAACGTTTTACTAAAATATCGGGTATATGCTTTAATTACTATTATTTTTCATAAGGTTGTTTGTTGCAGTTCCTTTCTCAAAATTAGTAAAATTAATCCATCTAAATTAAACCAAATCACTTTCTCCATCCAATTTTAGAACAATAGGTTACAGGGAAAAGCAAGAGATTCTAGGCCTAAAATGGATATTTGCCAGAACTGGAAATCTTCCAAACAAAGCTGATGCAAAACAAACAGTAATTATCACGAAAACCACTTAACCAGTCAACAAAGTGTTAAGTTTAACTCTTTCATTGTAGTAGATTTGATTTGTTACGAAATGATTTTTATAATTAACATTATACTAGGATAATAATGTTATGCTCCAACGTGTCATTAACGTTTAAGTACATGGTGGTAATTTCAAAAGAGGATTAACGGATTGGGTTTTGGAGCCTCATAAAATTGTCCCCCTGTGCATAAACAAAAAGGTGTTTATACTTTTTTCGCTCTAAGACACTGCACTGCTCTTAGAGTCAGTTTCTCAGTTTGAAAGGCTGAAGAAGAAATCACTTTGAAAACCGGTTTAGAGAACAACTAGAGATAGTATGAAACTAAAAATATAGCCGACCCGGCGGCGCAACAGTTAGGGAGCTAGCCTTTGGAGCCACTGGGTTCGGGTTCGAATCCCGGTAAGGCATGGATGTTTGTGTTTGTCGAGTACATGCGGAGTACGTGCTCGTTAAATCTGTTGGGTCCGAAAGTCCTCCAATTCCATACCAAATCAATACTCTGGGGGTGACAAGCCAATTCTGGGATCCTCTAATTGCCTCTGTCTCTAAATTGATGGATCCACTTGTGTGTGTGGTCTGTTGTGTCTGCTTACTTGACGAAGTTTAAGCGGGTCTCTGACCAAGCACACAACCTGAATATATATGTCACACAACCAACTAAAATATGTTAGTTAGTTGAATATCGTCGCACTAGAGCTACACAGGCTATTGCGACAGCGTCGTATTTTAGAACTACGTCAAGTGCGAGCGACACCTGAGTGGGCACCCAACGCAACCGTTAAGAGCGACATCGTACGCAGCGTTAGGACTTTGAAGTATATTTAACGTGCACTCCCTCTACACGGGGTATTATTCGTCCAGAAATAAGGAGCTGTACAATACAAATGAATAGCTAGATGCAAAAAAAGAACAAGTCCTTTGGTGAATTTCCTTCCATACTTCCTCCTTTCAAAATTTCATTTAAAGAAGTAACTCATAAAGAAATGTCGCGATATACTCAAACGTTTTTAAAATTTAGTGGTCATGTGTCGTCTCGTCACATAACTATGACTCTAAATAATGACGCCTGTCGCCAATAGCCCTCGTGTAGCCACGATAATTCAAACCAACCCTAACATTTAGTGATTCACATGATTCATCAATCGTAGCTCCAATACAACAATACTTCCTTGACATAAAACAATTCGGCCACTGCCATTATCCGGTTGTAAAATCCGACGATTTCCATCCTTACCCCTTTTACTGTGCTTGGCCACTGGTGCGGTTTACGACCGGGACTGCTGCGAAATCCTCCATTTTTAAAAGAGTGATAAACTTAAGACATGGGAAGACGCATGAAATTGGTTTTAATGACTATTTGCACGTTAGTTTGACAATACTGTAAACGATAAAAAAAACATGAAATTTTATGATTAGTCAAAGTTTAAGAATAAGTTGTAGATGAACCCAATCTAGTGAGATGATCCAACGTGGATGACCAGTTACCGTTTTCTAGAATGTGTGGGGCTGGTGAGCCAAGTCGGTTAGGCGTACGCCTTGCATGCGAAAGGTCCCAGGTTCGGGTCCGGGCAACGCCAAAAATAACTGCCGACCTATAAACGGCCCGTGCAGCCCAAAAATTTCCGACGAATAATACCCCGTGTAGAGGGAGTGCACGTTAAATATGCTCCAAAGTCCCAACGCTGCGTACGATCTCGCCCTTAACGGTTGCGTTGGGTGCCTACTCAGGTGTCAGCTCGTCACTTGACTATGGTTCTAAAATACGACGCCCGTCGCCAATAGCCCTCGTGTAGCTCTAGTGCGACAATACTAAAACTAGTCTTTATTAATTATTTGTATTTAATTTTTTGAAATGTTTCTTTTAAAGTTATCTATGTCAAGTTAAAGCTAGAATTTTCTTTTTTTGTGATTTTTAAATGCAACTAATACAATATAGTCATCTACAAATTAAATCTTTAATTCTACATTTGTTTTAACTTCCATTATACGCAAGTTATTGAACTCAACCCACCTTCTATCAGCATTTTATGCCATTTAAAAAATTTATTCACGTGACTTTTTCCATTGAAATTATAGCAAAAAATGTCGATCATTTTTTAGACAATCAAATTTCCCACATAACTTTAAAAAAAACTTATTTTTACTTCTAGTTACCAAAGCAACTTAGCATTCGAAATACAATAAAAAAATTTATTCAGTTCGTTCCTCTTTTGTTGCCTAAATGCATAATCTAATGATATTTTACTTAATCTTATGAAAAGTAAAATTTATATTTTTATTACTAGTTGGACACAATGTACTTTACATTACTTTTACGTTCCTAAATTTTGAGTTGTTTACATTACTGTCATACCAGAGCAACTACTCAACAACGGTGATGCTTCAACGTTTTTATGGTTAAATTACGCAGCATTTTAGTGTTCTAGAAATTATGAAGCTGTTATTGCGAATCTTAAAATGCTTTATTTACGTAAAGTTTAACGGATGATTATTTTTTATATTGAAATATAAAAAAAAAAGTGAAATATATACGAGTCTGTTACATTAATGCAAGAAGTTATCACTTCACTAGAAGTTTCAGTCAGGTGATTTGTCATGCAAAGTTGAGCTATATCTTCATTTTATATTAACAAAAAAAAAGTTTGATAGTCCGAATAAGATAATTGGATTATACTATTTCTGACAAATTTCTTTTGATTTTGAAAAATGCTAATCAATTCCATTCTGTTAAAAAATCTACTTTACGATGTTTACTGTATGATGAACAAACAATACTGGAAACGGGAAACTATCATTATAAAGCCTAATTTTGTTTAACGTAATGTAATAACAAAAAGATATCATTCCATGAACAGTGTAATACTAAGAAAAAAACGTGTAAAAAATTATTTGCTTCTGTTACAAATTTCGATTTGAAACCCAAGATTTTCTTTTTTAAATATATTGCAACTGAAATAGCGTAGAAACTAGAGAGCAGATACTATAATAAATTTGTCACACATTTTCCATAAATTTATTTGAAATTCTGGCTAAGAACTCAAGCTCTCTTTTAAGAGCCCCGAAGCTGTAAATAATTTAACCTAGGTTGAATTTACGGAAAATCGTTAATATATTGGAATAGTACCTACTTTTGATGATTCTATAAACAAGACAAACTCAATTTCTTCCGGCTTAGACATACACAAAGTAAATATTACGATATCCTTATTGCCGGTGAATAATTTAATCAAGATAGATTTAATGAAGATTTTAAATGAATAAATATTAAATTTGAGGGTTTAGAGACACTTCAAACGATGGACATTTAATTCCTTCAGATACATTTCCTTTTTCCCCAAATTTATACTTGTGATTCTACAACATCGTTGCAGTTTCGAAAATACCCAGAGTTTGTTCAAAGCATTCTTTACAGAAAATCGAAAAATCTTAATGACTTTCCACAAATAGCAAAATTTGTTATAAATTATTTTAAATTGTGGATTTTAGTTAAACAAGTTTTATATATTTAAAACTTTTAAACGCGTTGATGTTCAAAAAAAGGATATTCTTGTCGATAAATCAATGCTAGGGGAACATCACACTTTCAGTGGTATATTACGACTAAACATCTTGTTTTAAACTGTATTAAAACTAAAATTTAAAAAAAAATGACACTTTGTGTAGGCGTAGATTTTAGTACCTATAAAACCAAAAAGTTCTATCACATCTATAGAAATAAGGGGATAAATAATAACCATGAATATTTTTTTAATTATTAACTTAAAACCGTTGGCAGATGGCAACGGAGTACTATGCAAAGAAAGTCCTTATTTGTTGGTTGAGAGCTAACGACTCCAACCCACACAGAAAGTAAGAACTCTACACCCATTAAGCGTAATTCATTTTCCAAGAACGGTTAATTGGAGTTTCCAGGAACCAATCGAATCAAACCTTATCCGGACAAACATTTGTTCTGCTCTTCGCGATCGCGTCTCGTTAATCGAATCGAAAGTGGGACGAATTCTTCACGATTCTCCTGGATCTTTCGTCAAGTAGAGAGATTTAGAAGAAATAAACGATGGAGTTTTTTACGTAAAGAACTTAAAGGCAAATATCAGAATTATTGTTTAACCTCTTTTCTCTTCCGATTCGCAGAATAAATGTATACAGTGTTACTACTACAGTTTTAGTACGACCTAGTAAAACGTGTTTTAATAAACAAACGTTTATATTTATAGGCGATTTCAGACATAAGAAATCTCTTTGGATACATAAATCGGATACTAGTATTTTTCAAATATGTGTATTTTTGAAAATCGTCACATGAACCCCTGAACTGTCAAAAGAGTATTTACCAGCTCCCAATTTCGGCAACTAGAAACGGTTCCGTCGTTTTGGCTGGGAATAAACTTGCTGGCGGACTTGCAAGGGCAGGCTATGACCAGATCTTAGAGGGGGACAACCTGTTGACTTATTTAGAAATTGGCTCCATTTACAAAAAGACAGCAATAGACTGGAGTCCCCCTCAACACTCTTGGCATGGCGTTAAGAAACCAGGCGAGATTTCTAAATTGCAACTATGCAGGCAATACCAAACTGCTCTCTCCAGATTTAGGACGGGACACACAAAGAGTTTGAAGTTTGAAGCTGGAACCAAGCTGTTCCTTGACTGCCCCAACTGTCGTGAAAGTGCTCAAGCCAGTTCCGAACACATTCTCCATTGCCTCGGTTTGACGTGGAAGGACATCAACGACGACCCACTTTTATTTTTGGACTTTCTCAGGGTCACACACATCATGGAACTGGTCTAATTTTGACCCAGGGATATGTAAAACAATTCCAAACTAGCACCTGTAAAGCAAATATTTATGTATACAAGATTTACTGTACTAATTTTGGTTTCGTCGCGGGTTACACTAGTTTTCAAAGTGGACCTTTTTTAGCTGTACTGCAGTAGCAAAAAATTAATCAGCAGACTATGAACACTTTAACTCTGTATGTGTGAACAATCGTTAAAGTTGCATGCTAAAAAAGAAAATAATAAATTCCATGATTGTATGGACTTGTTCCTACAATAAAGTTGTTGTAGAATTGAAATAATATGCAGTTTATTTTTTTCTCCAAATCTCCTTAAAATGTGTGGTTCAAATCAAGTGCTAAATATATGTAATACCATATACGAGACTCAATAATAATTAGTGCATATGTATTCATGGAGAAGACTGTAAAGAAATAAATGCAGACTTACAATTGAAATGATTGGCATGTTAATTCTACAATTAGCCTAGAATTTCAAAATATTAAATCCTCGCAATATACATTTAAATGATATCGGAAGTAAAAAGTTGAAAATCTCGCTAACACACCTCTCAAGCTAATACTTGTTTAAAAAGATTCCAGTGCTGTGAATAATTTTACCTACATTTAATAAATAGAAAATCGTTAATAAATAGTACATACTTTTAATGATTCTATATACAAGAGAAACTGAATTCATTCAAGCTTACAAATAACCCCGAGTAAACACTCAAGTAGCCTCAATGCCGCGAATAATTTAATCAAGATCAATTTGATGAAAGATTGTTAATGTATATTAATTTAAATAGATTGGTTTCGGGGATACTTCAAACAAGTAACATTTAATTCATTCAGACAATTTTTCTTTGTACATCCGATTTTGCACTTTTGATTTGAAAATATGATCCTATTTTATAAAGTAGATGGTGTGTGTTGAGTTTTAGTTGAAAGCCTGCTTTATATATGCAAGAATCGAAAATTTTTGAAGAGTTTTCATAAATTGCGTAATTTGCTACAAAAGTTTTAACTTATATTTGAATTTAAAATTAAGTATTATGGTACTGTTTAAACAGTTAAGAGATATTCGGGGTGTTTTTAATTATATAATGTAAATCAAATAATTTTATATTAAGTTTAACACATCTAAACAGATTTAAATTTACTTTTTATTTTAATAAAAGAATTTTTGTAATCAAAGAAAGCTTCCAAACGATATTATCTTACATTTTTAAGATTTTTTTAAATTACTTTAACGACTTATCACAAAACTGCATGGACACTTAAAGTTCAATTTAAAATGTCTTTCAAAATGATCATGATTCAACGATTTGTTTTTTCGTGATACGTATTTGAGAAAATTTGACTATTGTAGACGCATGAGAACATGCAATTTCGTTTTGATAATGTTTTAGAAAGGGATGTTTTCATTAGGGTACTTGACTGTATCGCTAAAATACCTTCCAATGTTAAATTAATTATAGTTTGAACCCAAAAATAACAAACGTATATATTTTTTTTCCAAAATAAATCTTTAAATACAACAAAGTTATAATAAAATTAACTACCAAATTTGCAATCTCCAGCCCCATATTCAAATGTGCACCACAGAAGTTCTTTCGTAAAGGCACGATTCAGTAACTAAAGTTTAAATGAAAATTCGATATTTTAAGTGGCCGTTTTGTTCCCTGTTACCTTAATAGGTTTACTGTATGGAGTCCCAACTCCAAGGCACAACACAGAAAAGGAAAATACTCTACTAACGTTAACCGTCAATCATTTCTTCCTTAAAGTTTCCTGGAATCAATCGGATCAAACTTGATTCAGATAAACATTTGTTCTACTCTCACGACTCGTTAATCAAATCAAAAGTAAGGACGAACTTTTCACAATTCTCTTGTATCCGTGAAGTAGGGAGGTTTAGATGAAGTCATTGGAGAATTTTTCCGTAAAGGATTTAAGGGGAAATGGGCGCACTGGACCGGGGGTCTCCAAAGCAAAGTGCATCAGTGTTAATCCAATGGCGAGAAAAAATATTTTATCTGCCACATTTCTCTGGCTGTATTGAATATTTTTACAAACGGATTTTTTTATGTGATAAATGTAGCTGACTTACAGGTCCCGACTTTCCCACTTTTTGAAATTGTTTCGAATATTTTTTTTTAATTTTCAATAAATAATTTTACACAAAATACTTGAAGCAATTTCAAAAAGTGGAAAGAGACCTGTAAGTTATCTACATTTATTATTTTAAAAATAACCGTTTGTAAAAATATTCAATACAGCCGGAGAAATGTAGCAGAGAAAATAATTTTTTCGCCATTGGATTAACACTGAGGAACTTGAGTTTGGAGACCCGTAGTCCAGCGCGCCCATCCCCCTTAAAGGCAAAATATTAGAAATACTGTTTCATATCTTTACTCCGAACTTCTTTAAAACCCTCTGAGGAATACAGACGTTTAAACATGTCAACTAAATGTCATGTATTTCCATAGCAGCATACATGATTTATAACAATTATTTATTTTTTTAATTTAAATAAATTTTAAAATTTAAAGTTATAGAGGTGACATCTGTTATGGAAATAAAGTTTTATGAAACTTAAGGAAATTAAAATTAAATTTTAAAGGAAAAATTTATTTCATACTGTGAAAAAAAAAATTACATTTCAGCCAATTTGCCTATCCTACAGAGGCTTAAACTCGCGCGTTTCTTATTTAATAATATTTCTTAAGATTTTTTTAGAAAGATTTCTAGTTGGTTCTTTAGGGAATAACGATCTGAAATTGATGGGTGAAATTAAGCTCAAAAATTTGTTTCATTTCATCAGTGAGGCAATTAGAGGAAATTGATCCAACCACGTTTGAAATCCTCTTACAAGGGGAAATAAGAATTTATGGGCGCAATTAACAGTTAATTTGGCACTTTAAGACAGAGGCAGAAATACCTTTTGACCATTAAGGAAAACTACGACAAGTTTAAAGACATGTTTGTTTATGACTCTTTTAAGAAACCTACACACATACGGTAACTCCCAATAGTTTTTACCACATTTATTGTGTATGTGTTGTAATATGTGTAGAGTCTTTCAGGATCTGAATGTTCCGAAATTGTTCTTTTTAAACGATTACTTAATAAGAACCCACCTCATTTATTTTTAAGACAGCCTAGTTTTCGATAAACATTATTTTGTTAATGAGATAAAATATTTTTAAAAATGCTTGAGGTCTCACTATTGTGCGTTTTTCAAAATCTTATTTTGAAAATTATTTTTTTGAGAAAAAAAACCTTTTTATTTTAACTTTCTAATTTTGTTTTTGGTACAGTTTCCTCAAAATCTCACACGTATTCCATTACATTTTTCGGTGTTTAAATTATAACTAATTATTATCAAATTAGTCCACCGCAAAAAGTTTTAATTTAGGAAAATTTTGTTATTTTGCGATTTTCCCAGTTGTATACTTACACTTATGTGCATACAAACAAAATTGGTCTTCCTACACTCTTAAAACAAAAGAGTGAAATCCACTCCTATAGGGGAAGTGCATTTTCGGCACTGGAAAGGTGTGGAAATTAACTCAGACTGAGTTAAAACCGCTCGTTTTAAGAATGTAGACGTAGATTGTTTTCTTTTAATTCGTTTTCCCACTCCGCAAAAAGAGTGAAATCCACTCCTATAGGGGAAGTGTATTTTCGGCAAGGAAAAGAGTGGAAATTAACTCAAACTGAGTTAAAACCGCTCGTTTGTTTTAAGGGTGTAAGCTTAACAAAATATTAAGTAAAAAAAACTGGTGTATTCTAAAAAACATGTTTTTTTGAAAATACAAATCTATGCATTAACCCTTAAAAAAAGTGTTCCTAGATTTAAAAAAAAATTAAATAAAGAAAAATTATTTAAATAAAATTATTATTTTAAAAAAATTTAAAGTGCGAATCGCATAAAATGCATATTAGTAACATGATACAAATATTATTTTCAATCGATCTATTTTTTTTCTTTTTATATAAAATAAATTTTTTGTCGAGATCTATAATCTACGCTTACCGAAAAATTGAGGCACAAACAGCCGCTTCAATAAATAATAGAATCGAAGTGATATTCTAGATGCTATCGATACTTCAGACTGCATACAGACAAAAAAAAAACCTTCATAATCATTTTTTTTATAAAACCCCACATTCTTTACAAATTTACCTTTGTGTTTGAATTCAATTTACACCGAACCCCTCCCCTCAACGTCTAATTCATTTACAAGGGAGGGAAACAAAACACTTTAATTAAATTCCTTGTCCAATCCTAATAAATCCCTCAGATTGTCCTTAAGGAGATTATTTCGTCTTGCTAATGAAATTATTGTGGAATGAGAATTAATTATACGGACGAAGATCGAATGAGATTTGGTATATCTACTGTTTTACCGTATCCCTGGTGTTATGAAACAATTTTTGAAATGAAATTAATTGAATAATAGCTTAATTTTTTTATGAAGTTTTAAATTTAGTCATGGTATTCCATTGTGTTGTACTTTGTATAGAGATTTCATGCTCTAGTCAAATTCAACTTGCAATGTTTTAACCGTTAAAAAATTTATTTTAAGGAAAGCTCTGGAATCAAATTATTTAATAAGTAAGCTAAGCATTTCAAAGAAAAGCTTTAGATACCTTACCTCTAAAAAAAATTGATTTTATTTTGATTGTGTTTTGAAATATAATTTTACTTAAGCTCATTTAAACAAAAGCGAAAATTATCATGGCATAGCGAGTACTTTTTTTTAAGCGCATAATGTCAGAAACACTGACATCATTATTTAGGTGTTCAATTAAATCTTTTTCGTCGTTTTTACATAAGTAGCATTTTTATAACATTTTAATGATATGGAAAGAACAATTTTCGTCTTACCCTGAAATTCGTGTTTAAAATTATTATATAATAAAAATGGCGCTTCTTTAGACATAGCAAAAGTTTACCTTTTTAAAACAAAGAGTTTTTGATGTTCTATTAATATATTGAACCGTCTTTTTTCCGAATGAAATCTTCTGTGAGATAAGCAAATCAGTCGAAGTGTCAAATTATTTTCACTAAAGGAAGAACGAAACTTAAATTCCAACTCATTTACTAGAATATTAGTGATTTTTTTTATAGAATTTTTTTAATAATTCCCCCTTATTTAAAATTAAGTAAAATGATAAAATATTAAAAATGATGTGCGGAGCAAGAAAAAACAACAGTCTCTAAGAGATATAGACGTCTGTGTTTCGTCGGAAATTTCACAGAATAATATCTGAATATTTATTAAACATAACCTTTAAGTGCATGATCATATACGATGTAAAGCTTTATCTATTTTTGCATCGTATAACTTATTTAATTAACATAATTTATCTCTGAATTTGTACTCTAAATATCCCAATAATGAAATATAGGCAAAAACTATCTTGAAAATTTTAAATGCAGACTTATATAGGATTAATTGAATATTAGAGTAATGGAGCCTTAAATGAATAAATATACAGGGTGTCCGTAAAAGAATGTCCGAGTTCTGTTACCTTGGCCGCCTCGTTCACCTGACATCACGCCTTGTGATTTCTTCCTTTGGGGCTTCGTAAAAGATCGGGTCTGCGTTCCACCTCTACGCCACGATTTACCAACCATGAAAGGTAGAATTGCACAGGCTGTTGCTTCCATTACTCCGGACTTGCTGCAGACAGTATGGGAAGAATTGCATTTTCGTTTGGATGTGTGCCGTATCACTAAAGGCGCACACATTGAGCACTTATAGGAAAAACTAGGTTAGTTTTCCTTCAATGTCCTGTATGATTTGTTATATTTAGTATAAAATAAACTCCTGTAATACACCATTAAAACTCGGACATTCTTTAACGGACACCCTGTATATGTTTTACAAAACTGTGAAACGGATGTGAAAATATACTCTATACAACAAACAATTCATATTCATGAAAAATTCCATTATTTATAGTAACACAATTTACTTCCGTTGTATAACATTGTTTTCCTTTCTTATTACAAAAAAAACCCTTAAATACAAAATAATAGCAGGCAATGGCAACTTGAAACACTTTGTAGTATTCCTCCCTCACAAACAAAGCCGAATGTAGAATATAAACAAACAAAACACGAAACAAATTGGAAAAAAAACCTAATTTCAGACAAACAACACCTTTTACATCGTTGTAATCACTCCTCTTCCCCTCACTTACACGCAAGATGGCTTGCATACCGAATCCACTAGTACAATAAAATGTTTTTTAACCGTGGAAGTGTATATTTTGGCATATTTTCATAGATATCATAGTTAAAGTATTATATTGGCAGATCACGTGACCTCCAATGCTAACGCCGGGACGCGCATGGAGGCCAAAATAAGAGGGCAAAATGGCCAGTATTGCCAATACTTTAAGGAGAAAAATGCTACGGCATCATCGGAAAAATACCATTTAATTCTAAAATTACCAAACAAAAATACTAGAGAAGCATTTCAAGTCACTAAAAAGATTCCAAAATGTAGTATTTTTTAGTACTATTTAGTATTTTTAAGTATTTAGATAAATTATTCTACAGATTACATTACAATTAGTTGCACAATGCAAAAAGAACAACAAGAGAACAAGGATGGCAAAACCATCGATAAGATAAAATCGAATCAAAAGAAATCGCTATGAAAACAAATACTGAACAATGTTTAACATTTTTAATATTTTTTTTATAATAAATTTTTAAAAAATCAGATCAAGTTTTCACCAAAAAAATTTAATCTCAGAAGGATTAAAAATGAAAAAAGTACTGTTGGAATTGTCTATCTTAATGGCGTGAAACATGCCCATTGGCGTTGACCCTCGTTATTTTAAACCTTGGTTAAATGAACAGGCCGGCATGCGAACGGGCACTTAAGGGGGAATGGGCGCGCTGGAACGCGGGTCTCCAAACACAAGTGCCTCAGTGTTAATCCAATGGCGAAAAAAATATTTTCTCTGCCACATTTTCCCGGTTGTATTGATTATTTTTACAAACGGTTTTTTTAAATAATAAATGTAGATAACTTTCAGGTCTCTATCTTCCCCCTTTTTAAAAATGTTTCGAATATTTTGTGTAAAATTATTTATTGAAAATTAAAAAATATTCGAACTAATTTCAAAAACTGGGAAGGTCGGGACCTTGAAGTCAGCTACATTTATCACATAAAAAAAATCCGCTTGTAAAAATATTCAATACAGCCAGAAAAATGTGGCAGAGAAAATATTTTTTCGCCATAGGATTAACACTGATGCACTTTGCTTTGGAGACCCCCACATCAGACCCCCAAAATCAGAACACAATGACATAAAAATATTTAAAGTATAAACATTTTTAGTTTTATTCTTAACTAGAAAAGAATTCTTTTCAAAAGGATGGATGGGTCACAGACCATATTTTTTCCCACCTTCTAAAGGTCTCAAAACCAAATCAATGCCTTTCTAACTAATTTTACATGCCCCCCCCCCCTACAGTAGGACTGCTATTTAGGCTTCCACCTTTGCCTCTATAGTAAATCTATGTAACGTGACCTCGTGCGACAACCTCGAAGAGGAGGACAGTCATTAATTTCGAGCGGCCGCATCTGGCATCAGTTCACTCGGAAACGCTCAAGGTTGCTACATTTGGCAACAATTCACCCACATTTAACAATTTGAGAGTAAATCTATGATGTTGAAAACACGTACAGTAATAAATTTCAATGTCACACGATTTTTTTATCAGTGAAAGGTACAGAAAAGAAGTAGGTAATATTTCTAAGACAATTTTATGACATCACGTTTGATGAACCTTTTTGGGGGAGGTCAATTTACTTACCAGTTAAATTGCTGGCAGATTTTGCATGAGCAGGTTAATGAAAGCAAAATATAAAAAGGACGTTTGAACAATTTCATTAAACATTCATCTACAACTGAAAAAAATCAACAAAAATCCACTAACAACAACGCACCCTGTAAAACTCGATTTTCCTTGCATATACTTATCACGCAGATAAACAACTTACCGGGGTAACTTTTTACCTAAAAAATCGCCCATTTGTTCTTCAAAATTTGGTTACTCGTCGCTGTGACTAAATTTGGTTTCAGCATCGTTAAGTTTCAACATCGTTAGTCGAAGTTATTGGTCCATCGTCAGAAACGAATTTAATAATTATTTAATGACTGTCTTCAGTCCAAGTATAGTTTTATGGCAAGACAGGCGTAATTTTTATAATAAATTAAGGGGATACGCTACCCACAAATTGGTCAAAATATCGATTTTTTAGTTTTTACTTATTATTTACAATAGCTTTATGAACATTTACAGAAAGTTTCATAATGATATCTTTTGTAGAAAAAGAGTTATTAAATATTTTCTTGAGTCATTCCTATAAGTTTGAATACGTATTTCGTCTGCTTTCAACCTGTTTTCTCTGTTTCGCGTTTTTCAATTCTTGTGTTTAATAAATCCTTAAGGCTTTTTTGCTAATTAAGTTAAAATTTTGAAATTTTTAACCTGTGTTCTTATATATATGGTGCACAAAATTATGCATGGAATAAGGTCTACTATGTATAGTTTTTTTTTAAATGTTGATTAAATAATTTGTATTTTTTTGTGATTTTCAGTATAAATGCATGTTACTTTTTAACTGTAGCTTACATTTAAAACTCCATAAACAGTTCTTGAACAAATAGTACTAAAAACAAACTATAAAAGTTTGGTGGAGTTATTCTCAAAATTAAAAGAGAAGTAGCGTTTTAAAAACGTTCAAAATTTTGACTTTTTAACAAAAAATATTAAAAACTACTTGTAAATATTTGTTTTTATTGCTAGAAAAGGTTTGTTTAGAGTGAACATTATATAAAACCACTATAATTTACAAGTTTACGTTATTATTTCTAGAAATAATGTTTTGGGCACCGTATCCCCGTAAGTTACTTGGATATCCTATGACAAGCTATATCAACCACTCCCAACTTTAATGTGAATACCATTAACGCGCCCATTTCCGATCAAGAATGTTAATTTAAAAATTTTAAATTAGTTTTCCGTATAATTTCATTTGTCTTGCATAAATTATCCAGAACTATAGTCTTCATTTATCTTATAATATGTTTTTACATAAATTTCTGGAGAAAGTTAATTTTTGAGTTTCAGGGGACGCATTACCCAAAATTTAGGGCTGCCCAGAAAATAATTAAACACGCTCGAATGCTGTGAGCTAAGGATATTGCAAAAAAGAAGGAATCCTTTGTAATGGTGGAGTTTTATTGAAAATGCTATACTGGTTTGGTAAAAGGGTTTTTTTAATTTTATGTTGAATTTATAAATTTTTAATTTTTCACCTTGTGAATGGTTAAAACCCTAATTCTTTTAGGTAAATTAATGTAGAGCTCCAAACTTTTTTTCTGTGTTGAAACATATGCTGTTAACAAAAGTTGGTATGGGATAAGGTCTAGTGTGAAGATTTTTAAAAAAAAATTATGAAGGTGAAAATTTACAAAAAATCTTATTTTTTAAGCCATTTTTATACATAAAGCTACATAACTGATTTTATTTAACTGATAGCTTAATATCCATACCAACTTTTATTAAGAGATGTCGTGGGAACATATTAAAAAAAATCCATTAAAAATTCTTTCAATTATAGGAGTAGCATTTTGAAAAAAAGGTTAAAATTTTTAAATTTTTAATTTTTTAAAAAAAACGTATGTTTAAATATTTATCTTTTTTTCGTATATGTTTATTGAATGTTACTTCTTTGTAAAAATAGTTTAATTTGAATGCTGGTGATAAAAACACTGGATTTAATTTTTGGGGTACCGCGTCCCTTTCAAATGTTCTTGCCAATCGTCATTAATGGGCTAAGCATTAATTCACCCAACATACTTGGATGTTATTCAGCGGGAAAAGGGGCAACCTCAGACCCGAGTAAGTAATGATCGTTTCGCGTTGGACATCACCTTCCACCTTCTCGTCTGACAAATGGCCCGGTTGATTCGAACACGGATTTTTTTTTCGGCGGGGGGGGGGGGGGTAGAGAGAGGGTAGAGGACATTGAAACTTTTTTACAGTTGTGTTCAGACATAGTTGACCAGAATGTTGGATTAACAGCTGTTACTTTTGTTATTAAGTTTTTATCCAAAATCAGTTAAGCGGGAAAGGATGCGGGGCTCCGATCCGAAGTGCCTCGGTGTTAATCCAATAGGAATAACTTATTTACAAAGCAACATTTCTCCGGCTATATTGAATATTTTTACAACCGGATTTTTTATAGTATAAATAAAGCTGACTTGCAAGGCTGTATAATCCCTCTTTTTGGCTTGAATGAATTTGGTTTTAATTTTCAAAGAATACTTTTACATCAAAATATTTGAACCAATTTTAAAAAGTGGGATATAGATTCCTGCTACATTTATCACATAAAAAACAGTTTGTAAAAATATTCAATACCGCCGGAGAAATGTGGCTTAGAAAATTATTTATGTCAATTTTATTAACATGGAGGCCCCTTGGTTTGGAGACCCGTATTTCCTATTAAAATTGCTCGTAATTATTATCGAATATCTTTCGTCTAAAATTCTCCGTAAAAATTTACTAACGTTTTCAAAAATTATATTTGAACTTTTTATAATTCTGTTATTTTAACACTTTGCATTCCTTAGCAATTAGTCATCAGCTTGGAGTCATATTATGCGACTTTTTTTGTTAAAATATTTTATGTCCTCTCACCCATGTCATTCTAAACACGAGATACTTCATTAACACTTTCGCAAAGATCAAACTAAGTATTATATCTTTCAGAACCACATTTACAAAAAAAAAGAGCTTTATGCTCCTTCTAATACAAAGAACAGTAGAACAGAATGAGATCAAAACAAACCATGTAGATACAGCATACCTGCTGATTTCAGGAAATATTTCATATTTTCTGTGATATTTTTAGCTTCCACACTACGTTTATAACGTAAAAAGTGGAAGGTATTATAATCGTCCAGTCCGTCTATCTGTCCGTCTGTCTCCCACTTTCATAGCCCAAACTACATATGCTACGGACAAATGTGATACGTTAAAAAATTCAGCGCATCAAAATTAGAATACATTACAAATTTCAGAAAATAATTCGAATTCGAAGTATTTCAATTCACTAGGATAATAACATTAATGAATGCGGCTTGTTAATTACCCAAGGTTGGCACGACATTGTATATGTTAGTAGTGCCGAACTCTTCACAGAACCGAAGATAAATACCAAGCTGTTATTGCACAGCACCAAAGGAAACAAAAAAAATACGAGAAAGCACCTCGGAAGTCGGTCAGAGAGAATAAAAGGATTATTGGAGGGATAAGTTTGAGGAAGAGAAGGAATAGGTAATCTCTGAAGTGATAGGGAAAAAAAGGTGGATATAGATGATCCCTTATAAAAAAAATTTCAATGCATTTTCTTTTTAAATGTAACACTATATATTGGCTCTGCTGGCATAGACAGAATCAAGACAACATTGGTAAAATAGGATTGCTATACCGCCAAAGTTCTTATAGTGGTGAACGCATGGCGTGGCTTTGACTGCTTAGATGACACTTTTTCACCAACCGAGGCAATTTAGTGTGAATAAAACGAATTAGCCAATTCGTCAAAACTACGACTTGTATAGAGACTAATCTAGAAAGTAAAGAATTTTCTTTCACGACAGGATCATGGAAAGTTCTTGGTCTTATATAGACTTTGACAATGCCATACTATTCAAACACATTACATAGTTCAGAAAATCTAATGAAAAGGTCTTCGTAAAGGGGCTGAAGCACATTAATTACGTCATGGTCAGATGACCTTACTATGTGTAGAATATAGTTCTAAGATTCAGTTGGGAGCCCACTCAGATGACAATATCGTCACTTGGTCGTTGTTAGAATTCGGAAGACATTTTGCTAATAGCCTTTTCTGAGATTCCAGTGTGAATTATCTTACCAAACAAAAACATAAGCCTTTTCGTGCAAAGCGTTTTAAAAATAACAATAAATCCAAGTATATACTCACAATTTCATCTAACCACTTGCATATAAAATCATCTCCAACAACAACAACAATGTAAAAACTCTACACCATGTCATAGTCATACGAAGACAACTTATTGCTGCGTTTTCTAGTGACAACGCTCGTCGCGAGAAATATCATGTTTCTCGTCCCATAAAGAATGGAGATACATTACTTTAAAACCTTGCGTGATGTTAGGGAAGTGGTATATGTTTAGTTTGAATTATCGTCGCACTACAGCTACACGAGGGCTATTGGCGACGGGCGTCATATTTTAGAACCACAGTCAAGAGCCGATACCTGAGTAGGCACCCTACGCAACCGTTAAGAGCGACATCATACGCAGCGTTAGGACTTTGAAGGATATTTAAAGTGTACTCCCTCCACACCGGGATTATTCGGACATTTTTGGCTGCACGGGCCGTTTATAAAGTCTCCAGTTATTTTGGCGATGCCCGGACCTGAACCTGGGACCTTTCGCATGCTTTTGAGTTCAAGATGTTAGCAAGTAAATAATTTGTATCATAATAATACTATAGAAGGTTCGTGAATCAAATATGGTCTCTAACAATGCATACTTCAAACACATTGTATAGTTCAAAAATCCAACGAAATTGCCTTCGTAAATGGGGTGGTGCACAATTTATGGTGCCATAGTAAGCTGTTTCAACTTCGCGTGCAATATAGCTCGAAGATTCCATTGCATGGCCGGATTTAAAGATTTGCCGCTTGTAGGCTATGATCGATTTGCCGCCCCTGTCACAATATTTTCCCCCTTCGGGGAAAGATAGCTGGTTAAAATTTCACTGAAATATTAATGTAAATATACAAAAAACATCAACAGTAATCTTCAAAGAATATCTGGGTAAGAACTAAGTTGTTCCCTCATTGGCTGGTACTGGACCGCTTAGAAAGCTGTTTGAGATTGGCAGGAAACTTTCGCGAAAAGACTGATTTTCCAGACAAGTTGGCTCCAATGCGCTCTTTTTTTATGTTGATAACAAAAGAAAATGAAATAAAAAGTAACGTTGACGTTGGTATTTTAAATAACGAATTTATTTGTTTTTTTGTCCGGCTTCTGAATATTTTTCCTTCTCCCACTACCGTTATAAGATATCCCAGATATAGTTTTCTTGACTTTTTTTTCTGTCTACATATTAGAATCATCTATATACCTTTACACTCTAAATCGAAAGCGAAATATAACGCGATTTTTTAAACTGCTGTACTACTATTTTTCTTTAAACTTGCAAATGGGGGGGGAGAGGTAAGTTAAGTATTGTTGATTGCTCGTCGAGGATAACAAGCTTTCTGGATATGAAATACATTAAATATATTTAATATGGCATTAATAAGTTCACATTTTGACATAAAACAACTATTTCGTAACAAAAAATTCAAAACAAAATGGTGTTGGCAGGGCCGGATTTAAAGATTTGCCGCCTGTAGGCTACGATTGATTTGCCGCTCCTGATGTCACAATATTCTCCCCCTTCGGGGAAAGGTAGCTGGTTAGCTGCAAAATAGGGTGGTATGTGCTGTTTAAAATAGATACACATATTAGAATCATCTATGTACCTTTACACTCTAAATCGAAAGCGAAATATAACGCGATTTTTTAAACTGCTGTACTACTATTTTTCTTTAAACTTGCAAATGGGGGGAGAGGGTGCAATGACCCTCACCAGCGGCCACGTTTACTACTAAATACTAATACTATATATACGTTTTACGCATTATTGTAAATAATTTGTTTTCTGTCTTAAAAATATTAGTATCTTTATAATAATTTTTATGTTGAATGGCGCTTTAATTTTTGTAAAATTTTCCGCCCCCCCAAAAAAATTTGCCGCTCTAGGCTTACTTAGCCTATTTAGAAATCCGGCCCTGTTCCGTTGGGAGCCCACTCAGGTTGATCGTTGTTAGAATTTGGGAGACATTTTTCAGATAGTGCTATGCGATTCCCAGCGCGACTTATCTAATCGAAAAAAAAGCAAAAAGCGTTTCAAAAATTACAAGAAAACCAAGCATATATTCTCACACTTCTTCCCTAGCCACTTGCATATATAAATCATCTCCACAGCAACTACAATACTTATAAAAACTCTAAAACATGTCACACGAAGACACCTTATTGTCGCGTTCTCTGGTGACTACGCTCGTCGAGTGAAATATCATGTTTCTCGTCCCATAAAGTATGGAGATACATTACCTCAAAACCACTCTTCAGCATTGTTTTCAACATTTTCCGATCATTTTTCCGTCTCGTCGTGTTTCTCCCTCCAAAACAAGCAATAAATCATTCTTTATCAAGACTGATTTTCAAACTTATGAAAGAGCCGGGTTTGAGTTGCATGCGATTTAGGATAAGAGAAAGAGCCGTTCAATATAGACATTCAGTAAAGGCCACTACATGTTTTGGTGAGTAGGCGAAGGCTTCCTTTCGCAGCAAGATGCGATTTTGTGCCAATTAAAAACCCTATAAGCTAAAAACGGTTAGGTTAGGTTAAGTTTGAATTGTCGTCGCACTAGAGCTACATGAGGGCTATTGACGACGGGCGTCGTATTTTAGAACCACAGTGAATTGACGAGCCGACACCTGAATAGGCACCCAACGCAACCGTTAAGGGCGACATCGTACGCAGCGTTAGGACTTTGAAGGATATTTAACGTGCACTCCCTTACACGGGGTATTATTCGTCGGACAGTTTTGGCTGCACTGGCCGTTTATAGGTCGGCAGTTATTTTGGCGGTGCCCGGACCCGAACCTGGGACCTTTCGCATGCTAGGAGAGTGCCTAACCGACTGAGATCCCCAGCCCCTAAGCTAAAAACGAATCACTATGTCTTCAATAAAAGATTGGACACAGCACCAATCGAGAAGGAGATTCTAAAAAGACAATTTTATTACATAGAACTGTTGTCATTGAAGACGTATCAACCAGAAGATACCTCAAAGTGAAAACCAAATTCTTTCGACTTATATACTGTAATATTTACGTTTATTCAGCACTTATATTACGTTTATTCATTACATATGCCAATAGTGTTGGTCTAAACATAAATAAAAAGAAAACTCAAATAATGCGAATAAACGCAAAGTCCCAAAGAAAACTAGAGATTGACCAAGATGAAATCAGTAACGTGGAAGAGTTCACATATCTCGGTTCAGTCCTCGACACAAATGGTGGCGCAGAGGCTGATATCAAAAGTCGAATCCTCAAGGCCAAAACAGCCTTTTATGGCCTCCAAAAAATCTGGAAATCTTCAAACATCCAAAACAAAACAAAGATTAAAATCTACACAACAATAGTAAAAACAATACGACTCTATGGTGCCGAAACATGGTTCCATGAGTTGTTTAAGAAAGATATTTAAAATTTTCTGGCCAATGAAAAGAAAAACGAGGATATAATAAAACAAGCTAACATCTCTACAATAGAAAAATGAGTTTCGATGAGAAGATTAAGATGGACTGGCCAAGTACTCAGGATGCCCAGGGAGAAGCTAACCGAACATCTTGCTCTCTTGGGCTCCTGATGGGAAAAAAAATAGGAAGACCTAGAATAACATGGCAAGGACACAGCTACAAAAAGACCTCAAGAATTTAAAATTATCCAGTTTGGAGGACGCGCTAGAACCCATGCCAAAGATCGTAGGGCTTGGCGGAGTAGGGTGGATGCCTTATGCGCCAGCAAGGCGTGAAGAGCTTAAGTAAGTACTGTAATATTTGTTATAATCTGGCTGACTGGTAATCCGCAGTAGTAAATCAGAGCCGTTTAGCTAGGATGTTATTTGTTTTCTGCTACTTACCACTTCACCACTCCTCTCCTACACTGCTCAAAACAATTAGGGCAACTCATGGTTTAAAACCTTTCATCCCCAATGATTCCATTTGGAATCATCTGCTTGCGATTTTTTTCCTCGCTAAGTTAAGATTGCACTTATTTATCGTTAGCTGGCAGAATCATGTCTTGTGAAGAATTAAATAATGTTTGTTTTAATTAAATGAAAATATGAAAAACATGGTACAATAAAATTCACCTCCCAAAAACTTTTATGAAATAAATTGACCCTAATCTTCATGCTTGCATTCCTAGATGTTTAAAAATTGATTTTAACTTTTTTTTAACAAATAACAATAATTTTTTCGAAACCTTATAATTTATTCAAAATTTATGTGATTCCAATTTCCCCCCCTTAAATTTTAGTTAAAAAATTATGATTTTTTCCCCTGTTTTTTACCATTTCATTCTGGATGCATAAGGAATCTATTTCACACATTTCAGATTTTAAAAATAAAAAATAAGAAGTTGACACTGACAGGGTTAGAAAAAAAATGTACGTAAAGTGCTCCCCTAATTGTTTTGAGCAGTGTATATGTATTCGCAGGCTACTTCTCTGAGTTGCACTGCGTTGCGATTGCGTACAGCGTCGTCGAGGGCATTAGCATTAGCTGAACAACCATGGATAAGGTCTCGTTATTAAGGAATCAGTAAGAGTGGATGACAAATGACAACCGGGTCACTAATATAGTGTTGCCGAAGATGCTATTATGACAACCTACGTCCACCAAAAAGTGCATAGCCTTGCAGCATCTTCCCATTACAGAAGCGTTAAATGGCTTCACTTGGCCAACCGGTTTCATCATAGGCCAGCATCTCTCTATTATTCTATCCCCCAAGGGTTAAAATACTGAAAATATTAATGAATATTCGGTGACCAAGTATGTCGGACACCGATGTCAGTTTGGCGTTTTGGCGAATAATGAAGCGTGAAATGTCTTTTCATCGCCATCAGCCTCACCTTGGCGAAATAATGGATTCATTGAGTGTCGTCCCATTATTGGACGAATTCTGAAGGCATTATATGCAAGACAAGTGTCTATTATGTCTATTCATAGGCCCATTATACGCAGTGATGAACTGTTATAGGCTAAACGGGTGCATTAACTCATTTTAGATGCATAATAGACTTCGCTTCCGAACATTTCTGGGGTCTGTTCTTATTATGCTGAACAGCTTTTGAGTAGATTTTGTGCAATGTTAATTCAATCAAACCCATTATGCTTACATGAGCAACACGGATCACTAACATTAGGCGAGAAGCAAATTGTTAAAATTTGAAGAACTTGATACAATATTCTTTGTTTTTTCTATTCTTTTGTTTTAAGTAATGATGAAAACATACCAAAGAATGTCATATCATTGATTTTAAAAGGTTTTTATCGATATTTATGGAACGATTTTTAAATCTCGAGTATTGCCAATTAATGCAAAAGTTATATATTTGACAGTGATTATTCTAAAGACATTATATAAAAAAAACAGAAGCGTCCCTTTTATTTTGAAAGGATGATAGTTTTGGTGGTGTCCAAAGGGTTGAGTTAATTTAACGTCGCACTAGAGCTACATGCGGGCTATTGGCGAAGGACGAACCACATTGACGGGTGCCCAAAGAGAAAAAGCAAGTAACAGTGTACCGAAATTTTTTAATAATGATTGTATAACTACTATTTTGTCACAGGAATATTAGAGTAGGTTCTCCTTTCCCACTTAACCGAAGTTAAGTATCTTGTTCAATTATTTTTAATTGTTATTTTTAAAAATACAATACAAATCAATTGATTGCCATAACATTCAACTATCTTTAATAACAACATTTGTTCAATAATTAGTTGCATATAATACGTATTTAATTTTTTTCTTTTAAACTACAGATTAAGTGCCAGTATTTAAAAAAATATTATTTAGTTAACTAATTGAGGCGATAATTTTTGGTAGCACTTTTAAATTTCCCCATTAACTCCTCCCCCCAATTTCGTTAAATTAGTTTTACATTTTCTGTCTGAACACTGTCTACACCATAAACTAATATACTTAAAAATGCATTGATTTTTATCAGCGATTTAAATCAAAATAAGGAAGTCTTAGTCTGGTTATTGTAGATTTTTATGTTGGACTATTAAAATGCGTGTTTAATGTTCTACAGTGAACACTCGATCTACATGTACTGAAAAGATTCTACTACGACATTTAAACACGCAAATTAGCAATCATATTGAATGTTATTGCGGTTCATTGTCCTATAAAAGTTTCATCTACGTTTAAAAAAGTTTTAGGACGTCTTCGATGTTCTAATAAAACTATTGGTTAAATTCTTAGTATTTAGGTAACGTATTACCTGCCTTGAACTAACTTGTACTTTCAATTTAATAGGGTACTTGACTAAACAAAATTATTGGCTTAAAATATTCTTATGCCAAAAATATTAGACCCGTATCTTTTCTTTTTTTCAAGTACCCCTTAAAAAGGGGGGGAAATGAATTGTAAAATTTGGACGAAAAATCATTCCCGAAAACGCTTTGTGGCTGTCATGATGTCATTACTGTCTATGATGTCACTAGTAACTATAAACAAACTTTGAAACACCATTTTGGAATCTACTTTAAGCAAATTTGAACTATCCGCTTCTGTTCACCCAACGCAACCGTTAAGGGCGACATCGTACGCAGCGTTATGATTTTGAAGGATATTTAACGTGCACTCCCTTACACGGGGTATTATTCGTCGGACATTTCTGGCTGCACGGGCCGTTTATAGGTCGGCAGTAATTTTGTCGATGCCCGGACCCGAACCTGGGACCTTTCGCATGCTAGGCGAGTGCCTAACCGACTGGGCTCCCCAGCCCCTGGTTGTACCAAAGCCTTACTATATCGACGAAACTCAAGAGCATACAGTCGGCTCCTGGAGTATCTAATGTTTCTAGAAATAACTATAGCCTATGAAGATATAACTATTCCATGTTCCCTCTATAGCGACGTGAGCAGGTAAGTATAATTAAAAACAATATCCCCGAATTAAACAAAATATAATCCAAAATTAAACAACGTGTCTGTCAATAGGAGAACCTGGACAAATACCCCAAATTTTTTTCTGAACATTTTTCATTAAAATGAGACATTGAACGTGTGTGTTTGTTTCTCAATATTAATTGCTACATATTACTTTTTACACTGTACTGTTACATCCTTAAAGCGTTTGACTTGACACGTTCACAAGGAACGCCATTACACCCCATATACAGTCCCTAGACAAATTATTAGACGCACTGCAAGATTTCATGTATCAATCAATGATGAACAAAATACCTTTAGAAGGACATTTATATTCCTAAACTTAAGCTATTAAATAGAAAATACTATCTGCTATACTTAATACATATATCGACATTTTTTTAATGATATGGCATTCTTTGGTATGTTTTCATCATTACTAAAAAAAAATACAATGCGTCTAATAATTTGTCCAAGGACTGCATATACTAATGTGGCAAATTTAATCGTACCAAAGCCCTCATAGCTTTTCGCTTACTTAAAAAGTAATCGATTTTTTAAAAAAATCAGATAATATCCAGTTAGCTTATAAAGTTATCCGCTCCCCATCTTTTAAAGGTAATGTTTGCATACTCTCATAAATATTCTGTAATATTTTTATCCGAAGTTGAAATAAATTGTAGTCATAATGGAAATTCTCCGAAATGAAAAAATAACAAAAGCCCTTTATACTTTGTTTTTCTAATATATTATTATGAAGAAAGTATAAACTCATTTTTATATGCTTTACATTTTCGAATATTAGTTTATTTTGTAATGAAATTATAACATCGTATTCATAGTCCTTTAAAGGAGTCCAATGTATCCTACAACTTTTTTTTATAGTATTGCACTTGTATTATTCTTTTTTTTTATAAAAAATCAACACCTATAAAATCCAGTTTCCGATCGAATGTTTTTTTAAATGTTCGTAATTTGCCTAAATTTAGATTTTCAAACTTTTAAATATTTTAAAATTCCTACTCCTCTTAAGTTTGTCATTTAAAAACAAAAAAAATTAAGGTTCAAAATCCAAAAGTATGCAATCCAATTTGTTGGCATTAAAAAAGTGGTGCAACTAAAAAATCACCGAAAATTTCACGAAAAAAATATTTTTCCCATTTGACAATTGTTTGCAAAAAAATTAAAGGTAAAAATTAATAAAGGGATGCAAACTTTTGTTGAAGTATACTTTTGTATTAAAAAAAGCAAAGAAATAAGCTTAAAGTGTCATAGTTAAAAAGCCTTAGCATTTTTAAATAGCTCAAAATTTTAAAATCTCGTCCGAAAATATAGGCTTCTAAAGTTTAATTTTAACAATACTAAGTTAGGGGAGCCAATGATTATATTAAAAAAATAATAAAACCAAAAAATTGCCAATTATGAGGTATCACATCCCTTAAAAGATAGAGGGCGCAAGTGTTCTTTAACTTCTTGTTGGACTTTTATAAAGAAGCATAGAAATCTAGTGGAACCAACCGATGTCAGTTCGAACATTTTTTTAAACAATTTTTCTTCTGTTTGATTGATATACATGAAAACGTTATGTTTTTATTATGTGCAAAGAAAATAAATATTCTGTCAAAGGTTTCGAAAGATCTTCTTCGGGTATAAAATAGAATTTCAAAATAGCTTGGACGGTAAGTTTACATTGCATTACGTTTCGACAAAAATGCATTTTATTCCGAATGTTTTCACAGTTTCGGGGCATAGAAAGGATAATAATGTTCTTTTACAGAAAATCCTTTTTTAAAAATATCGTTCGTTCTGAATTTATTTAGTATTTGGAAGAAGTAAAATAACTAGAACATGGACTCAAAGAATTCTTCGAGCGTATAAAAAGAATCAAAAAGCTGCTGCTGGCTTCAAATGATTTTATTTGATGCAGTTTATTTTTGAAAACGCTTATATGTCACACAATGAAATGTTTCTAAAAAACGAGGGGGCTGACGAGCCCAGTCGGTTAAGGCGTTCGCCTTGCATGCGGAAGGTCCCAGGTTCGGGTCCGGGCATCGCCAAAATTACTGCCGACCTATGAACGGCCCGTGCAACCAAAAATGTCCGACGAATAATACCCCGTATAGGAGGGAGTGCACGTTAAATATGCTCCAAAGTCCCAACGCTGCTTACGCGATGTCGCCCTTAACGGTTGCGTTGAGTGCCAATTCAGATGCCGGCTCGTCACTTGACTGTGGTTCTAAATTACGACGCCCGTCCCCAATAGCCCTCCAGTAGCTCTAGTGCGATGATAATTAAAATACTAAATAACTAATAAAACGAAAATATTCAAATTGTTAAAGTTGTTTGTATTAGCACCATATTTGAGTCATTACCTAAAATACAAGCTTTAGTATTTTAAAAGTTAAGCATTCTACACATAGGTTATTATTAAAAATTCGATTTCTTGTACAGGGTGGCAACATTTTATAAGATACCCCAAACCAAATAACGGATTAATGCAGTTTAGGGCCTTTTTTTACCTGTATTTTTGTATTGCAAAGTTACATGTAATCATACAACTGTACTTATTCAATAATTTCTAAGTAATTATGATTTATCAAATAAGTTAACAAGTAACATGAAAACGTAAAAAGCCAATTATTCCGGTGGTGGAGGGGGGGGGGGATTGGGAATCGTGAAATAACATTAATATTGGTTTAAATTAGTTCGAGCTGTAGTAGGGTTTCAGACGGGCAGACCAATAATCAAAAAACTTTTATATATAACATCCTCCAAACCGAGAAGAAACGCCAAATCTCCATTTCGGATTTAACCTCTTCGCAATATTGCCATTACCTTATATTTCATGTAAGGTTATTGAAAGTCATAAAAGTGTTATTTTAGGCTTTTTATAAGCACAATTTAACACATATTTTAGGGTGAGTCATGACAAAAAAAATAAGGCATTTTAAATAAATTTATTTCCATTTTCAAATTATAAAACAGTTGCCATAACCTTTCTATTAAAATCTAAGTATTTCTAAAGTATAAAAAGTAAATGTCATTTTTATTTCAAATTATACAATTATAAATCAGGAAGTCATGTGCATTCTATTTAAATGTATGTGGTTCGAAATTACAAAACACGGTCATATCCATTCTATTTAAAAAGTAATCAAAGGAAACTATAGCAAGGTCCAGTGAGCAGACTAGTTAAAAAGCAAGACACAAAAATTCAAAGCCACGATTTCGGAAATCCAATTATCTCTTAAAAGTCCGAGAGGGTTAAAACTTTAATTACATTTAAGTTTGTGGCAGTGATCAAAGGCATTTTTTGAGTTTAAAAAAAACTAAAAATTAAAATACAAAGTATTTTGTCACCAAAAGCTGACTAATCAATAAAAAACACCGAAGAAGAAAATTAAATTAAACTCTTAAAAAAAGCAAATATCTATAAAACCCGGCTTATTTTTTATTTTCTAATAAGAACAAAGCTTTTTAACTTTTTATTAAACAAATCCCCGAAGAATTTTCTTTTGTTCCTTTTATGTAGGATCGTATTAGCCAATTTTAATTTGAAGCATCTGCTGCTGAAAAATCAATTTTTATTACAGGGTGTAGCAAATATAAGTGGCCCCGCATGGAGCTACGAATGCAGGGAGATGCTCGGCGAGAAAAAATTAAAGACGTCTGAAAACCGCCAAGTCGAATTCTTAAATAGGGTACTTGACTGTATCGCTAAAATACCTTCCAATGTTAAATTAATTATAGTTTGAACCTCAAAATAACAAACGCATATATTTTTTTGCAAAATAAATCTTTAAATAATTAATAAAAATCATTTTCAAATGGCTTTTTCTTCATCGGTACGTCACGTGATCACAAACACGTCGATTTTTCTGACGTCGCTAGTATATATAAACAAACCGGTGTGATGTTTTTTTTTGTTTGTAGTTAAACTGGATTTAATCTAATTTACTATTAAAATAAGAATTATATAGATAATGGAAGGAGGTTTTACAGAAGCGGATAGTTCAAATTTGCTTAAAGTAGATTCCAAAATGGCGTTTCAAAGTTTGTTTATAGTTACAAGTGACGTCATAAATACCACGTGACAGCCACAAAGCGTTTTCGAGCATAATTTATCGTCCCAATTTTAAAATTCAGTTTTTACGTTATTTTGCAAAATTTTGAAAAAAGAAAAGTCGTATTTTTATTTTGCTCACAAGCTTAATTTACAATTATAAAAAAATATATAGTCAAATACCCTACTGTTCAAGTGTTCAAACTTGTTTGTTCATTGGTTAGTTTATTACTAGACTAAAGCTATACATGAACTAATGCCAAGTCCAGACCTTAGTGCGGTCTGTTTAAGTTTGTGTTGATTATATCAGTGCACGTGTGAAGATGGCATAGTTAACGGCAAATAATTCGCCAAGCATCTTATTTGGGCTTAATATTGAAGCTATCAATGGCTTCACATGGCCAAAATGTTTTTGCATTGGTTTTTGATTTGGAAGTATTTCCTTTCTTATCCTTATTTCTAAGCCGGGCCACTTTTATTTACATCCTGTACTAATAAGATTTTAAATTACTGCATTAGTTTTTAAATTCTAGGGTAGCTTTATTTAAAATAGATACGCGTAGGGAAGATAACTTGGTTTTATGGTATAAGACGACTTGTCTGAGGAGGGGATTATTTAAACCAGTGTTCCACGCAGGATTTTTATGTAATCAAAATTTAATTTTAAAATATTTAATGGAATTTTGTTTAAGTAATATATGCAATGGATAAATTAATTATTTTTAATCGATATCCTAGTAGAAAAATGTCAATGTTCAAAGTTATAAATATAGGACATTGAACCATTTTATATTAAGAAAATATTTAAAAATCTGTTACATCCTTGTAAGCCAAAAATTATTGTGCAATTAAATGTAAAAATAAACATGGTAGTTTTATTAAATTTTGTTGTCAACAGTTATTTTTTTTAAGATTTTATTTATCATCTCTAAAAGTCACGAAATAAATTCTTTTTTACTATTTGAATGCTACCTTCCATGTATTTCTCGCCTCCAAGAAAAGCTTTAACACTGCCAGGTCAGCTTGGTAATTTAAAACCCTTGTCAAATGAGAAGGTTGACATCTTTGCTGGTAAGCAAAGGTATAAGAGTACAGTTAATAAGGTTGTATTAAGTTACCAACGGACTAGAACTGCACGAGGGGTGTTGGAAGGTTAATAACGAATGTAAGGACCTATTTAACAGCTTTGAAAGAGCGTGGAAGAAGTTCTTGTCAAATCTATGGATTCCGAAGTCCTTACCGCTTTAGAGTACGATATCACTGAAAGTTTAGTTGGAGCTAGCTCAGTTTTCGACCTCCTCACTTGACCGTGGTTCTAAATTACGAGTCGAAATTGAACTGTGTTAAAGCTCCTTGGAAGCTAGAAATAGACAGCCAGAAAAGTTCCACCTAACCTAATGAACGTGGGGAGTCCATAGAGCTAGGAAGGAGAATAGAGAGGTCCTTGCATATGCGCAGAAGCGCACAAATGAAGCAGTCTAGAGTGTTGCATCTTGGGATAGCTCGGTGCCAGTATGTTAAGCGCAGTAGCTCGAAACTGACAGCCCTGCTCAAATATCAATGGAGGCCTCAAGCGGTGCATCTTGGGATACTCAGTACAGCGCAGTAGCTCGAAAAACCTGACAGCCCTGCCTCAATTTCTCTCAACGGGTGGACCTCTCTACACCTCCTTCCTACCTCTATGGGTGAATCAAATACTTTTTTTTTTGTTATTAACTTGTATCAGCTGCTACTTTTACATTACTCATGTTATTTTACAGAGAATTATCTAATTTCAAAGCTATATCCCTTGACTTTTTATTTGATATCAAAGGGCATCGACATAAAAAAAAAACAAGATTTCGTTTCAATGGGGTTGTTTCACGTCGTGGATGGCAACAGCTCCAACGGTTTGTTTTCATTTGTTGTCTGGAATTACTTTTGCTTTGGTATTCGAAAATGAGTTTTCTACGAATATTCTGCTTATTACATTTTTTAAACGCTATCTTCTTGCTATACTGTTAGTTGTTCAAAACATTTGTTAAAGAAAGCTTGCATATAAAGAAAAGTTTCTTTTCATCTATATCGATCATTTTGAGAGTAAAACCGAAGCAACCAATGAAATCGCAGTACAAGGAAAAAGGAAGTCAAGAGCGTTACACCATCTGAAACATTCCCATTTGGCAGAATAACTTAAATTAAAAAAAATTTCTAAGTGTTCAAAATATCTATTTATAAAGTAAGATAAAAGTAACACATTCGAAGTTCTATTCTAGAAGTAAAATACTACTAAAAGTAGTGTTACGAGATGTCAAAAACTTTTTGACTTCGTTTCCGCCCCAAAGAATTCTTTGAGTTACACATTCTGGATCTTTAACTCTTTCCAAAATACATGAATTCGGAACGAACACTAGTTTTAAAAAAGATTTTTCGTAAAAAAAGAACAGCATTATCCTTTCTGTGTTCCGCAACTGTGAAAACATTCGGAGTAAAATTCGTTTTTGACGAAAACTGGATGCAATGTAAACTTAACGCCTGAACTATTTTTATCGTAAGCAGCTTTAAAATTCCATTTTATACCCCGAAAAAAGATCTTTCTATACCAGCTAAAAAGTATTTACTTTCTGTATACATAAAAACATTACGTTCCCCTGTCAATCAATCAAGCAACAAAATCCGCCGGCAAAATATATTCGAATAGAAATCGTTTGGTACCGCAGGCTATCTATTCTGCTTTAAGAAAATGGCATAGACTACAAAGACTGTACTGATAGATTGCTACGCTCTATCAACCATAGGCTGTGTCCTGACTACGACATCAAATGCCACAAATACAAAACTTGGCGACCGCCAAGGGCGCCAAGCGATGAAATAGCATGTGGCTGACTCTGCCAAGTCGCCAAGTTTTGTTGCATTTGTGGCATTTGGCATTTGATGTCGTAGTTAGGACACAGCCATAGAGTTAAGAAGAATTAGATACTGCTGAGCAAAAACCAATACAAAATTCGGTTTGCCAAGTGAAGCCATCGATCGCCTAATAGTAAGCCCAAACAAATGCTCTCGGCGCCCTATCTGACGTTATTCTAGAGTGGAGTTTACATAGGCTTACTACATCGGATTGGCGACTTTTTGACTATCTAATAAAACTATAATTTACAACGTAATTTTTTTTATCTAGTATGAAGAGAATTAAAACCATCTTGTATAAATTCAGATCCCTTACTACAGCCTCGCAAACAATCATTTTTCGATTTTTAATCAAATTATTTTAAAGAATAAAAAGATGCGTATCAGAATAAACAAACATTGAGTAAGAGGTTTGTTTGGGCATACTAGGGCTGATTGGCGACCTTCGGACGGCTTCACTTTTTTTCTCGCCAAGCACCTCCATCTTAACTCTATGGTGCCAATCGATTGCTACACTCTTTCAGCAAAACGACACTGAAAGCTCTAATAATTTCATTAACCAATAAAAGCATGGTTCTAAAATGCAGCCAATAAAAATAAAACCTTATCTTCTGACTTTTCCTTAATGTGCAGTATGGAAAGTGTGTCTCAGCTAAAGCGTTTGTGTAGCTTTTCCGTTCGAGGAATTTTATAGCCAGGATTTGCCTCCAAGTTTGGAGTGGAAGATTACAGAATATTTATGAAGGATATTTAGTATGTAAGCGTTGCTCTTTTAAAAAACGAGAAGGGGGAGAGGAGGTTTAAAAGCTAACTTGGAAATTCTATGCTTTTTAAAGAGATATTTTTTAAGTGAGCTCAAAAAGTAATCTGTTGTGGGCTAGAGACTTTTAACATTAGTTTAAATGTAGGATTGATGGCGTTCTTTAAAAAAGAAAAAATGCTGTTAAGGGCGAATGAGCCAGACTGACCGCGGGTATCCAAAACAAAGTGCCCCTGTGTTAATCCAATAAAAAAGAAATGTTTTCTAAACCACATTTATCGTGCTGTAATTAATATTTTTACACATGTTTTTTTCTTCAGATAATAAAGAAGCTGACTTACAGGTCTCTATAATTTTACTTTTTGAAATTCATTCGAATATTTTTCGTTAAGGAGAGTAGGATGGTTCTATCTCACCCATGTTAATTTACCTAACTTTAGGAACATTTTTCTCAGGAACTATACGAGATATCATTATAAACTTTTTTTTATATTTTGTTCCTTACATATAGGCCTTTTATTTAAACTGAGGATATTTCAAAATATTAAAAATACTTTTACAGTGATTTTTTTTTAAATATGTATTGAAAAACACAAAAAAGAATCAGATTTAAAGTTATAATTTTTTTTTAGAAGATATATTTAAAATTCCTCAGTTTAACAAAGAGCTATTAATGGGGAAGAAATAGCAAAACATGTTGATATCTTTTATAGTTCCTGAGAAAAATGTTCCTAACTGTTGAAAAACCTTATATTTCAGGAAACGTAAAAGAAAAGTAAGATACAGGTAAGAACTGATATTAAGCGTTTCTCAAAAAGGATTATAAAAAGAAAACAACTAATCATAAATCGATAATCTTGGTCTTAAATTAAGCAGGATAAAAAAAGAGGAAAAACAGAAAATCGAAATTTTTGACCCGAACACCCATCCGACCCCCCTTAAATTATTTTTTTGAAAATTAAAAAAAACCTTCGAACCAATTTCAAAAATATTATAGAACACTGTAACCAACTACATTTATCATGTAAAAAACCGTTTCTAAAAATATTCAATACAGCCGGGAAAATATGGCTTAGAAAATATTTTTTTTCTCATTGGATTAACACAGGTGCACTTTGGTTTGGAGACCCGTGGTCAATCGTGCTTATTCGCTTTTAACGTTATAAGTTTAAATAGGTTATTAAAGTGTGGAAGATGCAATGCATAAAAAAAAGAGAACAAGTCTGCAGCAATCGACGAGAAAAAAAAATTAATATACAAAGAGAATTAAAGAGACTATAGTTAAATTCATAGTTTCCTTGCACAGAAGCCACCAACACGGGCGGAGCTATAAAACGCGCGGAGCAATCAGATAAAGAGGAAATAAAACGGCTGAAATTTCCTCTTCATCTGATTGCTTCGCGCGTTTTATAGCTCCGCCCATGGTCGTGGCTTCTGTGCAAGGAAACTATGAGTTTAACTATACAAATAAATTTTAATTGATTACATTGAGTGTTACATTTCGTTGATTTGTTTTGAAGTTTGGGATAATATGAGTATTTTCTAAAGTTGAAACAGTTTGTAAGGCGTAAGCCAGAATATTTGACTTTGTTAACTTAATTTAATTTATAACCCACTTCCTTTAAGGCGCATCATGTACTTTGTTTAACCGATTGTTTTGAAAGCAAGTAAAATTAAATTTCAATATTTTTATAACTAAAAAATGGCACCAGTGACTTTTTTAATTTGGCAATAATTTTTCAGCTGCCATACTTCAACTTTTCACATGTAGCTACATAATTATCTATTTCTTACTGCCCAGAAAGTTTAAGTAATTGCGATTCCTGAACTGGCGATGTTCCCGATTCTTTTTAATTTTTGGCAAATTGTTGTAATGAAGCTTCAGTGTGAAATTCATTAATCCTTTCACCTTAGTCTCTTTTAAAGAGATACATCACCCAACTTATGTCAAATTTGATTTATTTCAAGCCAGATATCCCTGGAAATCTTCCAAAAACCTCCTCGTCGCGGTCTTTCCACTCATGTTCAAACTTATCTTTACACTATTTTTTTTCCAGATTTTTTGACACTACAAAGTACACCAGTGTTACACAAAATATTGTATCTTTTAAGTAATGCCTAGACTACGTTTGACATTTTGCCTTAAGTGTCGGGTCGCTGCTGTATTTAGGGGCCAGCCACTAACCTCTCAAAGCAGACATATATAGTGAGCAACTGTGACCATTAAAATGCTTCAAATGAGCTTTCTTTTATTTATTGAATACTATATTGATAAATTCACAATAGTTGAACAAATTGCAAAAAATCCCATCGATTATATTTCGAAAGATGTTAATAAAAATAAAATATGTTTGATGTTTTTTTGCTTATAAACTTTTTTTTAATCTTGCTTCATTTCTGAAAAATTATTTGCTTTTATAAAAGAAACACCACAATATTTATTATTCTTTTCCCGATATGTACATTGAATCATATTTTAATTAACTTGCAAAGTTATTAAAGTTTAAGCATGCGATTTGTAAGGCAGATAGTTAAAATACTGAAATAAGTTTTGTAAAACATTCGTGCTTTGAAATGAAGATTTTGGGGGGGGGTAGTTAAAATTTCATTTTAAAATTTATAAAAACCTGCATTTGTAAAACTTTTTTGAACTATATCAACTAAACGAGTTTTATTGAAATTTTCTACTGGAGGAAAACAAGGAGGGGGAAAAAACAAGGTGGGGAGTGCTTCAATACTGCGTTCGATGCAATATTGGCTTCACTTCCCTCTAACGCAATATTGGGACGCCCCCCCCCCCCCTTGATATCCCCCTTTGGTGTTAATTATGCTTCCTCCCTCCTTTAACATAACCATTGTCAATTCTAAAAAGTCTTGCAACCTTCATCCGAAACATTCAAACCCAACGATCACCGGTTTAAACAATCGCCTAAGTCGAGATGTTAGACATAAAATTATCAGGCATGTAAAAGATCTATTTATCTATTTAGTACGTATATATTTGTTTGGATAATACTATCATCTCGACACACCATAACTACACAGATCTATCACATTGATTGCAATCCCGTGGATAGTAAAAGCAGCCTAGATATATAGTGACACAAAATATTACTATCAATTGTTGGGAATTTGCAGAATCTGCAAAAGGCCGCTAAGAAGTAGGCCCATTAGGAAAAACGCAACCAAAAAAATTCAAAAACAGAATTTTTTGGGATGAATCAAACTTGTCCTTTACTACAGAATTCAATTTCTTTTTCTAGAAATACCAAGGATTTCTCGATCGCCATACATTGCCATTTCGCCTCCTCTCCTCAAGGAGGCAATACTCGACAATCAATAGGGCAAACGGCCCACCGAATGATGGTCAGTCCATCAGAAAGGCAACAATTTCACACGCAGTCAGAAAATTGAATTTTTTTCAACAAAATAAATGTCCAAAGTGTGGAGCCAAACTGAAAGTAGTCCAAATAATAGTGTTAAAAATTGCTTTTTACGTCATTTGAAGGCATGAGGGCGCAGTTGGTAAGCCTTTTGCCTTCAGAGAATCGGTCTTCGACACAACCTTATTAACGGATTGAGTGCTTAGAAATAAACAAAAAATATTTTTTTAAAGGAAGGTACCACGCATTAATTTGATTTGTTTTTAAAGAGTTTGTTTATAAAAATTTGTTTTTTTTAATAATTATTTGGTATTTATTCTGAAATTAAAATGGGTTTTTTTTTCGAATGAATAAGGGCCGCAAGTTGTCGATGGGTAGACTGTTAGCGCTAACTGTTATGAATAATTGAAACTATTACCAAGCCTACAAGTGCATAACAAACCATTTTAGATTCTAGGGGAACCAAAAAATCACTATTTGCTTTGACCATATGGTTACAGTAAGCTATAATGGGTCAAAGTAATATTTTTTATTAACATTTCAACAAATCCTCACTTTTATCGTACTATTAAAAAACGGCTGTAATAATGCATTGGAAGTACTTTTAATTCTTGAATAACTTATTTTCTAACCTTAATCTGAGATTTCAACAATGATATTTTTCTACAATAAAAAACCCGTTTAAAATTGCATTTGCATCCCACATATTAAAAACTTTATCTAATAATGAAAAATCTATTCAACGTATCAAAACAATGGAACATTTTCGACAACAATGTATGTCACACAGAAATTTCATCAGACACCCAATACACTTTAACAACCAAGCATCAAAATAAAATAGCTCCTATCTTTTAAAAAAAAGTTTCTACAAAACTTTTTCAAAATAATTTCTTCGAATACCTTCTAGGTTCTACCATCTCTAAATAGGTTCTACCATGGTGCCAATTACAAGAAAGATTTCTAAACTCTCGATGCAAAAGTATTAATTTCAAATTCAAGTAAAAATATCAAATCGGACATTCATAGTTATAATGTAACATACAAATAAAAAATTATATTTATGCATTTATGTACTCGATGATCGTAATTGAAATTCTAAACACAACGAAACCTTATAACTTAATGCATCAAGTGAATCATTGTTTAAAACAATATTGAAATAGCAATCGGTAGTTTTACCTTACAGCAAAATTAAAATATATTTTTTATAATATCGTGCAAAAAAACTAATTTTTCAAATCAATAATCGTGGCAAAAGTGATGCTTTTAACGAAATCAGTGATTTCAAAGTTACTTTTACGCACTAGTGCGACAAAGTAAATAAGAGCATCTGATTGCTGTAAAATTGTTTATTGAGCGTGATTTTTATTAGCGCGTGAATTCTTATTTCGATTTTATTTTTTGCCAATCATAAGAAATATTTTTGCACGTATTTTAAAATAATCATTAATATAAATAATCACCTTCAAATCATTTGAACTGATAATAAAATAATTAATAAGCCAATCAATAAATGTCAATTTAAAAATACTTTTTTTGCACGTATTATAAAAAATATGGTATGAAACACGTTTGAAAATAGCTTTTTTAAAACTCGTGAATTATTTCACTCGCTCGTACCTCGCTCGTGAAATGAATTTATTCAACTCGTTTAAAAAAGCCTTACTTTTCACACTAGTTGCATAAATAACTATTTTTGCACAAATATTTCACCATACGTTACTTTTAAGGATTTAAACAATCGAAATATCTTAAATATAAAAATATATTTTCTGACGCAGTACTTTCCAATAAAAAGTACCTTAAAAGTATTAATAAAATAGTTGTGTGTGTGTTACAGTGTAAAATTTCTGGTGTCTTTCAAATATTCAGAGATAAGGTAAGGTTAAAAAATATTGCATGAAATTATACTTACTATATTCCATATGATATGATTATAAATCAGTTGTAAAAAAATTGTTTCCTTGAGAAAAATGTAAAAATTCTCTTTTGTTATGTACCATGGAAATAAATTTTATATTTGAACTATGTAAGGAAATCGGAGATATATACCTACCACTATTTATAATAACTTTTTTCTATTTTCAGTGGAAGTATTAGATCGCGCTTTAGAAACACTGGCATTCAACAGGTAATATGTATTTTATGTTTAGATCAAATGTTTAGAAATGTTTTATTGAGAGATTGCACCACTTCATTTTAAAAATAGTCTTGTCAAGATCTTGTTTGACCATTGCTTAATATTTGAGATACTCGTCATGGTTAGGAATACTAAGCAAACAAATTATCAAAAAGTTCAACGCAATATTATGCAAGATCCAAAATTATTATTCAAGAGGCAATAAATATAGAAGCACAACAATAATTAGCAAGTCACTAGACTGTTTCATACTCAGAATGATTTCTAATGAGCCATCACAACTCTGATGTGACAAAGTTATAACTACAAATTTTCCCAAAATGTTAACTGTTATATACTGCTCTATGGCCATTTACAAAAACAATGTATACTTTTGTAGTGAAAGTTAAAATAAATAAAAAAAATTGAATCTTAATTGGAACATTGAATATTAATTAAGGGGGCATTCTTTAATCACCTTAATAACAATAAAAACTGAAAATACAAAATATATAGTACTTGTGTTATTCAGTTGTGGGCACTTTTTCGTCTTCGTTCTCTGATTCTTTCAAATATTTGTTGCCATTCCAGGAGATATTAAAATTATTTTATTGGTTCAAAGGGTCAGTTGGCTGGAGTAAATGTAAAGAAAGACTGCTGAGGTTTAGAGACTTCATGTGCTAACTTTTTACTATCTTTACTCTTTGGACTTCCTCCGTATAACTGAATTCTTTCTACTAGAAATTCTATTTTACTGAGAATTCACCTCCGTAAAAAAGGGGTCAATTTTTATAATAAAAGTTGTTAACCAGTATGCATCGATTAAATTAACCATCCCTTAGCAATAACCCCAGATAATCAGGCTCTTCGACAAAGCTCTTAAAAGTTCCAATACCTGTTTGGAATGATTGCTTCCAACTGTGATGAATCCTAGTTAATTTAATTTATTTTAACTTTTATTATTTTGACACCCCATTTTGGGAAGTGAAACTTTTGCACTCGGTACTTATCTTTGTGTGCACTCGAATCCTGTAAAATCACAAAGTAAAACCAAAGATCTGTAACTGAAATTTCTCACCCAATAGTATAAATTCTAATGTATTCTTTTAATCAACACCTGCATAATAAAGGCGAGACAAATTCATTCCCAGTGAGAATCGAACCAAACAAGACATCACTTTTACTCTTATTCTCATTCCAAAAAGGACCTGCGATGTCCTGAACCTCAATATTTTTTTATTGTTATATAGTTTGTGCAGTGGTTAGTTCAATTAAATGCATTATTAAAAACCTTTCTGATCATTATTTCTCTGCAACAACCAGGTCACCTCGCCATACAACCATTTGTTATTGGCGTTAATCTATAGGCGTCGGTATAATTTTACACTCTTAAAACAAACGAGCGGTTTTAACTCAGTCTGAGTTAATTTCCACTCCTTTCCGTGCCGAAAATGCACTTCTCCTATAGGAGTGAATTTCACTCTGTTTTCGGTGTGGGTAAAATTAAATAAAAGAAAACAAACTGCGTTCCTACACCTCTTAAAACAAGAAGCGTTTTAATACTCAGTCTGTTAATTTCACTAATCTAGTTTTACTCGATCTAGTAGACGCCCATTTTTTTGCTGCAGGCTCGAGCAAAAGTGTTGCCACCAACAATTAAACAGTAGATAAATGAGAGCAAAATCAGTAGAGTATCACTAACATCTTTGTGAAACCAAGTGTAACTAATAAGTTGCTTCGACGCTTATGAAATTTATAAGTAAATAACAAGCTTTCAGACATGTCTGTGACTCGGAAAACCAGACATGTCTGACGAGCGAACAGAAAGAATTTCACTTTTAAAGAAAATTGTGTAAACTATATTGTGGAGCAAATAAAAGTGGCCTGGCCAGGGGAGGTAGGAAAAAGATAGAAATCCTGCCGAGTCATAAACCAATGCAAAAACAGATTTGCTAAGTGAACCTATTGATCGCTTCAATATAAAGCCCAAAGAAATGCTTATCGAATTATTTGCCGGTAACTATGCGATCTTCATCTGTGTACCCTTATCTGACCAACTAACACCTACACAGCCTACACTAAGATCTGAACTCGCCAATAGTCCATGTGTAGCTCTAGTTTAGTAACCAACCAATGAAAAAACAGGTTTACCAAGTTAATTAAATTGATACTTCGAATAATACCGCTTGAATAATTTATGAATTCGACTTGGCTTTTAGATGGTTTCAATGGTTTTTATCGCCAAGCATCTCCCTGTATTCGTAGCTCCATATGCCGGGGACACTTTTGTTTGCGCCACCCTGTATTATAGGTGAATCCCGCCAGCTTCCATTTGGCGACATATACGAGTTGGCGACGAGGTTGCGAGCATACATAAAAAAATAATTGTAACTAAAAATTTAATATGTTTATTATAATAGTAAGTAAATTTCATTTAGATTGCATTGAAATTTTAAGGATTCACATTCAAAATTGTGAAAGTTGAAAGGCTTTGCCTAGCAGCCCCCTGGCGATTCATGGTATTTATTCTCAATTTATTCGTAAATAGGCAAAAATGGGCTAGAAATTTTAGGTAAATTTTTTTCTTAAATAAGCTAGTTTCTAATGATCCTCCTAAATATAATATCATCGCAACAAATATATGGGACCAAAGATTAGTAAATATTAAAGTAATTATACATTGATTCCATCAATCGAAATTTTTAAAAAAACATGAACTTTATGTTCCGTCATATAATGTTCAAATAACTAGTCTAAAATTTTAAAAAAAAATGTTGTAGTATATTCCAGACTAATTGAAAACTAAGATGTTACAAAAATCGATTTTTAAAAAGTATATTTTTGCCTCTCAGATTGACAAAACCTTCTGCGTACTGTGGCACAAAAAGATGGTTTAGTGCAATTAATGTCGCATTTGAGGTACACTATATTGACTACGGGCCTTGTAATTTTGAGCCATTATTAAATAAAAATGTCAATATTAATTATAAATAATATACATCCTTAATAATTCAGGATATATTCGAGCTGGGTAAGCGTACAAAGTCGAACCCAAGCTCAACTCTAATTCTTCACTTTAAACAACGAGCGTTTACTCGTCTGATAATTCCCAATGCTTTCCGGCCGAAAATGCCTCTCTCCATAGGAGTGATTTCACTCTTTGTTTTAAGAGTGTTTGTTTTTACTTTACCTTATAATAGATCACGCTTGATTTATGCCATAAAAGAAAGATCTTGAATAATATACCATAGTTTTAAATTGAAGTTCACTAATAAACTACACCGACACGGATTTCATGTAAAAAGAATTTTCGTATTTCATTACGAAAAATATTTATAATATTTTTTTTAATATTGATATTTGCAAATCGATAGCACCGGACCAGTAAGTAAAACGAATTGAGATCTTTATTTCCCAGCCTCTAAACGCATTCATTTAAATCACAAATTGTGACAGGGGAGGAAAATCAATGAATTTTGCATATTTTATGATCAATTTAATCAGATACAGAAAAGCTAATTAAAAAGAGATATGTCTGAAAAGTGTACAAATACAACGACCATAATGTAATAGGAAAAGCATCGAAGACTATTAAGAAATAGTTGGGTGGGTCTAACATGAATTGCTGAATTGGCTATGAAAGCACCTTTTGGTGACTTTTACTACATTTGTTACTAACACTCTATCAAGTTAAATGGTAAATAATTTTTTAACACGTTCACGCCGGGGCCTATTTTAATTTGTTTTGCTGTGAGGCGGCGCTCAAATTAAGGCGGTGCTTTATCTTTCGGAGCGCGATTTTTGCCTGATCACACCGGCATAACTGCAAGGGCACTTCAGCTAGCACTTTGCTTGAAATGTGTTTTAACAAATTACAAAAATAATAATGATGTTATAAATAGAGTAATGTAGAATTATTATGTTAATTTTGTAGAGTTTGAGTTACATTGATAAACTGTATTATTATGTTTATGTTATTGAACAAAACTTATTCGCCACAGTTTTTTAATGAAAGTACGTTATATTTTTTTTTCTCTTAATTTTCAACGTCTAACGTCGCCTAACGAGACAATATAGTGCGGGCCATCGGTGTTACGCGCCGCCCGATGAGACAATCTAGCGCAGGCCACCGGTGGCTCGCGCCGGCGTTAACGTGTTAAAGTTAACAACATGCATCGAATTTGTTATGTATAACATTATGGAAATATCATTAGTAAACTATATACACCTGACCAATGGGGTTGTTTCGGCTGACGTTACTCTCTCGTTTTCGTTTTTGAACTTCCTGCAATTTCATTGACTAGTTTGTTTTCACTCTCAAAATAAGCGTTGGTTTATTGGTATGATATGTTCTATTTTAGAGGCATTACGTGTAAACTTCTTTTTATCTCTATTTTTTAAATTTTATCGATTTTAATTCGATTAAATTTGAAGTACGCTAAGAATTACCAAAACGTCAATGTTGTAAAAATTAGGTTTCGATAATATTTTGTAGCATGTACGGAGATATGAAGGCAACTTGTGCACCAGCAATATAACGTGATTCACGAATAGAGAAAAGCTTCAGTTGTACCATAGAGCTAGGAAGGAGAATAGAGAGGTCCTTGTATATGCGCAGTAGCGCACAAATGAAGCAGGCTAGAGCGGTGCATCTTGGGATACCTCGGTGCCAGTATGTTATGCGCAGTAGCTCGATAAACCTGACAGCCCTGCTTCAATTTCTCTCAACTGGTGGACCTCTCTACACCTCCTTCCTACCTCTATGAGTTGTACAGAAATAAAAGTTTGTACACAACATTCGTTTTAGTAAGGTAAGAAAATATTGTTTGACCGAAACATACGCGTTCCCAAAAGGACCAAAAATGAAAACAATGCCACTAGAACTGTTGAGACTCACTAAGTAAAACATGCCCAATTTTATCATTGTTTGGTCTGGGGAACTCAAGTCATTTCGCCGAACCCATGTGACTTGGGTGGTCATGTTTCATCCAGTTTAGGTTCGGCAGTACCCAGTCAAAAGTCTTTGTACATAATCGTTAAAGTAACAGAAGCGGCCTTTGCAACTTTCAATAAATCATCGTCAGAAATCGATGTTTTGAATCGATAGAGGAATGCACCTTCTCTTTTAATCGGACATTTTTCGCGCGAGAATAAAAAATGGCAGCCTGTAATGAGCACGGTGTTTGATGGAGGGAAAATTTAAAAAACAAAATGGAACTCGCAACATCTCACCCGATATTGAGTTTGTTGTGCTTCGGAATTTATGTTCTATTTTTCAAAGAGTTGCTGTTTTTATTGTTAATTTAAAAATATTTTTTTATATTTGTTAACCATTTGATACGAATTAAGTAATGTCAAGCCTTATAAACCAATCCAATGAAAACAAAGATAAAATATTTAAGTGTATTATAAATTAGTAAGCACAAGTTTATTAACAAGAAATGCTGGAATATGAATACGATTTCAATTACAGATGCCATCATGGAGAGTTTTCCGAGTTAAAACCACAAATAATTCCCTTATCTATATTTTCTCAAAAAATTACGTTTCTTACTCTTGAAGAACTAAAGCAGTCTTAGAATAATCGTAAATATTCTGCGTACGGTGAATGAGCTCGAATGACCGCGGGTCTCCAATACAAAGTGCCTCTGTGTTAATTCAATTGAAACAAGAAGTTCATAAAGAACTAAAATAGCCTACTTTCCTGTTACTTAAATACTTGCTGAAGTTCTAATCGGGAAAAAAAACTAGGTTCCTAAAGTAAATATCATCAACAGCCGTTTCTACACTAGATTTATACTCATTAGAAAAAAAAAATCGAAACACAGCACCCAGCTATAATTTAAACTTCTAAAAGCCAAAATCAACTATTTTCCTTAATATTCTTTCGCAAATTAATTAAATATTATTTATCATCTGCTCGTGATTTATTTGTAGTTCGAAGAATAAATATTTATTAATTACAAAAGTAATGAAACTACTCCGAACTGCATTAAAAACAAGAAATGTAAATTAAAACTAAGCATAATTGCATGCAAAAGTATGCCTTGTCGCTTTCTTGGTAGATAATTAATGAATAATCAAAGAATCAAATTGTTCTACATTTTATGACGTCATTCCAAACTGATTCATGAAATTATTATTTTGCTTCAAATATGTTTAAATAAAGTTTCTCATGCCATTGTTGATTTGGCAACAGTGATTTAAATGACTCAAAATTGAATTTCAATGCTAATTCAATGGGAAATTCGCCGACAGATAGTAAATTTATGTCCGTCCGGACGTACAGACAGACGGACAAAAAGTATGAAAGTTGGGTATCTGAGGTCATAGCTTTCTAACAAAAAAGAATTTTTAAGATCCGATGATTAGAACCGATTTTGGAAGGGGGGTACAGACCGACAGACAAACGGACAGACAGGCGGACAGACATACGAACAGACATACGAACAGACAGACAGATGGACATCAACCGCATTTCAATACCTACAGTGATTTAAATGACTCAAAATTGAATTTCAATGCTAATTCAATGGGAAATTCGCCGACAGATAGTAGATTTATGTCCGTCCGGACGTACAGACAGACGGACAAAAAGTATGAAAGTTGGGTATCTGAGGTCATAGCTTTCTAACAAAAAAAGAATTTTTAAGATCCGATGATTAGAACCGATTTTGGAAGGGGGGTACAGACAGACAGACAAACGGACAGACAGGCGGACAGACAGACGGACAGACAGGCGGACAGACAGACGGACAGACATACGAACACACAGACATACGAACAGACAGACAGATGGACAGACAGACAGTTGGACATCAACCGCATTTCAATACCTACAGTGATTTAAATGACTCAAAATTGAATTTCAATGCTAATTCAATGGGAAATTCGCCGACAGATAGTAGATTTATGTCCGTCCGGACGTACAGACAGACGGACAAAAAGTATGAAAGTTGGGTATCTGAGGTTATAGCTTTCTAACAAAAAAAGAATTTTTAAGATCCGATGATTAGAACCGATTTTGGAAGGGGGTACGGACGGACAGACGGACAGACGGACAGACAGACAGACAGACGGACAGACGGACATCGACCGCATGTCAATACCTACTTTTCATTTTTTTAATTCTTTCGATTAAAAAAAGAAAAGTAGGCTAAAAATGATTTTCTAAGCCTCATTTCTCCAGCTGTATTGAATGTTTTCACCAACAGTTTTTTTTACATGATAAATGTATTTGACTGACAGGACTCTATAATCCCACTTATTGAAATGTATTCGAATATTTTTTTTATTTTTCAATAAATAATTTTACAACAAAACATTCGAACCAATTTCAGTTTATTTTAGTCTGAATTATCGTCGCACTAGAGCTAAACGAGAGCTATAGGCGCCGGGCGTCATATTTTAGAACCACAGTCAAGTGACGAGCCGACACCCGAGTAGGCACCCAACGCAACCGTTAAGGGTGACATCATACGCAGCGTTAGGACTTTGAAGGATGTTTAACGAGCACTTCCTCCACACGGGGTATTATTCGTCGGACATTTTTGGCTGCACGGACCGTTTATAGGTCGGCAGTTATTTTGGCGATGCCCGGACCCGAACCTGGGACCTTTCGCATGCTAGGCGAATGCCTAACTGACTGGGCTCCCCAGCCCCTCGAACTAATTTCGAAAAGTGATGTTATAAAACCCTGTAAGTGGCATTTTTTTTAATTGACTCAACACAGAGCCAGTTTGATTTGTAAGGGCCGCAGAGAAAAAATACTCATTCAATTGAGCAAAAAGAACAATTGAAAAATATGAAGATGTTTTCTTTTCATCCTGAGTTCACGAGTCCATTTTAACTCCGTTCCTTTTTTTTTCAGGGCCGTGACGGGGTAATTGCGACGATCACGTGATTTATTTCTCACTTGCTGGACACCAGAGGGCGTTTCCCCCATTAACTTCAGCAAAAGAATTGCATGTTTCTTACTTTTATTTTTTCTACAAATTACAAAGTGTTTTTTTTACGGCTTCTTGCTTTACTTAAATGAACAAAAAAATGGCGCTGATGGTTTAGGAATTCCTTTTTATCGATTGCCAAAATAGAATGTGTAAAGAACTTTTTTTAAGTTATTTTTTTCCCGAGTGAGTTTCGGTGAATATGCACTTTTTTCTTTTGATACTAGCTAAAAAGATTTTTTTAAGTATGTTTCGGTTGCATTGATTTTTAATTAGTATTGCCACATTTTTGAAGGATTGGGTTTATTTCATTATCATAATCTATAATTACCCTGAGTTCATGTAATTACCATTGCAAAAAAAAACTTATGCAAATAAGAAATATTGGATATCATAAAAAAAATTAGAATTTGGCAAGCAATGAAATTTAATCAAGATAAATACAATTATAAAATTTGTTTCATTAAGGATCTGTTCCACAGGCAATGTCTGCGTTACACGTACAGCAGCTTTTAGCAGTCATTACTAAATGCCAGTTTTTAGCCTACTTTTCTTTTTTTAATTCGAAAGAATTAAAAAAATGAAAAAGTAGGTATTGACATGCGGTCGATGTCCGTCTGTCCGTCCGTACCCCCCTTCCAAAATCGGTTCTATCCATCGGATCTTAAAAATTCTTTTTTTGTTAGAAAGCTATGACCTCAGATACCCAACTTTCATACTTTTTGTCCGTCTCGTCTGTACGTCCGGACGGACATAAATCTACTATCTTTCGGCGAATTTCCCATTGAATTAGCATTGAAATTCAATTTTGAGTCATTTAAATCACTGTTGCCAAATCAACAATGGCATGAGAAACTTTATTTATTTAAATATATTTGAAGCAAAATAATATTTTCATGAATCAGTTTGGAATGACGTCATAAAATGTAGCACAATTTGATTCTTTGATTATTCATTAACTTATCTACCAAGAAAGCGGCAAGGCATACTTTTGCATGCAATTATGCTTAGTTTTAATTTACATTTCTTATTTTTTAATGCAGTTCGGAGTAGTTTCATTACTTTTATTATCAATAAATATTTAATTATTCTTCGAACTACAAATAAATCACGAGCAGATGATAAATAATATTTAATTAATTTGCGAAAGAATATTAAGGAAAATAGTTAATTTTGGCTTTTAGAAGTTTAAATTATAGCTGGGTGCTGTGTTTCGATTTTTTTTCTAATGTGTATAAATCTAGTGTAAAAACGGCTGTTGATGATATTTACTTTAGGAACCTAGTTTTTTTTTCCCGATTAGAACTTCAGTAAGTATTTAAGTAACAGGAAAGTAGGCTATTTTAGTTCTTTATGAACTTCTTGTTTTATAATTAGTTTATTACTTATTCCTTTCCAATTGTTAATCGCTTATTGGCAAATCTTTTTAACCTTCCACACTACGTTTATAACGTAAAACGTGTAATTTTTTACACGATTCCTGACAAAAAGTTTCCGATCACCGAAAACAGTGCCTATATTTTGTAAACATCAATGTTATTATTTTTCTAATTTGACTACAATTTTTGATATTGATTATAGAACACAAAAAGCTAATTTTTGTAATAAAATACTTCAATTTGAAAAATAAATGAATCTACATACACACATTTTAACTATATTATTAATCTATTAACTTAGAATATTTTTAAAATTAGAATTGACAGAATTTTAATTAAAATAATACAGTCTCTAATATATTAAATGCCTAAGTACTGGAAGATTTTTTTTACATTAAAACATGCAACAAAAATTTAATTATGTTGCAGGGGACGAATCTAATAAAGTAATGCTTTGCTGAGTGAGCATTTAAAAAACTTGTCATGAATATCGTAGAAACAGCAAAATAAATTTTGTATTTAAAAATAGCATCTGGTAATTAAATACAATTTTAGAATTTTTTAAATGACAGTAATGTTAACGTATGCTGGCACTAATTTTAAACCTCATATATTAATAGATAACCGTATGGTATTTCTCTTTCAATTTTGTTTTTAGCTTCCACACTGCGTTTATAACGAAAAAAGTGGAAGGTATTATAATCGTTCTGTCCGTCGCCCACTTTCATAGCCGAAACTACAAATGCTACAAATAAGTGTGATGCGTCAAAAAATTCAGCGCATCGAAATTAGAATACATCGAGCATTTCAGAAAAGAATTCGAAGTACTTCAATTATTTAAAAAACTGCAAAATTTAATGCTCATTTAAAAAGCATAGGAAGCCATTTTTATTAGAATGAAATCACCATTGCCATTCGCAACAATCGCTCGAGAAACTAATTCTTTTAGACAATAAAATAAATTTATATTTTGCGACATCTATCAGTTTGAAATGACGTCAAATATATTTCACTACGAGAATCTTCGTATGTGTTGATATGAAATATTTTCATTCTATTTATAAGCGAGGAATATTAAATATTTATTCTTTAAAATATAGATTAATTATTGCAAACGAAAAGTAATAATTATTGAATTTTCAAATAAAATTTAAATGAAACTAGCCAAATTTAGCATAAAAATGTTTAATATAGAATTAATTGTGTGTTGGTCGCCTTTTTACCTGTTAAGCACAACTGTTGTGTGGAAGCTGGTTAAGTGACAGATTCTGTTACAAGCCTACTTGTTATTTTTTTATCACTATTTCCATACATGGTGACAAAATACAGGCATAGCAAAACATACTGCACTGCTTAGAATTTAAAATCTGCGTTAGTTCCATGAAACTAACCATTCATCTTTAATTTCTAAACATTTTACGGAACAAATAAAAAATATTTCTGGTTACGAAACTTTATAAGAGAATTGACTACTCCATTAAAAGTTAGGGTGCTCTCGTTACAGACAGCTCTATCTACTCGATTAACGATTCCGTACCACATCAATATCACCGATTAATCAATGTAGACGTTAGTGGGAATGAGTAATTTTAGCAAAATAGTCTTTCATCGTGGAGAAATTCCAATTGTTCTTTAGCGATTTATAATATACTAGCTTTATAAACCCGGCGTTGCACGGGTGTACCCTTAATAACCCTAATTAATAGTTTTTTTATGTAAACTTATTTTATACCAATTGCTCCCCTCTGCACTGGTCCACTTCATCAGGACGTTATAAACTCCTCCCATTCTGATATGAGGGGTTGATTGTATCCAGGCCAGGATTGTATCCAGGAGTTAGAGGGCTTTCCCATAGGCCCCTGTTCAAATTGGCAGAACCGCTATGATATAATGGTCTGTTTCTATTTCACGATTAGCGCAACGAAACTGCCCACATGTGGTAAACATTCCACTTCATATTTCATACAACTCGATAGGGCTGGAGGGCCCAGTCGGTAGACTTTCGCCTTGCATGCGGTAGGTCCCAGGTTCAGGTACCGGCATCGCCAAAATAACTGCAGACCTATGAAGGGCTCGTGCAGCCAAAAAATGTCTTAAAAATAAAACCCCGTGTAGAGGAAGGACACTTTAAATATCCTCCCAATTCCCAACGCTGCGTACGATGTCGCCCTTAAAAATTGCATTGAGTACCTACTCATGTTGTCAGCTCGTAACTTGACTGTGGTTCTAAATTACGACTCCCGTTTCCAATAGCCCTCGGGTGTAGCTCTAGTGCGACGATAATTCAAACTGACCCTAACCCATACAACTGGATGGGAATAGCTACCCTACGTTAAATTTTCAACTTCGCCAAAAACCGCCTATGCCAAAATTCAACCGACCATTACGCCATCTTAACATCGGAAAACAAAACAGACATTCATCCTCTTGTATGGTTGAAAAAGTTTTATAAAGTACAAATACCTTATTTATGCCGAATATATTCCTCTATGTCTTCATTTCTTACCATTTGTAAACATCAATTAAATTAAATTCGGAAACATAATTAAAATTTATTTGGGGAAATCTGATCCATCTTGAAAAAAAAATCAAAAGATTTAAAATCAATATAGTTATTTATGCAACTAGTGTGAAAAGTAAGGCTATTTTCAACGTGTTGTCATACAGTGTTTTTTATAATAAACTGCAAAAAAGTATTTATTAATTTGGCATTTATTGATTGACTTATTAGTTATTTTATTATCACGTTCAAAACGTTCAAATAATTTGAAGGTGATTATTTATATTAATGATTATTTTAAAATCACGTTCAAAAAGTATTTCTTATATTGGCATCGGAAATAAGACGCCAAATAAAGAATCACAGTCAAATAAAGAATTTTACACAAATCAGATGATCTTATTTACTTTGTCGCACTAGTGCGTAAAAGTAACTTTGAAACACGATTTCGTTAAAAGCATCACTTTTGCCACGATTATTGATTTGAAAAAGTTAGTTTTTTTGCACGATATTATAAAAAATAAAATAACTCATATTCAAATAACAATCCAGCAAATTAAACTCGCGTGCTCTTTTTTTCTTTTCTTAATTTGCGTTCACGCTGAACGCGCTGAAATTTCTTTTAAATTGAAATGAAATATATAAATTCTAATCTTACAATGCTATTCCTATGGGGAAATCGACTCACGTTTTGCACTCCTACACCCGTTTGGGTTCGAATTTCAAAAAACGGCTTCTTAAATGACGCCTACGATATAAAAAGAATATTCTCCTAAAATTTGGTAGCTTTACCTCCAGTAGTTTGGGCTGGGCGTTGATACGTGAGTGAGGAAGTCAGTCAGTGATGTAGGACTTCGCCTTATATATAGATTCTACACTCTTAAAACAAACGAGTGATTTTAACTCAGTCTGAGTTAATTTCTACTCCTTTCCGGTGCCGAAAATGCACTTCTCCTATAGGAGTGAATTTCACTCTTTTGTTTTAAGAGTGTAGATGGATTGCTCATTTTTAAAAAACGCAACCTAGTCCAGATACCTGGAGACAATTATTTGACTCTATTTCTGATTTAAGAGTTGGGGTTTGGTTCCTTTTAAAAATCCATCGGTGATAAAGTTCCAAATGTGCGTTGACATATACCTATAGAGATTAAGTTATAAACGTGGCGCCAAAAAAAGGTGTAACTATTTACTACTGCGCATGCGCTCCGCAATTTCGCTGGAGCCAGAATTGGACGCACTCTTTGAAATCCGTTAGAACTAGTAGATTAAATCCTGTATATTTATTATGGATCATTATTGCTCAACGAGGGTGTGAGTATGTTAATTGATTGTTTGCAAGCATACAGTAGAAGCACAGTAACCCGTATCGAGCGGGGGAAAAAACGTGTTTCTAATTCTTAGTCACGTTATTTTAAAGCATTTGGCGATAGAATTTCCCTCAATCTCTTCAAACTATTCGATATATTTTATTCTTATATACTACGACTTTTTATTCCAAAGTACACCTTGATTAATTTAATTTTGTGTAATACAACAAACCCAATCAGAAAATTTACTCTTCAATTTTTTAACGCTAACTTTGTTCCGCCAGCAAGTGCTAAGTTGCCAAGTATGACTCTCGGTATCAATTACGCGATTTGTTTGGGGTGCTTTTTCTTCGGAGATTAAATGAAGTTTCCGATTCTACTGTCATCTCTGTTATATGGTTACAAGTTCCTAATCCCCTGATAGAGAAACTGAGTTGATTTAGGGTAAGCTCACAGAACTAAATATTTTAATTTTTATTCTAAATTTTAAAACTATAATTTAATAACTTCGGATCCGGGCATTGCCAAAAATAACTGCCGACCTATAAACGGACCGTGCAGCCAAAAATGTCCGACGAATAATACCCCGTATAGACGGAGTGCACGTTAAATATCCTTCAAATTCCTAACGCTACGTACGATGTCGCCCTTAACAGTTCCTTTGGGTGCCTATTCAGGTGTCGGCTCGTCACTTGACTGTGGTTCTAAAATATGACGTACGTCGCCAATATCCCTCGTGTAGCTCCAGTGCGACGATAATTCAAACTAAACAAAATAATTTACTTCATTATTCATCAACCGGGCAATCGAATGTAATATTCGCTATGTAGAGAAATGTCGAACACCTATTTTTAGGCAGGATAAAAAGCACTGGTCTGGTTACACCTCGTAAGTGACAACAGTTTCAGCGGGATTGCTTTCATTTTTGGTCCTTCTGAAATTACATTTGTTTTTAACAATAAATATTTTCTTACTTAACTTAAACGAATGTTGTGTACAGACTTTTTTTTCCAGTAAAACCAACGCTTCTCTCTGTTCGTGAATCACGTTAAATTGCTGTCCTACAATTTCGCTTAATTTCTCGCATAAGACCAAAATATCATCTATAAACCGAAGTTTTCCAACAACATTGATGTTTTGGTAGTGCTCTGCATACTTGAAATTTAATCAAATTAAAACGCATAAAGTTTAATAAATAAAAGGAATAAAAGCATGTTGCACATACACTCTTAAAACAAACGAGCGGTTTTAACTCAGTCTGAGTTCTTTTCCACTCCTTTCCGGTGCCGAAAATGCACTTCTCCTATAGGAGTGGATTCCACTCTTGTTTTAAGAGTGTGAAGAACTCTAAAATCGAAAACAGCCGATGAAATCGATGGAAATACAAAAATGAAAACAAGAGATATTACATTATCTAAAACAACCTCATATTAAACATTAAGAATAGCATCTTTATGACATTATAACTCCTTGATCGCAATACGCAGTCTATTTTTATCTAAACCCTACATAATCCCAACCAACCAAACTAAATTCTAATCCCATTTTGTTTTCCTGTAGTAGTTAGAGGGTTAACTAGCCGTGCCGCCCACACACTAGTACGTCTGACATCCGGTCTATTAACCCTAACAAATGGAGTTGGAGACTGCCCGAGTTAACTCGTTCGAGAAAGTGGGACACAAAAGACAGAGGTCTCCGGAGAAGAACTTTTTGGAGAAGTGTCCCACTTGTGAAGATAACAAGCCACTCCTGGTTTTTCGCCTTTATTGTTGGTTTTAGTATCGATTGGCTTATTTTGTTACAGTTGTGTTATGAAAGCACTAAACAAGACCAGTTTTTCGTGTTTTTTCACTATGTACTCTGCTCAAAACAATTAGGGGAGCACTTTGCGTACTTGTGTTAACTCTTTTAGTTCCAACGTTTTATTTTTTATTCTAAAAATCTAAAATTTGTGCAATAGATTCATTGTGCATCCAGAATGAAATGGTAAAAAACAGGGAAGAATCTTAATTTTTTAACTAAAATTTAAAGGGAAAACATTGGAATCATAACTTTTGAATACATTATAACGATAATTTTATCAAAACTTTATTTGTTAAAAAAAAAGTTAAAATCAGTTTTAAAACATCTAAGAATGCAAGCGTGAAGAATTTAGGGTCAATTTATTTCATAAATTTTTTTGGGAGTGAATTTTATTTGACAATGTTTTTCATATTTTCATTTAATTAAAACACGCATTATTTCAAAAGACATGATTCTTAAATCTAACGATAAATAAGTGCTAGCTCAACTTAGTGAGAAAAAAATCGCAAGCTGGTGATTCCAAATGGAATCATGGGGGGGGGGGGGGGAAAGGGTTTAAACTATGCATTCCACTAATTCTTTTGAGCAGTGTATTTTAAGGAATAGAATAAATATCAAACCCGAAAAAATATTATTATAGATATCAGAATATTTTAGATAAATAGACAACCGTAAAATCTCGTACCAAAAATAAGAATAGAAAAGAAAAATTAGCATATTCAAAATATCATCTCAACCGAAGTTTTCCAACAGCATTGACGTTTGGTAAATGCTTCGAATACTTGAAATTTAATAGAAATAAAACCGATAAAGTTTAATAAATAGCAGAAATATAAAAAAGTTGCACATAAAGAACTCTAAAGGGGACGCATTACCCAAAATTTAGGGCTACCCAGAAAATAATTAAACATGATCGAGTGCTGTTTAATTATTGAGCTAAGGATATTGCGAAAAAAGGAATCCTTTATAATGGTGGAGGTCTATTGAAAATTATTTAGTGGTTTGGTAAAATGGTTTTGGAAATTTTGTGGATTTTTTAAATTTTTATTTTTTCTGCTTGTGAATGGTTAAAAGCCTAAGGCTTTTAGGTAAATTAATGTAGAGCTCAATAAAAAAAATGTCTGTGTTGAAACATATACGTTTCACAAAAGTTGGTATGGGATAAGATTTAGTGTGAATAGAATTTTTTTTTAAAAATGAAGTCGAAAATTTACAAAAAAATCCTAATTTTTGGCTATTTTTATACATAAAGCAACATAACTCTTTTTGTTTAACTGATAGCTCAATATCCATACCAACTTTTATTAAGAGATGTTGTGGGAACAGTTTGAAAAAAAAAATACATTAAAAAATTTTTTTAATTGGAGAAGTAGTATTTTGAAAAAACGTTAAAATTGTTAAAATTTGTAATTTTTATTTAAATTTTACGTTTCAATATTTATAATTTTTTCGTATATGTTTATTGAATGTTAGTTCTTTGTAAAAATAGTTTGATTTGAATGCTAGCGATAGAAATACTGGATTTAATTTTTTGGGTACCGCGTCCCCTAAAATCGAAAACAGCAGACGAAGAAAACGCTTATTTTAAGAGAGAATTCGAAACAACCAATGAAATAAAAGGAAATGCAAAAGTGAAAACATTATAGATACTTCATATGAAACAATCTCATATTAAACCGTAAAAGTTGCATTTATTATGTCATAGTTCTTTGATCGCAAAACGAAGTCTATTTTTTTCTAAACCCTACGTAATCCCAACCAAACTAAATTATAATCACATTTTGTTTTCTTGTAGTTAGACGGTTAACTAGCCATGCCGAACAAGATCAGTTTTACGTGTTTTTTACAATATTTTTTTAAGAAGGATTGTCAGTTCCATAGAGATAATGTATTAGTTTGAAATCACAACTTTTGCAAAAAGAATTTCTTTACCATGTTACCCGATTCCCCCCCCCCCCCCCCCAGGCATGGGAATCGTCATAACATCAATTTAAAACAAAATTGAAAAGAAAATAACAACCGGTTATTTCCTTATTAATTGATAACGTTTTAAAATAGTGTCGTCATCTGCTGAATATTTTGGGGCATTTTAAAACTTCAAATATATATAATTAAATAACTCAATAACATTTTCGTTTCAAATTTGTTTCATTTCGAAGTTATGTTGATTCCCATACCTGGAGAAAAAGTGCTAATATGGCAAAGCAATACTTCTGCAAAAATTGTGATTTCAAAACTAATGCATTATCTCTATGGGACTGACAGTCCCTCTTAAGAAATAGAATAAATAGCAAACCCGAAAACAAATATATATATTATCAAAGTGATCAATATATTTTAGATGGACTAAGCGTAGTCTCAAACTAAAAATAAGAAAGAACAAAATTAGCATACGCAAACAAATATTAGTGTCAAAGATGGACTTTATACAAATATTGTTGTAAAAACAAATTTATGCATTAAAATATGGTCAAGTTATTGATATTTTTTGACGACATAACGACAAAATTACCATAATCGAAAAGTACGAATTAGTTCCTCTTTTTCAGTAAACGCGAAACTACTGTTTATCACCGTATCATTAATATATTAAAGCGTGTTAAAAATTTATTTGAAGGACCGATATTGTGATTTCCGTGATTTGAACCCCTAGGCACGGTAATAAAGGATTTTATAACAGAAATTATCACTTAGAACTGCTTCCACATAAATTTTATAGGTCTTAGGAAAAAAAGGATACGCAGCTTTTAATTCCATTTTAAACCTTAAAATGCCAAATTTACCGTTATCAATTATTTTATTTTGGTAATTCAATGGACAAGTTGCATGTAACGCGAAATTCAGAATATATATGTTTTTTTTGGTAGATTAGAAGCCGCAGATTCCGAATAAAAGCTTAAATATTCAAAAGTATGTTTAACTTCAGCAAAACATACATTTGAAATTTGCCGAAAACGTACGTCACTGAAAACAGCTCTGTCGTCAAATGTTATGTATTTGGCAATGTTTCGATCTGTGTCCGTAATGTTTTAATACACTTTATAAAAAAGTAAACTTTACAATTCCTGCGAAACCTCCTTAAAAGAACAAAATATTATTTTTAACCAGTTCCTATCAAGGAATTTAAACAGCTTGTTCCAAGTTTGGTTGTTAGTTAAAATACACACACTAGAGCACGTATGAGCTATTGCAGAACTATTGACTGTTGGATCTGATCGGAATAGTCGGGTGAAATCGTTGAACGTTTGAAGAAATTAACTGGAATGAACATGATATGTTTCTGTACAATAGAATTACTTTTGTAAGAGTTTGATAAGGATGAAAGCACGTTTGACAGTTTCGAAAGCAATACAGTGAAACGTGATATGAAATAACACGCCAATAACAAAATAGCCAAACCTGACGTCATTTGTTATGCCAAGAGAGGTTTAACGGAAGGGACATATCACTAACTTTAACCATAAATACTTGAGTTTTAGAGGTTTCTTAATGTGTTTAATCGAATAAAAATGTTTGTGGAAAACGCTGTAATTGTCCGTTGTAGTTAAATATCATTCACTAATTTATTCGCCTTTCAAACAATAAATGTTAAATTTCCAGCTTTAATAATGTAAGCAAAACTTTTCTATCAACATTCAACCTTTTTCATTTTCGATTTACAATTTTTGAACAAACAATACAAAATTTTCAACAAAAAAAATTCATAACAGAGCGAGTTTTTAATAATTTCTTAGAAACAGAAGTATGGCACACATAAATTCATCAAAAGAAGTAAAATGTTTGAAGATGAATACTTTGAAGATGACGTAATAAAATATTTATAAAACAGTGATAAATATTTGCTTTCAACTTTCATTCAAGTCAAATTACTCAAAGTCATGAAGTGGCAACTGTGGAAAATATAAATCAAAATTGAATTCTAACGTTATTTAAAGTGATATTAAAGTATATTTTTTAATTTTAAATATACATTTAATTAAAAAGTATTTCAATGAAATTTAAAAATGCAGCCCGTCCAGATTTTTCTTCTTCAATTTGATGTATCATACTTGTCTGTGAGATTTGTAGTTAGTTCTGTAAAAGTGGGTGACGAACAGAAGAAATATAATATTTTACTTTTCACAGTATAAACGCAGTATGGAATACTGCGTACTGCACGTATACCAAGGAGTATAGTTGGTAAAGTTTCGCTCCATTTGACTGCTCTAACGGCCGCTTTTAATGTTCTGTGTTGCCTTTCAATTTTTCCGTTGCTTTGAGGATGGTACGCAGTTGTTGTTTGCATTTTAATTCCACAAATTATACCTAAACTTCTGAAAAGTTCTGATCTGAACCGATTTCCTTTATATGTGATCACACTGTACGGTACGCCAAAGCGACAAATCCAATTTGCATAAAATGCTTTTGTGATTGTTTCCGCGGTAATATTTTCTATAGGTATAACTTCCATCCAGTAAGTGAAACGATCGATACATGTTATGCAATATTTATTCCCATTTGAAGGTGGATAGGGGCCAATTACATCGACACGAATAATGCTAAATCTTTCATCAGGTTCTTCAAATGAGCTGAATTTGGAAAATGTGTGCCGAATAACTTCATTTTTCTGGCAACTAATGCGTTTTATTAGCATCTAAAATCGCAGCTAATAACCGAAATATTCGTAATCAATTGCAACAATTTTTGTCAGGAAAAAGTAGACCAACCCTTCTGCAAAGTTGCCGTTAAAAATTATTTTTACTTTCAATTACACTCTTAAATCAAAAGAGTGAAATCCACTCCTATAGGAGAAGTGCATTTTCGGCACCGGAAAGGAGTGGAAATTAACTCAGACTGAGTTAAAACCGCTCGTTTTAAGAGGACGCAGATTGTTTTCTTTTACCCACTCCGAAAAAGAGTGAAATTCACTCCTATAGGAGAAGTGCATTTTCGGCACCGGAAAGGAGTGGAAATTAACTCAGACTGAGTTAAAACCGCTCGTTTGTTTTAAGAGTGTACATAATATAAAATATAAGTATTGCGATGGGGTCGAAAATCAAATAGAGATTTTGCGTTTACTGCACGTTTTTAAGAGTTCTAAAAAAAAGTATTTTCTGAACATAGATCAATCTGTCTGAAACCACTTACAGATTGAACTAAAAAAGGCTACGAACTTCAACTTTGGCACACGAGTTCCCGGAATCTGTCGGACGTCATAAGGTTTTCGGTTAAGTGTTAAGTTACTGCGCATTGCGTAAGGTGTAAATGCCATAAAACCTTTTAGGTCTTAAAATTAATGTATTTACTTTAATATTGTAGTTGAATTTGGCCGTGGGTGGTAATTGAAAGTCGTGTAGCGTTACACGCCCCTGATATACACTGCTCAAAATAATTAGGGCAGCACTTTGCGTACTTTTGTTTAGCCTTTCAGTTCCAACTTTTTATTTTGTATTCTAAAAATCTAAAATTTGCGAAAAGGAGATTCATTATGCATCCAGAATGAAATGGTAAGAAAACAGGAAGAAAAATCTAAAAATTTTAACTAAAATTTATGGGGGAAAAATCGGAATCATAACTTTTGAATAAATTATAACAATAATTTCTTTCAAAACTTTGTAAAAAAAATAGGTAAAATCAATTTTTAAACATCTAAGAACGCAAGCGTGAAGAATTTAGGGTCAGTTTATTTCATAAATTTGTTTTTGGCAGTGAATTTTATTTTACAATTTTTTTCATATTTTCATTTAATTAAAACAAACATCAATTTTTCAAAATACATGATTCTTCCATTAAACGATAAATAAGTGCGAGCTCATCTTAGTGAAAAAAAAATTGAAAGCTGATGATTACAAAGGGAATCATTGGGGGGTGAAAGGGTTTAAACCATGCGCTCCCCTTATTGTTTTGAGCAGTGCAGAATGAGACTCAGTAGTCTAAAATAGATTTAATATTCCGAAGCATTCCTTGTGCTCCCGAAACCGGTCTCTGTCCCCCACAATGAACTCGTCTCTCCCCCACCTGTCTAGATAGTGTCACAAGGGCGCATTGCTGGGGCGGCACCCGGGATATCCGGAAGCCCCGATAACGTCACCAGGCTGATTAAGGGACCTGGGGATATTAAGATTGATACGGAAGTGAAAATCGAATCATTGGTTTCACCTGTTATTTGAAAGTAGTGAGGAAGATACCTTTAAATTCGAAACTAATAAACAAGTTATTCGTAATCACAGACACGCAACAATTTTATTCAGGAAAAAGTTTACCAACTCTTCTGCAAATTGCCTTAAAAAATTACTTTTTAGAAAAGGGCCTAGTACCCAGTTGCCTAATATGCAGGCCTTCCAGCTCTCCTTATTAAATCCGGCAATGCTGGATTTTTGACTACACTCTGAATTTCCGTGTCACGGTACCGATTGCCGAATTTCAGAAGGGCAAAAAATTTGTCTTAGCGCCCGGAATCCGGAAGATGATTATTTCCAAATTAAAGCTGAAAAGTCGACAGGTTGCTCGAATGAATGAACGTTGCCATAGAGCCACAATTCGCAGGTCTGAATCTAGTTTTAATATTCCGAAGCATTCCTTGTGCTCCCGAAACCGTTCTCTGTCCACCACAATGATGAACTCGTCTCTCCCCCACCTGTCTAGATAGTGTCACAAAGGCGCATAGCAGGGGCGGCACCCGGGATATCCGGAAGCCCCGATAACGTCACCAGGCTGATTAAGGGACCTGGGGATATTAAGATTGATACGGAAGTGAAAATCGAATCATTGGTTTCACCTGTTATTTGAATACGTAGTGAGGAAGATACCTTTAAATTCGAAACTAATAAACATGTTATTCGTAATCACTGGCACGCAATAATTTTATTCAGGAAAAAGGTTCACCAACTCTTCTGCAAATTGCCGTTAAAAAATTCTTTTTAGAATAGGACCTAGTACCCAGTTGCCTAATATGCAGGCCTTATTAAATCCGACAATCCTGGATTTTTGACTACATTCTGAATTTCCGTGTCACGGTACCGATTGCCAAATTTCCAAAGGGCAAAAAAATTGTCTTGGCGCCCGGAATCGGGAAGATGATTATTTTCAAATTAAGCTGAAAAATTGACAGGTTGCTTGAATAAATGAACGTCGCCATAGAGCCACAATTGGCAGGTCTGAATCTAGTTTTAATATTCCGAATACATTCCTTGTGCTCCCGAAACCGTTCTCTGTCCACCACAATGATGAACTCGTCTCTCCCCCACCTGTCTAGATAGTGTCACGAGGGCGCATAGCAGGGGCGGCACCCGGGATATCCGGAAGCCCCGATAACGTCACCAGGCTGATTAAGGGACCTGGGGATATTAAGATTGATACGGAAGTGAAGATCGAATGATTGGTTGCACCTGTTATTTGAATCGAAAGAGTACTTGGTCAGGGCCGGATTTCTAAATAGGCTAAGTAGGCTGTAGCCTAGAGCGGCGGGTTTTTTTCTTCTTGGGGGGGGGGGGTAAATTTTATGACCAATTTAAGCGGCATTCGGAATAAAACAAATATAGTTCTAATATTTCTTAGCATACATGGTCGCTGCGAGGGCAATTGCACCCCTTCCTCCCGGATTTCGAAGTTGAAAAAAACAATTAACAGTTTAAAAAATGCGCCTATTTCGCTTTCGATTTGGTGTGTAAAAGTACATAGATGATTCTAATATGTGTATTTTAAACAGAACTATAACCACCCTATTTTGCAGCTAACCTTTCCCCGAAGTGGGAGGATTATATTGCGACAGGACTGGCAAATCAATCGTAGCCTACAAGCGGCAAATCTTTAATTCGGCCCTGTACTTGGCGGTACAAAGCCCGCTTTAGAGGTTGTTTGCAATAAAAATTAAACCCAATTAATTTGGCCCTGAAAATCGAGCCTTGATGGAAATTACTACTAAGAACTACTACTTCCCTTTGCTTATGCTCGCGTACCAAATTTAAAGTCCGTACCTCTTTTAGTTCAAGCTATAGTGATTTCAGACCGAAGGACCGATGTCCAAATACAAAATTTTTACAATCAGCAGCTTCCAAAACGTGTAGAAACCACAAAATCGCCATTCCGTATTTTAGACCCCCATCGCAATACTATAATTACCTTATATTTGACTAGCTTTATAAACCCGGCGTTGCACGGGTGTACCCTTAATAACGGTGATTGTTTCTTTTTATGTAAACATTTATTTCATACCAATTGATCCCTTCTCCACTAGTCAGCACTCCATCGGTATATTATAATTTTCTCCCATTCTAATATCAGCATTAATTTTAAAAAATAGAAGTCCGATTGTATTCAGGCTCTTCTAGAAGTTAGAGGGCTTTCCCATAGGCCGTGTTAAAATTGTCAAAATAGCTATGATATAATGGCCAGTTTCTATTTTATACAGGGCGTTGATACGGGAATGAGTCAGTCAGGACTTTGTCTTTTATATATAGAGATATTAGGAAATTGAAAATAAATAATTACGTGGCGTACGACTGTTTAAAACTAAATAAAATACCATTTAACAAAATAGTGCATAATCACAACAGGCACCAGTGATAAAGTTAACTGAGGGCCTTCCTCGCCAATTGACATACTCATGTTTGACCTATTGGACTGTTTCGTTCTACCATTAGATGCTTTTTTTTGTTACATCCTAAAGCGGTTAAAGATAAGAAGCCACTTTCATCACACATTATCTTATAACACAATTACAAACTTGTCAACTGCGGCGCCAGTGCGACGTATATTTATCCCTTGCCAACTCTCCAGATTTAACTCGTTAATAACCATTTTCTCTTATTCCGGGCTCCAAGCGAATGATTAAAGTATTCCCCCTTGGAAAGTCCATCAATTGGTACATTACATGGAAATTCAGAAAATAGTTTTAAGAAATCCGGTATCATCATCATCATCAATAGCTCGACAGTCCTGGGTGGACCCTGGCTTTCTCAAGGAGATTTGCCCAGTCTCTCCTTCTGCGCGCAACAGCTTTCCAGTCTCTGACCTTTATCGAAACCAAGTCCTATTGGAGGCAGTCCACCCACCTCAGTCTGGGTCTGCCTCTTTTTCTAGTTCCATTCGGTTTAGCCAAAAAAAAAATTGTTGTTCTGTCATCGTTCATTCTAATAATATGTCCGGCCCATTTCATACGTTGGATTTTATGATATTTCAGGATGTCCGGCTCTCTGAACAGTCTATAAAGTTCAGAGTTAGTTCCACTCCATTGTCACAGACACCACCAAAAATTGATCGGAGGATCTTCCTCTCAAAAGTCGCGAGGGTCTTCTCATCAGCCTGGGACAAGGTCCAGGTTTCAGACGCGTAGGTGAGAACTGACCTGATTAGACTTTTATATATCAGGTAAGAAATCCGGTATTGCCGGGCTAAATCCGGAGAGTTGGTGATAGAAGGTTGTTAAGTTCGAGATAACTTACGCAGATAGAAGACACAACAACTGCTGTTTGAAGATTGATTCACTTGTAGGATTTTATTGATTGCAACATTAAACAAATACCAATCAAGCTTAATCTTTAGCTTATTTCATTTTAAAGTAAAGTTTAAAAAAAATTAAATAAATATAAACATCTTGTTTCTGAATAATTCTATCATTTAAGTTCGTAAAGAAAGTTTTATCAAAACGTCAAGGGTCGGCATTCTCGATAAGCCAACAGGTCATCTGCTTCTCTCGATCTGGTAGACGCCCCTTGCTGCAGGCTCGAGCAAAAGTGTTGCCCCCAACAGTTGGCAGATCTGCCATTGCCATACGATATTGGTGTGCTACTATGAAACAGTATGCGAGGCAAGTGTTCTTTTAAAAATCACTCGTACCACACCTATCGCGCTATATTCCCCGTGGGGCGAGATAATGCCGTATTCGGGAGGGGTCATTCCGGACATGCCGATACAAAAGTCTCCAAGGAGACCCCGTCCGGCTGCTGTCCGGATTTGATAAGGGCTGGACTCGCCAATTAAGCAGGGGAGGTGCGATCGGCGAAGAATCATTTGGTCTATGGTGTAGTCGGGAGTTCGAAGTTCATAAGCTATTTAACAAAAACTCTCGATACCAGAACCACCAGTGTGCCAGAAAAATGCCGTATAATTTTAAAAAAATTTTAGTTTTATACGACCTATTTGCTATTTTAAAGCGAAAGCTATTTTTTTAACAAAATTTTAAAAGAAATTTCTCATGTGTGTCAATCCTACAATTTTTGTTTATTTTGCCCAGCTTCTTATTTTAGGTTTGATTTAGTTTGAATTATTGTCACACTAGAGCAACGCGAGGGCTATTGGCGACGTGCGTCATAATTTAGAACCGCAGTCAAATGACGAGACGACACCTGAGTAGACATCATAGAGGTAGGAAGGAGGTGCAGAAAGGTCCACCAGTTGAGAGAAATTGAAGCAGGGCTGTCAGGTTTTTCGAGCTACTGTGCATAACATACTGGCACTGAGGTATCCCAAGATGCACCGCTCTAGCCTGCTTCATTTGTGCGCTATTACGCATATACAAGGACCTCTCTATTCTCCTTCCTATAGCTCTATGGTAAACACCCAACCCAACTTTAAGAGCGATACCGTACGTAGCGTAGGGATTTTGTAGTATATTTAACGTGCACTCATTCATGGGGCATTATTCGTAGGACCTTTTGGCTGCATAGACCGTTTATAGGAGGGCGGGTATTTTGACAATGGCTGGACCCGAACTTAGGACGCATGCAAAGCAAGTGCCTTACTGACTTGGCTCTCCGGCGCGACGCGATCGACGAGGAATAAATTTATCTATGCTAATTGGGAGTTTGAATTATATCTTTTAATCCTTCAACTTATTTTCTTATTTTACCTAACGCCTCATTTTAGAAAAAAGAATGGCCGAAATTTGACTTAGTGAACCTTAAAAAATTATTTGTGATATTTTATTTTCGATAGAGCTGCTATTGACCAATAATACCGGGTGGCCCAGCGGGTAGTGTTTGAAACAAATGAAAAAATAAAAACAAATAAGAGACATGAGAAGAATTTAATGACGTTTATTGAATGGACATATTGGGCAATTTATGATAAAGAGGTTCGAAGTGCCCGCCATCTTTAACAAGGACAGCAGTTATAGCCGGTTCTCCAATCCAACCATACTCCCTACCCGTACCTTCCTCCATACTCCTGCCATACTCCTTTTGTTTGGCCAATTCTTTTTGTGGAACTTCTCACAAAAGCTAAAAAAAGCTTCCCACAAAAAGAATTGGTCAAACAAAAGGAGTATGGAGGAAGGAGGAAGGTATTTGTAAGGAGTATGGAGTATGGTTGTATTCGAGAACCGCATAACTGCTGTCCTTGTTAAAGATGGCGGGCATTTCGAACCTCTTTATCATAAATTGCCCAATATGTCCTTTCAATAAACGTCTTTAAATTCTTCTCATTTCTCTTATTTGTTTTTATTTTTTCATTTGTTTCAAACACTACCCGCTGGGCCACCCGGTAATTTGCAGACTCGGCAAGTAAAGGAGTTAAGATCCACTTCATACTGGTAGCATCATGTAAAGGTGGCGGCGGTCGCAATAAATTTCTTAAATTAAAATTTAATTCGCCCATTGAGTTTACATTAATTTATGTATATTTTTTCAGATTCCCGTTCTTACGTGACTTCAGTAATCATCTTGTATATTAAGTCAAATATTCATTTAAAACATCAGACATCTAAAAAAAAAATTCCAGACTCCATTAAAAATTTATGGTAGACCGAAAATATATTTTCAATATTTCACTAAACCTTTCAAATTTCATCATCCTACCCTGACGTGTCATGACAGAAAAAAAATCCGCCAAGAAAACGTGCAAGCCCCTTATAAAATATAAGCAAAAAAACGCATATTTTTTCGCAATTTATTAAATTACGCCAAGCGGAAAAGGAAATTTTCTTCCCACTTCTAAAAAGACGGAAATAAAAATAAAAAATTTTAGGACGAATTTGAAATTTCCACGGAATCCATCATAAGATTCGTTTTCTGCAGCTGTCGAGACAACCCGACGTTTTTATTCGAAGCCGGGGAAAATCTATAAATATTTCCGTTGGATTAATGTGCGGTCGGTCTGGCGCCCTTTTGCATGGAACGATACCGATTTCGAATTTAAAATTTGATCTCCCTCAACCCAGGAGAAAATATTTTATTGGTAGATTTCGGGTTTTAACCCTTGAACCTTTAAATTCTGAGAGTGGATGAGGAAAATAGCTTCTAGAGATGAGTAGGCATATGAAATAGGTCACGGCCAACTTCAATAACAAGGCCAGAGAAGCGTTCCCAAACATGAGCGTAGACGGAATTTTTGACGTCACTGTTCCGAGTGCCGAAGATTGAGAAACTAGTTCGGACGCATTCAGAACCCTAAAAATGTGGTCAGTCGTGAAAGAGGGGTTCCGAACAGGTTTCGAGACAGGTTATCTTCATTTTCGGAACAACGCCACTCGGAACTATGACGTCAAAATTTCCGTCGCCGAGCGTGTTTGGGCGAGCTTAGTAGTTGAGTAGGCCATGAATAGGTGCATTTTCTAGATAGGGAGACATTTTTAACAGTCCACTGATGAGCCATGCCAATATAGGTATAGGTCTGTTGCAGAATTCCGACAGTGGCCTTGCTATCTAGATTAGGTTTTAAGAAACGTCGTCTCTAAAGTAATGGTTTCCTAAGATTACGGTGCCGTCATCCGCCAGATTCGTAACGGTTACGTAAGACGTCACAGAAACCTTTTACGTACAAATGTATGGAGATGGTTTCCTAACAACACGTTAATCGTAACCGTAACGGATCTGTACCATCGTCACGGACGTTCTTGCTTTTCCGACTCTTCTTCACACGTTTTTCGGACACGTAACGGCTACTTTTGCGAGGGAAAAATGTTCGAAAGGAGCGCTTCTCAGTCGGCCTTTCTCTTCTGGGGCTATAGGATTCTTGTGGCGATTGTAAGGCTTCGAAACTAAATCTTCGCGCGCATGATTTAAAACAAATTATCTTTGTTCGTAGATGCCGACGTATGAGGATATGGAAAGCCTCTTCATGTTGTCCTATGTTTGAAAATTTCACTTTCCCTCTGCCGGCTACTTTCTAAATCCGATTCCTCATTATCCATCAGTATTAGCAGAGCTAAATTTTCATAATCCAAACTCATTTTTATATTGATTGAAGTTACGAACCGGCTAAAAAATCACGATGTGTCGGTTTGTTTACGTTTGGATCGGTTGCGGATTACGTTTCTTCATTTCGAGGAAACCGCATTCGCCGTAAACATTACGATCGGAATTGTAGCGGAGCGAATCTGTGACGTCACGCGTAGAGTTACGGTGACGGTGCCGTTATCTTAGGAAACCATTACTTTAGAGCTACTAGAGAAGTTGTCAACAAGCCTCGTAATGAAGACTGTGGCAAATTCAAACAACTGACGAGGCCGACACCTGAGACCACGCAACCTTATAAATACACCATTCGGTACGTCAGGACTTTGGAAAAGTTATTTTCATCAAAACTTTGTAGATTTCCCACAACGATTTCGAATGATCCAACGGTTGACAAGGTCTTAAATATCTACGGCGAGCTATAGTACGATTTTAAACTCTAAAAAAACAAAGTTCTAATTTATTTCATAACTGGTTCAAGTAACCCGTGTTTTTTTTCGCGACAGAGCATTATGCAAAGAATGCATGTTTATTTTAATGAAGCGTATGCAAACTGCACGCCATTTTTGGAAAAGTCGCCAAGAACATGAATTCTACGTCAGACGATGTTTCCGGTCATTTAAGTTTCATGGAATTGTAATTCGCATGTTTTAAATAAAACTTCCCACTTTTGAAGATTTTTAAGCCGATATTCGGTACCTATCGCTTATAATGTATCAGAAAAGGTATAAGTAAGTCATTTCGGATAATATACAACTTCCCCATTCAAAACCCTTTAAAAATATGATCATAGTCATCCCAAATAATCCCAACAACAAAAAATAAGTTATTAATATTATTAATGAGTTTCCGTCCCCACTAAATAACCCCACTTGGGTTAAGCACACTCATACATTTTCAACCAACCTCTTCCATTCTTTCCATCCTATGTCTACAAAAAAAAGAATGAATTACAAAAAAAACTTCATTTTTTGTCTTCCCCGCTGCCTCATTTCTTTTCTAAGTGGTCACTTGATGGATAGAGAGTAAAAAAAGTTCTGGGTCATAAATTTTTGTTCTTAGCCCCCCACGGCGATCTTTTTTATTTTATTTTTGGTAGGGGTGGATTGTGGGAGGAGAAACCACACGACCCCTACTTTGAGGGGGAAGAGACATACAAGAAAAGAAATATCTAGAAAAAAAAAAAGAAATCAATAACAAGGAAGGAGGAAATTGCGGGAAAATAGAGTTTTCCCCCGATTGCATGTCTTTGTAACGCTGCAAATGGTGACCCCAGTAATGTTTTAAAGTCTGTCCCTTGGGATGGGTTGGTTCGGTTCAATCTACTTCGCACTAGAGCAACATTTGTCTATTCTCTTTGGGATAATACCTGGAAGAGTTCTTATTGGCCTTGAGACCAAAGCTATTCTGGGTTCGAATTGCATTAAATTATTCCGTACTTAAGTTTGTGAAGTAAAAAAAAATCTAACACTACTTGTAGAGGGACTTTGATACATATAAATAAGACTGTCCACCATGAACAAATGGTTTTGTTTATAGGAATACAACAGTTTTTAATTAACTCTGAGGGGGGGGGGGGTTAATATAGAAGAAATATTTCAATGCATCTTCCATAAAGTAGCGTTAAAATAGGAATTTTTGACGGAGAAAAATTAATCATGTTTTGAAAACTCATAATTAAAACTAGTTTTTAAATAATTTGAATATGGGCCTTCCAAATGCACACAAACAGTTATATTTCCTTGATCCTTTGTCCAAAATCTTTCAATTAGTGGTATTTATCCATAAGATACTTGAAAACAGAAGTAAAACATGTACTACATCAATAGGTCAATCGCAAGGTATGCAAGAGGAATTTGACTATTGTTTCAAGCACTCAATACCAACAAGCAATAAAGTATTTTCTTTAAAAACGAATTATCCTTTCAGTACAAAAAAGGTCCATATCATTTGTGTAGGTACGGTGGATGTCATGTCTATGGTAGTGCAGTGTTGAGGTTAGTCACGGCCAACTTCAATAACAAGGCCAGATAAGCTCTCTCAAACATGAGCGTAGACGGAAATTTTGACGTCACTGTTCCCAGTGCCGAGGATCGAGAAACTGGTTCGTACGCATTCGGAACCCTAAAATTGTGGTCAGCCGTGAACGAGTGGTTCCGAACAGGTTTCGAGGCAGGTGGTCTTCATCTTCGGATCAACGTCACCCGGAACTATGACGTCAAAATTTCCGTCCCCGAGCTTGTTTGGGAAAGCTTCTTCGGCCTTAGTAGTTGAATAGGCCGTGTGGGTTAGTCCAAAACTACATAGGTATGAAAATAAACTTCATTAGCACATGCCACGAGATGATATATGACCAATAATTTCGTAATTTAAAACCACGGATAAGTTTCAAGGCACAAACCCGAGTTGAGACCCAACACAACATTATGGCGACATGTGCTCTATACGGCGCGGCGTCAGGGCTTTTGAAAAACGAAATACTATACGTGCACCAGTTTGTAAATTTTGTGAATGGGGATACATTTTAAAAAGAATGAATAGTTTAGCAAGACAACGTCGAGCTGACATTGTTGTAATCGTATATAATTACACTCAGTTGTTGAAATGTCTTATTTTTGCGTTGTTTAATATTAAAAATTTTAATTAACTTGTTTTACCTTTTTTGTTGTCCTCCCTTTAAATAATGCCGCGTAACTGCATATTATTGGTGGGTTTTTTTTCTCCTCCAAGATCCTCTCATTATAACGAGATGATGAAAAGCCCCACAAATAGTATCCAGTTTCCTTTATTAGTTTTTCAAACAAAAACAAAGTACATAAAATACGATTTTAAAAAAATTAATTAAAATTTCATAATCGAAAAGCAATCACCGAAACAAATATGGTCAGACTAAGTACAAACCAACAATAATTATTCTATCTTTCGGTATGTGTGCTTAGCACTTCACTCAATCAATCGTGTATTTATCCATAAGACAAAACAACCTTGAGGTTAGCCCAAAACTACTTAGGCATGGACCGAAACTTCATCAGCACATGCCGCTAAAATGATGGATGACCAATAACTTAGGAACGAGTGAATTTCGCTCGTCTCCAAATTGGTTGACGAGTTTGGAGGTCTAATGGAAGCGCCGACGTCTTTGACAAACGCCTCGTTAAGGGATGACGAAATTAATAAAAATGACGCCATCTTTTTTCAAGTCGGTTTGATGAAGTTAAAACCGATACTTCTGTCGAAATTAGAGTTTTGTATAAAAAGGTTGGGAAAAAGCATTCAGCCAGTTTTATACAACTTTTCCGGTATATTTTCCAAAAGGGTACTCGACTGTATCGCTAAAATACCTTAAAATATTAAATTAATTATAGTTTGAACCCAAAAATAACAAACGTATTTTTTTGCAAAATAAATCTTTAAATAATTCATAAAAATCATTTTAAAATTACCTATTTTTCATCGGTACGTCACGTGATCACAAACAGGTCGATTTTGCTGACGTCACTACTATATATAAACAAACCGGTGTGATGTTTTTTTTGCTTGCAATTAAACTGGATTTAATCCAATTTACTATTAAAATAAGAATTATATAGATAATGGAAGGAGGTTTCAGCCTAATTTTAAAATTAATTTTCTCTTTTTTTATGGGGTATTTGAAAAAAAGAAAAAATACGGGTCAAATATTTTTGGCATAAGAATATTTTAAGCAAATAAAAAAAATGTCAAATACCCTATTAATAAAAATGACGCCATATTTTTTCAAGTCGGTTTGATAAAGTTAAAGCCGATACTTGTGTCGAAATTAGAAGAGTTTTGTATAAAAATGTTGGAAAACAGCATTCGGCCAGTTTCATACAACTTTTCCGGTATGTTTTCCAATTCATACGGTTTATCATTATCACAGAAGCAGTGTTTAAGTCAATTGGCTTGTTTCAGATGACGTACATCTTTCCAGTTTTCAGTCTTGCACTCGCGCGATTTCATTGGCTGTTTCGGGCTTCACTCCCAATGCGGTGTTTTCGTCTGATGTGTTCTATTTTATTGTTCTCTGCGTACCATATTTGCTTTTATTATTGCTATTTATTATATTTTAACAATTTTAAACTACTATTAGTTAGTAGTGTGAGATCACCTTTAATTTTAATTTTCGCACGAGCATTTAATATTTTATATCATATCACGTGACTTAACGGTCTCCTTGGAGATTTGAGTTTTCTTTTTTCGAAAAAAGTGACATTCCATGAAAATTTGTGTTTTGAAAAGCTGCTTTTTATCATCGTAAATATTTTAATGCTTGGTGAACCCGTGGTTTAAGTGTTAAAATAGTGTGAAACTACATTGTATAAGTAGCAAGGAATAAAGGTTGTTTTTGTTAACTAAGTGAAGAGTAATTCCAGTAAGAAATCTTCACAAGTAGAGTTTATCATGTTTAAAAATCGATTGAAATGTTAATAAAACTAGTAATTACTTTTGTTTATTCAGTTACATTTTATTCGTAGTATTTTAGTTCATTAAGACGTAAAATAAAGTAGATATTTGCAAATTTTTGTCTGATTGTATTTATCATGACGAATGTTTAAAAAAGGTATGCAAATGCATCAAACATTCAAGTGTCAAAGTTGAAATAATCCTTAATTATATTATGAAATATAAACGGCTATTTATTAAACGAAACAAATATTGTACCAGCAGGACAAAATTTGGAAACAATACCGCTGTAACTGTTGCCACTCAATACGCATAACATACCTATAGGTTGAATTATCGTCGCACTACAGCTACAGGATTACTATTTTTACACTATCTTAAGTGGATATGCGAGGCAATATTTTTTTAAGCCGATACAAAAAAAAATGCACTGATGATTTTAAAATCTCTATTCACTTACTATTGCAATGATATGAGCAAACTCCAATTAACTTAATACTTGTACTGTAGATAGTGTGGCACCTAATGTACGGCAAAAATGACGGAAACCCATAGATATCATAGTTAAGGTATTAGATTGGCAGATCACGTGACCTCCAATGCTAACGACGGAACGCGCAAGGAGGCCAAATAAGAGGGCAAAATGGCCAGTGTTGCTGCCTTTTTAAGGAGAAAAATACTACGAAAAAATACCATTTAATTCTAAAATTACAAAAAAAATACTAGAAAAGGATTTAAAGTCACTAAAAAGATTCCAAAATGCAGCTAGTATTTTAACGATATTTTTTTGTAATTTTAGAATTAAATGGTATTTTTTCGTAGTATTTTTCTCCTTAAAGTGGCAGCAATACTGGACATTTTGCCCTCTTATTTTGGCCTCCATGCGCGTCCCGTCGTTAGCATTGCAGGTCACGTGATCTGCCAATATAATACTTTAACAATGATATCTATGCGGAAACCGCAACGTGTGAAATGGGCTTTGTACTTTTTTCAAACCACAACGCGACAATTTAGATTAGGAAAACTTAACAAAAATATTCATTACTCAAACTTTCCTTTTAAAAGTTTTTCCCCCACTGAATAATTTCTTATTTTCCTAGATTTTTTTTTTATAAAATTTCCTCCCATTGCTGTTTTTTAACGATTGAAACCCTCGTAAATCTTTTTTTAATTTAATACAGAATTATTTCTGAAAGAAGTAGTTTTAGCTTAAGAGAAAATTGACCGTCGATTAAACTAAGATTGTCCGAGGAGAAAAAAAGTAAATCTGGGATTAAAGCACTTCAGTACCATGTCATTTGCAAAAAATCGATTTTTTGATTTTAGTATTTAAGTAAAACTAGCTGTTATACCCGACGTTGCACGGGTAGAGGTGGAAAAATAATTTAACATTCAATTTAACTATTTTTTTCTTTCATTTTAGTTACATAAAATATGAAGATTACCCAGTAATTTTCCATTTAATTACCCAACTTGGATATAGTAATGATTAATATTAATTTCAAAAAATTCCAAAATGAAAAATACGCTATAAAATGCACTCATAAATGTCATCACAATTCCCTCATAAATACATAAAACCTTTTAGCTCATTTGGCGCGTTTTGGGAAATAATTTGGCGAGAAAATAGATATCTACAAACACACCCATTATACAGCTCTAACACAATGACCTTCGAACAGCCGACCAGATTATAAATTATTTATAAAAGAAATTGCCCATTTGGCGACTTTTAGTTAATAATTTGGCGAGTTTGGCAACGTATTTGGCGAAAAAATAAATACATAAAACACTAATATGCAGCGCTAGTGCGATGGCGTTTATTAACCATCATAGTTCAGTAATAGCTTAACTATACATTTATTGCTTAAATATGCATACATGCAGTCAACAGAAAAATCAATGAAAAAATCATCAAATAAACCCACAATAAAATCCGGGAATGGAGAATGGCGGAATTACGTCACTTGAAACATGTCAATTATTTTTCAAATAATGAAATTAGTTTCTGAAGGTAATGGCAATAGAATAAAATAAACATTTTCAATTTTAAATGTTTTCGTTAAAAGTTTTATTTAATTTTTTCGGCCGATGGCATCAGGAAAGTAAAAAAAGATAGGATTTGAGCCAAAGTGGTGTAGGTTTTTCAGAAAATTCGAATAAAAACGTGCGAAAACGATAAAAGGAATGGTCTGATTCGAAAAATTCTTAGCCTATATTTGTTCCGGAGATGAGATGAATTTTTGTGCCAAATTTCGTGACGATCTGTTGCGTGGTTCTTAAGATCTCGTGTCTTATACAAACAAACGGAAGTTGCCTTTAATGTATATAGATACGTTTCAAGAGCTTTCCAACGATGCCATTTGAATGTCATTCAGGCAACTTTAACCTAGTTAAATTTTAATTTGGATATATATCAGCAGTATTTTCATAATGTAAGTTTTCAACTTTAAATCTCATTTTTCTCGGAATGGTGTTTTTTCAGGTTTAGGTATCTTTTTCTTAAAAACTATTTCATGTATAGACCTACAATTTTCACAGTTAAGGGTGTTTTGCTTACTGAAATGAGCATTTCTCAAAATTTGAAGGAGAAAAAAATATATTTGTAATTTTGTGATGTAAAAATGTCTTTTTTTAAACCTAACACATTACCATAAATATTTTTTTAAACTACTTTATATATTGATAAAATCTCATTTAAGTGTATTGTTCAAAGTGCATATAATGCACAGAATTTTTTGTGTGCTGTATCGTATGTTAGTTTTAAAGAAAAAGGAACATGAAAAAGGTCAATTAAGCATTAGCCGTATACAAGGTACCGACCTGCCTTAAGAGAGTTGGGTAATATATTTAAAACGTTTAACAGGAGGATTACCGGTAAGTACACGTAACAAACGTTAACCTTTTCAAACCCAACTTTTTATTTTCTATTCAAAAAATCTAAAACTTCTGGATATAGACGCATGATGCATCCAGAATGAAATGGTAAAAAATCTTAAATTTTTTAACTAAAATTTAAAGAAAATTTTTGAAATCATAACCTTTGAACAAATAACAATTTTTCGAAACTGCATTTGTTAAAAATTGTTAAAATTGAATTTTTAAATATTTAAAAATGCAAGCCTGAATAATTTAGGGCCAATTTATTTAATCAAATTGTTTCAGAATAAATTTTATTTTACCATGCTTTTCATATTTTGATTTAACTAAAATAAACATTAATTCTTCAAAACACATGATTTTGTCTTCCAACGATACAAAAAGAAAACATAACTTTATCGAACAGTGTATGGGGAATTTAATAAAATTTATTATTAGAAATAAGTGTGAGTTAAACTTAATCAGAAAAATAATCGCAAGCTGATGATTCCAAATGGAATCATTGGGAGGGAAGACGTTAACAGTGGGTATTGCCTGAAGGACTGAGGATTCGGTACTGCTATTCCTATGACATGGAACACGGCTACAAAATGTAACTAGGCCAAAATGTTAATGCTGGAATACTGTTGCCGCCTATTTTTCATATTCAGCAATTGAAATAGCATCATTGTTTCCAACATGAATTTACTGAGCATTTTTTTTACAGTGAAATGAGCTATTGGCTGGGGAAAACATAAAATTAGGAAGAAAAACCTTGGACTTCCAATACCAATTGCGTTAACAACACAATTCTTTATTTTTGAGTTAAATAACTACTTTATAATAAAGATACATAAATTTAATAATATAAAAAAATAATCAAAATGAAAGATCAATCCTAATATGAAGGAGTAAAAAAAAAAAATCAAATAAAATATATTTATCGAGGTTGCTGGATCAAGTTAAATATGTCATTTTCCTATATCGGATGCATCCGTACTATTTCTAGATTTGTGTTTGTTTTACAGTTCGTTTTTCGTCACTTTAAATCGGTCTAAAATAACGAAGCCCATTCCCAACAACCCATACATAGTTGTACACCGACGCTTTAACCCAACCAAAACTACCCTTCAAACAAAACAAACGTACCCATAGATACAAACCACCCAAAAAAAAGAATATATCCTCACTTTTTTTAAAAGTTCCAACGTTTAACGACCCGAGAGATACAGCACGACTGGGGCATTTTTACGCCCGCGTCTTATCTCTTTGCTCCCGTAAAGTAAAAAAAAAACCCTTATCCCGCACCGATTATCCCCGATCTCGCCATCTCTCCTATTTGAAGCGTTTTACGACGCGGATACGAAAAATAAAACGAGGAATCCGTTCCAAAATCTTGGATACGTTCTTTTCTTAAAAGAAGATTCGATTAGAAAATCTTTATTTCCCGTCCATGGAGGCAAGAGGATGAGCAGAGATGTTTACTCGAAAACCAATGTAATGTGTTGGGTGTCGGAGGTGAAGCTATGGATGGTTTTTAAAGTAAACCCAAATAAACATTTGGCGAATAGTTAAAGGCTTATTCCATGCAAAACTACTCTTTCTGCAGTGTAAGTTACGTGTGTTAAAGTGATTATCACTACAAATTTAACATTAAATAAAAAAAAAGCGGAATAGCTGATCTACACTTATTGCAACAAAATAATGTAACGTTCTTTATTTAATTTCATTTATATTTCAAATTTAAAAAGCTCCTTTAAATTGTAACTTACACTAAAATTACATAGAATTATCCTTTAGCGATATTTTGCAGGAACCAAGCAAAAAGTACCCACCTCCTTAAATCAGTATTTAATCAGTTGCTAGACTTTATATTTATCCAGGAACACAACCAAGTTCTCAGCAATACTTTAAACAAGGGTTTAAGGAAGAAAAAACTAATATAGTAACCAAATATAGTTTCCTTTGTGTGTATGGAATCGTGATGTCACTCTCATCACACAAATTTTTAAGATTTTTAACAGATGACAGATATGCACGAGACTAAAAATGCATATCAACAATCAAAAAACAATAATTGCTGTTTTTAGTCGTTATGAAAATCAAACACTGTTCCCGTGTTGAGTGTGGGATCGTCTAAAACAGGGGTTCCCAATCTTTTTTCCCCTGCGTACCACTTAAGTTTTTGAAAAATTCTGGCATACCACAAGACCTAAATATTTTAATAAACGTATAGTATTTACTCTTCTAAAAGTGTTCAAAGGCTTTTAGAATCAAAGGATTTTTGAACTTCATATTTAATGGTTATATATTTGTTTATTTATAACATGCTTATAATAAAGGAGAAATAAAAAGATTAAAAGGGTATTAATTTACAGTTTATTACCCAGGTCTAAAAACATACAAATAAAAAAATAGTACAAACTCAGCAAAAATATTAATCATCATACAAAATATACTTTTATAGTGCGAAGCTTGTTGTTTGCCTGTGATTAAAATACCAACATTAGGAGTAATGGAAGTTATCTTCACTCTTAAGTCCTCTTCAACACTTATTCTGCTTCTATGTTTATTTTTTTTATGTACAAGAGTTCAGAAAATCCACTCTCACACAAGTAACTCGTAACAAATGGCATCAAAAATAGCAGAGCTTGCCGGAAGATCAAAGGGTACTGGGTTTTACATTCGATCCAGAATTTAATTAAAGATTTCTCTTTAAACTAATGTTAATTTAAAAATAATGAGTAATATGTTTGCGTGCTCACTGCTCATGCGTACAGAAGCTAACAATAGCATAATATTGCTCACATTACTCACGCGTACCCCCTGAAATTTTCCCGCTTACCGCCGGTTGGAAACCCCTAAAGCAGTGGTTCCCAACCTTTTCTGGACCATCGCCTCGTATTTTATGTTTATTAACATCCATCGCCCCCTTTTAATTTTCATGTTATGTTTAATCATAATTTGAATTAAAGTTTTTTTTTATTTCTAATGGCAGTTATTGGACAGTTACAGTAATTCAAACAATGCGAACAGAACAAGAAAGAAATCACTGCAACAAAGTCCATCAACTTATCTTGTCCCTCGCCTCCCAGTAGCGCTCTGAGAGGGTACTCTTCCGTAGGGCAGAACATCGCAGGAGGTGGGCAGAGTCCATCTCCTCTCCAAGACTGCACAGAGGGCAGATGGGCGAATTAGCAACATTGATGCGAAACAGATGCTTTCTTAGGCAATCGTGCCCAGTGGCCAGGCGAAATTCAGCAACTGCTCTATGTCTTGGACCATTTCGTAGCTTTGGGATGGCATTTCCCCAGGATTTGGTGGAGGTACGATTGAATAGGTCTTTCTGAGCTTGAGCTCTGATAGCTGTTATTTGAGTTAAAGTGTAACTATAAAACAGTTTTATAACACTTACTACCGTTTATAAAAACAACCAAAAAAGAAGCTTTATCCGGTCACTTTTAAATAAAATAGAAAAAACATAAAACATATTTTTAAAGAACAAAGGTGAACTAATTAATAGATATTTTTACTGGTTTCTAGAAAATTTTAGAGAGTTTAAAGTAAAAATTGGCTGGTTTGGTTATGGTTGGAGAATGGTTTTACTGTACAAAAGTACATTATTTTAATTTTCCCCCTTTGAATACTCATCGCCCCCTGATCGCCACTCAAGTATTTTTTGCCCCCTTGATAACACAAATCGCCCCCAGGTTGGGAACCGCTGCCCTAAAGAATCAGAACTTTCGAACAAAATACCGCAGAAGGCCTCACTTAAAATCGGGCCAACACCCTTCTCTAGCCCCCTTAAATTCCACACTTTTCTGCTTTGGATTCTATCGATTGGGCTTTTTCTCCTGCTGTTCTTATCACAGTTCAGCGATTTGACGCAGATCGGATGAGTGATTTATTTTATCTCCTTGTTGCAAAAACGGGTAAAAGGTTGTAAAAAGTGTTGAACTAGATATCCGTGCATTTGAATAATCGAGTTGAATAATAGTCGCACTATAGCTATACGAGGGCTATTGGCGACAGACGTCGTAATTTAGAACCACAGTCAAGTGACGAAACTACACCCGAGGCACCTAACACAACTTTAGGAGCTACATCGTACGCAGAGTTGGCACTTTGGAGCATATTTAAGGCGGAATAGGCGCGCTGGATCGCGGGTCTCCAAACTCAAGTGCCTCAGCGTTAATCCAATGGGGGAAAAACTATTTTCTCTGCCACATTTCTCCGGCTGTAATGAATATTTTTACAAACGGTTTTTTTTAATAATAAATGCAGATAACTTACAGGTCTCTATCTTCCATCTTTTTGAAATTGCTTCGAATATTTTTTGTAAAATTTATAGAATATTAAAAAAAATATTCGAACCAATTTCAAAAAGTGGGAAGGTCGGGACCCGTAAGTCAGCTACATTTATCACACAAAAAAATCCGCTTGCAAAAATATTCAATACAGCCGGAGAAATGCGGCAGAGATAAGTTTTTTCTCCATAGGATTAACACTGATGCACTTTGCTTTGGAGACCCCCGATCCAGCGCGCCCATTCCCCCTTAATCTAATTGGGTGTTATTCGTCGGACATTTGGTTGCACAAGCCGTTTATGGGTCGGCAGTTATTTTAGCAATGCCCACACCCGTACCTGGGACCTATCTCAGTGCAAGGCAAGCGTCTTACCGACAGGGCTCCTCAGCCTACTGGACCAAATCCGTATAATGCTACAATTGACAAATTACTGAAAGCAATCGTATGACCTTTTAAGATTTCCTACACTTGCAATTTCATTTAAACATTTTAGTGAAAAAATATATCAATTATTTCTGTGGGCATGACCCCTTTTTAGCTCCCACACTACGTTTATATCGTAAAAAGTGGAAAGTATTATAATCGTTCAGTCCGTCTGTCTGTCCGTCACCCACTTTCATAGCCCAAACTAAAAATGCTACGGCCAAGTATGATACGTCAAAAAATTCAGCGCATCGAAATTTGAATACATTGAAAATGCCAGAAAAGAATTCGATTTTGAAGTACTCCAATTATTTAAAAATCTGCAAAATTTGATGCTCATTTAAAAAGCATAGGAAGCCATTTTTGTTAGAATTAAATCCCCATTGCCATCGCAACAATCGCTCGAGAAACTTTAATTCTTTTAGACAATAAATTAAAATAAAATTTTTGCGACATCGATCAGTTTGAAATGAAGCCAAATATATTTCACTACGAGATTCTTTGTACGTTGATATGAAATATTTTAATTCTACTTAAAAGCGAGGAATATTACATTTATACTTTAAAATATAGATTAATTTTTGCAAACGATGTCATAATTATTGAATTTTCGAAATAAAATTTAAATGAAACTAGCCAAATTTATTTATTCGATATTTTCACTGTTGCCATTTCGTTAAACATATATGTATGAAACAAGATGTATAAAAATATGCAAAGTATCGCTTTTATTTTTAACGCATCAAATGCGTATTTATTTTTCGAACTGTAAACTGGTGGCTACTAAAAGATATTTATTAAAAAAAATAGATCATTATTCTTCGAACTTCGAAAAAAAATTAGCAAACGATAAAGATTAATTATCAAATCTGCAAAAGATGATTAAAGAAATTAGTTAATTTTGGAATTACAACTAGCTAAAGGCGCTGTTTGGCGAATTTATTTCTGTGGTGTATAAATAGTGTTTCCTGTTGAGCACAAATGTTGTGTGGAAGCGGTTTAAGTGACAGTTTCTGTAACAAACCTACTTGTTAATAATTCAATAATCATTTTCACAATTTAAAACTATACGAATTGGCTATTATTTTCCTTTCTAGAAAATCGTGTCAACTTACAGTGTAGATATTTATAGTACCTCTGCCACACAAAGCAATGACAAAATAGCTCGAAGCATTTATTTTATTATAATGTTAGAATTTATCTTTATTAATACATGTTTAAATTCTCAAACTCAATTGTTATTTTGAAGGTACCTCGAATATAAAAGCATTAATAACATGTATTTAGTACCATAAAAATATAAAACCAATATATAAAAGAATTCTGTTGAATCGCGTTCAATTTCCCGAACTCAGCCTATCTGCCTTTTTAGTTCCAAGCCTTCTACAAAAGGAACAAAAAATAAACAAAATCTACTCTCCGACCACACCAAATCTCCCGAATCCAGCATTCCCGATCATCCCAAATACACACAAAAACCTTTCATTCCCGTTTTTTAAACAAGGCCTTTTAAAAACTTCCCGTAACTCCTAACATAAACAAACAAACAAAAGCTGCCAGAGTTAAAACCAACACGTCAAATCAATGGGCTAGTTTGAAAATTGTGTATCTTGCACTAAAAAAGTTGTTCTTTAGACCCGATCTTGCTTTGTTTCATTGAAACGGAATGGGCAAACACACATACTTAATTCAACAATTTTAATCCAAATCACTATGAAAGCATTGCTTTGAAATTTAATCTCATTTTCACCAAGTAAGAAAAACATAATAACACTAATACAACAGCGATAAATGAAAATTATCTGGTTATTCAATTGTATATTAAACAAAGGTATAGAATTTTAAAGGTATTTTTCTAATGTCTGCACTACAATTATTTAAAAGTTCCGTTGTCTCAGTTGTTCTGGTTCGGCAACATTGGCTTTAAATTGTTTTTACAGTGGCGAGTTAGTTTAGTTTAGTTTGAATTATCGTCGCACTAGAGCTACACGAGGGCTATTGGCGACGGGCGTCGTATTTTAGAACCACAGTCAAGTGACGAGCCGACACCCGAGTTGGCACCCAACGCAACCGTTAAGGAGGACATCGTACGCAGCCTTGGGACTTTAAGCGTATTTCAACGTGCACTCCCTCTACACGGGGTATTATTCGTAGGACATTTAGCTGTACGGGCCGATTATAGGTCGGCAGCTATTTTGGCGATGCCCGGACCCGAACCTGGGACCTTTCGCATGCTAGGCGAGTGCCTAACCGACTGGGCTCCCCAGCCCCCAGTTAGCATTTTCTGTTTTTCTTTCATTCATCGTTTTTATGTACTGAAGACGGGACTCGTTCCCGAAACAGCTATATGCCTTTTGAAGAACTTTTTATCAATTTACTTGCATTTTATACGTTGTTTTTTAACATCTTTTAAACTAATAATTGAACAACATTTTTTTTTAAATAACCAGGATTATCACTACCAAGTGCTAGCCTCGTCATTTGACCGTGGTTCAAAATAACGATGTCCAGTAGCCCTCATGTAGCTCTATTGCAACGTTAAGATTTAAAGTAGTGTTAAGACGGTTTCAACCCAACTCGTCAAATGGAGGCCGCTTTTCAGCTCCATCGTTATAAAAGGGCCTTTTTCGCACTTCTTCCAACTCTAACTAAAACGCCTCTTTCTTTTATCCCTATGCCCTTTTTTTTAACCTTCATAGATGATGCTAAAGAATATCACATTCGTTTTTCAACTTACTATTTCTTACTAATAGGTTCGGAGTGATCAACATCACTAAAAAAACACGTAGACTATTAGTACCAGACTAGAACCTCGATGCAATTTAAGAGGGACGTCGTATGTATCGGTTTAGGCATAGGCCTTAACGTGCGTCAACCCCCTTTATACGGAGAACATTTCTTTCAATTTTTCAACTACACTACTCACAACAATTGAAGAGCTTAGTGGAAGAACGTGCTAAGTGACAAAAAAGTGAAAACGAGAAAATAAGCTTTAAAGTTTTTCGTTTGCATTCAGATCTGTTGTAAACGGTTCTTGCAAACGGTAAAAATATACTTAACTTTAAGTTTAGACAAGGCCTTAAGGATGGTAAATTTATCACGAGAACCATTTTTTCAAATTGTCACTACACGTTACTCACAACCCAAATTAGGGAACGCGTGGTTTAAACCCTTTCACCCCCAATGATTCCATTTTTAATCATCAGCTTGCGATTTTTTTTTCTCACCAAGTTGAGCTTGCTCTTATTTATCGTTAGATGGAAGAATCATGTCTTTTTAAGAATTAAATAACGTTTGTTTTAATTAAATGAAAATATGAAAAACATTTTTAAATAAAATTCCCTCCCAAAAAAATTTATGAAATAAATTGACCCTAAATTTTCACGCTTGCATTATTAGATGTTTAAAAATTGATTTTACTTTAAAAATAGTTTTGAAAAAAAATATTGTAAAAATTTATTCAAAAGTTCATTCCAATATTTCCCCCCTTAAATTTTAGTTAAAAAATTCAGATTTTTTGCCCCTGCTTTTTACCATTTCGAGTTCATTAGTGCTTCATTAGTGCCATTAGTGCTCCTCTAATTCTTTTGAGCAGTGTAGATTAATCAATTTATAAGTTAAATCAGAGACTATTTCGTATTTGTGTGCCTGAAGATCTGATGGCTCAGAATTTACCAACTGGGCTCAAATTCAAATGCGAGTCACATCTGATGGTTGAGGTTTAACTAATTTTTTAGCGATTGAAAGTTTTATTTATAACAATAATTATTTATTGATGTAAACATTGTATTTTATTATTAGAAATTAATAAAGAGAGCAGAAAAAACTATCAAATTATTTTTTTTAATAAACCTTTTTAGAAATCGAGATAGACTAAAATAAAAAATTCAATCGAAATATGCAATAAGAACAATTAAAAATAATTCAATATTAAATTGTCACTAAATGTAGCCATTAGACAAAGGATAGTCGGGATTCAGATAAATTGAGCTCTACTTTAAAAAGTAATTGAAACACATAGTAACTGCCCTAGAAAATGAACACAAATAAACATCTTTAATATTTTTTCTCCCTGTTTGTACTCTCGATAAATCGATTGACAAGAAGACCTACCCAGAGCCTTCTCCAGTTTTTCCCGGTTTTCCAGGATTTTTTTTCTTCCCCTTCCCCGAATGGAAACTACTCTCCCATTCTTTCTTTCTCCGGAATTTTTTGTTCTTATTTTCTCTTGCTCTTCAATCCATTCTGCTTTTAAATATAAGACTCTTTCTTCGCCACTTTTTATTTTATTCTGAGGGCTGTAAGAGAAAAATAGAAAAAATAGGGATGGAATAGGTTCTTTCATTCTCCCTCCCCACCCCTTATCCTTTTTATCGTTTGGAAGAGAAACATTGATGGGTGAAGACTTTCTGGCCTCTCTCTTAAATACCGTATAGATATCATCTCGAAGTTGTATCTAGTACTAGAAGTGACAATCTTCAAAAATTACCTTATTATACAAGGTTCAAAAGTAAGATTTCTCAGTTTGTACCATAGATATCATAGTTAAAGTATTAGATTGGCAGATCACGTGACCTCCAATGCTAATGACGGGACGCGCATGGAGGCCAAATAAGAGGGCAAAATGGCTAGTGTTGCTGCCACTTTAAGGAGAAAAATACTACGAAAAAATACCATCTAATTCTAAAATTACAAAAAAATACTAGAAAAGGATTTCAAGTCACTAAAAAGATTCCAAACTGCAGGTAGTATTTTTACGATATTTTTTTGTAATTTTAAAATTAGATGGTATTTTTTCGTAGCATTTTTCTCCTTAAAGTAGCAGCAACACTGGCCATTTTGCCGTCTTATTTTGGCCTCCATGCGCGTTCCGACGTTAGCATTGGAGGTCACGTGAGCTGCCAATCTAATACTTTAACTATGATATCTATGGTTTGTACACGTATACTGTACAGTAGGCATGAACTAAACTCTGTGCCGCGGCAGTACATAACGAGACAAAGCAAGCTGTGCCCATTTCGGCTTAGTGAACTGGGAGCAATAGGGTGCATTGCAGAAGATGTCCGTTAGTCGGCCTGATATGAAACTCCTATTGTTTAATTCCGAAACTAGCTAAAACTATATCAGTTATTTTATTTACTTGCTGCATCAACCATACTTTAGTATAAGCATTAATTTTAGCCTCCCCACTACGTATATAACATGAATAGTGGAATATATTATAATCGTTTACAGGGTTGGCATGGTTTAATCCAAATGGTTTTCAAAAAAACCAAAGCGGTTTTTTCCCCAGAACTTTTAGCAGAAGCATTAGAATATGCAAAACACGGGTTCCCTAATAACTCTTTCGTGTTACTCTTGTTACGAAATATTGCGCCAGAGCTTGTAGTGACTTTCAGAAATATCCTTTTGAGAGCGATTATGTAAAAGAGGTGTCTGCAATAGAATGGTGTAGAGGCCAAGCAGTAGATATAAAAAAGTTTAACAGTAACGTTTTTAGTGAAGTTGACCTCATTCTGACTGCTAAAGCAACAACAGCAACTAGTCTGAAGCAAATATTCTAGTTTGTCTTTAAGTTAACAATATTTTGATACATGATCAGTTCTTTTTTTTATGAACTTGTATTTTTCAATAACAATGGACAATTACAGCGTTTTCCACAAACATATTTATTCGATTAAGCATATTAAAAAACCTCTAAAACTCAAGTATTTCTGGTTTTAAAGATGTATTTATTTTAAATTCATTTTTAAAGTTAATGATACGTCACTCCTGTTAAACCTCTCTTAGCATAACAGATGACGTCACGTTGCTTTTTTTTTGTTCTTGGCGTGTTATTTCGTATCACGTTTCACTGTATCGCTTTTGAAACTGTGAAACGTGCTTTCATCTTATCAAACTCTTAAAAAAGTTATGCTATTTTACAGAAACATGTCATGTTCATTTCAGTTAATTTCTTCAAACGTTGAACGATTTCACTCGACTATTCCGATTAGATCCAACAGTTTAATACTTCTGCAATAGCTCATATGCGCTCTAGTGTGTGTATTTTAACTAACAACCAAACTTGGAACAAGCTGTTTAACTTCCTTGATATGAACTGGATACAAATAATATTGTCTTCTTCTTTTAATGAGGTTTCGCAGAAATTGTAAGGTTTACTATTTTATAAATGTATTACAGCATAGATTGAAACATCGCCAAAAACATAACAGTTGACGTCAGAGCTGTTTTCAGTGACGTACATTTTCGGCAAATTTCAAATGCATTTTTTGTTGAAATTAAAGATATTTGTGAATATTTAACCTTATAATCGGAATCTGCAGCTTCTAATGTACCAGAAAAACACATATTATGAATTTCGCGTTTCATGCAACTTGTCCATTGTTAAGGTTATTGATTAAGTTATGATTTAATGGGTCAGAAAATGCCAAAACTTCAAATTATGGCTTTTATTTTAACTTTTAATTGCTTAAATGCCTTTTCACACAAAAAAAAACTAGTATAATACACTTCAGAATATGGGGCTGCAGTTAGTAAGGGTAGTAGTCAATTTCAGTATAACTTTTTTGCTAGCTTGAAATCAGGGTTGGCATGGTTTAAACCAAATGGTTTTTAAAAAAAAAACAAAGTGGGTTTTTTTCAGAGTGTTTTAAAAACATGTTTGAATTTAAAGTACAAAAAGTTCATTAAACCTAATAACTCTTTGGTTACTCTTGTTATGAAATATTGTGCCAAGAGCTCCCCCTTTCAGAAATATCTTTATGAGAGCGATTGTGTAAAAAAGGTGTCTGCAATAGAATGGTGGAGAGGCCATCAAGCAGTAGATACATAAAACAGTTTAACAGTAACATTTTTAGTGAAGTTGAACTTATTCTGACTGCTAAAGTAACAACAACTAACGTTGAGCGTATTTTTTTCCTCTTTTGGTCTAGTACAGTCTAAATTGCATAATAAGCCTGGGATCGAAAAAAGTGCAAAGCTAGTTTTTTTGTTTAAAATGTTGAATTGTAGTGATCCTTGATCATAATAAATTTATCTAAAAAGTTTGGAATTATTACTTTAGTTATTTAAATCAAGGTTATAATACTATGAATGGTTTAATTGACATCCATTACAAATTTTAACGGCTGTTATGTATGACTATGTGGAAATTCAAATAATTGGGATATATTTTCCCTAAAAATTAGTTATATATTAAAATATCAAATTTTAAAAAATATATGGGGATCTTATTAGTAAAGTAAACCATAAAATAAAGTTTGAAATTTATATAAACATCATTAGAGAGAGGCCTGAAAATACACAAACTAGTTAAATACCAGAAAAGTTTTTTTTTAAAAAAACCTGGTTAAACCAAAAAAAACCGTTATGGGTTTTTTAACCTGTTTTCCAGCTGGTGTTAGACCGTAGTAGTCGCTTTTATGTTACTGAAATTAAAAAAATATATAACCATCATAAACTAGGAAAATATTCAAGTGTGTAAAGCTGAATAATACGAATTAACCATTTCTAGCAATTAATTTCATGAGAACTTGCATCTACCAAAATGACGTACTTATCCATTTTCTGGAATTAGAGCTACAGATTCTAATATAGCTAAATTCATCAAAATTATTAGTTTTACTCGAAATATGCCTATTAAAATTCATGAAACTCACGTGACCGAAACCGCGTCTGACGTAACAACACACCATTTGGCGATTTTTTCTAAAATGCGCTACGGTTAGCATGTCCATAATTAAAATAAACATACAACGTTTCAAAAAGTTCATTTAAAAGACAGACTGCTACTAACAGCTTTGAAAATAATAGAACAGCTGTTCTGCTGTTGTGAATTTAAAATCGACAAGGCGCGCTGTTGCACTTCAGACTAGCAATGTGGACATCGAATCTTCGTGAGATCTACAGTCTGATAGAATAACTGGAACTTAGAAACCATATTCTAATATCCTATTCTATATGGATCATTCAAAACATTTGATTCACAGCTGTATCGCAAGAATTTATTAGAATTGCACGCCAATGGACAAAAGCAAGCTGACGTCATAGCACTGCAAAGGATGTGAGTTTTTACAGAAGTGAGATCCTACTAAACCATATGACTATAATACTTTTACTAGTGAAAGTAGCATCGAGTGTTTAAAGGGCTTTTGTTGCAAGGATTTGAAATTCATGCATTCCCATTGCAGATATTGACCTACGCAGACATTCAATTATTAATGTGAATTGCATAAAATAGCGATCAGATCGTAGATACGTAGGAGAAAGTAACTTCAGATCTAGAGCAAGTACTAGTATATTTGAAAGGAAAATTCCTTAATATAAAGTTTTAAAAATTTAATAACGGCCACAAAGCTTAATCTAAAATATTCTAAAAGCAATTACATTTTATCCCCCGAGTAGTTTTATGGTTCAGCTAATCGTTTGGAATTCCAAACCGAATGGAAAGCAATATTAATCTTCGTTATAATAAAACAAAAAGCTTATTTATAACCATAATGCAAAATATATATTTACTAAGTAATTACAAATAAAAAGCAATACATTATAATTCTGTCCTGTTTTCCGTATACATTGCGTGACTTGGTTGAAACAATGTATATCCGCCATAAAAGTAAATTAAATTCGGAAAAAAAGTATGGCAACATAATACGCTCTCTAAAACCTACAAAACATAATTCAGTTAAACAACGAGTTACAGTTTCTGTTCTCAAGGGATTGTGTGAGATTATTAAAGGCCATTCTATTTGGTTAGGGCCAAATTATGTTTCATGCTATTTGGAGAAGTGACCCAAGTGCATTACAGTACCCTCTCTTCAACATAAGTAATGTACACAAAAAATTCTTTCATAGGGGAAAAGTGGATTGGCTTTGAATTAAGTCGCCCTGCAGTGTGTCAGTTTACTAACAGTTATTTGGCGTTTGCTTTGAGAGTCAGACCAGATGTAAAAGTGAAAAAGCAAATAAGGGAAACAATAACGTACACTAAATTTTTCGAAAGAACTTTTAAGACAAACAAATTTGTTTTAAGTGGAATAGAAAGGTAACGAAAAAGGAACAAAATAATAGAAATATTTATGTCTTAACATACAGGGTGTCCGTAAGAGAATGTCCGAGTTTTAATGGTATATTACAAGAGTTTATTTTATACTAAATATAACAAATCATACATGACATTGAAGGAAAACTAACCTAGTTTTTCCTTTAAGTGCTCAATGTGTGCGCCTTTAGTGATATTACGGCACACATCAAAACGAAAATCCAATTCTTCTCATACTGTCTGCAGCAAGTCCGGAGTAATGGAAGCAACAGCCTGTGCAATTCTACCTTTCAAGGTTGGTAAATCGCGGGGTAGGGGTGGAACGTAGACCCGATCTATTACGAAGCCCCAAAGGAAGAAATCACAAGGCGCGTGATGTCAGGTCCCAATTTGAATCTCGGACATTCTTTTACGGACACCCTGTACTTTTGTTTTCATTCTTAAAGGCGCAATTGAGGGAGATCCGAGTTGAATTATCATCGCACTAGAGCTACAAGATGGCGACGAGAGTCATAACTTAGAACTTTACTCAACTGACGAGACAATACCTGACTAAACACTCAACGTAAATTTTTAAGGGCGACATCATACTCGACGTCAGGACTTATGAGCGAATTTGACGTGCACTCCCTCTACCCAATATATTTATTATTTTCTTTCTTTTGGCTACACAAGGCCGTTTGTACAGTCCCTGGACAAATTCTCAGACGTACTGCAAGATTTCATGTATCAATCAATGATGAACAAAATACCTTTAGAAGGACATTTGTGTTCCTAAACATAAGCTATTGAATAGAAAATACTATCTGCTATACTTAATACATATATCGACATCTTTTTTAGAGATATGGCATTCTTTGGTATGTTTTCATCATTACTAAAAATAATACATTGCGTCTAATAATTTGTCCAGGGACTGTAGGTCAGCAGTTATTTTGGCAATAGCAAGGCTCGAACCTGGGACATTTGGCATACAAGACAAGGGTCTTATCGACAGGGTTCCTCAGACCCACTTAATTGAGTAATGTGGTAACTATGTGGTTGTCTTATACCCTGGATGTACATGTAGCAGTCTACTTTTTTTGGGGAACATTTAAATTACTGTGATATTAGGAAACGCATGCATTCAAATATCTTGATACGTTTAAATAAAAAAAAATTAAATATCTTTTTTCGAGTATTTCATACTAGATTAATATCATACATATCATAGTTAAAGTATTAGATTGACAGATCACGTGACCTCCAATGCTAACGATGGGACGCGCATGGAGGCCGAAATAAGAGGGCAAAATGGCCAGTGTTGCTGCCACTTTAAGGAGAAAAACACTACGAAAAAATACCATTTGATTCTAAAATTACAAAAAAATATCATAAAAATACTAGCTGCATTTTGGAATCTTTTTAGTGACTTTAAATCCTTTTCTAGTATTTTTTTTTGTTTTAATTTTAGAATTAGATATTTTTTCGTAGTATTTTTCTCCTTAAAGTGGCAGCAGCACTGGCCATTTTGCCCTCTTATTCTGGCCTCCATGCGCGTCCCGTCGTTAGCATTGGAGGTCACGTGATCTGCCAATCTAATACTTTAACTATGATATCTATGATTAATATAGTGTACATTATTTTAACGTACCTCAATTTTGTCACGCCACTATTCCGCTTTCAGGAGAGACTGGAATTTCAGAGTTATGTCTCTCTTTAACCTCTCCCTAAACTGTTTCTGCGACTTGATTTACAAGCATCTAAAACACGTTCCGCTTCCTTAAGCAGTTGTTTCATGTCCGACCTTTATCATCCGAGCATTTCTGGTTAGCGTTGCTTGGGAGAAATGAGAGATGTGAAAAACAGAAACACGAAGTTATCTGTTATCTACTATCTTTTGTAGGATTACAGGAATAGTATTCATTGGCGTTGTATTACAGCCTAACAACAATAAGAAGTCAGTGGGGCAAATATACACGATACACAAATCTGTACCGCAATTAAAAACATGCCATTACAAAAATATCGATTTACCAGAATCGACATCTCATAAGTATTTAAGAATGGGTTCAGTTTGAGGCAAGCATTTTTGCTAAAATATTTGTTGAATCACGGCCTACTGAACTAATAAGGCCGAAGAAGCTATCCCAAACAAGCCCGAGGACGGAAATTTGGACGTCATTGTCCAAGTGACGTTGTTCCGAAGATGAAGACAACCTGTCTCGAAACCTGTTCGGAACCACTCGTTCACGGTTGACCACAATTTTAGGGTTCCGAATGCGTCCGAACTTGTTTCTCGATCTTCGGCACTGGGAACAGTGACGACAAAATTTCCGTCTACGCTCATATTTGGGGGAGCTTCTCTGGCATTGTTTTTGTTATTGAAGTTGGCCGTGCTGGAATACGTATGTTTAGGTTTAACTGAGTGGCGTAAAAGCTAATATTGTACGAGTATTATTTGAATATTACAAAACTAATTCGAGATACAGTGATATTCTGCCCCCCCCCCCTCCCTTTCCGGAAAAAAATATTAGATTACTTTTTATAATCCCGTTTAAAAAAATCCTACTTATTCTAATCAATAATTGCGTGAAAATTCGTGCTTTTAAGAAACCAGCGTGCAAAAGTCACATCTTATAATATTGTGCAAGAAGAATTTCAAATCAATAATCAAATAAATACTTTTAACGAAAGAGTGTTTATAAGATACTTTTACGCAATAGTGCGACATAGTAAAAAAGGGGATTTAAATGGCGGAGAGTTCTTTAAAAATAATTCGTTATTCTAAAGAAACATTTTGCACGGGATTATAAAAAAATTACTGTAAGGCAGAGCGTGGAAAATAACCTTTTGTAATATCGTATAAACAAACTTTTTCAAATCAATAATCAAGGCAAAAGTGATGCTTTTAACAAAATCGTGTTTCAAAGTTACTTTTACGCACTATTGCGAAAAAGTAAATAAGAGCATCTGATTTCTGTAAAATTCGTTATTTGAGCGTGATATTTTATTCGGCGGCTTTGTGATTAGTGTAAAATTCTTTATTTGAACGTGATTCTTTATTTGGCGTCATATTTCCAATGCCAATCTAAGAAATACTTTTAGCACGTGATTTTAAAATAATCATTAATATAAACAATCACCTTCAAATCATTTGAACGTGATAATAAAATAAGCCAATCAATAAATGCCAATTTAATAAATACTTCTTATGCACGTTATTATAAAAAATAGTGTATGGCAACAAGTTGAAAATAGCCTTTTTTAAACTCGTCAATTTATTTCACTAGCTCGTGAAATAATTTATTCAACTCGTTTAAAAAAAGCCTTACTTTTCACACTAGTTGCATAAATAACTATTGCACGTTATTATAAAAAAAACTATCTAAATCTCGCACGTTACATTTTTAATAAACTTAGGGAAGTTATTGGACTTACTTTGTTACTCCCTATTCTAATAAACATTATTCCTTCTAGCTTTTCAATGTTATACTTTGTAACTTGTTGCATAAATAACTAATTTTATTATAAATACAAAATTCAAAATTTCATTCAGAAAAATATTATTGATCGATAACAATTAATCCAAAGATATCAAACAAATATTTATAACACGATAATTATTTAATTTATAATATTACATAATTAAATAAATATTTAAATAAATAATGATTATTTAAATAAAATTTAAAAAAATTTATAAGTATTTGTTCTCAAAAATATCTTAACGATTCAACAATTAAAAAAAAGTGATGACCTTGTCACATAACCGCAGTTTAAAGTTACAACGTGTATATGGCTGTGTTAAAACTCTTCTTAGCGGCAAGAAATAAACAGCCGAAAACATTGAAACCATAGCGAAAACACTTGTATTTTTAAAATAACTAACATCAAAAACCAGAACTTTTCTCGCTATTTGAGATAACGTTTCCTTGTAACTGCCTTCTCTACATAGTAAAAACATTAAAGGAAAAGATGGTTTTACAGAATGCGGCTAATGCGGGTTTTCCTCTTTTACAGTTCCCATGTGTACGTTATAGCGCAACAAAATGGAAATAAGTTTAAAGATACAAAATACTTTTGATTTCCTATTGTTGGTTTCTAGGTCACAAGGGATATCGATTAATAATTGTAACAGTAGCTGTCACTAAAACAGCTTACGCAAAATATTACGACAGAAATAAAATGCGCCATGACTTTAATTATAACTGATTTACTTAAAATATCTAATTTAAATTAAATTTAGAGTAAATTTAATATTAAAAATATACATTTCACGCAAAAAAAATAAACCTAATTTTCACAAGTAAACAAGAAGTTCTGAACTAACTAAAATAACCTATTTTTCAGTTACTTTAACACTCACAGAAATTCTAGTATAGTATACACAAACGGGTAAAAAGTATAAAATATTTAATTGTAGGATATCATATCGTCGGTCAAATGACAAATCCACGAATGTGCAGATTCTAGGGATTTGAGGTTTTTGAAAAATAAAACCGCTTCTCGGTTTAATCGGTTATTTTTTTTCCCTCCGATTTTAACCGGGAGCAGTTAAAAGTAACTAAAAACCGTTCCTTTGAAAAACCGGTTCTAATTGCTTGGTTGGTTGAACGACTCCGGCTGTCTATATTTAGGTTAGGTTTGAAATATGGTAGGTATGAAGATGTTTGTTGCTGCGTAATATGCCATAGGAATAGAGTTACCAGTAGCATAGTTCTTGAAGCCTTAGGGCATTATCCGCAGCGAGAGTGTTAATAAATAATGAACCCATATCATATAAATCCATTATGATGTATTTTATGAAGCCATGATCCATGATTTATCTAACTGCATTAAATTTTTCCTTCGGTTTAAGGGCTCTTACCCTAAAGGTAAGGCTTCGGTTTAGGGGCGCAAATAAATGAAGTTCTTGACTGTGATTCTTAATTACGACTCCCGTTGCCACTGCCGTCATGTAGCTATGGAGCGAAGACAATGCAAACTAACATTCCTTCAGTTTAACCGGTTAAAATGTTTATTCAAACCGGTTCTTCAGTTTTAACTGGTTCAGCTAAAGAAATGTTTTTGCCCATTTAACTGAAGCCAAAACCCTGTTTAACTGTTTCCGGTTTTCCATCCCTTTGCACTTTTGTGTTTTTGCACATTCGTGGTTGTCATTTTACCGACGATATCAGAAACATCTTTTTTAGTTATAGAATTTTAAAAATCTGACTGTTAGAGCAGAAGTACAGATAAACTGATGAGAATATCCACTATGCTAATACCCTACTTTCCTTTTTTTTAAAATTCTGTTGCAAAAAAATAAGCTAAAATCTATTTATGTACACTTCAATTTAAATAATTAAGTTTGAGTAAAAAATACATTTGACAATAAAATAAAATTTGTCATTCACAAAAGCCTGGCTAAAACTATTCCAAATTATCCAATGAATAGTTCATACAAATTCAATGAAATACATTAAAAACTCTCAATCTTAAGAATTCGTTTTCAAAGCAATTCAAAAACTTAACTTTTTATCAGAACAATCAGCATTGATTTGTAAAGCCTACATTCCTTACTCCAGTATTTCTTTACGTAACAAATTACAAATAAATGAAGCTACGAAGTCTTTTGAAACAAAGTTTTTTTTCCTTTTCTTATGTTTTTCTTATACGTTAACTTTTTTTAGGATGTAAAACTATTTTGTCCTTTCGTTCTTATAAATGAAATACAAGGATTTTGTTATAAAATACTTAACTTAGAATTTTATGTTTTTCTTGGTTAGATAAGTAAAGCACTGCATTAGAAGTATTGGCAACGATTGTTATTTTTTTTAAGCTGAGCGGGCACAGAAAGCAACTAAATTCCAACATACGTAGTCAAGACATTGAACAACAACATTTAATTTACGTTACTCCTTAGTAAATGAAATTTTATGGTTTCATACAATCTGTTTATAGAATGACTGTGTTGAAGACAGTATTCGATCCCAGAACCTAAAGGTCTACAGACTAACGCTTCAAAAATTCATTTATGTAGGTATTTGATACTTAGCCGATGTTGATTGGAAAGGCTAAACTATGTAATAATTCTGGGTAAAACGAGCATATATATTCCATATATCTACATACAAGATCCACCACTTATAGCAAACTTTGTATATTTACGAACAAATTTGGTGAATATCAATGAATTGTTTACTGTTTCCAATATAATATTGGTCAATAGATGGTTACTATTTGCTACAAAAGTCAATTAAGGATTGACAAAGATCGAATGGAGCTGACGATTCCTTCAACTACCCAAGAGCTTCAAACACACGCCTTTGTACAATCAAAAAACTCGGATGGTCGCAAGGATTGGCAACTTCATTCGACTGTGCCGCAGTAGCGCGGAAACATCGAATGGAGCTGACAATTCCTGCAATTACCAAGAAGTCAAACACACGCATTTATACAACAAAAGACACGGATGGTCGCAAGGATTGCAACATCCATTCGACTGTGCCGCAGTAGCGCGGAAACATCGAATGGAGCGGACAATTCCTGCAATTACCCAAGAACAGTAAACAAACGCATTTATACAATCAAAAAACTCGGATGGTCGCAAAGATTGGCAACTCCATTCGACTGTGCCGCAGTAGCGCGGAAACATCGAATGGAGCTGACAATTCCTGCAATTACCCAAGTACAGCAAACACACGCATTTATACAATCAAGACTCGGATAGTAGCAAGGATTGGTAACTTCATTCGACTGTGCCGCAGTAGCGCGGAAACATCGAATGGAGCTGACAATTCCTGCAATTACCCAAGAACAGCAAACACACGCATTTATACAATCAAAAGACTCGGATGGTCGCAAGGATTGGCAACTCCATTCGACTGTGCCGCAGAAGCGCGGAAACATCGTATGGAGCTGACAATTCCTGCAATTACTCAAGAACAGCAAGCACACGCCTTTGTACAATCAAAAGACTCGGATGGTCGCAAGGATTAGCAACTTCATTCGACTGTGCCGCTGTAGCGCGGAAACATCGAATGGAGCTGACAATTCCTACAATTACCCAAGTACAGCAAACACACGCATTTATACAATCAAGACTCGGATGGTCGCAAGGATTGGCAACTCCATTCGACTGTGCCGCAGAGCGCGGAAACATCGCATGGAGCTGACAATTCCTGCAATTACCCAAGAACAGCAAACACACGCATTTATACAATCAAGACCGGATGTAGCAAGGATTGGTAACTCATTCGACTGTGCCGCAGAGCGCGGAAACATCGCATGGAGCTGACAATTCCTGCAATTACCCAAGAACAGCAAACACACGCATTTATACAATCAAGACTCGGATGGTCGCAAGGATTGGCAACTCCATTCGACTGTGCCGCAGAAGCGCGGAAACATCGTATGGAGCTGACAATTCCTGCAATTACCCAAAAACAGCAAACACACGCCTTTGTACAATCAAAAAAACTCGGATGGTCGCAAGGATTGGCAACTTCATTCGACTGTGCCGCAGTAGCGCGGAAACATCGATGGAGCTGACAATTCCTACAATTACCCAAGTACAGCAAACACACGCATTTATACAATCAAGACTCGGATGGTCGCAAGGATTGGCAACTCCATTCGACTGTGCCGCAGAAGCGCGGAAACATCGTATGGAGCTGACAATTCCTGCAATTACTCAAGAACAGCAAGCACACGCCTTTGTACAATCAAAAGACTCGGATGGTCGCAAGGATTAGCAACTTCATTCGACTGTGCCGCTGTAGCGCGGAAACATCGAATGGAGCTGACAATTCCTACAATTACCCAAGTACAGCAAACACACGCATTTATACAATCAAAAGACTCGGATGGTCGCAAGGATTGGCAACTCCATTCGACTGTGCCGCAGTAGCGCGGAAACATCGAATGGAGCTGACAATTCCTGCAACTAACCAAGAGTTTCAAACACACACATTTCTGCAAGCAAAAGAGTCTCAGAAGCCTCATGTACTGTTAGAAAACCAAAGCTAATCTATTCCCCGCCCCGATCGTCGAACAGTCCATACTTCTTTTTAAATATAAGCACCAACTCCAAAACACAAAAATAGAAACTACAATAAAATCCATTGAATCAAATGTGAACTAGCCCCCCGTGACTGTATTCGTTCTACAATTACCTTTTCCACATCCCCTCAATTATTACTCTCCGAATTTACAACCTTCCCACCTCGCTGATGTTTTCACAAAATGGGAGGGAGGAATACGAGGGAGGGTTATTATGCTGAAACGTGAATTCGACTGTAAGTCGCACATTCGGTGAAATAAGCCCAAATGAACTGCACTCTCAAAGATATTCCTGTATGAATAGTATATTCTTTAAAGATTGGTAATTAAAACTAAAAAAAATGTACACTGCTCAAAAGAATTAAGGGAATGCATGGTTTAAACCCTTTCACCTCCAATGATTCCATTTGAAATCATCAGCTTGCGATTTTTTTCTCACTAACTTGAGTCCGCTTTTATATATCGTTAGAAGGAAGAATCATGTATTTAGAAGAATTAAATAATTTATTTAAATTAAATGAAAATATGAAAAACATTTAGGTAGCAACATAAAGTTTCGAAAATTTTTTTTATAATTTATTCAAAAGTTATGATTCCGATTTTTACCCCTTAAATTTTAGTTAAAAAATTAGGATTTTTTTCCATTTCATTCTGGATGCATAATGAATCTATTTCACATATTTTAGATTTTTAAAGTAAAAAATAAAACGTTGGAACTGAAAGGGTTAACAAAAGTACGCAATGCCCCCCCCCCCCCCTAATTGTTTTGAGCAGTGTAGTTTTAAACTGTAGCACTATACGAATTTAATACAAGGTTGTAATTCTTCCCTTCCTTACCTACCCGAGGGCCGACAAACCCTTACAACCTGTAAAATAAACTCAGAAAAAGATAAAGAACAGTTATTTAATTTACAAAAGGAAATAAGTAAAAATAGTTAATATAGGATTTTAAAAGCATAATTCACAACTTAATGACTGTATTTGGCGAGTTTCTTTTAAGGTTCATAAATACTATGTAGAAGCGGTTCTAAATGAGTTACAAATACACTTGTTTTTACGATAAGAACTTCCGTGAGTTTTTAAGTAACAGGAAAATAGGCTATTTTAGTTCTTTTATAACTTGTTATTAAAGAATGGTTTAAAAAAACTATAAACGAGCCACAGCAACGTTTAATACATGAACATTCCATTTTAAAGAAGCGGCATGACGCTTTAATCTACCCGCTCCTCTTGGCGTTGATTTGGGCCGATTGCAACGCAAGTAACGGCTTCACTTGGGCAAACTAGTTTTTGCAAAGGCATCATCTTTATCTCATTCTAACTTCTATTTTATTTCCGCCGCTGTGTGGCGTTCTGGAAGCGTTGCCAGATCCACTCTTCAATTTCCTTAAGTGCAGGTCGGTGCCACCGGAGCAATCATAATTTTCAGTTGATCCGCGAACATTTTTAACGCTAATGGCAACGAGAAAGGATTAGAAGAGTGTTTGGCTTTCGAAAATTAATTTAGAATATTTTTTTCCAATTGGGTACGCATTTTTTTTGTGGGCGATACGAAAGGGTTTATTGAAGTAATTTGAAATTGATTATTTCGAGAGTTTAGAATTGGATTTTTTACAGTAGCTTTGATGTGTCTCTTGAGAGGAAATTATACTTATACTGAACGAATTCAACTTTTTTTTAGATCTATGCAATTACATAAGTACGTAAAGGGTTACCTAGGATAAATTTCGTAATCGGAGCCATTATACTGGATATTTGGAGTGGAAATTATAAGCAATTTAAATTATTCTTCCGTTATCTACGACTTTCTATACCTAATTGAGTATCTTTAAAAAGTACATGTGTTTTGGTAATTATGCAAATTATATGCTTGTGATCCTTTTACAGGTAGATCATTTTGACATTTCACATTTTGACTAGAAAAGCTTAAAAAGTAGACTGGTTTTTCCAATAAAACTAAAATAAAAGTTAATTTTAAAAAATTATTTTATAAACGTTATATAAACGTATATACAAGTATAATATACAAGTATGTTTTTATAACTTCCTCGTACTTGACATAATTATACAATATTATTCTTTTTCAACTGAGATTTGCTAAGGTTATCGTCTTAGGGCTACATGGTCAGTTGGCGAAGAGTTTCGCCATTTAAAACTACAGTTCAATTACAAGGTCGAAATCAAAGTAGATAACCAATACGGCCTACCAGAACTAAGATTACAGTAAAAGCGCAAGCCCCATTCAAACTTCGTGGAAAAGCGGCTTCAAAATAACCTCGTCCCCGAAAACGAAGGAGTGTCGTTCTAGGCAATTTTTGTAACTTCTGGTTAAATAAAGTTGCCATTTAAAAATTGATTTTACTATTATATTTGTTATCTGATTACATACAATCATGTATTTTGAAAGAAAAGATGTAGTATCAAAAAACATACTAGTTTATGACAGAAATTCTATAGAAAAATGCCTTGAAATCCCAAGGCTAACAAGAAAACGTGTTTATCTTTGGACATCTAGAAACAGTGTTACTGCGCCTCTACTTGTAATGCTTCTCCATGAAGAAGTCCTAACAGAGACATCTTACGTAGTGTCGGGATTTTTACCGAGATGAAATTGACGTTCAGCACAAGGGTGGTTTTTAGCTTCCACACTACGTTTATAACGTAAAAGTGGAAGTTATTAGAATCGTTCAGTCCGTCTGTCCGTCCGTCACCCACTTTCATAGTCCAAACTACAAATGCTACGACAAGTGTGATACGTCAAAAAATTCAGTGCATCAAAATTAGAATACATTGAAAATTTCAGAAAAGAATTCGAATTCGAAGTACTTCATATTTAAAAAAAACTGCAAAAATTTATGCTCATTTAAAAAGCATAAGACATTTTTATTAGAATTAAATCACCATTGCCATTTGCAACAATCACTCGAGAAACTTTAATTCTTTTAAATAATAAATTAAAGAAAAAAATTTGCGACATCAGTTTAAAATGACGTCAAATATATTTGACTAAGAGATTGTATGACGATTTAAAAAGTTTTGGTTCTATTTGAAAGAGGAATGTTACAGATTTATTCTTTGAAATATAAACTAATTTTTGCGAATGATAATATTATTCAATTAATACTTACTGAATTTTCGAAATAAATTAAATGAAATTAGCCAAATTTAGCGTGTAAATGTTTATAATAGAATTAATATTTTGTTTGGCGACATTTTTTCCTGTTGCACACAAATGTTGTGTGGAAGCGGACTGAGTGACAGATTCTGTTACAAACCTACTTGTTTTGGAATTTTTACGACATATTCTATTTCTATGGTCCAAAAGTTTCTAAGACTAGTATTCAATCCGATGACCTGAAAGCCAACGTTTATTAGTTGATATAGTTTGACGCATCTCATATTTTAATGCTTAGATTCTCTCACTGTTTGTGAGTCGAAACTTAACTCTCAAAACAAGCCAATGTTAATTAAAACAAATTAATCATTTAAACGCCTTTTCTACTTGCCATGTTTAATCTATAAGAAAGTTTTAAAGGGCCAGTGTCTTTAGGGAGAACGTTAATCTACTAGATTTTTTGGGGGGCAGAGAGGGCAGCACCACTGTCACGGTCTCTTCATTTTGATTGTTCATTTCTACCTCATACGACAATAATGTGATAGAGGGAAGCACTACAGAGCGTAAGTGGATCCTAATAATTTTAGAAACAGAGGATCCCAAAATTGGCTTGTCAACACCATTGGTATCGAATTGGTTTGGGAACTTGGGGGATTTTGTGACCACTTTAACGTGCACCGGTCGCCATTAGCGTACACGGGGGTCTTGGGCCGGCTTGACTCAAGGGATATCAGTCCAACACCTTACCAATCTGGCTATCCGGCGTTATAAAGTTGCTATATTAAATTATGCAAAAAAAACGTTAGTTGATGAACTTAAAATCGCAGGCGGTGTGCTTTAAAACTTTTCCGTATAGACTTAAACATGAAAAGTGAAAGTAGCATGTGAAATGTTTGACTTCTCTTATGCACAACGAATCCCTAAGTATACGATCGGATACATGTATTTCTACACTGTATCAGTAATTTAATTTGTAATTTTAAGATATGTATTTCCCGTAAAAAAAATAACAATAAAAATTATCTTTAAAAAAAAATTGTATTTACAAATTTTAATACATATCCATGTTAACACACTCTTAACCGGCTTAAATATAGCCTAAATTAATTAAGTTTTGGATATACATTTGATTGCACGTTTATAAATTCACGTTATTTGCCTTATAAATACAAAATTAAAGTAATGCGCCATTTTAGTCAATGCTTTCAAGCATTACACGTTGAATACATTAAATCCAAAACATTTTTTTGTTACAATCTAGGAAATCGGAAACTTGACACACAATTTCACCATTTTTATTAACATCATATGAATGGGAGATCGATAACGAAACAAGTCATTTTAAGCTAATTTTTACATTCTCAGGAAGAATTCGGCCAGTTAAATAGAGATCCGAATAAGTTTAGACTAGTTAAAAAGGAGCCTACTGTAATTAAAACTAAACTCGATAGCACTCAAAAACTAGACTAACTTCCATAGAAATAGCGTAGCCTTTCCGCGTTCCTAATATATATTGACGTCACAGCTTCATTTCCATGTCACTGGCCAGGTGATAAATTACCCATTGTTGGGATCTACCCCGACCACAATATGTTGGTGTGTGGGAAAGGGGGGAGTATTCTAGATTAAATTCAAGGGGGGGTGGTGTACTCTCGCCGCAAGGCTGACCCTAAATTGTATGCGGGTGTCAGAAAGTCAAGATAAGAATAAGGGAACTTGGCTTTAGATTTTACATTAAATTATAATGAAATATTTACAACCAAATACATTTTAACTTAGTATTGGGAAGGCGAGCTATTTAAACCAACACGAAAGATCAACCTTATTTCTTAAGATACATTTCTAACTGCAGATTTTTTTTTAAATATTAGAGTCCAGTTGGTTTAGTTAAATGTTACAATATTTAAGAACTATAAATAAAATAAAAAAAAACATTAATGACTCATTTATGTTTTGGACCATAAAATAAATAGTTATTAATTTTGGTAAGCATAACTTGGCTCTTTTGATCTACAAATAATTTTATACTTCTATTATTTATTAAAGCCTTAAGAAATAAGCTTTGAATGTCATTTTCAATTTAAATAAAAGCTAATAACACATTGCAGTTCCGTCTTTCAGTTATTCGCTTAACAAATATCTAAAGAAATATCTTAACGCTGACCAGATTTAAAATCGATCAAAGACAGTTTAAAAATCTCCATTTCAGAGTTCCTGTCACTTCCCAACAATTAACGTCATCTTCAAATCCTCCGAAAATCACAGAAAGAGAAGTAGTAACTGCATCCGTAACTGCCAGCCGAGAAAACGAGATGTTCCTTAATGACGTATGGAATTAAACGACTTCTCATTGGTCCCAAATTGGAAAGCAGAAATTCGTGAACGCTTAACTTTTTTTGCTTTTTTGTGTACCATTAGAGACATTTCAAATTAGCTCTTTTTACTGAAGAGATAGTTTAAAATTAAGTTAGTTTAAGGCAGACTTTGTCCAGAAAATAATTTAAAATTTTAATGTCATGTAATAAAATATCAAAATATGATTTTCACATAACGACTAGACAAAACGATAATAATGCAAACATTTTCTTTTGTTAAACTCTCCTACCAGCTTTTGCATCCTAAAACCAAGTCATCGGTTACGGATTTTTGATTAGTTAAATTAAATGTAACAGTATGTACATTATTCATTTGAAATTTAAAACCACAACTCAAAAGCAGAGGCATGTTAAAATTTCGTGACACAGCCAAATCTTTTACCCATTGAATTGCACACAGAAAGCTCAATTCATACTTATGAAAATCGAATGTTTATTAAAACTTGTTCTGTTATAATAAAAAATAAATCCTATATCATTATTGTCTTTGATTTTGATAACCAAATTTAAAATATGTACTTTCAGTAAGGAGAATTGATTGTGGCCTTTTAGCTTTTTTTTATAATATCGTGCAAAAAAACTAACTTTTTCAAATCAATAATCGTGGCAAAAGTGATGCTTTTAACGAAATCGTGTTTCAAAGTTACTTTTACGCACTAGTGCGACAAAGTAAATAAGAGCATCTGATTGGTGTAAAATTCTTTATTTGAACGTTATTCTTTATTTGGCGTCTTATTTCCAATGCCAATCTAAGAAATACTTTTTGCACGTGATTTTAAAATAATCATTAATATAAATAATCACCTTCAAATCATTTGAACGTGATAATAAAATAATAAGCCAATCCATAAATGCCAATTTAATGTATACTTTTTTTGCACGTTATTATAAAAAATAGTGTATGACAACACAGTGAAAATAGCCTTTTTTAAACTCGTGAATTTATTTCACTCGTTTAAAAAAGCCTTACTTTTCACACTAGTTGCATGAATAACTATATTGATATTACAATCCGTATTAATGTTTTTTTATATAATTTTTTTTGAATAAACTACAAGTTATAGTCCTACAATTAATAGCTTATTTGTTCACTTTTTTTTAAAGGTTACAAAATTGATTTTCGAAATGCATTATACCCAAGTATTTATTATAATTAATCATTGTTAATTGCTTATTTTGTTTAGATATAAGTTAATGTATAAGCTGTTTAAAGTCACAGCAACTACCACCAAACTTTTTTTCAACATTTTGTAGAAAGTTTGCTAATAATAAACTAATAAAAGGGTGTTTTTAGCTTGTGAGTTTTCTTTTAATTCTTCACTGCAACCGTGTATCACAAGCCTATATTTACACCTATTAAGTACTAACTTTAATTTTTATGAAATATTTTATACTATTTTGAAATGTCAATCGGTGCTAAAGGTAACGAATTAATTAAAAAAAAATATTGAAACCCACCCAAAAATAAACCAATTTACTTTTAACCCTCTTTAATTTTAATAATTTACTCGGTTTGTTTGTTCTAATTAGCCTAGTTTTCATTTATTGAGGGATTTTTTGAAAATATATTAAGTATGCCTGTGTAATCGCTTTAAACCAGTGTATCTCCTAAAAACCTATTTTCCCATTTTGTTAACATTTTAAAGGGGAAAGGGCGCGCTGGACTGCGTTTCTTCAAACTCAAGTGCTTCAGTGTTAATCCTATGGCGAAAAAATATTTTCTCTGCCACATTTTTCCGGTTGTATTGAATATTTTTACAAGCGGATTTTTTTAATAATAAATGTAGATAACTTACAGGTATCTATCTTCCCACTTTTTGAAATTGCTTCGAATATTTTGTGTAAATGTATTTATTGAAAATTAAAAAAATATTCGAACCAATTTCAAAAGGTGGGAAGGTCGGGACCTGTAAGTCAGCTACATTTATCACATAATAAATTCCGCTTGTAAAAATATTCAATACAGCCGGAGAAATGTGGCAGAGAAAATATTTTTTCTCCATAGGATTAACACTGATGCACTTTGCTTTGGAGACCCCCGGTCCAGCGCGCCCATTCTCCCTTAAGTAAAATAAATCAGCGATTTGGGTGGCAAAGAATAAAAAACTTTTTTTAATTAACTTCTCAAGTAATATAGCCAACTATGGATAGAAAATCCTAGGTTTCCAAGCAGAAAAAAAATCATGCTATAAAGGGCAACATTTCTAATTTCTTTAACAGTTGTCTAATAATACTTTTAAAGTCTGATTTGCTTGCTATTTAAATTTTTACTGAATTTAAATAAAACAAATACAAATTGATATTTCGTAGCTCTGGTTTTCTTAAAAGTTAAAACCAAAGATCGGTTTCTTCAAAAACAGGTCCATAATAACTACTCAGTGTCACTTTTTTTACATTCTTTCAGCAATCCTCTTTAGTTAAGAAAAGAATTTTCACACTGGCTTCACTTTTTGTCATGAATCTGTTCTAGAAAATTCTTCGGGTATTTTTAAAACGTTTTTATTTTTGCCGTGAAAGAAAAGAAAATGCTGAGATAAACTTTTCGTGATGCCTATAACTGTTGTCATTATTATTATTTCTTTTAAAAGTTGATGCTATTTATTTTAACGCGGGTTTATGTTTAGAAAATGTGAAGCACATATCCTTACAGTCCAGCAATGTCTTTAATAGTAAGGACGTGGTTTATATAAAAAAGGACGTGGTTCATATAAAAAAGGACGTGGTTCATATAAAAAGGACGTGGTTCATATAAAAAAGGACGTGGTTCATATAAAAAAAGGACGTGGTTCATATAAAAAAGGACGTGGTTCACATAAAAAAAGGACGTGGTTCACATAAAAAAAGGACGTGGTTCACATAAAAAAAGGACGTGGTTCATATAAAAAAAGGACGTGGTTCATATAAGAAAAGGACGTGGTTTATATAAAAAAGGACGTGGTTCATATAAAAAAGGACGTGGTTCATATAAAAAGGACGTGGTTCATATAAAAAAGGACGTGGTTCATATAAAAAAAGGACGTGGTTCATATAAAAAAGGACGTGGTTCATATAAAAAAGGACGTGGTTCATATAAAAAAAAACGTGTTCATATAAAAAAGGACGTGGTTCATATAAAAAAGGACGTGGTTCATATAAAAAAGGACGTGGTTCTATAAAGAGTGGTTCATATAAAAAAGGACGTGGTTCATATAAAAGGACGTGGTTCATATAAAAAGGACGTGGTTCATATAAAAGGACGTGTTCATATAAAAAAGACGTGGTTCATATAAAAAAGACGTGGTTATATAAAAAAGACGTGTTCATATAAAAAGGACGTGTTCATATAAAAGGACGTGGTCATATAAAAAAAGGACGTGTCATATAAAAAGGACGTGTTCATATAAAAAGGACTGTCTATAAAAGACGTGGTTCATATAAAAAAGGACGTGGTTCATATAAAAAAATTTCGGTTATTAAAATCACACTATCATATAAAAAAAACTTCTAATTCAAATACTACATTTTAACTTTTTTATTAGATGAATGCAGTATTGAATAAAAAACGGGAAATGTTCCTACTTTTCGAAGTAAAATACAATAAAATAGTAATTTAACGTTATAATATTTAAATTGAATAACTATTTCAAAATATTTTAAGACTTTTTATTTGTTCAAATATTTTTGCATAAACTTTTTGGTTCTTCTAATTTTTATTTTTTGACATTATGTACTTAAGGGCTTAGATGCAAATTTAAGGATGCTGCTAAATAAATATTGGTAATTTTGTGCTCGTTTAAAATCGGACCATGTTTTGGATTATAATTAACAGAATCTAAAAAATAACGATGTACAGAATAATTTTTGGGAAATGAAGGGCTTAAAATCTCCATTGAATTATTCAAGCAATTGAAAACTAATTTTAAAGTTTAAAAAATTTTATACTATAGGAAAAAAAGTATAAAAGATAAATCTCAAATTACCGACTTTTCTAACAAATATATTTAAATTCTGATTAATATAACCGAATTTAAAAGGTGGGGTATGGACAAACAGACAGCTGGATAGAAATAATGATATATAATATGAATACCAATTTCCTATTTTTTTTTAAATTTCTTTGAAATATAAAAAGGAAAGTAGATTAAAAATTAAAAATATTAAGAGAAGCTTTAAAATAGATATTTAATTTTTTATAAACTTATCTTCCAGTTTAAACCACCCCGCCAATAATATCATACTTCAACCAACCAAGACTTAATTTATCCCATTAATAATAAAAAAAATATACTCCATACAGTGCATAAATTTCACGGGCTATTTCAAAAGGTGTCATTGGCGTTTGCAACCCCCTCCCTTCCCTAACTCAACTACACAATTACGAAGATTGGCGAAGGCTTCGTACTGGGCCCGGGCCAAAAAGGGCTCCAAAATGTGACGGGTAACGAAATCTGATCGGATGCCAAGGGCTCTTGTCTTCTCCGGGTCGATTACCCGTAATATGTACCCTTTGCGTTGGTTGATAAAGTTTCAAGTGACATTTAACTTTTTTTTAACTGGCACCAGAATTTTTTTAACTGGCATTAAAGTCCCAGTAGCGTAATGGTAGTGAACTCTAAAAGCAAAAGAGTGAAATCCACTCCTATAGGGGAAGTGCATTTTCGGCACGGAAAGGAGTGGAAATTAACTCAGACTGAGTTAAAACCGCTCGTTTGTTTTAAGAGTGTGCTTCGCATTGCCATGCCACAGTTCCGGGGATCGAATACTTTATTGGGCAAGGTTCACTTAACCTTTCATCTTTGGGTCGATAAAACGAAGACCAAGCATGCTTGGAAAGTAAACACTAGGGGGTCCACGTGAGGCAGACCATCTAACCGGGACATATGCAAAGCCCTTGGTCACGAGAGCTGAAATGAGCACGGCAGGCCCTTGGCTCAGTTTAGTTATTAACTATCGACAACGCACACTAAAAAATTAAAATGAACGATGGTGCTCATTTCCTAGATTCACCGTTATAAAATTAAATTTTAAAACTAAGCTGACTTAAAGGTTAAGATGTAATTGAACGAAAAAAATTTACTCAACAAATAACCATGAAACAAATGGAATGACTAAAGTTGGGAAATTTCACTTTAGTTTTTAGATCGAACAATTTTATCATTTCAATACACTTCATTGTACTTATTTAATAATTACTTCGACAATCAGAAGATATGCGTAAAACAATTTAACTAACAATTCAAGTAAAAGCATTCAAACTTGCTCATTTCAAACTACTTCAAATTAGTACCAATAACTAATTTTAATTTTATTTTATTAACGCATCTATGGAACGACAAAACAGCAATTTATCTATTTTAACTTGAAACGTTCATCGCCAAGTAAGAAAAGAATTCATAAAAGTTTTGCATTTTTAACATAGTATGCTTTAGGAATATTGAACCAAATTCATCTATGGCGAATTTCTAACATACCCACTCGTTCACCTTTTAGTAAATAAAGGGTCTTATGAATATCAAAATTTATATGCATAATATAACTACACTGCTCAAAACAATTAGGGGAGCACTTTGCGTACTTTTGTTAACCCTTTCAGTCCCAACTTTTCATATTTTATTCTAAAAATCTAAACTTTGTAAAATAGTTTCTTTATGCATTCGTAACGAAATGGTAAAAAAACGGGGGGTGGGGGGTCTTAATTTTTTAACTAAAATGTTAAGGAAAAAAATTAGAATCATAACTTTTCAATAAATTATAACAATAACTTTTAAAATCTTTGTTAAACAATAGTTTAAATAAATTTTCAAACATCTGAAAATCCAATCATGAAGAATTTAGGGTCAATTTATTTAATAAACTTGTTTCAGAGTGAATTTTATTTTACCATGTTTTTTCATTTTCTCAATAAATTAAAACAAACGTTATTTAATTCTTCAAAAGACATGATTCTTCCATCTAACGATACAAAAAGAAATAATTTTTAGATAGAAAAAAATCGCCAGCTGATGATTCTAAATGGAATCATTGGGGGTGAAAGCGTTTAAACCATGCGCTCCCCCAATTGTTTTGAGCAGTGTATAATGTCGCAGTATTGGATGCTAATAACGTTTTGATTGGATTAATATACTGTTTTTACCATAGATATCATAGTTAAAGTATTAGATTGGCAGACACGTGACCTCCCATGCTAACGACGGGACGCGCATGGAGGCATTTTAAGGGGGCAAAATGGCCAGTGTTGCCACCACTTTAAGGAGGAATTGCTACGGCATCATCGGAAAAATACCATTTCATTCTAAAATTACCACACAAAAAAATACTAAAAAAGCATTTCAAGTCACTAAAAAGATTCCAAAAGGCAGCTAGTATTTTTACGAAGTTTTTTTTTTGTAATTTTAGAATCAAATGGTATTTTTCCGATGATGCCGTAGCATTTTTCTCTTTAAAGTGGTGGCAACACTGGCCCCATTGCCCTCTTATTTGGCCTCCATGCGCGTCCCGTCGTTAGCATTGGAGGTCACGTGATCTGCCAATCTAATACTTTAACTATGATATCTATGGTTTCTACTTAGTGTTTATAACACGGTTTAAAAGTTTTGAAACTAGGCATTGACAGACAAATGATAATCAGATACTCATTTTTCACTATCTTTCCAATTTTTTTTTTTTAACTTTTATAGAAAACAATACTATTGCTCCACGACAAGTTTCCTTTTTCCCCGATGAGACTACTATGTAGAGTAAGGGCCAACTCCTACTATACAAACTCCGATGATAACGTTCTACTCCATCCATACATTTATTTAAGTATGTGCTTAATATTTAAATGTTGCTTTTTCATTTCATTAAAAGCTCATTTCTAAATAATAGCTTTTTCCTCCCATTCGAAAACAAGCATAGACTTTTAATTAAAATATGTTTTTTCAGAAAAAATCTCAATATATAAATTTTGGATTTCCCGCGACTGGAAACCATCCGCAGTTTATTAAAATACAGGAGTTCTACTGTATCATAGATATCATAGTTAAAGTATTAGATTGGCAGAACACGTGACTTCCAATGCTAACGACGGGACGCGCATGGAGAACAGAATAAGAGGGCAATGGGGCCAGGGTTGCCACCAGTTTTAGAAGAAAAACACTTCGAAAAAATACCATTTAATTATAAAATTACAAAACAAGACCATAAAAATTTTAGCTGCATTTTGGAATCTTTTTAGTGACTTTAAAAAAAAAACGTGAAACGCTTTGCTAGTATTTTTATGGTGTATTTTTGTATGTTTAGAATTAAACGGTATTTTTTCGCAGTATTTTTCTCCTTAATGTGGTGGCAACACTGGCCCATTTGCCCTCTTATTCTGGTCTCCATGCGCGCCCCGTCGTTAGCATTGGAGGTCACGTGATCTGCCACTCTAATACTTTAACTATGATATCTATGTACTGTATTCATATTTCCTACCCCATTTTATCCGAAACCAAGTGCAGTTACAGTTATGTCATCCCACCGCATCCCCACATATCTCTCGGCTGCTTCATCCGAATTTTGTTTCTGCAGGAAGAGAACTTCATTTCTATAAAGGATGATGAATGGTTATAATCTGAAGGACCCGTCTTCTGGAGAAGAGAAGCGGCAACAAAGAGATACTAAATATAAAAGGGATATGCTTTATTATATAACAGGCTGTGCTTCTGGGGGTTCTCTAAATTATAAAGTACTAGAGGTTTGGTTTTTATCCACGTCAAATGGACTAGTGGCAAGGGGTTTTTTGGTTTTTAAGGGGACGCGGTACCCAAAAAATTAAATCCAGTATTTTTATCGCTAGCATTCAAATTAAACTATTTTTACAAACTAACATTCAATAAGCATATACAAAAAAATTATAAATATTAAAAAGTAAGTTTTTTAAAAAAAAGTTTAAAAAATTTTTAATTTAAACGTTTTTTCAAAATGTTATTCTTCCTATAATTTAAAGAATTTTTTAATGGATGTTTTTTCAAAATGTTCCAACAAAATCTATTAATAAAAGTTGGTATGGATATTGAGCTATCAGTTAAACAAAAAACAGTTATGTAGCTTTATGTATAAAAATGGCCAAAAAAGTTTTTGTAAATTTTCAACTTCATTTTTTCACAAAAAAAAATCTATTCACACTAGACCTTATCCCATACCAACTTTTGTTAAACGCATATGTTTCAACGCATATGTTTCAACGCATCAATAATTTTGGAGCTCTACATTAATTTACCTAAAAGCCTTAGGGTTTTAACCATTCACAAGCTAAAAAAATTAAACATTTAAAAAATCAACATAAAATTTTAAAAACCACTATATCATTTTCAATAAACCTCCACCATTATAACGGATTCCTTCTTTTTTTGCAATATCCTTAGCTCATAGCATTCGAGCATGTTTAATTATTTTCTGGGCAGCCCTAAATTTTGGGTAATGCGTCCCCTTAACCGCAGTCGAGTGAAGAGTGGCATGTATGCGTAACTTTACGTAACCCAACAACGATAATATATAGGTGACATACGGGAATTGAACCAACCACCTATTTTAAGTACACCAGTCGCTTCGAGAGAGATGGTTTAACTTTAAATTAAAAAAAAAATACAGAATGGTTATAGCACTGTCAACTCAACTAGTAAGACCAGAGAGTCTCTGTGACGACACATTATATGTAAGGTTCGGGTTGTCGGTTTTTCCGAAAAAGGAGGCATGAAATCTGTTCGTAACCCAAACCCCGTCTTTCCAAAAACAAAGTAAATCAAATAATTGCAAATCCACATAAAAAGTTTTAGTCATGGAAATCAGTTTCAAAGCAAACAAACCACAACAATTTCAAATGCATAAAAACCCTATGCTAAAGCACTCTACACAATACTAAGTAGCATTATTCTACAAACGGAGAGCTTTTCGTGCGCCTACTGATCCTTGAGACTGATATCTTAGCAAAAGAATTCCGAAGACGCCCGCAGAATACCGATGAGAGAACACCCTCTAACATCCCGAAGAAGATGGAACTCAACTGAGGTATTTGGTTGAGTTGGAATTAAAGCCACTTAGATACCAATTCTATTAAAATAAACAGAGTCGTGACAACCCTGACTTTAGAGGGGTCATTAGGGTAATTTTATTGGTGTAGTTGTGACTATACTGCCAGTTGTGACAGCTAGTTGTGATTACTGCGTGCCTTAGTACTGCGCACTGCATTTCTGAGGGACTAAGTTGAGTTAGAACGTAATCGAACTATTAGGTGAAATACCACCCGGAGAAAAATAAACGTCGAAAGAATTATATCGAGTCACATATTTGATGGATTAATGTTGACAGAGTACATTCAAGCTATTGGTGACGGCCTCGAAATTTCGTACCTAATTTTATATATAATTTCCAGTCGGAGCATTTGGTATTTTGGTTATATGTAAATTTTTTGAATTGCTGCAACTATTTGTTAATTGGTGTTACAATTAATTACAACAGCTGTTAATATTGTATTTCAGTTTTCTCCGGTGCCCGGTTTTGCAAACCCTGGCACTGGATGACCAGTAACAAACGGAAATTTGTATATTTTTTTATCTTCAATAAAATAGGGGCGCTCTTTCTTGGCTTTTTGGGTGGTGGTGTGTGTCCGTTCCTGGTTCGTGGGTTGTTCTAGCGGACGGGGCTCTCTTTTTGGTTTGGATTTTTTCAAAGATTTTTTTTGTTTTGGTTATTTCATTTTAAAAATCTTTTTAGGCGCTCGGACTTAACTGGTGTTTCGTCTGCACTGTTAAAAATGAGGCACTTTGTTTCAACAAAAATATGGTTCCTAGTAGCTGCAACGGGTGTGTGGTGAAACGTTAAAACATATTTTAGGTATTCGGTTGAACCACTTCTCAGGTTTTTGTTTCCAAATCTAGAAAAATGGTTCAACCAAACACCGAGTTTAGTTTTAATTATCTTCGCACTAGAGCTACACGAGGGCTATTGGCGGGGCGTCGTATTTCAGAACCACACAACCAAACACCGAAAAAAAGGTAAAACATTTCACCACACAGCCGTTGCAGCTACTAGGAACCAATATCATGGTGAAACCAAGCACAAAATTTTTAACAGTGTGGGCTGCGTGGTAGGTCTGTGGTGCTTGTTGTCTTGTGCCGCGCGGGTGTCCTTGGGGGTTTCTCCTCTCCCCTTGCGACGGGTTTGGGTGGCCTGGTGCCTGTTTTGGGCGTGGGGTGCATCTCATCGGACGGAGCATTTATGTCCATACAGCCTTGATGCTTGGTCGCCCAGCCTCGAGAATTACAACCCTGCCCTTCACCTCAAACCCTTAACAATTAATTTTTAGCTGATCTTTTGTATCGTGCCTTGATGCCTCAAGCGCGCTGCAGTTTTGAACTAAACAGATTAAATACTTTTTAGCACTTACGGAAATTATCTTAGCAGCGTCTGTGTGTTAATTTAATATTTAAAACCTTTAATTCTAGTCATTTTACATAATTTCCTTTGACTTTTAATCTCTTCGCCTTCCTTCATTATACTTTTGTTACGAGGGTTTCAACTCGCTTCGAACAGTCACATTAAACAGTCCCTGAGCCTACAATCCAAGATCATTCAAAAAGTAAAAACCTTAAACTGATGTTTAACTTGATGTGAAACCTTGAACTCAATAAATACTAAGTTGCGCTGATCTACTAGCAGAGAGCCTTTCCTGCATCCAATCATCCACAAAATTGATGTCTTAGCAAGCGGATTCCCAATCACGCCGACAGAATATCAATGAGAGAGAAAAGTTCTGTTAAATTCCTCACTAGCAGGTTGGGCTTGTTGGCATCACCTTAGTATGGTATCGTGCAAATTTTATTATTTCATTTTATCTGCACCAGGTGTCGCTATAAGTTTAACATTTAATATATATACTTATTATCTTTACAATAAAGTATTCGTTTTGTTTTACATCAAACCCGTGTCAGTCTCTTTTTCCTATTTACCACGGCCTTCATGTGGTAGCAGAGCGTGATTTCGATCCACGGAACTCTTATAATTGTGTGTTTTAGAAGATCCTAATTGTTTTTTGCTATATGTATTTATATAGATGATTTTGGATATCTTTTACCGCAGCCTTCAGGGCTGGTATCGTAAGCAAATGAAATAATAGTCGCTCTAACAATGAAATACCATTATTTGCAAGCACACAGCCATCTCTACAGAGAACAAAAACTTTTCTTATTGATTGATACAAATGTATGCTTTTGTATTTATACATTTGGATACTGTCGTATGGTAACGAAACCGGTAACAGATCAAAATATTCTTTCATTAATTGATACTGTTTTTCTAGTTATATTAATACATTCGGATTAATGTCATATGATGATGAAATCGGAAACTGATTAAAATACTACCTTGACGTCATCTTCTAAAAATAGATGGAATTAATCCCAAGCAGGAAGTGAGGTTTCATCCCATTTCATCGCCACTGGCCATTTTTTTTCTGTGCGACAACCTCTAACCTCCCAAAGATAGAAAGCAAGATAATGTTTGAATTGTGGCTTCCAGATACCGACTTTACTAACGAAGACAATGGTGACAAATTTTGCTATATGTCAACCCACGTTTACCAAGGTCTTTGTTTTAATAAACTACTAGTGGATCGCCATTGACCTTAAAGGCACTGATTCGGCGCTACAGTTGCAAAAGAAAGCGTTCTTCACCCCCAAAAACTGGTAGTTGTCTGTTGTGTGTATTATTACTTTGTCTACATTAAGTGACTCTAAACGTCAAAAGGTTATAGATAAACAGAAACCTTTTATTCAGAAATAATTTAAGTTTTAATATGCATTAAAGGTTAAGGTATGGTTTGGTTAAAATAACGTCATTCTAAAGCGACTTGAAGTTTTTAGTTACTTATCTCATAGTTTCGAACAGTGGCCAAGTGGACATTGCCGATTCCAAGTAACAAATTGAATGCAATAACATAATAGCAACATCATTTAAGGCGTCAGAACATTGTACTAAGACTATTTAACTAGAACCAACCTCTACTTTGCGAAGTTTATTTAGTTAATTTCCAAAAAAATTACCAAGCCCGAAAATGAGCTCCCTGCTTAAGTTTATCTAAATAAAAAAGGTAAATAAGATAATTAAGACCATAATTGAACAATTTACTAAGGACATTTTACGTTACACAAAAAAAAAACGAAAAAACATAATTTACCATTTTATTTGAAAACTAGCAAATTTATACCCGTTCTTCGCACGGAATAAAAAAATATCAAATAGATTCCAAATATGTGTACCATATAACCTGTTATAGGATCATAAACTTATTATTGTTTCCGCTCGTTATAAATTATAAAATCCCGTTTCATTGCCTTAAAATTCCAAAATGAAAAATACGCTGTAAAATGCACTCATAAATGCCATCACAATTCCCTCATAAATACATAAAACCTTTTTGCTCATTTGGCGCGTTTTGGGAAATAATTTGGCGAGAAAATAGATATAGCTACCCACACCCATTATACAGCTCAAACACAATGACCTTCGAACAACCGACCAGCTTATAAATTATTCATAAAAGAAATTGCCTATTTGGCGAATTTTAGTTAATAATTTGGCGAGTTTGGCAACGTATTTGGCGAAAAAATAAAGACATAACACACTAATAGCTCTAGTGCGATGGCCTTTATTAACCATCATAGTTCAGTAATAGCTTAACTATACATTTATTGCTTAAATATGCATACATGCAGTCAACAGAAAAATCCAATGAAAAAATCATCAAATAAACCCACAATAAAATCCGGGAATGAAGACTGGCGGAATTACGTCACTTGAAACGTGTCAATTATTTTTCAAATAATGAATTTAGTTTCTGACATTTGAATTTTAAATGTTTTCGTTAAAAGTGTTATTTAATTTTTTCAGCCGATGGCATCAGGAAAGAGAAAAAATGATCGGATTTGAGCGAAAGTGGTGTATTTTTTTCAGAAAATTCGAATTTTCTCTAAAAATGGAACGAATATGAAAAAACTAAGCCTCAGGTGCACACGTTAGTATTAAAGGGAATCTATCTTTAAAATTTCGAATTCCTGTGGGCAGTATAAGTAGGTCTTTTACGATCCGATAACAGACACACACACAGACAGACAGACACTCTTTCTTTTATTATTATAGATGAAGGTGTTTAATGGTATTCACGAAATCGTCTTTTAATGGATTGGTAATAAATCATAAAATACGCTATACGCAAATTACACCAGAGGCGCTGTACGAGCAACACCAAGCAGAATTCTCGGCACACAAACTTGAGAAAAGTGGAGCAACATGACATAGCTTGCAATAGTTTTATAAAAATTGATTTGTTTGATGAGAAGTTTTCTATTGTAGCCTCCTCATTCCTCAAAATGTACAGAACATATGCCACTTCATAGAATGTATCACTGTTTCCAGGTTAGGTTAGTTTAAATTATCGTCGCACTAGAGCTACACTAGGGCTATTGGCGACGGGCGTCGTATTTTAGAACCACAATCAAGTGACGAGCCGACACCTGAGTAGGCACCCAACGCAACCGTTAAGGGCGACATCGTACGCAGCGTTGGGACTTTGAAGGATATTTAACGTGCACTCCCTCTACACGGGGAATTATTCGTCGGACATTTTGGCTGCACGGGCCGTTTATAGGTCGGCAGTTATTTTGGCGATACCCGGACCCGAACCTGGGTCCTTTCGCATGCTAGGCGAATGCCTAACCGATTGGGCTCCCCAGTCTCCCGAAAATAGTATAGAGTTTGTGACATTGGACTGTTATAATGGAGTTGAAAAGGTATACGAACATAGATACAAACGGGCAAACTAATAGTAATATACTCCATACGGGGAATTATTCGTCGGACATTTTGGCTGCACGGGCCGTTTATAGGTCGGCAGTTATTTTGGCGATGCCCGGACCCGAACCTGGGTCCTTTCGCATGCTAGGCGGATGCCTAACCGACTGGGCTCCCCAGCCCTATCACTGTTTCCAGACTCTCCTCACAGAGATCACTTTTCCGGGCACTCATCACTGTCGGGTGATCTGCAGTAAGTGGATATTCCGAAGTATGCAGATAGAATACCGATGAGGAAAACACCTTCTAACGTCCCAAGGAGGATGGAGATCGGGTGTCGCTCGGTGATGCGTGTAGTTGAGTTAGATTCGCATGAGAGGAGGTATTGATGACGGATCATAGAAATCCTTTAATTTCGTTTATTAAAATTAACAAGTTAATATTCCTTTTAAATCAATCAAATGAGCTACCAGTACCCCCTTTAACTGAAAAGAATGGAAAAAGTTATTTGGAGTATTTAGAAACCGATTATTTTTTTTCCTTAAATACAACCGAATTCGAATACCTGAAATTCTATTGAACAAATTTCAGTTCCATTCTAAAACAATGAAACTTTAACAAAGCTCCCATTCACAGATACAGACACGGCCTACTCAAAAAATAAGGCTAAAGAAGCTCTCCAAAACGCGCTGGGGGACGGGAATTTTGACGTCATAATTCCGAGTGACGTTGTTCCGAAGATGAAGATAACCTGTCTCGAAACCTGTTCGGAACCACTCGTTCACGGCTGACCGTATTTTTATGGTTCCGAATGCGTCCGAACTAGTTTCTCGATCTTCGGCACTCGGAACAGTGACGTCAAAATTTCCGTCTACGCTCATGTGTGAGAGAGCTTCTCTGGCCTTGTTATTGAAGTTGGCCGTGATACAGAGCGTTTAAAAAATAAAATTATAGGTAAAATCTGAAGTTACGCTTGAAATAAAATTTATATCGAAGTCGTACTTGTCTTCTGTACAATGAGCATGTTTCACGTCTTGAGTGGCGACAGTGTCACAGGTTGAATTATCATTGCTTTAGAGCTATACGAGGGCTATTGGCGACGAGTTTCGTAATTTAGAACCACAGTGAAGTGACGACAGTTCCACGGGAATGAAACTAAGGTCTCGATTGGTTATTCAATGTTGTGGTCGGAGCTTACCGTGTCAAACCACCAATCGCCTAAACCACCAATGAAATCAAGGAAGGAAAGCCGGAATGATTTACGTCGCGTGAAACAAGCCAATGCATTAACTCGAATAAATAACTCGTGCAGAAAATCAACCATTTCATTAGAGGTTTATTTATTTGCCCCCCAAAGAACCTTTAAAAAACTCCTTAGTTTCTTTTTTTTGTTTTAAGTAAGACTAACTGTAGACAGATATTGATAGGTGTCTGCACCTTAAAAACCCCACAAAACAGATATCTAAATACGAAAATCCTCCTCTAGCTATTAATTTTAAGAGATAGAGAAAAGAAACGTTTTCTTATAAACAACCCAGTTTCTAAAATAGTGAAGACAAATGGTAATCGCACAATATTTGACAAAATCGCTTTCTTATTGACAAATCTCTAGTAAAAAATCTCAAATCTTTTAGTATCACGTCGTAAAACCTGAAACTGAAAACTGTTATTCATTCCGTATTTCGACGCCTATTTGCGTAGGATTTATATCAAAGGGACTCTCGCAAATAAATGCGCTTAGATGAAGAAATACTATACAATATATCTACATATAAAGACCGAGTGGAAAAGTGACGGAGAGTTGAATATTTTATGAGAAACATTTTTTAATCTAGAAAGATTTTAAACTTGGGGCCATGGCTTAGTGTAGTGCTTCGCATGCCACGCACAGGTCCGTATTGGGCGAGTTGACTCTCTTTCATCCTTAAGTGGGTCGTTTAAAATGAGACCAGCTGCGGGAACAAAATGGTTCGCGTGAGTGACCCCAACGGATACGGTGCAGCACCCCAGAGCCCTGTCACGTAGCAAATTGCACTGCAGCTTGCCACTAACGGCTTTGCGAAGAGTTATAGTTTACATGAGGGCATTAGGTTGCACTAACGCAGTCAGGGCGGCCGACACCAGTAGGCCCAACGCACATTTAGGAGCGACTCGAAAGAGTATTTTTCTTGTGAGAAAGGACTGCTTACTACTGACTGATTGCGCTGATTACTTTAAGAAAAGCACCAATTAATATATATATCACAATTTTCCAGATTTAAATACATTATATTTTTTATCCCAATATCTGCTATGGTACAGATATAAATTTTAATAATTTATCCACCCGTATAAAATAGCTATAGCAAAAACCAAGGAAAATATCACTGGTTATTTGATTAAATTCATACTAGCAATTATACCGTTCTTCGCACGAATAAAAAATATCAAATAGATCCAAATATGTGTACCAATACCCTGTTAAAGGATCATACTTATTATTGTTTCCACTCGTTATAAGTTATAATCCTGTTCATTGCTTAAAATTCACCAAATGAAAAATACGCTATAATGCACTCATGCATCACAATTCCCTCATAATCATAAAACTTTAGCTCATTTGGCGTTTGGGAAATAATTTGCGAGAAATAATATAGCTACCACACCATTATAAGCTCTAACACAATGACCTCGAACAACGACCAGCTTTATTAATTATTCATAAAAGAAATGCTATTTGAATTTTATTATCAATTGGCGAGTTTTGCAACGTATTTGCGAAAAAATAAAGACATACCCAAAAGCTCTAGTGCGATTGCCTATAAATCTATTCAGCAATAGCTTAAAAATACAATTATGCTTAATATGCATATCTCAGTCACGAAATCAATGAAAAATCAATAAACTCGCAATAAAATCCGGAATGAAGACTGGTGAATTTACGTCTCTTGAAATGTCAATAATTTTTCAAATAATGATTAGTTTCTGAAGTAATGGCAAAAAATAAATAAAATCTTGTGAATTTTAATGTTTCGTTAAAAAGTTTTAAATTTTTTCAGCCGATGGCATCAGGAAAGAAAATGATCGGATTTGAGCGAAACTGGTGCATTTTTCAGAAAATTTTAATTTTCTCTAAAAATGGAACAAATATGAAAAAACTAAGCCTCAGGTGCACACGTTAATATTAAAGGGAATCTATCTTAAAAATTTCGAATTTCTGAGGGCAGTATAAGTAGGTCTTTTACGATCCGATGACAAACAGACAGACTCTTTCTTTTATTATTATAGATAAGTACTGTAGTTTATTAACATATCATAAAACATGTCACCATTTTAAAAAAGTAATTTAACAAAAATTGCAACTTTCTTAACCACTTTCCCCAAAAAATTTTAGTGCTCAGAGGTAAAAGTGCTAAACGTGAAATTTTGTTCTATATTATGCTTTCAGGTGACAAATTTGGTAGTTTTCATTTTTTTTCTTTCTACAATTCACTAATTATGTCTTAAAATTTGCTACAATTACACCTTTTGAAATTGGTTGAAATATTTTTTTTTGATTTTCACTAAATAATTTTACAACAAAATATATTCGAATCAATTTTAAAAAATAAAATTAGAGTCTTTTAAGCCAGTTACATTTATCAAATAAAAAACCCGTTTGTAAAAAATATTCAATACAGTCGGATGGCTTGGAATATTATTTTTTTTTCATTGGATTAACACAGAAACTTCAGTTTGGAAACCCGCTCCCAGGGGGACCGGAGCCCTCCATTGAAGCCCATGTTAAATTTACCTTTTTTTATGTACCTTTTTCTCAGAATCTATTTGATACATTTCAATGAAATTTTTTCTATTTAGTAAATGGAAGTTGAACTGTACTTTACTAAATGGCATTTTTTAAAAAATAGTTTAGTTTTTAAATTATAAATTTTTAAGTGAAACTACATATTTTTGACCTACAAAAACCCAATAATATTAAAAAGAAAAAAAGAAAGATAGTTATGCTCAAATCACTAAAGCGAATTTTAGAAACTAACTTCTTAAATACGTATAAAAAATTTCAGGTTGATACTTATAGCAGATTCTGAGAAAAAGGTACACGCACATTGAAAAAGTTTTGCGATATAAGAGTTTGAAGTAAACAATAGTGGTTTCTTAACTATGAAACATAAAGGGATTTTACCTAAACAACATTTAAAAAAAATATTAAAAATACTTCTACTGCTTGAAACTTTTATTTTAAGATATCATTATAAAAATAAGATTGCATAGTTTAAGAAACACTAAAAACATTGAAATGTCATTTTTGAAGAATTTGGGGGGTCTGGTCCCCCTTAATAGCATTTCGTCATTGCATCTCAAAATAAAAATAAAATTGCACCGCTTTTAAAATACGACTTTAAAACACAGAAACCAAAAAATCTTCGTCGCCAAACATGAAAGTCCTTCAACTTTCCTATGTTCGTATGCACCCATAATGCATAAAAACTCTAGTAGAGTATGGAAAGGGGGGAAATTGCGATAGTTGTAAGAGGAGACCGACTCCCGTTTCTTTCCTGGAAAAACCTCTTTTCCTGTTCCTGGTTTTGTTTGAAAGGTTTTGGTATGCAGGAGGTTTCAAATCGCAAAACACGTTTCTTCAATTTGAGAGTTTTTTCCGTGTGGAGAGGTGTCCTTTTGGAAAGGTTCGCGGTCAAATTTCGAAAGTTCTTTTGAGTTGCGAACTTGTTTAGGACTTGAGACAAACCTCAATGTTTGACGGCTTTAAAACTCCTTTCTAAGTTATAGAAATAAATTTGTTTGGGCAAAACTAATTAATAGAAAACTACTCAAAACGTGTATTAGTTACGGATACGAACTTGAGTTCAGTTTAAAGGTGGATTCTCATTACTTAACTAAAGATGTTTCATGAACGAAGTTTTTATCTAAATACAAATTAATCATAACAAAATCTTAATAAGTATTTTATAAAACATGCTATTTTATAAGTGCAATTAACGATTTTTCTGATTTTAGTAAAATATAAATAATTTTGGAACTCAATCAAAATATTTTCATCTTTTTCTTTTAGGCTGCATATTAACTCAAGCTCAGTGAATATTTATGTGTTTATTATTCAATAAAGTAATCCCAACGTGTTCTAAACAATATAGGAGCTAAATATTATGTACGCTTAAGTTAGAATAAATACTTATGTTGAAACCTAGTTTTATTTGACCAAGTAAACCAAAAAAAAAACGTCAAGAAGGTACCAGAAACACAAACAGGTTTTAAATAAAATATAAGGTTACAACTACAAGCTCACAATTTGGATACAGGTAGTTTCCTAATAACTTGTGTAGTTTGCATATAAGATACTGAATTTGAACGATTGAAATGCGTACCACAAGGACGCAAGTTAAACTTATAGTATATTTAGGTACAAGAGCTTAATTGGATAAATATAAATTCAAAATTGTGTTTGTCATGTACTCTAAGCTTGCAGTATATATTTTGATACACGCATATCACTTCACTTCGATACCAGCTCGTAGAAAAATGGGCGTTGTTATTTTGCCTTTATAGTGTACGTTTGGTACAAGGTCGCTTCTGTATCATTCGAAACCGTTTATTTAGGAAAATCTTTAATTTGTTCATTTTATATTTAAACACGCAAATGCGACTGCCTTAGAAATCTTTTTAAAAAGGACTAAATATAGGTAACCGAAAGCGATACAAATCTAACACCACAATACCAAAAATTACAGGACTTGCGATTCTAGCGAAAAAACACTTAACGAACAATTTCCTTTCAGAAGAATTTCCAGTGACATTCAATACGGCAAAACTTTCAACCAATGTCATCTTTTAACTTAAAAAATGACCAAAAATAGAGGGGAATACTTTCAACAGGAAAAAATACAAGAAAATTGCGGTAAAAGAAATTCAAAACCCTTCCGAGAAAGCCGCCCGTCCAATTTCTTATTTCAATCCAATACATGTTATTATTCCATAACTTCTTTTCACTCTGCCAAGGTATTACTTTATTGTTATTTGGCAACAGTGAGGGCTCAAGTGTCGCACCCTCAATCGATTACGAACAAAGCCATATCGATGGGGAAAAAAAGGTTGGGGTGGGGGGATAAAATCGTTTTCTTTTGAGAGTGGAACGGTATTGGAGAGAACGATTTTCTACTTAAGAAAAGAGGGGGGAGGGGGAGAGAGATTCCAGACGATTTTTTATATCCAGTGCATTCTTTTGTTCGTCTTTTTTTATTCTACAAGATCTTTTTGGGGGTTAATCATTGCTATTTGGTTTAATCGATAATAGTGTTGGATTACGAGCTTTATTGTTAGTTTTTTTCCGAGCTTTGTTTGCTTGGATCCGCACTTTATTCTTTAAGATACTAAGAGAAAATTCTAATGCATCTGAGAGTGGAATTAAGGGAAAATTCTGCCTCCATTCTTTCAGAGTTTATAAACGAGAATTATTTTTGTTCCCTGTAAAAGAGACTGTTTAAAAGCCTAAAGGTGGTTGATTAGTTCGCACGATACAGTCCCTGGACAAATTATTAGACGCACTTTTTTTAGTAATGATGAAAACATACCAAAGAATGCCATGTCATTAAAAAAGATGTCGATATATGTATCAAGTATAGCAGATAGTATTTTCTATTCAATAGCTTAAGTTTAGGAACACAAATGTCCTTCTAAAGGTATTTTGTCCCTCATTGATTGATACATGAAATCTTGCAGTGCGTCTAATAATTTGTCCAGGGACTGTAGCTACATGAGATTGTAGTAATGAGGGTCGTTACTTTATACCATGGTGTAGTGACGAGATATACCTGAGCTGGCACCCAATACATCAACGTAAATGTAGTATAAGGCCCACTTATTATCGAATTGGATTACGACGAAATAAACAAAGCAGCATCCCAATTTTTATTTATTTTTAACTCTGCATTCCGTTTATAGGATTAGATTATAAAACAACACAATATCAGTGCGCCTAAGTTCTCAATGTACAGACCTTAAAAAGAAAGGATTTTTATGGGTCATTTTCAAAAAGTATTGCATTTATAACTTTCCGATTGTTCAAAAATAGATTTAATTTTATTTTAGATGTACAGTACCTGGACAAATTATTAGACGCACTGTATTTTTTTAGTATTTTTTTTGTTTAATTTTTTATGCAATAATGGTATATTTAAACTACAATATTGATTTTTATTTAAAAGAATTGTTGTAGACTACATATTTGTATTTATTTTAGGATAATTATGATTAATTATGATTCAGATTAATTTATATTAATTATTTATTACAAGATTATTTATGTGTGAAATAATCATCCTCAAATGCAGGAGACAGTACAGTCTTGCATTGATAGCATGCCGCGCAGAATTAAAGCTTTGACAGCGGCTAAAAGTGGCTCAACTAAATATTGACTTTTACTAACATTATAATTTCACTTTTCTTTAAAACTTAATAAACTGACGCTTTTCTAAATTAATGCTGTTTTATTTATGTCAAATAAATCGGTAATTGATTGGATAATAATAAAATAAAAACAAATCAATTTAAAATAATAAAACGGCACAATATTACCCGGTAATTAATATTTTACATGAAATCTTGCAGTACGTCTAATAATTTGTCCAGGGACTGTAAGTAAATTTAACGATATACGTAGACATCTTTATCTTTAGTGCTCTAATTGAGATTTCTACTAATGGAAAAGTCCTTCGATAGGGATTACGGCTGAAATTGGAAGTAAACATTTTTATACCTATGCTTATAATTTAGAAAGCAGTAAGTACCTTAAATACTCCAATATTCTATTTAAAACATGACTAATGAAGTTTAAATATTCTGAACAACTACTTAAAAGTAGACACAGGGAGCTATAATACAAGTCAAAATTTTCTAAAACAAATTTGTTGCTGGATAAAACTAGTTTATATTTAATGTTCAACTTAAAAAAAGTATATTACTGCAAACTATACTCATACGGACATTTTAAATATATTTTAAAATGTTTCGTATTTTCTGAAGAGTACGTTAAGTCTTAGTGCTCTAAAGCACATTTATCTAATGCTTCGAAGACAAAAACAAGCTGTATCATTTTTTTGTAATCACCAGTTTATTTTAACATTGCTTTCAATGCAAAGTGCCAATTTCAACTTTTATAGAAATAAACTATTGATACTTCTAATCAAAGGCTAACAATTAATTTTTAGGTATTTATAAAACCTTTTCAGTTCTTAAAGTTTAAAATAAATTGTGTAGTTACAGGGACATAAAACAACCATTCAATAGAATGATTTCAGATCTTAAGAGGATACAAGAGACAGAGGAAATCGGCAGCAAACCACAAATATCACTTCCATTAAATGCATTTTGGATTTTTAAGATATTTAAAAGTGATAGATGAAAGTGACAACACAATCGTCGTTAACAGACACAAAAAAGTCTAACTGATTCAGACCATAAGTGTTTAATGCTAACTATCTCATTATTAAGACTCAAACGTACCTAAAACCTGTGGTATACGAAGAGCATTAGTTTATAAATAACTCTAAGAGTTTCGAGGTATCCTAAATGTTAAACATATCTGAGAACTAGAATTGTCACTTATTTTGCACCAAGAATAATTTTTTATGATATGTTCATTTTAGGAATAAAATTAGCATATTTCTTTTTTTAATATAACTTGTAATTGGTTTATGTTCAGAGCAAGTCTTTTGCAAAAGAACCTTTGATATAAGAATGGCTCTGAAATACAGCCAAAGGATTTTAAGGCTTGCTTTGGTTTGTGTGATTAGTACTGATTCAGGCAATTAAACTATTCGAAATAGAATATAGTGCCTTCAAAAATATTATGTTAAAAATAAGTCGATTGTGGCTGGGTTTGAGCCATTTGAATTGATGCCATAAAAGAGGTACAACAGGACTATTGAATAGCTGTGATTTATAGTTTTGTTTACACTCTTAAAACGAACGAGCGGTTTTAATTCAGTCTGAGTTAATTTCCACTCCTTTCCGATGCCTAAAATGCACTTCCCCTATAGGAGTGGATTTCACTCTTGTTTTAAGTGTGTACTGTCAGTACAAAGTAATTAAGAGTATATTTAATAACTTTTCATTCGACTTTACCGCAGTATCGCGGAAACATCGAAAAAGAGTCACCAATATCACGAAAAGCAGCAATTTCTACACGATTAGCACCGAATCTAACTCATTAAAAACCCATTTGTAAAGTCATCACCTTCCCTACCGAATAAAAAGATTAACTTAAGTTTTTAAAACTTGTTTTCCGTACAACAATTTGTCCTACATAAATTGTTTCAGAGTGTTATTCATTTGTCTTACATTTCATTTATTTAGCTAAACTTAAGCAGAAAGCTTCTTTTCGAGAGGAGAATTTTCTTTCCAATCGTCGTTTATGATTTAAGTGACAGAGTGGCGTGCTTTAAGCAGAAAACAATAAGGTTTGTAACAATAAGCGTCATCCAATAACTTAAAAATGCTTACACACACTATTTCAACATATTGAAAATAAAATTTGACATAAACAGCGTTATTTCCAATTATAATGCTTTAGACCTTTGCTGAAACAATGTGTTTTCAATTGAATGGCATGGGCAAATTTAATATTTTTATACGTTTGGTAATTTTATTCGTATTTAGAATAATCGAATTTTTAAAATACAATTTATTTCTGGTTATTACGTTTCAGTTTCTAAATTAACAGAATATAATTCTGAATAAATGAAGGGTCTAGTTTCATTTTTAATGATATTTGAACTTTATTTCTTGTGTTTAGTCCCAAAATTTGAATGGAAGCTTTATTACTAAGTCAACTTAATTACAACTTATTGCAACTTATCACTTGCATGTGAAGTTTTGGCTGATGAAGGTGACAGAATGCCGGACAAAGCTATTGTAATACGTTATTTACACTAAAAATTGTCGCATGCGTAGTGGAGAAGCTAAACTAACAAGTTTGTGAGAAATTGCGACAAGGGGAATCATTCCCGAGAAAGTCGGGTTCATGACTGTCAGTGAAGGAACATAACAGTATATTTTTTTAAAAAAGTTTTAGTTTGAATTATCGTCGCGCTAGAGCTACACGAGGGCTATTGGCGACGGGCGTACGTCGTATATTAGAACCACAGTCAAGTGACGAGCCGACACCCGAGTTGGCATCCAACGCAACCGTTAAGGGCGACATCGTACGCAGCGTTGGTACTTTGGAGCATATTTTAACGTGCACTCCCTCTACACGGGATATTATTCGTCGGACATTTTGGCTGAACCGTTTACAGGTCGACAGTTATTTTGGCGATGCCCGGATCCGATCCTGGGACCTTTCGCATGCTAGGCGAACGCCTAACCGACTGGGCTCCCCAGTCTCATTTTTAAAAAAAAGTTTAACCTCTTCACTCCTGAAAAATACCCTATGTATATATATTTAAACATTTTTCAAGCAATTTTGTGTTTAGAATAATGAAAATTTTGCGTTTAACATTTGTTGGGGGTCACATCAATTTAGCGGAATTTAAGGTTTTGAGGGTTAAAAATACACATGTTTGGTGTGGAATAAATAAACAATCTCTGACAGTTTGATTAATAGACCATTTAAACTTTTATTTTAATCCAAAATGTCCGATTAAATTCATCTATTTCCAAAACCTCCAAAAACTGCTCGACCCTTTCGGCACGTCATTTTTTAATACAAGTAATAACCAAGAGCTTCAGTATCAGCGTTCTTGGAAAGCTTGAACATTTTAATTCACAATAAAAAATTCCGTACTAATAAAAATTGCAAAATGAAATTTTGATGTGAATTATACAAAGGTCCACATATGTGTACCGCTGGAGCGAAGAGGTTATGCATGATGAAATTGATCAAAATCATTGTAAGGCTGTGTCCTGACTACTACATCAAATGCCACAAATGCAACAAAACTTGGCAGAGTCAGACACATGTTATTGCATCGCTTGGCACCCTTGGCGGTCGCCACGTTTTGTAGCATTTGTGGCATTTGATGTCGTAGTAAGGACACAGCCTTAGCCTTCTTTACATCCAATGTAAGGAAATGAGGAATTGGCAACTTTACCTCATTCGACTTTACCGCAGTAGCACGGAAACATCGAATGGCGTTGCCCATCTTTTAATAGTCAATAATTTTGCCATGCTTAAACCCAATTTTAAATAGATAAGTTACTTTTTTGTAGCGATAGTATTGAACCAGACTTTCGACTGAAAGGATTTTTCTGAGGTATCCTTTTTTGCTAAAGAGGTACACATAAGTAGGCCTTTGTAGAATTCACTTCACAACTTCAGTTTAAAATTTTTCTTAATATTAACTTTTTATTATCAACTAGATGTTCAAGCGTTCTCAAAAATACCAATACGAAAGCAGCTGATTTATTGAGTTTTTTTTTCAATGGTTAATTTATTGAACATTTTGGATTAAAACAAAACCAAATAATGGTCTATTAATCGCAAAAAAACAGCATGTTTGTTTCTTCACAGTACACCAAAAATGCGTATTTTTTACCCTAAAAACCTCAAATTCCACTAAATTGCGTGACAATCAGTCAATTCTAAACGCATTTTTTTTTTCAAAATTTCTAGAAAAACATTTCTAAGTACATAATTGTTTGAAAAATATGTTTGTATAGAATATATGCATATGATTTTTTCAGGAGTGAAAAGGGTAATACATTTTGAAGGTACTAAGGTCAGATGCAATGTATTATAATAGCTTTGTATGCACATCCTTCTATGACAAGCTTTCATACCATAACAACAGATGTCATTACCAAGTTTGATACGTCAAACTAAAACACTCATGACTAATACAAAACTCATTTCAGTTTTCTTCCTGAAATACAAAATAGAAGTTTCGTAATAACTATAAAAGTACTAAAACAATACAGCCCATTTAATTTAAATAAAAAAAAATGCATGTTATTTTAGCCATTGATGTAACTGTTTTCTAAGTAAAATCAAATTACTATGAAATATGAAATGTTTATTTCATTCAGTATTTTTATTTCCAATTTTTAGCTTCCACACTACGTTTATAACGCAAAAAGTGGAAGGTATTATAAGCGTTCAGTCCGTCCGTCCGTCACCCACTTTCACAGAAAGAACCACAAGTCCCACAGACAAGTGGGATACGTCATTTTGAAGCAAAAAATCAAATTAGGCTACATTCCAAATTTTATTAAAAATTTTAAATTAGAAGTTTATTTAAAATTTAAATAACTAAAAATTTAATCTACATTGAAATAACATGCAAATTCCATTTTTATTCAATATTTTCACTGTTGCCATTTCGTTAAACGCACGAGAAACTATATTTAAAATAAAAATAAACACTTTTGAAAGAATATTTATTTATGCGATCTAATTCAGTTTGGATTGTTTTAATATCACAATAGTGTTCTTTTGATGGTTCATTATGTATGTATGAAGAAAGATGCATAGAGAATTCTAACTTGACATAAAAAAAATATGCAAAGTTTCGCTTTTATTTTTAAGGCATCAATTGCACTAATTATATATTTTTCGAACTGTAAATTAATTTAACAAACGATAAATGACTGAATTTTCGAAAGAAATGTAACTGGTAAATTGTGGCGACACAAAGATATTTATTAAAAAAGATTACATTATTATTCTACGAACTCTCCAAACAAATTAAGCAAACGATAAAGTCTAATTATTAAATCTGAGAAAGAAGATTAATGAAAATAATTAATTTTATCGTTTAAATGTTAATTACAACTAGCTAAAGTCTGTTTGGCGAATTTCTTTCTGAGGTGTATAAATAGTTTGTTTCCTGTTGAGCACAAATGTTGTGTGGAAGCGGTTTAAGTGACAGATTCTGTAACAAACCTACTTGTTTTTATTCAGTTTCAAATATAACTTTTATGGAACAATTTTTAACCTTTAACTCATTAAAGATGGTTGGAAAGGGAATTCGCCACTCGAAAATGAGCTTTCTGTTTAAGGTTTTCGTTCCTAAGTGGTCGTTAATGGGTTACACGAGTTTTGTTACGTGCAACTTAAATTTCTAGTGAAATTTATTATTTTTAATTGACAATTTAGCTTATGAACACTTAACAAGAAATTTAATATCTTTCAAAGCGCTTAATGAAACTAAATGTGCAAGCAGTTACAAGTAGCAGTTACTGTTACAAATCTTTTCAGTTTAAAAATTTTTTGGATCTGATGAGCAATCAGTGATTTATTGCCCAAATGGTCAATTCTGTCTGTCCCTGGTTACTAAAATTTCATTTTTAGGCTGTATATTCACTCAAGCTCAGTTATATATTTATATATTATTCAATAAAGTAATACCAACGCGTTGTAAACAAAATTGAAGGTTAATGTTATGTACTCCGAGTTAAAATAAACACTTATGTTGAAACCAAGTTTTATTCGACTAAGTAAACCAAAAAAAAGTCAAGAAGGTACCAGAAACACATACAAGTTTAAAATACAATATAGGGTGACAAGGGGTAATTATTGGACAAAAATCAAACTTTTACCATAGCTCCTACATTTATATAAATTTCGAACCATTATTTTTTTTTCATAATGACTATTAGATATATCTCTTGGTTACCATTGTTGAAATTTACTCTGGAGAAGTTGAAAAAAAATTAAACACGTGTCCACAAATTACTCCGCCAATTGGGTCAATTATTTGACAGTCGTTTCCAATCTGTTCGGCACAGTATTTAATCTAGATACAAGTAAATTGTGTGATATGTTGTGTACCACAGTACTGTGTATTTGATAATTATTTAACCCCACATTGCTTCTGTAAAAAAATATTTAACAGTGAAATCTAGTAAAAATGACCAAAGATTTAAATTTCTTCTCTCTTCAAACATTGCGTAGATAGTGTTTCTTAACCACACAAACTATACCAAGTAAATTTAAGTATGTTTCTATGCTGTATGTCTTACCCTAGAGCATTTCCAACAATTTATCTGCTTCGGCCAATAATTACCCCGTAACTAAACATGCCTGTCATAATGTTACTATTCCTCCTACAATGGTGTTTTTCGGCACAAACCACCTTCATAAACATATCTAAGACTAAGCATTGCAAAATTCAAGATCATGTAAAATATACACACAATTTGGCATCGATGGAACAAATGTTTAAACCATCGTTTTTCAAGCGCTTTAGGTTATTAATATAATTTGAGAAAAAGTAATTATCTAATCCCAATAATTAATCAGAGCATTGTTGGATATGCAAGTAAGAAATTGTGGTTTGTTAGACGCAATAAATTGTAGTGCATTATGGTTGTTGGGGCCTGTCCAATAATAAGCCCGATTTTCCGTGTCCAATTATTACCCCGGGTCACCCTAAGGGGTTACAACTACAAGTTCACAATTTGGATACAAGTAGTTTTCTAATAACTTGTGTAGTTTGCTTTTAAGATACCGAACTTGAACGGTTAAAATGCGGACCACATGGACGCAAGTTAAACTTATAGTATATTTAGGTACAAGCACTGTATTGAATAAATATAAATTCAAAATTGTGTTTATCATGTATTCTAAGCTTGCAGTATATATTTTGATACACGCATATCACTTCACTTCGATACCAGCTCGTAGAAAAATGGGGGTTGTTATTTTGCCATTATGTGGTACGTTTGGTACAACGTCGCTTCTGTATCATTCGAAACCATTTATTTAGAAAGAACTAGAATTTGTTTATATTATATTTAAGGGGATACAATACCCAAAAATTGGTCAAAATATCGATTTTTCAGTTTTTACTTATTATTCACATTGTCTTTCTGAACATTTACTGAAAGTTTCATAATGATGTCTTCAGTAGAAAAAAAGTTAATATTTCAGGAAGTATTTAATTTGAATACGTATTTCGTCTGCTTCCAATTTCTTGTTGGTTTTAAGTTATAAACCCCTAAGGCTTTTTGCTAATTAAGTTAAATTTTGAAATTTTTAACCTGTGTTTTTATATAAAGGTGCACAAAATGTGCATGGAATAAGGTCTACTATGTATAGTTGTTTTTAAAACAAAATTGGAATTCAATATGTATTTTTTTGTGATTTTATGTATAAATGCATGTTACTTTTAACTGTAGCTCACATTTTAAAATCCATGTACAAGTTCTTGAACAAATAGTACTAAAATCAAACTATAAAAGTTTGGTGGTTATCAAAATTGAAAAGAGTAGCGTTTTAAAAAAGTTTAAAATTTTGACTTTTTTTAAATAAATGAAAAACTACTTGTAAATATTTGTTTTTATTGCTAGAAAATGTTTATTTAGATTGAACATTATATAAAACCACTATAATTTTCAAGTTTGTTATTTCTAGAAATAATGTTTTAGGGACCGTATCCCCTTAAACACTCAAATACTACTGACTTAAAAATCTTTTTTTAAAAGGGCTATATATAGGTAACTGAAAGCGTTACAAATCTAACACCACAATACCAAAATTACAGGACTTGCGATTCTAGCGAAAAAAAACACATAACCAACAATTACCCTTGAGAAAAATTGCCGGTGACATTCAATACGGGAAAACTTTCAACCAATGTCATCTTTTAACTTAAAAAATAACCAAAAAAATAGAAGGAAAATACTTTCAACGGAAAAAATACAAGAAAATTGCGGTAAAAGAAATTCAAAACCCAACCGAGAAAGCCGCCCGTCCAATTTCTTATTTCAATCCAATACATGTTATTATTCCATAACTTTTTTTCACTCCGCCAAGGTATATTACTGTATTGTTATTTGTCAACAGTGAGGGCTCAAGTGTCGCACCCTCAATCGATTACGAACAAAGCCATATCGATGAGAAAAAAGAATAGTTAAGGTGGGGGGATAAAATCGTTTTCTTTTGAGAGTGGAACGGTATCAGAGAGAACGATTTTCTACTTAAGAAAAGGGGAAGATCCCAGACAATTTTTTTATCCAGTGCTTTCTTTTGTTTTTTTTTATTCTACAAGATCTTTTCGGGGGTTAATCATTGCTATTTGGTTTAATCGATAATAGTGTCAGATTACGAGCTTTGTTAGTTTTTATTTGCCTGGATCCGGACTTTATTCTTAAAGATTCAAAAAGAAAATTCTAATGCATCTGGGAGTGGAAATAAAGGAAGATACTGTCTCCATTCTTCTAAAGTTTTTATACGAGAATTATCATTTTTGTTCCCTGTAAAAGATACTGTGCTTGTTTAAGAGCCTGAAGGTGGTTGATTATTTGGAATAACGTCGCATTATAGCTACACATTAGATTTTGGTAATGAGGATCGTAACTTTGTACCGTGATCTAGTAACGAGGTAGACTTGAGCTTCAACCAATACAACATAAAAAATGTGGGACGCGACAAAAGTATTACCTTATTGTATCACGACGAAATAAAAGCTGCATCCTAGGTTTTTTTTTCAATTGATTTTTAACTACGCATTCTATTTATAGGATTAGATTTTTTTTTAAAAAAACACAATATCAGTGGACCTAAGTTCTTAATTTACAAAGCTTAAAAGGATTTTGTTTTTCATTATCAAAAAGTATTAAATTTCTAACTTTCCGATTGTTCAAAAACAAATAAAATTTCATTTCAGATGTATGTTATTATTACATCAAAACGACCATATAAATGAAATTCAACAAAATATATATACATATTTATCTTTAGTGCTCCAATTTAGATTTCTACTAATGAAAAAGTCCTTCGATCTGGATTAAAGCTAAAATAGGAAATAAATATTTTAATGGTTATGTTTATAATTTAGCAAGCAGTAAGTATCTTAAATGCTCAAATATTCTATTTAAAACACGAATAATTAAATTTAAATATTATGAATAACTACTTAGAATTAGAGACAGGAGCTATAATCAGCCAAAATTTTCTGAAACAAATGTTAAGTACGTTACTGGCTAAAACTAGTTTAGATTTTTATGTTCAACTTAGACAAGTATATTTCAGCAAACTATACACACAGACATTATGAAAGTACTTCAGCAAAATTTGCATATGTTAGATATCCTCCCGAGACTCCATTAAAATCCTACACATTCTAATGTAGTATAACATTTTTCGATAAATTAATTAAAAACTGTTTTAAAATTATTTTTTTTTAAATTATGCGTAATATTTGCACATAGAGTTAGGAAAGAGAATAGAGAGGTCCATGTATATGCGCAGTATAGCGCACAAATGAAGCAGACTAGAGCGGTGCATCTTGGGATACCTCAGTGCCAGTTTCGGTCACTAAGTTATGCGCAGTAGCTCAAAACACCGCTAGAGTGGTGCATCTCGGGATACCTCAGTGCCAGTTTCGGTCACTATGTTATGCGCAGTAGCTCCAAACACCGTTAGAGCGGTGCATCTTGGGATACCTCAGTGCAGTTTCGGTCACTATGTTATGCGCAGTAGCTCAAAACACCGCTAGAGCGGTGCATCTTGGATACCTCAGTGCCAGTTTCGGTCACTATGTTATGCGCAGTAGCTCCAAACACCGTTAGAGCGGTGCATCTTGGATACCTCAGTGCCAGTTTCGGTCACTATGTTATGCGCAGTAGCTCAAAACACCGCTAGAGCGGTGCATCTTGGGATACCTCAGTGCCAGTTTCGGTCACTATGTTATGCGCAGTAGCTCAAAACACCGCTAGAGCGGTGCATCTTGGGATACCTCAGTGCCAGTTTCGGTCACTATGTTATGCGCAGTAGCTCAAAACACCGCTAGAGCGGTGCATCTTGGGATACCTCAGTGCCAGTATGTGATGCGCAGTAGCTCGAAAAACCTGACAGCCCTGCTTCAAACCATTTGAACTCATAGACCCCTCTACCTCTCCTTCCTAACTATGTATTTGCAGAAGTGCATGTAAATTTAATGTGAGGTCTTAAATGCCCTAAAACATATTTATTTGGTGTTATGAAAAACAAAAATCAGTTTTGTTTTAATTAATTGTTAATTCCAAAATGGATTTTAATACAAAAAGGCATTTAAAATTTTTCGCTTAAATAATGTTGACCCTCGTTTAACTTCAGTTTTCATAAAAATAAATCGATACTTGTAATCAAAGACTAAAAAGTAATTTTTAGATGTTTATGTAACCATTTCAGTGCTTAAAAAGTTTACCAGTAGTGTGGTTACAGGAACATAATACAAAAGCACAGGGCCGGATTTCTAAATAGGTTCTAGCCTAGAGCGGCGAATTTTTGGGGGCGGCAAATTTTACGACCAATTAAACCGGCATTCGGCAAAAAAAATATTAAGATACTAATATTTTTAAGAATGAAAACAAATAATTTACATTAATGCGTAAACCGTATATATAGCACCCGCTAGCTGAGCATGTCCTCGTGGCTGTTCTACCACATCAGTTACACCTTATGAGACCAGCGCAAGTGAGGATATTATAAATGATCTAATTATATTGTATTTCAAATAAACCTATTTTCCCTCTTTTATATTCGTTGTGATAATTTTAAATAGCACATTATACCACCCTATTTTGCAGATAACCAGCTATCTTTTCCCGAAGGGGGAGAATATTGTGACAGAGGCGGCAAATCTACAGCCTACAAGCGGCAAATCTTTAAATCCGGCCCTGCAAAAGCATTTAAATGGATATCATATCTCAAGAGAATGCAAGAGATAGAGGAAATTGGCAACCAACCACAAATATCACTTTCCATTAAATGCATTAAGGGATATTAAAAGATATTGTACAATGTGATGCGATGAGGAGAATTAGTTTATGAATAACTCTTTAAGAGTTCCGATATCTCAGAAATGTTTAACATTTAGGATAGCTAGAATCGCCTCATTAAAGAGTAAGCTCTAACGGAAAAAGACTTATTTTGTGCTAAAGATAATTTCTATGATTTTCATTTCTGAGGAATAAAATTATATTTATTTATTTTTAAATATAATTTGTATTCGGTTTTAAGTCAGAGCAAGTCCTTTGCAAAAGCACCTTTGATATAATAACAGCTCCGAAATACAGACAAAGGATTTTAAGGCTTGCTTTGGTTTTATTATTACAGATTCAGGTGATAAAATTATTCCGAATAGGAAGTTGTGATTTCACCCTTTATGCACCGAATTAATTTTTAATTTTAGTTTTTTGTATTTGAATATTTGATTGATAGCTATCGCAATTAGAATATAAAAGGTAAACAAGTTAGGACATAAAATGCACTTTATTTCCCGAATTCATTTTCGTTTTTCCTCCTTCACAAAATTACACTGACTAGCAGTGACATTTCACTGAATCAATGATTTTCTTTTTTAGTCTTTAATGTGTTGAAACCGCATACTGCAAAGCTCACTACCATCTATTCTCCCTAAAAAGAACAATGAAACGTAAAAAAGCGTTTTTTTTTAAGTGGTACTAATAAATATCGTCAGTAGATAAAGGGTTAAATATACTGTAGTTGTATTTATTTTGTTTTGTCCTGCGTGGCAACAGTTTGTAAAAAAAAAAGATAATTTTGTAGAAAAAGAATGGCGTTTGAATAAAGTGTTTCGGTTTTTCCATTTTCTGTGATGTTATTTAATACTCAAGGACTCTGCCAGTAAGGATATTTAGAATGTATATTTTAAGTTATACTTCGTAGGTTTTATCCTTATAGATTATGAGAAATTTATAGGTTATGATAAACTGAAAAGTTTACGTATACATGATAAAAAAAAGTAGATTACGTGGTTTTTATTCCTTTTAATTAATTTCACTAAAGGTACTCGAGGAATATTGAATAGTTGTGATCAATTGGTTCCCTGTCAGCACAAAGGAATAGGATAATTAGCAACTTGTTCATTCGACTTTACCGCAGTAGCGCGGAAACATCGAAAAAGAGTCACCAATCCCATGAAAAGCCACAAATTCTGCACAATTAACACCAAATCTAACTCATTAAAGACCTATTTGTAAAGCCACATCGCTTTCCCTACCGAATAAAAACATTAACTTTTTAAAACTTGTTTGTCGTGTAACAATTTGTCCTACATAAATTTTTCTGTACTGTTATTCATTTGTCTTATTTTCGTTTATTTAGCTAAACCTAAGCAGAAAGTTTATTTTCGAGTAGAGAATTTTCTTCCCAATCGTCGTTTATGATTTAAGTGACAGAGTTACGTTCTTTAAGTAGAAAACAATAAGGTTTATAACAATAAGCGTCATCTAATAACTTAAAAATGCTTACACACAATATTTCAACATTAAGCATTCGACATGAACAGCTATACTTCTAATTATATTGCTTTAAACTTTTGTCGAGTGAAAGTTTTTTTTATTGAATGGCACCTACAAATTTAATATTTTTTAAACGTTTCAAAAATGTATTCGTATTTGGAACAATCCCATTTTAAAATACCATTGATTTCTAATTATAAGTTTCAGTTTCTATATTAACTGAAAATCTTCTTGCTTAAATGAAGGCTCTAGTTTCAAAACCAACATTCTTCAAATAATAACTAAGATATAGGGCCTGCCGCCTCGTTGGCAACTTCGTCCATTTGAATTTAGTCGTCGAAATACGCCAATAAACGGACAGTATATCTTAGTAATTCATGTTTGAATGTAAATTTGCAACTCGAACCTTTCAAATAGAAAAACTATATTTATTCTGATGTATTTTTAAAAAGCCATATTACAAACTACGTTTTTTATAATTAAGCCCCCAGTGGCTTAGTGGTAGTGCTTCGCATTGCCACGCCACAGGTCCGGGGATCGAATCCCGGATTGGGAGAGGTTGACCCATCCTTTCATCCCTTGAGTGAGTCGATAAAATGGGTACCAAGTATGCTTGGGAACTTAACATTGAGGGTTCCTCGTGAGGCTGACCACCTACCGGGACATATGCTTAGCACCCCAGAGCCCTTGGTCACAGCCCTTGGCACTGAATTGGGCACGGCAGGCCTTGGCCCAGTAATGGTCTGTTGCGCCGTGGAGTTTAGTATTTTTATAATTAAAACAAATTTCAAATAATTTATGATTAAATTATTTTTTTCTAAAATAAAATTAGTTTCGGTGATAATAAAAGTAATCAATTTTCTGAGGATATATATTTAAATTTTCCATAAGTGGAAAAATAGTCCGAAATTAAACAAATTTCATAATAAATGGCCTAAAATGTTTCAGTGGTTATAATATTTGAACTTGTTTCCTATGTTGGGTCGCAAAATTAAAAAGGACGCTTATTCCAAAGTCAAATTTAATTATCACTTGTATGACGTTGTAAGTTTAGGATGATAAAGCAGGATACATAACGCCTGACAAAGCTATTGTAATACGTTATATACTCTGTAAATTATAAACGAGGGGAGAAGCTAAAAATAACGAATTAGTGAGCAATTGCATCAGAAGAATCATTCTTGAGAAAGTCAGGTTCATGACTATCAGTACAGGAACATAACTAGTCTATGGGGTTGTTTCCCGGAGGATCTGGCAAGAGCTCTGCGGTTTTGTTTTTTTGTCTCTCGAATTACTTTTGTTGATATTCGAAATTGAGTTTTCTAAGAATAATTTATTTTAGTTGTTACTTTTTTTAAATTACAACTTCTTGCTGTTGGTTGTTTTAATCATTTATAAAGGAAAACTTACTTTGAAAGAAGTTGGAATTTAAAAAAATAAACTAAAATATTCTCTTCGTAAACTTACTGCCGAATACCAAAACAGTAATTCAAGAGACATGAAAACAAAACAGCAGAGCTATTGCCAGATCCTCCGTGAAGCAACCCCATTTAAAAAAGGAGTTAACCTCTTTATACAATTGAAAAAGTCCCATGCATATATTCTGTATCTAAACATTTTTTTAAATAACTATGTATTTAGAAGTATGTTTTGCAAGTAATTGTGAAAAAATGAGTTTAATATTCGTTGAAGGTCACATCAATTTAATGGAATTTGAGGTTTTGAAAGCTAAAAGTACGCATTTTTTGGTGTACTATGAATAAACAAGCTTTGACAATTTTTGTAATTGTGGCGCCAAACACAGCATTAATTCTATATTAAACATTTACATAGTAAATTTGGCTAGTTTCATTTATTTTATTTCGAAAATTCAATAATTATTACTTATCGTTTGTAAAAATTAATTTATATTTCAAAGAATAAGTATGTGATGTCCCTCGCTTTTAAATAAAATAATATTTCATATCAACATACAAAGAATCTCGTAGTCAAATATACTTGACGTCATGCCAAAGTGATCGATGTCTCAAAAATAAATTTATTTTAATTTATTGTCTAAAAGAATTAAAGTTTCTCGAGCGATTGTTGCGAATGGCAATGGTATTTTAATTCCAATAAAAAGGGCTTCCTATTCATTTTAAATGAGCATTACATTTTGCAGTTTTTCAAATAATTTAAGTACTTCAAATTCGAATAAGAATTCTTTTCTGTCAATGTCTTCTAATTTCAATGCGCTGAATTTTTTTGACGTATTACACTTGCCTGTAGCATTCGTAGTTTGGACTATGAAAGTGGGTGACGGACAGACAGACGGACTGAACAATTATACCTTCCACTTTTTACGTTATAAACGTAGTGTGGAAGCTAATATTCTAAACTCAAGTTGTTAAGAAAATTCTACAAAGGTCCACGTATGTGTACCTCTGGAGCGAAAAGGTGATGCATGATGAAATTGTTGGCCTTTACAGCCAATGTAAAGAATTGAGGAATTGGAAACTTTACATCATTCGACTTAACCGCAGTAGCACGGAAACATCGAATGGCGTTGCCCACCTTTTAATAGTCAACAATTTCGCCATGCTTAAACCCAATTTTAAATATATAAGTTACTTTTCCGTAGCGACAGTCTTGAACCAGACTTTCGACTGGAAGAATTTTTCTGGGGTATCTTTTTTGCTCAAAAGGTACTCATACGTAGAACTTTGTAGAATTCACTTCACATCTTCAGTCTATAATTTGTCTTAATACTAACTTTTAGCTTCTACACTACGTTTATAACGTAAAAAGTGAAAGGTATTATAATCGTTCAGTCCGTCTGTCCGTCCGTCACCCACTTTCATAGCCCAAACTACAAATGCTACGGACAAGTGTGATACGTCAAAAAATACAGCGCATCGAAACTAGAATACATTGAAAATTTCAGAAAAGAATTCAAATTCGAAGTACTTCAATTATTTTTTTTAAAAACTGCAAAATTTTATTCTCATTTAAAAGCAAAGGAAGCCATTTTTTAGAATTAAATCACCATTGCCATCGCAACAATCGCTTGACAAACTAAATCTTTTAGACAATTAAAAGAAATTTATTTTTGCGACATCGATCAGTTTGAAATGACGTCAAATATATTTCACTACGATATTCTTCGTATGTTGATATGAAATATTTTCATTTCATTTAAAAGCGAGGAATATTACATATTTATTCTATAAAATATAGATTAATTTTTGCAAACGATAAGTAATAATTATTGAATTTTCGAAATAAAATTTAAATGAAACTAACCAAATTTATTTTTTTTCAATAATTTCACTGTGCCATTTCGTTAAACGTACGAGAAACTTTATTTAAAATAAAAACTTTTGAAAGAATATTTATTTATATGTGATATATAATTCAGTTTGGATTGTTGTAATACCACCATAGAGTTCTTTTGACGATTCATTATACATGTATGAAAAAAGATGCATAAAGAATTCTAACTTTGCATAAAGAATATGCAAAGTTTCGCTTTTATTTTTAACGCATCAATTTTATTAATTTATTTTTCGAACTGTAAACTGGTGGCTACTAAAAGATATTTATTTAAAAAATATATCATTATTCTTCGAACTTCAAAAAAAATTAGCAAACGATAAAGATTAATTATTAAATCTGCAAAAGATTAAAGAAATTAGTTAATTTTGGAATTACAACTAGCTAAAGGCGCTGTTTGGCGAATTTCTTTCTGTGGTACATAGTGTTTCCTGTTGAGCACAAATGTTGTGTGGAAGCGGTTGAAGTGACAGATTCTGTATCAAACCAACTTTTTTTTTATTATAAACTAGAATGGTCAAGCTTTCCAATAAAGACCAATATCGGAGAAGCTGACTTATTGAGTTTTTCAGTGGTTAATTTATCATACATTTTGGATTGAAACAAAAGTTAAGAAATGGTCTATTAATGGCCAAAAACTGACAGCTTGTTTTGTTTCTTTATAGCATACCAAAAATGTGTATTTTGTACCCTCAAAACCTCAAATTTCACTAAATTGACGTGACCATCAGTAAATTCAAAAAGAATTTTTTTTTTCAAATTACTCGCAAAAATTTTCTAAATACATAATTCTTTGAAAAATATATTTATATAACGAATATATGCATAGGATGTTTCAGGAGTGAAGAGGGTATACTACATTATTAATTGCATAAAGGTAATAATCAATGTATTATAATAGCTTTGTATGCCCATTCTTTTAGAACCAACTTTCATACCTAAGGGGGAATGGGTGCGCTGGACCGGGGGTCTCCAAAGCAAAGTGTATCAGTGTTATTCCTATGGCGAAAGAAATATTTTCTCTGCCACATTTCTCCGGTTGTATTGAATATTTTTACAAGCGGATTTCTTTTTTATGTGATAAATGTAGTGGACTTACAGGTCCCGACATTCCCACTTTTTGAAATTGGTTCGAATATTTTTTTTTTTAATTTTCAATACATAATTTTACACAAAATATTCGACGCAATCGCGAAAAGTGGGAAGATAGAGACATGCAAGTTATCTACATTTGTTATTTAATGAAATGTGGCAGAGAAAATAGTTCTTTCCCATTGGATTGACACTGAGGCACTCGAGTTGGGAGACCGCGATCCAGGGCGCCCATTCCAACTTAAGCAACAAATGTCATTAACCAGCTTGATGCGTCAAACTGAAACACTCATAACTAATGCATCTCATTTCAATTTTCTTCCCGAAATACAGAATAAAAGTTTCGTAACAATTATAAAAGAGTACAAAAACATTCCATCCCATTTGATTTAAATAAAATTGTTTTTTTTAATGTTATTTTGGGCATTGATATGTTATCTTTGTAAAATCAAATTACTATGAAATGTTAAATGTCTATTTCATTCAATATTTTCATTTTCAATTTTTCATTCAGTTGCAAATGTAACTGTTTTAAGAACAATTTTTAACCGCTTTACTTTAACTAATTAAAGACGGTTAGCAAGTAAATTATCCACTCGAAAATGAGCTTTATGCTTAAGTTTATACAAATAAACAAATTATACAAATAAACAAATTATAAGACAAATAACATTGTCCTGAACATTTAATGTAGGATAAATTAAGTTACAGGAAAAAAACCTGGTTAACTTTTAGTCGCAAACGAAGGCGTTAAATGGCATTCAATAATGTTAATGGGTTACAAAATTTCAACATGAAACACTTTTTTTTAATTTATAATTTTTAATGTAATTAATCAAATTTTTATTTTAAAAATCCAATTGAGCGTATGACAGTATTAAAAGAAATATAATCTTTTTCAAAGAATTGTTTATTCATATTGAAATTGTGTAGAAGCAGTTGCAAGTAGAAATCGTTACACACTTTTTTTTTTTAAATATTTAATACCTCTAGTCACGGAGACTTATTGCTGAAACGGTTATTTCTATGTCAGTCACTAGTTACTAACGTTTCATTTATGCGTTACTTATAGTTTACAATCACTCTTTAAAGATCTGGGTTTAAGCTTCATTAAAATTTGTAAATTCATCTGTAATGTTGTTTCAATGTGTATATTTATTTGGTTTTTAATAAGTCTTTATAACTTGTAACCATTCCCGAACTATTCTTACGCTTAATAGACTATACAGTACAAAAACAATCAGACAGTTACCGAAATATTGACTTAAATTTCGTCTGTCAAAAAAATGTTTAAATTTTATAAACTAGATAAAAATTATTATAGCCCAGGTAAATTTTAAAAAACTTAGAAATTACATTAATTTTAAATTTTAATTAAAATTAAACTTTTCCGTTAACTTTGGGTATTTTCTATAACGACAGATAAAAATAAGCAATTTTAATTTTATAATTCTAAGAAAGTTAATAAAAAATTCTTAAATTTTCAGTTATTATTAAGATAGGGGCAAATGTTTATACAATTGCTAATAACGGAAATAATGTAATTGTAAATAATAACTTTTTCCATCAGTTATTGTATTAAGTTATTAAATTCTTTTTAAGAACATATATTTAAACAATTTACAGAAGTATTTATGTGTTTAACATTTCTGAATATTTAGTAAGTAATAGTAGAAATAATTTAGAAAGTAATAGTTGTGTTTAAACTTTAAAAATGCATTCCTACAAAAACTGATTTTTTTAATTTTGTTTCTGTACCCGACTTATTTATGTATTTTCAAAATCATTGTACATTTCTTATAGTAAATTCAATCTTATGCATAAGAAGTTTTTTTTTAATTTCATCGTTACACAAAAAAAACAGACTTAAGTTTTGGGTGATATTTAACTCCTGTATCTAGGAACAGATTTATTAAAGATATGACGAGAAGCATCTAAGCTTTTAACAGAATATTGTGAATGGTCTTCAAATAAAGTTTTTGTAAACTATTCAATAAGTTCACCTCAAAAATAGCCGATATACTTCTGAAATATATAATTTCGATTTTTTTTGTATGTGTACTAAATTTGGTTGAAGTTAATGAACTATACTTAGTTCAATTAATGCACTTTGTATGACAATTATTTTTGTATGCTTGTAAATAAGTATTGCATATTTTTAAGATATTTTTTTTTTAAATCTGAAATATCGTTTTAAATTTACTACTCTAGTTATGCTTCTCTACCTTTACTTTTATCAATCGAAAAAAGTTATTTGTTTTTATATTTTAAAATACAACTTACGGATGATATTAATAAACATTGATAACTTCTCGAAATTATACAAAAAAAAACAGCTTTAACCAAAAAAAAAATTGTAGACAGATTTCATTAAAAAAAGATTAATTTTAGCCAAATCTGGCAAACTTGCAAAGAGAATCGGAAGCCCAAATGACTACCCTGTAAAACTATATTTTCCTTGCATGTTACTATACAGACAGTGCGTTTACAAGGGGAATTTTCGTAAACCTATTAAAACTCGTTCAAAATGCAATTGTCTTTTTTAATATTCATTTACTTACATAACATTCATTAATTTTAATGCGCATTAATTCTGTTTACAGTCAAATGTTCTAGGATGGATGTATGTTTGGGTTCAATGGCTCAAGGGCATCAAAGGCCTCAAAGGTTCTATGTTTATGTTGTATTGGATTTTGCTTCAAGGGCTACATACAGTCCCTGGACAAATTATTAGACGCACTGCAAGATTTCATGTAAAATATTAATTACCGGGTAATATTGTACCGTTTTATTATTTTAAATTGATTTGTTTTTATTTTTATATTATCCAATCAATTACCGATTTATTTGACATAAATAAAACAGCATTAATTTAGAAAAGCATAAGTTTTAAAGAAAAGTGAAATTAATGTTAGTAAAAGTCAATATTTAGTTAAGCCACCTTTAGCCGTTATCAAAGCTTTAATTCAGCGCGGCATGCTATCAATGCAAGACTGTACTGTATAATGCATTTGAGGATGATGATTTTACACATAAATAATCTTATAATAAATAATTAATATAAATTAATCTGAATCATAATTAATAATAATTATCTTAAAATAAATACAAATATGTAGTCTACAACAATTCTTTTAAATAAAAATCAATTATATTGTAGTTTAAATATACCATTATTGCATAAAAACTCTTAAGAAACATAAAATTACTTTAAAAAATGCAGTGCTTCTAATAATTTGTCCAGGGACTGTATCCTCGTCATCACACCATGGTTCAAAGTTACGAAAAAATAGCATTTATTATTCCCAGAATATACCTCAAGTGGTTATAAATGTACTTCTGTTTTTTAAAAGCTAAAATTTTATTCCAAAAAATATTTTATAGTATTATAATAAAAGTAACACTCTTGTGTTCTAGTGATTCCTTTGAGAAATGTTTGGTAATGGATTGGCAATATCTCATGGAATTTTTGTTTTCTTAATATTGAGACTTGAAACTTTGTTCTATGATGATTTCATTTAGATGTTTTACACAAATCTAATACATTTTGTTTAATAATTTGTTTTGTTCGATTTTTACCTTCTTTAAAGTTCGACACTTAAGGTTAGAGGAATCAACTCGATGTTAATTTTTTTTTAGTTTCAATTGTGCATATTAATTATTTCTTTAAATTATTTTTCAATTTAAAATTTGAAGACAAAACTTTAACAAGGAATTCATATATAGTTCATAGAAACTCAGCAATTTTTTTTTAATTTACAAAAGTCAAACGCTTATGAAACTGGTGAACCCTTAAACAGTATAAATAGAGTCCCTAGATACTGTATGAAAAAATATATACAGCGCCGAGGCAACTTTGGTGGAAGGACAACCCACGTTCACCAAGTTTATTATTTTGGTGAAGATACGATGGATAACGATCGATCTAGAGCGCACTAAATTATCACGGTTGGTGAATTTTAAATTTCGTCACACTAGAACTACCCGAGGACTATTGGACCATACCGTCCCTGGACAAATTATTAGACGCACTGCAAGATTTCATGTATCAATCAATGATGAACAAAATACCTTTAGGACATTTGTGTCCCTAAACTTAAGCTATTAAATAGAAAATACTATCTGCTCTACTTAATACATATATCGACAGATTTTTTAATGATATGGCATTCTTTGGTATGTTTTCATCATTACTAAAAAAATACAGCGCGTCTAATAATTTGTCCAGGGACTGTAGATGGTAAACGAAAACGTTCCCAAACTTACCAAAACTAGTAGTTGTATTATTGTACGTACTAGTAAATATCGAGCGATTCTAAGCAGAACAACAAAAGAACTTCTAGTTGTTAAATATTACATCACAGCCATTATTTCCCCATTTTTCACAGGAAACACAATCAATAACAAGTCCTTCACAATCCATCAACCACAGTTTAGGTTTCATAAAAATATCGATTTGTCCCGTCGTATATTTTTCTTCTTCTAATTCCAGTTTCTATACAGAAACAAAAAATTCCCGGAAATTTTCCCGCGAGGAAAGTAAACTTTCCTTTTCGTGATTTCTTAGAAAATTCGTTCTTCGAAGCGAAGTCTGCTTTAAATTCATGGAAAACTGCGCATAGGTTAAATTGAAACGTTTTTTCTGTCGATAAGTCGTAACCGTTGAATTGTGGTCGAGATTTTTTCGTATCGATTAAATATTATGATTTTATGCAACGTAGTTATATACTGTACAAAGGTTAAGTTATAATCTCACTCTAGAAATAGCTGTTAACTGCTATAATTGCTACCGTGAGTGTTGGGTTGACTAAGTATATAATGATAAAATTTTTAAAGTATTTTTGGTTCAATTTACGTTATACTAGAACTACTACACTCGAGTCGGATAAAAACTATTAAAATTGAACTTTTAGTTGCAATTAGCTTCTTTTGCTTTACTCAACGACAAGTAATATAAGACAAATTATAGAATGAATTCTACATTAAAGACTATGACATGAAATAATTTCATAAGCGTTTCTTTTTTCTAATTTATTTTTTTCGCAGTGACCGAAGCAAATTTTCCAGTACATTGTCACTCGAGCTTCTTATTACGGGAAAAAATATTCCTTTTTCATAATTTCCTGGAAAATTCGTGCATTGTTAGGGATTTCTGCGATAAATTCATAGAAAACTAAGTGGGTTCAATTGGAACGTTTTTGATGACTGTTAGAAAAAGTTATAAGTTATTGGGTCATTCTCTGTAAAAGGGACAAATCGATGTCCCGGATACTTTGCTCTTTATTTTCAAAATATATATGCATGTTTGTGATTTATTAGTGTAAACTGGCCCACAACCTAACTAGTCCCACTTAAAAAATATCAAATAATTATAATTTACTTACATAAAATTTCATTTAAATACCCGATTTGTCACTCCCTCACACTGTCCCTGCATGCTTTTACAACTTTTAACGTCCTAAAAAAGGCCGTTTTAAATATATAATCCTTTTTGGCGGAACTATTTATGGTTAATTAGTTTCTGTAGTTTCCGAAAATGTATCTGATGTTTTTCTACCATCAATAGTTTTATGTAATTTTATGAATATGTAATGTCCCTGGGTTATAGAGTCACTCCCATAACACTGCTTTAAAGTTTAATTAAAAACTTACTAGACGACTAAGAAATCGAATTTAAATTGGCATGTTATTCTTAAAGGATTGAGGCTTCTAAATCAGCTATCAGTTGTTTTGATCCATGAGTGATAACGTTTTTACAGTACTTTTAGTATTAAAACTATTATGAGAGTCTTTTACTGTCGTCACTCACTCAATCTCATTTACTGATTATAAATAAGTGCGAGAATTTTTTTACTAGTCTCAAATTGTGGGCATTTCAATGTAGATTAACATACAATCTCTAAACCTCATAAAAAAATTCTTTGAAAATGATGTTATTTGACTTTTCCTACGGAATCGTCACTCACACGTCACTAACTCACATATCAGCCTTGAAGGTCAGTCCAAATTGAATAACTTCATATTGGATCTTTCTTATCAAGCGCATTCAATACCGATCGGTTGTTTCGCTTCAACTGTAGATTTTTTAAAACCGCATGCCTTTAGATATTTCACGAGAGTGGTTATTCGTATCTTCTTCTACGTTATAATCAAGAGTTAGGGTTAGTTTTAATTATCCTTACACTAGAGCTACACTAGGGCTGTTGATGACGGGTATCGTAATTTAGAACCACAGTCGCGTTATCATCAAGAGATTTATGACGAATAACTGTAAAATAAAATGCGGTTGCAATTTTCTTAAGCCGCAGGAGTCGTTTACTCTAAACACGTCACACGCATATTATACTTATTTAACACAATTTATTCCATTGAAATTATACTTGACAAAATGCCAATATTCAAGTATGGTCGGTGTCGACCTCATCACTTGACCAGGGTTCTAAATTACGAGGCTTGTATTGGCTGCGTAGAGTCAATATAAGTAAGATGCAATATACCAGCTATCAAACCCATCCAATCAAAGTGTGGTTGTGGCCGTAACTAATTTGTAGTTGATTAGGGACACAGTTCTAAATCTCCCAAAAATGTTGTACAGTTTCAATTAAAGTGGCTACAACTTAATTAAGAAATAGTAAAATAATTTTATAAAATTGATTATATGTGTTTTAAAATAGATTATATTATTTATGTAGAAAAATGACACATTAATTGCAACCACTATTCTTTCTATAAAATGCATATGTGTTATCACTCAAGCTAAAATATTACTTAGCGAAACACATCAAATATTGAAAGGAGTGCTCTTAAGTCAACTTATTTGAAAAGGACCTCTTTATGGGTTTTAATTTATGGTAGTTAAATCTTATCCATCAGGCGCCGGCTCGACTGTGGTTCTAAATTACGACACCAGTCGCTAATTGGCCCTCATGTAGCTCTAGTTTGACGGTATTTCAAACTAACCCAACCAAACTTTCCCATTTAAAGAAAAGACTAGCATTCCTATAGAGATATATATTGTGTACTCCGTCTATTGTAGGTTTAGTGCGCCTTTTATTCAACCAAACTTAACCCCACATAGATTTAAATCATGCGTTTTGGAACTGAAACACCATGCGTAACTTTTGGGGCAAGTCAAAAAGGCATGCGATGTTTTCGGTGTCGCATGCACATATATATTGTCTGTTGCGCATGCTCAGCATCTAAAGAAGTTTACGTCAGTTGTCAAGTATGGAAAATATGTATTTTTAAAAAAAAAAATCAAAAATGGATCTGAACCATTTTTTTTACTTTATATGAATGTGTGCAACGCATATAAAGAAAATTATTCAATAAGAAAAATATTTTTTTTTTCAGTTATTAAAAGTGCAATTTGTCCCATTTACAGAGAATGACCCTATTGCGAGTTCGCGATTTTGTGCTTTTTCCTATAAAGTTAATTTAAAATAATTCTTAATGCTTATAAATTATTATTTAGCAAAAACAAAATACGTGATAAATGAAATAAGTCAGGGGAAATTATGAAGACAAGGTTATTGTATCACTTTTAAATTGTACCCCCGTTTACAACCAAAACATTCATTACTTTCTATTAATCAGTAACGTCCAGGTAATATAATGTAATGTGTAAGCATTTTTTTGTATTTTGTAACAGGAACCCTAAAATAGTTCTTAAGGGGGAAAAGTTTTGAAAATTGACTTTTTTCGTAAACAGTGGTCAAATATCTCTAGTAATAAAATATAAAACTATTAATTAAATAGGCAAACTTTCCTCTTTTATATGAATTCTACATTGCCTTTTTGTCTTATTCCCGTTTCTTTAAACAAAAACAAATGTCTTTGCATACATCTTCAGTCAAAAAAAATTTAATTTAAAGAAGCGAAAAGTTCCATTATCACATTTTCCAGGAAAATTCATTCCGGGAAGAGGAACTTCTTTCCGAATCACGGTAAGGACTCGCGTGATGTCAGCTTTAAATTCACAGAAAGCCAAGTGGGTTAGTCGGAAAAGAGTTGGTTTTAATAAGAACTCCAGTGTAATGGGGTGTGCTGAATGATAAGAAAAGACGCAGCAACGCAGAGCTAGTAACCAGGTAACACAATAAAATAAGAGAAGTTATGAAACAGCTGTAGTAAATAGCTGTATAAAAAAACATCTACATCATTAATAACATAGAGGTAGGAAAGAGAATAGAGAGGTCCATGTATATGCGCAGTAGCGCACAAATGAAGCAGGCTAGAGCGGTGCATCTCGAGATACCCCAGTGCCAGTTTCGGTCACTATGTTATGCGCAGTAGCTCAAAACACGGCTAGAGCGGTGCATCTTGGGATACCTCAGTGCCAGTATGGAATGCGCAGTAGCTCGAAAAACCTGACAGCCCTGCTTCAAACCATTTGAACTCATAGACCCCTCTACCTCTCCTTCCTAACTCTATGATTAATAAGAGAATTATAATTTTAGTTGGTAGATAGATATGAACAGATGGGACGTCAGCAGATAAAATGCGCGAAAGTTGGATATCTGATTGTCATACCTTTCAAACGAAAATAGTATAGGTTAGGTTAGTTTGAATTATCGTCGCACTAGAGCTACACGAGGGCTATTGGTGACGGGCGTCGTATTTTAGAACCACAGTCAAATGACGAGCCGACACCTGAGTAGGCACCCAACGCAACCGTTAAGGGCGACATCGTACGCAGCGTTAGGACTTTGAAGGCTATTTAACGTGCACTTCCGCCACACGGGGTATTATTCGTCGGACATTTTTGGCTGCACGGGCCGTTTATAGGTCGGCAGTTACTTAGGTGATGCCCGGACCCGAACCTGGGACCTTCCGCGTGCTAGGCGAATGCCTAACCGATTGGGCTCCCCAGCCTCCCGAAAATAGTATAGAGTTTGTGACATTGGACTGTTATAACGGAGTTGAAAAGGTATACGAACATAGATACAAACGGGCAAACTAATGGTAATATACGATCTCAATACCCATTTTCGTTGTTTTTTTTTAATTCAAAAGATATTAAAAAGGGAAAGTATTTTTAAGAAAATCATGTATCGGAAAGTATGCATCGTACTTACGTAGTAAAAAGTATGTAGTTGTAGTCGGAAAAGTACAATAAAACAATCCGAGTACAAATATCTTCATAAATTAATACTATTTTTCCGAAACACAAGATATTATAAATTTCGTACATATTAAGAAATCAACATGTTACTACCTTTAAAATGGCAAATATATTAACCGGTTGGGTCAGACAAAGTTCGACCACAAAAATGCTTCCAGTTTAAATATGATAATTTTATGAAAAGTTAACGCTTAAAGTTCTGAAGGGATTTTAAAATTATTTGCAATGAAAATATAATTTAAAAAAAATTTAACCTCGATACAGTTTTTTAAAATTACTGTACAAGGAAGTACACTTCACCCAGCAACCCTAACTTTTGCCACTTGCCGATGTCTCGAAAGCTTAAATCACGTCAATTAGACGAAATAAATTTGGTAGCTTCAATCGGCAGTTCAAATAATGCATTTTAAACAGAATAATTATGAAAGATTAGAATTGGGAATGCTATTTATTTTTCAGATGATTTCGACATCATAGTAAAGTTTTTTCCTATTAGCTTGTTTCACGTGACGTAGTTACTTCCGCCTTTCATTCTTGTTCTTTCTTCGATGGATACTCTAGTTGGTGCTCAGTTCCCACGGGATATTGATTCAAAAATCGAGCCTCGAGAAAGAATTTACTATTGTTCCAGCAGCCATTTAAGACCCGAAACACACCCATTTTGCTTTCTATTAAGTTTTTCCATGTGAAATACTCTTCGACATAATTAAAACAATAAATTTGGCGTTATCTAATAAAAAAAAAGTTTTTTTTTCTAGTTTTAAACACATTTTCTCGATGGTATCCTAAAAAGCAACTTTTCGATGCTGTCCAGTAAAAATCTCTGCTTTTGAACATTCTACAAAGCGGTTTGCGAACAAAAATTACTTATAAATTGAAACAAATATTTAAGGATAATGAAAAGTTCATAAACGAAACGTTAAACTTTAAAAAGTCAAGTAAACAGAAAAATCTCCATAACGATTCTTCTTTCACTAAAATGTTGAAAGGAAGAGGCGAAGAGTGGTAAATTCTCCAATTTACTTAAGCCCTTCTTCCATAAAGAAACTCAATTTTCATATCACTTATTGCCTCTACATTCCTTAATAATAATCGGGCTCTTTATCATGACATTGCACCTACTTTCATCTCAAAGCTCTTCATTGCCAAAAGTAGCCGTACTTTTCCGCTTCCTTTTATTCATTCATTCCTTAGGCAAATAAAAACGGGATCTTTATCACCAGTTATTTGAAAGGAGTGAGAATGGCAAGTTCCTCTGATCACCAAAAAGCCTTAAAAAAATGTTGGCTAATTATTTAATTTTAAGCAGCTTCTTTGGGAAATTGATTTTATTATTTTAGTGTTTTTGATATTTTATGAACAATTTTAATTGTGTTCATTGAAAAAATTGTTTTTCAAGCACAGGCAGTGAGTATAAAGCATAGATAATCATAGTTTAAGTATTAGATTGGCAGATCACGTGACCTCCAATGCTAACAACGGGACGCGCATGGAGACCAAAATAAGAGGGCAAAATGGCCAGTGTTGCCGCCACTTTAAGGAGAAAAATACTTCGAAAAAATACCATTCAAATGTAAAATTACAAAAATATATCTTAAAAATACTAGCTGCATTTTGGAATCATTTTAGTGCCTTCAAATGCTTTTCTAGTATTTTTTTTGATAATTTTAATATTAAATGGTATTTTTCCGATGATGCCGTAGCATTTTTCTTCTTGAAGTGGTGGCAACACTGGCCATTTTGCCCTCTTATTTTGGTCTTCATGCGCGTCCCGTCGTTAGCATTGGAGGTCACATGATCTGCCGATCTAATACTTTAACTATGATATCTATGGTATAAAGTCAGTCCTTACAGAGGGATCATAAATATATTATTTTCAAACTAGTAGCGTCTGTATAGAAGATGACCTATCCATTTATCTTTAAATGAGTTTAAGTAGAATTCAGGTCGCACTAGAGCTACACGAGGGATATTGGCGACGGGAGTCTTAATTAGAACCACAGTCAAGTGACGATCCGACACTCAAGTAGTCACAGGGCGATATTGTACGCGGTGTCAGGATTTTGGAGCATGTTTAACATGCACTCCCTCAATACGGGGTATTATCCGTTGAATTTTTTTACTGTACAGACTGTTTATAAGTTTGTAGGTATTTTGGTAATACCCGGTCCGAACTATAGGACCCTTCGCATGCTAGGCAAGCGAATTTCTGACTGGGTTAGGTTAGGTTTGAATTATCGTCGCACTAGAGCTACACGGGGGCTATTGGCGACGGGCGTCGTATTTTAGAACCACCGTCAAGTGACGAGCCGACACCTGAATAGGCACCCAACGCAACCGTTAAGGGCGACATCGTACGCGTTAGGACTTTAAAGGATATTTAACGTGCGCTCCCTTACACGGGGTATTATTCGTCGGACATTTTTTTGGCTGCACGGGCCGTTTATAGGTCGGCAGTTATTTTGGCGATGCCCGGACCCGAACCTGGGACCTTTCGCATGCTAGGCGAGTGCCTAACCGACTGGGAATTACTGACTGGGCTTACCAGAAATCAACGTCATGGCCAACGCCTTCCAATTTACCTTTTAATGAGGTTATAGGGATAAAAGGGCTAGTAGGACCAGAGATTCGCATGACAGAGAATCGCCTATTCAGATTTTATAGAAATCACTCCAATATTATTTCACCTAACCGAAACTTCCAAGAACTAATATATCATCACGCCCAAAAAGTATGCAAGATCTCATTCCCGTAATTCCATCGGTCCTTTCGCCCCGGATGCCAGCAAAAATCGATGCCACTTGCACTTTCCCCCGCTAGATGGCGTCTTTTTCCGACGCTCGATACTTGCCGCTGCTGCCATTCCGTGCCAGAGAAATTCCGGAGCCGGAGGGCAGACCCGTGTTCGATTCTTGCACGGTAAAAATACCCCTCAACATACGGACCAAGGATTTTCCCGATTTGAAGAAAAGTTTTTTTTTCTTGTATGTAAAAGGATTTTTTTTTGCATTGAAGTTCGAATTGTGATTGTGAAATGTTGGATTGGTCCTAAAGGATTGCGAATTTAGGATAGAGGTATGTTCTTTTTACGTTTGAATTCTCTTTCGATTTGCGTGTTCTTTTTCGAAAAGAACACTTTGGCTAATGATCGTGTTGTGTAGAATTAAAGGAATGGAGGTGTTGTATTTAGCACTTAGATTTTTTCTTTATTTTCTATAGCTATTAACCGTAAATAAACTAAGGTTCGGTTGTTTTAAGTGATGTAGATTGTTAATGGTCGATAGGGTATGTTAATGTAGCTAAAATATGTAAATTTTGAAAGGAACTCATCTCGATTTGAGAATTCCTGGAGCACAAACATTTGAATTTCGAAATTATTTGAAATTACTACGCATTGCATGGCATATCCATACTAATAATGCATGTCCTTACCAAGTAAAAAATTCCACTTCATTTACAGTTTGTAAATAAAACCGTGTTCTATATTAATGATTCACTAATTATGCCTTATTTTGCAACAAAAATTCAGACAAAAACTAAGGAGCTAGTTTCGTGGACTCCAACCAGTTTTAGTGGCTCCAAATAATTTCACTTTCAAATAGGATCTAATTAGGTTAACACGAGACAACATATAGCCACGAATAGTGGTATATAATTATTTTATAGTCAAATTGTGTCGACTAGTTTTGTCGGCGTCATAGTTTTGCATGATATTGAGTGAAAATGTAAATATATTCGTTTCTTAATTTTTAGATATCGGCATTGCATTTCTTGAAGCTCTAAAAGTGGCATAGATATTAATTTACTAATGGTGCATATAATTTTCAAATATATTTTGGAGAAAATTAAGAAAATACGAGTTAAAATATGCAAACAATTCAACAAACTGAGTATCTTAAGGCCAATTCATTTTGAACATAGCTGCAAAAAATTTGGAGACAAACGACAATATTGTGCCTATTACTATTATTAGTTTTTTTAAATCATACTTCTCAAATATTACTAAGAATTATGAGCATTAATAGCAATAACTCATTTTCAGCGCATGTGTCACATTCATTTTTTGAATGATTTTAATTTTTAAAAAATTAACTTAAGAAAACGCGATAGTCTCATATCTGAAAAAGATAGAATATTCAGATATTTTATCTAGTCATTTTTCAATATAAACAAGAAGTTCATAAAGAACTAAAATAGCCTACTTTCCTGTTACTTAAATACTTACTGAAGTTCTAATCGGGAAAAAAAACTAGGTTCCTAAAGTAAATATCATCAACAGCCGTTTCTACACTAGATTTATACACATTAGAAAAAAAAATCGAAACACAGCACCCAGCTATAATTTAAACTTCTAAAAGCCAAAATCAACTATTTTCCTTAATATTCGTTCGCAAATTAATTAAATATTATTTATCATCTGCTCGTGATTTATTTGTAGTTCGAAGAATAAATATTTATTAATAACAAAAGTAATGAAACTACTCCGAACTGCATAAAAAATCAAGAAATATAAATTAAAACTAAGCATAATTGCATGCAAAAGTATGCCTTGCCGCTTTCTTGGTAGATAATTAATGAATAATCAAAGAATCAAATTGTTCTACATTTTATGACGTCATTCCAAACTGATTCATGAAAATATTATTTTGCTTCAAATATGTTTAAATAAAGTTTCTCATGCCATTGTTGATTTGGCAACAGTGATTTAAATGACTCAAAATTGAATTTCAATGCTAATTCAATGGGAAATTCGCCGAAAGATAGTAGATTTATGTCCGTCCGGACGTACATACAGACGGACAAAAAGTATGAAAGTTGGGTATCTGAGGTCATAGCTTTCTAACAAAAAAAGAATTTTTAAGATCCGATGGATAGAACCGATTTTGGAAGGGGGGTACGGAGAGACAGACGGACAGACATCGACCGCATGTCAATACCTACTTTTTCATTTTTTTAATTCTTTCGAATTAAAAAAAGAAAAGTAGGCTAAAAATAATTTCGATAAGGGGAAAAAAGATGACCAGGTTCGCAAAGTGAGCAATAAGTCCACAAAAGGTCATGTTACCTTGACTCGATTCGTTGAATTACGCTTTATTGTTTTTAAAATTTTATTCAGAGAGTACTATTGTCCAACACCATAAAAGTTCGGTAATCGGCAGCCATGGCTCACTACGGAGCGGGAATAGAGTGGCAAAAGAGCTAGTTTCGATTTAGAGGCCAATCGGAATCGAAGCTATTTAGGGGGTTTTGACTATATTTTAAATGGCTTAGAAATTTTACCAAATGCAGCAGTTGATTTGAAATTTTGATACTGGGCCCGTTCTCATGCAGAGCAAATGCCGGCTATTAGCCGGCTATCGGGAAAGAAAATCCCTCTGTAGGGAAAATTGCGGTAGCGAAAATGTACCCACTGCCTGGGTAGTAAAGATTTCATTAACCCCTCATGATGCATTTCGGCTTTGGTGATCACTCACTCACAACAAAAGCAAAAATGGCGAGCAAGTGGACCCATGCTGAAGTCGTTTTTATTAGCTTCGTATGACCATAAATATCTTTCTGGGAAGGCCAATTGTAAAGTGGAGTTTATTACTTTGGAAATCAAATGAATCCAGTTTTGTATTCGCAACAACCTCCTACTTTCTTCATCAATAAAATCGATAGATGTCTGTCCACGAATTTTTAACAAAAGAATTGTTTTTAGTAATTCTTGCAACGACATCGCTAACAAAGAAACGTTAAAAAGAACACAAGGACAAGATCTCGAAGCACCAAATCAAAACAAGCAAACAGGATGTGACGTACCCATACGTCATTTCCGGAATGCCGGCTAATACATGTGAACGGGGTTATAAAGTTTCACGAGATTGCCGGCTAAATGCCGCCAATTTCCCAGCACATGTGAACGCGCCTACTGAGAAAGGAAGTACACCCAGGGCAAAGGCGGGAATCGAACCCGCACCAGTTACAGCGCGCGGACTGATAGCGTTATGGCCTGCGATCCAAACCACTCGGCCATCGGGCTCCACATGCCACCCTATATTCTCTGCGTGTTGGTCCATGGTGCTGTTGCCAGGTTCAGTCTCTACCCTATTATAGAACTCTTTGGTTAAGACTGGTATACCGGTTTCAAAATTGGAATAAACTAGTCCCACTTTTTTTTCAGATCTAGACAAAATATATACTGACAAACATCGACGAGCAATAACAGGCTAAAGACTCGATAATATTAGTTCGGTTCACGATTCATTAACGAGGCTGCAATGAACATTAAAATTGCTTTTTCAGATCATTTACTCCTTTGTTGGTAAACTGTTCATCTTTTAATAACTATGAAACATGCACTTTTCCCAATTTTTTCGAGAAACGCATCTGAACATGGTGTTGGAGTTCCCAAATTTGGTAGTTAATTTCAATATAATTTTGTTTCCAGCTTCATACGTCATTATTTTAAAACATCGATTTTTAGCTTTTAGGTACACTTTCCAGCACACCTATTGCGTGTATCTGAAAATAATTTTTTATAGAAATAATTTTACGTACATTTGTAACTTTTTATAGAAATAAAAAAAAGTATTCAACGCAATGAACCTCAAGTTTGACAAAAACATTCATAATTTTAAGTTATGAGCATAAATAGAAATTTTGCGCATTTATTAAATTAGAAAAATCGTCTAATTTTTACTCACTTAATATAATTTTGGAATATTTTTGGTTCACTGTGTTAAATAGACATGTATACGACACAGAAAATTTCAAAAAAGAAAAAGAGAAAAGTGTACCTTAAGGCTGAAAATTGATGTTATGGAATAATGACATTTAAAGCTGGCAACAAAGTTATATTGAAATTAAATACCAAATTTGTAAACTCGAGCCCCATATTCAAATATGCATCATAGAAGTTTTTTTCGTAAAGGCACGATTCAGTAACTAAAGTTGAAAAGAAAATTCGATATTTTGAGTGGTCGTTTTGTTCACTGTTACCTTAAGTTTAGTTGAAATTTCATAGCACTAGAATTGCCAACGAAGGACGTCGTAATTTAGAACCACAGCCAAGTGACGAGCCTACACCCGAGTAAAATTCCAAACGCAATTTTTTTTTAAGGGCAATATCTTAGGCGGCGTCTGGACCTATAAGCTTATTAAATGCGCACTTCCATTACACGAGGTATTATTCGGACTTATACGCTGAACTGACCGTTTATAGGTCGGAAGTTATTTTGGCAACGAAAGACCTTTCGCATGTAAGACAGGCGTCTTACCGAATGGGCTCCAAAATACAAATAAATACTTAATTAAAGCTCGGATATTAGCCACAGAAATAAAAAAAAAAAGTAATCGATCACAAAATAGCTCAATTTATAACAGCCTCAATACAGTTCACAATCAAACGCCTTTAAGAGTTAATAACGAAAAGCAATATCAACAGCGTTGGCTCCAACAAGAACCGAAATTAAAAAAACTTTAATAATAAACGATTCCATACAAAAACTTGGACCAATGAATAATAATAAGCGCGCCAAAAAACTCCCTCATTAAACAACCCTACACAAGTCGTTCAATCTATTTTTCAGAAGATATTTTTAATATATTTTCTCATGCTGCTATTTACCGAGTGGTTCGACATAAATGTAACTGTTTTTTGAAATTTTGTCCTGGACTGAGTTTGAGTTTAAGAGAAAAGCAAAGTGTTTTGCTATATAAGTGTTAATTAGACCGGAACCATATGCCGGAAACTAAACTGAAAACTAAGATGTTACTTAGTTGTCAAAGAGTTGAATTATCGTCGCACTAGAGCATTAGTTTTCTGAGAAGTGGTATTCGAACCCATAGCCTTTGGTAACAAGTGCCAGAGTTTTAAACTCTCGCCCACCGGAAGGGAGGGAGAATAAATTTTTAGTTAAGATAGATCTTTAAAAAAAAAATAGGAAAATATAATTGTCTCCACTGGGTTTTCCCTACAATAAACTATACAAATACTTACATTTATTAATTAAATCTAAAACCGTATTCCGGAGTGGGGTCATTACGGGCGGTGAACTCAGCGCTGGGTGAGTTATTCAACAGTAAGTCATATTTTAATTATTAATTGGTGATTATTCTTAATGAAGATTAATAATAAAGATCCTAATTACAAACTATTAACTTTACTTACAACAATTGCTTTTTAATTATGTTATTAAATTGCTTCTTAATCGCTGCTGATAAGAAATCAATAAATGATTCTTGATTGAAACATAATTATTTGTTAATTGTATGCTCTTAATTGATATCAACTAATTACTTCCGTACACATTTTCGCGATAAGTTTATGTTCAGGAAACAATAATTTGGGCCTGATAAAAAAAATATTAACTAATTGCCCTTTCTAATTACTTAATTGTTTATAAAAGTCATTAAATTTTACATTTTATGACTTGCTAAAAGTACAAGGTAGGAGGGTTACCCCATTAAAAGATATTTCGTTGAAAATTTCAGTTACACCTTCCTCAAACCACCCAACGCCCTTTACAAACGCTAGTGCAAAAAGACTCTCCAATTGGACGAGTCTATTCATTGGGTCTATTTACATGCACTTAGTCCGCAGGGGTGGGGGGAAGTATTTTGAGTTGGACAAAGGGCACTAATGACGGTCCCTTTCCGGCCAAATATTGTCGTTCAATGCATCATTAGGGGACTTTTTCAACGCTGCTCTTTCATTTTTTTTATTCATTTTTGTTGTTAAAGAAGCTCATTTATCATTTGTAAGTCATAATTGCATTCCAATTTTAAAGTTGAACTAATTCACTTTCACACATTTGAACTTTCGTACACTGTTAAGAATTTTGTGCTAGGTTTCACCATGATATTGGTTCCTAGTAGCTGCAACGGCTGAGTGGTGAAATTTTTCACCTTTTTTTCGGTGTTTGGTTGAACCATTTTTCGGAATTTGGAAACAAAAACCTGAGAAATGGTTCAACCGAATACCAAAAATATGGTGGAACGTTTCACCATTCAGCCGTTCCAGCTACTAGGAACCAATATCATGGTGAAACCAAGCACAAAATTTTTAACAGTGTAGTGTATAATCATTTATTGACGTATCGTAGAAATAATACCTATTTCTTAATAAGCATCAACACCAGACTTTGAGGCAAGCTAACATTTAAGGGAGTCAATTGTTTGCAATATGTAGTTTTGGGGCAGATGAAAATAACGAAAAACGCCCTATAACTCAGAAGCGAGGACATCTTAAACGAGTAGTTTAACAATTTCAGAACCACTTGTACAGACATATACCAATAAACAGTCGTTTATCAGCTCATTTTGTACGATCTTAGACGCTTTCCGTGTCGAAAATGCACTTCTCCTATAGGAGTGAATTTCACTCTTTTTCGGAGTGGGTAAAAGAAATAAAAGAAAACAATCTGCGTCCTACACTCTTAAAACGAGCGGTTTTAACTCAGTCTGAGTTAATTTTCACTCCTTTCCGGTGTCGAAAATGCACTTCTCCTATAGGAGTGAATTTCACTCTTTTTCGGAGTGGGTAAAAGAAGTAAAAGAAAACAATCTACGTCCTACACTCTTAAAACGAGCGGTTTTAACTCAGTCTGAGTTAATTTTCACTCCTTTCCGGTGCCGAAAATGCACTTCTCCTATAGGAGTGAATTTCACTCTTTTGTTTTAAGAGTGTAGAAAACCTAATACATAACATTCTTTGGTCGTTCAGTACTGCACTGTTAAAAATTTTGTGCTTGGTTTCACCATGATATTGGTTCCTAGTAGCTGCAACGGCTGAATGGTGAAACGTTCCACCATATATTTGGTATTCGGTTGAACCATTCCTCAGGTTTGTTTCCAAATCCAGAAAAATGGTTCAACCAAACACCGAAAAAAAGGTGAAACATTTCACCACACAGCCGTTGCAGCTACTAGGAACCAATATCATGGTGAAACCAACCAATATCATGGTGAAACCTAGCACAAAATTTTTAACAGTGTGAGCTGTACTAGAAGGATGCTTGTGCTGGAGTAATTTCACCCGCTCAAAACCTAACAGAACGTATTTTTATGGTTCGGCAACGTTATTTCTCACGTAGCAACAGAATATTCCATTGAATTATTTTAAGCTTTTACTATATTAGATTGTAAAAGATTGGTTAGGTTGGATTAAATTCACTCTAATTACCAGAGCATTATGGTTACGAACTCCGTAATTTTAAACATGGTTAAATTAAGAGGTCAGCCCTTGAGTGAGCAATCGATGCAGCTACAAAAAATTATTACAAGATGTATTTAACGTGCGCTTGTCCTGTCAACAGTTATTTCCGTTGAATTTTTATTTTATAATGCGAGACCAGCATTAACATGTTTATTGAAAATTATAAAATTTCAAAAGAAAAACTTTTATATCTGTTTTTTCCAACGGAAACAAAATGCATTTGAATTTACCATTAGTATAATTAAAATTCAAAGATTTAGATTTCGTTAAATCTAAAATAAGTACTTAAAAAATTATTGCAGAAAAGTAGGCATTAGGATTAGTTCATACAGCGTAACCTACCAGAATATAGTTTAATATTACTGAAAGTCGCAATATGATGAAATGCGTAAGTTAGGCTAAGTATAAATACGTCTTGATCAGGTTATACCTTCAATTGCGTGTTTTATAAATCGGAAAAATAAGTCACTTATGTCTTTTTGCTAATTCTCTCGAATAACTTAACCACTTTAATTAAGCCGAAGTTAACCACGCGAAAAAAACTTCAAACTTCTTTGCGAAGTTGTAGTTGGTTTTAAATGGAGCGCAGCGAATACATTTTCTCGAAGGTTATTTTATATGGTTTTGTTAAGGACCCTAGACCTCATGATTGATTTGAACTTAGATTAACTAGTATCAATAATTCGTTTCTTCGAAAGTGCCAGGAACTTCCTAAAGTAATTTCGAAACGACCACGATACAGAATTTGAACCAACAAGCTGGGCTATTTGAAATGTACAACAAATTGAAAACAAGTATGATAGTTTTCGCATTCACAACCACATAAGATATCACAATTTAAATTGAAGTAATTCACTTACCTTCTAATTGAAGTTCTGCCAGCAAACATGTGTTACAAGCCAAAATCCCACGGCGTTGGTAAGCTGATGAATAAAATCTACGTTGGTAAGCTGATGAATAAAGTCCACGTCGGCAAACTGATGAGTAAAGTCCAGGTTGGTAAAATGATAAAGTCCAAGTCGGTAAGCTGATGTGTATAAGTCCACGAACACATTCAAGTTAAAATGCGTCGGATTTCTTGAACTGCTGTTGTTGGTTGGTTGGTAACATATAATTCAGGTTTGTGTGCTCGTCAGACCGCTATGGTTGGTTGGTTGTGTTGATTACGATGTTCTCACCCAACGGGTGTGCCTATTCAGACGTCATGAATAGGTCACAGAGAAGAAGATCAAAAGTACGTTTGCGCCACCCTAAAGATGTTTAGAGATCGTAGTAAATTGCAGAGAGCTTATCTTGATTTGCGTCACTGGACCATAACAACATTGTAGTAAAGAGATTTGTCCTAAAGTATTTCTCATAGCTTCACGCTGGCTTCGAGTTGACGCATTCAGAGGAGGTGCTCAGTAGAGACCACGCTTATAACCTTCGTCAGTAGGACATACAAACAGACAAAACAACATAAGGGACATCTAATTTAGAGACAAGCAACTAGTCCAGAATGTTGTCACCCAAGGTATTGATTGTATGGGAACTGGAGATTTGACCACAGATTACGAGAACTCCGAACGCAACACAAACACTGCTTACGGGATCGACCCCAGAGCTCAAGCTAGGCTAACGTGCGCGCGGTCGCGGTTGTCGGTATAGCTGTTTCGTCGCAGCGATGCTTATACGTCCCTCCTTATCACTTGTATTAATTATAGCGTCCTACTTGAAATTATTCCTCACAGCTGCTTGACCTTTGCAATTTTGAACAGCAACTTAACTGAAACTAACCGATCAACTCATGCCATTGACTAGATCTTTAATACACAACGACGCTTGTTTTGCCAATACGTAAATCGAAAATTTCAAGTTTACTTTGGTTAGTCAGAAAATTTTTATTATAATTATTGTTTTCATATTAAAAAGGCAAAAAGTGCTACTGATAATAAATATGTATTTTAAAAAATAAAGTTCTTACATTTCTTTACGTGAAATGTAGCAATAAATTGCCAAAAGCAAGACCAATTTCTTCCCAATTCGATGATTCATCTTCATCCCCATAAACTTTCAACAGTAAGATACTCAGTCTATCATATTCATGTCGTTGGTCAAATAGGGTACTTGACAATATCGCTAAAATACCTTCTAATATTAATTAAATTATAGTTTGAACCCAAATTTTACAAAAGTATATATTTTTTTGCAAAATAAATCTTTAAATAATTAATAAAAATCATTTTTAAATGGCTTTTTTTTTCATCGGTACGTCACGTGATCACAAACACGTCGATTTGGCTGACGTCAATAGTATGTATAAACAAACCGGTGTGATGTTTTTTTGTTTGTAATTAAACTGGTTTTAATCTAACTTACTATTAAAATAAGAATTATATAGATAATGGGTGGAGGTTTTACAGAAGCGGATAGTTCAAATTTGCTTAAAGTAGATTCCAAAATGGTGTTTCAAAGTTTGTTTATAGTTACTAGTGACATCAGAGATACCACGTGACAGCCACAAAGCGTTTTCGTGAGTGATTTTTCGTCCTAATTTTAAAATTCACTTTTCCCCTTTTTATGGGGTATTTGAAAAAAAGAAAAAATACTGGTCTAATATTTTTGACATAAGAATATTTTAAGCCAATAAAAAAATTTTAGTCAAGTACCCTATTATGTACCCTCGGCTCGTCCCTTGACTGTGGTTCTGCATTACGACATTAGTCACCAATAGCTTGTGCAGCTCTAGTGCGACGTTGGAAGTACCAAGTCCTGGCTGGATTGAGTCTGCAACTCAACTCCCATCTTTTTGTTGTCAGTGTAGTCAGGCTTTTTAGTCACGTCCTGGTATTCCGAGTGATATGACGTGTTCAAGTACCTGCATTCCGGAATTCTTAATATTGCAAGAGGTCTTCGGCAATTTTTTTTCCTTCATTTGGATGTTCTCCTGTGTTGATGATACGACTGCATCTGAAAGATAAGCTCCTTTTATTTATTTAAATTTGATTTCAGTACGCCTTTACAGACTGATTGTTTTATCCCCCTCGCTCCACAACCTAAATTACATTAATTTAAATTTCAGCATATAAACTTTTAAATTTCTGTGGCTTAGTATTTGGCATTTTATTCAAATTTCCGTTTGTCAACTTATTTCAGTTAAAAGCTTATCACACCAACTAAACTCACTGAAATTTTGAGCATTGTTAAGTGATGAATTTAAGTGAGCAAAACCTACATAATCCTATCCGTAACTTGGTCCAAAGCCAAACACTGAACAAGGGAACTTTGGTCTTCAGGTCAACGCTTTATAGACTAGAAAATGCAGAAAACAGAATAGGCTAGAAATGGTTTTTTTAATCGGAGTTTTTTAAAGCTTATTCTGCAATCTAATCACTGTACGAAATTTTAATTTTAAAATCATTTATGTTTCTAATTAAAAAAATCATGCATACATATTACCAAAAATAATCTTTACATTTCTTTGGACTTGCATAGAAATTTCAACATACTTTTCTCCTGAAAACTGACGAACTTTAATTTTATCTTTATAGTTTGGCATTTAACACTTGGTTTCCTGCTAATTTTCGTTACCGAATGCGACAAATTGATCGTAAAACCTACCACTTTTTAAGTTATAAACGTAATTACGAAACTAAAAGTTAGATCCTATTTTTTTTAAGTGCGACCTTTCTTCAGACACTATCGTACAAACAAAAAATTCTTTATTTCGCTCTTAGTATAAATTTTTTCCCTCTCAAATACCATCTAACATTATTACTGCGAAATTCCCTTCCCTTACTCTTGTTTAGTTTAAAATGTCAATACTTTGTTCCTCTTATACCTTCGAATAAAAAATCTTTTTTTTTACGTTTAGCACTTACCGGTTACCCTAGACTAGAAAACCCACTAGAAAAATCGTTTATCTCTACGTCCTTTTTTCGAAATAGCAAGACATTTTAAGGATTTTTTTTGTTCGTGTACTTTAAAAAATAAAAGGAACGAATTTTCTTTTGTGAAAAAATTATTCATCTACCACTTAAAAATACGATAAAAAAAATAGATTAAATGACTTGTATAGCAGTGAAATAAAATGGAATGAAAACTACCTAACAGGTAAAAGGCTTTATCTTCTTACTTTAGAGAGAACTTTAATTAACTTAAAAAAAACTGTCTAGCGTTGACGGCGCGTTAAAAGCCGTCAAGAACTTAAGGCGGTAGCACCTAACCGTGACTTGTACGTGCTTTAAAGATATTAAAACTTTTCTTAAAGAAAAAATATGCAAATTGTATCTAGTTAACGTAAAGTGGATAAATTTTAAGATGTAAAACCTGTACTGACAAGACTTGTAAAAAGCTTGTCAGATGATCGAAACAGTAAAATAATTCGCAGTAAAATTGTAATTCGCGTAATAATGAATTCGCAGTAATAAATGAATTCGCAGATAATATAATGAATTCGCGTAATAAATGAATTCGCAGTAATAATGAATTCGCAGTAATAAATGAATTCGCAGTAATAATGAATTCGCAGGTAATAAATGAATTCGCGGTAATAAATGAATTCGCGGTAATAAATGAATTCGCGGTAATAAATGAATTCGCAGTAATAAATGAATTCGCAGTAATAAATGAATTCGCAGTAATAAATGAATTCGCAGTAATAAATGAATTCGCAGTAATAAATGAATTCGCAGTAATAAATGAATTCGCGGTAATAAATGAATTCATGAAGTTATACAAGATTCAGATGCGTGCATTCCACAAATTTTTATCTAAAATATTCCTGTAATTCTCGTTATAGAGAGAAGAGTAATATATTCTCTTTTCTCATAGCATATGTCAAGCCTAGTGACATAAGGAAAGTGTTATTTTAAATTTCTGAAAATGAAGATTAATCACTGAATTAGCGAGAAAGGTTATTTTGGACTATTTTTCATCTCTTCTGCCGTTTGTAAATGTTACAGGATATATTTTCGCATTAAATATCAATACTTTGCACAGTGCTAATTATTACTGTAATGTTTTGCTCTTTAGTTCTATATAGGGAAATTTTATTTATCATTTCGTTAATTTTCATTTTTTTTGTATTTGTACACTACAGCAGGTGGACTTGCAGTAGTTTAGGTTCAACTCTCATTGGGGGGGGTGGCTCATTTTTTATATATATTTGCAGTAAACTTATTATTCAAACGATTCGCATTTCAATTTGCATTCTATAGTTGAAAATGTTTTGAAAATATTGAAAACAAATTCTTAAATGTATCCCTTAAAGTTGTATCTGACGCAATCTTCCGATTTGGTAAAAAAAAAATAGAAGGCTAAGAACGCCCATTTACAAGGATATTTTAAAATTTCAAAATTAAAATTTATAGTAAAAAGATTCTAAGACATGTTTTTGAATACCAAATACATTTTGATTCAGTGTTTTCCAATGCATTAAGTTTATATTGTGAAATGTTCGGTTATGTTATTTTATTAATTCGAAAAATTGTGATACAAAACAAGTTTCATTATGACCGGCATTTTATCTGATATGCAGTGATTCAAAAATGCCTTTTTCTATAAAACATACTTGTACAACAATTTTCTTTAAATACTTATGCAGTAGTTTGCATAATCTAATGCATAATCTAATTTTCATAATGAAGACATTTTTTTCTATGAATTAGAAATCAAACTATTACTTATGTGCTCAGTTCCGGATTTCGGCCTAGGCCTACAAGGCCCGGGCTTAGGGGCCCGTCAGGAAGGTACCCTTAAAAAGATAAAATCGCCTAAAAAAATTTTTTAAATCGCAAATCGCCAAACGAGTGCCTGCAGTTGCAAGCTTTTGTCATCGAATGGTGAAATTAAAGAGTTATCGTCACTGAAGCTATACAAATACTTGTCGGAAGAAGGCTTTCCGGGCATATATCCAAACGTAGGCATTGCGCTCCGAATGCTGTTGTGCACACCAGCGTCAAACTGCTCAGCCAGAAATAATGCAGTCAATTGACTGTGATGGCGTCATTCGTTGCACAGAAGAAAGTTCACTGCGTGATTTTATAAATTTTATAGAATAACTATAGTAACATACTGCATTTTTTTATGTTTATTTAAGTCGATTAAAAATTATATGTTCTGTACTAGTGTATTTAATTGCTAAATTTCTAAAATGGCTTCGAGATGGTGGGGTGGGGGGGGTTCCAAATGTCAAGTGCCTAGGGGCCCTGGGTCTTTAAATCCGGCACTGTAATGTGCTTTGTATTTAATGCAATTATGCATCTGTGATAATGGAAATTTTACAGTAACGAAATATAAAATTCCTTCCCTAATTACTAATAAAGCTATAATTTTTTCTTAATTCATGTTAATGGCATTGTAAAAATGAATGGTCTTGAAATAATTCATTGGGCATAAAATTTTGCAGCGTTTCTATTTTTTTATATAAAATTCTATTTTGAGGTTTGATTTTAAAATTGGAACTGACACTTTTTTTGTCATTACATTTTTTTTATTTGACGCACTGCACCTGTTTAAGGCATTGGGTAGGGATAGAGGGGGCGGAGGCATAAACAACTGGTTGACAAGGCTATGTAATTTCTATGTAATTAATGTGAAAGCTAAAAAAATTTAATATGCAAGAGCAAGAGAACTTAATCTTTTTAATATCTTCATATGCGACTTCAAAATAAATTCTAACTCATCGTGTAGATCTATTGCTAAATTATTTCACCTTAACTAATTACTTTTTTTTTCAATACAAGGTGATGGAAGAGTGCAGTGTACTGACTCTCGGTACCATCGTCTGTTGGTTAGGTTCGGACTTATTTAATCAAGGACATTTATGTTGCCTTTTAGAATTTCCAAGTACTATGGCTTTGACTTTAGAATTTCCTAGTACTATGGCTACTGACAGGTGAGCTCTCAAACTCAAGTCGCTCAATATCGACTTATACTACTAAGCACAGACGATTCATGACAATTCGTAGTTTGAGCGAATTGTAGTTTAACGAAATATTTTCACCACCTGAGGTAATATTGTGCCGTGGTAATCATGCCTTGGTAATATTGTGCCTTGTTGCCATGCGTTCATCAGGCTAAATGACCTGTGGTGCATGTAGGAAGTTATTTTTCCAAGGTTGTATACTTCTACATTCGTAGAGTCGATATCTTAGTTGCTCTAACGGAAAAACTAAAGCTAGGCATACCCTGAGGGACTCGGTCTTTCGAACCTGACCGGATGTATTTTTTTCGTCTTGATTGGTCTTACTAATACAGAAGGAACTTGCATGTAAATTGGGCCCATGGCACCAATCAAGGTGGCCAGAAAATACTTCCGGTTCGGTTAAAGTTACTGCTTTGGCACTCTAACACTTTCGATTTATCGATCGTTGAGCTGTCAGGTCATAATAAATTTCGCATCATCTTTATTTAAAGATGGGGAGGAGAAAGATGGAACACCCCGCCACATATATCCTTGACCACTTGGCCGTTCGACTAATCGAAAAGGAATTGAAGGTAGAGGCGCAGTAACCTTATTCTAAAAAGGGGGGGAAATAAGTTTTCTGGCTGTCCATCATTTTGAATTTAAAGCATTGTGAAAGAATTTTTCGCCAAATGCCTTAATCTGGATATTCGATTTTTTTCTATACTTCGACAAAGTAGGGGCTGACGAGGCCAGTTGGTAAGGCGCTTGACTTGCCTTTGAAAGGTCCCACGCACGGGACCTGTGCAGCCAATACCCGACGCACCTTGTGTGAAGTTGCACGTTAAAAATATGCTCCGAAGTCCCGACGTTGCGTACGATGTCGCTCCTAAATGTTGCGTTGGGTGCCTACTCGGGTGTCGGCCCGTCCCTTGACTGCGGTTACGATGCCAGACGCTAATAGCCCTCATGTAAAAACTAAACTCCTCGGCGCAACAGCCAATTAGTGGGCCAAGGCCTGCCGTGCCCAATACAGTTTTCGTGACCAAGGGCTCTAAGGGTGCTATAGGCATACGTTCCGGTTAGGTGGTCAACCTAACGCGGGACCCCCAGTGTTTAGTTCCCAAGCATGCTTGGTCCCCATTTTATCGACCCAATTAAGGGATGAAAGGCTGGAATAGCCGTCATGTAGCTCTAGCAAAATACTCATACAAAATACCAAATCAGATTAAATAAATTTTTAAAATTACCGTGGCCAGTAAAAACTCTACTCTTATCTCATTTCAATAGCGGATTCCTGCGAGTTGACATAAAGTAACTAAACTTACAATTTCTGGATAATTACCCAAAACGAACTTCTATTCTGAGGTTTTGGCTGAAACTTAAGATGAATACTGCATTTGTCTTAAGATTTATTAATTTGACGTATCACACTTGTGAGTGGTGCTTGTAGTGTGGAAGCTAACTTAACGTTTTACAGACGTTGTAAGTACAGGGTGTCCGTAAAAGAATGTCCGAGTTTCAAATTGTAATAGTATCGTTCACCTGACATCACGCCTTGTGATTTCTTCCTTTGGGGCTTCGTAAAAGATCGGGTCTACGTTCCACCCCTACCCCACGATTTACCAACCTTGAAAGGTAGAGTTGCACAGGCTGTTGCTTCCATTACTCCGGACTTGCTGCAGACAGTATGGGAAGAATTGCATTTTCGTTTCGATGTGTGCCGTATCACTAAAGACGCACACATTGAGCACTTATAGGAAAAACTAGGTTAGTTTTTCTTCAATGTCATGTATGATTTGTTATATTTAGTATAAAATAAACTCCTGTAATACCATTACAACTAGGACATTCTTTTACGGACACCCTGTATAATTTCTGTAGTTAAACATGAAAGTTTATGATGGCAAACTAAAATTATCAGTCCCAACATTATTACCTGTTGAACTATATTAATTCTTTGTTTGGCATAAGAATTAAATATTGGAAGAAAGCAACAAAATGGATGAATGCAGCTTATCAAAAATCCGTTTAATTTTTGCGATTCATGTTTTTTTAATAGATTAAGACTGTTTTGTAACTTTACGTTCTCAATCAGTATCAACCGAACATTCCCCGATGTGAAATTACATTTATGGCGACATCTATATCCTTCCGAGACCCCATCAAAAGCTAATCCTTATATTCTTTAAAGTATAAAAACCTTTTTTTAATGGACATTGCAAAATGTTTTGAGAGGAATTAAAAAAATTACATTTGATTTTTTTGCTTCTAGACACGTCCATTGTAATGACGCTGAGGTAATAAATCATCAAGAGTTCTCAGACTTCCAAAAAATCAGTTGAAAATGACTAGTTTTTTTGTGTAGAATTATTTTTTGGGGCGAAGTTTTTATTGTACTCTGTTTTAGCTCTGAAGGAATTGCAAGAATAATGTAAATTTCCTCAGTGGTTTCTGTTTATGCCCAGTAGGGCAATGATTCACTCTAAATGCGTTTTTAAAAAGTTGAGTGGTTAACTGTAATGTAATAATGAGTGATATGAGGATAAATTACTCTTACGAAAAAAATCTGAAATCGTAATTATTCCTAGCGCTACATTTTATAAAGAAGTACACGACTGATATTGGCTATTAATTGCTAAACACTGGTAGTCAGTTTCTCTACTATAAGACTATTTCAGTTAAGTAACTTTAAAACTAATCATGTAGTACATAAAATAAAAACAAAATATATATTTAAATTGATGTACGGTCTCAGAAGATAAAAACGTTGTCTAAAGTAAGGTTTAAGCATTTGAAATTGGCGACCCCATTCGATGTTTCCGTGTTACTGCGGCACAAGTCGAATGGGGTAAAATCGCCAATCATCTGTTTTCTTATATTGCCACTTGGCATCCATTTTTAAATGGATGTTTAAATCAATGTTTTATCTTCTGAGGGTACTGCTAGCGTATTATGGCTGGTCTCGATTTGGCGACTTTCCTTTTGAAGCCAAGTAGCGAAAACGAACTTAAATTAGTAAACATTCCAGTTCAACCTAGTAGATGTTTACATCAATCTTGTTGCTATAGCAACCTTGTGTTTACTTTTTCACGGTCGCCAAATAGCATTCCGGCCATTATACGCTAGCTGTTCCCCTCTGAGAAAGTACATCCATTAAAATAGATTTTTATTTTTATTTCATATACTACAAAATTAGTTATAAAGTTTTTAAAAAAAAACTTACCTGGATTTTTATAGTGGAGAAACTGACTAGCACTTTTTAGCTATTAATAGCCAATATAAGTCGTTTACTTGATTTTAAAATGACGTAGCGCAAGGAATAATCACGATTTCAGATTTCTTTCGTAAAAGTATTGTATCCCCATATCACTCATTATATTACAGTTAACCACTCATCAGTTTCAAAACGGACATTTTGTGTGATTTATTGCCCTACTGGGCATAGATAGAAACCATTGAGGAAATTTATATTTTGCTTGCAATTCCTTAAGAGCTAAAACAGAGTACAATAAAAAAAAACTTCATTTCTAATAAATCCACAAAAAAAACTAATTTTCAACAGATTTTTTTTAAGTTTGAACTCGTAATCATTAGCATCATTATAATCTACGTTCCTAGAAGCACAAATTTCAAATGTGATTGTTTAATTCCTCCCAAAACTTTTTCAGTCTTTCTATTTGTACAAAAGCGATGACGTAGAAAGAGGGCCACACGATTTTGGAGCTCTTGCAAATAAAAATATCTTACAATATAGTTTTCATCTGTAAGTTGCTTCAAGACGTACAGATTGGTTTGAAATATGTTTATGTGAAGAATATATATATGAAGGATTTTGCTGGAGTCTTAGAATGTCAAATTGTGGAGACGGAAAACAAGCCCACACATATGATTTCAGTATACTTTTATTAAGTTATTTGTGTAAGGTTTTAGCAACTAATTATAATACTACTGGAAGTATCTCTCTAGAGCAACGGATCTCTATTTGTGCGACTAATCGTCTCCAGTAAAATGGTGGACGTGCATACGAAGTATTAAAAACTACAGAACATATTTAGATTATTAAATTACATTTTTGTTTCACATTTAAATTACAATTTTTATCATTGCATTTAAATTGCATTTGGAACTTTATTGCTATATGATAATAATTGAGCTTTAACAAATCGTTGAAAGGACCCAGAAATAAACTTAAAGTTGAAGAATAATAAATATTTGACATTTTTAGTAATTTCAGGATTTTTTTATGAAATTCCTTGTCTGTAACATGAAACTAATTATACAAATAAAATAAGTTGTAGTTTTTCCTTAAATGTTTGGTAAAGGATATAAATTTTTTGAAACACAAAATGAGAATAAATATAGCTTTTTACAAATCTGTTTCCTCAGAAATTTGATTTTTTTATTTAACTTTTCTATGTCAGCTCCTTTCTCAAATTGAAAAATTATTTTACTCACCCTAATTAATAAAAAAAACTTAAACCTTACTTTAATCAGACAATATTTAAACAATTTAATATTGGCAACCCATTCGATGTTTACGTGCAACTGCGGTATAAGTCGACTGAAGAAATTTTGCAAATCGTCTTTTATTGTGGAAATTGTACGTAATCTCGCACAAATTTACGTTTTAGCTTCCACACTATGTTTATAAAGTAAAAAGAAACTGGAAAACTATTGGAAAGTATTATAAACGCTTTTTCCGTATTTCTGTCAATTTCTTAATGCACAAAACCCAAACTACTAATACCACACATAAATATAATGCATCAAATTAAAGCTATAGAAAAATCTAGCGTTCATAGTTTTCAGTCCAAAGCTCATAATAAAAAAAACCACCGAATGTTCGGACTATTTTATTTCTCTTAAAACATTTCTATCCATTTATTTTTTTTCCTAGTCACACCAAGAGTTTTTTCAATAATACCTTATTATTTTGAAAGCAAATTACGATTTGATTGAGGATAAATACAAAGAGTATTGTCATTAGGAGAGTTTAGTTTTTCCATTGTTGCTCTTGCTTGAAGTTTGATGTTTAAACGTTTTCTAATAAAAACTATTTATGAGCTTATCTAAGTTTAAATGTAAAAAAAAATTGCATGAACTTTACAAATAAATATATCTATCAGTTTTATATATAAACGTCTAATGACCTTTGGTATACAATTGCGTTTTTAAATAAGTAACATATGACATATTCGCGAAATCTTAGGTTTAATTGGGGTATAAAATATTTCTCGTAACTCTGATTGGTCAGTGAGGCAGAGCTCGAGATGTATCGCCATTTTTGTGGACATTCGATCACACTCTCTCGTCGACTGCAGACGTCAAATCAACCTTCTCCTGATGAATAACTCTTAAATAAAAGATCTTTAATTACTCCGGAGTTTCCCTGTCGACTTATTTTACATATATATTCTATAAGGTATATTTAAAGAGGTATACATATTTTTATTTATACTTATAAGGTGATAGGGTGGCATTTGATGGAAAATTACAAGCAACAAATTTTGTCTTTGAACAATTAAAACTTATTTTTGCTATTTTTATGGCAAATCACTCAAAAATAATTATTTCAAGAATTGAATATTTTTTTAAAATTAACTAGAAGCTAAATTTAAAAATTTAAAAGTGCAGGTGCAAAACTAAAATTTACAAATCATACACTCTTAAAACAAAAGAGTGAAATCAACTCCTATAGGGGAAGTGCATTTTCGGCACAGGAAAGGAGTGGAAATTAACTCAGACTGAGTTAAAACCGCTCATGTGTTTTAAGAGTAAGATAGTCATTCAGCAGAGTCAACAGATTCATACAGTTTAAGATAGAGTATTATACATTCAACTGGGCTAAGTCGCCAATGAACGCGTGAAGACCTAGACCTTAGTTTTACTTTGAAGAATATTAGTTTCAAAACTACACCTTTTCAAATGTAGATAAATTGCATTATTTTAGGTTCAGGTCTTACGAGATTGTGCAATTTATTTTATTCGAACTTATTTAGACTGTTCTAAGTACCAGTTAGTATCACCAACTTGTTTCAACTACAAATAAAAGCCCAACCTTAATCCGCCATCAGTCATCAAAGTCAAACATTATATACAACGACCCACACCCTCGAAATACATAAATAACTCAGCTGTCCATTTTATCGATCGTCAGAACTGTCAGATCCATAATATATCTTGCGTCTTCTTATTTGACCACTTGGCCGTTTGACCGAGAGCCTCCATTGATTATTTACTATGGAGTTCCGCAATATCGACTTGTACGTAAAAAAGAAAACTCGCTAATATTACGAAAACTTGTAATGTTTTTATGCTCCCAAGGTAGTTGGTTGACATATATTTTCAGGCTTGTGTGGTTGGTCACAAAGACCCGCTTATAAACCATCGTCATGTAGGACGGACACGACATACACACATATGACAGATGCTGCCATCTATCGCCACCTCCACAATTTAGACATGCCCCTGAAGGGGAGGATAATAGTCTCCAGGGACCTGTACCCGTGGGAAACTGCGTAATGACCGACCACAGGACTTTCGGATCCAACAGATTTAACGAGCACGTACTCCGCATGTACTCGACAAACACAAACATCCATGCCTTACCGGGATTCGAACCCAGGGGCTCCAAAGGCTAGCTCCCTAACCGTTGCGCCGCCGGGTCGGCTCCCAATGTAATGCCCTGTTTAGTCAATCAGCCGTGCTTTCACTAGAATAAAATAACATCCAGTTAACGTGGATTGCAATTCCACCTAAGGTGTTAAAATAGTTTATATTATTGTCGCACTAGATCTACAAGAGGGCTATTGGCGATGGGAGTAGTAATTTAGAACCACAGTCAAGTGACGAGTCGACACCTGAGTAGGCACCCAACGCAATAGTTAAGGCAGCATTGGACTTTGAAGCATATTTAACGTGCACTCCCTCCCCACCTAGGTTGTCATGACTGTCTAGGCCAGTGGTGCTAATCAAGCAATTACTGTATTTTTGTCCAAATTTATTTTTTCGTTTAATTATCGCGCGCTTATGTGAGACATACACCATAGCTGAATTCGGTCCAATGTCACCCAGAGCAGATCTTATAAATGCGTAACTTTTAGATTTCTATAAATTTTTCCCGATACACTCCGAAAAAAATGTGTTCTAATAGCACCAATGGAACACAAGTATTGTGTAAAAATGGCAACATTCCAATATTGTGTTCTAATACGAGATTTGTGTTGATGACATAAGAACGAGTAAAAATTTTTGTTCCAACACAACTGAAGATCGCGAGAAGGGACTATTATTATATCCATGAATTATTGATAAAAACTATGTTGTTGTTTTTAAATATGCATGTAACAAAGTTATCACGGTCCTTAAAAATTAATGTTATATCTGTTTTTTAAGCTTTAGTATAGATATTTATCCGAAACATAAAAGAACAGATGCCGAACTACATTTCGGAAGAGAATACATGCGTGTTGCGCCTTCAACACAATTGTTGTGCTGACCATGTTTTATATATTTGGTCATAACACAATTTGGTATTGTTTCAACACAACTTGTAATAACTGGGAACAGCAAAACTTTATTATCGACGAAAGTCAACACAAGTCTCTTCCGAGTGTAACCATTTCAAAACATTCTCTCTAAATTAATAACTAACAGCTGTCCATTTATTGATCTGTCCGAACTGTCAATTCTACAATAAATCTCGTCTACTGACCACTTGGCCATTTGACCGCGGGGTATGAGTAGGGCTATTGATTGGTCCATGACAGGGTATGACCCCTCCTTGTGCTCCATTTTGTCACCATCAGTCCTCTTCAAAATGGATGGATGTGGAAATTTCATTGTTGGGGGATGGAAGGATTGAAGTGTAGGAGTTCTGAGGCATCTGGGAAATGAAATGTAGAAACGAGTTTATTCTGGAGAATTTTGATTATATTTAAATGAATTTTTATTTAGTTGGACTAATATAGTGCAACTTAATAGGAACTTTATAAATTTTAATAAACTTTTTTTGGTGTGTGCGTCAGATTAATTTTTGCACTTCGATTTTTTTTCTTCATAGTTATAGCGTAGAAAACTGCCACAATACCTCTGTTTTGCCGTTATATCAGTCTATTACCCACATTCCCAGCCCAAACCAGAAATGTTAGTGTGATGCATCCAAATGGTTGCTCGTCCTGAGGTAGTAGGTTCATTCCCGATTTCAGTTAAAAATTTGGTCAAAGAATTTATTAGTTTCTTTAAAAAACGGCATTTATTACCAATTAAAATTTATTATAATTCTTGTTTAATTTATTTAACGCCGCTTAAGTTAGTAATACCAAATCAATAATTACGACAGTGTTATCGTGATAGGGCCCTACCAAAATGACTATCTAGAAATGAAGCCTACATTGACTGTGTTAACGCTCTATAATCAGAAGCCAGAAATAGGAAGCTGTACCAAAAGTCAAGTTCCAGTGTTTCAAACAAGTTACAAAATTTATCTCTTTTTAAAAGATACCAATTGTAACATACATTTCCGGAATTGTCTAGCCTTTGTGATTTTAAATGAACAATCAAGGACAACACATTGAACGGATAATAGAGAGAAAAATGCGCACAGGATGTTCTCTGGACAAAGCCGATTCCCGTTGTTTTATTTCGATGGTGGTTTTCCGCTTTTTTGTTTCTGTATGTTACATGAAATTCTCACGGCCGTGTTCGACTCAACGAATATTTTTTTTCTATCCCTCTGAGGGATAAGTAATTTGGTTGAAGTGGCATGTTTTCACTGTTATGAAATTAAAGTTTTAAATTTTAATTAAATTTTATTTCTTTAAAATGTTAATTCCGCAGAAATCTTTTCTCCATGCTTCAAATTTTAAAATTACATATTTTTTAAAAATTAGTACATTTTATATGTTACTGGCAAAACTGACCGTTATGTGACGGGTTTATACGTCTGTAATGTATCCCCTAGAGGGATATACTGTGGATAACGCAGCTTGATTCTAGAAAAGTAGGAATTTTAAATTGAGTAAATTCATATCAAGTTTTCATTAAAACAATTTATCTAAGGAGCAACTACGTAATAGCGTGTCCATATCAATGAATTATAAAATCTGAAGATAAATTAAACTGTCTTAAAATTGTGCAATTAACATAGTTTTTAAATGGCCATACAAAAGGATATAATTCAGTCAATTTCGAATTTTTGACTAAAAATTTGAAAAAAATCTGAATTCGTCATTAGCTTTAAATTAACGCATCATGTTTTACCTTTGGTATTTGTACTTTTAACTTTTAAAAAAGACTTACGAGTGGAATATAAGATGTCCCACATTTTACTTTATAAGCGTGTAGTGCGAATGCTAAAACATAGTTAATATATTAAAATTTATTCAAGAAAATAGTTAAAGAAAAGTTCAAAACGCTTTTGGAATAACAGCAGCTGCTAACTCGCTTCCAGAAAACTAAAAAGTCATTAAAAGAGAACACTTTTTCTAAAGAATTCTTTTTTACCTGTCCCTTTTAAAGTAAAACAAAACATTTATTTTGCAATAATTACTTTACCCATGATAAATCATCGCCAATAATTCCACTCCTATATAAGACAACAAACTTTCCTTTAAAAAAAGTAGAAAATATTAGTTCCTGATATATTTCTTTTGTTGAAAACAGTCACAGTAAAAAAAATGCATCTGCTAACTGCCTTCGATTGGCGAGCTAAGCTCCCTTAACTATTTGTTTTTCCTTCCTTCTTCATTAACTGCTGAGGCAGAGATTTGTCTATGCTTGTTTTGACAAAAATGTAAGATTTTAGACGAAAATGAGTTCATATGTGGACAGGCGGTAGGTAGGGTAACGAGTACAGTGATTGGCACCCTCAGAGTGATTGGCACCCTCAGAGTGATTGCCACCCTCAGAGTGATTGCCACCCTCAGAGTGATTGCCACCCTCAGAGTGATTGCCACCCTCAGAGTGATTGCCACCCTCAGAGTGATTGCCACCCTCAGGAGTGATTGCCACCCTCAGGAGTGATTGCCACCCTCAGGAGTGATTGCCACCCTCAGGAGTGATTGCCACCCTCAGGAGTGATTGCCACCCTCAGAGTGATTGGCCCCCTCATTCATTATTGAAAATATTGAAAATAATAAGATGTTAAAGCCCAAAATGTTGTTGCCAACATGACACACGTTAATGGCGGGAATTTTAAAAAAACTTTGTCACACCTATTTTGGGCTTTAACATATTATTTTCAATAATGAATGAGGGGCCAATCACTGTACTCGTTACCCTACCAGAGAATGATTTCGCACGGGGTCTCGCACCTGATAAATACATTGTAAAGGAACTGTTTAAATGGTGTTTGCATTTACACAAAATTACCACTATGGCACTATAGAAAGGTAGTGACTTGATTGGAAAACATTTAAACAATTAGCAGATGATAAAGCAATTGAAGAGCTTAGTGGAAGAACGTGGTAAGTGACATTTTTATATAAAAGGAGAGTTTTATGTCAATTAACATATCACTAACTTCTTTAACGGTAACAAGTTTCCCCTTTTTCATAAACTTTATGTTTAGTATATTTTTTACGCTTTACAAGTACCGTTCTCAACAGATCTGTGTGCAAACGAAAAACTTTAAAGCTCATTTTCTCGTTTTCACCTTTTTGTCACTTAGCACGTTCTTCCACTAAGCTCTTCAATTATGCTGCAATCTGTAGATTCATTCTTTGGATTTTGAGTAGAAATCCTTGGTAAAATAATGCAATGACTTGTGGGTAAATTCCTTTCTAATTACATTTCTCAATACGATTTTTTCGTATCTCGCCAAATATAATGTATGAATTTTAATTTTGTGTGGCCCATAATTTAAGTCAAATGAATGTCATTTGCTTGCAAAAAAACTTAGTGTTTTATGGACAGGCCCGTACATTTTACCTTACATGGATAAGCAAACATATTCTAATAAATTCCACATCAAACTTGTTTCATAAAAAACTTCATCCGGAAGAGTGGTCAAATAAAATTTATAAAAAAAAATTGTAAATTGTTTTTTTTTTTGTTTACGTGTTTATTATATTTGGTCCAGGCTTTGATCTATAACACATCTTTACTAAATATTTTTGTAATAAAAATTGCGTTTTTCGTACTTTGGGAACATTGCTTAGACTTATAAGTATTTAGTCAAGTCGAAAGCTGGTATTAGGGTTTCATATTTCAACCAAAAAAACTCTTACACGCCTCTTACAAGTTCTACGATATACAATACTTTCGTAGAATAATGACGGTCGGTTTGTCTAAGTTAAGACTTTGTCTAACCATATCAGATTTTTTGTCATCCTCTGCGAAATCAATTTCTTTCTCCTTCTGTTTTCAGTCGAGTTATCGGAAAGGAATACTCCTCATCTTCCTTTTTATTCGAGGTATATATGCGATATGAGGATCGGTCTTTTCCACATACCTGCTACTTGTTCTTTGACTATTACTATTGGGGTTATCCAATGGTGTCGAATTTTTACGCCATGGAATTGACCATTGCTATTATTTTATCACTAATGCTATTTTTGTTCATAGTACTATTTTTATAGTATAACTATTGTTGGAGACAAGCCATTTTACTGTATTTAATTATTTTATTGTGTATTTTGTGCACGTGACTTAGATTTGTACATTTAGAAATTGTCTCGTTTTTTACGTTCGCGCTCACGAGACATTCTTTAAAGTTTTAAAAAATATCTTTTTTATAATATCGTGCAAAAAAACTAACTTTTTCAAATCAATAATCGTGAGAAAAGTGATGCTTTTAACGAAATCGTGTTTCGGTATATTTTTTTTTTTTTGTGCCGGCTGTTTCATCTATCTTAAAGCTATAAAGCTAACTATTTGATTTTTTCAGTGAAAAGAACTGTTTTTGTTGTACATCGTACTTCAACTGTAGCTATTTACTACTAGTATTACTATTATTTTGACCCTGAAATTATATTTAATTTGTATAATGGGGCATAAAACATAAAAAGAACTATTGTCTTAAAAAGTAGCATAATCTATCCCATTTGGGACCTCAATATCTTGGTTGCGATCCCGTAACAAAATAAACCTTAACCCAGTGTCTAAAAATTAATTTTTTTAAAAGTCTATACAGTTTTGTTTTTCAATAAAAAAAATTCTGTGGAGGAATAATTATCAAACTTGGACAATTTTAAAGGATTTGCCACTAAAAGCATCTATTTCGAAGATACCTCTATCTCTATCCCCAGAGACTAAATAACCCATTTAACTTTCAATTACCGAATTAAAATCGAAATACACTGCTCAAAACAATTAGGGGAACGCATGGTTTAAACCCTTTCACCCCCAATGATTCAATTTGTTATCATCAGCTAACGATTTTTTTTTCTCACTAAGTTGAGCTGGCACTTATTTATCGTTAGATGAAATAATCATGTCTTTTGAAGAATTAAATAACGTTTGTTTTAATTAAATGAAAATATGAAAAACATGGTAAAATAAAATTCCCTCCCAAAAAAATTTATGAAATAAATTGACCCTAAATTATTCCCGCTGGCATTATTAGATGTTTAAAAATTGTTTTTACTTTTATTTTACAAATAAAGTTTTTTTTTTAAATATTGTAAAAATTTATTCAAAAGTTATGATTCCAATATTTCCCCTCTTAAATTTTAGTTAAAAAATTAAGATTTTATTTCCCTGTTTTTTACCATATCATTCTGGATGCATAATGAATGTATTTCACAAATTATAGATTTCTATAATAAAAATAAGAAGTTGGAACTGAAAGGGTAAACAAAAGTACGCAAAGTGCTCCCTTAATTCTGTTGAGCAGTGTAGATATTTTGTGTTTTCTATTCGTTTTGAGAGGGTGGTTATTCTCAAAGTGGTTTTTAAGCATAGGTCCATCTGTCAGTGTGTCTGTCTGAAACTCTGAACCACTCGGCAGCTAGAACTAAAAGAGATACATACTTCAAATTTGATGCACGAGTTTTCAGTATCTTTCAAACGTGAAAAGATTTTCCACAAAATCGCGCATTGGCAAACGGTAGCTGCCATAGAACATGCTTGGTTATTTTTTCGTATTATTGAAATTACATTATTTTTTGTATATAACTACCTTTTTAAATATTTTGATTTATTAAGTGGTAATAAAGTCGTGTAGTGTTACGCATCCCTAATTTTAAAATATTAAAAAGAAATTATTTCAAACATAATTATAAAGGAAACTCTAAGCATAAATTCATCTTTAAAGAACAGTAGAAAGAAACAGGTAAAAATAAAAACTTATTGATATTTGTGCTACAATCTTTAGAGATTAGTATTACGGGACTGTAAGGGAGTTGGCGGCATCTTTATTGCATTTGGCGGCGCCAAAACTGACTGATTATCCGATAAATCGAAATACCCATGAAGACGGATATTAAACGAATTCTTTAGCGATAAAGGTCGTAATAACGGAAAACTGTCGAAAAAAATCATAATTGGATTCTGGAATTAAGTTTTTTTTTTTTATCAGTCTGCCGAAATTCGAAGCGCTTTCAGGTAGTCGATATAATGCTTTGATAAACTGAATCCTCCAAAAAATGTATTTTTTAACAAATTTATTAAATCAGAACAATGACAGATTGTAGAAAATGTTAAAGAATATTAGTGATAAGAGGAACTGTCAGTCCCATAGAGCTAATACATTAGTCTTGAAATCACAACTTTCGCAGGAGTATTGCTTTGCCATGTTAGCCCTTTTTACCCAGGTATGGGAATCAACATAACATCGAAATGAAACAAGTTTAAAACGAAAATGTTATCTATTCATTTAATGATAAGTTTTAAAATGCCAAAAATATACAGCAGATGGCGACACTATTTTAAAACTTTATCAATTGATAATTATATAACAAGATGTTATTTTTTCAATTTTGTTTTAAATGATGTTATGATGATTCCCATACCTGGTGAAAATGGATAACATGGCAAAAAAAAAATCTTTTGCAAAAGTTATGATTTCAAAACTAATGCATTAGCTCCATGGGACTGACAATCCCTCTTTTAGAAAGTGTCTGCCTACTTCAATAATGAACAAATAAAAATCAGTATAAAAAATATGGGTTTCTAGTTATCTTTTAGTCCATTTTTTATCTTCCCTTATTACCCAATCAAACCATTTTAAGTTATGTTACTGTTTAAACCAAGCACTGTGAAAAGTAGCAAGAACTAAGTGTGTGAAACACCAAGGCTTTCAATTGACCGCGGTTCAGAATTACAAAGTTCGTCACCAAATAGCCTAAGTGAAACTCTAGTACGACAAATAATTCTTCCAAAACAAATCTAAGGAGTACATCATTTGTGGAATGCCCTTAGATTTTGAGTAACGTAATATAAATATATTTAAAAGAATAAAAATACTGTAAAGTTCTCTTGTCGGTAATTATACTATTCATAACCTTAATACTAACCTAACCTAACAGTACAGAAAAATTGAAAACTGGTATTTTACTACGATGTATGAGTTTTTAAACCAAATAGCTAATTATTGTGCACATTTGACCACTTATTGAGTCCCAGAGCTGTTTCGTCATTATTTTTATGCATATAATCAGAATGTAAAAACACTGTCATAAAAAAAGACGATAATTCCTTAAACTGTAACAGTTTGTTTTTGTATTTGAGTTTAATCAATAATTTAAAATTATAAATTTATAATCTTCATCAACAGATTTTAAAGTTAATTTATTCATATCATTCATAAAACGGTCAAATATGCACAGTAATAGGGCAATATGTTTGTAGCAAATATTTAACTTCTCCTCTAAAACGTTTGGTTTTGCATAAAATGAAATTGTAAGATATACCACCTAAAGGCGAAACTACAGCTTCATTGAATATTTCACTTCATAATGAGTGGGGAAATTTCGTGAATGACAAGAGTGATTAAGTAAATTTAGTAAATAAACATCTTTACAAAATAAACTATTGAAAAAAAGATAAACAATGCAAATCTATATTTTCTATAAGTATGTAAATAGGCTTATAAAAACTCTTGACTGGAGGTTCTAACTAAGATTTCAAGGTTTTTTTCTTAGAAGTATCAGAAAAAATAAATATTTATAAATCATAATCTGTGAGAAGAAAAAGCTCTTCTGTATTTCCTTTTTTCTTAATTAAGCTTTTTTTTTCATTACCTCGTTAGTACTCGTTGTAAATAGCCAGAAACTCATCTTGCCTAATTATTCCAAATCCCCACACGTTTAACTTCATTAATCAAATTTGTTCCTGGACTTTTTTTTTTGGTGCGATAATTCTTTTTTTTTTTTTTGGCATTCGTGCACAAATTACGGAAAAAAAATTCATGACGAAGAGGTAAATTTTTAAATGTGAAGAAATAAACAGTTCACCAAAATAGAATATTCTCCTTACCACGTTCGCGAGAATAATTTAACCAAACGATTTTTTTTTAGTTGCTTGAAGGCAAAAGAGAAGAGTGTAGTTCCTTTTAAAAGCTGATGAGTTTGTATTTTTTAATGACTAAAAGAAAATGAAAGATGTTGGAAGCTTTTTAATTCAAAAAGTTGCTCTTTGAACAACTAAACTGCATTATTTTTGAACTTTTATAAAGGTGCTAGATGCTTTCCGCTTTTGGCAAAAAACAAACAAATTTGTTTTAAAACTATTTCTGTAGAAATGTTTAAAATTTCATCGATTTGTTTCAGTATTTAAGCATCATAATTTTTTCTCCTTTTCAAATAAATTAAATTTTAAATAAAAGAAAGCATCAAGCACATTTATAAAAGTTCAAAAATAATGTAATTTAGTTGAATTTGCTATTTGGAACAATGCTTCCAGCACAGCATAAGTAACATCAATCAATAGTATTCAGCAAAAAATTCTTTAACACCTCCACTGTTGTAGACAAGTGTAATAAGTCAAAAAGAATTAGACTCATCGAAACTGGGTGATATTGAAAATCTCAACAAAACAAAAATCAGAAATACTTCAATGGGCTTGTTTCAACACTTTGTCAAAGAAAACAAAACAACCAATGAAATCGCAGTATGGTGAGCGTGACATCATGAGAAATATTCCCATTAAAAAATACAAAATTTAACTCCAATTTATAAAGCAAAAGGTTATTTCCCAATTCTTTTAAAAATCACCATTGCCACGACTTAAGCACCATACGAGAAACTTTATTTAAAACAAAAAAAAAGGATTTTTGTAATAACTCAGTTTAAATGAGACGACATAGTATGCATCAATAGCTTTCTATTCTTTGATAGTTTGCATTTGTTTAAAATGAGGCAGAAGGCGTTCTATTTAAATTTGTTTTAAAATCAAACAATTTTCAACTTACATTTAACCATTTTTTTCGAATGAATAATACTTTTTAATACTATTTATCCTTTTGATGAGGTGTTTTAGTTGCTTTTTTTTAAACAGTATTTAAAAAATATTTGTAGCTAGGTTTTAAAGGTGAAAGGTATATTATTTTAATGTTGTAAGTTAATATGAAATGTTTAGCTTCTATTTAAGAGTAAGAATATTACATATTTATTCTTCGAAATATAAATAAATTTTGCAAACGATAAGGAATAATTATACAATTTTCGAAGAAAATTTATTTTAATATAGAATTAAATGTGTTTGCCTTTTCCCTGTTGAGTGCAAATGTTGTAAAAGTCTAAGCTGAATGACAAATTCTGTTACAAACCTACATTAGGTTTTATATAAATATTCATAGTTATTAAAAGAATCAAATATAGTAATTTGATTTTAAAATATGTTAACAATAATTGAATAATTGTATTTTAAATAAAAATCATTAAAGTTTAAAGAATTAGCGGAAGAGAAGTTGATTTTTGATCTCCGCTATGTTGTCGTTATAATGTTAAATTCAAAGGGAATTATACTTTATTTAAAATCTTTAGATAATAACTTAATGCGCATCTTTTAAATTATTTTAAAAGGCAAAAAACAAGTTTGAAAGAAACTGCAAAATGAACTTAATGTCAGTTTGTTGATAATTTTACAATCTTCGAATAGTCGGAAACATTTTGCAGTTAGCAATTCAAAAGGAAATTATGACTATTTTAATGAATCGTATTAAAGACGTCATAATAGAAGAGCCTATTACTATTTGTCTGCTGACTTTCACGCAAACATTTCTGTGTAAAAAGTAATGGCACATACAAGATTTAGCAACTCAATTTGATGGTTCCGTAATATGGCGGGTATAGTAAGATGGAGTACACTGCAAAAAAAAAATAACGGAGGAAAAAACTACCAGCTGTTATACTGAAAAAACTCCTTATAATTTAGAGAACGTCTGTTCAATTATCTTTTTAAAATTAATAAAGTAAGATATTTTCTCTTAATGTGGTAGTTTCACGTCGTGAATGGCAGCAGCTCCAACGGTTTGTTTTCATTTGTTGCTGGAATTACTTTTTTTTTCAGTATTCGAAAATGAGTTTCTAAGAATATTTTACTTATTAATTTTTTAAAATGCTAATTGGTTGTTTAAAACATTCATTAAAGCATAAAAAAGCGTTTCGTTTCATCTATATCGATCATTTTGAGAGCGAAACCTAAGCAACCAATAAAATCGCAGTACGTAGAAAAACGAAAACAAGAGCTGAAACATTCCCATTATTCGAAGTTTTCTGGAATACTAGCTGATAGATTTTTCCCCCTTGAAGAATAAGCTTTTATTACAGTGTACAATTACCAAACCTCCACTTCCTCAGACTGTTTACATGAAACAATATCCCTTGCAACTCGTGTGTTTCTTCGTTAGAAGCACAATGTGTTTATTTAAATTTCTAAGTATCAGGAAAATTTCGTTAAATCCTGTATTAAGCTACTCCATTCGATGTTTCCGTGTTACTGCGGTATAGTCTAATGGAGTTAATTCATTAAATTGTGAACAATAAATAAGTCTGCGACTCCTAGATGCTCCCTCTTTAAAACCGCAAAGTCATTATCTAAATTTGTAAGCAGCGTTAAGCATCGATAAGTGCGGGAATTTTCAACCCCATTCGATGTTTCCGTGATACTGCGGCATAGTCCAATTGAGTTGAAAATTTATAATTACGTTAATTTTTAACTAATATAATTAAACTAAAACATAAAACACTAAAACTTTCCGAAGCCTTGATGAAGTCAAAAGCTGCTTCCGTTTACGCGTGACGTATGAAATGGCTGTGACTGTTACCTCAACTGCACCAAACTTCAACACTTTAAAAAAAAAAGCGCCGCCGATTTGTTTACGATTCCATAAATTATCTACGTGCGTAATATAACGTGACTGGCTGTTTTTTAGATAACGTGACTGGCTGCGGTCAAAATTTGCTTCCAATTAATCGTGACATATTATAATTGCCAGTGATTGATCTCAACTCCACCAAACTTTAACACTTCAGTAAACAAATAGGTGGCGCTTTTTTTTAATCAAGACGCTACCTACGTCACTCGGAATAATATAACGTGACTTTCTGTTAGAGATCGATAACAAAACTGGCTGTTTTTAAAACTTATAAAGAGCTATCAGAAAATTAATATTTTTTAGGGTGTTTTTTTTTTAATTTAGAACTATTAGTTGATTTAAAGCAAGAAAAGAAATTGCTGTAATTTGTAATTATTTCTTGAGAACCACAGTACTTTTCTCGTGATTTTTTTTTATAAAAATACGGGATTTGGCAGCTCTCTCCATTTGATGTTGCCGTGGTACTGCGGTATAGTCCGAAGGAGTAATAGTTGCCAATCTCTGAAACTCTAGGAACTGACGCCAACTGAAATTATAAGCATAAAACAGAATTCTATACAACTCTAGTGCGACGTTAATTCAACCAACCCACTTCTCAACTCGTGAGCCGCGGTAGCTCAGTCGTGTGAAGCGTCGTGCTCGCATCGGAAGGGTTGTGGGTTCTGTCCTCGGCGGTGCTCGCAATTCTGATGGTTGCTGGGTCGGCGCTTGTATTCGACTAAAGACCGCCGTGTTGCTAAAGGTGGCTGGGGCACGTTAAATACGTCGTGGTCACAAAGTCCTCCATGTTTCCATACCAAATTAATACCTCTGGGGGTACCAGATCAGGGGGTTATCGGCCTTGGATCTGGATCAAAATTCCGATATGTGAGTGAGAATGGATGTGTGAAAGGGACCTTCCTGTAAAACGGATGTGTCATGCTGCGAGCAAAAGTCGGACTTCCTCCCTTGTGGCGCTCAATAAAAACGGAAGCCGCCCCACTTCGCCTTAAAATCGGGTAGTTCTCTACTCCTGGCTCGGTTACCGAGTGGCATTAGAAACAACAACAACTTCTCAACTCTGTTTCCTCGTTAGGAGCACGACTTTGTTTAGAATCAGCACCCTCCAAAACGTGTAGATAAAACAATCTCCACTTCGAATTTCCGACCCCATTGCAGTACTCTCATTGCCTTTTTATTTCATTTAGATAATTGAAATATGGTACTTAACAGTATCGCTAAAATACCTTCCAATATTATAGTTTGAACCCAAATATAACAAACGTATATATTTTTTTGAAAAATAAATCTTTAAATAACTAATAAAAATCATTTTCAAATGGCTTTTCTTTCAACGGTACGTCACGTGATCACAAACACGTCGATTTGGCTGACGTCACTAGTATGTATAAACAAACCGGTGTGATGTTTTTGTTTGTAATTAAACTGGTTTTAATCTAACTTACTATTAAAATAAGAATTATATAGATAATGGGTGGAGGGAGGTTTTACAGAAGCGGATAGTTCAAATTTGCTTAAAGTAGATACCAAAATGGTGTTTCAAAGTGTTTATAGTGACTATAGTGACATCATTGATACCACGTGACAGCCACAAAGCGTTTTCGGGAGTGATTTTTCGTCCTATAATTTTTAAAATTCATTCCCCCCCCCCCCCCCCCTTTTTATGGGGTATTTGAAGAAAAGAAAAAATACGGGTCTAATATTTTTGGCATAAGAATATTTAATAAATTTTTTTTAGTCAAGTACCCTATTAAATGCTGTATTTATCCCTATTTCAGTTCCTTCTCGGTGTTCCAGTATGTGTATCGTAAAGTTGTCTCTAAATGCGGGATTTGGCAATCCCATTCGATGTTTCCGTGTCACTGCGGTATAGTCTGGAGTTGCCAATCCTATACAAAATTCCTTGCAACTACAGTGCTACGTTAATTGAAACCAACCTTGCAAATTTCGGGTGTTTGCTCATTAGGAGTACAATCTACTTGTTCTTATTTCTGAGCATCGTAAAATTTTCGGTATCGTACGTATTTGACGACCGCATTCGATGTTCCCGTTAGTTTGAATTATCGTCGCACTAGATACATGAGGGCTATTAGCGACATGCGTCATAATTTAGAACACAATCAAGTGACGCGATGTTTCCGCGTTACTGACGTATAATCCAGAAATTCAACTAAACACAATGTGTTCATTTAAATTTCTATATATCTTGAAGGTGTCGATAAATACGGGATTTTGGCAACCCCTATTAGATGTTTCCGTGTTACTGCGGTATATAGTCTGATGGAGTTACGGTTGCCAATCCTAAATTTCCTTATAAACATAAAACAAAATTCCTTGGAACTATATAGTTTGACGACGTTCCTTCAACCAACCAAACCAACTTTGCAACTCTCAGGTTATGGTTAGGTTGAATTATCGTCGCACTAGAGCTACGCGAGAGAAATTAGAATTCACGGGTGCCAATGCCCATTAATCGTTAACCCTTTCACTCCTATAACGGCACAGGCGGCCGTACAACTAAGGATTCGATAATGGTAATCCTATCACATAATACGCAGAAACAAAAAATCCTGCGTAGCGAAAGAGTTAATAGCACAATCTGTTCAAATTTCTAGTTATCGTAAAAATTTCAACACTTAATATAGCGATACCCCATTTGATGTCTCCATATCACTAAGGTATAGTCTAGAAATTTCAATGAAAACATTGTGTCCCTCTTTAGAAACACAATGTGTTTATTCAATTTCTAAGCATCGTTCAGTTCTCGATAAATACGAGATTTGGCAACCCCGTTCGCGATACTGCGGTGTAGTCGAATGGTGTAAAAAATTTTATGTTCGTTTTTTAACAAATATAATTAATCAAAACTACTAAAATTAGCCGGAAACGAGATGCGATCAAAAACTGTTTGATTGATCGTGTCATGACGTACTCAATGCCAATTCAATTGCCGCTGTGATTATGCCAACTCAATTGCCGCCGATTTGTTTACGAATCGAGACACTATACGCCACTCGCTAGAATTTTAAAAATTAAAGTTTTCAGAAAATGTAAAAGTGTGCTTTTACAATTTAAAACTACGAGTCGATTTGAAGCAAGAAAAATAATGTAATTAATCCTTGCTATTCTCGGGTGTTCCCCTTGTTAGAACAACACGGTATGTTTCTTGTGAAGTCGGGAAAAGGGATTTGGCAGCCCCCATTCGATGTTTCCGTGCTACTGCGGTATAGTCGGATGGAGTATAGTTGCCAATCCTAAACTTCCTTAAGTTGTGAAAACAAAACAAATAATCCAGCAACTCTAGTGCGACGTTAATTCAAACCAACCTTGCAACTCTCGGTAGGAGCACAATGTGTTTATTCAAATGGTACTGAGCATCGTAAATAATTTAAATTGAATACAGTATTTGGCCAAACCTGCATTTTCGGATGTTCCGTTTGCTGCGTACTAGTTCCGGTGATTATAAAGTCAAAGAAATTTAAAAGGTATATACACATTCGCCTAAATCGTTCCATTTGGCAAATTTATAGCATAACATCAAGATACACGTGCTTCATATTCAATTTAAACCTGCCTTTTTATCGGTGAAATTTGTGTTTATAAATTAGTTACCCTTTTGAGCATCGTAAAAATTTCGATAAATACGGTATTTGGCGACCCATTCGATGCTTCCGTGTTTCTACTGGCCGTATATAGTCTAGAAATTTGTATACACATCGCGTTCCTCTTAAGAAACACAATGTGTTCATTTAAATTTATAACCATCATGAAATTGTTGAAATACGGGATTTAGCAACCCTTTGATGTTTCCGTACTGCGGTACAAGTCTGGTGTATAGTTTCTTATTCCTAAACTTAAATTATGAACGTGCAACAAATATCCTTGCGACTCTAGTGCGGCATTAACTCAAACCAACCTTGCAACTCTCGGGTTTCGTTAGGAACACAACGTTTCAAATTTCTGAGCATCATGTTGACTGTGGTTCTAAAATACGACGCCCGTCGCCAATAGCCCTCGTGTAGCTCTATTGCGACGATAATTCAAACTAAACTGAGCATCATGAAAAATTCGATAAATTTACGGTAATTTGCGATTCATTCGAAGCTTCCGTTTACTATCTGGTCGTATAGTCTAGAAATTTAAGTATACCCATCGCGTTAATCTTACTGAACACAATGTGTTCATTAAAATTTTTAAGCTTCGTGAAGTTGTTGATAAATATACGGGATTTGGCAGCCCCATTAGATGTTTCCGTGTTACTGCGGTATAGTCTGATGGAGTTAGTTGCCAATCCTAAACTTCCTTCAATTTTAAACTTGCAAAAAATTCATTGCAACTCTAGTGCGACGTTAATTCAACCAATCAAACCAACCTGGCAACCCTCGGATGTTTCCCCGTTCGGAGCACAATGTGATTATTCAAATTTCTGAGCATCGTAAAAATTTCACTAAAAAAGGTATTTGGGCGACCCCATTAGATGTTTCTGTGGTATAGTTTAAAAATTAAAATAAACACATTGTGTTCCTCTTTAGAAACACAATGTGTATTTATTTAAATTTATAACCATCGAGAAATTGTTAATGAATGCGGGATTTGGCAACCTCCATTTGATGTTTCCGTGTTACTGCGGTATAGTCTGATGGAGTTATAGTTGCCAATCTCTGAAACTTCTTGAAATTATAAACATAAAACAATTCCTTACAACTCTAGTGCGACGTTAATTCAACCAACCAACTTCTCAACTCTCATCTGTTTCTCGTTAGGAGGTCGTATAGTCTAGAAATTAATATACCCATCGCGTTAATCTTACTGAACACAATGTGTTCATTTAAATTTTTAAGCTACGTGAAGTTGTTGATAAATACGGATTTGGCAGCCCATTAGATGTTTCCGTGTTACTGCGGTATAGTCTGATAGTTAGTTGCCAATCCTAAACTTCCTTAAATTATAAACATGCGCCAAAATTACTTGCAACTCTAGTGCGACATTAATTCAACCAACCTTGTAACTCTTGGGTTTCGCTGGCAGCAAAATGTGGCAAATTTCTGAGCACCGTAAAAAATTTCAATAAATTGATCAATTGATGTTAACGTGTTACTATAGTAGAAATGTAAATAAACCTCATTGAGTTCCTCTTTTTTTTACGACAATGTGTTAATTTAAATTTCTAAACATCGTGAAGACGTCGAAAGGGGCTGCCAAATTTCGTATTTATCGACGTTTCCGTGAAAATGAGGAAGAGACTGATCGAGTATAGTTACCAAATCTAATTTCCCTTGCGTCACTTGACTGGTTCTAAATTACGACTTCTATCACCAATAGCCCTCGTGTTGCTCCAGTGCGACATTAATTCAACTTACCTTGCAACTCTCGGGTATCGTTAAGAGCACAATATATTTCAAATTTCTGAGCATGGTTAAAAAAAATGCTATAAATATACGGTATTTGGCAATCGCATTCGATGTTTTCGCGCTAAGTTGCCAATATTCCACTTCCTTTCGTTACTTGATTGTTGCTTTACATCACGAGGCTCGTTGAAAATACACCTCGCGCATCTCTAATTCAAAGTTAATTTAACCAAAACAAAAAAAATCTAATTCTAAACAATGAAATATTCCTGGCAACTTTCTTGCGCTCCTTTGTTCGGAATGCAGTTTTGTTGACACAAAGTATTAAATAATGGCGGAGCAGAAAACCAGCTATTCAACCAACCAAAGTATTAAACACAGATGGCCTGCGGTATCAAAAACGGTAACTTCTATGCCAAAAATATTGAAAAATGGCGACATTTTACTGATAAATTGGTTAGTCATTACTTCACTCTTTAGCTAATGTATTTTTTAAGAGTCGTTAGTATGTAAATATTTCAAATAATTTTTTAATTCACTTAAAAAAAGGGATTAAAAATCACCTATCTTTTTTCAAAAATTAACTCCCTGACATAACATAAACCTTGCCAAAAGGAATAATTAGTAGTAAAAAAAACGTCATACATCAATAAATGTAAATGAAACAAGTTTGTTGCAGAATCTGTCACTTAGCCCGCTTCCACGCAACATTTGGGTTCAATAAGAAAACGCGCGCCAAACACAGTATTAATTCTATATATTAAACATTTACACGCTAAATTTGGTTAGTTTCATTTATTTTCGTTGCGAAAATTCATTAATTTCTTTTTGCTAAACTAATTTGCTAAATTAATCTATATTTCAAAGAATAAGTATGTAGCACCTCGCTTTTAAATAGAAGGGAAACATTTTATATCAGCAAACATACAATCAAAGAATTTCTTTGTGAAATATATTGACGTCATTTAATTTATTTATGTCGCTAAAATAAATTTCTTTTCATTCATTATTTTAAAGTTTCTGCAGACAACTCTTACTAGATTTATTAGTTAGTGGCTACATAAAACCTCATTTTGATCAGAGTTGCATGACTTTCATTATGTACAAAATGTAGTACGGCACGGCCTCCCCCAGCCACCTCCTTGCTTGTATGGGGTTGGACAAGAACGACTTATTGCAGAATCCTGTCCAAGTTATGGACTTTTTGAGGGTGTGCAATCTCTTGGACTTGATCTAGTTTATCTAGATCATGGAGAATAAGCAACAACACAAAAACAAAGTTTCTCTAGCTATTGTTGTGAATGGCAAAGGTGATTTAATGGGAATATTTCTTATGGTGTCACGCTCTCTATACTGCGATTTTATTGGTTGTTTTCTTTGACAAAGTGTTGAAACAAGCCCATTCTAATAAAAATGGCTTTTTATGCTTTTTAAATGAGCGTTAAATTTTGCATTTTTTTTTTAATAATTGAGTACTTCGAATCTGAATTTTTATCTGATATTTACATTGTCTTCTAAGTTCGATGCGCTGAATTTTTTGACGAATCAGACTTGTCTGTAGCATTTGTAGTTTGGTCTATGAAAGTGGATGACAGACGGACTGAACGATTATAATTCCTTCACTTTTTACGTTATAAACGTAGAGTGGAAGCTAAAATTACTTCTGCTTTAAAAAATAAAGCCTTGTACAAAACGCCTGTAAACGCCTTCCTAAACAAATAATCGAACAAAGAATTTCACTGACATATATTTAGACGTCATTTCAAACTGATTTATATCACAAAAACAAATTGTTTAAATCTATATTTGATATGTTTTCTCGTGCTATTGTTGAGTGGCTATGGTGATTTATTTCCTTGGTGTTTTTTTTTAATAATAGGCACATTTCATGTCTTGAGTGAAAACAGTCCGAGCGTTATTTTATTTACCATTGGTCCTTTTGTAATCGCATTTGTTTTGCTGGTTATTTGATCTAATTTCCTTTCAAGAAAATGCAAGAATGAAAACTTGCCCCCTGAAACAACCCAATTTTACTTAATTCCTGATACTTTTTAAAAGTCTTCTTATTTAAGGCGCTGATGCACTTGCCTGTAAAATTTGAAGTTTGTCTGTGAAAATTGGTGACGGACGAATAATGGCTTTATAAAGTCTTCCACTTTTTAAGTTATAAACGTTGTGTGGAAGTTAAAATGTTTTTGCGTAAATGAAACTAAGCCTGGCTTTTATACCCTGGGTTTTAGAAATAGTTAATGCTTTCTAAGTTATAGTTAATGCTTTCTAAAAAATAGTTAATGCTTTCGTGCAACTAAAAGATTAATTTAAAAGTTATTGCAGTCTATATTACAATTTTTTAAAGGTTTATTATTAAAAAATTTTAAAAAAATACTGTCACTTAGTAACCAATAGAACTGCATTGTGCCTCTAAATTTTACTTTTAAAAAAACATTTTACTGCTCTTTGACAACAGCTCTTGGAAATTGGAACAAATAAATACTCTCTAATTGTACATTTTACATGCATTTTTTACGATATTGCAGATTAAGTTCATGCGGAAAAGATAAAATAAGGGTGATTATTTAATTAAATTAAAAATATTACTAAGATATTAGATATTTCTTAAATTGAAAACAAATTCACAAAATTTACGTACTCGTACAAATAACTCTAATACGGCTTGTGGAGCCTTCATTGACAAGTGAAATTTAAATGTTATTATATATTTTTGTTCTTTGGCTTATCAATGTCCTTGTAAACCTGTGATATAAAAAAAAATGCCGTTTTCTCTAATAAAAACGCAATGATTCGTTTAAACGGCGGCTAAAAATCAAATTAAGTCTTCACGAAGAGTTTCCTTTTTCCTCAATAGATGCCGCCACTCCCGCGCACACTAGACAACGACGATACGTCACGTGACCGGGAATATCGACCAATCGAGAGTACTGCGACGGGTATGAATATTCCTCTCTACATCCATTGCTGTTTTTACCATCAACGATCGCGTAAATAATATTAAAATTCGTCGCCAATTTAACTAAGTAATTTAGAAATCGCAACTCGCGATTGTGTGCACGATAAGGATTATTTGTGTACAAGATTTGGACAGCAAGAAAAAGTTGTACATTTTTTGGAGTGTGTAAACATCTTTTGCGTGGCTTTCCTCCTAGCTCAGGGTGTGTGTTTTGTGTTGTTGGCCTTGGTGTGTTACGAAGGATAGCTGCGTAATATTTTGAGATATTGAGCTTTGGCGCTGTTTTGGAATTTCGGATTTTTTTAAAGTAAGTTATTTTTATATCTGTATCGGTTGGGTATTTTGTTTTATTATCGTTTATTGGTATGGATTTCGTTGGTGTTTTCTTGCATGTAAATAAATGGACTGCATCTAGGCATGTGCTTCAATCAGGCTTCAGAAAAACAGGTTTTTCAGAAAAAGTGTAGTTAAAGAAAGTCTAGGGTTTTCTGTTTAAACCATTTTTTTTTACCCTGAATAAACTATTTTTTTATGCAACTCTAAAATTAAAATCGGATGGAAACTATATAAGAGGGAAAGCTTGTTGGGATAATGATACGTGTAATTTTTTTAATTTCGAAAGGTAAAAAACGGTATTTTTACAAGGTTTGTGAATATTTCGTACTAGGAGCGTTAGATAGTTGTAAAATTGCAAATTCTGAAGCATGGTATGTTGGAGCAAAATAATTGGCATGAAATTAAAATCTTAGTAGTTTTGCTGAACTTTTTTTATTTTAAGTAACGAAAAACCTGGTCAATAAGATATTTAAAAAACAGTTGTTTTTTTTCTGTATAAAGTAATTTGGTTTAAACCATGGACTGACCCTGGCTATAAACTTTTTATGAGTGAAATTGTGTTAAAAGTTAATCCGTTATTTAATGTTATTGTATTAACTATTTAAAATAATGTAAGTAAATATACACTTAATATTTGTAACAATTAACAAAAAGTAACTTTTTTCTCAACGCATTTTATATTAGGATCTTTTCGATATTATGGATCCATATTAATTGGAAAATCTTAAATTTCATAACATTATCGCTCATGAATGTTACTAAATTTACAGTCAATTGGTCTCGAGCAGTGAAATTTTTTTTGTCTTAAACTGTCTTTATGGGTATTTTGTCTGACAACCACTAGTATGTCATGTGTTAGGACTTTATAATTGCCAATATTTTAATTTCATGTCAATTATTTTAACAAAAGATAAATACTTTTGCCACGTGGAATACTAATTTAAAAATAGGATATTAAGTTTTTAAAATAAAATCTGAAATCTGGCATATTAAAGTAGCAAACATTCCATTTGTAAAGATGATCTGTTAGAGTATATTAAAGGCTGGGGCTGATACTCTCTTTTCTTGTATTACTTTTTGAAAGTCTGGAATCTTAATTTTGGGATTGCAGCCTTCATATTTCTCGTCGTGTTGTTGCTCTGACTTGTATCAGATGCATCTTTATTTTTCTTGTTGATCTGTCCAATTTTCAATTTCAATGACTTTTTTTTTAAAATACAACATATACAAACAATTAACTTAGAACCAACTCTCCAATATTTTCATTGATAAATTAAAACAAGACTTGAGGAGTTAAATCTTTACCGAATGTTCTTTTCTAGAAATTTTTAATATCAAGTTTTTCCGAGTCCAGGGATCGCTTTCCTGGAATGAGCTGAGCTAGCGAGAGCTTCTCCCATATATTCCTCTGCTTATAATTTAACACTGATTGTTTTCTTAGATTTAGGGATATATTCAAACAAATTTAATAGCCAATTATGAATTGCTACTTAGGCTACAAGGGAAATTTTCTTTCGAATCAATATAAGTTAAGCAGGTTGCCACAAATAGCCTAGATTTGCAGCTCTAGTAAGACCTTAATCCCAACATATTGACCGCCTGACTTGGTTACTGTTGTGTGCCTAATGAGTAAGATTATCCTTCCTTTAGCCCGGCAAAATTGCTGAGCCTAATATGAATTTCTTCCCTCAATTAACCAACCAAGAAACTTTGCTTGGGTGCATTTTGACACTTGTGAGCATTTAATGAGCTTTTGTCCAATAAGTTGTTTTTAGTTTTTGTAGAATGTTGATATTATAATTTGTTGTGGTTTAACTTTTTTATATGGAAAGGGGAACATCTAAAGCTTATTATGGTTACAATGGATTGCTTTATTAACTTCCCTTAAAAAAAATATTTAATTAAAAAATATATTTAGGTTACTCCAAGATTTACAAAATTGACCATAAATGTTATCCATTGTCTATAAATATTCTTCCAAGTAGCAAGTTTGGAACTGAAGATTTGAAGTCCCATATTAAAAGCATTTTTAATTTAAAGTTAACTTTCGTATTGTGCATTTGTAGAGATTTATCACAGATTTCCTTATTTCAAATAATAAAAATTCAATTCTTATTTCAAATGATTAAAAAAAATTGAAATAAATAATTTTTAATTTGTATAACCTTTCAAATAAATTCAAATTTTATTTAAAAAAAAGGTTATACAAATTTCAATTAATTTTTTTTAAAAAATAAGGATACTGCATTGATCTGGTAATCTAAATTCAAGAAAATAAGTCTTATTGTTTCACTAACACATTTTTAAAAAATCTTGGGTAAATATAAAAAAGTATTTTAGGACCCTAAAATAAAAAAAAATCCTTTATCACTTAATCTACTTAAGCTAAAATAATCCATTCTAAATGTACCCTTTTTTAATACAACTAATTTAAAAATATGGTAATTAGTCACACAAAGTTGTTGTTACGCTGCATTAAACTTTGAAAACTATTACAAAATTTGCTTACTTTAATTATTAATTGAAATATTTTTAAAAAAGCAGCATTCAAGGATTGTCCCCACAACATTTTTTTAAATGAAAAATATTAAAACCATTGGACTTCAAGGAACAGGTCTTCCATTTAGCCAGATTTGTTTCAGTGAAACTTTTCGACCATGAAATCATCATAAGATTTTACCAAAACATTTTATTTCCGTTCTTGTTTGAAAAACTATAAAAAAAACTAACGGATACTATTTGCACGAAAACAATTAACGGATAGATACTAGATAGTTGAGCAACAAACTAAACTGTGCCGCGAAATGCAGAATGTCTGGTCACCCTACTTCCACTAAATAAGTGATCCACATGTAAACTGATCGTTCATCGTTCTTCCCCACCAAGGAGGGTCGTCGAACACTTAGGGCGCCATTGTCTCCTCACGCCTCATCAGTCGCGAACAATGGGGACGTTGTAACACAAACACTTCCTGCGGTGACGTCATCGGGGCCCCCTCGCTATTTAGTCGGCGTTGATGCATTGTCGAGGAATCAGCTGGTTGTAAGTACTACAGTTAGGCCTGGGCCTTGGATCCATTATTTAAGGAGGCCCAAAAATTGGGGGTAAATTTGTATATTTTTGTTTCACAAGTCACAATTTTGTATGACTTTATGAAAATCAAACAATTGTGACTCGATCATTCCTTATATAAAATTTCTTCCATCAGAATAAAAGTCAATCCTCATAATACAATCTTTTACTATGACGATTGACCTTACTTTTAAATATCCAAAACTTTGCGGAGTGTATATTTTGTAACAAAGCACTTAAAAAATAGCCCCTGAAAGTATTCGGGCATTGAGCCCCAACTTGTCTTGATGGTCAGACCCTGACTACTGTCCGCGCTCTGTTTCGTCCTTCACTAATCCGTTGTCCCCTTCTATATATCGATGATCTTGGTTGATATTTGTTTCATAAACTATACCGTCTGATGTAACTACGAGCAATGGTTTGAGGCTATTTACAAGTAACAGCGATTTGTGATGCGAAAAAGATTCAGATAAAAAGATTCGTAAAAGGATGTAAAGCAAACCGAACCTCCTGGAAAGATCCCGGGCCATTAGTATCAATATCTCTACCGTCAATCACCGTTTCTTGCGATTGTAACGAAAGTGGCTTAACGGGAATACAAATATTTTTACAGAAATAATATATACAGAGTAATTTATGCAATATTCCTTCACCAAATTAGTCTTCCGATAAGTACAAATTGCAATAAAATCCGCAACGTCTTTTTGTGACTCGTCGTGTCTTTACGAAAGCCCATAGTGATGAATGACATCAAGAATAACCTGCTCCGGCATTACATAAAAAGATCCCGCTTTTCCCACAAGAGATTATTTCTGACATTGACATTCGAAAAGTGTTTGCTGTTTCGCAAAAACCTTCCATTTATATTTCCATTGTTTCATTTCCTTTCAGAGTTAAGAAGAATCAACGTACCCTGGTAGTTGTAGACTATTCGTCATTGTTTCCGGGTGGTGGGTTTCTCAATAGCTTGTTACACACACACACTTGTGAAAGTGTAAGAAACACACCATTCACTACTTAATGGTTCATTATTTTGTCCAATTATTTTAAATGTAAAGTAAGGATTAGATTGGTTTTAGGCGTTTGATTAAAGTTATTCTATGAAAATTCAATACGTTTGGTGCAGTTTTAATTGTGCTCAAACTCCAATTGTCAACTCTTCATTTAATTACTAGCTTCTTTTCTACTAGATTGCGACTTACAATGCTTCCACGAATGGATGTTATGAACATTGGACTTTCTTTAAATCTTTTATATTCAATATTTTCTGAAATTTTGATTTTTTGTTAATTTTAATTCAAAACAAGTATTTTTGCTAGTTATTAGTTGCTAGTGCTCCAAATGCTAGTAATTAGTTTGAATGTGTTTGTACTTTTTGTTTAAAGCGGCATTGCAAACCACACTTGTTATTGTGGTAAATACGCCTACATACGATTTTGTGGTTGTACCACCCTTGACGTTAGAGAGGTCTCCCTGTGGCTTCTTCAAACATGTTACACCCTAGGAAATTGTCTTTAAATTAGTCACTTTTGGTGTAGTCGTCAGGACAGATATTGGCTTTTTTTTCATAGTAGGGCCGACCTAATGAATCCACTAATTGGTGCCTGCTGGGGGAGCCCAGTCGACGGCCAAAAAGTCCGACGAATAATGTCCCGTGTCGGTAAATACTTACGTCCAACGCACGTACGAGTCTCTTAATATGCTCCGTGTTGACAATAAGCCAGAATATTGTGTCAGTCGAGTTCAAAATTAACCACAATGAAAGTCATTGAAACTAGACCAGAAAATTATTCTTTTAGTATTAAATTAACAGATCTATGCTAACCATTCATATTTTGACCAAACGCAGATACGGGAATTATCTCTTTAGATTGTTAAGCTAAATATTTAGTCGTTCGTCCTTTCGATATAAAGACACAGTAATGCAAGTTTATCATTTAGATTCTCGCAAAGATCTAGAAATGTTAATGACGCTTTATCACTATAAGAGAATATGCTGTTTTTTTTAGTTTAATACCTTTTTTGTAAATTTGAATGGATTTTAAAAGGTTCGAGAATTGAAACATAAAGGGTGACCGAAACAAAGTTATAATTCAAAGTTATATTTCATAAATAAGACGATTGTCAATTTGTTTTTTGATGTACCAAATATTTCTTGTTGGTAGCCTATAAAATAAAAGGACTTAATTAAAGAATATTGTTTACGTGGATTTATCGTTGTCTCCATTAAAAAAGTTTGGCAATGTAAGAAATGTCTTGCTTCTAGAAAAGTTCACATGTAATATATGCTCGTTAAATTAAAAACATAGAAGAAAAGCAACTTTAGTTTTCTAACTTAAACTTCTCGTTTTTCCTGATTAGTAACATATTGCTCTGAAATGGCGAATGCCTCACTAATTCTCTAATTAGTCGTCTTGTTTTTATAATATCGTTAATAATAGTATACGATAATGGCGACGACATACTGACTATTTTTCTCATTTACAAAGCTATCATATATTCTTTTTATTTCGCTAACCTTGATTTAAATTCCCGTGAAGAAATGTCATGCAATACTCACCTCTTACTAATGATGCCAATTTCAATTAAAATGCTTATTTTTGTTGAAATCAACTGCGCACTTGGCAACAGGTAGTCTTATTTATGGTTTTTACGCAAGGACATCGCCTTAGCAGGAAAGCTTTTATACTCAAAGTTTATAGAAAATGGAGACCCAGTAGTAACATTAAGTACACAATCCCCATGCTTTCATACCAATAGTACTTTTGTCAATGTCTGCACGATTCTATTATAGTCGGTCTCAAAAAGTTTATGCAAAACATTATCCAACACAAAATCTCACTTAAAAGCATTGATAATGGTGCTCAGTCAGGTATCAATAATCAATAATTGAAAGAATAAGGAAACTGTAGCAGGTTTTTTAGAGGTTGTCAAAATACTGAAAAGTCTGTCGCAAAGGTTTAGAGAAAATCATCTTAATTTTATTAAGCCACAACAAGAATATCCCAATACGGCATGTTTAATACCTTAATTTCGCATTTTCCTATTAGTATAACTTAAAACACGCGATTTTGACACTTGTCAGCATTTAATGAGCTTTTGTCCAATAAGTTGTTTTTAGTTTTTGTAGAATGTTGATATTATAATGTGTTGTGGTTTAACTTTTTTATATGGAAAGGGGAACATCTAAAGCTTATTATGGTTACAATGGATTGCTTTATTAACTTCCCTTAAAAAAATATTTAATTAAAAAATATATTTAGGTTACTCCAAGATTTACAAAATTGACCATAAATGTTATCCATTGTCTATAAATATTCTTCCAAGTAGCAAGTTTGGAACTGAAGATTTGAAGTCGCATATTAAAAGCATTTTTAATTTAAAGTTAACTTTCGTATTGTGCATTTGTAGAGATTTATCACAGATTTCCTTATTTCAAATAATAAAAATTCAATTCTTATTTCAAATGATTAAAAAAAATTGAAATAAATAATTTTTAATTTGTATAACCTTTCAAATAAATTCAATATTATTTAAAAGGTTATACAAATTTCAATTCAATTTTTTAAAAAAGAAGGATCTGCATTGATCTGGTAATCTAAATTCAGGAAAATAAGTCTTGTTTCACTAACACTTTTCTAAAAAATCTTAAATAATATTAAAAAAGTATTTTAGGACCCTAAAATAAAAAATCCTTTATCACTTAATCTACTTAAGCTAAGATAATCCATTCTAAATACCATCTTTTAATACAACTAATTTAAAAATATGGTAATTAGCGTCACACAAAGTTGTTACGCTGCATTAAACTTTAAAAACAATTACAAAATTTGCTTATTTTAATTATTAATTTAAATATTTTAAAAAAGCAGCATTCAAGGATTGTCCCCACAACATTTTTTAAATGAAAAATTATTAAAAGCATTTAACTTCAAGTAACAGGTCTTCCATTTAGCCAGATTTGTTTCAGTGAAACTTTTCGACCATGAAATCATCATATGATTTTACCAAAACATTTTATTTCCGTCCTTGTTTGAAAAACTATAAAAAAAAACTAACGGATACTATTTGCAGGAAACAATTAACGGATAGATACTAGATAGTTGAACAACAAACTAAGGAAACTGTAGCAGGTTTTTTAGAGGTTGTCAAAATACTGAAAAGTCTGTCGCAAAGGTTTAGAGAAAATCATCTTAATTTTATTAAGCCACAACAAGAATATCCCAATACGGCATGTTTAATACCTTAATTTCGCATTTTCCTATTAGTATAACTTAGAACACGCGATTTTCAATTCAATATGAAAGCTTTTGTAACACTTCAAGTTTCCGCAAATACGAAGCATTATTTTGCCGTAAGAGTTACAATAGATTTCTTAGCTGCTTGGTGTAAAATGGGACAAAGGGTTACAAGATCTTGCTTATTCAATAGAAAATCGCTCGTTTTACGTTATATCAAAAGAATAACCAATTAGGCAGTGTGTACGTGTAGCTCTAGTTTGACGAATCTGGACCGCGTTACGACAGCGAAAGTACGACGATTCATTTGCAACAAATCTTCGTAGTGATGTTTATCAATCAAGAATACGCGCGTAGTGACAGATTAGGGCGTTTCGGGGCGGGGCGATCATTATCGTCATTATACCATTCATTGAATTGCTCACTCAAAGTTGCTGTTGAGTCATTGTTCGGCAATGTGTACTCTTTCATTCACTGGTGGTTTACGATTGGTCATTCAATTCTTTCATGAGTAGTGCCGTAATTGGCTAAGTAATTCCTCTTTTTTTTTTCTGTTTTCTGCCAAATTTCTTGCGTTGCGGGGGACCCAGGTTTTAAAGATCTTATTGGCGAGGAATCGCATTCAAATCCATTTCTTGTACTATTTTTTTAATGCATGTTTGTTATACTTTTTGTTCGTTACTACCAGAATTTCTATGAGTATTCAAGTAACAGGAAAGTAGATTTTTACCTCTTTCAGAACTTCTTGCTATATTTGCATTTTGAACTGAATTTCATTTTAAACTTTAATGTAGCAGAACAATTTCATATTCCAATTTTCTCTTTCGACTTTTTCTTCTATAAAGAAAAGTTTTAAAAAAATTCATTTTCTCATGGAGTCCCATTCCTCATAGAAATCAGATTGTCACATGTAAAAGTATATTCCTGGAAGTTTATACGATTGAGTTGTGTCATTGATGTAAAATAATATACCCTATTGATCCTCTTAATTCATTCTATTTAATATAGTACAATACCAATATCGCGCATTCAGATATATCGCAGTCATAAATCATGTATCCCCATTCTTTCAGGGTTTTTTTTTTTCAGTATAGTATTTTTCCAAAACTCAAATTTTAGTACTTTGATATTTGCCGGAAAACAGATTTCTGTAGAAAAATCAAAACAGCTTGTCTTTAAATGAATATTTTAATTATAGTCAATGAGGTTTTTTAACCATAATGTCATGTTTAATAATGGAATTTCCATAATTAAATATGACTTTATCCACTGTTCGATACTTTGCTCAACCTTTTTGTAGGCTTGAATACGCCAAAAGTTTCCAAGTTTCTCGCTTTTCGCTTGTCTGCCGGGAATTGCGATATAACGAGGGGTTACTGTAGTTTCGAGTAACGTATTTTATCTAACTAAAAATAGTTTTGCGAAACTCCGAGAAGATTAAAGATAAAAATCACGCACTGGTCGTAAAACTGCTAAATTATACCCAGAGCAGTATTTTATTGAAGGAAAGAACAATTTTCTGTGTAAAGTGGTAACCTGCAAAGGCCTTTTTAGTATATTTTGAATGCCCGTGCATGGACTAGATTTATACGATTTGGACAATTTAAGCTCCACGTATTTTTTGAATACGCATAAAGTGTATGAAATTCCCATGGCTTTTAAAATGGCTATGAATTGTAAAATTGTTTCATGAACCCCTAAAGTTTTATCTGAATTCTCCTTGCTTTAATATGTCGATGGAAAAGGGTTTTGCATCTTTGTCATTCGCAATGGGCATGTTTCAGGTCTTGAGTGGCAATATAAATGTTAATGAAATCAAATTCTTTCTCGAGTTTCGATTATTGAATCTGTCACGTGGGAACAGAGGACCAATCGCAGCACCGATCGCAAGAAGTTAATTTGGAAGAAATTTCGTCACCTGAAGCAGCCCAATTAAGCCTCATGAAACTACTCCCTTCAATGCCAACCAAAACTCCGTCAATGCCAACCAAATTGACAAACAGACCTCCCATACACTCTTGTCAAAAACCCGCATAAATATTGCATTTTTCGCCCCCTAAACAAACGTTTTGTTTAGCTTCTCCCAGGACACCAACAACGCATTTAAACAGCACCCTATTTGCACCATTTGCTGTTGCTTCCACAACAACAAAAACACTCTGCCATCATTTGAAGATCTGTCCATAAGTCCTCCTCCACTCATTTGTGCTACTTCCAGACCGTTCGAGGGGGCGTCCTAGAAATAGAAAGTTTTAACGATGACATTCTTTGTTTCTGAAGATCGTTTTTCATCCAGGTGCATTCTGCAGATACTTGGTTCAAGTGGACTGTATCTGAGGTATACTTGGCTGCATCAACTTGTGTGTAGAATTCTAAATGCATGTGGCTAATCAAATAATTTTAATGCATGTCGATTTTGTTTGAGCTCCAGTAGAGGGCAAAAGAGTAAACTGCTGTATGGAAGCTCTTTTGACAACTTTTTTTTTTTTAAATAGTGATCGTTTTTAGAGGTCGTCTGATTAGGTTAGTCCTCTCTAACGTCCCTCGGTTTTTGGCATTTTCCTTAAATATACTTTCTTTAACTTATTTGAACCTGTATGCATTAAGTTATTTTGAATTTAATAAGCTTCATTCATGGCGTTACTATTTTATTATTAGTTAAGAAGATACATCTGAACAGTGATGGGATAAAATTCAACGCCAAATATTGAGCAGGCATGTTTTTTTTCATCTATAAAAAATAAAGCACCTATTAGTTCCACATGCTCGTTCTATACCGCACATTTTTATACATAACTAATAGTCCTTTTTTAAAATATTTTTTGACGATACCACCTTATACATTTGAAGCTAATTAAACACATTTTACATCCAAAATACCTAGGAAATAATAAGACTTGCAGGGTAATCATTAAAGCTCTCGCTTCCTATCCATAGTAATAACTCATTATTTCGCAGCCGTATGTATGATATTTATTGTCCGTAGTGCGGAGGCTCCCTCGTAAACTCGCATGCCAGTTATTTCCGTAGTCGTCCCTCGTCGTTCTAATCAACGTGGTCTAATGGCCTCGTTATCTGCGATCGGTCGTCGTATCGCGTTACGATCGTGATTGAAACTTATTTGCTATATTTTCAGTTTTTGTTGAAAATATTGAAATTTTGATGGTTGGGAATATGTAATAAGGTTGAAAAGTATTGGAGTTAATGGATGTTTAAGGACTTTTAAGGGGTAGATTAAAATTTCTTAATAAAAACAAATTCATATGATCGTATTGATCGCACCTTTTCTTACTTATAGGTGCGACAATTCAAACTTGGGCAAACATTATTCTTTTAGGGTTATTGTAACACTTTTGGGGCAAAAGATTTTGTTGCCGTATGAGGCCGGGGCCGCCGCGAATAGTACACAGCAGCTACACTGCTTATCGGGCCCGGTACAACCAGATGGCGCTTTACCGATCTTGTCGCTACGCGATGGCTGTTGAATGTTTACACGTGTGTGTTTATGTTTGATTTTGCTTTTTAAAGAACTTATTTGGTAGTTAATTTCGTATTGAATTTATATTTTACTAGATATCGTAGGAGGATTGATTGATAACGACATAATAAACGTGATTCAGGTAAGTTTTGCCATTTTTATTAATGTTTAAATAGTTTTATGTCTTGTTACACGTTGCTGCTAAAATGTATTCTTGTTTAACATACGTTTCGTAATTTTGTAGAGTGACAAGTAAACGCGCGTTTTTTTAAAACATTTGTTAAACATATAATTTAGTTTTACCAACGTATAAAATTAGTGTATTAGCAAAAGAAAATATACTTGTCTATACCTAAACACTTTTGTGAGACAGTGAGTTGGAATAGTATAGGGTGACCAGATCTACTGCATTTCGCAGTACAGATTAGTTATTTTATTCAACTATATCGGTATTAAAAATTTTGCAAATTGTTTCCGTTTAATATTTTATAGTTTTTCAAACAAATTAAATAAAATATGATTTATGAAAACTTAATAAGGATTCGAAAAGTTAATCACTGAAACAAATCTGGTTATGCTAGAACAGTAGAAAGGAATTCAGTTTATCTGACTTTCATATAAATAAGCCCAAACCAAGTAATTTTATAGTTGATGTTGCATAGGTACCTATTCAAAAAATTTAATATTTTGTTACAGCTTGCTATTCATTTAAACTCAATAAAGGAAGTGATGGTTTTTCAGATTTCAGAAAAACAAATACATAATTTAGTATTTGGAAAGTGCTCATTTAAAAGGCCACTCTCAGTGGCAATTTACCTGATATTAACAAATTGTTAAACATATGCTACTGAAAACTTACAATTACTTTTTTCTCCCCCTTGTAGCTGCTGTTAACTACAGATTTCCCAGACAGGGGTCTCTTGTGTGTCTTACAAAACTGATTGCTAGCAACACAATACATGAAATCAAAGCTTTATGTGCCGGGAAATGCTTTCGGTTCATCTTAAGCAAAATTTTGTGTTAAGTGAGTTCGCGTTAACGAGGTTCGACTGTATGACTATTTTTACACAACTAGTAATTAAAAGATAGAAGTTGGATATTTATTGTGCAAGAAGAGTGCAAGCTCTGTCATTGTGTGAAATTTGATTTATGTATTAATACGTGCCTTCCTTATATTTTTTCAAACTACTATGCTAATGCTAAAAATGATTACTTAGTTTCTGAGAAGTTATTCTTCAATCTTTTTTATCTATATGTCAGAATTCATGGTTTATTTTGTTTCTTGATAAGAAAATGTATTAATCTCTTATCTAGTTTATCGGAATAAAATGAGTGTTTATTCTAATTATCTTGATAAAGTTTTTATGTTAATAAATTATGTTTCAATCTATGTGCTTTATTTATTAAATAATATATTTTATTATTACTATAAAAAATACATTTGAATTGCATAGTTTTTAAGTTGTAAATTAACCATTACTACTGAAAAATTAAATGTACTGTAAATAATTATACAAATTTAAAAACTGAAAATTTGCTATATTAAAATATAGTTAATTTAAAATAATTCATAATTTTGAAGAAGTTAGTTCGAAAGTTTACATGGAAAGAAATACTATATTAACTGCCAGAGTCAATAGACCTGAGTTAAATAATCTTTTCTTTGAAAAAAATTAAGACCTTTTTATATTTTATTAATGCATTGTAATGTGAAATTTATCCCGTGATTCTATTTCATTATATTAAACAACCAAAAATCAACCCCAAAGAAAATCTAAAATAGTTTCCACACCCAAGTAAACTTTAAAATTCGGCATATTTTAAGCAAGAAAAGTTCTTTCTGAAAACGGAGCGAAGCTCTCTCGCACGTCCGAACGCAAGTTTCGTTTTCTCCCCCATCGCGTAGGATGAGTCATCACAATTCAGTACCGGGCCCGATAAGCAGTGTAGCTGCTATGTACTATTCGCGGCGGCCCGATGAGGCATGGCTGTGTCAAAACCGATATAAAGAGCATGTTATAATAACTCAGACTCGTTCAGGTGTTGGCTCGTCACTTGACTGTGATTCTAAATTATGACTCCCGTCGCCAATAGTCCTCGCGTAGCTCTAGTGCGACGATAATTCAACGTAACCCAACCCGTGCCGCTTTCAGTGAAATAGGTTTTAACGATTTCTCATTATGTATCAATTCTAAGAACCTTTGATACATCTAAATATGAGTAGTTTTTCGTTATGGGTAAAATAAATTTTAGGTTTAACTTGTCCCCTAAGCCCAAGATCGCGGTTTCGAGCCCCGGCTGAGTCGTCGGATTTTCTGGATTGGAAAATCTTGGGCACGCATTCCATATGATTATGTGGCATGTAAAAGATCCCTGGAGGACTCATTTGGCTTGGGTTCTTTCGGCAAAATTAAATCTCGGCATTCTTTTACATCCACAGAGAGCTCAGATTCCTTGTAATCTGTGCGTCAAAATTGGTAGCGAAAGCCGCCTAGATGGTGCCACAAAAAAAAATGGCTCTCGGTTCTGGGGAACATGCCGAGTCTGCAAAGGCTTGACCGCCAATATTGCAGCCCCATTGGAGAAAACAAATTTTGAAGTTTATAATTCAAGACAGAGAATCAAAATACACATTTAACCTCGTGTAAGCCTTTCGCGACATATAAAAAAAAATACGGGAAGCTCAGACACATGGGCGCATATGACATCAAACAGACTCTCCATTTTTCCTTTCGCGTGCACGCGAGCTGTACAGGAAGGATGCTCCAAAACAGCTGCATACGCAAGCGGAGAATTTTTTTTATAAGTTGTGGGGTCTTTACTGTTCCACGCTTACACACTCTGTCCCCGTGTGCAGACGCGTGGTCTTTCAGTTGGTGGCCATCTGCCATAGGGGTTTTTTTGTTGTGGGAAAGGGTCCCTTTTTGGGGAACCTTCCTTTTAAAAAATAACAATTGTTTGTCTACAGGGCCAGGCTTTGCCCGGTGTGACCTAACCTGTGACGCAAACTTAAACAGACCCAGTCATATCGGCAATTATGTGCTTTAATGTAAATTATAAATTAAAAGTGTAGTAATGGAAATTGTATTACTACATTCAACTGTAAATTCAATAAGTCAATTTCTGTAAGTCAATTTTTGGGACTCAATAAATAAAAAAAAATTAAAAGCTCTAAGTTTTTGACTGTTTCACTCTGTATTTATACTTTACTTGTGCTTCGACTAAGCTGAAAAATGTAAAGTCTGACTTGAGGCCGGGAACAATACCTCAAATGTTTTCAATAAGTACTGAATTTTATTTCTTTAATCTTTTGAAATATTATCTGTTTTTTGGTTTCTTTACTCAAATATGTTGTAGTGTTAGCAAATAAGTACTCAAATGCATATTTAGTCCCTATTTATTTAACGAACTTTGCGTATAACCTTTCCAATAACTACGAAGTGTGCTATCCTTTAATACAAGCGCAATTGCGTTTGTTGAAAAGGATTATTTATACAAAATATCTAGGCCAGTCTTCAAAATTTTAATTGCATCTACTTTTGCTTGCAATAAGCTTTATGTAATTTCCCTTTGTGTACTCCAGTTCAACACTCACTAGACCGTTAATACCTTTTAAAATGCTGACTAATAGATGAGCATCCTCTTATTGATCGCTCTAATTAAGGAAGCCCCACTTTAATGGTGCAAATCTTCATCTTATTGGCGAACCAATTAACGGCTGGCTGCAAATGAGCGAGCTTCATTATGATTAATTTGATCAGCGGAATAAGTTGGGTTATTTTAGGAAATATTGACGTTAACTGAAATTTTTTGGGGAATTTAAAAAAAATAGGTTTATCTGTGAGGTTCATTATTTTGCACTGTGTATTATCACTTTCGCTACGTTAGATTTTTGTTGAAGCGTAACATGGTCATAAATAACATTACATTATTGAATCCTTGGTTCTTGATGATTTGAGGTATCTGCAGCGAAACTGTTAAGCTATGGGTTTTCTTGTTTACAAGGAACGTCAATTTGACCACATAGCAAATGATTAAATTTCCCTTTAAAAAAGTAAAATGTCAAATATATAATTTTGTTTTTTTAAATGCTTTTACATTGTATTCAATTTTTCTGATTAGTGTTTTGTGATTACTGTGAAATTCTTAAGTATGATCTAAATGAACTACGTAGTCTTTAATGAGTGTTACACGTTACGTAGAATAGCTTATGTAACCTCTATAATTCAATTTAAAATTGAGTAAGACATTCCAACAAATATCCCGCAATACACTTAAATTTGTCAACGTTCTTTGAATGCCAACCAGTTGTGAACTTCGAATACCATAATGAGAAGAAATAACACGTCTAAACTCCTGTCTTGGATCGATTTTGTACATTTTATTGTGACATCAGAGACTGCTTCGGGTGTTCGGTGAATGACCGTTTTTCCGCGAATCGCCATCTTACTTGCAAATGGCGCGGTGAGACAAAACAATGCTCTGTAAGCAGTATATAAACAAAGGGTGACATAATGTTGTTGTCTGGGTCTCTTGTTATGTACGAGAATAGATCAAGGTTTAATATAATTTTTAGTTTACGGGTTTGTTTCTGGCAACTCAGTTGCTCGTTTTTGAACCCGCCAATTAGACGATTTTTTTTTTTGCAGCGTTTCATTACAAGCTTTGTTCTTCATTCTTTCGTATGTATTTAAAACAATTTTTAATACACTATCGTAATCCTCTCATTCAAGACTTGACGATTGATAAAAAAAATCACGATATACCAAATCAGGCAGTTACACAGTATATCTTACAATCGCCCCTCGATGTCAACTTGATATCGAAATATCAGAATAGTATCGGAAAGATGTTGAAATAATATCAAACGATAGTATTTGCTAAAACAGTGTTTTTATAATGACTTTAATAACAAACTTTACTTACAGAACGATGCCGACAGTGATCTCAGAGACAAGCAGCCCTCCTACGCCTTACTAAAGAGGGCGCCACCTTCCACCCCACGCCCCATGTGAGGCCCTCCTTGTAAATCTATCACAACACCATGCCTTCCCCCGCTCCTGGAATATTCGCAGTGCTGCTAGGCCTGGGGCTTGTGCTGGCACCAGCCCTAGTGGACTCAGCCTGGCAAGACGAGTACAGGCCGAGAGTGCGGTCCAACCAGCCTCGTAAGTACAGATTTTTTTTTGTAATAAATGCTTAGAGCAGAGGTCCTCAAACTTAGGGTAGCATCATCTTGTAGGACGACTTTATTGCCTCATAGATGCATCGACAGTTTAAAAATTTTACTTTAATGAATCAAATTTATGATTGACAAACCATCTTGGTAATAGATTTCGTTTCATCAAAGGGGGCGCTGATACATAAAGTTTGAGGATCTGTATTGCTGTATACACGTAGTAAAATTTAAAAAATTGCCGTCATCTTGTACAAAAGTCATAGAAATATCGACTGAGCTTGACCATCTAGAATTTTTTATTGCGGTGTTGGGAACGCAAATTTAGTATCCAATAGTTAAAAGAAACTTTCCCATGTAAGAAAGAAGTTGCAGAAGAAGCAAAGGGGCGCTGATACATAAAGTTTGAGGATCTGTATTGCTGTATACACGTATAAATTTAAAAAAATTGCCGTCATCTTGTACAAAAGTCATAGAAATTATCGACTGGAGCTTGACCAATTAGAAAAAATTTTATTTGCGGTGTTGGGAACGCACATTTAGTATCCAATAGTTAAAAGAAAACTTTCCCATGTAAGAAAGAAGTTGCAGAAGAAGCAAAGGGGGCGCTGATACATAAAGTTTGAGGATCTGTATTGCTGTATACACGTAGTAAAATTTAAAAAAATTGCCGTCATCTTGTACAAAAGTCATAGAAATTATCGACTGGAGCTTGACCATCTAGAATTTTTTTTATTTGCGGTGTTGGGAACGCAAATTTAGTATCCAATAGTTAAAAGAAAACTTTCCCATGTAAGAAAGAAGTTGCAGAAGAAGCAAAGGGGGCGCTGATACATAAAGTTTGAGGATCTGTATTGCTGTATACACGTAGTAAAATTTTAAAAAATTGCCGTCATCTTGTACAAAAGTCATAGAAATTATCGACTGGAGCTTGACCAATTAGAAAAAATTTTATTTGCGGTGTTGGGAACGCACATTTAGTATCCAATAGTTAAAAGAAAACTTTCCCATGTAAGAAAGAAGTTGCAGAAGAAGCAAAGGGGGCGCTGATACATAAAGTTTGAGGATCTGTATTGCTGTATACACGTAGTAAAATTTAAAAAAATTGCCGTCATCTTGTACAAAAGTCATAGAAATTATCGACTGGAGCTTGACCAATTAGAAAAAATTTTATTTGCGGTGTTGGGAACGCACATTTAGTATCCAATAGTTAAAAGAAAACTTTCCCATGTAAGAAAGAAGTTGCAGAAGAAGCAAAGGGGGCGCTGATACATAAAGTTTGAGGATCTGTATTGCTGTATACACGTAGTAAAATTTAAAAAAATTGCCGTCATCTTGTACAAAAGTCATAGAAATTATCGACTGGAGCTTGACCAATTAGAAAAAATTTTATTTGCGGTGTTGGGAACGCACATTTAGTATCCAATAGTTAAAAGAAAACTTTCCCATGTAAGAAAGAAGTTGGCCTTATCTTATTTATTTGAAACAAAATTTCTCATCTTAACAAAAAAAAATTATCTATATGAACGTGTGGCAAGAGTGACATCCACATTGTAAATATTATGGTAACCTATGAGTGACTAGTTGGCTAAATGACATATTTCGGCGATAACTCAGCAGTTTGTAAACTCAAACCTTTAGTTTAGATAATGGTAGCATCATTACCACAGTTTTAGATAGTTCAACCAGTAATGTCTCCATTTATGTAAAATATCTCGATTATGTTTTATCGCAATCTCTTCCAAGAATACTTAGTTATTGAATATCTTCGTTGCTGTCTTCATCCCTTTGGTATTTAGCTGACTGAATTTTTCTGAATCCACTTGTGGAAGGGATGGGGGGTAATCTAAATATATTGTGAGATGGTTATTCTGATGATTTCAAAGCTCATCGTAATAATATTTGATTCTGATCTGCCTAGACATACTTCAGCCAACGATAAACGATATTTTACCAGTCCGTAGCAAATATTGGCCTTGGTAACTTATTGTTAGACTTTCTCTGCTATTTCCGTCTCGTTCCATTAGTGTGACACCTAAGCCCACCCGATGGGAAAAGATTGTGGTGTTTCTTACTATAGGTAATAAAATGTATTTGTATTGTTATTTTAAGAAGTGCTTGAAATAATATTGGGAATATGATCGATATAAACTTTATGGATTTTAATACTGATTGTAACAATTTATGATGAATGATGCATGACTTCTAACCGTTCCGAACACAAATTTTCACTCGTCTGGTTTAATTATTTATCTGTATCCCGAAAAGTTAATCTCATTCTTTCTGTCCATCCCTCTATATTAGTGGGACTGGGGAGCACAGTCGGTTAGGCATTCGGCGGAAGGTCCCAGGTTCGGGTCCGGGCATCGCCAAAATAACTGCCAACTATAAACGGCCCGTGCAGCCAAAATGTCCGACGAATAATACCCCGTGTGGAGGGAGTGCACGTTAAATATCCTTCAAAGTCCTAACGCTGCGTACGATGTCGCCCTTAACGGTTGCGTTGGGTGCCTACTCAGGTGTCAGCTCGTCACTTGACTGGTTCGAAAATACGAAGCCCGTCGTCAATAGCCCTCGTGTAGCTCTAGTGCGACGATAATTCAAACTAAACCCTCTATATTAGTGTGACGACCTTAGACGAGGGTGACACCTGAGCCTACCGATGGGAATTGATTATGATTAAACATTTCCTCCTGTTGTATCTATATTCTTTAAAAGCGAAAATGGGATAACTTTAGTAATTTTTATATCTTAATTCTCATTGCAATAAAGTCGTATTTTTGTAGACAGACACCAAGCAAATATCGTTAAAATACAACTTCTAACAATAGACAGCATAGCCAACCAAGACTATTTCACCAGTGCTGTGCAAATACCTCGGTTGTGTCCTCGAAACCTTTTGTTGTCATACTTTCTTTGCAAGTATTTCCGTCGCTCTCCATGGGTGTGACACCTGGGCCCACCCGATGGGAATAGATTATGTTGAGACACTTCTTCCTGGAGGGGATAATAATTCTCCGAGAGGGAATTATGTATTTTTAAATGGGAAAAAGTATTGGGATTACGATTTGTATATATTTTAAAGATTTTATTCTAATATGATCGTAATTTTGTGGCATACTTAGGGTCACCAGATATTTTCAACATCAATGCAGTACTGTGTTAAAGAATAAAAATATTTCCATTTCATCAAGCTCATTTTATAGTCTTATTGTAGTTTCAGTCTTGTAATCTACTGATTGATTGAAATTATTAAAAGTATAAAGCGTTATAGTTTTCACGGTTTACTTTTATTGGGATAAGACATCGAAAAAGAAAATTTCCTTCTTACGATTCTAATGGAGAAATTTTAATCATTATGCAAAATGCAGATCCTCTTGCAATAAAAATCCAAGGAAAAACAGGACATTTTATATAATTTAGAACTCTTTGAAACAGGTAAAATAAAATCCTTAAAAGTAGTACTGTACTGCGAAATGCAGTACATCTAGTCACTCCAGGCATATTAACCCTTAAAAGTACCAAAATACAAGTTCTGACCATCCCGAACAAACGCAATTTCTCTATGTCTTGTGCAAATATCTGTTTTGTCCTCGAAATCATTGTCAGAAGACCTTTCTCTGCGAGTATTTCCGTCGGTCTCCATGACACCTGAGCCCGGCCCTATGGAAATGGATTATGATGAGGCATTTCTTCCTGGAGGGGATGATATTTCTACCGAAACGGAAAAGTGTTCTCTGGTGGATAATGCCTGCTTCTTTACCCACCGGACCGGTTGGTGAATGGTCTCGCATTCCGCCCTCCAGTGCTTGCGGCTAGTTATGAATGGGATCGTAGTACTATTACGCATTGTTTTGTGGTGGGAGGTTTTGCTTAGCATCTTTAAAAGGAACTTGATGTGAAATTGTTACAAATTGGACTGTAATCGTTGATCTCTTATCTCTAACAACCCAAGGTTGATGTTATTGTACTTGCAACCGGGTTGACGCATTCTAACTCAAAGGATTTTAAGGCTCATGGCATGTGCTTTTAACAGAGTTTGGTAATTTTGATTTGTTTTTAAACTTATAATAGTTGAGACTGTAAAAAAAAATCCAAAAGGCGTTCATTTTTTTTTAAAGATTGGTCTTCAAAAGTACGGCTATTTAGATTTTTGTAATTTGAAAATCTTTAAACTGACTTTTAAAGACCGTCCATATTTAAATGTCTTTTTATAGGTATTTATATTTTTTGCTTTGGTTTTTCTGCTCTTTCGATTGTTTTATGCAATTGCCTGTAAATTCTTAGTGTTGCAGGAAATAAGTCTTAGACTCCAATTAAGAAATCACTGCTCTAATTTATTCGCTCTTGTGAATATAGGTTTCTTTACACAAAAAAAAACCCTCAATACAGTTCCCAATTAGTATATGAACCAGAAAATCGCAACTCTTACAACAACATCCCGTCGCATTCGGCTTCTCCTGAAGTTGCCTTTTAATTGAACACCGCTGCGAACAGCGGTTTCTGTGGTAATTGTTTTAATTGAACACCCGAAAGTTGGTTCTTCTGCTTCATAGAGGTAAAATATCTACTGTATCTTCTCTCAACAACCCCACCTACCTTCCTCTCCCGGGCAATTTCCGGATTGGGTTTCAATTTTTTATGGCCACCTGAGGGTTGCTTTTATCAGGGGAAGGTAATAAAAGCCGCTTCCTATTGATTTTCCGTTTACCTGTATTTCCCGGTGCCTATCTGAACACTGACTCTGTTGCTGGTGGCAGAGAGTAGACTACTATAGTCACTCCAGTCTTCAAGACTTGTTTCGGGCCTAACTAAATTTAGTATGGATATGTTTCTTAGCTATCCTTGAAGAGTTTGAATTCTATTTCTCTCCAGGAGGAACTTTTTTATCAATTATAATTTGCGGTTGTTGATGTCTTAGTCTTGATTTCGAAGCCCATGGTAAGCACTTTCCTGACTCATGATTGGTTGGTAGAGCTACTCCTAATCCCTAAAAATCTAACTCCTAAAGTGTAACCATGGGCCGGAGAATCATGCCTTTTAGATTTCGAGTCACAATTGAATTTTTATTTTGTTCACAATTTGATAAGATAATTACCATATAATAGCAAGGCAAAAGATTTTTTTTTGTTTTTAGATATTTTTTATTCAAACAAAGAACCTAAATAATTTCTTAAACATGTTCGACACCTGGATTTCGTAAAAGATCTTCATCGATCTGTGTTTTATGTTCTATTTTTTAAAAAAACGTCATTTTTGTTCTTTCCCTCTCGCTCGCATACCCTCAGACGAAATTTTTAGTGAATTCTTCTGCTTATCGTCTTCTCCCACCCCCTTACATTTGCCAGAAACGCTGTCTGCGAAGATTCATTCATGCCCCCTACGATAACATTCTGATACCAGAAGATATCTGGATAATGTTAATATCTAGCCCATTTTTTTTACCTAAGTTAGATAGAAGACACTGTTTGTAAAATTACACAATGTGGTTCGGTTATTTTTCACTAAATAATTTTGTTTGTAAAGAATAATGCTTAGGATCAAGGCTTTGAGCATAACTGGTATTAGGATTCAAATACAATGTTATTTATACATGGGAATGCAATCTTCGTCACTGCAACTTCATAAAAATAGTGCGATGTTTCAAAATAAGACTTGTATTTGGTGTTCATTTAATTTGTCAGAATCAATGTCCTTACTCCCCCTAAAATATTGTGTCGGGGTTTCTTCCCGCCCTGGTGTCGACTTTATTATTTTTTTTTAAAGTGCCATCAGTTTTAGTCTTAAAACTAGGTAAGTACTCCCCTATCGGGAATACTTGATATCGAAAATTGTCCGCAACTTTTAGAAAACTGGTGAAATTCTTTTACAATGTTCAGTCGACGCCTTTTCCGGATTTCTTCCTGGCTTTCGTTTTATCGGTGCATCTAGATCCCATCCACGTGTAGTAACTCAGGGACTGATCAATAGAGAAGTAATCTTTTTAAGGCTCCCGGAATATTACGGCTTCTCTCGTTTGTAACCATCCGAGCGTTATCCACTTTTGCTTTCGATCTCGGAAAGGGATTTTTATTTAAGATCTATAGATAAACGGGATACCTCAGCAAAGAGGGCGAAGTGAATAGTTCAAGGAGATGTTCGAACATAACTGTGAGACATGCGATTATTCTTAAGGCCCGGGACTAGGGCCCACACATTTTTGAGGCCCCGAAAATTTCAGTTTTTTTTTATGGAGAATGTTGTGGACCTCCCAAAATTTCAGTAATTATTTGAAATTTTGAGGCCTCGCTTCGTTTTATAGCTTTACTTTGACATTGACCGAACATGATTGGTCTGATGCTATAAGTAAGCTGATAAAATATAGTGGGGAAATATTATACATTGGCCAACTGGCACTATATCATTACGGGCGATCATACGCAAAATTTTCCATCAGGAGGGCCTCAAAATTTTTTGTGCCAATAGTCTGTGTTGTCCTAGATCAAACCATGATTATACTTGTACCTGTATTCTGTTAGATAATTTAATTCCATAAATGCACGATTGTGTACGACTTTTTACACGTTATCGTTCACTTCATTTGCAATTGAAAGCTTATTTGTACTTTAAAGACGATTAAATGTACCATTATTTTATAAAATAAACTATCGAAAAAAAATCCAAGTTCGCAATACTTGTAGGTTCTAGGGTTAATATTTCACGGCGACTTTAACTCAACCAATCCTAAATTACAATAGCATGTCTGTTAGATTTTGGCGGCTGGAGAAAACCCTTTCCTTTGCTCTAGTACGATGTTTTTCTACCAGTCTTCGTTCCAAATGTTTGTTTTCCTTCAAGTACTTCGTCTTTCGTTCGCAGGAGTAGCGGGTATCTAAAAATAGCGCCTTTTTACGATCGTCGTCCTTCAACGTGGACGTAATTGGTGAAAAGGTCGCCTCGTGTGTTCCCAACTGCAGCTGATGATTTTTACGTTTTTCATAGGGAACAGTTTTTGATTCAATATCAACGACGTGAATAAGTCCAACTGAGTGAGCGTCTAGTGATAAAGAAGAGATGCGAAGTTTCAAATCAGTCGGTGAAGTGGGGAGGAGGTTTGTTCAACGTCAGTTGAAAGGTTAAAACCCCCGTAAAAGACGCAAAAATGAAGGAAGACGAAAAGATTGGAAATTATTTATTGTAAAATATTTGGAATTACAATCAAACACCTTAAATTAACACAAATAATGACGCTTCTAAAATAAATTAATAATAAAAAAAATCAAAGAACTACAACTGTTTATTAAAAAAGTGCAGCGTGCCTAATGCTTCAAGGTGGAGTGCATCAACCAAGGTTCTATTTTTTTTTGTGAATTATCTTCCTTTGACGTAAACTCTGAGATAAACCACAAATTAAAAATTTATTTCCAAAAATGTGGTGTGCAAATACGCATTGACTTTTCTAATATCAATATAATTATTTATAGAATTTTGAGATAATTATAATAATATTGTTAAACTGGAGCTCCAATTATTTTCAGTGATACTGATAGTCATTTTGATATTAAGAAACACGCTGTTTTTTATTACGAACATATGTAACTCGTGCTATTCATTCATCCATATTGTAATTCACCCCAAACTAACGTTCAGTGTATGGTCTTAAAACCAATCTTTGTGTAAAACTTGACCCATATAGGTTTGTCAATCCTCGCTCCACCCTTATCAGGAGTCTTCAGTCCAGTTCATTTGAAAACAATGGTCATTTTGTCGTCTACCATCACTCATGCTATAGGCGCCCATGAACTTTGTCGGTACACTCCGAATGTGTATATTGTCCCTCTCTCCCTCTTAAGATTTGTTATCAAAGAAAAAACTTTTTCTCATTTTAGAGGTTAGAAAAACGACGTCTAGCGGCTTGTTTGGGTTGAAGGAAAGAAAAAAAAGGAACTTGTGTCCCGAAATAAGTGCCGCTTTTTTTTGACGCGTTAAACAGATCCAAGAGATACAAAGTGTAGTTTCTTTGATGAAAAATTACAAAACTCTTCTTCCCTTAATGCCCTTAATAGACTTCTTGACTGGAAAGGGGAGAAAATTGAGTTTTTGCCTTTGTTTTAATTCGTCAGAGTATTTCTATTTTATTTAAGGACTGATTCTGATGGTTAAATTATTCATACGAAAAACATTTAAAAAACCAAGTTGTATTTCTTACCAATTGTATGTTTCCCTAACGTGTCTCAGCTGTTACTTGTAGTTTTTCTCGTTAACTAACTGCATTTGAAGATTTATTTCTTTGGGCTTGAATTTGATTGCACATTTCTTGATGTATTTTTTTTTTATCTTAGTGTTTAAAATATCGAAAACGGGACTTTTGGTGCGAAGAATGCAACAACAGACTCATTCTCTAATGCTTCAAAATAATTAAGAAAAAGCATCGCAAATGACTGCCGCTATCTCCAAGCGCAGGCAGTTCAAGTACAGAACATTTCCGTAAACAAAAACTGCGAGAATGAAAACAAAGAGATGCCGCGTGACAAATGGTTCCTCCTCGTTCCATTGTTCTATTTACAACGTTTTCGCGCCATTAGTCGCGCTCTTCTGGAAATTGAGAAGCTTCCCCCTCGAGGGCTTTGTCGAGGGTTTTTACTGAAAGTGGGCATCGTTTCCTCTGTGTCGAGATTATTTTTTGTTCGAATTTGAACTTTGCGTAGTCTTATTGTTGACATTGTTTTTCCAAAAGCAAAGAAGCATGTTTTTATTTTTATTGTCCTTTGTATTTTGCCTCTGGTTTCAACACCAGTGTGAAAAGTTTAACAAATTCAGGGTTACCGTTCATGGGGCACCTTTGGTCCAAGCTGTTGTTTATGATATAGCCTCTTCATGAATAATCGTACTTAATTTTTTAAGACTTTTTAATGACAGCAAACTTTGCCTTGATCTATAAGTACCATATTTGTCACACAGAAAATTAGTTAATTGAGTTTTATGGCTGCAAAAAATTTCCCTTAAAGGTCAAAATTGCTTTGTTCAAAACTGCTAATGATGATTTGTGTGTGTACTTTATATCCCTTCAAGAAAGGCTCAGTATTTTTCATAGTAGCAGCATGCTTCAAAATCAATTTTAATGGAAAATAAAAATAGTACCACCTGCATTGAGTCAGAAGAGTCCAGCCTGGAAAAAATTTAAGTCTAATGTCGTATTTGTGGCCACAATAGTTCTAATGTCCAAAATAGTTGTTGCAGAACGACAGTGGAGACCAACTATTAATACTAGAATTATTTTCTAATCCGGTCAAATCGAAATTCCGAAAACTGTATCGCAGACTTGTGTAATCTCGATTTCGGCTTTTGTCTGAAATGGCGGCTCTTTCCATTGTTTCCCTTTCGAGTTAATCCGGATGTTCCAAGACGGAATCTGTTTCGAAAGCGCGCCGATTTCATTACCTTTGTGCGTTGAACCGTTTCCTTTTAGGCCCTTATCTTATCCGATTAATTGGATCCCTTGTGGGGGGAGGATGGCTAAGATTGGGGTTCCTGAAATGGGCCTGGTCGTATTGCAATGTGACATTTATTAGAATTTGGATAGTTAGGGTATAGCGTATATCGGGTTGGAGTGTATTGTTCTTGAATTTTAATTGTGGGAGTGTGTCTGAAATTAGAGAATTCTTTATTGGGAGTCTGTTTTATCGCAGGTCTCTGGTACAAGTTCGGAAAGTTTAAGAAATTACCCCCCCAAAAAATGGCACTCTATTTCGGATTTTTGTTAGTTTGCAAATCGAAAGGAATAAGAGTTAATTAATCTCACATGTAACCTCTTGAATTTCCAGAGTAGCATTGCCGTCGTGCTATACTGCAGTCTGTCTTACTAGTTTGACAACGCTTTAATGTACAATAGTAAATCTAATACTCTGTTTACAACAATGTAACGCTGTTCCAATGGCACATTTCTATCTGTATACGTGTATTTCTATTAATAGCGAAAAAACTATAATTTGAAGCAAAACAGTAACCTCGTCAATTTTTTTATTTACTTTTTATTTGCTTCTGTATATTCTTATCTCAAGTACGGCCATTTTTTACCTAAGCCTAAATTTGTCTATTTCTTTACCAAACCGTCGCTCGATTATAATTAATAGCATTATTTCAATTTTTTTTTTCTTGATTTCGGTCTAGATGGTGAACAAAGCAGCTCAATGCCAGGGGCACCGGTTTCTATCTTTAAAAAAAAATTACCATTCTATGTCTACAAAAAACCGGTTGCTGCACGAGAAAAGCAAACAAATCGTCATTTAATTAGAGAGGCTGACGCACGAAAGAGTTTTCTATTGTTTTGATTTAATACAGTGTGAATCTCTTGTGTCTGGCATGGTTTTACTATCTCAATGGTCTGTTCCCGGCTCAATTTTTATGGAAGGTCTTGTTACAAAAGCTATGGGCTAAAGAGAGGGAGAAAAACGGTTAATTCGAAACCTTGATTAAGCAATAGTTAAATATTGTTCAATGTCTCGTCTGACCCTGTGAGGAAAAGAGTTTTGCCTTAGGTCGTGTGTAATTAGGAACTTCAATATCCATTTTAACTTTCTGTCACGATCTTCTCTTGATATTTATCTTTCAAAGTGTGAGGGAAGTTTACATCAAACTAATTTTTTCCCAGGCCCAGTTTAAACTCTCAGAGCATTGTCTTAATTTCACTGTTACGTGAAAATTAAGACTTCAATTAGGGGACGGGGTAACTGTAGGCTCTTTAATAGAATTGTTCTTTACCGTTAAAAACCACAGCCGAAGGAGGCCAAATTAAACGTAAAGTACTAGTACAAAAGTATCAAATTGTAAAATAATTGGGAGGATCTAAACTATGACGTGCTTTACTAGTGTTTTCTGAATTTACTGAATCACAAATGTAGGACAACTCAAATATATGATTGATTTACTTACAATTTCAGATTAATGCTAGAAAAAAATTGTTTTCAGATATTTGATAGTCAATGTGCATCTTTTGCTGTTTAGCGATGCAGGATTTTCGATCAATGGGTGCTATTTTTAACTTGTAGGACGTTCAGCTCACCTTGACTTATAGCGTCCTATACTTTTACTATTATAAGTCAACTTTGTAATCAATATTGGAAATTTATTATCGCTTTAAGTTGTTACCTGAATTTTCAAAATGACTTGAGAACATTTCTCAATAGCTTATAGTGTCAGCAGTTAATTTACGAATGGGTAAAGGTTTAAAGCGCTAGTTTTTGGGTTTGTCTCTTTTACCAGAAAAATCTTTCTAAGTCACCTTTAACATCTTAAATTTACATCACATCTGTACATTTTGTTCTAAAAACAAATTTTGAAGAATTAGAAGGTTATTCATTGCAAGTGTATTTCAGATATACATTTCATTTACTACTGGAACTGTTTACTTCTAGATTTTAAAATTAAAAGCTTCTCTACTTCTGCACCCTCAGATATATTGGTTTCTTGCTTATAGAGAGGAATTCGTTCGATGTATAGGGAGGATGAGTACAAAACTTTAGAGAAGTCTATAAATAATACTATGTTACGTCCGTAGTGTTCCTCGAAAAGTCCTTAAATTAGACACACCGTTCGGATGAATGGACCTGAGGAGTAGATGAGACATTTAATTGAATGCGAGTGCAGCCATTTTTTCTATTTCTGGTCTCGTACACCGTTTCTTAGTAATTGCCGGGGAGTAGATGTATGTGAAAGCAACCTCTGTTTGATACAAAGCTAAAATTGTGTGATGGCGACATTTTTTTTTCTTTTTTCATTTGATATGAAAGGTGTGTGCAATTAATCTTATCTTGTCACTCCCCGGCTTTAATTTGTCCAAAATGTTTTTATGTCATCAAAAACTAGTTGTCCTGAGGATTTTCGTGGCGCATCTTGGCATATGTACTATATGAAACATTATTCTTTATTTGTTTCACTATAGTTCGTTGCTGTCATCTGAACAGTCATCTGATGTGTGCAGTATTGTCTTTTTAATTTAACAATAAATAGTAAAAATATACCCTGACAATATCATAAAACATCTTGACAATGCTTTCGTGTCATCGTCGAAGGCAAATTTTACTTCTTGCCCTTTAAAAAAAAAGTGTTAACGCCTTGTGGGTCTCTTTTCAGATATAAGCGTTTTCGGACTCCGAGTCTACAAACTAACCGCATTTGTATGCAATGCAAGATATCCTATTTTTACGCTATATCTAGATTTAGTGTTAGCTAATTGAACGAACGCATGTTTCTTCGCTTTCCTTCTTGCACATTAGTTTCCACTCTAAAATTTATCTCATTTTCACACCCAACTTGCGATTCCTGGGGCAATCTAGTTTATATGAGGTTAATGTACAAATTTCCAACCAGTGTCACTGGTAACGGTTGTTCATATCACTTACTTATAAAACTCAACACGTCCACAAACTCTGTATAGTGGCGATAAAAATAAGGTCCTCTGGTGTCATTAAAATGCAAGACCCGTATCAGTTCAGATTTCAACCACTCTCCCATCTTAAACTTCTTGCTGTTAATGTCAACTAAAATAAATATAAAAACTTCCCATGTTTGTTTATCCGATGTCCAGTTTCGGTGAATTCCTTGTTGTCGGGGTTTTCTTTCGCCAAGGCTAGGTCAAGTTGTCGCCAAACGAATCAACCAGCTACTCATCTGTCGTTGATTTATCAATAAAATGAGCTTTTATTTAAATCTAAAAATTGCTACAGAATAAGTAAAGCCAGACATTGGCGAGTGGGTAGAGCGCTGACCATTAGTATCCAATCTGTGTGACAGGGTTAGAAACTGCGATGTAGTTATGATAAGTTTTTCTGAAGTAGATGGATGGAAAGTTTTCTGGATGTAGTTTAAACCGAACAACCGTTGATTATTAAACATTAAAAAATATATATCTAGTTTCGATGCGCTGAATTTTTTTAACGTATCATTTGTCTGTGTCATTTTTAGTATGGGCTCTTAAAGTGGGTACCGGACAGACATATATTATAAACGCAATATGTAAGCTAAACACTTTATTAAGTAAAATTTAAAATGCATTGATTTAAGTATTATTAACGTTGTCTTTCTCTGAGTTTTGGCGACAAATTGGGAGCTTGGCGAATACCCCGGGATTCCTGTGTTTCTTATTATGTCCGATTTCGGATTCCGAGAACCACTGTTGTCACCTTTTCTAAATGCTTGTCTCGACACTTTCTTGGCATGTTCATTTTATTCACGTATCCTTATTTTCGACCTCTTTATTAGAACGGTTGTTGACCGCATTAACATATACCACCAGAATTGTAAATGTGTAGCATTTTGTCGACTTCTTGGACTTGTATTGTGGCTTTTAATAGGAAATGTTATCACGTTGTTTCCTTTAATGGTGAACTATGTTGTGTTGACGATAAATTAAACTAGCTCGCTAATCTGTAATGTAGCCCAACCCCAGAGGTTGAATGAGGCCCTTTGCAAATGATAATTGAAGACCATGGAGTCAAGTGGTTTGAATTCTCTTCTCCAACTTGTAATATCTATCAATATTGTAATCGTTAATATAATCGTAATATATGGAGTTTCGTGTCATATATTCTGTATTTCCAAACTAGTACTGTGAATGGCAATTTCCGAACATCCAATATATATATTTTTTAACTTTTACTAATGCGTTAAATGCACGGAAACTTTTTTTTAAACCTCAATTTACAGACGTAAAGGTAAAAAGAAAATTAGAATCAATTAAGTATAGACGTTGCCTATACGAGAATAATTTCAATGTGTTTTTTTTTTTACAAAAACTATGTAAAACAATTATTGCTTACTCTTATTTCTATACCGGTCTTCTAAAATAATTCCAGGGCGTGTCGTTAATTCTATTTTTTTCTATATATTTTATTTAATAAACAAGGGTGGGTTCTTTAACTATTGTTGGTACAGTTAATGGTGTTTTGAGAGAGAATCTGGGTGCGCCTCATCTTCGTCTGGATGGCATTTCAAGAATACAGGTTGTTCTATTTTAAAAGGAAAGAATGAGTCGAAGAAAACTTATGCGACATTGTAGTCTAGTTTCGTCGTGCATGTTTGGCTCAAATTCAATCGATAAATATGCTTTTAGGACATACTAACTCCACATCTTGCATTATCTTATAGTTTATTCCATAACCATAGTTTCTATTGTAGGGTAACGGTTGTTTTGGCATTTAACAGAAAGTTTGATTTGTCTTTGCCTGCTTTTGTAGATGTATTGAAGCTATGTTTTATGCCATTTGATCAGGATTTTTTTCGGCTCAAACGTTTTAAAATAAGCCTTTATTTTTTAGAGTATATCTCGCTTTCTCCTAAAGGATATTTGCATAGCTCTTAGATTTTCCCTTTTGTACACAGGGCGGTTGCGACCTTTACTCCCAGAGTCAACAATTCGGATCTTTTTGTCAAAGTCCGATTCCTAGACATGGGAGTTGGTTGATAGAGTTGGGCAAATAGTGTAGGCAGATTTATCGGCTAACTCATTCACATTCTTAGGATAGCAAATCGCGGCCAACCCTATGCGTAATTCTAGATTTTGCAGAGATGGATATCAATAGACTTTGCCACTAGATCGAATATTTACTGAAGAATGTCTTGCTCATACGATTACCCGCATAAGTGTATTTATTCCTTGCGAATATATCTGTACACTTAGAAAAAGACGTGTTCCACTTATGCTGTTTGAACGCAAGTATTGTGTAAATATGTTGTGCAACATTACAATATTGTGTTGTTCCAAGACAAATGCCGATCGCGAGAGGAGACTACCATTTTATCCATGTGCGATTTACGCAACTGTAAACTATATTGTTTTCTTAAATAAAATAAGTATAACAAAATTGTAACATTCATTTTAAAATACCGTAATGTATATATTTTGAGCTTCAGTATAGCTATTTATCCGAATTTATATACGTAAGAATAACACATGATTTATGCATTAAATGTTCCAGTTTAATAAATTGGTCCCCCAACATATAGCTCATCTCAAATATTCAGACACTTTTAAAAAACAAAAATGAAAATAAATTGGAAAAATCTTTTCTTTCGAGACTAATCTTCTTATTCACACTCCAGATATAACAAATCCCATATAGAGAGCTGGAAAAACTAGGGGAAAGCCCCCTCCAATCTACTTAGTCATGGCGGAATGAAGTTTTCAAGCAGGTAACAGCCTTCAACGAGTAATTTATATCCAGGAGAACACTGTAAAACATCGGAGCGATTTTTATGATGGCAATCTTGACAGTCCCCTTTGTTTTATGCCCATCATTTATCAATATGGGTGGGGGTAGAATTTCCTGTCCCCCTCAACCCCGGGCTCGACATGGTAAATGTCCAGGATGGAATGGTAAAATAACGAATGTCTTCATTCTGGAATAGCATCTTCATCTTGATTTTTCTCCCCTCCCACTGAAAAAACATGGAGGGGCAACAGAAATTGACAAATTCTGTCAAGATGTGTACCCAAGTATTAGCAACAGCATTAATCCAGTACTCCATATATTTTATCTTTATCTGTACTTTATTTCTGCTCTTCCGGGCTGCCAAAGATTTAACGGTTTTTACTTACATAATTAACAATGAGTTTTATCAAGCGTATCTTAATCGGGGATTCATTAGCCCATGTATTCTATATCTTGTGTGACGTTATAACCTAATCCACTGGTAAATGAAATTTGTTATTTCTGTTCTCTGTAAGCTTCCTTGAAATCGTGGATTGATAATTTGATCTAAAATATCTGAATTGTATCCCGGTATATTAAAAGTTAGCTTGGAAATTGGGGCTGTTTTAGGGCCTCGCTGTCTACGATTGACAACTCTCTGAAGAGCGAGCACGATCTCTGACCTAGAACTTCTTTCCTCTTGACTATTAATATCTCCATGGAAGATGGTCCTAAACGCTCTGTTTAGTCTCTTCACGGTCCGTAGGATGTGGACCACCGTGTCTTTTCCTCGAGTTTGAACTTGGACAAAGGTCGCCTGATGTCTCTCTCGGGTCAGCTGAACTTGATAAGGCACACAGACTCCGTCTCTTCGAAGAGTGTAGTCTACTTACCCAGCCTATCACTGTCCCTCTAGGAATTAATTATTCCCAGAGGAACAGTGAAAGGTTTGGCATTTTATCATCTCTCCCCTACGATAATTATAATTAAGCAACTTGCGAAATTTCCATAAGCGTATAAGGATAAGTTGCTCCTATAAAATATTCAAAAAAAGTTTTCTCTACAGGATGTACTTATCTCCTAGATATGTACTGTAATTTAAAAATCTTAATGATGTATACAACTGAATCTTGGATAGGTGGATATAAGGACCCTGACCCTCTATCAAAATCTGTGGGTTTTAATCTCTTGTAATTCTAATATGTTATAACAAGTAGGGGTTGTTGTTGTGTTTTTTTTTTTTGGGGGGGGGGGTCGTCTCTTTCAACAACAAGTCTCTATCTAACTATCCTCGCCAGCAGAAAACAGACCAAATCAATCGGGCCTAAAAATTTTAGGTTTTATGTCAAATCCTCACATTTCCTCAGTGTACGGTAGGTTCTCCTTCCTGTCGGAAGTGTGGGCCAGGCTATTCCAAAAATAAACGCTTCCGCCCCTGCTCTGCCCCCTGAGCCAACATCTGGACATTCTTTCCTCAATGTTTTCGAAGCGCCACGTCTGTTTATCTTGCGAAAAAAGATACTCGTTGATCTTATTACAAGACTTCTTCTAGAGAAAATTCCCCCGTTTTTTAAAAATAGCCAACGTGTAGCTCCAGTAGGATGTTAATAAACTGTTGTTGTTTCTAATGCCACTCGGTAACCGAGCCAGGAGTAGAGAACTACCCGATTTTAAGGCGAAGTGGGGCGGCTTCCGTTTTTATTGAGCGCCACAAGGGAGGAAGTCCGACTTTTGCTCGCAGCATGACACATCCGTTTTACAGGAAGGTCCCTTTCACACATCCATTCTCACTCGCATATCGGAATTTTTGATCCAGATCAAAGGCCGATAACCCCCTGATCTGGTACCCCCAGAGGTATTAATTTGGTATGTTAATAAACTAAACCAAAGGACTAAGTAAGGGGATAGAAATAGATTGAAGGATTCCTTGGGCATGATTGCTCTCTTGATACAGCAATTCTACAAAAGGAGACACAGGGTTGGCGGAGTTTTTTTCCATTGAATTTTCTTATCTCTGTCGAAGGGATGGTGCATGTTGATTAGTTTATGATTATGACACTGTGTATGACGTCGCTCTTAAGTAGATTGCTCAGGCATCGGCATTGTCAGAAGACGAGGCATTTGTCGCCAGTTAACCTTGTGTGTGTATCTCTAGTACTCCACAATCCAACCTCACCAAACCCTAATAAGCACAGTTTTTTTCATGAGGACCATCCTAGCTTAAGGATACCTTAACATTCACTTAGTTTTCGGTATAATAAAGACGGAACACTATCTTTATGGAAAAGAGGAAATCCAAAAACGTTTCCTTCCCTCCACATTCCGGATATCTGACAGACGTCATCCCCTTCCTGTAGTTATACCCTCAAGGGTGTACCTTCCACCAACCCCCTTGATGGCACGTGGCTGCTGAAGAATATCAAAATGAGCCGCATTCCTAGAGAAATTGAAAGATTCCTTGTCGCCTCCAGGTGACAGCGTTTATTGGGATTTAGATTCCCCTTCACTTTTCAAAGAATGTCTTCATGTAATTGGAGATTTGTGGCTAATTTTATAGGGATTTTGTGTGTTTTGTTTTATGGGGAACTTGAATGATTTTTTTTTTAATTTTTTTTGCTTAATTTTTTAACACTGCTGTAAACCATTGCTATAAGTAATGTGTTTTTGAAAAAATTTTAACAAAACATTTTATTATCCAGAAGTCTCTTCTTGGCTAGGCATTAGTTAATGACTGGTGTCCCATTTTTGAGACATTTCGGAATTTTATTTAAATTGCAGTAAGAAATTTTTTTGTGTAAAATTAGAAAATTATGCTGCGTGTAATCATTATTAAGCATGGATTCCCTGCCATTCCTGCAATCGACTTTGAAAATAAAATAAGTTCAATATGTAAAAGGAATTCAGGCAGTTTTATGTTTTTAAACTTAATTAAAATTGACCGAATAGGCGAAAACAATCCCTAGATTAGAAGTAAATTAAAATTGAAGTTCAATTCGCCGACAAAGGGCAAACTGGTGAGTGTTATTTTGTGACTTATCAAATAACTTCCTGTTCCGATAAACTAAAATAGCTAATTAGATATTTACGGAAATTCCTTTAGCTGTATTAGAAGACCTTACTTTCTATTGGTTAAGGCACTATAATAGTTTTGTTGCCATGCTTGGTAAACCAAAACATATAGTTTTGTCACACACCAATTCGACGATTGAATAAGACGTTTTTAGACGTCATTTTTACGTCTCTTACAGTTATATTTAACTGTAGATTGTATCAAAGTCCCTATAGTTGATATACAAAATCTAATAACGAGTCCCAACAGCTGCTTGTGCTTCACGCATTAAAAAAAGTTTAGTTTTTTGTAACTGTGACCATGACCGATCTCTTCGCAAAATCCTTCCGTGCCCGTTTGAAAAGCGATTTTTCCCTTTTAGTCACGCGGTTCGTCTTTTTTTTTGGTGGGGGGGGGGGGTGTTTTTGAACGATGTGTCGTTTGTCAGTTTTAAAAGTTTTTTTTTGTACGTGTGAACGAGCAGTGACCTCGATATTTTTCAATGCGCCCCCACACGAGAGGGTAGAACGTGAAAAATCGGGATGTGTCGAAAAGTAGGCGGAAGAGTTCTAGAATTTTGATCGATTGTCCATATTACCCCTTGGGGATCGTGGGATGGATGTTTCTGTATTTTTTTTTACTTGAATTACTCAATATCGTCCGATACTCGAACGTACGAAAGAATAACCCCGTAGTGTTGGCGAACGCAGTAGCATGGGACGTCAAAAAAAGAATTTTTTGACGTCATAAGCAAGGGACGTAACTTTTCTAGTAGAATAACAATTTTATCGCATATACAGACAAGAGCTTGAAGGAAATAAACAAAGTAGTCAGAACACCAAGGGAACACAAAAAATAACACATTAAATTGGAAGTAATAAAAAAAATTTATTATTGCAACAGAAGTGTCGGGGATGTATTTAGGATGGTTAGTCAGTAAAAATCTATGAATTAGGGAACAGTACTTTTAAGCGTTAAGGATTATGTCCAAAAGACATGACATTCGAAAAACTATTTTTACGTAGGTTTAAAATGATGGCTAATTTTTAATTTCAGATTATTTCGTTGAAACGAACGACTTCTTTCTGGTAATGTTTATCCCAAAATCTTGGCAAGATTTTGTCAAGTTATTCGAGTATTGAAATTTTATGTGCAATAAATTTAAAAAATAGGCTGAGTGAGTTTTTTCGTATGTCAAAGGAATTTTCAATTTAAAATAGAAGCCCGTCGTTCCTACTGTTCAAACCACAAAAATGTAAAGTTTCTTTAACTTATGTTGCATTTCTTTATTGAAACCTGTCTTTAAATATTTATTGAATATTTACGGTAATGTAAAAATGTAGGGGTACATGTACTCCTAACTGGTAAACTGTACTTCAAAGCTAATTAGTTTTGGTCCATCCAATCTAAGTCTTTACTCTCGGCTGCCCCGATTCCTATTAAAATTTTAAATCCCCAAAGCAATTAATCTGCCCGTAAGAACAACAGAAATCACATTTTGTAATTAAAACGAAAATAATTAATTCGCAACGCGTCTCGGTAAACTAGAATGGCAATTGTTCCAATGCGGAAAAGGGATACTCAAAAAAAGTTGTAATTTTTTTTTTTTTTTTAAGTTTTAATTTCCAGTTCAGTAATGCTTAACAGAACATAAAAATTCTACTTAAAGCTTTGCCTGAGTGCTTTTGAAATTCGGTTGGGAATGGAGTCTTTATTTTCACTCAGTTTTTGAAGTGGGTTTTTTGTCATGTTAATTAATGGTACTAGTGGCGTTTTAACGAGAATTTTAATAAACGAGAGTTAAAAGGTATTTGTAATTGTGAACATGAAATACGCGAATTAGTAGCAAGTCAAATCGACCAATCACGGTATGGTTACTTAGAAGTTTTGAGTGTTGATGTATTTGAATTAAAATATCTAATATTTCTCATCGAACTAAGACCAAAAAAGATAAATCTTAAATTGGAGCAACAACTTTTGTCTACTTCATTGAACTTGGCACATTTCCACAATAATTTTTTTTGTAAAATGGAATCCATTACAAGCTCTAGTGCTATGCCAATTCAACCAATTCCTGCACTCTAATACATGGTACAGAAAAATAATGGTCCTGCTCTTCTATGCTGGTTGCTAATCTTATTTACGTACAACAATGCATAAAGACTGCTTTCTTTGCCGACAACACAAAAGTACTCCAAATCATTTGACAATTCCTCCCCCTATTTGACCCTTGGCCATTGTGCTGTCGCCTTCCTCTTTTGAAATAGAACATTCCTGTTTGAGTCATCGTTTTTGGCAGCAAGGGCCTTTTGGACGACCCCTTCATATTTCCACGACAACGAACAATCAAAGGCCCGAATGGGAAAGACTGGGCATCAATTACATAGTTAAAAAAAAAAAAACGTTGGGTTGGGGCCAACGTTGAATTGATACGAAAGGCTTATATATTTTTGTCTTTAACATTTGACTTTGAACACTTAAACATAAATTATAATCGGTTTTTAAAAATATTCGTACTTATAACTTATACAAGTTAAGGGTTATTTTTTCCCTCATAGGACTGATAAGTTTGGCCAAATACTACTTACAGAACATGCTTCAAAAGTGTGAAATTTTTATCGAGAGGCAATAGGTTTAATTAGATTGGAATTATCTAACAAACTTTGACTGCGAAATGATAATGAAGTTTGTTTTAATTACTATTAGAAATGCCGTGGCGCCATCTGCTGAAACTATTATGAAATATAATTTTAAGAATATATTTCTTAAATATGTATTGATAATTACATGTTTTGTATTTAATAGTTAATTTTTTTTTGTTTATTTTTTTAGTTGATTCCAATCAAACTCATCTATCTTCAACAAACTGACTTTTTTTTTATCAAGACCATATGTTTCTAGAAGTATTTACTGACAATGTGTTTCAGCCAACTTTTTTCGGATCTTTTTTTTTCCTTTCAAGCTCCAGAGCTTCAACGTTTTGAACGGTTCCTAGTTTCAATGTTCTAATTTTTGAAGCAACGTATTATGTCTTCGTCTATGCTGACGTCTTTATTGTCTCTGAACAGCCTAACGATTGTGGCAAGATGCCTAGAAAGCTGAAATGGCTACCTTCCCAAACACTACGCAAGCTTCGAGGACACTTTCTAGTTTCCCCTCGGGTGGTTTTTCAGGAAACAGCGTGAGCCTACCTTGTTTGAAGATCCGCTGTGAGGCTAATCGCAATTGATTTCTAATTAATTTCTCATGCTAATGCTGCTAGGTTTGTTAAACGTCCACGATTTCGTGTGTAAACATATGCAAATTAAGCTTATATTTCCACCGCTCTTTTGGTCATTTCAAAACTATAGCTGACCTTTTTTTTTTCTATATTACAAAAAAGTAAGCTCTTTTAAAGTGTTAGCAGCCATAACAGGATGAAATATTGATGTTACAAGTCCAAAGTTTTGCTGGAAGGTGTGTCTCCCTTAGCCTCGAAGCCTTTTTTTCAAATTTCCAATTAGTTTTTAATTAAAAATAAAAATTAGTCTATGTTAAAGTATAGGCTTTTAAAACGTTCGCAGCCATAACAGCATGAAATATTCATTCAATCATTCAAGAAGTGTAAAACCTTATTTCCAGAATTCCATTGTTTACCTCACAGTATAAACTTTTTTTAAAATAATAACCAGTCTCTTAACAATCATCTCTTTCTAAAAACAAAGCCGAAATGTGATGTTGCCATAAAAAAGAAATGTAATCATAACCATGGACCTTTTCTTAATCCTCTAGGGCACCATATTATCCCTGGTCCCGTTAGTAGCTCGGGCACGAGGCCGAAAAAGTTGTATGCGAAAGATCGAATTGTTATTGTTATATTTGTTCACGAAAATTTACTGGAACTGCCTATTCTTCATCTCTAATTTAAAAACCCATAATTGTTTTCAAAAAATTTGAGGTCCTAAAGAACTGATGTCAACATTATTTCTCTCTAAAGGACGTCTTGTTATAACAGCGATGCCTACTTTCTTTCAAAAAGACATCATTTAGAAATTTTAACTTTTCGTTCTCTGCGTTGTTTTTGAATTTGTTTTAAAATTTGTTTTACAAACTTCAATAGACTTAACATTTTTTTAATTCGTTCTATATTCTCCACGGGCAAGATTTAAAAAAAAAATCGGCATTCATAGGTTAGCTCGCTGGAAACACCGCCGCACTTTGGCCTTTTATTTTAAAACTACAAGGCGTACATTAGCTTTGTAGCAGGTCTGTACATACACTCATAAAGCATTACCAACCTACCAAAGACAAAGTACATGATATGAAAAGAACTTTTTCTTACGAAGAACTCAATTTTCTCGTCCCTTGCAGTGCCAAATGGGTCTCGGGGGCCATTTTCTTCTGTAGAATAAATATGTCGGTAATAATTGCCTCGCAGAAGATGTAAGTTTTCGAAGACCGGATACAGGGGCACAACGGCACATTATGTTTACGTGGACGATATGAAGGCTTTTCCGAATGTTAATTTCTGCATTAACGCCTGTAGAATACTTTAAACAATTTTATGGGTTTTGCCAATGTAATTAACATCATAAATGAAGGTGTAAACTGAACTACAGTCCGTGGACAAATTATTAGACGCACTGCAAGATTTCATGTATTAATCAATGGTGAACAAAATACCTTTAGAAGGACATTTGTGTTCCTAAACTTAAGCTAATGAATAGAAAATACTAGCTGCTATACTTAATACATATATCGATATCTTTTTTAATGATATGGCCTTAAATCTATAGGTTGGTGCTCGTTAAATCCGTCGAGGTCTAATGTCATTATGTGGCTCTTTTCTGCGTTGGCATTGTTCACCTCGTCTCTTTACCGCGATTAAAACGATGATATGGGCTCAAGTCCAGGGTCTGACCATGACAAGTTGGGGCCCAAGGCCCGGATACTTTTGGGGAAATGATATTGCTACAAAATATACATACTATAAAGTTTTGAACCTTAAATTTAATGTCAATCATCAAATATAATATAAACCAATTACTGTACTTATTGTTAATTGAAATAATTAATATTTGATTTTTTTATTAAGTTTTTCATTTAAAAAAATCATAAAATTTTGACATGAAACGAAATGTATATGTTTTCTGCCAATTTTGGAAAACCCTTAAATAATGGGCTCGTGCCTTGTAGGCGTAGGCAATCAGAGAATGGTTACGTCCCCAGAAAGCCAAAAATACTTTTTTTTCACTAATATGCGGAAAGAAAGAAGCGTATAGTAGGAAATTCTCTAATGGACCTAACCCCTTTTTAACATTTGACCAGCGAATCGCCTAAATCAGATCTCTGTAGATATTCTAATAAAAATAATGCAATGCTACCCCACTAAATTAAATCTATCTCGGTTTGTAAAGAATAAAAGAGGAATAAACACATTTTCCGACTTTTTCGTCCAACTCAAAATCACCCACATCAGTGTGTTTCATCTCGTAATTAGATCGAGTGGATTTGGTCCACTTCAGCAAATTACACATAAAATATATATATATATATCCCACGACCACCCATACAGCTGATAAGTGTCAGAAATTCAATTTGAACGAGTCTGTTCATGAACTTCAAGTACGCTTCTGTTGTTGTAGCGACACTTTTTGTCGCTTGTCCAATTATTCAATTTAGGAGACCTAAAATTATCCTTTAGGTTTGCTTCAGTTGAGTGGATTTGGCGAAGGCTGTGATTAATTTTATCTTATTAATAGATGGGGAAGATGGAAAAAGTAACGCCAATAGTGGAATAGATTTTATCGGCAATAGACTATATAAGCAAATTGCAATAGACTATAAGCAAATTGGTCCCAAAACTTGAACTAATGTAATAATTGGCCCTACTACATTACGTTTTCATTTAACCCTTTCAGTCCCAGTGATGCCATTTGGCATCATGTTTCTGATCATAATTAAAAAAATAATAATAATGCTGACATCTATTGGGATTAATAAAAAATATTTTCTAATAGAAAAAAAGTTTGAAGAATCGAATGATGTGCTTTTTAATATCATAAAGGGCTATAGACGATCGGAAAAAAATTTCGGAAATGATGATACCAAATTGTCATTGGGATTGAAAGGGTTAAACAAATTGCTACATACTATACCTATTGTTAAATACTAACTACTCAGTAGTGTGTTACGTGACCTCCTTTTAGAAATGTAAAGTCATGATGCTTGACGTCAACAATTTAACTAGTCTTATAATAAATTTTGAATAATTAATTTTTAATAGCATTTCTAATTTTTTTTCATGCCGACTATTTTTTATACATATTTCGTATAATTGTCATAAGGTTGGTTTATGACTTTTTATACTTTAATTAAATGCCCTGTTATTGGAAATATTCTGAGAATTCAAAGTCTGAATAACTACCCTGTGTAGAGGAAGTGAACGTTAAACTCCCAACGACGCTTACCATGTCGCCCTTAAAAGTTACGGTCAGGTTACTTGATTGTTTTTTTATAGTTGCCAATCACCCTCGTGTAGTTCTAGTGCGGCGATAATTCAACCCAACCCGTTTGTACCAGAGCAAGTCGATATTAGCTGGTTCTAACAGCTCCATACATCAAACTCAATCAAATGTGCCCATCCAGCGATTAAAAGGACACCGCCCCGTACATTTCGCAAACGGACAGTATTGATTGTCTTCGATAGAAGAGGACATTTATTTTATGTTCCTCTTGCTGTAATTGATTACATTTGCTTCGAGATCGGAGGAAATTCGTTTACTCCGTGCTTTGCTGCTCTTTTGTGTGAGTAAATGGAGTATTTTTTATAGGGGCAGTTGGTATATGTTTGTGTAGTTTTTAACGTGGTTTTTTTAACAGGAAATAATGAGTTAAGCGACAACAGTTAAATGAAAGTCGAGAGTGAAAGTCGCAATATTTGTAAAACAAAACCCCATTTTAAAATTGGTAACTATCTTTCTCCAAATTTTTTAAACTTTTTTTAATATAAAAAAATTAACTGGAAAATGTCTTAAGTATAGATAAAAAAAAATTGAAACTGTCATAGTTTCATAAATTGAACAAGAATCTATTCTTTATTTATTTATTTTTTAATTATGTCCTTCCATTTTTTATAGCCAAATCTTTAAATAAATCCATCTCTAGCTGGTTCTAATTAAAATAAATGAGCCCTATTTGTTTAGGATTAATAATGCAAGGAAATTCTACGTACAGTTGCGCATTTTATACAAGGAATTACGATTATTATGTGCAAATCGTATCTTTTTATTCTTTTTAATAAAAATTGCTTCTTTATACATCCCAATAAAATTTACAGTGAGTAGTTAACATTATTAAGTTTTGAAATAAACCAAGTAAAATATACTAGAAGTTCTTCTATTTATGATCTTCCTTACTGTCGATCGAAGTCAGTTGTTCTAGAGAAGTCCTCCTCCTTCGTTATCTCCTTTACTTTTATGTGGATGGTTTTGTTTCTGGTTTTCTGTTGAATCCGTACCACTTCTGGTACGAAAGGAATATTGATGGATTCTGGGAGGTTCGGTTTGCTTGTCTTTGGGAATTGATGTAGCTGTAGCCCCTTTGGAAATCACGAAGTAAAGGGGGGATGTAGAAAGAGGTAAAAATGAAATATTTCTTTTTGGAACCTGTACATTTTTCATTCGAAATTCAAGTGAATCCGGTATTGTTGTTTATTCTCTTTATATAAATGCTTCTTTGAATTTGGAAGGCATCCAAAATCTGAATAACAACTCAGGTAAAAAGGACTGCAAAGTTACTTCAATTGGGCTATCTTTAACGTATTTTCTTTTGGTTAATCTATCTTTAGGCGAGAAACAATTAAACTGTCTGGAAAGTTTTAGATTTTAATAAGCTCTAATACCTGCCGTGTAAACCGCCGTACCTAAAAGAACCAATTTTATCCTGAAATAATCAATCTTTTACTCTAACTGAATAATCAGTGTACTTTCTTATAATAGGTTATAGTTATTAAGTGCTTAAAACATTGAACCATGTCATTTTTGTCTGAACTGCCCACTGCAAAATACTTAAATCCTCTTTTTCGAGCGTGTTCCATTTAAACAAATTGTGATTGCTGATCTGACTTCTTAAACAGAACAGCACCCCCTATCGAGTCAGAGGGGTGAAACATACTATGTAAAACCCGAGCAACATGACAGTATAATCCAAACTAGTCACGAACCAAGAACTGTTCTGTTTTATTTTTAAGTCTTGGTGTCAATGGATGCATTTTTCGCGATGCCGTGATTACATCCATCATGTGTCTGTGTAGTGGCACACGCGACAATTTCTCCCGACGCATTTTGATGCATGCGATTGTTTAATTGCGGGTTCCACTATGGCCTTCAATAACATGCAAAAAAAATTTCCTTCACTTCTAAATCTAAGCCCTCATGTAGCTCTAGGGTGACGATAATTCAACCGATCCATGTGAACCAGTTGCTGACCACTACAGAAAAAACCCAAAAACGCCGGATTTAACATTCCAATTTTTAAGAGACTGGAGAAAATAGGTCGATTGAAATATTTAGATTTGATGACACTCAATACACTCATGTTTTTTAATTTGCGCACATTGCGCATAAAATGATTTGATGTTCAACGAATACTAATTCAAGGTTGCTGTCATGTAAGTCCCAATTACATAGTCTTTAGTGAACCGCAGTCGCCATATTACCCCTGTATACCTGTCAGTCTTACCATAACGCTACGCATAGCAACGCATCTTGTCTCTGGACCACAGACGTAAGTTAATGCAACTTTTTTAATGAAATCAATTTCAATGCCCTACTCAATATACTACAATCAACTGGAGATTACATGCGCAAAAACATTGTTGTTGACAACTACATTGTGGGTTTTTTTCTGTTTCGCCATAACGCGTGCTAGTCCATTTGAAAGAGCTGCGATGAAGAAAGAGGCACAGCGGACTCTTTTACTCATTCAGACTGCTGATTTTCACAATCAGACTGAGACCTTCATAAACCATCACTTAACCAACTCACTTTTTGCAGTTTTTGAGTTGGTATATAAAACGAGGGCTCCTAGTCTTGTTGTGTCGACAACAATGCAGTATTTTGCAAGGCCTATCACAAGTTTTGACTTGGTTCCAATACGTTTTAGAGCTGAAGACAGTCGGTAAAGTTTAGTTGGTAAGGTTTAGTCGCTTTCCTTGTATGCGAAAGGCCTCAGGTTCGGGTCCGGGCATTGCCAAAATAACTGCCTATCTATAAAGGTCTGTTGAGCTAAAATGTCCGACGTGCAATGTAGAGGAGTGAACTTTAAATATGAAGTCCCGACGCTATGTACGATGTCGCTCAAAAGTTGCATTGGTGGCCCACTCGGGTGTCGGCTCGTCACTTGACAATGGCCATCGCGTAACTCTGATGCGACGACAATTCAACTGAACTCCAATATGTTTTAAGACTATTTATTCAAATGAAAGCCCATTGATTCGCATGGTGGGATTGTGATTCCATTGCTTAAGCAGCAGACCCGAAAAGAAGCGAGAAACTTGGATGGCCATTCAAATGAATCAAATTGCTCATTCGCGACACGTATATCCACTAATGGCGTGGGCGGGGAAAAGGGGGAGCTTAGGGTTTCTGTAATTATTCAATTTTATTTTCCTTCATCGGTATAGAGGAGCAGGACTTGGCTGAGAATCGCTTCGGTGAGTTGCTAGTTTGAATGCTTGTAAATCATGGTCTTTTTGAAATCTGAATATGAATAAGGCTTTTCAAGCCGTAAATTTTGATAAAAAAATTTATTGTATAGTCTAATTTGCCAACACATTTCTTTTGATCGTCTTTGGAAAAAGCTTGAGTGGCTAGGATTCCCCATCTTATGTGCTTGCCCCTCCTATATTCTTGTACGAAGTGTGGTCTTTTATTTTTGCTCACTAGAAAAACCTTTAGGAGATTCTTTTTTTAAAAAAAAGCGTTCCAATATAAAAATGTATTTCGATTGCATAACTTCTCATTCGATCGTATAAACGATTTTTTTTACCGCCTGTGTTAAGAAAGGCGATACAAGGACAAATCTGTAAACTATTGTAGCACATTTTATTAGAATTTATTTACAGGACCAGTCAGACCGACCAACACATTTCCTTCGTTAAGCAACTTTGTTGAAGTAGTTCGACCTAAAACAATCACAGGCAAATTAAAGGCATTGCAAGTATTATGTGTAAATAAAGCTTGAAAAAAAAACAATCTTAAAATTTTTAAGGTCTAAGGATATCCATACTTTACTCTTCCTTGAAGTTTGATTTTTTAATACCAAAATTGCAATTGCAGTTTGTGTTTATAAATGAAATAATCTGACTTAGAAATACTTGACGAGACTTAATGACAAACGTACACAACAACATATAATTCCGAAAAAATTACGTTTAACAAACAATTGAATGTCTTAAATAACTTAAAAGATGAACAGCACTTTTCTTATTGCAAGATTTTAAAAACTATTTGCAAAATATCAGCTTTATAAACAGTCATTGCCCCATGTCTTAACTAAACTTTACTGTTTCTGAATCGCTTGCATGTCAGTGTTGTATTTGGCGATCTCGCGTCTTTCGGATTTCAAACAACGAAACTCCTGGTGTTTCAGCAACCCCCCCTGCAAGAGTAATGCGATTTTCAGAGCCTCATTTGCATGTTGGCGTGAAAAGTAGGGGGTGAGGGTGGCGATAAATTACTTTTGGAAACACACGCCTGCTGTGGGAACGCAATTCTCGAAGCGTCACTGCAGTGAAATCGACTTCTGGGTCTTGGAGGTTATAGTTTCTGCGAACACGCACGCACACGTTATAAACCTTGTTTTTACAATTAGATGATATCTATTCCACTGAACAGTACTTCATGATATTCCGGGTTAGGTTCTGTTGAATTATCGTTGTAATTTAGAGCCACAGTCATGTGATGAGCCGACACCTAAGTAGGAACCCAACACAACTTTTAGGGCCGACATCGTACGCTACGTAGGGATTTTGGAGTATATTTTTAAAGTGCACTCCCTGTTGCATGATATTACGGGAAAATCTTACTTGCATTCTACTGTTTGTAGACTTACAAAATTGGATCAAGTTAATCTATTTTTTTTTCTTTCTTCTGTAAATAGTTTCTATATTTATTCCCTTTCAGAACAGCTCAGTGTTAAGTGATGTATCTGGAACACTGATACCAATCAAAAAGTTTATTTTTTCTGCTATTTCAAACTCTGAGATACTAATTTAAGATTTTTAAAAAAAACCATTTCAATCTTAAAATATTCCATTACATATTCATAAGAAATTGTCAATTTTTGCTGCCTGTGCTTGAAGTGTTCAAGATCTAGATTGTTTTCTTTAAATTCGTCTTCCAAACTCTCTCCGGCTGTTTTGGTGGCAACTTTGTCAACCACTATTCCTAGAACAAACTCTCCTTCTTTCGCCCATCATAAAGTCATTGAGTTCACCCAAGAGCAAACAATCGCTGGGAAAGGAAAAGTCTCTTCTTGAACTGGTTTGACGAGGGACACCCATGGCTATGACAACGCGGGGTCAGCCAAGAATATCGATTCTGAGGTCGATCACCCAGAAACACTTTGGCCAAGATAGAAGAGGCTCATCTCTGGGCCTCCAGGCGAAACTTTCTTCTCTTTTCATTTTAGAAGTTTCATTCAGAAGATAGTTTTGAATCGTAGATTGGAGTTTTACGTCGCCATTGAAGATGTTATAGTATCAGTTGGGTCGCTATCTACTGTTTGTCTGTGCATAGGAGCTAGATAGTCGAATGTAAGCAATGCACAAAGTTGCACCACAAAACACATTAATTGTTTATCGCTACTGATATTTACGTGAATGATTTTTTTTCTATTACAAGTTGAAAATTTTGGTTTTTGTTACGATAAAAGCTTTTTTTACAACAGGTCAGGGGTTATGAAACCGTTGATAGTATCAATATTGTTTTGTTGTGCAGTAGATTGCTCTAGAAAGGGACACTTTCACAGTCGCTACAAATATAAGGAGGGAGAGCAATGGGAGATATTGTCTACGACTTGATAATCGTGAAAAGATCACTTAATTAAGAAGATATGCCCTTTGAGCTATTTTCAAAATCGGTTTTCCATCTCTGTGTCAAAAACATAACCATGAAAATTCTTTAAATTTAAATTCATAAATTGCTAACATTTTTGACATTTTAGGTTTTTTGCGAATCCATTTGAAATGGTAATACCAAAAAATTGTGAGAAGTATTTAAACCATTCAACGGGAATTTGTGTTAAAAAGCGTTTGGTAAAACGACAAAAGCGGCCTTAAAACACCACTGAATGACACCAAACTATATTTTTTTTCTGTTTTTTGATACTACATGTAGGATGCCCCTTTATTATTTAATGTTAAAATTTTAATTTTTTGCTGCGACAGCAAATGATACATTTTTATAAATAATCTCTCCTCTGCCTTTCGCAATTTATCGAGGCCCAAGTCATCACGTAAGCAACATAAATAAACCAAAACTATCCAATTATTTTATATTACAGTATTCTAATACGGAAAATACGGCAAGTTGTTGCACCTTGCTAATGCTCACGGGCCTTATTAGTGAAAGTAGCTAATGTTCCAACTACAGATAGCTCCGCCTACGTCATTAATAAAAAAAATATCCTTTGCTTGCGAGAAACTTATCAATCCATAAAACAAATACGTATTTTCCACCATCGCCACTTTTCTAAACTAAAACCGTCTTTAAAATATTCAAAAATTCTAGTTTTTTTTCCATTCTGATAAACCAAAATATGATGGGGCTTTAAAAATCAGTTCCGCTCCACTTCGCTGGCTAACAAATAAAAAAATCCACTTTTTCATCATTTATTGAGGAATAAATACTAAACTGACTTTGGAGGGTGAAATAAATACCGCGGGGGAGGTCAGGGGATATAGGAAAGTTCTATTACAGCAGTGGTCTAACTCCAGGATTTGAAAGGGGAAAACAAAGTTGAATTTTATATTAAGACAGCTTCAACTGCTATCTGTCTATATTCTGTTTGCTGGTCCCTGGTTTGTTTGTAAACAAATACTTTGGTCCAATATATATTTGGTGTCTCAATTTTTAGCTGGCTACTTATGACAATATCGGGTTAAATAGCTGTTGTCCTGTAGTTTTAGCATTGGAAATTGGTCCTAATTCTTCAAAATTACAGATTTTAGATGCCGAACCGTGTCTTGAAATTAAATCTGATTAAGAGGCTCCTAGTGCAAAGGGTTCTAACTTCTAAAGTTATTCCTTTTTTTTACCAAGGTACAGCAAAAAGGACGACTTTATATCATTGGAAATTGGCCCTTATTCTACAAAAGTATTAAGACGGTGTGTCGAAATAAAGTTGGCCCTCTTTTACTTTAAGTCCGTCGTCTGTATTATTGATCTATGGATGCGGTTTTGCACTTGCTTTTTTCTTCTGGTCAGGAGTGGTCATTTCGGGATGGAGCAGTATAAATTTTCGCTTGAGCTCTTGGGGATATGGGAAATTGTTGATGGGTGTTTTAAGATGAAATATCGCTGGGGATTTCTGTAAATAGTCTGAGTAAACGCTATCGCTTGTTTTTGTCTCGGCCGAGGTTCGATCTTTTAGACCTGAGTACGTGGGTAACTTGAGGTTTCCGTCTTAATGTTGTCGACCGCATACTTAAATAATCTTCATGAATAACACGGATTAACATTGTAAAAAATCGCACTTATTATTGTGTCTATTTTTTTGTCAAGAAATGTGTACCGATATTAAGTACTCTTAGTACCAGTGTGTCTTGGAACTAACTTAGGGAGCTTAGGACCTCATTTAGAAGCAGGAAGTTGTCTCCTTAAAAGACTTCACAAACATCCTTCCAAAGAAAGGATTGTTCCTAATCCTCTTTTCTAACAGCTAGTGGAAGAAATTTGCGAAACACACTGCAATGCCTTTAGTTCTATACAGAATTGTAATCAGTGTTCAAACTTCTCCTTAAAATCGGTTTGTTTTTCAAAGAATTTCTGAAAATCTCTCTATTAATGGATCGAAGACGAGTTATTCATACTAGAATTTCGAGTTTTGTTTCATTCTCATTGAACTTGAAATATCCCGTCACAGTATCTGCCTGCTGTATGGTATATCTAATTACCTTTGTGGTCCTTTTGTATAAATGTTATAACATGTTAGTGTATTTCATTAAACAAAGACTTCATAGACCGAAATTTCAACTTTCGAAATACGTATAATTTCTCCTGGGAAAAGTCCTAATTTGTTCAACGAAAAACGCATTTTTGTCGAAGAATAATTGTCTATTTTGACAAATATTTTAATTAAACTTTATAGTGTATATGAAATAATAATAATTATTATTTTCTATCATTTATCATCAATTGTATACTTTTTTTTAATCAGTTACTTTAACCAGTCAAGTTTCAGTTGGCACTTTTTCAAATCAGAAGGCCCAAATTAATCAGGTTTAACACCTAGTATTTGTTATAGCGATAATGAAAATAAGAAAAAAATATTTTCATTACCAAAATAAAATGTTTAAAAATGTATGCTTCAACGATAACAGCTTTTACTACCCATGCAAGTGGGAAACAAACATCCATGAAATTCGTTCTAAATTTCCAAAGAATCATTTAGAAAAGTTGAATAGTAGGAAATTATAAAATTACAAAATAATTATACAAGATTTGGAACAGTTTCAGTTTTTGGTATGGAAATTGTTAGAGGTTAGAACGTTATTAAATATAGATTTTTTTTCAAATCCTAGACGATCTATTTCAAGACGATCGTTGCACAATCGTCCGTGTGACGGGGGTAGATCGAAGGGAGGGATTGGGGCGTACCATAGAATGTTCTAAGTGGGGCGCATCTCCTAGCAACCGCACTTATTTCTCATCTCGCCCCTTTTATTTTGCCACGAGAGTGTCAACATGGGGGCACCCCCTCCCTCATTTTCGCGCCCCCTGGTTGTCAAGGAAACACTAGAATCCTTCTTGAATTAGGAATGGGCTCTTCCGTATTACTGAATCGGGAATAAGGAGTATTGTTTTATGTGGTAATGGGGATGGAGAGAGAGAATGATTAAAGTTTATTTTCAGGTGGGCTGCTTTGCTTGTATAAATAAAGGGGTAATGTTTGAATGATGTCCAGTAATTAAAGTCTTGTTTTGATAGCGGTTACAGCTACAGAACTTGACTCAACTCATTATTCACAGGATTGGCACGTCATATGGAAATATGGGTAACTTAAAAAAGGTCGGGTAATTCCTCAAAGTTAGGATAATCAAATAAAAGAAATATAAAAGATATGTGTGTGTCGCTCGCCTTCCTAAAGAATAAACATAGAGGGGAAATTAAGAACTGTTTTATGTTTGAGAAAAGTAGAATAAAAGTCGGAGAATTTCTCGCCAAATATCAGAAGATTGACAACCCTCTAGTGAGGTTGAAATTCTAATCTTTAATATTTGAATGCTGAAGAATTGGCTCTGTATCATCGAGCGTCTCCGAAAGAAATTTGAAGACATATTATAATCAAAACTACGTATGTGAATGTGGTATGTTAAAAAAAACTGTTACAGTCCACTTTCGCTTATTAGGCTTTTTCGGTATGCTAAAGATTTAAATTCATATTTTATCCTCAAACTAGAGCTTTTGATGTAAGTGTGACGTTAATAGTTTAAAGGATTCAAACCAAACTAAGTAAAAGAATTCAAAACCAAACTACCCTTTCGTTGTAATTACTAACGTTAAAGACCTTTTGGGGAAATGTTCTTCAGAGAAGTGAGGGAGACTGTACTGAACTTTATGCTATTGTGGTTTTGTTATGACATCGTTTTGTAATCATGTATAATTTTGTCTTTGCAGCGAGCGACAAGGTGCAAAGGTTCGTGGGCAACAACACACACAGCGACTTCTTCAAGTTGCTGGAGAAAGATGGAGACCATCTGCTGGTCGGAGCCAGGTAAGCTGATTTGTCGTTTTTAAAATCTAAAATTGTCCTTAGTACCATGTAAAAATACTTTTTTTACTACCTTAACGCTTTTTCTTACGATTCATTTGGTCTGAAGTTTAAAGCGCTTTTTTTTTCAAATGACGTTCAGTCCATTTTTTCCCGATTTTCAAAAAAGCGATATCTTGTTTTGCATAATATGCGTAGTATTGCCGGCTAAATTATATAACCAGTATCCACCAAATGGTATCTCAAGGTGAAGACAGTTGCTTCGGTTTATATCCACGAGATTTGTTAGAATTTGGTAATAATCGATAGGAAATAAGCGTCCTAGTGTTGGATGTTATGCAAGTTTGCTTATCTGTGTTGAATTACCACTCATTCTTGTTGAATATAAGGAAAATACATACTCTTCAGTTCTAACTTTGTTTGGAACTTCTTATGAAAATACATTGTTATAAACATGTTCTGCAATACGTTTACATCAACAATTAAATTTTTGAATTTACCCTATTTGGAATCAAGCACTTCAGTTTTGGTTTCCAGATTTCCAACTCAATATTTGATAGTTTTGGTAGTAATAAGATTTTTTTTATATATCAATTCCCTAATTTTAATAAAGAAATCTTTAGAAAACATTTTTATTATTTAGCTCCTAAATTCTTTAACAGTTCACCAATTTCTATTCAAAAATATGGCAAATATCCATCTTTTAAGCGCTCGCTTTAAATTTATTATAATTACTGACGACATAGACATTTATTTTTAATTTTGTATACACTAAGCATAAGTAATTTATAAAACCAGTCTCTTGCCTAATACTATGATGCTGTAATTTATTATTATTTGTACTTTGTTAAAACTTTTAATTTAAATTTTTAGGCTTCTTGAACGGGAATGATGTTCCCCTAAACAGCTAATATGATTTTTTTTGTATTTATTCATATGTTTTCTTAAATTGATAAAAGTTATTATTATTTAAAAATGCGTCATTTTGTAAACGTAAAACTTGGACGGTCATGACATGACCTGCGCCAAATGAACTAGATTACACAGTGAAATATAGTTCTGGATATTGGGAGATTATCATGTGACTGATAAAGTGTTCTGCTAAGGATAATGACTATTGGAGCCCTGGCTCCTAAGGGGTTAGCGGGAATGGGTTTTTTAATATTTTAACTATGTGTAGTACATTATGAATTATTCACAGTCCGTAGTACTCAACTCGTATCAAGTTTTTTTCATTTTTCTGAGTGTAAATATGGTGGTTTAAGTCAAATGTTAATTTCAGTGAAACGAAACTAATGCTAGACGAATAATAAACTCAATTCTCTATTCATCCGAAGTGCTCGTTTCGGAAATGTCATTCATGTTTGTTCAGCCATATGGGTCCAGGAAATAATCTATGCTGGAGTATGTGCAGAATCGTTTATGTTTTCTTTGTTCAAAGTGTTTTCTTAACAATCCCTTCATGTTTACGAAAGACCTCCACCTCATAATCATCGCACACGTCGCGCTGTTATTTCTAATTTAATTTCGTCGTTCCAAGAGGAGGAGAGGAACAACTCAACTCCCTCGATCCACCCTCGCGATGTTCTTTGTGTTGTTTTTGTTTCAGAGAGGTTGGCAACGGTCCAGAAGTCGAAGGCACGCGACCCTAATCGACGCTCTTTGTTGCGGCACTGGGGGTTCAATAGCTGGATTCCTTTTTTGATGTTGTTGTTCTCTTCTATTTCTTTCGAGAAACGGCATGCTATTCTTGTGGAAATCGAAGCATACTCGGGAATTTCTATTGTCGCTGTGTGATTCGTTGGGTGATCCTGGTAATCGTAAGGTCTCTATTCTAACTATAACTAGACCCCGTTGTAGTTGAGCCTCCAGTGGAATCAAATGAATACACATTGAACAATTATTCGATATAGCCAAATATTCACAATATGTAATTTTATTAAAAAATTGGCTTATGCAGGTTCTGACTCCAACAGAAACTAATAAGATAACTTAAAATATAAACTAAACGTAAGACCTCTACATCAAACCCAACAACACAGGAATTTAATTGCATATTACATGGTTTTTGTAGAATAAATTGTGCTTTTTTTTTCGAAATCTGAATGCACGTAATTTTCTTTTTTACCCAATGGAACACAAATATTTGCCGCCAGTCTGGTCATTAATTGAACTTGTAGTTAGTTGGATAAGGGAAATTAGTACAAAGTGCAATGCTTTTCCTTATTCCGACAGCTAATTCCATTATTATTAACCTCGGGCAATGTCTGAGTTCACCAAAAAACACTGCACTCAGTATATTTGACTATTGCCGTATGCATAAGTGCCTAAATGAAGGCTAATGAATACCGAGAAAGGCAGATGACTTGATGAGAAAACATCCGTGGGACAGGAACATCCCGACAGACTTGTTTTGTTTGTCCCTGATTAAGTCATTTATTGTTTTGATGACTTAATGATGCATGACAACCTAGCAATGGGAAAACTAGGTTCGTTTCTTGAATAAATGATACTGAGACCTTACATGAAGAAATATTATAGCAAATGGCTAAATAAAACTAGTCATGAAAGTGATGAAAGTCAAATGTGGTTTGATGATTGAAAACTTGAATAAGATGCAAATATCAAAATTGCAGCATTTGCAGCGCACCTTAAAAAATTTAGATGCATCGCGAATTATCCTTGGGCCTATTCCCATGGATATACAGAGTTATTAATTTGTCTTTATTTCCATGTAGAAAAGTAGAAAGGCATAAACTAATGCTTAGTATTAAATTTACAATATACTTTCAAGTTGACCTACCAGTTGATAAAGTGTTGAATTGTTAATGTTGACTCTTAGTTTTACACTTTCTACTCCAAATTAACAAGAAAATAATATTTAAAATATATTATGCGTTTGTCGAAGTTCATAAGCATTAAGCTCTGCACTACTTTGAAATTCAATCAAAGATCATTTCTCCAATCAAGGCTTCCGGTTCCCGATTGAAACACTCAAACCTGCTCAACTGCAACAGAGGCCTTTTCCGCTTACAGTTTAAAAACCGTTGGAGGGGGTGCTAACAATGTTCCATAGTCAATTAGTCCTATTGAGAAGCATGACTTTTGTGCTGTTAAAAAAGAGGGAACGGGGTGTTTGCTGTCTATTCATCAATTCAAAACGATGGAAGATTTTTTTTTTTGTCCTCTTTTGAACTTCATTTACCCCAGTTGAATGGGTTTCGTTCTTTTTGCCAGTATGACTCAGCCACTTTTGTGGCGCGATCTTGCGTTTTATGTATAAAGTGACTATGCTGCGAGTTGGCCTTTTTTTTTAGTTTTTAGTAATTGTTTTTTTATCCACCAAAAAGATTCAATTCGTTGCCACTTATAAAAAATGCTAACACGAAAAGTGTGTTCAGTTCGAGTGCTAATAAATATTTTAATTTAACGTTATCTTTAACTGGTTATTTTTTGCTTAGTTGATCAATTTCACTTGCATTGCAGTTGGATAATAGGTTCGTGTGTCGTTTTAACAATGTAAAAGGAAAAAAACTTCAAATTTAACTGCAATGGTGGTGATTCGAGGAAGCACTATGATGTCTCCTTATTTTTTTGTAAAAAAAAAGTAAGGCCTTTTAAAACGTGTACAGCCATAACAGGATGAAATATTGATATTAGAACTCCATTCTTTTTCTGGAATGTGTATCTCGGGACGGAATTTCCAATTAGTTTTTTAATTAAAAATTAAAATTAGGCCGAAAAGTGTGGGAATAGTAGGTGCCCTCTCCGAGAGAGGGCGCCGCGGCACACAGTGCGGCGTGCAATGGACAAAAATCGAAAAAGTTACTTTTTATTTAAGAAGTTTAGTGAATATATTATTGATCTAGGATATTCATAGTTTTATAAAACGGTAATTTTAAGTTTAAATTTTTTAAATTTGAAATTAGTTTTTTAATTAAAAATTAACAAAATAACTTTAAAGTCACACTTATAATATTTGTTTCACTGATGTGCTCGTTTAATGGGGGGCGAAGCATATAGCATTTTTAGTTTGGGGGTGAGCGGGGGGTTATCGAGCAAAGTGGTCAAAAGTTAATTGGGTAGCAATTCCTGAGGAGGTCAGAGATATTCATCCACTAATTTGCGAACTTGCTCGCCTAGGGGCGCAACCCCTAGTTTCTTTTTTTTAAAAAAATGGCGCATAACCACGTTATGATTTGACAAAAATTACTCGCCTTTTAAAAGAATTTTATTCGTAAAAATGAGATGTTCCACTCTAATTTGAATTAATAAATCCTTATTCCGCAATTTAATATTTAGAATGACGTATCAGACGAGTAACGTACACAATAAATAACTAAATGTATCGAATTATTATTGACACGGCTGCTCCTCGACTTTAAAAAGTTCGCATGTTCAGTAGGGTTTATCAGCAGATGTATTATTGCTTTACAATAAAATATCGTTTAGTTCAAGTATTTTAAAATATCTGCTATCGCTATCGAAATATAAAACAAAAAATCAATTTATGAAAAGTTGAAAAATGCGTTTTTCCAGCTAGATTGTTAAAATGAGACTGTGGGTCGCATGGAAAATGCATTCATTAGCCAAACGCATGTTTGCGGCCTAGAATAAACCTATATCACTTATTTTTTGTGTAGGACTTTTAAAATATTTTTTTAATAAAAAAATTCGGTAATTTCGGCGCTAATTTCGTGTTTAGCATATTCGTGCTCGCATTGTATATTCGCGCTAGAGCGATAGCGTGTGTGTTTGATAACTTGGTTAGTGTAGTAATGCATTCATGACATGCGCATACAATTAACAATTAAAATGTTTTAATTTGGTTTGTCACGAAAATGGGGTTATTAAGGGATCGGCTTTGCTTCAAACTCTCCACCCTAAGCTCAACCCATTAACGAAGATTTTGTGAATACCATTAACGGCTTCATTTCCGAATAAAAACTTCAACTTTTAAGGGTTTTTTTTAAATTCATTTTTCGTGTAACTTAATTTATCGTACATAAATTGTTCAGGCCTATTGTCTTCTTTTTCCTTTAATATTTTTTATTTAAATAAACTTAAGCAGGAAGCTTATTAAGTGCTTGAGTTTTTTTTAATGTTATTGAGCATTGATAATCAATACTTATTGATTATTTTGGAGACTTAATGATCATATGAGTTGCTTATAAGCAACATAAGTTATCCACAAAGCAGGTTACAGTACCTTATTGTCTGCCTATAACCAAGTGGTATAATTTTTAAATCCGTTCATATATATTATTTTAATTCTGCAACACAATAAAATAATCTTAGGTTCTTAAGCATGTGTTATTTCAATTTAGAATTGATGCATGAAATAAAAAAATGTATCTTTTTTTAGGAATATTGTTTATAACTTGAGCCTCGATACGCTGCAAGAGAAAAAGGTTTGTACATATTTTATCAATTTGTAATTATCTTTATTGAAATTATAACTTTTAAAACTCGTGTTTTATAGAAAAAATTTCCCAGATTATTATTACTATTAAATTAATTTTAAAAAGCCTTAAATAGCCGCTAAAAAGATAATGAATTGTTTTGATATTAGAATTAGAAATAATCTCAATTGTGAAAGTTAAAAAAAAATTATTTAAAGAAATGGAACCGAGGTTTAATGTAGTAAATTCTTACTATATTTTTTATTTTATTTTTTGCAATTTCTAAATGTTTTTCCCCCATTTTAGAGGCTGGAATGGTATGCCAGTGATGAGGACATAACTATGTGCAAGATGAAAGGAAAATCTGAGGTAAAAATATAGCATAGAATTTGATATTAATTAACTCTTTATAGAAATTGATAAAAGTGATCTTAAAGTGGTTTTCTTTCAAATCATTGTATCTTATGAAAAATGACTAGAATGCTGGATAAAATTAAATTGTTCAATTTTCAGTTGTGACCTTACATGATTTTATTTTTAATTCAGATTTTTAAAAGGGCAATGTTCCAGTTTACGTTTAATTGTTTTATGTTGCAAAATACCAAAATTATAATTCTTATCACAAAAGATTTTCACTATTAAATCAGCAGGAGTAATTCAATAAAAAAAAGACAATTAGGTGTTTAAAAGTTGTAATAAGAATACTGTTCTTTTATCTTTTTTTTTAATAAATGAACAGTGAGATTGATATCAAAACTTCGAAGCATTTTTTAAAAAAAACAGTTGCTGTTAAAAACATGCTTATTCAATGCAATGTTTGGAACTATGCTTAATTTGTTTTTAATAAATGTTTTTGTTAACTAAAATTTAAATCTTTTATTTACAGGAGGAGTGTCAAAACTACATAAGAGTCCTTGCAAGGAAGTCTGAAGACACTCTTTTAGTGTGTGGCACCAATGCCTTTAAGCCCCTTTGTCGGCATTACTTACAGGCATGCCTTTATATTTAAAATTTCATTTACCCTCATTGCAAATAAAATTAAACTCATTTTATCAAACCATTTTGATTTAAGTAATCAAGTGCATTACCAGGTTTTAAGTAGAAGCTTTTGGTGTACTTGACAGGCTACTCACAAACCTTAGTGTAGACAAGACAGTCCTCAATCAGTTGGTTCCCTAGAATTAAATTATAAATACATTTTTTAAACTTCAACAATTAAGATTTCTACGTATGATAAAATAATTAGGAAATCTTAAGATTTCATACATAGTCTTCTGCAATAGTTAATATTTTTAATTTACCGTCAAAGGGGGTAACTTTGGCCCTGGAGAGGGTAAGCTTGACCCAAGTGTTTTAAGCTAATAACTTCTCATTAAATACATTCTTTAAAAATGTGCTTGCCTTTTTCAATTAGTGGCAATTCTGACTTGAGCTATGTGTAAAAAAAACTGCAAGAAAGACAGTACTAGGGTTTTACCATAGATATCATAGTTTAAGTATTAGATTGGCTGATCACGTGACCTCCAATGCTAACGACGGGACGAGCATGGAGGCCAAATAGGTGGGCATAATTTTCAATGTTGCTGCCACTTTTAGGAGAAAAATACTACGAAAAAAATACCATTTATAAAATTACAAAAAAAATACTAGAAAAGATTTAAAGTCACTAAAAATATTCCAAAATGCAGCTAGTATTTTTACGATATTTTTTGTAATTTTTGAATAATTCTAAAATTACAAAAAAATATCGTAAAAATTCTAGCTGCATTTTGGTATCTTTTTAGTGACTTTAAATCCTTTTCTAGTATGTTTTTTTGTAATTTTAGAATTAAATGGTATTTTTTCGTAGTATTTTTCTCCTAAAAGTGGCAGCAACATTGAAAATTATGCCCACCTATTTGGCCTCCATGCTCGTCCCGTCGTTAGCATTGGAGGTCACGTGATCAGCCAATGTAATACTTTAATTATGATGGGGATACTTTTATTATGATTATATGGGTTTTACGCTTAGGCCAAGTTACCCCACTCAATGATAAGTTAAATAAATATGAAGAAAAAGAAGCCACACAAATAAGGGTTCAATTGTGTTAGTATGAGCCCTTGTTTACTTAAAATTTTATTCCAAGGAAAAGGCATTTTATCTATAAACGTATAATTCCATAAATATTTTAAAAAAATTGTTGTACTCCCGAACTATTATAGTATTAAATTTGTGAATAATTCCTTCCTTTATAACACAGGATGCTGACTACTCTATGAAAAAGGAGGTATCAGGTGAAGGTCTATGTCCCTATGATCCCACACACAACAGCACAGCTACTTTTGCAGGTAAGACCCACAAACATTGTTTCATACATCCCTTTCTCCCCTCTCTTCTACTGCACATCAAAACCCTTTTCTTGCACCTCTGTCCGCACTGGGAATGGAAGGTAAACAGTTTCAGTATTGCACTGATCTTTTTTTAGAACTAGAAGGCTATTGCGTTAGGGGTAAAAAAGCAAAAGATTTTTTTATATGGAGATTTTTATGGAACATATGCATTGTCTGCTTACTGTTTTGTATTTTGTATTTTGTGAATATTTGGGCAACCATGAAAAGTAGAATACTAAATAGTAGAATGGTTATTTTTCTGTTGCTGATTATGTAAAGTATTTTAGAAAAGTAAAGGTTTTCTCGTTGATTCAATACTGAAAAATGTGGTCATAACTTGTTTAGAAGGCTGTGTTTTCGTGAAGAAATTAGTATGTTGGTATTATGTTTTTAGCTTTTATGGGCTTAGATTCGATTTCAGATAAGCATAAACAACATATTTTCATTAATCATAGTCTTCACTTTGTATTTCATGCATTACAGTTGTATAAAAGTGTATCAATAAGATATAATTTGCATGCTATTAATACAATGTACATCATTGATCAGGTTTGTGCTAATGAATTTATAATGAGATTCCATGCTGCTATGCTTTTTAATTAATTATTAATTTAAACACCCATACTTACTACAAATTACTCTTATAGTTTAATACATTTTAAAATCACACAAATACATAAAGGATTCAAAACTTTATCAACACAACAAATTCAATCTTTCCAAGTCTGATAAAAATGTATCCTCATGAAATTTTGTTCCCGAGTACTTCCAATAATAAATGCACTTTCAATCTCTTTAGCCATATAACTCCTGTCTTCCATTTTCTTTTATGGTTTATTTCAACTCTCTCTCTATCCTGTAAACTATCTATTTCCTCCCTCCGTGATGGTGCGCCTATGTGCCAACATGGTTGTGCATGAACTTTGGTGGTCCCCTCATACTTTTGGTTGAGCCCCAACTTCATACCCCTGTCACAAACTAATTTTTCAAAATTGCATACTTTAATCTAACTTGCATACTTGTTTATCATTTTGTATTTCTTTTGCCATGCCAACCACTATAGGACCTTTAAAAGACAGAAAAGGTAGTAGACACGTGGACAAATTAGTATAATTTTATTTACTTTTCTATTTGTGTTCACATTGGTATTTAAAAATTTGCCTTTTATATAATTTACGAGTTGAATTAACATGCATTTTTTTAATGTTGGAATTTGGTATGTTTTGTACTTCAATGTGATTATTTTACAATGCTTTTGAACTTATAATAATATGTTTGATGTCAGTATTATACAGTAGTTTCTAGAATCCATGTAAAAAAATTATTGTTTCTGTTTCAAAAAAGAAAGAAGTAAAAAAAAATTCTTTTAAAAGTTTGTTAAAAATGGATAAAATATTGTTATGTTAATTATTAATTGTTAACTATGTTAAAATTCGACTGTTTAATCAAATGAAAAAATATATAAAAGGTTTTATAAAATTATTAGAATGCTTCTTGTTTGTTACTTTCTCTGACTTTAAGGGGACTTCTTGCATTGTATAAACTATGAAGTTTTAACAGGCATAATCTTTTGAAACATATTTGGTAGATGTTTACAAGCACTTTTTTATATTCAGTAAAATCTTCTCTACTAAATTTTTTTAAACAAATTGGGCGTGTTTGGTTAATTTCTTTTTTTTTTTAAAGTACTATTTAGTATTTGTGTAATCTAAAACAAATCCAACCTTATTATAAATTAAAATCATTTATTTCTGCAATATCCTTAAATTAAAACTGTCAATCTCACCATAACTAACTTAACATTAAACTGGGAGTGTGATATATTACATGATTTTCAATTACTACTCAATAATAGACATTTAATACGTTAGAAATTGCTTAAAGATTTTTATAAAAAGGTTTTAATTTTTCAGTAATACCTTTTAAAACCTAAAGTTCTATGGCAGTTGTCCTTTAAAAAATCAGTTTTCCATGGACTGTTACTCTTCTAGCCACATGGTTTGAGTGCTGACCTATTGTACATAGGTCTGTCCTCTCAAATCCACCTTCTTGGTTTTTTTTAAAATGTTTTGGAGTCAATTTTGAGATTTAAAAAATATATGGACCATATATTATAGTTATTAAAATATATTTTATTCACTGAAGCTATAGTAGTAAAAAGTGGATTATTTTACTTAAGCAATGTTCATTTGTGTGTTTACGTGCATTAACTTTTTTTTAAAAAAATGTCCTAATTTTTGCACATCCTCGTTAAATGGAAAAGAATTGTAAATGCTATTATAAACCCTTGAAAAAGAAATTCTTACTATTTATGTGAGTTATATTTATTGATGATAATTACTAATACTTCGATTCGTGTTTTTTGTGTGTATTTTAAAACATTTTGACTTTCTGACTAGATGGAGATCTGTATGTTGCAACAGTAGCTCAATTTACGGGAGCTGACCCTTTAATTTACAGAGAGCCTCTGAGAACAGAGCAGTTCAACTGGAAGCATTTAAATGGTATGCATGAAATTTCAAGTATTAAAAGTTATTTAAGCTTGTCACATAAATTAGCATAACCCATAATCTACAAAACAATCCCTTACCTATCTATTACAAACACATTTCATGCATTAAAATTGCAAATTGTAATTCTACATTCTAAATTGAAAATGTCTTGACATTTCTTTTCCAGCTCCAAATTTTGTAAGCTCTGTCCACCATGATGAATTTGTATACTTTTTCTTCCGAGAAACAGCAGTTGAATACATAAATTGTGGGAAGGTAAGTCCTTTATTTTCACAACATTTTTACAACAAGTCCTTTTTTTCTTTCAACCTTTCAGGAAAAGCTGCTTATTTATTGAAAATTTTATTAATAAATTTAACTATTTTGAATTTGTGTAAAAGTAGAATTAATGTCATGTGTGCTATGATTTTCACTTGCATGTCTTTAAGAATCTCTTTAAGCCTAAATTTTAAGTGACAATAATTGCTATTTTCATGGCAATCTTTTCTTTTTTCTTAGAAAAGGGGGGATCTTATGGCTCATCTCTACAGTATTGCTTCTCTTTAACATTATTTTTTTATTCTGATTTCAATCAGTCCTTTTTACTGATACAAAACATTCTCTTAAATATGTAAGAGAAATAATCTTGCAACTATTCATAAACGTCGTCTTACCTGCAAAGTTACCAAATGTGTTGTCTTGCTTTTAGGCTGTGTACTCTAGAGTTGCCCGTGTGTGCACGAAAGACAAAGGTGGGCCCCACAAGTTCCGCAACCGCTGGACTTCCTTCCTGAAAGCCCGTCTCAACTGTTCCATGCCCGGAGAGTTTCCCTTTTACTTCAATGAGATCCGTAAGATTTCAGTTTTATTTTAGGTGGCTTGAATTAAGACAATTTCTTTATGCACTTCATTCAGTTAAAACAATATATGGGAATGTTTCTTGTGATGTCACACTTTTCTTACTGCAATGTCATTGGTTTTTTGGTTTTCTTCCCTTTTTACGAAAAACAAGCCAATTGGTTTATTATGACATCATGCTCTCTGTACTGCAATTCCATTGGTTGTTTGGTTTTCTTTACGTATCACGTGAAACAAGCCCATTGTATATATCTTTGTGTTAGTGGTTTGGGTGTGTTGAAACTAATAATTACAATATTTTATTCAATTCCAATATTTTGTTGGGCTTATCTGTGCATAAAATAAATTCAAAGTTTTTTTTAAAAAAATTCACTTGTGTAGTGTTGTTAGGCAATTAGACGTTTCAGTAAATACATATATTAATTAATATACAAACACTTCTTTTCAGAATCCACCTCTAATGTTGTAACTGGAAAGTATGGTGCCAAAGAAACTCAACTTATCTACGCAGTTTTTACTACACCCCCGTAAGTATATCATAATAACTTTTATTGTAATACCATATGAGCCAATTTTAACAATCGAACTAGTTGCATTTATGAAAAAAATTATTTTATAAATTAATAGTTATTTAGTGATAATACAATATTTTTTGCAAAGTAGCATTCAATGTGTGCAGGAAATGCATTAAAACTATTTTTTTTAAATAATTATCACTTAGTCCTTTTCTAGAAATGTTGCATTAAACTATTTCTTTTGTTATTCTCTACAGGTGGAAATAACTAGATTTTCTTTTAGATTACCATATTTTCTTTCTATTAGATTACCATATGCACGATCGATAAAATTAACCTCTTCGTTGTAACCGTTACGTTAGACCGAACTTGGTATTTAGTATTATCTATAGCTACCCATTTCTATCCTTCAGTTCCTTACACAGCAAATATTACCTGTTATTTTAAATTGCCGAGGTAATCTTCATATCTTTATTCAAAGTAATTTAGTACCTCTGAGTAAGAGAATGAATTCCTTGTCCACCTTTACTCTAATTAAATCAAATTTGACACGCATGCAAACAATCTAATCCATAGGCTATGTCCTCACTACGACGACAAAGGCAACAAAATTTGGCGACCGCCAAAGGCGCCAAGCGATGCAATAGTATGGGGGCTGACTCTGCCAAGTTGCCAAATTTTGTGGCATTTGTGGCGTAGTCAGGACATAGCCTTAGGATGATTAGCCAGTGATCACTTTTAGATTGTCTTTGTTTTGTGGGTTGTCATCCTATCATCTTAGCTACTGAAAAAGCTAATGTACTTAAAAATGCACTTCGTAATATTTCTCTGATCTAATGCTTACTGTTTGTTCCAGGAACAGCATCAGTGGTTCCGCGGTGTGTGCGTTCAGCCTGGAGGACATTTTCCATGCGTTCAACGGCCCCTTCAAAGGGCAGGACGACATTAATGCCAACTGGCTGCCCGTTGCCACCACCAAAGTGCCAGAGCCTCGACCTGGAATGGTGAGTCACTCTACAATAAGTAGTCAAACGTGAAGTACTTAAACAATCGAGTGTTTATTCAGTCTAGCTGCCCCCTCAGCTAAAATCTGATTTCGAAACTTAATTGATGAGCGTCGCCACAAAGCGTCCTCTCTCCTTCATCGAAGATGTCCCAAAAAAGGGTTAACTTGGAATTGAAATAGGGCTGGACAAAAATCGTGTATTAACACTTTACCGACTGGTAGTGGTTCAAACATACTATGCCCTTTCACCGCCGTCACTGGTCGTACTATGCCCTTTCACCGGTAGTGGATCAAGGCGTAGACTAAACACGGCTTAACCTAACCAAATCTAACAGAAAGATCAAAAAGTCAAATTTAATCGACGGCCAACCGGTATGCGCTGAGAACATAACGCCTTAATCGACCGCCGGTCGTTAAAGTGTTAATTTGGTCAAGGGGGCATCGTAAGGCTCTGCGAAGGCATGTTCTAAAACTTGTTAAAAAGAAAACAAACGGTTAGTAAGCATATAAAACAGAACACATTTAATAAAATGAAATAAGAACTATTGGAAAGTTTAACAAGTTAAGCAAAACATACTTGCAAAGTTGCTTAGTCATGTAATATAAGTCAAATGATGACGTATTGAATAGACATACAGGTCATAGTTACTAATCTGGGTCGTGATGGATTGTCCTTGGACGCTTGAACTTCTGTTTAACAACAGGGTCATAGTCTGCAATCTGTTTGAGGTGGTCAAAATCACTGTTCTGTAGGGACTTACTTTGTTCCTCAGCTCGAGAGCCAGTCGTATAATACGTATAGTAACTGATCAACAATGCAATAAGGAAATTTACATAAGAAAGAAAGTAGAATGTTGACAGGTTACTTTACAGCTGGAGCGTTATAGTCAAGTAAGGATAATTAGGCTAGTTCGTTACTAGGCAATGGAGGGTGGTTTGCTTTGCAGGATCGTGGTAATAGGTTGTCCTCTCGAAATAAAGTTTAAAATTAATTAACTAGGTAGCCATGCTAGATTGTTTTAGTTTTTGATTACTTATATTTAAAGTCTGGTACACTGGACACAAACTTTCATCCATTTACATAATCTAAAAAGGTTTGAAGCTAAGAATTTTACTTTTAAATGATGCTTTAGGCTTTAAGTATTAAATCTCTAGTTACTTCTGCTGAAACTGAAATCTGTTTATATTCCAGTCCAATTCTATTAAGACTTGTAATTTCTTTTTTTTTTATCTTGTTAAAAAGAATTGGGGTTACTTGAAACCTATTCAATGTGTTTTGCCGTGCTAACTGCTGTGTTTTTGTGTAGTGTGTGAACGACTCCCGTACCCTCCCTGAGGTAACAGTGAACTTCATCGAGGGTAACAGCCTCATGGATCGCGCAGTGCCTGCCTTCTGGAACCACCCTGTTGTCCTGCACTCCGTTTTCCAGTGAGTACACACCTGCCTATTGCATCATTTAGCTTTATATTTATTCAATGGTGATGTGGAATATTCGAAAACTCATATTAAGATCAGAAACTTTTACTACAGATTAGGATAGCCTTCAATTTTATTTAAAATTGTCCCTTTCACATTTGAAGAGTTAGTGAAAGAATGTGCTAGGTGACATAAAGGTGAAAACGAGAATAGGTTTTCCCGTTTGCACTCGGATACGTTACAAACAGCACTTGCAAACGATAAAAAATATACTTAACAAGTTTCCCCCTTTTCATGAACTTTAAGTTATCTTCGAAGGAAGAAATAACATGTTAATTGACTCAAAAAACTTAATTTTTTCGAAAATATCACTTAGCACGTTCTTCCACTAAGCTCTTCGATTCTAAGGGATTTCTTTAAGTGTGCTTTTAAAGAATTTAATGCAAATTTAACTTATAGTTTTCATAGATTATATTATGATAAAATTGTAAAGAGATCCATTGAAAAAACAAAAATATTTTCTTTAACCTAATATTGTTTTTAAATTTCCAGATATCGTTTTACACAGATTACAGTCGATCCTCAGATTGAAACCGCAGATGAAAAGCACTATGATGTGTTGTATGTTGGAACTGGTAAGTTTTATTATGTAGGAGGTTAGATCAAGTCGATTATATAAAATTACCTTTAAACAGTTTTTAAGACAATCGTAAGTTTAAATGGATCTTTCTGAAAATTACTGCATTTTATTTGGTAATTTTTTGTAATCAGCCAGCCATGACTTTTTAACTTAAAACTTAAAAATAAACTTTAGACTGATGAATAATGTTAAATAATACTGGTTTATTTTCCAGTTATTGGCATGTTTGACAGCTTGATAAAGTTTCGATATACTTTTTTAGTTTGCCTCACAATTGTAACAGCACCTTATTATGACACTTCATTTATTCACAGTATTGTTCTTAAAAGATAATGCTGCTTTTCCGGTTCCGTACATAATCTCGACAAGCCAGAATCCTGACTAGGATGAAATTTTGATGAATCAATAAATAATTACCTTAATGCTTAACTAAGGACAATTTAATTGCTAAAAGTTTGCATTTTTTGCTGTCAGGATTATGGCTTGTTGGTATTATGTCCCATACCCCTGCTTTTCGACTTTGTAACATCTTAGCATATTATTTTGAGATCATGCATGTCTTTTGGCAATTTTCATTTAAATTAACTATAAAAAAACTGATTCTATCACTAATAACCTGCTTTTTAATCCTTTTCTTCCCTATCTAGACAATGGCAAGGTGCTGAAGTGCCTGAACGCGGGCAGCGCCTCCAGCTCGGGTCGTGTCCTCCCAGTGGTACTAGAGGAGTACCAGGTGTTTGGGGTGGGGGCACCCATCACCAACCTCATGGTGCACCACACCCCAAATGACGCCAAGCTGGTGGTGGTGTCAAAGGAGGAGATCAAGACCATCCCCCTGCACAACTGTGATCACTACGCAAAGACTTGCAGGTAAAGTCGGGAGCCAACTGTCTTTTGTAAGGGGGAGGGAAGAAGTTAATGAAGGCTTATTATTGAGCAAAACCTCAGTGTTTAGCTGATTTGCATGTCGTCAACCGAAGCACTGGATACAATGGTACCCTATGTATTTAAATCTATGTGTACTGTAGTTGTCACAACTTGAAAATAACTCATCTTGTCGACATGCCTTACACAGTATACTACTATTTACACTCAAAAAAGTAAATGTGTGAATCCCAGCCATCTGGAGTGCTACTAAGAGGCAGACTGATGGCAATTTGAGCAGAAGCACCCATTGGGCTGCCATCATTACCCTTAACACACTCACTCGCACATGCGACCCCCTTTTTACAGGGCGACCCACCTTCATTCATTTATCAACACAACGACCAAGACAAAAAACACCCATGCCTTACTTGGACTCGAACCAGCAACATCGTAGCCCAGAGGCGAGCACACTGGCGCACACCTTTGCCCCACTCAGACTTGTAAATTATGTATATACCAAAAAGATTAAAATAATTTATTTTATTTTTAATAACAAAATGTGTTAATATAGGGTTTTCTTTTTATGAAAACATTTTAGATGGAAGTAAATTATTTTATCTTTTCAGTGAATGTGTATCACTTCAAGATCCGTACTGTGCTTGGGACAAAACGAGGAACGTGTGCACAAGCTCCCGACAAAGGTAATTTTCCAAACCATATTTGGAATGCTATTTGAATAATCCGTATGATATTTATAATTCTAGAATTATATTAACTTTTTTTTTTAATATAGGCTATGGAAGCGTGATAACTTTGTTCAAAATGTAGAAGAAGGTGTGGACTCAAGATGTAGTGGAGGTAGAAATTTTCTCCTGTTAATGTATTCTTTTTTGTCTAACTTTCATTATTGTACTTTCACATCTTTGAACGTATGTAATTTCTTATTGTTATTTTCTAAATTTAAATGCATGTTCTTTCTCAACCTTTTTATAAAAAAATTATTCAACGTTCTTAAGTAAGTTTAATCATCTATGTGTGATTTTAATCCAATATGTTATTAACATAAGTGTATCAAGTGCTTCTAGCCATTGAAGATAGCCAGAACTATTTATTTTGCTTTTATATGCAGTATTAAGACACATTTCAAAGATACTTTAAGAGTTTAGGAAAAAAAAACCTTCATTGCATAGGAATATGTCTGCATCAGGCCATTTTAGCGACGAAAGAGAGTCATCGCCTAAACTGCTGTAAGAAAACCGGTTTCTTGCTTGGTTACTTTCGCAACAACCCTGATTCACGCCAGACGCGAGTCCTGTGCTTGTACCGTGAAAGAAGAAGCAAGTGAGAAACCAGTTCCCTTTTGCGCCAATGTCCGCCAAGCAGATCTGATTATGAGAAGATTCTTGTGAAATCACAGGGTTCTTCCCCTAGACTCTTCGCTTATTTAACAAAGGCTTATTTTAATTTAATTTTAAGACAGGATAACTTATTTCGCCAGTTACAGTTTACAAAGTCATGACAATTAACAAAGTTAAATTTTAAAACATAATGTTAAAATTGGGCTTTCAGTTAAATTCAACATGGAGAATTTGTTACTTCTAAAAGTTGTAACATAACCACACTGTATTTTAATTCACCCAATGACTTATGTTGTCTCCAACATGAAAAAAAATTATGTCACTTGGCAAGTAGCAGGCAATAAAACTTTGGAACTCTTCTTCAAAATAAAGAAATGAAAAGTACAAAAAAACACTGAAATCCGCCAACTATGTTCCATATCTCCTCCTCCTGTTCTCACTTGTTCTTCCCTCCCTCACCAGGGCGCGCCACTGGCGGCGGCACAACCCCCCAACGTTCCCCCCACCACTCTGCCGTTGGTCGCCATGACACTGTTTTTGGCGGACCATCGCCCATAGATGCTTCCACGACCGAGACAGAAGACGACAGCCGCGAAGGTAACCCTCTTATGTCCTACCTTACGTGGCTGCTAACTGTGGAGAGAGGGGGGACCCCTTTGAAAACCGTTCAGGCACTCTAGTTATAAAATTATATGGGTATTTAATATATACTTCCAGTTTTGTACTTAATTTAGTATTATAGAAGTACAAAAACTGCTAATTTGGGAAATGAAAACTTTGATTTATGCAAAACTCTACAAGTCGGACAATATAATTTTTTTTGTGTATTTTCTATGATTCGAAATGCTGCTATAATGGCTAACAAAAAATAAGTTTTCCATGGCGCCTTGCATCTTTTAGGGATGGTTGGTTGGTAAGGTTTTGCACCAAAGTGTTCATCTGAAAAACGACCTAAACAAAGTATCATAACAATATATCCGCGAGCGATTCTTGAAGCACGCTTATCTTTGTGATTTTATAAATCGTCTTTATAACGAAAGTACTTTGAGTAATTCCAACTGAATAAAACATACATATCCAAGTGTCACATGGTTTTCGAACGGATCCCTTCTCAATTCTAGCTGCGTTCCTGCCTACAAATCGCATGCCCTGGGCGGCGCACAAAAATAAAATGAAAAGGCTGCTCTGAAATGCTTTGCCTGCTCAGTGATGATGTGTTGTAGAATTGCATTTGTGTTCTTGTGTTATTTAGTTAGGTTTGTAGAAGAGGAAGTGTGTTAACTGACATTTTTTAGTTGTGTTTGTGGCTGAGAACTTTGGTGGCAATGGCTGCTGCCTTGTTGGATGTTTTTTTGTTGTCCAGGGTGTCCTAAATTTTCCTGTACTGAAAGTATTGTGACATTTAGGACACCTTGCTAAACTTTTAGTTTTGTACATCATGTGTTTAAAAACAACAGAACATCAGCTGTTACTTAAATTTTTTTTGCAGCTATAAAATATTTAAATGTATAGTTTTTTGTTGATGTTTTATTTGATGTGTGTATAAGTATTTGTGCATTTATTTTATTTTACTAATCACAATTAGGCTCAAATTGCATATTTAGTTTCTCTATGGGAAATATAGGTATTTTTTTACTAAATACAACTAATAACTAATGTATTTACTTTGCCAAGTACTGCTTTAACATTTAGTCCTTCATTTAAAAGCTAAGTGCATCATTCTTACCAAACTATTTCTCATTATTTTTTCTTTTCTCATAAATAACACCTTCTAATACAAGTATAAAAGACTTATTTTTAACAAGACTGCATATTCGAATTGAATCAATACTACTAGTCGAATAAATGGCCTGAATTCTGATTTGTCGCAGCACATTTAGTGTACTATATTTTTTGGTGACAATGCAGGTACCAAGGAAGAAAATATTGTCTTGAATGCGATTATTCGTCAAAAGAGACCACAAAATTTTTAAAACCCTATGTCTTTTAGTATTATAAAATAGTTGTTTATAAATAAAACATTTGTAGAAACATAATACTTTATGTGTTGTATCAGATCAGTTCTCGTTAGGCCTTTTTTATCTAGTTAGTATTGGTTGAGCCACTAACTAACTTCCTCCTGGTGTTCTGTTGTATGTGGGCAGGAAACTGCAGCAGCCAGCCACTGATTGGGGGTCATAGGAGGTTACCTCCCCCTTTCCCTCTATCCCTCTCTTTTTACTAACTCGCATGACTGCATGTCTCTTTGCTTGATACTAATCATGTCATCTTATTTCCAGCTCTGACCTTCATTGCTATAAAAGAAAAATAATTTTTATCAATTGTAGTGTTTAGGAGAAAATGATTTGTTGAAAAATACTTCAGCATTCAATAATAAAAAATTTAGTTGTTATAGTTATGCTTGTAACATAAAATTGAAAAAAAAGGAAAAAGCTTGTTTTGAAAAGTTATTTTTAAAAAATGAATGTTGGTTTTGGATTAGTTGTTGGTAAAAAGTCTTTCTGATGCATGAAATAGTGAGTGCCTAGTCTAGTGCATGGAGTAACTGTTGTTTGTATTGTTAATTTAAGTTTTATGGACTTGTTAATTTTTTATTTCGTAAGGAGACATTTCTCAATATGCGGTATCATTATTTCAATACCCAATAGTACCTATTTCCATCTGCCGTCATTCGTTGTCGTTCATAGACAAAATCTTTCTCTATAAAGGTTTATAAAAAAAATCATATTTATAAAATATTCAACAGTGGGAGCATCTTCAAATTTATAGTGATGCTAATTAAAAGAAGTTATTTGCCACTTGACATTATGCTTGGTGCTGCCTTTCTGTAGATATATGAGGATTAATTTTTGACTGCAAAAAGTATAAATTAACTAGGAAGACAAAAGAAAACTATTTGCATAGCTTTAAGTTCTTGGACATTTTCCAAAATATTTTCACCTTACCTGCCAATACCAGAGGATTCACTCTTCACAATTCTCTGTGGGTTTCCTTTGTGTCAAATAAAAAGTGGAATGTTCAGTAAAACATTGAAAGAACAATTGCTCCGTGTTTCAACCTTACTAATTGTCCCAGCCTCCTTTTCAGGTGGCGGCACAGCTGGAGCTTCCCGGGGCCACGCCTACATGTACACAGCTGAGACATTGGCCATCGCCGTGACGACCAGCATTGTGTCCTCGCTGGTGGTTGGCTTCATCAGCGGATACATCTTCAGTAGACGGTGCCGAGCGGAAGAAGGGGCAGAGTCTCCCTACGATGACGCCCACTACATGGACCAGGCCCCGCCCCACATGGGCGGAGACAACGGGGGAGGGGCTTTTTTAAGCCCTACTTCTAACAAGCCCATCAACCTTGTCCTAAATGTGCCACCAAAGAACGGAAAGAGCGCCAACAGTTCTGCTGACAACAGGCCTGTTCAGAAGGTCAAGAAGATCTACTTATAGTCTCGCCAAGACACGTCCAACGACATTCCTTTTCATAGACTTAACTCTAACTACTACTAGCTTGAGGCGAAGTTTTGTTTTCTTATAGTCGCAAGTCTCCAGTGGTTTCCAATGGCCTCAAGGAGTGACTCGATCACCAATCTCGTCAAGAAGTCTCTTGCAATAGAGGTTAGATAAATATTTACCGAGGAGAAGGGGGAATGCTTGAGTTCCATAATGGCTACCAAAGAGCAGTTAGACCAACATTCAATGGCTTCTGGGTTAAATAAAAGATCATCCTATGCCACTACTTAGGTTACTGTCAAGAAGTTTCTAGCTACTATTCTTAAAGCCATTCCAAGAGCTGTTTCAAAAATGATTAAGCGAAGCTATTTGTCAAGTGAGTCGAATGATCAGGACACAAGTTTACTAGCTCCAGTGGTTCGCCGAAGTCAGTTATAAGGGTTCTATTTAACGGCTCCAGTGATTACTGCAAAATCTAAAGACATATTAAACTATTAATTAAGAAGTCTATAACAACCAGCCAGTTCTAGATCAAAGGTTTAGTCCATTGTGACTGATGGTTTTTGTTTAGTCAATGGTTATTTGATTGCTGGATAGTGTAACGATGTTAGTGACTGGCTGTCTTTGGTAGTCCAGAGAAGCAAGATGGTCAGACGGCGGATTTTCTGTTAAGGGATGGACGTTTATTAGGTCATTTGTTGGTGGATTCTCTGCTGCATGCTGAAGGGGAGATCCACCGACAATGAAAGATTTAATTGTAGTCAAAAACTGTTTTTAAATCCATAGATGTGTCCCTGATTAGAAATACAACAAAACTATGAGATGAAGAAAAATTTCCTCAGACACTCGGGTGCTGATGTCGAGTACCTCGGAGATGTGTATTTTTGTTGTTTGCGAGTCAAACCGCCGAAGACTCTGCTCTTTCTATACATGTTTAATTAAGGGGCTTGTTTGATATGCTCATCTTTTGCATCATGTGACGAATATATCAAAAACTTTGGATTTTTTACAGTATTAATTTGTTTTTAATGTGTTCGAGTAAAATTACCAGACTGAGAATCAGGGGGAACCTGTGCCACTTGATGAAGCTGTTAATATCTGCACCTGTTAAAGTTTCCAGTGTGCTTGTTTTATTTATGAATTGTACATAGAAGCACTTTTATCATTTCACATTGATTTTTTTTGTGTGTGTCCTTCCCCATACTGTACATTATTTTGTCATTTTAATGAACACCCACATTGTAACTTTTTGTATTCGAATTATTCTTGTGTAACCGAATAGACTATCCCTTTAATTTTTCCCACTCTTTTTTTATATATACTTTTTATTATAAATTTTTGTCTAACAATGACATTTTGATTTGAGCACGATTAAAAACATGCACTGTCAGCCGTGACACAAATCTGCTGTGGCCTTAGATTTTATCATACTGTTATGAAGAATAGTTTTAAGAGTTAATATTTCAAGATCCACTGGTTATGTATTTTAGCGTGGTATGATTCTTCCACGGACTGTATTTATAGTCAAAAATAATTATAAATTTTCTGAACTTTTTGGTAATGGCCCCTTGTGTTCCTCTCAGTGCTTCTAAAGTATGATCTCTATAAAGAATCTCTTGGAAACTGGGGTAATGAATTATAATTTTTTTGTAAATTATGGCGTGTGCACAGAAAATCTAACTTCTGTGCATGATATTGCAGTCATCGAATACAAGCAAGCATAAATTCTACATATATAATATATATACTCCTGTACATAACAAATATTGTCTTAAATAATGTCAATTTTTAAGAACCCTTCCCTTACCCCATAATAGATCTCTATTCGATCTCATTAGAACAGCTTTTCCCAAACTGTGTTCTGCAAAATTCCTGTTTTTTTATTTAAAAAAAATTTTACTTCCTCTGACAGTATGTATTAATCAAGTAACATTAAAAGCAAATTTCCCATGGTGTTACAAATAAAATTGAAGACATGTATACAAGAATTGCATTATTATAAGCTAAATTTTAAAATATAAGAAACAAAAGAAAACTATGAATGAGTCATAGTATCACTTAGAAAACAAAACTGAAAATGGTATGTACTTCTTAAAATGTATATTAAGGCTCAGCGATAACAGGTGTCTGCAGCTGAAAAAGTTTGGGAACTGCTTTATTAGACTTGTATAGTAACCAATTTCCATCCCACGTAAAATGCGCTTGTGGACAACGTAATGTAATAATCAAACTTTCAAAGGTAGTCATTTTTGCAGAGAAAAATTGCAAAGAAGGTAAAGCCTTTTGTAGCATCAGTGGCTGCTCGTTAGTTGCCAAGGTAGCATGTCTGCAATGCTGTTTATTTATTCAGTTTTATGTTTTGATTATATTGTTTAAATGGGTTTAAATGAATGAAACGAATACTCATTTCATGAACAAAGTAATTATTTTTATTAGTCTACTAACTGTGATCCAATTATCTGTGAAAGTTCTGAGAAATTTCTGCTAAATTCTACATTGTAGTCATAGTAGCAAAGCTACTTAATTACCAACTCTTAATGACAAAACTACAATTTTCACAGATTAGCCAATTAATAAAATTAGTCCTTTATTTTCTTGCGTGTTAAGGTGCTAATAATAAATTAAACATTACTTTTGTAAATAACTTGTTTAAGTATTGTATTTTAATACAAAAATTATTTTCAATATAAATTTGACGGTATGCAGCATTTATAGACGAGCCGCCACTGTATAGCCTACTTGACAATTTCAAATTGTAGATTTCAGAACTTGTAAGTCTTAATGCTTTTTGTGACTTCCTAAAAACAAGCTTGCGGCAGTCCACAAGTTCAAGTTGTGATTGTCTCATTAAATAATTCATAGCAAAATTTAAATATATGGTGAATATTTTTTTAGTTATAATTAATGTAATGGTGTAAAACAGTATAAAAACTGTTAAGATTAATTGATAAAAACGAAGCAAGTCAATTATGATACTGTTGCCTTTTGGCTACAAGTTTATGTACCTATTGACTAGAATACCATATGTTTAACTTTTGCCTGATAAATATTCTAAGTATAAGCTCTTTATGCTTCAGCATGCTATTGTATGGGCTTTAAGCCACCTTCCAAGTTGTTATAAATACAAGGAAGACTTCAAAATCTATAGTAAAATTTTATTGGAAATTATTTGTCTTTATGAAATGTTTTTTTTTATCTGGTAATAATATAAAATAAGTAATGTGCATATTTATAAGTCATCACTTTTATTTTGATAAATCTGATTTATTTTTACACAACTTTATTTGTGAAGTATTATTTTAAGCAATTATACAAATTAATCTGATTATATCTGAGAACTATTGTGTTTATTTTGAAAAATGTATTTGCATAATTTATTTCCTTTTTAAGTTGATAAGGCTGGAAAAGAAGCTGTTTCTTGTATACTTGCCTTTATTGTACAAACATGGCATATGAAATTATTGGTTTTATAACAAAACTATTTAATTGAAGAAGAATGATTTGCAAGTTCTTTTGAGAAGATACTAAAAAATTTTATTCATGATAAGTTAAAATAATAAAAGTATACTACACCAGATACAAGCATCATATCCAGTTACTATTTTAAAAATTGGGAAAATTATTTGAATTATTACCAAACCTTTTTTTTTTAACATTGTAATTAATGATGAGCTTTAAGTTAAAAATTATTATTTGCTTTAAATTTATCTTATTTTGAATTTATTCACTGTAATGAATTTTAAAGCTATTTTTCATTAATTCTAATTAACTATCATTATTCGATTAATTAACTATCATTAATTCGAAGATTTTTTTTTCGACTTAATACTCTTGTTTCTGATTTCCAGAATTAAATAAATATTGTACTCAAGAAAATATTTTAATCTGTGCTTTCAAAAACTCCATAAGTCACTCAAAGTTCTTGGAATATATAACATGCTGGACATCGCAAATTTTTTATATAAAATATAATTTTATGCAATGCTATTGAACTTGACTTAAAACTGTCCACTAGGTATGTTTGATTCTGACATGCATCTATGTTTGAAGAACTGATACATTCAAAATACCCATTTTTCTACAGGAAAAAAAAGTGACCTGTGCCGTTTTTGTAAGTCAATGACAGCACTTTAAAGTGAACAAACTTAATAATGATATTTTAATCCATATTTCCTGATATCAAGAATCTCAGCACCTGTGTTATTTGTGTTCCATACCTACCTTCTTTCTATTTTCTACTAGAGGGTTCACCAATGCATGAAGATAAGGACCCCTCTGTGTACAAAAGTGTATAGTATACTTGTGCCGAATCGATAGGTTCTCGTCTCCTAACATGACCTCTTCCTAACCCTAACAGGAAGGAGATGATTTGATGGAAAATATTAAAATAGAATTTGGAAAAACGTAAAACGACTTGTTTTTCTTTTGTGTGCTTTTTTATTGAAAACTTCACACTGTGTGCAGAAAAGTGACCTATCGGACAAATATAACTTCAAGTTATAAATACTAAAATATTCAAAGTTTCAATATCTAGCGATTAGGGCGAATCTTAAAATCATTGGTAGAACAGTTGGGATTCAGTTAGCGGATCCTTATTTTTCCATAATGAAATGCAATGAAAAAAATAAACTTGACAATTTTTCTGAAAAACTAACTTTTTGATGATATGTCACTTTTCTGTGCGACTTAGCCTGTTAAATCAACAGTTTTGAAGTCCGAAATACATGAATATAAACTAGGGTGTGTAATACTACACTTTAAATTACCATTCAATATTACAATATATTTAAAGGTAATTATGCACAAGGTAATTTCAATAACATTAAAAGTCTCTTTTGGTTCGAGCTGTAGGGGGGTTTCAGACGGACAGACTGATGTTCAAAACCCCTTTTAGCTTCCACCACGTTTATAACGTAAAAAGTGGAGGGTATTATAATCGTTCAGTCCGTCCGTCTGTCACCCACTTTCACAGAAAGAACCACAAGTCCCACAGACAAGTGGATACGTCATTTTGAAGCGAAAAATCAGATTAGGCTACATTCCAAATTTCATTAAAAAATTTAAATTAGAAGTTTATTTTAAATTTAAATAACTAAAAATTTAATCTACATTGAAATAACATGAAAATTCCTGTTTTATTCAATATTTTCACTGTTGCCATTTCGTTAAACGTACGAGAAACTTTAAACTAGTTAAAGTCTCTGTTTGGCGAATTTCTTTCTGAGGTGTATAAATAGTTTGTTTCCTGTTGAGCACAAATGTTGTGTGGAAGCGGTTTAAGTGACAGATTCTATAACAAACCTACTTGTTTTTTAGAATCGATACCCTCCAAAAAGAGTAGAAAACAAAATCTCCATTTTGGATTTTTTACCCCATTGCAATATGTACTTTCATTATCTTTATATTTCATTGTTGGTAATAGAAAGGTTAAAAGGGCTATATATAGCCCACAAAAATTTCCTTAGAAACTCCTTTCACCAATATTTCAAAAGCATGGAGGAGAGTAATTTATATGCAATGCATTAACTTTTTCTTTCATCCGACTGCTAATTCGATTAGAAACTAAGTTTCTTTTATCCAGATAAGTACTTCAAAGAAAGAGATGCAAGATCGAATTTTGAATATCATGTAAAAGATCTTATAAGTCATAAAAAGAGAAACAGTCAAACGTGATAATGTATAAAAATTATGAATCTACCCTACCTTCATTTAAGCTGAGGGATTAGAATGCTTTTCTTCTGTACCTAAGTCTGTGGGTTCAAATCCTGTTTCTGACAGGCTTTTTTTGCTTTAAATGCAGACTGTGGTGTAATTCGCCCTCGTGTAAAATTGATATTGCAGCACTCGAACAAATAAATTCCTGTAAAAGATTTTATTACACTTATATTAAATTAAAGTCTCATAAATATTTACTCATAAAAAAAATTCTGAATTACGGAACACCTCATTATTTAAAATTATCAGGCAAAAAAAATACATATTTGTAAATTATTATCTTTGCCAGCCTCCGATGAAATGGCACTATATGTTTAAAATTGAGATATTATAAAATGAAAAAAAAATGCAGAATTAAGACTAATAATTGAATATAGAATTATAAAAGAGTATAATGAAATACTAAAATTTATATATTCAGTAAGAAATGATAAAAATATTAAAATTGAGGATAATGAAAATGTTAAATTAGAATACAAATTTGAGTTTAAACAAAGTTGTTTTTTGTTGTAAATTTGGATAAACCCGACTTGAGTATAAAAAAAATTAAATTGTCACAAATGATAAATTTTATTAAATAATTAATTGTAGAAGGAAAATAAATTCTTTTTCTTGTCTCGGATTGATTCTATGTCAAATGGGAACAGAACACCAAACGAAGGAAAAGCATAAATTAAAGCTGAAAAATAAATACATCACCTGAAACAAACCATTTACAAAAATTAAAAATAGGATGAAATGAATATTTCAGATTACAGAATTAGTTTCGAATTCTAAATTCAATCCGTGGTTGCAGTTAGTATAAGTTTAGACAAAACCGAATTATTTAAATTTGTCTATAGTTTCTTTAACTTTTTGATAAAATTTCGTATATTTAACTAAAATAAATTAAATCATTTAATGTCACACACACACACAAGATACTTTGTAAAATAACTATAAAAATATGCAGTACATTGAAGTCGAAAAATTCACTACACTTTTTAAAAGAAATACACTAAAACGCTTTAAAACATTACTATTTGAGCAAAAAGTAGTTTATTATAACTAATTTGTATTTATAAATCCATTATAAGTAGCATTTTCAAATATTCAAACTTTATTTTATACCGTCTGCTTCGCTCCCTGAAAGCCATAAACAATCATACTGATCTGACGTCACTTTTGTTTTTTTCTTTGCGTAATGAATTACCAAGTGTAGTAAACAGTGTATTTTTTGTTGCAAATAATTTAACTTTGTGAATAATTTTCGAATTATTAAAATTTCTAATATTTCCTCCAAAAGCCTTAATCAGGGCAAGCGCTAAAGCACAATCTCAGTGTTGGTAATGCTAGTCGTCTGCGGAAGAGGGTGTGTTGAAGGGTCTTACTGATAGACACTGCAATTAATCTACAAGTCGTGTTTACAAGTTTCGTTTCTCTTAAAGCTATTTGTTTGCTGAAAAATATGTCCGTCTTTTATCGGGAACTCCAGTCCTAATGTTTATTTTGCATATTGTGAGAATTCGGCTGCAAGTGAGTTAACCAAATCAGCTGTATGGCTGAAGCAGCTGATTCCCCGCAAAATGGAACTGTCGAAAATCATGTATCTGAAACAGATTCCCAGGTAAGTTTGTGTTTTTTCGAGTTTATAGTTGCTAAAATATCCCCAAAATATCTTGTTTTGAAGTTCTAATTTACTCAAAACTCGTTACTATTGTTGTCCTATTTTTGCCACATCCTCTTTGTCAATATGCATGAACAAAAACTATTGATTCGTTAGTTAAAACAAAATTTATCGTATATTAAGTTCAAAAAACTACTTTAAAATGTAAAGTTCAGAATTTTTTAATTGCAATGGGGCAAGGTCGGAATAATTCAATTGACAAAGGTTCCTGTAGCCTTGACCAAAATTGACCATGTCCCTCTATTTTCAAGGTAAGTTTCTTTGCAGGTTTTATTTTTTGTGTGTGTATGGTTGTCACTTTTCGATTTGCAAAATTTTTTATAGCATTATATGACATTCTATTTTGTTAAATATTTTGATGTATATCTATACATTCAAGTTTGCTTTTGCATTAGAGATAACTTGCTATAAAATATCTGCAATTCCATACTTACCTTTTCCTTGGAAATAATATAAAACAGTAACCATGTAATAACCTTAAACTTTCGAGACATGTTGTCAGAGATAATTAACTTTTATCCTAGTTAGCCCTTATTTCATAATAAGATTTTTTTAAGTGTTATAATTATTTTAATTAATTGCTAAAATATGGGATAAAATGTATATCTTGACATATTTTTTTTTCCATTTTAACAGTGGTATGGTACTGAAATGCCCTCTAATTTAAATACATTTAAAATCTTGCATAATTCTTTAAAACTTACTAAATATTACATGACTAAAAAAAACTTTGTTTTAAGTGTAAAAATAATATAGATTGTTAAGTGCTAAGTATACAATTGAGCTATCATTACTTAAAGGGACTGACAATTATAATGTTATGAAGAGCTATGCTTTTCGATTCTAGGAGGAGACGGACAAATAAGTTTTTTTTAATGTGTCGCAGTTTGAGCTTATCTGCAAATTATATTTCTAAATTAACCCAGAAATTGAAAATTAAACTCATCATTGATAACTCCTATTGAGTGAATTTTAGTCCAGAAGAAAACAAAATCTCTTTCAATCGTTTCAAAATTTTTAGTTTTCTACTATATATGAATGTACTAGCTATTATTCTACTAGCCTATCTTTAAAAAAAAATTGTTTAGCTTTTGTTTTGAATAATAATAATAATGTTTTAAAAAATAATTAATTAATAAAAAACTAATAATAATCTTAACACACCATCAAAATAAAGAAACTCAAGTTTCTAAAACTTTTACAAGTAAAGGATTTTTAACAAATTTATCAGAGACTAATGTGACGAATAGATTTATTCCCAAACTAACAATTTTCTAGTATGTACCTAATTTTTTTTTGTAGTCTATTATCTTTTACCATGATGTAATTTTGCACACAATAAATGCTATTTTTTTTCCCTGCAGTGTAATTTTTCTTATTTTAGCATAAACCATAGTTTTTAACCGTCTTAAAATTTCTTATAAGATTTTTTGTGGTTTCCCCTTTATTAAGTTTAAAGAAATTGCAAATTATGTGTTAAGTTAAAGAAATCGAGTACTGGGTGCAAAGGGTTGTAAATACAGAGTCGTACATAAAAACGTCAATAATCTCTTCAAAGCAATGTTATTTTATCTTTTTTATTGCCATCTTTCCTCTGCATTTTGGATCTTAAAAAATAACTTGTTCTTTTTAACATATTATCTAAATAAAAAACTATGTGTTTATGTTCTTTTTACACTAAATTTTTTTTTTCATTTTTAAGATTTTAAATTCCGTTTCTAATTCATTCTTTTATTTTTAGATACTCTTTTTGTCCAGACACAATAGCTTTTTTATTTAATAAAAAATCAGTAAAAGTTCTGCAAAAGTTCTTTTTTTAGGGGAGGGATATTTAAAAAATTGTTGCTTTTTAAAGATTAAGTTTTTGCAGTTGACTTTATTATTACTTATTTTATTGTCATAACATAACTTATATACAGCAAGAGCTCATCAATCCATAACAATTTTAGTAGGTATAAGTATTGCAAATAGTTAAAACTGTAAAAGAGCTTCAACATCAAAATAAGACTGTTGGCATTGTAAATTTTGATTCCTAAAAGAAATGTTTCATTTTTAAGCATTACCAAGTTATCCAGTAAGTTTATAAACCAAAAATTGATTAAAATAATACATAACTGTCTTTCTAAATGAACACAAGCATTACCTGCTTTAAATGGTGCATGTGTAGGTGTATTATGTTGTTCTGAAAAGGTTATTGAGAAGCCCTTCAAGTCGAGAAAGACGAGCTGTCACGCAGTTCTTATTAATTTGACTTGTATGCGTCTCTTTGACCAAATTGTTTGATCCTTGCGAGTATAAATCACTTAAATGTTTAAAAAATTTACATAGATTGTTGCAGGTAAGATTGGGATTCATTTCCATTTTTAAAACTTATTATAAAATGTGTTAGTGAAGCTGTCATTTTCTGATTTTATTTTATTAACCCATTTGTGAATACCATTAAACACTTTACTTACCAAATAAAAACATTAACTTAAGTTTTTAAAATAATCTCCAACAAAAAGCTTTAGTGCCCATGTAAAATTTTCTTGGTTAATGAGTTTCAATGCAAAAACTGTATCTCTTTGCCTAAGCATTTTTTTTTTCCGAATTATTTTAAGTAATAATTTTAAGCTTGGGCATTATGCAATAGGAATCAAAAATCGAAATCACCAATTTTAAAGTTTTTTGCCACCAAAAAAACGTTTTGTTAAAACTTCCAATAGTTCTTTGCTCTTTTGTATCTTCAGCACTGCAGCATTTAACAAGACATGGTGCAGCATTCTAATTGGCAGCTTGTTCAGTTCTATATTTTGACAGCTGTTTTATCTTTTAACACATCATACTACCATTTTTTTTGTATACATTGTGTCCTTATTTTGAACAGCTTCCAATTTTTTTTAAAAAAGAATTTTGACCTCCATTGAAAAGTTTCTTTGCTTTTTGATTATAAAAAAGCCTTAAGAAAGCCTTTATTTTTGATATTATTTTTATTTATGATATTTATTTAAAATGTATTATTCAATTGTTTGATCTATAAAAAATAATTTTTTGCTAGGATGAAACACCCGCCCGACTTCTACGGCTGAAGATCAAGGCTGGTCACAACCTTGCCAAGAAGGATATATTTGGAGCAAGGTGAGGTTCTGTTTCTTGACTCAGTTATTGTAAGATAGGGATTGTTTTAATCATATTATACAGTTAGGGGGCTCAAAACTCTTGCATAAATTGGGAGAAGATTCTGTTTACAGTTAAATTATATAGATAAAATCTTCAGTATTTCATATGAACTACAAATAATTTTTTTGGAAAATCTTAATGTTAATATAATATGAGTTTTCTATTTAATTCGTAAATGTAGTAACATTTGACCCTATAATTGATATGCAAATTGAGTAAAGTGTTAACTTTTTGCCCTGCATAAGTTTAATATTTAAATTTTTAACAAGATTTAATTTCTCTCATTTTTTTACATTGTATTTTTGTAGCAGATGATTATAAATAATTCCTCCATATTTTAAAATTCAGTAACATTTATTTTTAAAAAAAATAATGATGTGTGTTGCAAGAAAACTGGCAGTCAGATAACAGGGTTTTTTTTGTTTGCTTCCCTCGGAAATTAATAGCAGTATTAATAATTGAAAATTCTTTATTAATGCTTCCTTTGATTTTCATATCTGGAACTTGGGCATTTCTGGCTCCCCTGTGTTACTTATGCAAATAGTGGTCGAATCACTTAAATTGAGTGGTTTTCTTTTCATACTTCTATGCCAATATCTTTTTTAAATTATACCGGAAACTGAGGATTACTATTTGTGGTGTGCACTTAAAATACACACTATATTATTTATCTTCATAGCATTGATTTTCCCCTCTGATCTAATATCTTCAGCACTACTGTCCTTAAAAATGCTTCCAACAAGTGCAGTTAAAAAAATTCTACAAAAAATATCTGTTGTGCATGCTAGTGTACATTAAGTAAGCTAAGGTGTGTTGATTGCCTGGTAAGATTGATGCAACATTGATTGACTGCTAAGGTTTCGCTCTTGTTACTTGACCATGGTTCCAAATTACAGAACCTATTTCTCATCACTTGATTGTGGTTCTAAAATATGACGCCCGTTGCCAATAGACCTCGTGTAGCTCTAGTGCGATGATAATTCAAACTAAACTGAACAGAACCTATTTCTAAAAGCTAATTTGTAGGCTCTTAGGCATAGTAAATTAACTAATTTGAAAGATATTTCTAATGTATCTTGCATACAAACAAATCTTTTATCCATATCCTTTTGTCAAATAGTCGCTTTTTATGCCCTTTTTCAACAGCCCATGTGTAGCTCTTGGTAGTCATTATAATCAAATTATCATGTGCCTCTCTTATAAAAATCATTTAGCAATAATATTCATTTAAAGGGGGATGAGGATTTCTGCTTACGAACATTTTTCCCCACTTCCCAGAAAGCATCCTACTGTCTCCCTAACACATCTTCAACTGCTCAACAAACCGGCCTAGACTCAGTGGACCTACTTTATACAGATAGAGCTTTCTATGCTTGAAAAGCTGCCTTCGATAACTTCGGAGCCATATAATTGCACATTATCATCAACAATAATATTTTGTCTATCAACAGTTGCACATTTTGAAAGTCCTAAAGTGTTGAAATCGAACTTGTAAAATTGAAATAAGTGTTTACATGCTGGGAGTAAACTTAAATGTTAATATTTCATTGTTTTCCCTGCAGTGATCCCTATGTCCGTGTAGACGTCCTAGCCAGTGATAAAGATACTGTGATTGACTCCTTTTGTACTAGAACAAAAAAGAGGGTGAGTATAATGACTGCCATTCAATTAAATCAAAATATTCAATTGAATCAAAATTTTCTTAATAAATTTAATTCTGTTTGTAGACCCTGAATCCAGTTTGGGATGAAGAATTCGTTTTTCAGGTGAGAAAAAGACTTATTTTTGTTCAAACTTTATGTGAATGATGGGCATTTAAAATAGCACAAACAACACAAAAATATGCACTTATTCATTATTAATTAACGTTTAGCCGTAAATAGAAACATATTTAAAAATAATTGTTCAAAAGCATTATTGAAACTATTTTTAACTATTTCATATTGATTAAAATCTATATCAAAAGAATCAAATAAACGAGGTAAATTTTTAAAAAAGTTTAATTTTGTAAAAAAAAAATATTTTAATAAAATATCTATTATCTTTTTTTTAAATTTTCCTTATGTAATGTTTCAACTGTAAATTATTATTTAGTTAAATCCTAAGATATATAAACGCTAAAAATTAATAATAGAATGAGCATTGCATGGCTACAGTTAGCGCCTTCAACTTTTGGCATCATTTGATGTATGTTATCTAATTTATTATAAAATGTGCATAAATGCATTAATATCAATAACTAAAACCCGATGGATGCTTTTGTCAATAATTTTATAAATAATTTCTTTTATATTTTAACCAATCTTATTTTATTTGTAGGTGATACCTTCTCAAACATTAAGAATCGAAGTTTTTGATGAAAACAGATTAGTAAGTATCTTCTTTGGATTTCACTTTTGAAATTGATGCTCTTAGCTTTTCTTTGATTTGAAACTGGGTTTTAAATTCCTTTCTCCAATCACAGACTCGTGATGACTTTCTTGGGTTAGTCGAGCTACCCCTTCGAAACATTCCTACAGAAAGACCCGGTCGAGTAATTAGCGCCAAATTCTACATTCTTCGACCAAGAAGGTAAAATAGTCTATATCATTTCAGGGCGATTCTCGAAAGGTGGGGGCAATTAAAGTTAACTTTCACCCAATTAAAAATCGTCAAATTTTACATAAAATGCTAATATTTATGGGTAATATAGTTGTAGAATGTTACATACAAATACTAAATGGCAGAACATTATGCAGGAAACAATTGCATTTTTTGTTTAATAGTTCTAGTTGTCGGTTACAGATTTTGGATAGTTGGTAAATAATCTCTTCTGATTCTTAAGTGTATCAGTTTTTTTAGTATGAATTTCTAAAAAAAATTAAACCCCCATTGCTTGGTGTCATATTGAAGCATTTTCTAATTTTTTTTATCCAAAATTGACCTATTTATATTAATTTTTTAAATAGATTTTAAACATTTATATAAAATTTTTAAACTATGAATTATTAAAAATTTTGTCTGATTTAGAATTAAAACTTAATTAAGTAATAATATTTTTTTTTAAAATCTGTAACGACTTGAAGTTGTGTTCTGTTCCCAACCTTTTGAGAACTGCCCTTCAATAAATTAACCCCTATTTCTTGGTGTTATATTGAAGCATTTTCTAATTTTTTTTATCCAAAATTGACCTATTTATATTAATTTTTTAAATAGATTTTAAACATTTATATACAATTTTTAAACTATGAATTATTAAAATTTTGTCTGATTTAGAATTAAAACTTAATTAAGTAATAATATTTTTTTTTAAAATCTGTAAAGACTTGAAGTTGTGTTCTGTTCCCAACCTTTTAAGAACTGCCCTTCAATACTTTAATTTAAGCTTTGGAAAAAAAATTCATAATTTTATTTAATTTTTCCTGCCCCATTTAATTTTTTAGGTAAGGAGAAGGTGCACATTTGATCACTTTTTGTACTTTTATTTATTATTTTTTCATATAAGTTTCAGAACCGTTCTAAACATCATTAGTTAACCTACTCCATTACCTTATTTAGGCATATTTTGCAAAGTTTTTGATATGAGTATTATTAAAAATATAGTTGATATTCTAAAGGTTGGCATTTTGATCCAATGTGCCACGTAGTGGGACACATTGGACCCTTTAACAATGATAAAATTTAATTTCAAACCATTTTTCACAATGATAAATAAGATATTTTATTTTCAATGAAAAAAAAGGTACAACAACTTTGTTTATTGACATGTTTTTTCTCTATGTTTGAACTGTAGTACAAAATCCAGAGTAAAAGGACACTTAGAGATCTACCATGCGTACACCTCCGGAGGATCTTCACCAGAGGACGAAGAAACTGCTAGCCAACAGGAAACAGAGGTGAGTTTTAGAATGGACTAGTGCATGTTAAGGGTGTTCACAAGGGCGTACCCAGGATCTAATTTAGGGGTAGGCAGGTTATATTCGGGGGCCCCTATATTTTCTTGATTTTCGATTACCATTGAATCTCTTCCTTAGCGAATTTTCCTTTGACATCCTTCCCCCTCCCCCTAACGTTGAAAAACTAAATTGTGTCTGAAAAAAGGGTTGATTTTGAACAAAATTTGGAGCTCATTTTATAATATCTGTGGGCCCTCAGAGGCCAGATGGGCCCAATTTGGACCTTATATTGGGTCCAAAATAAGGGACTTCAGAGGCAAAGTGGGCCCTTGCCCAATTAGAAACAAATGGGCCCGATGTGAACAATATGTAAGCCCCTTTAATATAATATATAGGATAAGGCCCCCAGAGGCCAAGTGGGTCCCTGGAGCCAATCGGGAATATTTTGGGCTCGGGAATTTGTGAACAACATTTGTAGGCCTCCTTTTAAATAATATATGTAAGGCCTCCAGTGGGGAAATTGGGGCCCTTGGCTTGACTATGTATCTTGTCCCCCTTTATATATATATAATATATTAGTCTTATATATTATATCATTATATAGATATATATATATATATATATATATATATATATATATATATATATATATATATATATATATATATATATAAACAAGGCCCCCTCCTCCCCCCCAGGCCCACTTAGCCCTTTCTAGGGGATGGCAGCTGCACCTCCCTGCCCTATGGTGGGTACGCCTTTGGGTGTTCATGGATTATCCTGATCTAATGCCCAACAGACAGTGTCAGTAATAAAGCGATATATGTCAACACGGCTCTATTGCTAAATTGGCTCAGAACTTATCTCAAACAACAAGGCAGCCGGTACCCACTTGGATGAGTGACCACGGATACTGTTGAAGTACACATTGACATACATGGACACTAAATCTGGGGAGTCTAATGTCCTGATGAAGTGTGGTGTTGCTATAATGTCACATGACTTAGAGCTATTTAGGAATCCCTAAAAATGATCAATGTTTTAACTTTACTGGCAGTTACAAGGATTTTGATCATTTCTAGCCTACTTTTATCTTTTTAATTCGAAGGAATTAAAAAAATGAAAGTAGGTGTTGACATGCTGACAATGTCCGCCCGCGGTACCCCCCTTCCAAAATCTGTTTTATCCGTCGGACCTAAAAATTTCTTTTTTTGTTAGAAAGGTATGACCTCAGAAACTCAACTTTTCATACTTTTTGTCCGCCTGTCTGTACCTCTGGACGGACAAAAGTCTACTAACTGTCGACAAATTTCCCATTAAATTAGCATTGAAATTCAATTTTGAGTCATTTAAATCGCTGTTGCCAAATCATCAATAGCATGAGAAACTTTATTTATTTAAAAATATTTTAAGCAAAATTTAATTTTGTCACGAATCAGTTTGGAATGACATCATAGAATGTAGCACAATGTGATTCATTTGATTGTTCATTAATTGTTTACTAAAAAAAGCGGCAAGTCATTATATTTTTTGCATACAATTATGCTTAGTTTTAATTTACATTTCTTTTATTTTTAGTGCTGTTTGGAGTATTTTCAAGTTTTTCTTTATTAATAAATATTTAATTATTCTTCCAACTACTATAAATCAAGCTGACGATAAATAATATTAAGTTAATTTGTGAAAGAATATTAATGAAAATAGTTGATTTTGGATTTTAGAAGTTTAAATTATAGCTGGATGCTATGTTTAGCGATATTTTTTTCTAATGTGTAGGAATGGTTGTATGACATTTATTGCTACGAACCTAGTTGTTTCTTGATAAGAAGTTCAGTAAGTATTTAGGTAATAGGAAAGTAGGCTAGTTTAGTTATTTTGGAACTTCTTGTTAAATCTGTGATCTTACAAATCTTTCATTTGCTATTGCATTTTATACAATATATATATATTATACAATATTTATATATTTTTTTTCTATTTTTAGGTTGGGTGGGAAATGGTGAATGCAGAGGAAGGGGCATCAGGCCTGGTGGAAAGCCCCACCTCCCCGGTCAATATGCCTACTGCTTCGTCCAATCATGTCCCACTGCCGCCGGGGTGGGAGGAGCGACAGGATGCCAATGGGCGTACCTATTATGTCAATCACGCTGCAAGAACCACCCAGTGGGAGAGGCCAACAGGGTGAGTGACAGAATTTTTTTTTATTTGTTTAGCCCTTAAGTCTGAACTATTGCTTAAAATTTTTACACTTAACATGAAATCACTTTACATGGAATTCCTTCTTAGTTTCAACTAAAAATCAAAATCCGCCAATCCGTAGAATTTTCACATCCATGGTTCTTCATTGGCGACTATATCCAAGTGAATTTACGACCATCAAAAGTTGCCAACAAGGGCGGATCCAGGGTGACAATTTGGGGGGGGGAACTTATAATAAATAAAAATTATTATTAGTTAAAATTATTTTTAATTACAATTTTTAATTACAATTATTTTTAATTACAATTATTTTTAATTACAATTATTTTTAATTACAGTTATTTTTAATTACAATTATGTTTAATTACAATTATTTTTAATTAACATTGTTTGGATTAAAATTAATTTTTAATTTATTTTTCCATTGTAAATGCAGTTTTTACTATTAATTTAGTATGTATTACTAATTACTTTTTATAAGCATTATTTAGTTTGTATTTTACATAACTCATATTTGTATTATTTAATAGATAATTAATGTCTTATTTTTTTAATAAAAATGGGGTTGTTTCACGGAGAATATCTGGCAATAGCTCTGCGGTTTTGTTTTCATGTCTCCCGAATTACTGTTGTTTTGATATTCGGGAGTGAGTTTTCGAAGAGAATATTTTAGGTGTTAATTTTTTTTAATTCCAACTTCTTTCAATGCAAGTTTTCCTTGATAAATGATTAAAACAACCAACAGTACAGCAAGAAGTTGTAATTTAAAAAATAACAAAACTTAGAAAACTCAATTTCGAATAGCAACAAAAGTAATTTGAGAGACATGAAAACGAAACCGCAGAGCTATTGCGATTATTGATAATTTAAATCACCTGATTTGTTGTACAGAAATTAAACAACAAGCTTCTATTATTAAATTTAATTGTAAAATGATTTGTGTATAAATCATTTTACATTTACTTAGTTTATAAAAACAGTAGTATATTTAACATATTTCAAAACTTAATTATTTAACTATACTGGTAGTTAATGAACACATTTAATTAAATAGTAATTATTAAAATATTAATCAATATTCTATCTAAATTTTAAAAAAAAAAACTTCTTGATTTGTATGAGAAGTTTATATATCCATTTTAAATAACTACAACTATGGCAACAAGTCGCCAATAGCCCTCCTATAACTCTAGTGCGACGATAATTCAACATAACCCTAATCATTTATGTCGTTAAAATATATAAAAATAGTAGCTAGTTTTTATAAAACATGTACTTAAATTTTAAACAGCAATTAAAATGTAATGAAAACAGAAAGCTTATTATAAATATTAAATACAAATACATCTCAATGAAATAAATGTTAATCGTGCAACAAATTGCAGTTTTGATGCATTATCATTAATCTCGTTAATCATTTTAATATCATTGAGTACAGGAAATGTCAGAAAATTTTATGAATTGGAACTTACTCATTGATTAGATGAAGAAACCCCCTAAAAACTATTCTTCTTACTCTTACTCGCATGACATCTATTTTGCTCCTATGAAATGTAATTGAGACATACGAGACCGAAGGCGCGAAAAACTCCGATTGAAGCATTGAGTCACCTGCTTAGACGCCACATTTATTCCAAAAGAAAAAAACAACCACCCGTAATATGGTCTCTTTGGTTATCAGTTTAAAAAATCCAAGTAAAAAAATCAAAATCTTGTTCGCACGAAACAAATAACTCATAAAAAAAAAAACAGTACAAATGAAAAAAAAAATCGACGCCACACCACACGATATTTTTTCAGACTTGCCGTTTTCTTATTGTAACCGATCCGACGCGTTTTTCCGTTTCCTTCAAAACACAAGCTTTAAAAAAAAAAAAAAAATTATAGTGTTATACAAAAGCCGTAAGATTTATTACGCCAGCTGCAAATGTTTAGACATTTTTATAATTTTATAGAACGATTTTTAAATGAAATTCATAATATTGGTCATGTTGGCTCCACCGTTCGTCATCGGTAGTTTGCTTTTTAAGTAAACTATAGTTTAGTTTAGTTTGCTTTACAAGATTCTATCTAGTATGAATTTTAAGATTTTGGGGGGGGGGAATCTCCCCCTTTTTCCCCCCCCGTGGATCCGCCACTGGTTGCCAATGAATGGATTGGATCCTATATCATAGTTATACTTTAGAGAATGCGAGTTTTGCACATAGACCCTTCATTTGAAAAGATAAGAAACTGATTTTACCCTTTTTTTCATTTGCATTCTCATACACTTTTTACAATTGTTGTATCAAAATTAACGTTATTTAAATTTCATCCTACATAAGTATTAAAAAATAATTAGTATTTTTTGGTAATATTTTAATCCTTCAACAATTTAATGTTAAAACTTTCCTGACTGTTAACAAAAGTTTGGTTCGTGCAAACCATTCCAGTACTCAATTCAAATGTATAACATTTTTGTTTTATGTGGCATCCTTATAAGCCCAAGATCACAGGTTTGAGTCCCGGCTGAGTTGACAGTATTTTAGGATGGGAATTTGAAAATTGACAGCACGCATATCATATGATTATGTGGCATTTAAAAGATCATTTGAGTACTCATTTGGCTATGGTTCTCTCTGCAAAATTAAGTCTTAACATACTTTAACATTGGTAGCGAGAAGCACCTAGATGGGGCCCACAAAAAATGGCTCTTGGTTCTGGGGACTATGTTCCGAGTCTGTAAAAGGCTTGATCCGTTACAAAGCAGCTCCCTTAAAAAAATCTCTGGTTCTATTTCGAAATACAAAAATTAGTTATAATGTGTCTGCATTTATGCTTAATTTCTATTTTTTAACCTTTTAGTGCAACACAAGTGGTGGAAGAAGCCCATCTGAGGAGTTTAGAATCGGCACAAGAGTTCCGAAGGCGAGTTCACATCAGTGTGGATAACACAGATGATTCTCTTCCTGATCACCAGCCGAGAGACAATACAGAGATATTGCGAACAGTAAGTTCTGTATGTGATAGCAACTTACTGTTGTTTATTTTATCTGTTACCCTTTTTTTTATATTGTCATTCATTATATTGCACTGAGGGATACTTAAAAATGTTGCAAAGAGTAAGTTCCCTGCATGAAGACTTTGGTCTAATTTACTGTTTTAAATGTTCATATTTTAGAAATGTTTATTTTTATATATGTAATCAATGTACCTTGGATTGCTGTTCATTATATTGCACTGTTCATAGTTTTTTTTTTTTAAACTCAATGAACAGAATTAAAAGAAAGTAACACAAAAGAAAACTTAACTGATAAAATTTAATTTTGTCTGACCGCTAGCCAAAGAGACGACACCAAGATATTGCAAACAGAAAGTTGAACTAAAACAAATTTGAACAGTAAAATCTTATCTATCTATTGTATAGGCCTTGCTGTAATCTAATGTAACTTTTAAAAGAATTGGGGTAGGATTGTCGTTCGTGGTAGCTTTGAAAAAATCTGATTTTTTACTTGCTTGGTTAGGCAAGTTTAAAAAGAGATACTTCCCTGGCCAAATATTTTACTTGCCTATAATTAAGAAGATAAAACTTAAATATTTACTACACATTGACAATATTGCAGATTGCTGATGGGGCATAGTTTGATTCTAAAATAGTACAATTATTAAAATTAAAAATGAAATATTTTTTTTAAAAAATGTAACCTTAGTTCTTTAAAAAAAATGTTTTCCGAGTTTTCCTTATAAAATTACCCAACTGCAAGAATTAAGAAAGTTTATTTTAATAATTGGAATTTTTTCATTCAAATAAAATTAATGTATGGAGAAAACATTTTACAGAATTGTTTTCATTATTGAAAAGTCTTTAGTACATATTGTGTTACAGTGTTCAAAAATAACACACATTTTGCCCTTGCACTCTTTGGATTGTGGCTCTGCAAAAGATTACAAAAATGTTTTTTAAAAAAATTTGTTAAAATTAAAGTTCTTCTATTTTGTGCAAGTTTTTGAGTTTTTCTTTTCTTTTTTCACTATTTTGATTGTTTATTTTTCTTATTTATTTTCACAACATTATTTTTAGATGGGGTTTTTTCAAGTAACACAATTTTGCTGTTTATTTTATGTTTTCTTTGAATTTGTTTGAAATAATTTTTTCTTGCCTTTCGTTTTTGAGTTGAGATTATGCTTTTTCCTTTGTTCTTTTTAGATGCTTGAATCACAAAGGCTTGATCCAAGTATCAGGCGACATTCAATGGTGAGTCTATAGAAAACGATTAACAAAATACTGTGCACCTAGAAAAACAGCTTGCAATATTATGTTGTACAATTGTAGGAAAGGATGGCTGTGATAGAATATACTTTAGGACCATTTGACATAGAAATAAAAAGTATTTAGGCTAGAGTTTAGTAAAAAATAGTCCTTGTTTTAGTTTTGGGTTCAGTTTCTGCCTAATTTATTCTAGTATCTATGCTTGATTGTTAAGAAAATTTGCAGTTTAGTGTATAAATATAGCTGTCAGGTTAGGCTAAATAGAAATATGTGTTGTACTGTAGTTAAATTCTTTAGAAAAGTTAGTTATTGAAATGCTAGTTTAGATAAAAAAAATATATATATATAACTTGCTTGATTAAAAAATTAGTGAAAATACCATGTCTGCTTCTTAATCAAATTGCATGCTACTTACGATGGGAAAATAGTAATAATATTTTTTTTAATTTACAGCAATCATCTTTTAAGTTATTGTTACTGCATTAAAAGCATGGGATGTGTCCCATTACTTTGAACTCCAATTTGAAATACGAATGATTCTTAAATTATATTTTTCCAAGTTATTGAGATCAGAATCTTGCTGTTTGCAAAAAAAAGTATAATTATTTTTAATTTTTTGCATAGCATATGGTAGTTTGTCTTTGGAAAACATCCTAAATGACCTATTTTCTAAAACTTTGTATCTACACTGTCAGGTTTTAATTCAAGATTGCTTTTTGTTTGAAGATTAAATTTTAAAATATTTTATCAATTTGTCAAGTATTTGGAGAGGAACTTATAAACCACAGAAAATCATCAATTTATGTATAGTATATTAAAATTATTTTCACAAATTTTGATATAAAAGTTTTATTTACATTATAGTTTTATGGCTCTTTAAAGGGAATATTTGACTGATTATTATATTAAGATTTAGTTATATTACTATTTTAACTTGAACTTTATGGAAACTTATTTAACTGGAATTCTGTTAACATTTTTGCTAAATTAAATGTGACAGCCCACCACCAGCCTAACCCGCCAAGGCAGCGGCGGCTCTTCCTCTGGCGGCTCCGAAGGGTTGCCGGCCGGCTGGTCGATGCAGGTCGCGCCCAACGGCCGTGTCTTCTACATCGACCACAACTCCAAGACCACCACTTGGGTAAGGAAGATCATTTGCTATACATGTGTACACGCTAGAGTTCTCAATATTGCCGGGAAAACTCCACCATTACTTGACTGGTATCGTGCTGATAAACCAGGTTAGGTTAGTTTGAGCCTACTCAGGTGACGAGCCGTCACCTGAGTAGGTACCTTACGCAACCGTTAAGGGCGACATCGTACGCAGCATTGGGACTTTGGAGCATATTTAACGTGCACTCCCTCTACACGGGGTATTATTCGTCAGACATTTTTGTTTGCATAGGCCATTTATAGGTCGGCAGTTATTTTGGCGATGCCCGGACCCGAACCTAGGATCTTCCACATGCAAGGCGAATGCCTAACCGACTGGGTTGCCCAGCCCCTGATATACCAGGAGTTGCCCTGGAGTTCAATAGTGATAAGGCCATGTAGACAAACCTTACAAGATTTATTAGTAGTCATATTAAATCTCTTATATTTGACCAGTGTTGCAAGACTTCTTCATTGTGTACAAAATGTAGTTTGGGCACCGGCATCTCACCCAGCCACCTCCTTGCTTGTATGGGGTTGGATAAGACTGACTTGGTGGAGAATTCTGTCCAAGTAATGGACTTTTTGAAGGTGTGCGATCTCCTGGACTTGATCTAGATCACAGAGAATTAGTAGCAACAACAACACACGCAAGAGTTACTTGATATTGGCTCTACTAATGTAGACAGTCGTGGCAATTTAGGGAAATGATAGCCCACAAAAGGGGAAAAAAACGCTCTCTAGCCACTAAATCCTTCAATTTCGCGACAATAAAAAAAGTCTTGGTTATCGAGACTAGTATTTTTCAAATAGTCTTCACCAACTTTTCTTATGGTGGTGGTGTTCAAGTTCTTAGTGGTTTTCAACTTAGACCACAGCGAAAATAATCGTCTTGAAATTTCATTTTTCATTAATACTAATTTTCCAGTTGTGATCCTAAAATAGCGAAAAATTCGACAATCGTAATATTGCTCCTGTTAATTATATAATCCTGAATCTCCTGTGATTGTGATCTTGTCAAACTTTAGTCACTCTTTAATCGTGAACATGCTGAGGTTATAATTACGGTAGATGTCCAGAGTTTGTGGATAATTTAAAAAAAATACATTTTTTCAATAAAAAATATTTTTTAAAAATGCTTGTAGATAATGTGCATTTTCTCTTAGTTTTTTTAGTTATTAGCACAGGTGGCTCCTAAATTTCTTTATCAAATTTCTACCACTGGCCCACATACTCCAATGCCTTAGTGAAACCTTCCGGTACTTAATTAAAATGTCATGCTTACATTGCAATCATCTCAGCAATTTCTTATAAATTGTTGCAAAATTATTCATTTTTTAAATAAAACTTAAAACTAATGGTACGTATTAATCTTCCTGTTTGACTAATTTTATCCACATAAATAAAAATCCATATAACAATTTTGCTAAGAAATTGACTTTACAAAATATTTCCATAATGGGCAGTACTGTTATGACTGCGCTCTTGTTAAATTCAGTATTCAGCTCCTAAACCCCATAACTTTTTACCCATAACATATGCTATACATTTGCAGTGTATGATTTCTGTAATGTAATATTTCTCATTGTATCTTGCAGGTGGATCCCAGAACAGGAAAGCCCAGTATTCTCCCTAACCAAAGCAATGTGCCCAACAGGCCTCGCTTTAGTAGCGTAGATGATCTAGGTCCTTTGCCTGTGAGTTACAACTAAAATATCTCCTACAATTTCTAATATATGCTATTTTGGGTTTCATAATTTATAATTCAAACAAATTCTTGTATTACTTGTGGTAAAAGTTTCTGCTAAACTCTTGTTGGTGAATTTCAAGATTTGTTTAACTTAAATTGGATACACATTAAAAAGTTTTAGGAGTAGCTGCCATTGTAGAATATTTCCAAAAGTGCATACATAGTGTTAATGCATAGTGTTTATGCACAGTGTTTATACATAGTGTTTCTATAGTCCTTTTGTTTAGTTCTCAAGCATAAAAGACACACTTCCCTTGTAAATAGTATGAGCATTTTCTTTTTTTTTCTCGTCATATACTTATACCCAAGTTGGGTGGGAGAAAATTAAGAGTGTGGATGCGTTAACATTGATGCTCTGATAGTTGAAGTTTGCCAGGATAATTTTCTATGCATAAATATTCTGTATAACATCTCATAACTTTTAATAATATTTTTCCTAGGAAGGTTGGGAAGAACGTTTTCACACTGATGGTAGAATTTTCTTTATTGATCACAGTAAGTAGTTTGTTCTGTAATTTGGAAAAATTAATGTTTAATATTCACAAAGAGGCTCATAAAATTCGACGTCCTTTGCAGCCTTAAAAATTCACATTTTTTGTTTTGTTTATGATTGCAAAACAAGCTGTATCAGGAGGGCTTTTTTTTTGTAATTAATAGTACAGTCTAACATTGTTTTTAAAGCAAAATGCCTTTAACATTTATTGCTAAAAATAATTTTTCCGATATTTTTCTATTTAACCAATTCAGTGCCTAAAGTGAAAATAAATTGTGTAGTTACATAGTTACAGGCAGGACCTGCTCTTCCATAAGGCCCGGGCCTAGGGCCCCAAAATTTTAAGGGCCCCTAAATTTCAGTTTTTATTATGCAAAATATCAGTAAACAAAAAAAACTTATGATACTCCACTTTGTTTTTTGCTCGAATTTGACTGAGAAATTGAACTAACGTGATTGTTTTGATCGATGTTTATAAGCAAGCGAATGAAATTGTAGCAAAAATTTGATACATATAGCACCATCATTACATATATTTGGATACATATATTTGGTCATATAGCACCATCATTACTGGAAATCATACATAACATTTTCCGTAAAGGGGCCACCAAAATAGGTTGTGCCTATAGTCTAGTTCTAGAGTTTTCCTAGATCAGGCCCTGGTTACAGGAATTAAATCAAAACATCAATTTTAATGGATGGTAGGTCTCGGGAGGATATAGTTAAATAATGACTACCTTCATAAGTGCATAACCATTCCATCTTATGTATTGGTATAAAAAAAATACTGTCTGTTATAATTAGGTAGATAGTAACATTAGTTTAAAAAAAATTGTATTAAATTTTTAAACAAACTTTTTATTTTCAGATTCTAGAATTACGCAATGGGAAGACCCAAGATTAAACAATCCTAATATAGCAGGCCCAGTAAGTAATTTTATTACTTTAACTTATATTTCTACTAGCAAATTTATACCCGTTCTTCGCACGGATTAAAAAAATATCAAATCGTTCCAAATATGTTTACATATAACCGTTAAGGATCATAAACTTATGTTATGTTCCGCTCGTTATAAAGTATAAAATCCGTTTCATGCCTTAAATTCCAAAATGAAATAAGCTATAAAATGCACTCATAAATGTCATCACAATTCCTCATAAATACATAAAACCTTTTAGCTCATTTGGCGCGTTTTGGAAAATAATTGGCGAGAAAATAGATATAGCTACAACACACCATTATACAGCTCTAACACAATGACCTCGAACAACCGACCAGCTTATAAATTATTTATAAAAGAAATTGCCTATTTGGCGAATTTTAGTTATAAGTTGGCGAGATGCACGTATTTGGGAAAAAATAAAGACATAACACACTAATAGCTCTAGTGCGATGGCCTTTATTAACCATAATAGTTCAGTAATAACTTACTATAGATTTATTGCTTAAATATGCTACATGCAGTCAACAGAAAAATCAATGAAAAAATCATCAAATAAACCACAATAAAATCCGGGAATGAAGACTGGCGAATTACGTCACTTGAAAGTGTCAATTATTTTCAAATATGAATTTAGTTTTGAAAGTAATGGCAAATAATAAAATAAACATTTTGAATTTAAATGTTCATTAAGTTTTATTAATTTTCAGCCGATGGCATCAGGAAAGAGAAAAAAATGACCGGTTTGAGCGAAAGTGGTTATTTTTTTCAGAAAATTCGAATTTTCTCATAAAAATGAAACAAAATATGAAAAAACTAAGCTCAGGTGCACAGTTAGTATTAAAGGGAATCTATCTTTAAAATTTCGAATTCCTGTGGCAGTATAAGTAGGTCTTTTACGATCCGAAGACAGACACACAGACAGACAGACTCTTTCTTTTATTATTATAGATGTGTTTTCCGTCATATACGTAAAGGTACAATTAATTAACCACTTGTTTTTTTATAGGCTGTTCCATATTCTAGAGATTACAAAAGGAAATATGAATATCTCAAGGCCAAATTACCAAAACCAGTAAGTATTTGATAATCTAAAATATATAGTTTTACTTGGAGAAAAAAATCCTAAATTATTTTCATTTTTTCTTACCAAAACAAATTAAAAGGTATTTTGATAAATATTTTAATGTTTCCTCACACAGCTCAGATATGTTTGTCAATCGGTAAGGAGGAACTTAAAATATGTTTTCTTTCACTTACATTTTATCAAATTTAATTTGGAAAGTAAATATTTGATTTATGTAATAAAACACATCAAATTATATTAATTTATGTAAGGCATGTTGAAATATATGGAACCAAAATTAATAATTGCTTCTTGTACTCAAATCTTACAAAAGCGCACCAACTTGTTCATGAGCAAGTCTCTGAGCAAGTTCTTCTAAACCACCTAAGAGAAACAGATGTATAACCCTTTACGAGCCCTTGACATGGCACTGATTTAAGTTTACTAAGCCAAATGTTAGCATTTTATCAAAAAAGTTGCCTTAAACAATATAAATGCTGAAAACTCCTTAAGAACAACATCATTGTTTGTACAAAAAAACACTAATTCTTGTCCACTTGCTTCGGTATTATTATTATTATTATTATTATATAAGTTTGACCATTCTTCTTTGTCCCTACAGAATTGTGTGAGTCAAGTCGTAAATGGAAATTCCAGTCCATTAACTGACTGACAGTCTTTCCAGCAACACATTAAATTTTGACTTTTTATAAATTTGGTAATTTAATTAAATTTAAAAATTTAACGTATAGATTAGTCCTTTAAAACCTCTTACTACAGTAAATTTTTAAAAATATATGTATGAAAAATTCATTATTGAGTTAAAAGGTTAAATTTAAGTATCTTGCCGATAGAACAAATTTACACTTTAGTAAATTTGCTCAGATGGTTAAACAGTTTAAAAATGTATTAAAATCAAATTTGAACCTTATAACTGTCATCATCCAAATACATTTTAATCTTCTTTATCCTTAGACAAATGTGACCGGCAAGTTTGAGCTAAAAGTGAGCCGCTCCAACATCCTTGAAGACTGCTACAGAATAATCAGCGCTGTAACGCGCGTAGACACGCTACGAACAAAACTCTGGGTAGAATTTGACGGGGAAGAAGTGTTGGACTACGGGGGTGCATCCCGTGAACTCTTCTTTCTGCTCTCAAAAGAGATGTTTAACCCGTACTACGGCCTCTTTGAATACTCTGCTGTGTGAGTATATGTTTGTTGCCTTTGCATGTGCTGTAAATACTCTCAATAGCCCATAGAGGGTCGTTGCTTGCGTGCCTATTTTAGCATGTAAAACTGGGGATCACGGTTAGCATTGCAGTGGATGTTCCCATCTGTTTATCACCTTAGGACATTGGAATGGCCACCTTAAGACATTGAAATTTAATGAGGGATCCAGGAGCTTCGAAATTTGTTCTAACTGCTTTTCTGAGCAGGCTTCGCCTGATCACATACTCGCGTGCCTGGGGCTCTCCAAGCAGGATTTTGACGACGACCCTTTAATGGTGTTGGACTTTCTGAGGGTGTACGATGTCATGGACCTGGTCTAGCACTGCTGGCCTCCGGGGGCATGCAACAACAACAACATCTGTTTATCAAGTTGACATGAAGTTTTCAAGCTGCATGTTATGTTAAAGTCCGTCGTGGTGGCAAAGTCCTTCAAGTTTCCATATCAAATCAATACTTCTCGGGTAACAAGCCAATTCTGGCATCCTCTGTTTGGTCTCTAGAATTGGAATCGTCCACTTCTGTTTAATAGTAGTGACCTCTCTTGCATTACTCTGTAATGAGGTAGAAATGACCTGTTGAGTGCTTGGTAGTGGTGCTGCCTCCGCCCTCTACCATGACAGACGAGATACTACTGATTTCTATGTCGGCTTGAGAGAGATTCCTACTGCAGCTACTCAAAAACACTTAGAAATGTTTAAAAAACTAATATTAAGCTCTTTTTTTTAAAATTAAAGGAGGTTTCTATTAATTTATTTATCAGAAAGGAATCTTAAAATTCTTAAAGCAGACAATCAAGCTTGCTTTAAAAAAATCCGTTTTTTTTTTTAATTTCTATTCATAAAAGATTTTCTGAAAGAAAAGAACTCACACTTAGAATATTTGTTTGCAATTCAATAGTATTAACTGTAATATGTTTTAAAGGACATCTGCCCCTAGTGTAAGATCGCTACATTCACCTCAAGCTCATGATTACCTTACAATATAACTTCTTTCCTTCCTGGAGTTTACTTAGTCTCCAGGAAGGACTCTTCCTTAAGTGACAGTAACTACACTGACTAAAGTCAACTAATGTCTTGTTTGATGCTTTCAGGGACAATTACACTCTCCAGATCAACCCTGCTTCCGGCGTCTGCAATGAAGACCATTTGTCGTACTTTAAGTTCATTGGTAGGGTAGCAGGCATGGCGGTTTACCATGGGAAACTTCTAGACTGTAAGTATCCCTTTATCCAGTTTAGTTTCATTTGAATTATCGTTGTTCTAGAGCTACACAAGGGCTATTGGCGACAGGCGTCGTATTTTAGAACAACACAGTCAAGTGACGAGCTGACACCTGAGTAGGCAACCAACACAACCGTTAAAGGTGACATCGTACGCAGCGTTAGGACTTTGTAGGATATTTAACGTGTACTCCCTCTACACAGTATTATTCAGCGGAAATTTTGGGCTGCACGGGCCGTTTATAGGTCGACAGTTACTTTGACGGTGCCCGGACCCGAACCTGGGACCTTTCGCATGCTAGGCGCATGCCTAACCGACTGGGCTCCCCAGCCCCCCTTTTTCCAGTGTTCCTTTATACTCCTAGCGAACTCCTTATTTTCAAAAAAATAGTATTGAGGGCTTTGGAAGTACTTACTCTGCAGTTGAAGTTTAATATGACCAAATAAAAAATACGCAAATTGTAGCTTCTAACATTTTTATGCTGAATCAATTTAGACACTTATTTTTAAAAAAATATCAATTAATTTTAGAAATGTTTTGTTTATTGGTATTGTATTGGTAAGTGTAAAATTCCAGGAAATTCTTTCACGTTTGCAATATTGAACATAAATGGCTTCTTACTTTTAGAGTTTAAAAAGTTCTTAAATATTCCTAATTTTCATTAAGTAAAAGGTGTATAAACATGTTCTCTTTATTTGTCGCTGTGTAAAGTTGTATTTTATAATAATGTAATGCTGTGTAGGTAATGCTGTTGTGCTTATTTTCAGCTTTCTTTATTCGTCCATTTTACAAAATGATGCTTGGAAAACCTATTAGCCTTAAAGACATGGAATCAGTGGTAAGTTAAACGATTACTAAATAACCAATGTATCATGGGGTATTTTTTGTTGGTGAGCCTGAACTAAATAAATATACCATCGTAGTTTGGTTTGCTTATATATTTCAATAGTTTTCCTTGAACTAAATTTTTCCTTAAAAAAAATTTAGAAATAACTATAAAATAATTCAGTATTTTTATAAATCTCAGAGTTAATATAAAGAAAGTTGTCTGATTTTCTTAAAGCTAACTCAGAAATAACTTTTGAACAATTATAAACGGGTGATTTGGTTTCAGGATTCCGAGTACTATAATTCACTGTTATGGATTATGGAGAACGATCCAGCTGTTTTGGACTTAAGGTTTTCCATCGACGAAGATTTGTTTGGTCAAATGCAGCAGCGAGACCTCAAGCCAAATGGAAGCGAGATTCCCGTCACACAAGAGAACAAGATAGAATACATCAAGTGAGACCACTAAGATCATTTGTATCTTTTTATTTATCACATTTTTTGACGAAAACCTATGATTTTATAAACTTAATTCTAATTATTGGGATGTTATTTTTACTGTAAAATCAATGATTAAATCGCAATTGTTGCATGTAAATACTCTAGAACAGGGGTTCCCAACTGGTGGTACGCTAGAAAATTGTAGGTGGTACGCGTGAGGGATGCGAGCAACATGATGCCACTATTTTTTATGTCATTTGTTACTTGTGTGAGAGTGGATTTTCTCAACTCTTGTACATAACAAATAAACATAGAAGCAGAATAAGTGTAGAAGAGGACTTAAGAGTAAATATAAGTTCCATTACTCCTAATGTTGATATTGGAATCACAGGCAAACATTAAGTTTTGCACTAAAGACTATAAAAGTTTATTTTGTATGCGGATTAATTTTTTGCTGAGTTTGTACTAATTTTTTATTTGTATGCTTTTAGACCAGTGTAATAAATAAAACTAAATTAATACAATATTAATCTTTTTATTTCTCCTTTATTATAAGCATGTTAGAAATAAACAAATATTTAACCATTAAATATGAAGTTTTCTCAGGAGTTTAATTCAAAAAGCCTTTGAAGAATTTTAGAATAGTTATATTAAAATATTTAGTTGTGACACCAAAATTCCAAATCAGTGTACAAGGTGCAAAGGTGGGACCTGCTCTAGAACCTAATTAGTACTTTACTATGCTGTGAAATGACTCATAGCTATGTCCTGACTGAACGTGCCACAAAGGCACAAAATTGGCGACTTGGCAGAGTCAACCACCATGCTATTGCATTGCTTGGCACGCTTGGCAGTCGCCAAATTTTGTTGCTTTTGTTGCCTTTGTGGTGTTTGTTGTCATAGTGAGGACATAGCCTTACAACAACATTGCAGTCCATCAGAACCATGTAACATAAAACTTTGGTTTAGATTATATTGTTTTGTGCAAAGAAATTTATCTAAATTGTGGGATTAACGTGATTCACGTACAGAGAAAAAGCTTTCGTTCTGCTGAAAGAAAAGTTTGTACACAACTCTCACTTTCGAGAATACCAAAACAAATGTAGTTCGAGCAAGGCAAAGAATGAAAACAATACCACTGGATCTGCTTCCACTCAAGACGTAAAACGTACCCATAACCCATTTGTAGCTATAAGTGTAACCATCCAACCAAACAAAACCTTTTTGTTTTGGTATGTAATTCTTGTTTAATATTTCATTTTTTCCAATATCTTTCCAGCCTTGTGATCCAGTGGCGTTTCGTGTCCCGCATCGAGCCCCAGATGAATGCCTTCCTGGAAGGTTTTGGGGAAGTGGTCCCCATGACCCTTATCAAGCTCTTTGATGAAAATGAGCTAGAGCTGCTCATGTGTGGTATCGGCAAGATTGACGTCAAGGACTGGAAGCAAAATGCAGTGTACAAAGGGTCCTACCACCCTAATCATATTGTTATACAGTGGTTCTGGAGGGTGAGTATAAAATGTTCTGGATTCCTAATTTCTCGGAAGTTTCCTAGTTTCTCCTTATTGTGTAAGGTCGCTACCTAAATTTCAAGTTATTAAAATATGATTAAAAATAAAACTAGTATTTGGTACTTTTTCTTATCTCCTGCCTGGTGTGACAGTCAGACCAAGTCAAGGAAACAAACACACTTTGAGAAAATCAATGAAAAGCAAAGGAGATAAGTAAATATCTCCCTTGCAGGCAGTCCAAGATGTAATTGGAGTCGTTGGAATTTTAGACACTATGGAAAGACTTTTTCACCTCCAGAGAATTTAGTTCAACTTAGAAGTAAATTACAAAATTACTATCATCATCAGTGAGCAACACTTTCAAGTGCAGAACCGCGCCTAAAAGTATTCAATGTTTTGATGTACGCTCAATGTTTCTTGATGTCTTATTTTAATCGTCCAGTTTTTTAAAAAATTATTAAACTGAACTAGTTACTTTACTGAATACAGTGTCTAATTCTCCTGTCCTCTTTTCTCACTCAGATGGTGATGTCATTTTCAAATGAGATGCGTGCCAGACTCCTGCAATTTGTGACTGGCACATCCCGGGTCCCTATGAACGGGTTCAAAGAACTTTACGGCAGCAACGGCCCCCAGCTCTTCACTATTGAAAAGTGGGGAACCACTGATAACTTGCCCAGGTCCCATACATGGTGAGTACCTGTAAGCTTCGTATTCTTTAATGTGCTGATACTGGGCTTGCCATTTAAACATTCCAACGCATATTTCTTCTCAAATCAACAATGAAATATATAACGATTGCCACCTAAATTCTGTTAAGATATAAAAGGGGTCAAGACTATAAGGGCATAAAGGGTAAATCACTTCAATTTTTTATCTTTTATATCAATCATCCAACCAAAGAAAGTTAAATGTAGATTGGATTTCCTCAATAAGTTGTACTTTTTCCTGCATTTATTTACTCAACTTTGTTTTTTAACATTGATATAGTTGATTCAAACCCTTACCAAAAACTTGAATTTAAACAATTTTTTCTGGGACCCTAAAAAGGGTTCTTGATATTGTTTAACCAGGAAATTGACCCTATTTCCTGGTATTTGTTTAACGAGAACACCCCATCACCAATGGTATTTTTTTTTAAGTCATTAAACATAATATCACTAAAAGTTTATTGGATTTTAATTTCCATGCTTAAATTAAAATTAAGAGCTATGAATATGTATAAAATGTATTCAAGAAAATAACATTTCCACAATTTATTTCAATTATATCGTTAATTAAATTTTAATAAATTTAAAGGTTATTTTATAACCTATCAATTTTGATCATCATTAACTTTTAACAAACCTACCTAACAATGATTTTTTTTAACAGTTTCAACCGTTTGGACCTGCCCCCTTACGACAGCTACCAAGAATTGCGAGACCGACTCATCAAGGCCATTGAGGGCTCTGAAACCTTCGGCGGGGTGGACTAAAAAAAATAAACGTGAGACATATAAATGAAAGGGTGCAAAACTAATTCCAATTGTGTGCCTGCATGAGCTCAAAACACTGGTGTAAAATGTAATCCACACTATTTTATTTAAAAAAAGAAAAGAAATGTGTATATATTATGTAATAATAATGATGATTTAATGATACATAGCGTAGAATATTTTCCACTATTTGAATGTCTTCTGTCTCGATATTTTGCTACTGCGCAGAAGGAGCGTTGTCCCGATTGTTTGTACAAATTTTCCTTTCTACTGTTGAGTGTTAGAGTGCAGCTTACCTCCCCTACACTTGTTGTTATTCCCTGCTGTGCAGAAAGGGACGGGCATGGCAAATGTGTAATAAATAGCTTTTTTTTCTCCTAGGGAATGCAAGATTAGCATTTTGTGTTTTGGTGGCAACTTTTATGTGTCAACATTGAACTATAATTGCTTAATTAAAAATAAATTTTTCCATTTTGGCCAGCCTCTATTGTAATGTTATTGTGTTTGTACCATGTACAGGCTATTTTAGACATAATAAAAAATATAACCCTTTTGGATTAATAAACAGCCAAAATAAAATAATCCTAACTATAATAATCTATCCTAGCCTAACAATCCCATTTTAATGGTATTGTGTCATTTACAGATACATTTTTAAGCTTTTTGAGGTATCAGAGAAAAAAATTGAGCCTTTTGGATTAATAAACTGCCGAAATAAACTCATCATAACTATAATAAACTATCCTGTATAGTATAGTTCAGTCAAAATAGTTTTTATTTTTTAAACACCATGCATTTCTATTTTCTGATTTAAACTGTATCACTTGAAACCATTTGCCACTCCCTCCATCCCTTACGTGCATTCTAGTTTGCTTCTTTATGTGTGTTATGATTTAAAAGCTCTATTTCTTTGTTGGTGCATTGTAGCGGTTTTATTAAATTTGTATATGATATATATATATATATATTGCAAAACTCTTCTTACCTCTGGCCTGTAAATTTTTTACCTTTTGTAAATTGAACTTGGATAGATTGCGAAAAAAAAATATAGAAATTACTTGAATAAGGTCATTGCAGCCATATGTGCTAGCTATTTTGTTGTTACTGTCGTTATCGAATTGGATTATACATTATATTTATGGCCAATAACTTTGGGCCGAAATTTGTCGTCTTTAGATGAAATTGTGAGCGATTGATTGAAAAGTTGAACTCGTCCTAGTGCTAAATTAGCAAGCTTTCACCTCTTTACAGTCTAGGTCACTTCTAATAAAGAATTTTTGAGAGGTTTTCTATTGGTTTTATATAAAAAGTACAGCTATAAAGTATTTTTAGTGAAAGGATTAAAAAAAAATTATAATTAAAAGTTCAGATTTAATTTGGCTGTATTAAATGAGAACCACTGGATTGAATAGTGTGAAATTTCAAAGGGGTTACTTTTAAAGCAAAGGAATATTTTTTAGCAAGAAGCAATAGAATACCGGAACAATACAAGTAAAACTAAACCTCCACAAAAAATGCAAATAGTTGCATGCACAACAGTTTAGGTAAAATTTCTGCATTTAGGAGTCGCATGATCCACAATGAATATGCTTAATGAGATATTGCTCTTTATTTGTTAGAGGATAAATACTGTGCCGAATCTCGCCAATGATATCCCTTAAAGTCATAGATATCATAGTTAAAGTATTAGATTGGCAGATCACGTGACCTCCAATGCTAACGACGGGACGCACATAGAGACCAAAATAAGGGGGCAAAATGGCCAGTGTTGCCACCACTTTAAGGAGAAAAATGCTACGGCATCATCGGAAAAATACCATTTAATTCTAAAATAACCACACACAAAAATACTAGAAAAGCATTTGAAGTCACTAAAGATTCCAAAATGCAGCTAGTATTTTTACGATGTTTTTTTGCAATTTTAGAATTAAATGGTATTTTTCCGATGATGCTGTAGTATTTTTCTCCTTAAAGTGGTGGCAACACTGGCCATTTTGCCCCCTTATTTTGGTCTCCATGCGCGTCCCGTCGTTAGCATTGGAGGTCACGTGATCTGCCAATCTAATACTTTAACTATGATATCTATGCTTAAAGTAGTGACAATAGTACAGGAGGCAAAACTGTCAAATTGAACCTGCAGTGAATTCAACCCGTGCTAGCTGTAGCAGCAATATAGGGTTACAAATTTTACTGTGAATGTCTGAAAATACAGCAGGTTTCTTTTGAATGTTCCGATTCTTCTACTAGTGTAACTGTTTTAACGGATATTATTGGAGGGAGTGGGCAACCTACTTGCTTCCCTTACTATGTGCAAGATCTCATTGACCACTCAGTAGACAGTGCAGCTCTTTAACACAGAAAATGTTACCTAATGTGTGAAACTAGTCTTACTATCTGATTTTAAAAAAAAAAAGCTTGTTCCAAGTAGTTTTAAACTCATTCATATTTCTAAGTGGAATTTTAGTACAGAATTGCATTACTTTTTGTCAAACAAATTCCAATTTCTCATGATTGTTCCCATAAAATTTCACATTTTCGACTAGTGGTTCTCATTTTACAGCCAGGTTATTTGTTTTTAATTATAATCACTTGGTAGTTTAAAAACAATGACATTTTTTATTTTACGTTCATAAAAGCCTTATTTAGATGCAGAATTTCATTAGGACGTAAATATAAAATTTTGAAGATCTTTATCGAAAAGAAAGGTGCTTAGCTGGCAGAATATATAGATTTACTGTAGTTGCTTTTTGAAAAAATAAATTTTTTAATGCATGAAAATTTTGTTTACATTACTCAAAATAAAATGTTAAGACAAACTGAAAATTTTGCCTTGAAATCGCAAGCAAAAAAAATTATGCCACTATTATTTCCCCTCAGCAATATTACCTTGCATAATCTGTAGGAAATGTTAGTGCTGTTTATATATATATGCCTTCCCTAAAAGTTCATCTAATTGTTTAAAAATTTGTTGTTCTGTGTTGATTGAAACCTGTACTTACTGTGACATGTATAGTAAGTCTCCAAATATCTGGATTAATTCAAAAAATATAAAAAAGGAATTCAAAACTATCCAGCCTTTTTAATTGAAAAATATTAACATCCTTTTTGCTTGTAAATCTTTCCCATGCATTTGTTTTCCTAAAGCATTCTTTTATATAACTTTAAAACATTTGTTAATTTTCATTTTTTCGTGTTTATTTTGACCTAAAATTATTTTCATGGTAAAAATATTATATAAGTTGTTACCCTAAAAATAGTTATGAAGTAAAATGCAAAAAAGCTTTAGATTTTTTTTTTCTTGTGTGGTATTTATAAAGAGAAGGTTGTTAATAGAGAATTAGTTTTCTACAGATTCTTGCCTTTCATCAAGATATTTTTTGTTTATAAAATAAAATAGAATTCCATGAAAATCTATTTCATAAGAAACCCATTGAAAATTGTGCAGAATACATATTTAATTGGCCGAAAAATCAAATTAATCCTTTAAATAACTTGCTATGTCCTCACTACGACATCAAACGCCACAAAGGCAACAAACGCAACAAAATTTGGCGACTGCCAAGCGCGCCAAGCAATGCAATAGCATGGTGGTTGACTCTGCCAAGTCGCCAAGTTTTGTTGCCTTTGTGGCATTTGTTGCCTTTGTGGCGTAGTCAGGACATAGCCTATAGCCAATTTTCTTTTACTCAATGATATTTTTTAGATTACTTTTTTTTCCCCTTGGCTTAATAAGTTATCCAGATAGTTGGAGTACACTTCACTGTTGATGTTGTGTGTGCTGTGTTTGAAAATGATTACATGAACCAGAAATTAAACCTGCATAACTGCACCTTTGGAGAAAACATGTTTTTTTTCTAATTAGGTACAGTTTCTGTAGAAAGTATTATGTATAGAACTCTGTGTGCATATGGGCAGGATATATGTACAGTGTCAATTATATAATGTTTCAATGTGTCGTTATGTGCCATACTTTTATATAAAATTGCAGCAAAAATGCTTTGTGTATTATAATGGGCTTGTTTCATGGAGGATCTGGCAATAGCTATGCGCTTTTGTTTGCATGTCTATTTTGATGTCTTTGAACAGTATTGCCACCAGTTTTAGGAGAAAAACTAAGAAAAAATACAATTTAATTCTAAAATTACAAAAACATTCCATAAAAATACTAGCAAAGCGTTTCACGTTTTTTTCACTACTAAAAAGTTTTCACGTCACTAAAAAGATTCCAAAATGCAGCTAGTATTTTTACGATATTTTTTTTACTTTTAGAATTATTCTAAAATTACAAAAAAATATCGTAAAAATACGTATTTTTAATGGGCTTTGGAATCTTTTTAGTGACTTTAAAAAAACGTGAAACGCTTTGCTAGTATTTTTGTGGAATGTTTTTGTAATTTTAGAATTAAATGGTATTTTTTCGTAGTTTTTCTCCTAAAACTGGTGGCAATACTATTCAGACATAAAAATAGACATGCAATCAAAACCGCATAGCTATTGCCAGATCCTCCGTGAAACAAGCCCATTGATGGCATGTGTATGTCATAGCTCAAGAAATTAATTACAAATTACTTTAATGTTTTTGCTGTGATAGCAATTCAATGATTATCCTCGGCTTTATTTATTGTAATTCATAGATAATTGTTCTGAAGGTCAAGTTTTTTTTCATTTAATTTACTTTTTTACCTACTGTTTTTAGTTAGCAAGTTTCATATTGATATATTAGGCAAATACCTTTCCTTCAAATAAACTTTTATATTGATAGTTTACTTTTATTTTTAAGTCTTTTTAAATGCTTCTAGTTTATTTCGATATGTATATTTTTTATAAAGCTCTATAATTACTAGTTTTAGTACTAGTCATAAATATTTTCATACTAATTTATCCAAAATTTGATTCCTCAATTTACTTTTTTGTTAAACATAAAATTATTGTGTACCTTTTTTTTCAAATTATTGAAACAGCAACATTACATTGGCAGCACCATTCTATTGAATCAATTTTTTAATTGCAACTTAACAAAAAAAATTTCATTAAAAATTAAACATCGCCAAATGGTTTATTTTGGACACCTGTTTATGCGTTATGTAAATTAGATTTAAAAAACTCGGTTTTTAATGGCCTTCTATAAAACAGAATTGAATTAAGTAACACATCAATATAAAAAGTAAATTATGTATTTCTAGATCTGGAATTATTGTTATTTCTTTTCTTGCATTTAACACTCTAACTGATCACTGTGAAATAATTACTAACGATAAATTGTATTTTTTAAATTTAAAAATTAATAGTAATTTGATATTGTATATTAGTATCTTTGAGGACATTGTGGCAATATACCTTCAACAAAAGTATTTCCAAAGTAGTACTTTGAGAATTTACCCATTTCCGATGAATAATTTCATAAATGATTTTTTTAAAAATGCTTTATGGGAAATTATGTTTTTGGGTGTCCCTCAACTCATTTGGGAATGCCAATTTTTATTTCTGTGAATCGAAACTTTAAAATTGTTAATGATGAAAGTTGTATTGTGCAATTTAAACTTGAATTACTAAAATAGCATCTGACGTAAAGTCTGGTTTATAGGTATCATTAAAGAAACAAAATGTGTGTAAATTTAGAGTAAGGTTAACGCATAATGGTATAAAAGACTTTATTATATTGTTTATCTTCATTGTTCTTTACTTCACATTAAAAAGGGTGAGTCATGGGTTTCTAAGACTATTCTGCATCATTTCCATCAGTCTTCAACCCTACTCTAAATTGAAAAATTTTGTTTCTGGGACAACCACCATCAACGTGAAATTTTGGTTGGAGCAATTCTTCTGTTACAAATGTTTGATGGTTTATTTCAATTCCCCTTTTTAAAGCCGCTAGAGCTGCATGAAAGGTAATGTGCCTTATCTAACTAAAAAATATATTGGTAAACACAGCATCGTAATCATTGTTTACTTAAGGTGCATTAATTGAAATAAATTATTGGTGATAATTAAAAGGAATTGTGTTTTGAAAGTGTTGATTATTTGTTCCCAATTGTGGTATCATTTACTATGGATCTGCCACCTGTAAGTAGCTGTCGAAAAATCATTGGCTCAACTCCACAGTATGTGCCAACCATATATATATATATTACGTGCCTCTATCTTTGACATGAGAAACAAGATTTGTCCATGTTAGGTGCTAACTATTAAGATTTATAATTCTTTCATTCAGGCCAGGAATCAAACTCAAGTGCTTTTTCTTATAAGAATGGTTAGATTGTTCCACATCTATGTCCAAAGACTCGCCAGAACCCTTACCAGGGCATATTTTAAGGGGTTTTTTTGGGGGGCAATTGCCCCCACAGTCAAATAAAATTGCCCCCACAGTCAAATAAAGTTGCTCACGTACATTTTCCTAATTTTTTCCAGCGCGTTATGTGTTTCTATAAAAAAAAATTATTTTTCTGTAAAAAAAATGCCACCCCTAACCTTCCCACAAGCAAAAGAGTGAAACAACCAGGGGTTTTTCTTTCGTTCCTACTATGGGATGGGGCAGCTGAACTAGATAAGAAATTAGTAATAGTGTTGTGCGTTGCACACAGAAACGATTTAGCATTAGAAAGTGTAGTGTCATCAGTCCCTGAACTCACACTCTGGAGAGCAAATCTCAGCGGTATTTTGACCTATTACATTACCGAAAATCGGCAAGACACACAAAATCGCTTTCGATTATTTTTCCAGAGTATAGAGCTTTTCCCTGCCACTTTGAAGTCCGTTTTGCTGAATATATCAGAAATGAAATTCAAGCAGTCATCAAAAACTTGCCTTACTGTCGGAAACAGTGGAAGAAAATCATGTCTGACTCGGAAGAGGACAAGAATATTGCAAAGGGGATGTTAAACAAGTGGTAAGAGAGTTCTTTACAATTTCAACTGACTTTAGTCATGGGCGATGCTATCAGACATCACAGTTTTGAATATTGCCATAACTAAACTGGGAGTTAATGATAAATGCGCCTTATCCCGTGATTTCGAAGAAAAGGAAGATGACCATAAAAGAAGATACTTTCAGTAAACGTAGGGAGAAAGTCAATTCTAATGTCACAACATTTTCAAGGCGTTTTGAATCAATAACACAAGAAATTGTCCTATCATCAATAAATTTTCTTAAACACAAAGTTAATGACGAACAGGCCGAAACTTTAAAAACCGCCAAAGCGGGCAGAAATAATCTCCGTCGGAGAAAATTTACTTTCCAACCCGTTTCCGAATGGAGTTTCTGAATTTGCGGATACGCGGTATGTGAAAGCTGGCCGCTCATTGATCAAATTCCCACTCTCCCAGTGAATTCGGACCTTGGTTCCTGCACTTCCGCAAGACTAAAGAAAAGAAAATGTTCGTCGTATCCAAAAGGTCACTCAAAAAGTTGCTTGGAACACTTATCGTGGCAACTCCCCATTCGAGGCAGATGGAGCGGGTAGTTCCCAGTTATAATATAGTCAAACTGGACCATCGTGTTGGAACGAAACTTGCAACAATAAACAAAAGATTGAATATCGCTCTAAATGGCTGAGGGACCGCCTATTTCAACCCGCCGCCACCCGTCATAAAATTTCTGCAAATTAAAAACCGAAGAGAAAGAAAACCAGAAGCTGAACTCTACAAAGTGAGGTTTTTATATGAAATCTTTTTTTTGAAAAAACAATGTTATTTGAATTTGGTTGTATTAAAATGAAAATGAATGGTTGTACTATAATGAATGAAATTAAAATAGTTCAAAATTCCTCTTTTTCGACGATTATTCAACTAACATAAACTGCACGTTTACAATCCCCCCCCCCCCCCCCCGAGGAAGTTAGAGTTGCCCACACAGTCAAATTTCCTTAAAATATGCCCTGACCCTTACTGTAATGTAAGGTAATCTAATGAAGAAAAAATTTTCGAAGCTTATAATTACTTCAGCTGTGTTGAATATTTTAACAGTTTTATATGTGGCAAATGTAGCTGAGTTAAAAAATCTAGAATTCTATTGTTGAAATTGGTTCGAATATTTAATTGTAAAATTACATCTTGAAAAAAAAGTTATTCGAACCAATTTAAAAAAAATTGAATTCTAGACATATATAATTCAGCTTACAGTTATTGTATAAAAAAATATTCAATACAACTGGAGTAATTTAGCTTCCAGAATTATTTTCCCATTGGGATTAACTCGGAGAGAAACCTTAAGGTAAAAAGCCGACAGTTGTTATCCCCCCCCCCCCCCCCCCCTTAACTTTACAGGTATGGGGATTTTGCTAAGGGCCGATTTGGAGCAACAAAATGTAACTTTAGGATCAGAAATGAGATAAATTGTCTCAGCAAATTCAATTGGTATTAAATTTAATAGGATAAAAAAATTGACCTATGGAGCATTTGGTGCATAATTCCCATCTCCAACTTTAAGGTGTTCTTCTAATAATATAGAGTTATGTTTGGTGAAATTGTTTATACCAAACAAACAGTCCGTATTTCGTATAATAGATATGACTTTTGAGCTAAGCGTTTTGATTTTTTACAGTTCAAGTGGCAGTCTAAAGTAAAACGACACTATAGTTTCATTTCTAAACGGTTTTAAGTTCAGATCTGTTCCTTTTCTTTTTAATATAAGATATTCCTAATAAACTTTTTTTTTTCATTCATTTAATAAATACATTCTTATACTTGATATATTGGTGATGAAAAACTCATCAGATAACTAAAAAAAACCCAAAGAGATAACAGATATACAAATCCCGATAGAATCTTAAATTAACATCTTATATTTGAAGTCACAGCGACTAGTGAGCTCAGTCGGTAAATAGTTTGTCTTGCATGTCAAAGGTCCCAGGTTCGGTCATTGCCAAAATAACTGCTACTGGCCCCTGTCTGTGCAGCCAAAAAAAAAAATAATAAAATCAAACGAATAATTCCACTTATGGAGGGAGTGCATGTTAAACATGCTTCAAAGTCCGACGCCGAGTACAATGTCACACCCTAAAATGTTGGGTTGGGTGCCTTTTCAGGTATCAGTTCGCCTTTAAAATGTGGTTCTAAATTATGACGCCCATCCCCAATAGACCTCGTGTAACTAGTGCGACGATATTTTAAACTAACCTAACCACAGGCTGCAAAATTATAAAACCAGATGCCCATCATGTCTGTGAGTAGCTTTAAAAAAAGCAAAGGAAATTTATCCAAATCAATATAAAAAGTAATTTTATGACGAGTTGTTAACTTAAGTTCAAAACTACCAAGCTTATCAAGCGTACTTCTCTACGTTTTCCATTTTTGGTTTTCCCTTTCCAAAGTCTCATCCAAATAATATAAGTCACCATTTTTTATTTGAAATTAAGACACGAGACGTGGCCTTTTATTTCAAATTAAAAAGGCTATATTGTTTTTTAGGTAGACCATAACTTGTACAATTTTTAAAGTGAGCCAAAACCAAGGCAACTCATACTCATCTAAACGAGTAAAAGTGAAACTAGAAGATGTTCGCTTTTGTACATCAAATGTAACTTCTACGTGAAACATTTATAATCTCTTATTAAACACTAGATGGTTTTCCTTTTCGTTTGTCTGCGATCAGGTATGGCAACGTTGGCTCAAATATTCCAACATCAACATGGAGTTTCAGTATGGCGCGTTGTTTTAGTTCTTTAATTTCAATAATTAAAGATTGGTTATCGTGGTCTTGGACATATTTGTGGATTCTCTGGCTAATGCTTGTTGCGTTCCTCATCTATCTTTTACGTGGTCCTTTAAAAATAAACGAGAACCTTAACATGGGTATGTACCGGAGATTTCTGGAAAATATATTTATTTTTAATTAAATATACATGTGATTGAAATTTTCAAGCAACCTTGCTAATTAAACTTTCGAATATTATCTTTTTTTATCATTAATCAAATCAATATTAAAACTGGAAATACAATTACATTATATTTGAGAAAATCAGCTGTCAAATTTTCAAGTAGCATTGTTTACACTGGTAGTTTAAATGTTCTCAAATAGCCTAAAGAGATGTCTTTGGGTATTTTAACTCGCTTAATTAAAATCTACTTATGAATAACTTTTTGTTTTGAAAGTTAGTGTTGCTCTTTTACATCAGCTGTTAAAAGCATAACTATTATTTTTTTTTGCGAAATTCCGGTTATAAAATTTTAATATCTAAAATATCTCTATTTTGAAAATTTGGATATATTTGAAAATTTTATGTAAAAAGGTTACTTTTTTACTTTCAAATTTTATGGGTATTTTAAAATCTTTCTATAAAAGTGACACATTGTTTTATTTAAAGAAGAAATTTAAAGGAACTTGTATTATACCCTTGATTCCCTAGTTTGCGTTGTAACATCCCTACAAAATTATCCATCCGATAATTAACTGGTACTCTATGACACGCTGAAGTTTAGGCTTTTATATATCTTTAAAGTTGCTTTGATAATGACAATTCAAATGCTGTTTTAGCCATTGTTCTTAAATACAGTATTTGTATCTGGATATTATCTATTTAATCCAACACTTGGTAATAGCTTATAGTAGTTGGTAGCCCAACAGAATTTCCAAAATCTTAAAAATTGTATTGCTAATTATTTTATTAATTGCAATATTCAACTATCATATTGCTTGTTTAACTTGTAAACTAATACGTAATTAGTTGTTTTTATCTGTTTGATATAAAGAATCAGCTCAAACCAATAATGTGACATAACGGGCGAAGGCCTGCTGTGTCAAGTTTAGCTTATGTTATGAATCTTAGGCCACTAAAGTGCACTGCAGTAGATGTTCTGATTTTTTGGCCAATATGACACAAGGCTCCCATTTTTTTTACTGTTTAGTTACCAAGCTAGGTCCTAAGTAAAATAATTGGGAAAAAACATACTGTTTTTGTTAAACAGCATATTTCATGCTCCGAAATCATTGGCTACAAAGTTTTATAGTTTAGCCTACAAAAAAATCATATTTAAAAATTTGGGCAATATGTGTATCCAATTTTTGAATATGTATTAATAAAGTATAACACTATAATTATTAATAAATTATAACACTATAATTATTAATAAATTATAACACTATAATTATTAATAAATTATAACACTATAATTATTAATAAATTATAACACTATAATTATTAATAAATTATAACACTATAATTTTATATAAATATTATAATTCTTAAAGCAGCTTAAAAGAATACATAGGCAATCATGTTTAGTATGTGTTTTGAATTTTTTTTTTATTCCTACACTTTACAAACATTTACATTCAATAACAGTTTATAAATTCATGTAATTAGTTTTTGTTATAATTGTTTTATTTTGCAGCTTCAATGTTCTTGAATACACTGACTCCAAAGTTTTATGTTGCCTTGACTGGGACATCTTCGTTGATATCCGGTCTTATCCTGGTATTAATATTTTTATCAGAATCTTGGTATTTGCAAATCTTTTAAAATAAGTGTTTTATAGTTTAAGTAGAAATTGTGAAGCAGAATTATTTTAACACTTTTAAATAATAGCAAGTTACTATGTAGATTTCAAACTTCAAATAATAATATATCCAATCGACAAAAAATATATTTATTGAAAGAAATCAATTTTAATAGTCATTCTGGCCTGTAGAAAATATAGAATGTTAATGCAAATACTAAATTTAATAAAAGGACTTGTTTGAAATAAAGTGTATGTAAAACTAGAAATCAGTTTCTAATACTTTTTTTTTTAATTGTACAACATGTTTATTTTATTCTTAGCCTTTGTATCAATAGAGAATAAGTTTCAATTAACACAGTAAATTTACAATTATGGCAATAGGGTTTTAAACTTAAGATTTACATTATCATATGAATAACCCTGTATTCATTTGAACTATTTCTATTCTAGATCTTCGAGTGGTGGTACTTTCGCAAGTACGGTACTTCGTTTATTGAGCAGGTTTCCCTCAACCACATCTCGCCTTGGCTGGGAGGAGGGGACGCCAACGGAGAAACACCGCCAAATGGGTCATCGACCCCTGACACTCCGACGGCAAACGGGAACTGTGCAAATGCTAACAACAATAATCAACAGGCAGGATTTGGTAAGTGATTTATTTTTTTAAACCAAACTGCAAAAGCTGTTATTAATCTCTTGTGTAAGGTATGTTATAAAAAGTTAATGCAGGGCAGTTAGTTAGAATTCTTTTATAGTTATGAACTTTTAAACAATGTTTCACATATTTTGTTGTATTAAAAACTGGTTCTAAACTAAATTATAGCTTTTGTTTATAATATCAGTGGAAATGATGAATTACTTACAGTTTTGTCTAGTATTAATATTGTTCTAACATAAATGGCATCTTAGTTATTTAAGTTCTTTGGGCTTTTTATATGAAAGACTGAAGTCAGGTTGAATGCTATGTTAAAATACCCAGTGGTGGGCAATGAATCCTCCTTTTAACTTCCGTAATCGAGCTTAGTACTCAACCGCTGAGAAAGAGATTAGTTGACGGCACCTATATGGACCAGATTAAACACAGATAACTGGAGGCATTACCAAATTCCATGGCTATAGTAAAAAAGTAATCCACACACTCGCTAAACCAAACTCCTCTCTGCAAATACTTATTTGAAACAAAAAGGTCTTGTTTTAGCTTCCACACTACGTTTATAACGTAAAAAGTGGAAGGTATTATAATCGTTCAGTCCGTCTGTCACCCACTTTCATAGCCTAAACTACAAATGCTACGGACAAGTGTGATGTCAAAAAATTTAGCGTATCGAAATGAGGATACATTGAAAATTTCAGAAAAGAATTCGAAGTACTTCAATTATTTAAAAACTGCAACATTTAATGCTCATTTTAAGCATAGGAAGCCATTTTTTTAAGATTTAAATCACCATTGCCATTTGCAACAATCGCCCGAGAAACTTTAGTTCTTTTAGATAATAAATTAAAATAAATTTATTTTTGCGACATCGATCAGTTTGAAATGACATCAAATATATTTCACTACGAGATTCTTTGTATGTTGATATGAAATGTTTTGGTTCTATTTAAAAGCGATGAATATTACATATTTATTTTTTGAAATATAAATTAATTTTTGCAAACGATAAGTGATAATTATTGAATTTTCGAAATAAAATAAATGAAACTAGCCAAATTTAGCATGCAAATGTTTAATATAGAATTAATTCTGTGTTTGGCGCCTTTTTACCTGTTAAATACAACTGTTGTGTGGAAGCGTGTTAAGTGACAGATCCTGTTACAAACCTTCTTTTTCATTTTATCCACACAAACTTTAAATTTTCTAGAGTATTTAATGCAAGTGTTGATGGTTGATGTTGCTAATTTCTTTAATGATAAAAAGTTTCCACTATTTCATAAAGTTTAAGTTTAGTATATTTTTTATGGTTTGCAAGTACCGTTTTTAACATATCTGATTGTAAACTAAAAGTAAACTTTCAAGCTCATTATCTCGTTTTCACTTTTTTGTCATTAGCACGTTCTTTCACTTAGCTCTTCAATTGTCACCAAAGTTTTTTTTGCAACTTCTAATTCTTGGATTAACGAGCATGGGCTATTAATCTTTTTTATTGGTTGTAACATTTATTTCTATTTTCACAATCACATTCCGATCGCCCAACAGAGTGCAAGGTCTGGCGGAACCCGATGAGTTTGTTTCGTGGGTCTGAGTACAACCGTTTTCTGTGGACGACTAACAAGGAGCCCCTGACGTATTACGACATGAATCTCTCTGCACAGGACCACCAGACATTCTTCACCTGCGAGGCAGATGCCAACAGACCGGAATACGAGAGTAAGTTTGTCACTTAATATTCGATTTGTGCTAATATTTATTGAGTAGTACTATTGGTAAGTTGAGGAATGCTTCGTTCTCTTAGGGTGATTTAGTGCCAATTGAATGCCCTCTAAGCCAAAAGCCATCTGTTGTGTCTTTCAACAGAATATAAAAATGTCATTCTCTCTGAATCGGCTAATTTGGAAGATGAAAAATGGAAATTTATAAACTATCTAACAAATATATTTTTTTTTTCGTATCTTACTTTAAACACTTATTTTGTGTTATTGTTATCATTTACCATTCATAACTCCTAAAATTTAATTTAAAAAAAGCCTACCAAGGAATAATGGTATTTGAATCAAGTTTTGTTTTTATAAATATTTAACACAGGCCAAATATTGTATGCTAAATAATAATTCTAAACAACTGTTTTGCTCTATTTAAAATACTTTACAGTTGGCAAATTTTTTTGATAACATAAAATAACAGAAAGTTTCTTGGGTTTATTGAGCATTAATTCAGAACTTAATACTTAAATTATGTCCTTATTTCAGCACTATGTCCTTCTTTATAGCTGAGATTTTCTATAAATGAACAATGTTATTGATTAAGTATTTATTAAATGCAGTTAATTGATAGTTATTGTTCCTTTAGTAATGCAGACTGCTTGGAGAGAAAGAGATCCTGAGGCACGAGTGAAGGCTGCTCATCAGGCCCTTGAGAAAAACCCAGAGTAAGGCCTTGGTTATGTTCAACTCTATTTAATCGAATGTGGCATAAAAGTTTTGTTGTTGTAATATTATCGACTTAATTCACTTTTATTGTAATATATGGCCTTAACCCTCTAAGGCAGGGGTTCCCAACCTGTTTGCACCTGCGTACCACTTGACTTTTTGAGAAATGTTGACGTACCACCAGACCTATAAATATATTAATAAACGTCTAATATTCACTCTTCTAAAAGTGTTCAAAGGCTTTTTGCATTAAGTTCCTGAGAAAACTTCACATTTAATGGTTATATATTTATTTATAGCATGCTTATATTAAAGGAGAATTAAAAAGATTAAAACAGTATTAATTTACAGGTTTGTTTATTACTCATAGGCCTAAAAACATACAAATAAAAAAATAGTATACAAACTCAATCAACTATCATACAAGTAACACGTAACAAATGGCATCAAAAATAGCAGAGCTTGCCGGAAGATCAAAGGGGTTCTAGGTTTTACATCCGATCCTGAAGTTAATTAAAGATTTCTCTTTAAAATGATGTTAATGTTTAAAGTAATGAGTAATATGTTTGCTCACTGATCATGCGTACAGAAGGTATTGATAGCATTATGTTGCTCACATCACTCACGCTTACCACCAAAATATTCCCGCGTACCACCGGTTGGGAACCCCTGCTCTAAGGGATAAGCAAGTTGGCTGTGGTGTATACTTGTTTTCACTGAATGAGATTAAAATTTAAATTAACTAAAAATTTAGTTTTGATAATTTTTAAAAAATAAAATTTCTGTAGCAGATTATTGTAAATGACTCCTCCATACTTTAAATTTCAAACTTTAGTAAAATTATAAACTTTATATATATATTTTTTTAATTGTACATTTGTTGCTGGAAAACTTGACAGTCACTCTGGTTACAGTTTTATACATTTGTACTCCTCAGAGTGTTAAATTGGTTTCTCTGTGTTTGCTTTCCTCAAAATTCTTTTTATGCACGATTCTTTTAATCCTTTTTTGCCTTGCGAGAGATCTATAACCATAGAACCACATTAGTGTTATCCTAGATCATTTTCTTTTTTTGTTTCATATTTAAGAAAATGAAGATTTATCTTTTAAAATGCTCACATAATATTTATTAGTTGTATTGTTAAATCTTGGAAATAAAATTTAAATTTTTTTTTTATTAAGCCTGTAACATATTTAAAATAAATTTGAAATTTTTATTGACAAGTTCCTCTTTTGTAGGTGTGCTCCTGCATATATTTTATTAGCAGAAGAAGAATCAACAACTATAGTAGAGGTAATGCTTAAAATATTTGCTGATAGTTTGAAATTAGATTTTAATCTTATAATTTTTTGACCACTTAATAATTTTGAACTATCTATGTTTTTTTACTTTACCAAGGCTAATGCTAAGGACTCTTATATTGCATTTGCAGTACTTTTATTTTAACTTTCAATTTCAAATATTAGAGTGCAACTAATCATTATAACTACTTTTATTAATAAATACCATTGCAATTAACATGTTTTTTTAAAAAATGTGCACTTTAACGTTTTCAGTCTGAGAAGCTCTTTCGGCAGGCCCTCAAAGTTGCCGAAGTGAATTACAGAAAAAGCCAACAGTTGCAACATCAGGGACCTACACAAGAAACACAGCACAGTAGGTTCTAATTTATAATACATTGATAGAATGTGGGTTGAGTTCAATAGCTCACATAATATTGAAGAAACAACGACTGTGAAAAAACCCCGTAGAGGGAGTGCACGTTAAATACCCTCCAAAGTCCCGACGCTGCGTATGATGTCGCCCTTAACAGTTGCCGAAGTGAATTACAGAAAAAGTCAACAGTTGCAACATCAGGGACCTACACAAGAAACACAGCACAGTAGGTTCTAATTTATAATACATTGATAGAATGTGGGTTGAGTTCAATAGCTCACATAATATTGAAGAAACAACGACTGTGAAAATACCCCTGTAGAGGGAGTGCACGTTAAATACCCTCCAAAGTCCCGACGCTGCGTACGATGTCGCCCTTAACAGTTGCGTTGGGTGCCTATTCAGGTGTCGGCTCGTCACTTGACTGTGGCTCTAGGCTACGACGTGTAGCTCTATTGCGACGATAATTCAAACTAAACTGAACTAAATGACTGTAAACTTGATGATTCACTTGTTTGAAGAATATATTTTATTGCTTGCATTTGAAAAAATATATTTATTTTATTGTTCTGAAAGCTCAAGCGTGTGTTTACCTCTAACATATATAGGTATGTAATTGTTTATTTCTAGTAAATACATTTTGGAATACCTGAAAAATTACTTGGGATTTGGGTGGTCAGACCTTCAGTCCTTGGAACTTTTACAAGTTCCCACATTATTATCCAAATTAATATATTGTTGTGTTTAAAATTCCAACCAAAACATATCTTGGTGCATGTTTAATTTCTAGTGTTTCAATGGTCACTAGCAAGTTAGCCTTGATCTTATCAGTTGACTATATTTGAAATTATGAAGCCCAATAGACCATGCAGTTCTCGAGTGAGACTTTAATTGAACCAAACTACTTGTCAATCAGACCAATCCCGGATTGGGCGAGGCTTACCCATCCTTTCATCCCTTAAGTGGTTCGATAAAATGGGGACCAAGCATGCTTGGGAACTAAACACTGGGGGTTCCGCGTGCGGCTGACCACCTTACCGGGACATATGCCTAGCACCCCCAGAGCCCTAGGTCACGAAAGCTGAAATGTGCACAGCAGGCCTTGGCCCTCGAATGGGCTGTTGCGCCGAGGAGAGTAGAGTACTTGTCAATATGTATGTGTACAAAATTTTCTAAGTTGAACAACTATCTGAGCTCTGCATATCATTTTTTAAACAAAAAAAAAGCTACAATGTTTGAGCGATAACAACATGGTTGTTTGAAAGCAAAATACAAATGTTGTAAACAAAGAAATCCGCCTTTTCTCTTGTTTAACTCTCATTGTATGTGAATAGGTTATGATTTCAGCCACAAAAATATAGTTTGAGATACTGCAAAATAAACACCTGGAAACCGTTTTGATTTTTTTTAAATTCCAAACTTAACTGTTTGGAATTTGCAGTATTTTCCACAATTTCTTCTTTTGCATTGAAATCCAAGGCCTCTGTGCCCATGTTATTATAGTTTCAAATTTTCTAGTCCAATTTAAAACCTATAGTTCCCGCCACCCTCATTTGTTACACTTTAGGGATGGAACCGGTATTTGAAAAACCGGTTTTTCTGAAAAACTGCCATCCCTAACGTGTTCGAATTTGGTTGGCGGCGAGTATAGTGCACTACTATTTTTTAATATCTTTGTGTCTTTGATAAGACAAAAGTCATGTATATTTTTTGTGTGTATAAATTGCTGCATATGTAATTTTGATATTCCAATCCATGTTAAAATAAGACTTTCTTTTTTAGGAAGGGACACAAACGTTCTTGTCTACATAAGGAGAAGACTCGCAATGTGTGCAAGAAAGCTCGGGAAACTGAGAGAATGTGTTAAAATAATGAGAGATGTAAGTTCCTTTATTTTTTTATTCATGCCTATATGTACCTTAATAGACAACAGCCAATGTCCTATGCCACAAAATAAAATGTGGCCATTTTTTTTAATGTTCTTTACAAGCATTGAATGCTTTTGTAGTCTGTTCGTCACCCAGCATTAATGTGTAAAAACTTTATTTGTTTTTGGTGTAGATATTTTTTAGCCTTCATGTGTTTTTTTATTTATTGTGTACTAGCAAATAAATACCCGTTCTTCGCACGGCTAAAAAAATATCAAATCGATCCAAGTATATGTGTCATTTAGTTTGCTGTAGGATAATAAGCTTTGCCTTTGTTCCCGTTCATTATAAAGAATAAAATCCTGTTACTTATATTGCTTTAAAATTCCAAAATAAAAATACATCACTATAAAATGCACATCCTCATATCACAAAAATCTTCTTCAATATGAACTTACTGTCATCGCAATTATCCTGATAAATTCAAAATTAACCATAATTGTATAACAATGTTATTTCACGTCAAAACCTCCATTCTGGGTTTTTTTTAAAAATAAATTAGTTCATTGGCACGTTCAATTATTTTTCAAATCGTTAATTTAGTTTCTGAAGGTAATGGCAAGAAAATAAAGCCATTTCAATTTTAATTAATTTTTGTGTTCATTTTAATTTCTTCAGTCGAATGGCAACACAAAAGGGAAAAAAATATCAGATTTGAGCGAAAGTGGTGTATTTTTTTCAGTAAATTAGAATTTTCTCTAAAAATGGAACAAATATGAAAAAACTAAGCCTCAGGTGCACACGTTGGTATTAAAGGGAATTTATCTTAAAAATTTCGAATTTCTGAGGGCAGTATAAGTAGGTCTTTTACGATCCACAGAAAAACAGACTCTTTCTTTTATTATTATAGATATATTATCTAAAAAAAATACTTATAATTTCAGTGCCTTAGCTATTAATCATTAACATTAAACTTTTCTTTCAGCTCATAAAAGAATTTCCTATGATGAATGTTTTCAACATACATGAAAATTTAATTGAAGCACTTTTAGAAATGCAAGCATATGCAGATGTTCAAGCAGTACTTGCCAAATATGACGGTTAGTACACATATCTAAAATATCTGCCTTGTTTATAACTTTATAATTTTTAATTTAGCTTAGTTAATTTCTTGCTGATCCTTTCTCATCATTATAATGTCGCAGAATACAAATACTTTCCTACAGAATCTGTTCGGTCAGCAAAACTAATTCTACCTATTTGGTCCTCTTTTTTTTACATTAAGAGGGACTGTCAGTCATATAAAGCTAATCCATTAGTTTTGAAATCACAATTTTTGCAAAAGAATTGCTTTGCCATGTTATCCCATTTTTACCAGGTATGGGAATCATCATAACATCAATTTAAAACAAAATTGAAAATAAAATAAAATACGGTTGTTTAATTATTAATTGATAAAGTTTTAAAGTAGTGTCGCCATCTGCTGGGCATTTGGGGCATTTCAAAACTTCAAAAATATATAATTAAATAACTAGATACCTTTTTCATTTCAAATTTGTTTCATTTCGATGTTATGTTGATTCCCATACCTGGGAAAGAAGGGCTAACATGGCAAAGCAAAACTTCTGCGGAAGTTGTGATTCCAAAACTAATGCATTAGCTCTATGGGACTCCCTCTTAAAAAAAGCAACCTATGAATTAGACCTCAACATGTAACACGGGGCTTTGATAGGCTCCATGGCCCTTTTAAAAGATGTAAAGGCTTCTTTTGAATACTTTATATTTTAATAAAGTTCCTTGATTGTCCAAATCATTTTTTTTATTGAACTGAAGAAGTACGGGTCGACCTGGGTTTGATCCCAGAACCTCTTGTATGCAAGCCCAATATTATTCCGTCTGCGACAAAGTAGTTGGGTATTTGTGTGCTGACTGCCATAGAACTAAATTCAATAAATAATACTTCTATAAAACCTCTTTGTGTTTCATGTAAAAAGTATCCAACAATGAGTAATCGACTATAGTATTTTATTGTTTGGAGACTATACAAGACATCAAACTAAAATTACTTTTAAGGTCCAACAATTTTATTTACCATTCCTAAATAGAATCTATAGTTAAACTCATAGTTTCCTTGCACAGAAGCCACGACCATGGGCGGAGCTATAAACCGCGCAGAGCAATCAGATAAAGACAAAATAAAATGAATGAAATTTTCCTTCATCTGATTGCTCCTCAAGTTTTATAGCTCCGCCCATGGTCGTGGCTTCTGTGAAAGGAAACTATGAAACTATAGGCATAAAGACACTTCCATTGTATGTACACAACAGTTGTTATGTGTATTATAAAATTCAAGCATATTGTAAACAGACAATTATCTCAGTCTTACATTCACTAACAAATAATAATCATTACCCTAAGCTAACTCTTAAACTGTTTTCCATTTTATTTATATTGGTATTTATGTGTGATCTCTCAAACGCATATTGCCCCTTATGTTAATATTTTGCTTTTATTTGACTGGTATTATTTTTTCGATGTACAATAACTTGACTACTATTTATGTATTTTTAATCGATTACTTTAAATGTTTTGTTAATATTTTGACTTAATGATTTATATTAATTAATTTATAAATATATTTCTATACATAGATATAAATTTACCAAAGTCAGCAACAATATGTTACACAGCTGCTCTACTGAAAGCCAGGGGAGTTAGTGACAAGTAAGTTACATTTTATTTCCTTTTAAATTTTGATAGTTTATAACTCGTGTAGTTTGTTTTGAACGTTCATAAGTTTCTTAAAAATTCATAAATTTAAAGCATTTTTTTTTAATATTTATGTTCATTCTTGTTTTTACATGATATCAAACTTGTATTTTTAGATTCTCTCCTGACATAGCTTCAAAGAGAGGCTTAAGTACAGCTGAAATGAATGCAGTAGAAGCAATTCACAGAGCTGTTGAATTTAATCCCCATGTGCCAAAGGTATGTTTTCATATTCTATCTGCCACAGTAAATTTATCTTGTATGTACACACACCTATTAACAGACTATAATCTTTTACAACATTTTGTAAAATAGTATTCACATGTTGCTACTTCAGATGAGTAAAATTAAAATAATGTATTTTAATTAATTGATTAAGTCTGAATGTGCCTCCTTCTTTGCAGTTTCTGCTGGAAATAAATACCCATAAAATCTCTTTTTCAACAGTTTATTATCAATCTAAATTATTTTGATTCCTTTTTATCCACTGTTTTTACATTTTAACTTCAAATACAATTACAAACATTGTCGACCAACAACAGGCCAGAGGCCCACCAAGGTGGGTCCAAAATAAATCTAATACTTTACCAGTTTCCAATGACTATCAAGATTCTTCTTAAAATCTTCTACTTTCTTTGAATACACCCCATAATCTGGTAAAGCATTCCACTCATTGACAACTCTATTGTAAAAATAATGTTTTCTTACCTCCCTTCTAAAACATGATTTTTTCAATTTCTGATCATGTCCGCTGGCTATTTAAGGCAAAACCTAAGCCCTCCATGTCTCCCTGTTTTATGAACTTGAATAACTGAATTAAATCACCCTTAGCTCTCCTATTTTCCAAGGAATACATGTTTAAAGATCTTAATCTGTTATCATAATTAATCTGTTATCATATCATTTCACATGTACCTAAAATAATGTACTTAATTAAAAAATTTTACTTGTATATTACGAATGACTTACTAACACTGTTTACTTTCTTATTTTATTAAAATCTATTTTCACCCATTTTAGTTAATTGAGCTTATTGATTAGGCAATAGTAGGAATAAAAATCATTTAATTATCCATATAATTAATTAAACATTTGTAAATTATCTATTTAAAATAATCCATACCGGAGCAGAAACCTAGATTGAAAACAAAACTAATGGAGTTTGAGGCGCGTTACTTTATGAGCATACCACGAACCATGTGTCATTTTATGAAGCTGCTATCTATCAGCGGATGACTTCCGACTTTTGGTCATACTCAGAAGGCGTTATTATGTAGAAGGCACAGCAAAAATTACATGACTGGCGGCGATCATCAAGGAGCTCGATAGACTTTTGCGTTTTTCCCCAGTGCATTTAGTTTGGATACCATCTCATGTCGGTTTCGCTGGGAATGAACTGGCGGACGGACTTGCAAGGGCAGGCTGTGACCAGATCTTAAAGGGGGACAACCTGTTGACTTATTCAGATATTGGCTCCATTTACAAAAAGACAGCAATAGACTGGAGTCCCCCTCAGCACTCTTGGTATGGCGCTAAGAAACCAGGCGAGATTTCTAAATTGCAACTATGCAGGCAAAACCAAACTGCTCTCTCCAGATTCAGGACGGGACACACAAAGAGTTTGAAGTTTGAGGCCGGTACCAAGCTGTTCCCTGACTGCTCCAACTGTCGTGGAGGTGCTCAAGCCAGTCCCGACCACATACTCCATTGCCTTGGTTTGACAAGGAGGGACGTCAACGACGACCCACCTTTATTTTTGGACTTTCTCAGGGTCACACACATCATGGAAATGGTCTAATTTTGACCCAGGAATATGTACAAAAAATTACATGAACCATTGTGTGTGAGACATGCCTTAAAATTAACTATGAATATTTTTTTACATTCACTATATCCTATAATATTTCAATACAAACATATTTACATCCTGTAAAAGTATTGAAAATCCTTTAATTTAGCTTATATATTAACTTTCAGTACCTGCTTGAGATGAAAACACTAATCCTCCCACCTGAGCACATATTAAAGAGGGGGGACAGCGAAGCCATCGCATACGCATTTTTCCACCTACCCCACTGGAAGAGGGTGGAGGGGGCTATTAACCTGCTACACTGCACATGGGAGGGAAGTGAGTAATCAGGGACACCTTGTGGGATGCTACATGGTGGAGGTGGATGGTGAGGCAAAGAAAAGTGGCCCCGGTCTAGAGATAGGAATACGTTGAAATGCTTGGCGAGAAAAACTCTTGAAGCCGCCTGAAAGCTTTCAAGTGGAAATAAAAGATTATTCAAGCGTGCAATGGTTTCACTTTACAAACCTGTTTTTGAATTGGTTGGATTGGATTAGCATCACATTAGAGCTACTCATAGACTATTGGCCAGTTCAGATCGTAGTATGTCAGTGTGAGTTGCGACTGTGTGAGTGTAAGTGGATCAATTCACAGGTGAAGATGAAACTCACAGTACAGCAGAGAGTGTTCATTGTAGAAAATTTTATTAAAACTAATTCGTGGAAAAAATGTGAGCAGTTGTTTGTTGAAGAATTTAAATGTGTAAAAGTGCCAAAAAAGAGTACTAGGCAGCGATCAGTTACGAAATGGCGTCAGCGAGGATCTGCTGTCAACAAGTTCAAAAACATTCCGAAACGGGTCTGAACACCAGATTCTGGGTCTTGCAATCAATTTAGAATGTTTTGGTTTTGTATTAACGAAAACAGAAAGGTCCGATTCTCTACAATAAATAACAACCGAAATAATCACTAGTGAGAACTTGTTTTGATCAGCTCTACAAACATTGTTTATATTTAATTTCAACTAGCTTTTCAAACCATAGCGTAGTTGCCTGCAAATAAGTCGCCAAGCGTTTGTTTGGGCTTAATATTGAAGCGATCAATGGCTTCATGTTAGCAAACCTGTTTTGTATTGGTTTTTGACTTGGCAACATTTCTGTCGTATTCTTATCTCCACGTTGGGGCCACTTTTATTTGCTTCCCCTGTATTATTAACCCTAACACTGTTGCAATTTACAATTGAAAGTGTTTATAACGGAGTTGTGTGAATTTTCTTGAATATGTAAGATTCTTTTCAATGACATCTCAATGTAATTTGCTAATCGATTATATTTTACAATGAAAATAACGAGATATTTATGATAAAGTAATTATTGTGGGTTTATCTTATATTGTAATTAATTGTTTATAGTGCAATGTATAATTTTTAAATACAGAATTAAGATAATAGGTTATAAATAATTTATGATATTAAGTCTGTTTTTAAAAAATTTCTCTTATAAGAGAATTTGAAAATTAAGGAATTATAGATTATAGAATTTTAACCAAATTTATATTTGTAACTCATTTATATTCGCATAATTTTTAAATACAGACATAAGTTTGAAGATGAAAATGCAGAGAATATGAAAAATTAAATAATATGTATCAGGAAAAAAATATTTTTGTTCTAAAAATATATTTTAAAAAAGTGTTCAATTAATTATAGATTCTATATTCCTAGCAATTTCTGAAAACATATCACATTAGTTTACATACTATTAACTAACCTTTTTCTTAACTAAAGCCAGTTTTTGGTAGTAGTACTATATATCCGTCTAAAAATATTATATTATAATAATTTAATGGATATTGTGTGTGTTTCAGCCTTCAGAATGATCCCTTACCCTCTCGAGAAAGGCCACCTTTTTTACCCCTATCCCACTTGCACAGAAACTACAGATCGGGAGCTCCTACCTAGTAAGTTTCACATTTTCTTATACTTATGAATGGTAAAGAGTAATTTGTCTGCAGCCTTAGTATCAATATGCTGTTCACTTATGGAGCCTTATTTTTCTAGCTGCTTTTTAGCTTCCACACTACGTTTATAACTTAAAAAGTGGAAGGTATTAAATCGTTCAGTCCGCCTGTCCGTCACCCACTTTCATAGCCCAAACTACAATTGCTACGGACAAGTGTGATATGTCAAAAAATTCAACGCATCGAAATTAGAAGACATTGAAAATTTCAGAAAAGAGTTCAAATTCGAAGACTTCAATTATTAAACAAACTGCAAAATTTAATGCTCATTTAAAAAGCATAAGAAGCCATTTTTATTAGAATTAAATCACCATTGCCATTCGCAACAATCGCTCGCGAAACTTTAATTCTTTTAGACAATAAATTAAAATAAATTTATTTTTGCGACATCGATCAGTTTTAAATGATGTCAATATATTTCACTACGAGATTCTTCGTATGTTAATATGAAATATTTTCATTCTATTTAAAAGCGAGGAATATTACATATTTATTCTTTGAAATATAAATTAATTTTTCCAAACGATAAGTAATAATTATTGTATTTTCGAAATAAAATAAATGAAACTAGCCAAAGTTAGCGTGTAAATGTTTAATATACACCCTGTCCCAAAAATATAGACAATAGCATAAAATGCAATTCCTAGTAAAAATATGAATGGGATAAAATTTTCTTCATGTTTATATAGTTAATATCGCTCCATGAAACACAAGTTAAGGTTAATTTATTTGAAAAAATAAGAAATGCAAAATTTATTTTAAAAAACAGAAAATGGGGTGTCCCATAATTATAGACAATATTTGTTTTGTTGATTATATTTAAGGTTGAGGAACACAGTTACAAGTCTTAGTATTTAATCGTAATTCCATTACCTTTAATCACTTCAAATACACGATTTTCCATTGAAAGTACTAAATTTTGCATTACCTCTGGGGACAGTTCATACCATGCTTGCTCTATCGCTTCTTTAAGATCGTTGGTCGAAAAATATTGGCGTCCATTTTCATATACTTTTCTCGCTAAATGACCCCACACGTTTTCCATCGGATTTTAGTCTGGACTAAGGGATGGCCAGTCCATGACATTGATATTATTCATGGTGAACCACATATTTGTCGAGTTAGACACATGAATAGGCGCCCTGTCTTGTTGAAATACACAGTTTGGTCCTCCCAGCAAATCCTGTAGTGGAATAAAATGATCCTCTAATATTTTCTGATAGTCTTAGGAGTTCATTTTCTTGCTACAAGTTGCCAAAAATGTCTGTCCATTAAATCCAAAACCACCCCAAGTCATCACTGATCCTCCACGTTGCTGTCTACTAAAAAAAAAACTTCTGGGTTCGCTTCTCAAATCGTGCCAGTAAAATTTATATCCACCTGGTCCATCCAAGTTCCACTTCTTCTCGTCACTAAATATTGTTGACAGCCATTTATCTCCGTAAGACATTTTCTTTGCCCAGTTTAAACGTCCAGTTTTGTGGTGTAATTTTAAGCATGGTTTCTTCAACATTTTCTTGAATGTTATTCGTTTAGATTCCAGTAGTCTTCTGTGAATTGTATTTTTTTATACGTAAAAATTGGATGCAATCTGTCGTAATAACACTATTTTTTCTAGATGCCATGTTAAGAATGCTTCTGTCACCGCGCATTGACGTTATCCTTTGTTGACCAGGTCTTTTATTACTTGACCATTTGTCACCATTGTTCAAAATTCTGTAAATACTCTTTAAAGATCTATTTAAAATCTTCGATATATCTTTTGGTTGATTACCTTTAAGTTTTAAATCCAAAACTTTATCCATCTTTTAAAAAAAAACTTTAATGATCTCATCTTTCAAAATCTCGCTACAGCATTTTGTAGAATTTGCAAAAGAAATCAATTTTATAGTTAACAACAAGCCAAAAAATTATTCTAAATCATTACAAGTTTTAAAAGCAGACAATAAATAGTTTAAATAAATGTAATAAATGAATTAATAATAATCATCTGGTGAAAAAAAAATTCACTCATTATATTTCTATGTAAAGTCAAACGATGTCTATATTTATGGGACAGGCGATTTTTAATTTTTTTAAACTTTAGCACGGAATTTCTTATTTTCTAATAATTTTTTACAGTAAAACCACATAAATAAATTATAAAAATACATTAAACGTAGATAGGAAAATACATTAAAGGTAGTTTAGCTGCAAATGTCATTTTTGTTGAGTGTCTATATTTTTGGGACAGACTGTAGAATTAATGCTGTGTTTGGCCCCTTTTTATCTTGTTAAACACAACTGTTGTGTGGAAGCAGGTTAAGTGACAGATTCTGTTACAAACCAGTGAAGCTTCCATTTAAAAACATTCAATTTAACGCATATCTCTGCATAACCATTCCCCTTATTTTGTTAAAAAGTATTTGATCATTAAAACAAAATAACTTAATACTTTGAGTAATATATGTTTGATTTTTGTTTTTCTGAGTATTGAATAAAGTGTTACATTCCAAAAGAACATTATAGGCAAGTGTTTTAGCAATAAAGTCTATATGAGATTCACAATGGTACACCAAAACACTCTTGTGGAAGTTAAATTTGATCAAGGCTCCCAGACATCACTAGCTACACTTAAAAACGGTCATCTTAAATGTCTTTCTTTTGAACATGGCAGAAAAATCTATTTACATGCAAAAATGCTGTTACCATATACCCTCTCCGGGGCACATACTGAGTTGTGTCAGACTTTTCAAGGCCAACTTTTAGCATTAGTTATTAATTTCCTCATGGTTAACAACCTACTAGAGTTCATCTGACTATTCAGATCTATTAAAGAGGATAAACAACAACAAAATGTGTGACTTCTTTTCCCAGTCTCAATCTTGCCTCAGCACTGAGAGTGTTGTCTCTCAAGTCCTTCATTAAAATCTTTGTTGATAGGTGTTAGTAGAAAAATTAACATTGACATACAACAACAATAAAAAGGAATTCCCAAATTGTACCAAGTGTTCCAATTGTCAAGCCACTCCGGAGCACATCCTTGAATGCTTGGGACTCGACAAAGAAGATCTTCTTGAGCGACCATTGATGGTTATTGATTTCTTGAGAGTGTGCAATATCATAGACCTGGTCTAGCTCTGCTGGGCAACAGGGATCAGCAACAACAACACAACAACAACAGTAGAAAAATTACATAACAAGAAAATTGTTGTAACGTTAAAGTCTATTAGAGATTCAATTCGCTTAATTCAATGATCTTATAAACAATCCTTCTTAACATAATGCACTGTGTATAAATAACTTAAGTTTAATTTCACTGACTTGTATCTCTTTTTCTCAGCCTTCCACGAAGTCTCTGTGTACCCAAAGAAGGAGCTGCCGTTTTTTATCCTTTTTACGGCGGGCCTCTGCTCTTTTACGGCACTCCTCGCTCTACTCACCCACCAATACCCGGAACCCATGGGAACATTCGCCAAAAACGTATGTATACCATTAGCAATGTCAAAACCTTAAGGGAGAATGAGCCCGATTCGCCGCGGGTCTCCAAACCAAAGTGACTGTGTTTATCTAATGGAGATAATTTATTTTCTAAGCCACATTACGCCGGCTGTATTGATTATTTTTGCAAACAGTTTTTTTGTATGATAAGTGTAGCTGACTTACTGGTCCTTATAATCCTATTTTTTGAAGTTGGTTTGAATATTTTTTACAATTTCCAATCACTAATTTTACACAAAATATTTGAACCAATTTGAAAAAGTGGGTTATAGAGACCTGTAAGTCGGCTACATTTATCATAAAAAAACGGTTGGTAATCTTATTTAATACAGCCGGAGAAATGTTGCTTAGAAAATATTTTTTCCATTGGATTAACATAGAGGCACTTTGGTTTAAAGACCCGCGTCAATCAGACTCATTTGCCCTTAAGAGGCATGAATTTCCACAAATGAAATTAACCTCCTCAATGTTAACCTATGGAGAAACTGAATAGATTGTTTCATAACTAGCATCCACAATTTTTTACCTATTGTTTCTGAACTTGTTAATATGCTAAGGTGTTGATAAGCCCTATGCTTGTTCTTTTTGAAATTGTCTTTAAATTAGAAAGGTTTTTATTATAAGCTGCCAAGCAAAACGATGCTTTAAAGTATATAAAAATTTTCAAAAACAATATCAAGGATATTGTTGCACACAAACATAGAGCTCATCAATGCCAAAGCATATCAACAAATTCAGAACCAATGTTTAAAAAAATTGTGGATGCTAGTTTTAAAACAATCAGGGTTCGTACGCCTACTGAAAAACTCCTGAATTTCATATTTTTTTTCTAAGGGGCCCTTATAACTCCTGAAATTTGTTTCTCATCTGATATTTTTTCCTCCTTTCCTGAAAAAATTTAAGACACGAATCATTTTTCTCCTTTCTCTGTAGTTTTTCTCCCGTACTTTATTAGGGTGTCTACCGGTTGAAATAGTCATGAAATTAGAGCAAAGGTCACACAATTTTTAAACAATCGCCAAAAGACGATTTTTTAAAAAAAGGTGTTTGCTTTTACACCGAAGCCTCAAACTTGGCACAACGTTTACAACCTTCTTTTCTGTTTCATTCGTTCTTAGTCTATATTAATAAAAACTAATCTTAAATGTCAATAAGAAACAAGTTTAAATAAATTTTAATACTAAAGATAAAAAAATTAATTAAAATTTGAAGATGAAATATGATTGGATTGCACTAATATGTCTTCAAATATCATCCGCCGGTCAGTGTAATCCCCCATTAAAAGATGATCATCTTCACCTGACCAAAAATATGCAGTCAAATAATGCTTCCTAGTTCACTTTTTTGCTGCCTAGTAATTTTCACGAAATCCACCCCACCCACCCACCCCGTTGCCCCTCCACATTGCATTATAATGATTGGCAGTTCTTGGGCTCTGCGTGATCCGAAGAGTGTTTTGTTATTTTTGTAGCTCCAGTTCAGTCCATGTTGGACCAATCAGAGTATTTTTTTCTGATCAAGTGTCTGTGAGTCGTGACCTTGTGATCACAAGCTTAGCTTGAATGTTAAGTGGCCTGAGTGCCACTTTGTTAATGCAATGAAGAAAAAAAATGGATTTTCTTAGCCATATTTCTCTGGCTGTATTGAATAATTTTACAAACTGTTTTTTTAATACGTTATAAATGTAGCTGACTTGCAGGGCTCTATATAATTCCACTTTTTGAAATTGGTTCGAATATTTTATTAATTTTCAATAAATAATTTTACAACGAAATATTCCAACAAATTTCAAAAATTGGAATTTTGAGAACTGCATGTCAGCTATAGTATTATACAGGGCGGCGCATATAAAAGTGGCCCCGGCGTAGAGATAGGAATGCATTGAGAAGCTTGGCGAGAAAAGTATTGAAGCCGTCTGAAGGCCTCCAAGTCTAAATAAAAGATTATTCAAACATGCAATTTCACTTGGCAAACCTGTTTTTGCATTCGTTGTATTAAGATTAGCATTACATTAGAGCTACTCATGGACTATTTGCTGGTTCAGTTCTTAGTGTGTAAATGTGAGTTATGGCTGTGTGAGTGAGTTGATCAATACACAGGTGAAGACGATACTCACAGTACAGCAGAGGGTGTTCAGTGTGTAGAAAGTTTTATTTAAACAAATTCATGGAAAAAACGTGGCCAGTTGTTTGTAAAAGGATTCAAAGGTGTAAAAGTGCCAAAAAAGATTGCTATGCAACGATTAGTAACGAAATGACGGCAGACATGATCAGTTTTGAACAAGTCCAAAAACATTCCGAACGTGTCCGAACACCAGATTTCGTGTCTTGCAATCAATTTAGCATGTTTTATATCAACGAAAAGGTCCTATTCTTTAGGATAAATAACAGCCGAAATAATCACTAGTGGAACTTTTTTTGCACAGTTGTACAAACCTTCCATTGCATTCCAACTAGCTTGTCAAATCATAGCATAGTTACTGGTAAATAACTTGCCAAGCGTTTGTTTGGGCTTAATATTAAAGCGATCAAAGGCTTCACTTGGCAAACCTTTTTTTGCATTGGTTTTAAACGTGACAACAATTCTCTCTTATTCTTATCTCCATGACGGGACCACTTTTATTTGCGGCACCCTGTATATAAAAAACAGTTTGTAAAAATATGAAATACAGCCGGAGGAATGTGGCTTAGACAAGCACGTTTTTGCCATTGGATTAACACTGGGGCACTTAAAAGATGGGGGGGGGGGGGGTGAACATATCCAAATTGATTCTGCAATACCTTCTGAATTTACATCGCTACACTCCTGAAAAACTCCTGAATTTCACTATCATAGATAGAGTACGAACCCTGAACAATATATTCATATATTCAATTTCTCCGTAGGTTAATATTGGGGAGGCTAGTTTTGTATTTAGAAATTCATGTCCCTCTTAACCCTTCAGCACCTCTGTGGCAGCTATAGATTATCAAATGGAAGGAACAGTTAGAGTTGTTTCCGAACATTTTGCATGCAATTGAATGACAGTAGACAAGTGCATTCTGAGTTTCTTGCTGTAGGTGTAGTCTGGTGCTTAAAGGGAACCTAAACATCTCCGGGGCTTTTGTTCCCTCATTTAGTGTATTTAGCAGTTTTTAGTTCACCCTCCCTTAGAATTCTTTTTATCCACCAGTGATTTTTTTAACCCAATAACGGCGACTTTGTAAACACCTTCATTTCTTAATAAAACTGCTAACTTTCTTAATAAAACTGCTAAACTGCTAACTGCTTAAAATTTGTTTTTCATATAACTTAATTTAGCCTATATAAATTCTTCAGTACTTTGATCTTCATTTGTTGTAATTTTTGTTGATTTGAATAAATTTAAGCAGAAAGATCATTTTTGCATAGCAAATTTATCTGTAGAAAATGTTGTGCAATAACTACGCAAAAAAATACCCACCAGTTGATGAACTTAAAATCAAGGCACTGTGCCTTAAAAACTGCTCTTTATTGATTGAATGTGGGAAATAAAAGGTTGCATAATGTTTGACTTCCTGTTAAACAAATTGCACTCGTATGGTGTTTTTGGATTGCAGATAGGATATTCACTAATGAATAAAATGATTTTTTTTTTTTTTGCTATATAAAGCAACTTTGTGTAATGAAACCTAATTCATTTGAATTCAAATGCTATCAGCAGGGCCGGATTTCTAAATAGGCTAAGTAGGCTGTAGCCTAGAGCAGCGAATATTTTGGGACGGCAAATTTTAGGACCAATTAAAGCGGCATTTGGCATAAAAAAATTATTATAAAGATACGAATATTTTTAAGAAAGAAAACAAATAATTTACATTAATGCGTAAACTGTAAACTTATATATAGTACTAATATTTCGTAGCAAACATGGTAGCTGCAAGGGCAATTGCACCCCTTCTTCCCGGATTTCAAAGTTGAAAGAAAAATAATAGAACAATTTTTAAAAATTTGCCTATTTCGCTTTCGATTGAGTGTGTAAAGGTACATAGATGATTCAAATATGTGTGGATTTATTTTAAACAGCACATAACACCCTATTTTGCAGCTAACCAGCTACCTTTTTCGAAGGGGGAGAATATTGTGACGGGCGGCAAATCAATCGTAGCCTACAAGCGGCAAATCTTTAAATCCGGCACTGGCTATCAAAATGTATCTTACTTAAACGTTTCACTAATATCTATTTTCTTTAAAAAAACCACAACCTTTTTCAGACAACAAAACTATATTTTTGTAAAATGTAAAGTCAGGTTTGTATAACTTAAATTTTTATGATTCAGTTTACATAGTATTATTACAGTATTCAGCAATTATAGTATAAACACTTTAGACCTTTAATGTGGCACAATTTTTTTAACCAGTGTTGTTTATGGTGACTTCTATGGATATGAAATGTTCATGAAATAATTTCTGTACAGATATTCTTAAAATAATTAAACACCCAAATTTCAGTTTCTAATTCAAACTATTGATTTTGTTCGTCTGAACAAGAAAATATTATTTCGACAATTTTTTTTTATTTCTAGTGCTTTTTCATTTTTAGATGTTTAGAGATTATTCTTGCTGCAAAGCTGAAGATTTTAAAACCTTTTAACTGAGGAATTAATATCACTTTATCATTTTGGAGCACTAGTTTTATGCGGTATGATTTTAATTTTTGTTTTACATACAAAAAGTAAATCTTTGAAAAATTATTTTAATGGTGTTGGACAAAATTTTCTTCAAATAGCCTTTGCATTAATGAAGTAAGAATTTCGGATTTATTTTTGCATTCTATGTATTTTATTTTACAACAAAATTCCTCTAATTCACTGTTTTCAAACGTGTCAAATTTTAACTTCAATTTTATTTTCAGTAATTAGTCACCTGGCAAATAAAAACACCATAATTCATCTAGAGTTTTCTTACTAAGAGCTCTAAAACTATTTTCGATTAACTTTTTCTTAAACCAAAATTGTTTTGATCGGATAGATTAAAATCTTATTTCAATATTTGACTTATTAAGTATGTGTTTTTGGTGTTATTTCAAGAATTAAAAAATATATTTCCTTTCAGCTAAAAATTATATGGATAGGGTTTACAAAAAGAACCTTTTGTATACTGCTCACTTACCTTAAAAAAATAACTTTAGTTTAGAATCAGTTCCAAGTGTCTTTAAAAAGCTCTGAATTTTACACATTACCATAAAAAAGTTTATTTCAAATTAAGTTTAAAGTTAACTGCAGCCTTTTTAAAATAAGGTATAGTTTCGAAATGAAAGCAAATATTTTTTCGAAGACTTTTTTCAAATTGCTGCCAAATAAATAAGAACTATGCTTCTAGTGAAAGTTAACCTATTAACTGTTTTCAGGACCATGTATAAACAAAATGTACAATAAAAAAACCTCCCCAAGTAGCACACTTTACTTATCAAGTATATTGCAATTGATGATAATTACCAATTAACATACAAAAGAGAGGCATAAAAAACTTTGCAAACTTGAGACATTAAACCAAACTTCACATTGCTGATTTGGATTTTTGTGGCCAGATTTTTTGAATTGTTGTAGTTTAAATCTGTTGTGGTCAAAATTTCTCTGGCCGTGTATTGAATACCAGTTCAGTTGTTGATCCTCATACTTTGTTTCAAAATTACTTTTTCCTTATTGACTGTTTGGTTCTGTAGATTGATTATTTATCGAGCAAGCTACAAATAGGCTATTAGTAAACATTTCCCAGGTATCTCTGCCTGTTAGGTCTAATTCTATTTAACTGAAGTTTATTGTAGTGTAAGTCACAAGTTTAAAAAAAAAATTAAATTTAAAAATAAAAACAAATTAATTTAATGTTAAAAGTTGAGGCCCAGTGGCTCAGTGGTAGTGCTTCGCATTGACACGCCACAGGTCCAGGGATCGAATCCCGGATTGGGCTAGGTTGACCCATCCTTTCATCCCTTAAGTGGGTCGATAAAGTGGGTACCAAGCATGCTTGGGAACTAAACACTGGGGGTTCCATTTGAGGCTGACCATTTTACCGGGACATATGCCTAGCACCCCAGAGCCCTAGGTCACGAAAGCTGAAATGGGCACGGCAGGCCTTGGCCCACTAATGGGCTGTTGTGCCGAGGAGTTTTTGTTAGTTAAAAGTTATAATTACTTTTTAACCCATGTTGTTGATTGCTTATCCTCCTTGTCTCGTGGATCTTGTCTGACTGACTGCTAGATAGTCCAAGACTAGAAGAGTATTGCAATAAAGATCAACTCTAGTGAGTCCCATGCATTCTAAAAGGTACTTTTTAATGCATGACTTACACTACAGAAAGGGTAATTTTGCTTGGAATTTGCCATAGATATTGAATACATAATTTCCAGGGATTGGAAAGTTACTTTTAAAAAGTAGCCCTGTTACAGTTACTAAATATGAAAAGTAACTAGTTAGTTACTTTGATGATTAGTTACTTTGTACGAAAAGTAACTAATCACAATTTTGGAAATTTCAAGTTATAAAAAAAAATGCCATCTTATCATTTTTCAAAGAGAACCAAGACCAAAGAAATCGGAACAATTACAAAAAGTTAAAAATGAAAATTCAACATTGTTAAAAGTTAAGTTTTTAATAATTAAATATAAGCTGAACGCCAAACTGGGCGGAAAATATCCATGAAAATTGACGTGAGAAGCAACGGAAAAGTAACTAATTTATACGTTCCGTTCCTTCGTTACTGCTAAAAGTAACTAAGTTACAGTTACTTTCTAGAAAATCTACCTAAAAAATGTAATTGTTGCAAGTAACGCGTTACCCTGATCCCTTCCAATTCTTGATAATTTAAGAAAAAAATTTCCTTTGAATACTTGCAAATCAGAATATTTTTTTTAAATAATAACAAAATAGTTGAACCAAGCAGTCGCATCATTATCATGCTTTGTTATTTCAGGCCATCAGCTGGCTCTCTCTACCCCTGGGCTATATGTTGGAGAAAGTGGAAGCCATGCTGCCCTCCAGCCTACTGCATCAGCTCTCTCGCATCTGAGTCCACCCTCCCACCCCTTTCATCGCTCATTTGGACTCCCCCTTCATTGTTTGTTGTGTCTGGACTATAAATGTGTTCGAATCATTTAAATTAAAAACATCTCACTGTGCCTGCTGTTCCTTTTTGTTGTTTTTTTGACACTTTGCAGGGTTTCGTAGGATCTTAAAAGTCCTTGGGAACTCAATATTTTCCATTAGGTAACTGTTTTTACAGACCTTATTACTAGTACTTACAAATCAAATTTTTTTTTAAAAAAGTCATCTCACTGTTTGTGTGTTGTTTCCATTTTTTCTTGTTGATTAACACTTATAAAAGGGTTTTGTCAAGGTTCTTAAAAGTCCTTCGGAACTCCGATGGGTTTTAAAGACCTTAAAATTATTTCCCTGTTTAGGCACTTCAATGGGTTTTTTTCCTCAATGTGTGAGGTTCAATATTGAACACACAAACAAAAATTAAAGTTTTTAAAATGTTATAAATTTGTAAATATTAACTTTTAAGACACAAACTTTATTTTCTTTTCTTAATGTTTCGGTTAATTCTTAAAATGTGTTGATACTAATTGAAGAGTACAGCGAAAAAAGAACTTCATTGCAGAGGAATCTGTCCGCATCGGGATTCTTTGGCAACCATAGCAAATCATCCCCTAAACTGGTGTAAAGAAACCACTCACTTTGTTTTTCTCTAGCGGCAACCCTGATTCACACCAGAGATCAGTGGACACGTGCCACAAAAGAACCGAAAGAAAAACCGGTTTCCTGTCGCCAATGTCCGCCAAGAGCAAAAGAATATAGGAAGATCCCTACGCAATGAAGTTGTTTTTCCCCTGTACTCTTCAATTGACTGTAAATATTTACTTCTAATCGTATTATAAAGATAACACAACAATTGTACAAAGCAAACAATATTAATCATTTTTTAAAAACCAGGAATAAGTCCTTAACACAACAATTGTACAAAGCAAACAATATTAATCATTTTTTAAAAACCAGGAATAAGTCCTTATAGTTTTGAAAATTGCTTACCAAATTTTCAGCAACAACAACAAAAAAGTTAACTTTTAAAAAGGTTCAAGAACTTTGGCATGAGTGGCTTGTATATGTGCTTTGGGTAACTGAACTTTTGGATTTAACTTTTTGGACCAACCTTGCTGGGCCTCTTTTATGAGGATAAAAACCTGCATTAGCAACTGTTACCAACGTGACAGGATATTATAAGATGTGTAGATTTAAATAGGTTTTTTTTTCACGTTGTAAATGGTAACAGCTCCAATGGTTTGTTTTCATTTGTTGCCTGGAATTACTTTTATTTTGGTATTCGAAAATGAGTTTTCTAAGAATGTTATTAAATTTTTTGTATGCCAACTTCTTGCTGTGCTGTTGGTTGTTCAAAACATTTGTTAAAGAAAGCTTGTATAGAAAAAAAAGTATTTTCATCTACATCGGACATTTTGAGAGTAAAACCGAAGCAACTAATGAAATCGTTGTGTAGAGAGAATTGAAAACAAGAGCGTTGCATCATCTCTGAAACATTCCCATTGCACAAGGGTAAGCGTTCTATGAAAAAAATTGAGGGTACCTCTCCTTCTTGATCCCAGATGGTTGCAAAGTGCTTTCTAAGTAAAAAAAAAACACAAAATAGGGTCCGTTAATCGGGTAAAGACACCGCATAAATGAACGTGTATTTAGAGCCTGTGTAATGCGTGTAATGTTGACGTTTTGATCACAGTAATGAAACAATTGAAACTGATGTATCGATTGGTTAATCAATGTAGCGGCGGAGGTTACCTTGTTATGCCATCAATAATAATCCAAACCAATAATGAAATCCTGTAATGATAGGAGGAACAATATGGCACGTGAAATAAGCGGATTGTGCAATTTTAATCCTTCTCTTATTCTTTTCCAGTATCTAAATAAATCTGAAAGATTGCCTTAGATGGCAGATAAGGTGTTGATCATGATCTGATCTTGGTTAGTTATTAGTTCAAATTTTCTGTGCTTTTTATATCAAGTGGACAATGGTAAAAAGCACAAAGTTCACTAAAATGTTATCGTTTATTCAAACAAACCACAAAACTAAACCATGAGGATCTTTTACGTGACGAAATGTTTTCACTTCTCGTATCTTGAAAAAGCAAAAGCATTTCTCCTTTTACTTCCTTGAACTTAGTAAAAAGTGTAATTAATAACAATCACCGCCTTTGAATGAAAACAATTGAATTTATTAGGATGGTTCAATGGGAAACAAGGAAAATAATTCGTTGTTTTCACTCTACTGGTTTGCAGCCACATTTTTGCCATTAAAAACTATACGATAAAATTGCTTAATATAAAGTGAAGTGAGCTGAAATGTACACTTTGGTCAATGTCTGCTGTGTATATTTTTTGTAAAACTTGAATGCGGTCTGCTACGATGGCTGCTGTAGTTGGTAAATTACTTCGAAATGATTTCCTTCGAATTCAAAACACCTTTAGGCCACGAAAGGTAAATTAACTTTTGTCTGGTTTAAAAAATTACCTTCTATGTACCCTCCGGCTTTCTAGCTTTACGAACAATTGTTTGACCTTGCGAACCTAAACTTCGGAATTGCCAGATAAGTTGATTCAAATCGTTAAATTTTGATGTATAGTCGTATTTAATAAAGTAAAATATCTGTAATTCAGTCAATATCATGAGTTTTGAAAACCATTGAAAGGGATTTTATTTCTAGTAGGGGATTATGTAATCGTTATTGAAAAAATAGTCAAATATACCCGATCCTTTCAGCAAAGTCCTTTAAATTTCAAATACTTTTGTTGTCATATTTTAAAAGAGGTTTGAGGTTTTTATTAAATTAAATGTTATTCTAATAATAGAAAAATTTAGACCTCTATAATGATTGTGGGTCAAGAACTATAACACAATTGTTGCTTTAGAATCATTTAATTATAACTTATTAAAAGTTCCTGTTGCATATTCTACATTTTGTTATTCAATAATGCAAGTAATTTAATTCCTGACAATAAATAAAAAATAAAATTTTTAACTAATTCAAGTACACTATACAACTTCCATAAATAGAAGTATATGCATATTAGTGTTTGAGTTCTTTGTTTATAAAACTCTTACCCAAAATTTCTTAGCAACAGTACCAGAAAAGGTATTATTTGATGGCAGGTCTTGATTCGGTGATTAGAGGTTACGTTGCCAAGCAATGAAAGGTGATAAACATTCCAAGACTTCATATTTCTTCTAACACGATTGCTGTAGCAGCCCTACGTTAAATGTTCAAACTCGGCAATTAACGGATCAGCCATTCTACGATAGCTGTAGCCTGTAGCATAGTGGCTTTTTAAAGGCTTTATAATTTTCATGGTAATTTATTAGTACAATCCTTACAATACATTATGACATCGGTTTCAAAACTGTATAAAGAATACTAACTGATAAAATACGTGCAAGAATTAGGGCTGTCAATACAATCTCATTGCAATCTTCTTCGAGACAAGTATCGTTTTCCGTCACCAAAGTAAATTATACTTTTTGTTCTTTTGAAAATCACCATTGACATGACGTACAACCGTTAATTAATTTTTTAAAACTTTTATTACATTGGACATATTTATTATGTATTTTTAAATGTAAAAAAAAGTAACTTGATGCTTTTTGAAGCAGTTAACTATATTTTGACTTTATCTGCATGAAAATTAAAATTGTATATATTTTTCTTTACAGTATTCAAGTTTTACCAACTTTTCACAGGGTACAAAAAGGGTAAGTAAAATGATGGGTACTGCTAGCGTATTCAGGCCGGTCTCGATTTGGCGGCTTAACTTATGCAGCCAAGTAGCGAAAACGTACTTAATTTGGTAAACATTCCAGTTGAACTTTCAACTCAATGGATGTTTACATCAATCTTGTTGCCAAATCTTGCAAACTAATTTACTTTCAAGTTGGTTTGGTTGAAAATACAGCGTACAACAATTATGTAAACAATAGTAAAGCGTGAAATGGGTTTATTTTGAAAATTCCGGTTTTTGTGCAGGTGAGTATTTGGTTTGGATTTTATTATAATCGGCCGCAGGCCGATAATAATTTAACTTATTAAAAACTTTTGATTAAATAAATTATAATCACAACATAGTTTCACATGTCTAGTTGCCACAATCAACACCAGCGATCTTTTAAAGGATATAACGGCTCGAGTGGCCACAATCGACGGCCCAGAGGATTGCCGAGTAGCCACAATCGACGGCCCGGAGGATTGCCGAGTTGCCACAATCGACGGCCCGGAGGATTGCCGAGTTGCCACAATCGACGGCCTGGAGGGGGTTCCAGCGTTTTTTTTAAGGATATCACGGCTCGAGTGGCCACAATCGACGGCCCGGAGGGAGCGAAAGATTTCCGAGTTTTACAACTTGCGGCTCAGCAGGGATAATTTCGTAACGTATATGGCGTACAACATTTTAAGTTTCGACCATTAAAACATTACTGGGTTTTCAAGACATGATAAAAACAAAACATCATGTGAAACTATTCCCTCACGCTACCGGCACCACTCCGTGAGCAGAAACAGTGGAAGAAATTCAAGAAATGCAACCGAGATAATACGTCACGGGGAAAAAAAAGCCATACTACAGTGACAGGAATAAGCCGCATCTGGAGAAACAATAAACCAGCTATGAAACAAAACAAACAAGTAACGAGCTACGTAATTATTATTCTAAATTAACTAATCTTAATAATTTTTCAACGTTTGGAACCAAATATTGATGTTAAAAATTAAAATAATAATTTTTTAAAAGTGAATTTACTGATGCCGTACCGGAATTAATATAAATATTTCGTAAAATACTACTAACTATAGCAACCCTGTGTTTACTTTTTCATGAACGCCAAAAGTTGCCAAATGGCATTCCGGCCTGAATACGCTAGGTGTTCCAAATGATGTTTTATTCCTTATAAAAAATATATATATTGTGTCAAGTGGGTAAATATGACCAGTGCCATATTAAATGAATTTTCTCTGGGAGAAAATTATACTTGATTCCCTGTGTAATGCTTGAAATTGAAACATTAATTCTAATTAGCAAAAGGTTTTAAAAATTTGCATTTGTCACAATTCCTTGAACTGAACCCAATTTTCCTTAACTCAATAACGAGGATTGGCAAGGAAAATTGCTTTCCGAAAAACGGCTTTCTGCGTAAGTTTAAATGAACAAAATGTAGGAAAATGAAGACCGTAGTACTGAGCAATATTTTTTATAGGATAAATTTAATTACATGAAAAACAAATTTTAAAAGTTTAAAGGTAATACTTTTTGTTCTGTAAGAAAGGTAATAAGGGGGTGTGAAATGTATCATTAATAGCTTAACTACGAATTAGGTAAACCAGTTCTTTAAAAAAAAAAATGTGTTCAGATTTTTTTTCAAAAGTAAAATTTTTGGAATTTTGTAGTGTTTTTTGTTAGTTTACTAATTTTTGGAAGTGTTTAGAAACTGTAACTCTTCAAAAGTATTGCCTAGAGTGGTTTTACAATGTTAATGTTACCAGTGCTTACATAGTAATCTATAAACATTTCATTCCATGTTTTGTATGAGTATACAAGCCTAAATTTCATAACCATAATTCTTAGGTTTCCAATATTTGTTTTAGCATGTTGGTGTTGCCAGTTGTCGCAAAAATAATTATTTAATTAAATTTGATTCCAGGTTCTATGTGTGAGTGGCCTGGCTTTTGCCGGCGTAGCCGGTCTCGCATATGCTCTCAAAGAACAAGTTGTGCTGGCAGGTGAAATGGTTGTCCATCCCCCAAAACACCCATGGAGCCATAACGGACCCATTAGCTCATTGGACCATGCTAGGTGATTATTTGATTTTGGGGTTAAAAGAAAATAATATTCATGGGGATCTTTCACATACGTACAGGGCCGGATTTAAAGATTTGCCCGCCCCTGTCACAATAATCTCCCCCTTCGGGGAAAGGCAACTGGATAGCTGTAAAATAGGGTGGTATGTGCTGTTTAAAATATACATACATTAGAATCATCTATGTACCTTTACACGCTAAATCAAAAGCGAAATAGGCGATTTTTTAAAAAACTGTTCGACTATTTTTCTTTCAACTTCGAAATCCGGGACGAGGGGTGCAATTGCCCTCGCAGCTACCATGTTTACTACAAAATATTAGTATTATATATATGTTTACAATTAACGCATTAATGTAAATTATTTGTTTTCTTTTTTAAACATATTCGTATCTTTATAATAATATTTTCATGCCGAATGCTGCTTTAATTGGTCGTAAAATTTGCCGCCCCAAAAAATTCGCCGCTCTAGGCTGCTACAGCCTACTTAGCCTATTTAGAAATCCGGCCCTGCATACGTAAATCTCCCTATTTTAATTCCTCTGTTTTCTTGTACTGTGGTTTTGCAACTTGCACTATGGTTTTGTTTTGAGTGAAGGCATCTATTTTTTTAAAGTTATTTTCACACATTTGAAAGGTATAATGTTTGTTTAAATAATGCAAAATATATACAGGATACATTTATTGCAAGTTCGCAAGTAATTTTTTAATTTACATAGCTCTTTATTTGTATGACAAAGAACTAAATTAAAATAAATATCTGTAAAAGCAGTCCTCTTTCACTGTATAATTTTAACTTCTTATAGTCCGTACGATTACAGCACAAGCTTGGCTTCCCCCACCACTTAGTGTGGTTTTCCAAGAAATGACACGAGGGTCGTTTTCTAAACCTACCTTGCTTGAGGCTCTGTTGTGAACTTAATCGCAACTGCTCTACAAACCCAAGAAGGGTGGGAGGAAAAAGAGTCCTCTTACACTGTTTCCTGGAAAACCCAACAAGGTGTAGGGAAAGCAGGTTTGCATTTTAACTGTGAGGACTATAATATGCAACAAAAAGTATTCACGGTGAATTTAATATACTTTATTCTACTGTCAGAAAAGGGGCTGGGGAGCCCAGTCGGTTAGGCACTCGCCTAGCATGCGAAAGGTCCCAGGTTCGGGTCCGGGCATCGCTTTAATAATAAATAAACTGCCGACTTAATAATAAAATAACTGCCGACCTATAAACGGCCCGTGCAGCCAAAATGTCCAACGAATAATACCCCGTGTAAGGGAGTGCACGTTAAATATCCTTCAAAGTCCTAACGCTGCGTAAGATGTCGCCCTTAACGGTTGCATTGGGTGCCTATTCAGGTGTCGGCTCGTCACTTGACTGTGGTTCTAAAATCCGACGCCCGTCGCCAATAGCCCTCGTGTAGCTCTAGTGCGACGATAATTCAAACCTAACCTACTGTCAGAAAATATTAGAAGAGTTCTACAAGAAAAAACAACTTTAATACAAACCCTGCAAAATGTAACTTTTTGGACAGATTAATTCACTGTGTTCCAGCTAACAGATGTACACTTTTTCAATGCTTGAAAGATATAAAGTGTTTAAGTAGACTGTTAAAAAAATTGTGTTATATTTTTAACTATTCAATATTCATTTTTGAAGTACTTAAAAAAAAAACCCTGCAAAATATAACTAATTTCTTGGACTTGTGGACTGTATTCCAACTATTAGGTGTGCACTTATTCAATGCTTCAAAGACAAAAAGTTTAATGTAGACTGTTTTTTCCAGTATACGGCGAGGTTACGAAGTGTACAAACAAGTCTGTGCAGCCTGTCATAGTATGAAGTATCTTCGATATCGTGAGTTGGTTGGTGTTTCTCATACTGAGGAAGAAGCCAAAGCAGAAGCTGCAGAGGTGAGGTTCTTTTTAGTTTCAAACTAATTTAAATTGGGAGAAAGTGTTTTTCAACCGCCTTTTCATTGAGTAAGTCAAATATAATAATTGAATGGTTATCACATGCCTCAAAAAGCCAATCCATTCGTCTTTGGTTTTTAGACCTGGCAACAATTGGCATAGTTCTAACTAAAAGGGAAACGATATGTTGCCATATGTAGTGCAAGCTTTCTCCTCAAATTAGTGAATGGAATGAATTAATTTGAACTTTTATTTGAGAACCCTACCTTTTTTCTAAGAACACCAGGGCTGAGGATCCCAGTCGGTAAGATGCATGCGAAAGATCCCAGGTTTGGTCCCTGAAAATAATTACCAACCTTACCTATGAACGGTCTGTGCAACCCAAAAGTTGAACGAATAATACCCCGTGTAGAAGGTGTGCACATTAAATATGTATTAAAGTCCCGATGTTGCTACGATGTCGCCCACAAAAGTTGTGTTGGGTGTTTATTCAGGTGTCAGCTTGTGACTTGACTGTGAGGTTCTAAATTATGAGGCCCGTTGTGTAGCTCTAGTGTGACGACAATTCAACCTAACTCTCTAAGAACACCATAAAGGCTTGATTTTCTTAAAAATGCCTTATGAATTTTAAGTTAAATTTTTATATTTGATGGCAAGATAAGCATTCCCCCAGGGATGCAGAATATGTCAAATCCGGCGATCCTAGATCGGGGGAAATTTTAGCCATCTGGGGAAATTTTTTGGAAAATATTCAATTGTTTTCGATTTTTTTGAACCCGAACCCTTAGAGCTCCAAAGGCTAGCTCCCTAACCGATGTGCTACCGGGTCGGCTACTGAATGTGTTAAATAATACCTACTACAGATGAAGCAAATTTATTGACTATTAAGTCAAGATAGAAAACAAATGCACGTGCAATTGATGACGGCCATCAGCAATTAACTATAACCCTCTTTTCACAAATAACCCATGTGTAGTTTTAATGTGATACATTATTTCCAACCAAACTAACCCAACAATCCACTGTGCTTGCCAAACAGTATGGGATTGGCAACCGTGCCTCCTTTAGGTTCTCTACCTGTTTTGAAAGTGGACTGTTCCACGATCAAAATATTTGGAATGATTGAGAAGTGACAGACGGACTATATCTAAACATGAACTACCATTAGCTAAACATTGCCTATTTTGTTCCAGGTGATGATAACAGATGGCCCCAACGACGAGGGGGAAATGTTCCAGCGCCCTGGAAAGCCGGCTGATGCGTTCCCATCTCCGTACAAGAATCAAGAACAGGCTCGAGCAGCCAATAATGGCGCATACCCACCTGACTTGTCGTACATCACCAGCGCAAGGCACGGAGGAGAGGTGAGTTGTCTATGGGCTGATGGAATTGATTTTGTTATGTTGTTACAATGTTCTAAATGTCTTTAAAAAAACCTGAATTTTTAAATGGTTTTAGGGACCTTTAAAAGACACTTAATTTTCTATCCTGGTTACCCCAATCCCAGTTATTCAAAATTCGGCTTAACTTAAAGGCTCCGGAATATTTTGTGTGCCAAAATATGAAGTGTAGGCATAAATAAAGAAGTACACAAAAAATAAATACGTACTTACAAAGTTGGATTTATTAATCAAAATATGCAATAATCTTTTTTTACTGCTCAATTTTGGTTCGTTTTAAAGCAGCCCTGTCCCACCTTCTTTTAAACAAGAGAACGTCTGAAGTACTGGCTTCATTTTGCACTTCTATGTATCTAAGGGCCTGATCTAAGATTTTTGTAATGAGGCGAACGCTCTATGACGTCTAATTTTCTCTTTGCCAGCGCTTTTCCAGGCGTGAAGTGGATGATATCCGATTATCCGAAAATTACTATGGAATCTCGATTAGCCGAAAGTTCTCCGGTCCCGTACCTTTGGGATAAGCGGGACTCTACTGTATTTAATTTATTGGTTTTTAGGATTTTTAGATTAAAATTTTTTTATGCATTGGAAGTCATGAATTATGACTTAAAATCTTGTTATATTACCCTAAAATATTTTAAGTAGCCCTAATGAACTTCAAAGAGCCCTTATATTTAATTAAAAGTTTGAGTTCGTAGAAGAAATGTTGAAATTTGGGCGAGTTTAGAATAAATTGGTTAATTGTTTGAATTAGTTTGGTATTTGTTTTTGAGAATTTGTTAATTAAGCTGTGGAGTTTCATTGCTTCAGAAATAAAATAAAATTTTAGATAATAAAAACCCATTTTATCATAATTATTGTGACACTTGTTTTTTTTGTTTCTATTATGATTGCATAATTGGCTATGATTCTGTGAACTTAAGGGGGGAGAAGATGATGACATTTCTTTTAATAGCTTTATAATGTTTACCCTTATTATGAGGAAAATGTTTTGGGAGCCCGCTACCGAAAATTACAAATAATATTAAGTAGATCATGGTTAGCTTCAACTGAGGGGAAGTGTCAAAACATTTTATATTAACCAACGGAAAATTTTGATATTAAAAATGTTAATGTTAAAATAAAAGGGGAAAAAGCATTACTTTATAATAATATTAATATATGTAAGGTAATTAAAATTACAACTTAGAGAAATACCAAAACTTCACTATTAATACCTTTAACTTTCTCTAGGATTATGTATTCTCCCTTCTCACTGGCTACTGCGATGCTCCAGCAGGAGTAGAAGTAGCTGAGGGTCAATATTACAACCCCTACTTCCCGGGCATGAAGATCGGCATGGCCCAGGCATTGTACAACGAGATCATCGAGTATTCTGATGGCACCCCTGCAACCTTGAGTCAACTTTCCAAGGACGTCTGTACTTTCCTCAAATGGGCGGCAGAACCTGAGCACGATGCACGCAAGAGGATGTATATTAAGGTCAGTGGTTTGTGGTTTTAGAGTTTATTGTATGGATAGTAGCGTATGGAATTTATAAATCAAATGTAATTTTTCTCTGTTGGACTAGGTATCTTACTATTAACATGCATTCAAGCTCGGTTACAACAACCTTTTGCAACAAACTCGTTTATAACGATGGATGCATAAATGTTAGGACATGCCACAAATGCAACAAAACTTTGCGACCGCCAAGGGCGCCAAGCGATGCAATAGCATGTGGCTGACTCTGCCAAGTCGCCAAGTTTTGTTGCATTTGTGGCATTTGATGTTGTAGTCGGGACACAGCCTTAGGTTTCTTGAATTGCTCCTAGGCCTTAATGTTTAATGTCTTGCTTATAACAAGTTTTTAATTGATTCCTCTGTTAAATAGAAAAATTTCGTTCCGTGGACAGCTTAAATAATTTGTTGACCGGAGAAGGAGTATGTTGCTTTCAATTTTAGTTTTAGAAACACTTAAATTTCAAGCCGGCATTCAAAAGTGATTTATCCTAAAAAAAATTATGCCTGGCTGCATTTTGATTATTTGTTCCGTAATAGTAGAAAAGCTGACTTTGCATTCTAATTGAACAGTCAGTGATTCGTTGTTTCCGCTTCTGTCCACAAAATTATTTACTTTGAATAATTTCTTTTACTGCCTGTTAAAATGATTACTAAAAAATTTAGTGAATTCTAAACTGTATTCTTATTTAGGGTATGCAATCTTTCATTTTTGTAAAGTGAAAAGTATGACCAATTATCTTTTAATAATGAAATTTTTTAATTTACAGGTGATGCTTATTCTGTCGATGCTCACTGCCGTTACCTTCTACTACAAGCGACTAAAGTGGGCCCCAGTCAAGTCTCGAAAGATTGTCTTCAAATACGATAAGAAAGATTGATTTGAATGAATTGTAAAGAGAATGTGCTATTGAGTTAAATTATTTACAAATTGGAGCTGGACATCATTTTCTGTTTTGTTTTATTTCAACTAGTTTCCACGAAAGAACATATAGCAATCTGTAGATATCGCAATTTGCTTTTAATAATAAAAGAATTGATTCTCCAGGTCTATATGCCAGTTTGTTTGTTCTTCAGTGTATTTCACTTATTTAAAATTATAATTTCAGCCAATTTTATCTGTTAATTCCTTAAATTTGTTCTAGTTATGTTTAAAGTTTACATGATATTTAGAACTTAGCTACATTTAAAATGTTCAAAACACAATATTAATAGAAACCACAATCCTGACATTTTTTGCCTATACATATTATCCAAAATGTATCTGTTATTTCAAATAAGTAATAAATTTTACCATTTCATATCTACTCTAAAAGTGATTTTTGTCTTCTATTCCATCTAGTTTTATTTTAGAACAAACCAACCTACATATTTGTAATAAATTTCTTTTCTTTAAATAGTTAATGGTGGTTAAATGCTTCTTAAAGTTTAATTTTACACAGTTTTTTTTAAGTGTCTTACAAAACCGAATACTTGATTGGGGTAATTGGTGTCTCAGTACATACATAATAGGATATTTGACTAAAAAAAATTATTGGCTTAAAATATTATGCCAAAAATATTGGACCTGTATTTTTTCTTTTTTTCAAATACCCCATAAAAAGGGAGAAAAATGAATTTTAAAATTAGGACGAAAAATTACTCCCAAAAACGCTTTGTGGCAGTCACTCGGTATCTATGACGTCACTAGTAACTATAAACAAACTTTTGAAACACCATTTTGGAATCTACTTTAAGCAAATTTGAACTATCCGCTTCTGTAAAACCTCCTTCCATTATCTATATAGTTCTTATTTTAATAGTAAATTAGATTAAATCCAGTTTAATTGCAAGCAAAAAAAAAACATCACACCGGTTTGTTTATATATACTAGTGACGTCAGCCAAATCGACGTGTTTGTGTACTCTTGACGTACCGATGAAAAAAACATTTTTTAAAATTATTTAACGATTTATTTTGCAAAAAAAATATATACGTTTTTTATTTTTGGGTTCAAACTATAATATTGGAAGATATTTTAGCGATACAGTCAAGTACCCTATTATCAGGGTTCCCCCTCAAGTCCCTTGGTAAAAATCGTCGCCAATAGCTCAAGTGCGACGATAATTGAACTTAACCTTGGCAACAATATAAAAGGGCTTAATAAAACCACTTATAGGGCTTTTAAAGTGCATTGGAACTGTAAATATAATTTGTTTTAAAAAAATCGGTTGAATATGTACAAATCTGTAGCTAAAACGTATTTTTCTCTCATTTCCCTATTATTTATAGTAGATATGTTATTTATTGATATACTAATTGGTTTTGCTCATCCCAAGGGTAGCCTTTATAATTTTTAACCCCAGGTTTAGGGTTGGGTTGGTATTTTAGGGCGACGGACGTAATAATTTAGAACCACAGTCAAGTGACGCCCCATGGTCAGATAATGATAAAACTTTTGCAACTTGTTTTAAGTGTTCTGTGGGTTATAGGTTCGGTTGCATTATGATGAATTTCAAATGACTACTGCAGTACTGCCTTAGATTCGTCATACTCAAGTTAATTTTAATCAGACTGAAACTACTTTTGATTTCTCTACACAAGGGCCATTGGCAAAGGCCCTTGTTCCCAAGTTTATAATTTAGAACCACAGTCAAGTGACGAGCCAACACCTGAGCAAGCACCCAACGCCTGCTCAGCTTTTAAGGACAACATTCTTTTTTCGACAAGGATACAGATTTAGGCTAGTTATTATTATGATTAGAACATTTGTTACATATTAAAAGTGCCGGGTTCAATATCAGTCAAATTGCAGGTCTTGAAAATTAAACCCATTTGAAGTATTATTTTTTAAAATAAAGAGTTCTTCCTAAGTTACGACTTCTTCAATAAATAGATCCAGAATCGTACTCTTGTAATCTCGTTAAGATTTTTCCTACAAATAAAATTATTTTCATTACAAAAACTAGAGTTTACGACATCTGCTAACTAAACGGGCATAAGACACTAAAACCTTACTTGTATGGTTTTGTTGGCTTAATATCGCACTAGAGCTACATTTAAGCTAGTTGCGAGAAAATTGGAATTTCAAACCATGGCCCTCACCGATTGCAAACTTGTAAGAATCTTACACAGTGCCAGGACATAAGTTTGATATAGATTTAGCATGCACCAGCAATAGAGAGAGTAATTTTTTAACTGAACAATATTTTATTGTATAAGAACACCATATTCGATCCCATACCCTTCTTTTCAAGTAGTTATGAAGTGTCAATGAACCTCCAAATCCAAAAATGAAGCACCACAAAAAACTATAAGCACTTTATTATTCAGCATTGCACACAAAAAGATCAAAAACTACTATTTCACAGGAATGTGGTGTCCTCAGTAAAGGCACCGCACAGTCTAAATTCGTCGCTGGTGACCACTGCGTAGAGGCGTTGTGGCACCTGAATGCTTCTGCCCGATGACGACCTCAAGATGAACTCTCTGCCGGAGGGAAGGGGAAACTCCTGGCTTGATGGGGAGGGAGGGGGGTGGGGGTCTGGTTGTGGAATGTCTTCGGGAAGGAGCTGGGAAGCCTGAAAACAAGTATTATATTAGTAAGTGATAGGAAAGTTAACAATGAATAATTTGTTTTTATTAAGTTCATTATTAAGGGTAACACCTGTTTTTTTTTCCAAGAAAAACAAAATAGAATCGTGTTTTTTAAAGTCAATAATTTTTAGAAGACAATAACAGAGTTTGTTAAAGCATTGGTCTAGAAATAAGTTTTTAAAGGCTATATCAATTCATAAAAAGAAATGAGGAAAAAAAACTAGTGAAGATTACATGAACAGAATAAAGAAAGTAACAAACAACAAAAAATATATTTCATTTATAATAGAATAAATTATCTTTTGAATGTGTGTAAGTTAAATAAGCAAATGAATCTATGTATTATATTTTTCAAATTAAAGTCCACACTAGCTACCTCTTTTAGCTTCATTTTTTCTCACCTCTTCCCAAATTAAAGAGTTTAATCTGTAAGGTTGTTCCACATGCATTGGTTCCCATTGTCAACATGCTGCAATTTTGGTGCAAGTGTTTATATCAATTGGAGCTTACATGTATGACAGGATATCCTACTAATGGTTTTATTTACACTTCTCAAGTAGCAAGTGCTGTGAATTGTGAACTACATTGCCACTACAGACTATCTGTAGTGGCAATGTAATACAAAAAAAATCTTTGGTGTCACAATTTACAGCACTTGCTACTTGAGAAGTGTAATTAAACAAGATTAATAATATGGTTAACACTATGTTAATCTTGTCCTTGCCACCACTTGAAAAGACCATAAGTAAGATTTATTCCTTAGTACAATAGACCAATGGTCGTAGTGCTTGGCCATGATGGACCGTCCTACTCAAGTCAAGATTTATTCCACTGTCCATTTAAAAGCGCCAATTTACTTAAGATACTGTTAGGATGCCAAGTAATACCAGTAAGAAGCAGATATTTAAGAAACAGGTCTAATACGTTTCGACGTTTCAAATTCCCTACCTTCTGTGCATCAGCAAACAGCTGTCGTATCCTCTTCCCAACAGCGCCTTTACCTGCACCAGGCACCTCCACTTCATACTCGTCCATGAGACGAAGGACAAACGAGGAGACCTCCCCATCGTCTCTCTGCACTCTCTTTGTCATCTCCCCCTCAGGTGTTGGCCACGTCATCAGCAGTCCAAACTTGGTGCTCACAGACTGCATCTGGGCGACGATAACTTCGGCCTCGTAGAGCAATCGGAGGACAGTCTGTGGGGAATAGGAATGAGGTTGTTTCAGATGATGTAACTCTTATTGTTTTCATTTTTGCACTTTCTACGATTTCATTGGTTGTTTGGATTTCACTCGCAAAATGAGTTTTTTTCGTCTGCTGTTCTTCTATTTAGAGTTCTTTATGTGCAACTTGTTTTTATTCCTGCTACTTATTGAACTTCATCTGTTTTAATTTGATTAAATTTCAAGCATGCAAAACAATACAAAAAGTTCAATAATAAAGGAAAACTTCTGTATGGATGATATTTTGTCTTATGCAGAGAAATTAAACGAGATTGTGGGACAGCAATTTAGCGTGATTCACGAACAGAGAAAATCTTTAGTTCAATTGAAAGAAAGTTTGTACTAACATTCGTTTGAGTAAGGTAAGAAAATATTGTATAATTCAAAACAATGTTATTCCAGAAGGATCAAAAATGAAAATAAAAAATACAGCTGGAACTGTTGCCACACACGGCGTGAAACAGGCCGATTTTCAAGTTACCCGTTATGAGCAGGTAACCTGCAGTATCAACAGCAAAAGACTTGGCATTTTTAATAAATCTTACTGAGGAAAAGTCATAGCCTGATTGTGTGCCAATATTTTTATGTCTACTTTTATGCATATAGCTTTTGAGCAAAAGCACAGTCTGGAATATAACTACTAGTGTACAAATCCTTTTCCACTATACCATTAAGAACCTAGCTGATGGTCAAGAAGTATTTCAAAATTACAAACTTGCCTCGTATTTGGGATCATAACTCCTCATAACTTTGGCTGCTTTGATAGTTGCCTCTTCCAACTTGAGAGGCAGAGATCGTGGACACTCTTCTCCTGAAATGACACAAAGTAACAGTTAAAAAAACAACGATACAGCCAGACATACAAGTCCTCCATTTGTAAAAGGACCTAATTGCCTGCCCACAAGCGATAAGGGTCTGCTAAACTTATGTAAAACTTAGTCACCAACGGTGCCAGAGTTCAGATTGGTAGTTCCAGTGCCTGATCTACCATAGGGCCTGTTAGGCCCGGTCCTAGAGCCCCCAAATTGTAGGGATCTCTACATTTTAATTTTTGTTATACTAAATGCTGTAGACTCTTTAAAATTTCACTAAATTTTACAAATATTCTGAGACTCCACTTTGTTTTAAGCTTAATTTTGACTAAGACATTGGTCTAAGCTGATTGGTTTGATTAATCTTATAAGGGAGCAGATAAAATAGCAGCAAAGAATAGGATTCATCGGCCAACCAGCCATATCAATATGGACAATGATACACAACATCTACCACTAAGGGTCCCCCTAAAAATATTTTGAGCCTATCTTCTGAGTTTCCATAGATCAGGCCCTGTATTTACCTGTCAACTCTGAAGGCTGAAAACTCTAGAGTTTAACTGTCTATTGCAATAGGCAACAGAGTTTAAACACAAGAGTATAAAGAAAGCAAGACTATTAGGCTCTTTTAGAAATAAACAATTCATTTATATATATCTAGTGCAACTTTAATCAAATGAACATCATAAAAAGGGCTCAAACCTTCTTCGGCCAGTTGAAGTATAGCACAGTGCACAAGCATAGGCATTAGGAATGTTACCACTTCGGAGGTCTTAGCAGAAGCCAAGAAGTGCAAAACCTATACAGATTAAAATATGCATTTTTACTTTTTTCAACTATCACTCAGAGATTAACAATTTAAAACTTAATTTTTGTTAGCAAAGAATTTACCTTTTTGATTTTTACCTTTTGTAAAATTCTACTAATACCAACTACTGTTAGTTCAAATTAGTACACATTTCATTTCATTAAAATAAGCGACTTTTATGAATGTACAAGTACCACATTCCTCAAATATGAGGATTAATTTCTGATATACATCACGAAAAACAACAAAAATTATTAGAGTTGTGCTTTATCTGAACAGTAGTAATATGTAAACAGAAAGATAGATATATTAGCTAAATGAATTTATAAAAACAGGTGTTTGGTCTCAAATGATCTAATATTAAAAAAAAGCACCCTACAAAGTAATTAATTGAAAGATGGGCATTAAAAGTTTTACTGTAACCATAAATCAGATTGGCATAAGTCATTTTGTTTTTAATGACCAAATAGATAGGGTAACTCTAGGGTTTTATGCTTGGGCCAAAGTTAACCTATTCGATGGTACTCAAACAGTATCATTCAAGTCCTGTTCGGATTTGTTTGCAACTCGAAATGTATGAGTTTTTCCTCCTGAATCGATTAAAAAGATACAAGCCCAATATTATCAGATAAATGAAAAACTGCATGAAATGTATGTAATAGAATAACATCTACTACACATGAGAGTATAATTCTTATTTAGTTAATCTAGGAAATGAAGGAATATTGGACGTCTAAAAAGTGGTTTATTGTAAAGAAAGGATAATTTAGAGTTTGTAAAGGACAGGGGCCGGAGCCGTAGCTCGGCACGCCAAAAAGCACACAACTTTACATCTCGAGGTCTAATTGAAAAGTGCTATTTTTAAGGGTCATGAGAAGAGTGGATCAGAAGTCAAAACAAAGTCTGCTGCGTCTGCAATTTCTGTGGGAAAGAATGTATTGACGCCTATTGAAATGTGGGAACTGTTCGATTGACCGGAAAGACATTAACTGAGAGTTATTAAGAAAGAACCGAATATTATAATATTATAGAGATTTGTTTGGCTAATATTATAACTTTATAAAGATTTGTATGATATATCACATGTATTTTGCATACCTTCTCTGCCTCTCGGGTGTCGTCAAAGAGCCTCCTCTGACGCCTGGCAGGCACTGCCCTGGCACTCTCCCAAGACTCAAGCCACATGTTGCCAGGCAGCAACATACGGGCACTAAGTGCATCTGGAAACACAAAACCAACTGTGACTTTAGATACAAACTAGATGGTGTAATATTACAAGACTTTCAATTACTGCTGAATACATTTTAAGGTAATTATATACCCTTTAAGATAATTTCAGTAACTTTAAAACCTTAAAAGTTATGCATGTATCAGCTTCTAATTAGGAGTGCACAATTTTCTCCAAAACCTTATGGCGTCCTATAGGTACTGAGAGATATTAAGTATACCAAGATTGTAATCTATATCTCTTTTAGTTCTATCAGTAGAGTGGTTTCAGACAGACAGATCAATGATCAAAACCCCTTTTTAAAAATCAACACTTCAAAAGTGTAGAAAACCTCCATTTCGCATTTTTGACCACACTATTTTACATGAAATCTTGAAGTGCGAAATCTTGCAGTAAAGACAGTTTGTCCCTAATGACTTTGGGGTTTACCCAGACCAGAAAAAGATAATATGCATAATTCTAAAACAATACATATACAGTCCCTGGACAAATTATTAGACGCACTGTATTTTATTTAGTAATTTTATGTTTCTTTACATTTGGTGATTTCGTTCCCTGTTTCTTCATCTTTTTTCTGTTCTTCAATCAAGTCTCTTGGTGAATACCAGCGCACAAAATCTTCTAAGGAGGACTTGGGATTGGCTGCCTACAACACAAATTTTATGTTTTTAAAAAATATTTTAAAAATTAATATTTACAAAGACACAAGAGTTTCTAAAAATATTTTAATACTAGTATTACTATGACAGATTAACACAAAAAATTGTCTATTTGAATCAATATCTTAGTTAAATTTTTTAAAATCTGAAATAATTTACATTTTATATTTTTAGTTATATTATTTTGATTCCTCAAATAATTCTTTCAAAAAGGTGTTCATTTATGAACAACACCTTAAGTTTCTGTAAAATTGTTTTTGTTATTATAAGACATCCTAGGCAGTGGAGACAACTCAAAAGGGTAAATTATCGTGCTTGCCACTCGTTGAGGACAAATTTTAACTGTTTATAAGTATTAATGAATTCCAAAAGACCAGTTTCCAATGAATGTTTCATTATTTTAGGTCGGAGACACGGTTAGTGTTACTAAACCAATAGGTTTAAATATTGCATAGCCATAGACTTCGATATAAAAGCTACTAAAAAAGCACAATTTTAGTACTGTTTTATTCTATGCAACTCCCTGAGTTGACTGCGACATGGCTGCTGCATCAGCACAAATTCCCCTCTCAGTTCTTCTTTACGTGTCTCCTCTAGAAAGGTTGCCATAGGCATGGTTTTACTAGCTCTGAATGCATGTGGAGGAATTTAATGAAAACTTAGCTCTTTTTCGATAATAAGTGAGGGCCCACTCGCCAGTAATCAGCCATGATCCATTTTAAGTGAAGCACGCTCGTATTTTAATTAATCAAAAAGTGCAATTCAAATACAGTTTTGGAAACAACTTGAAATGTATGAGATTTTTATATTGTAAATTGATTAAAAAGATACACGCCCAATATTTTGAGGGTATTGAGAAAAACTGCATGAAAATGTTTCATGTTTACATCCATCCTCTCAAACCCCCCCCCCCTTGAACATTAGAGAGTATGATGATCCCACCTTGAACGCCTCCATGTCTGAGGATAGACAGGCGCTCTGCATTCTTGCCCTGAGTGCCGCCCCTTCAGCATCCTCCCCCAGTTTCACCAGTGCATCGGCCTGTTCTGCAAGGGCATCCTCTGTCACAGGGGCAGGGTCCTGAAACAACAACAACACAGCCCAGGGTCAAAGTCTGTAAAGCAGGGATAATGCTGGATGTGGTCAAAGTCTGTAAAGCAGGGATAATGCTGGATGTAATAAATGAACATGAGATATCATCCTGTAAAGATAAGTCCCTGTAAAGCAGGGATAATGCTGGATGTGGTCAAAGTCTGTAAAGCAGGGATAATGCTGGATGTAATAAATGAATGATGAGATATCATCCTGTAAAGATAAGTCCCTGTAAAGCAGGGATAATGCTGGATGTGGTCAAAGTCTGTAAAGCAGGGATAATGCTGGATATGGTCAAAGTCTGTAAAGCAGTGATAATGCTGGATGTAATAAATGAACATGAGATATCACTATTGGAGTAAGTTAGTCTCAACCCTTCTACCTTTTCATTAAAATTATCATTAAATAAGCCCATCCTGCATGAGGTTTGCGCCCTCTGTGTTGTATGATGTAATGTAACGTAAATATCTTTTTCAGAATGATTCAGATTCTCTTTTGTTTTGTACCTGTTTGTTCAGTGTTCGTGTTAGTTTCTTTTTAATTACATGATATCTAATTAATAAAGCCATTTACTATTGTGGGTCTGTGCTAAACTTTATGGACCCCCTAACCCAACACTTCTGACTTAAGTGGGGCGGCCCATCATGGCCAAGCACTGCGACCCACTGGTCTATTGTAGCGACCCCCATTGTTTAACCTTAAAAGAATTACGATTGGTGATATGAACCTCAGTATTTCACTGATTGGCATATTAGCAATCTCCCAGGCATTGATACAATGGTACCCAATGCACTCGAAACTCTGTACAGAGTAGTTGTCACATTCACAGGGAACATGAACCATCCTCAACCTGTTGAAATGCCCTACAGAGAGGGTCATCTTTCACACCCATGCTACTCAAGTTTCAATTAAGAGTGCAGTGGCCCATTAGTAGTACAATTGATGCACTAAACTAACCTATTAAGAAATTCTCTGCCATGAAGCACTTTGATTGAGCTCCCTAGAATGCCTTTGAGTGGCTGACATCAGCCAATTTGTAAAGTTATAAGCTTGGAACAGTCATCTTACAGTTTTCATGACAGAAGGTTAAATGATTGAAAAGTACACAAAACCAGCTTACCTGAGTGATGGGAATGTAAAGAGGCTCTTCAGGATGGTGAAGGAGTGTTGCATTGCCCAGCTGACGGAGTCTGCCCTCCGGAGGTCGCCTCCCTAAAAATTTATGTTGGTTTATGTTAAAAAAATATGTTGCCATTCATAAATTTATAAAAACAGTTTTATTTCTCACAATTTAAGTAGCCCTACAATAGTTTGGAACTAATTTTATCCACAAAAATTTATTGAAGACATTTTTTACAATTGCACAAAATTTTACAAAGAAAACTTTTATTTGGCTGCGCAGACCCTTTAAAGGTTGACAGTTATTTTGACGATGTGCGGCCGCGAACCTGGGACCTTTCCCATGCAAGACAAGTGTCTTACTGACTGGGCTCCCCCGTCCGTATGTGTAAAGCATAACCTGGTTATCATATCATCATTGAAGAAACAGCAATGTTTATGAAGTTATAAACGAGTCATGTTATAAGCAAGGTTGAATATTAAGTGCAATAAAAGAGTGAAAACAAAATTAAAAAAAAAAATCTTTACGAAGGCATTTTGCATGTAACAGAAACTAATATTTTTAAGGCCAAAAAGAAAGGTATAATTAAAAATTATTGTTATAAGCAAGATCTACAGTCCCTGGACAAATTATTAGACACACTGCAAGATTTCATGTAAAATTACCGTGGAGTGAAAACTGGTTTTCTACCGCATCTTTTTTTTCTTTTTAGGCTTAATTCCTCCCCTGACTAAATTTTCTTTTTTATGCGTCGTACACTAGCTTCAGAAACCTCCAATCTTTGTGATATTTCTCGATTTGTAAATGTTTTCACAATCACAAGGGCCTTCACTTCAGCTTTTTTAAGTTGTGAAAGATCGCCTTTTCTACCCATAATGAAAATAGTCCAATTACTTTTTTAAAACGCTGCATATAAACTAATAACTGAGTAGTATAAAACTGTTAGACAAACAATCACAGTCCATAAAGCCACAGAAACACGTCCGTACCTGACTCGGTTCCCATCGCGACTGCTACAGGTTTGTACTTGTTTACGTTCATGTATCACTTTGTCAACACAGTTTGGCCATATGTTAAAAATAAATACAAATATGCAGTCTACAACAATTCTTTTAAATAAAAATCAATAATATTGTAGTTTAAATATACCATTATTGCATAAAAACTCTTAAGAAACATAAAATTACTAAAAAAAATTCAGTGCATCTAATAATTTGTCCAGAGACTGTAACATTAAATTTTATGAGCAATTCAAGGGGTTGAATGTTAATGGTGTCATAAACGAGTTGTCATTAAAACTGAGTTAATGAAGTTTTTTAAATGACCAAAGCAACTGTTTACTTGTAGGTCGGGCATCTTCTGCAGACGCGAGTGATGTAGTGCATTCGTAGAATTCATCCTCATCACTCTCGCTTGAAGGCTGAGGCACGGAAGACTCCTCGGAAGTCGATCTCTGTTGCCACTCGCGGCTCTTCTTTCGCTGGATGCAGCAGTTCAGCATCTTCAGGAGGGAGAGAAATTAAATAGAAAATCAGATATACATTACAAGAAAACAAAGGCCGAAACCTGCATAGATAAGTTAAGTCTATCAGAATAGTTTTAACTGCTCCTTAATATTTCTGTTCAGATCTTTATAGGAGAGAAATAAATAAAATTTCATGTATATTAGAAGAAAAAGAAGTTTGAAATCTTAAATGGTTGGTCAGTAGCATATATAAGTTAATTTCATCAGAATAGTTTTAGCTGGGCCTTAAGATTTCTGTTTAGCATCTTCAGGAGAGAAATAAATAAAATAGGAAGTCTGATATATATAACATAACAACAAGGGCTACAACCCTCGAGAAATTAAGACTTCAACAGAATATTTAATTTTATACCTTAAATTTCCTCTCCAATATTTCCTGGTTATTTCTTTAAGATTATTCTATGTAACTACGCAGATCAGATTCCCCCAAAACAAACTGACTAAGAAAACATCTTTCTGCCACCTTTTCACATTTCTCCTCATCCACCAGTGCTCTTATTGAGAGGCAGTTTTTACAATTTATGTTATCTAGTGACAATTTCGAGTTAACCTTCTACAAGTCCACGTGACAAAACTGAACTCTACTAACTCACAATAAAATGAACTAAAACCACACTATGGTCGCTGGCTTCTTAATTACATATATTAGTAGAAAATGAGGTCTGAAATGTGAAATGGTTAAAACAATAAATGGTAGAAGTTAAGTTTATCAGAATAGATTTAGCTCTGCCCTAAGATTTCTGTTCAGCATCTTCAGGCGAGAAATAAATAAAATAGGGAGCCATATATATGGTGAAGTAAAAGAAAGAATTGGAACCTGCAATGGTTTAGCAGTTGAAAATGTAGTAAAGTTTTTTAGAATACTTTTAGCAAAGTACTTAAATTGTTATACTGAAAGCCCAAATTCTTTTTTCAATCTAAGGAGAGAAATAAATTGACAAAGCAGATCTGTTGAAATTAAACAAAATTCTCCGAAAAAAACCGCATGTAGCAGTTGCAAATGTTGTTAATTTATCTATATATATTATACAGATAATTATTTTATATGAAGTAAAATTATAATATATATATTATAAGTCTATATATATAATATATAATAATATAAAAGTACTAACACACACACCATATATATTATTTTTGAAATTTCAAGTTATAAAAAAATTGAAAAGCCATTTTTCAAAGAAAACCTCAATTAACGAAACATATAAGCACAAACAAAATGCTGAAATTATATTAATACATATATTTTCTTATAATTTCAATCCTGGTTCAATCCAAGAAATTGGTGTGAACGTGCCCTCTCTTTCTCCCCCCTGCTTGATAAAAAGGAACCAAGAAGAATCAAATTCCCAGATAAAAATAGATATTTAAATAGTTGAAACCCAAAACCAAACCCCAATACCTTGAAATCAAAGATTTTCTCACCTGTAATTTCTGATGTAGCAGACAATAATTCATATTTGGTGCACCAGGATCTAAACTGAATATGAAATTATCTATCAATACACTAGAAGTTTTATTAATATAAAACAAGTAGGTTTGTAACAGAATCTGTCACTTAACCTGCTTCCACACAACAGTTGAGTTTAACAGGTAAAAAGGCGACAAACACAGCATTAATATTCAATATTAAACATTTACATGCTAAATTTAGCTAGTTTCATTTATTTTATTTCGAAAATTCAATAATTATTACTTATTGTTTGCAAAAATTAATTTATATTTCAAAGAATAAATATGTAATATTCCTCGCTTTTAAATAGAATGAAAACATTTCAGATCTGCGTACAAAGAATATCGTAGTGAAATATGTTTGACATCATTTCAAACTGATCGATGTCGCAAAATAATATTTATTTCAATTTATTGTCTAAAAGAATTAAAGTTTCTCGAGCGATTGTTTCGAATGGCAATGGTGATTAAATTCTAATAAAAATGGCTTCCTATGCTTTTTAAATGAGCATTAAATTTTGCAGTTTTTATAAATCATTAAAGTACTTCGAATTCGAATTTTTTTCTGAAATTTTCAATGTATTCTAATTTCGATGCGCTGAATTTTTCGGCGTATCACACTTGTCCATAGCATTTGTAGTTCGGGCTATGTAAGTGGGTGACGGACAGACAGACGGACTGAACGATTATAATACCTTCCACTTTTTACAAACGTAGTGCGGAAGCTAAAATTCTTATATTTTTACAAAGTATAACTTTAGGTTAAGTATAACTGTAGAATAGAAATTTAAGGTTTTTATTAATGTCTCACAAGAGCTAAACATTGACTATAGACAACAGGATTCGAAGTTTCAACTTGTGGTCCATGAATGAGGCTGATAGCTGAGTGAAAACTCAGCAAAATGCAAGGGCAACATTGTAACAAGCCTCTGGGACTTTGACCTTGATTTTCAAACATGAACCAGCCACACACAGAGAATTTTTTTGCTAGATTTTTTAACAACGCAATATTTTATACGACTTCAGTGACATTTACAGTATTCAATTAAAAGACTTGTCTCTTAAGACATTTGCATTAACAGGCTTTCTGTTCCTTGAAAGAAATCCGATGTGAAAGAAATAAATTTTAGAAATCAATTAACATCTTAAGGGATAATGGACCGAACTTCGGGTCTCCAAACAAAATATTCTCTTGTGTTCATCCAATGGGAGAAAAAATAATTTTTTTAAGGTATCCGAACACGTTCGAAGCACTTTTTTAAAAATATGAACTAGAAAACAACTTTGGTAGTATTTTTGTGTGTATGTGAAAGAAATAACTATATGTAGCAAGTAAAATTTTGCATACGTAATTTTTTTTTAAAATATGGTAATTTTGTGCATGTTTTTTGCAGTTTTTAGTCAAAAACTTCAATGAGGCTACAAAAAACACTGTTCGACCTATTAAGAAAATAAAACCACCAAGCTAAACTGTAAACTTATGTCTAGGGAATGCACTTAAAACCAAAAGATTTTATTTAAAAATAAAAATTTTATTAGTAGTCGAAAAAAAGTCAATTTTTTCAAAATTTTTTACGGCGTGTCAAAATGATTAATAGGTCAAAACAAAATAAAAAAAACATATTTCTTTCAAGTTTTTTAGAAAGATTCCCTAGACAACAATGTCTTAAATTAGTAGAAAAAGAACTTTTAAAATTCCTCAATAACTTTTTTAGTTATCTTCTTCCAACTGAAGCTATTTATTGAAAAACTGAAATGCAAGAAAAACGCATTTTAAGTTTCAACATCTGGTTGATTCTAGTGCTACTGACCTTTACTAAATTAATCACTACATTTGTTCCAATTGCGGAACAGTTAAAATGATGACAGTTTTAGAAACAAGAAAACCAGGGTAATAATATAAACAAGTAAAAAAAATTATCAGTTTTTTTCGAAAATGAAATTTTTAATGTGTACCTAAAGCATTACTACAGCTGTATTAAATATTTTAACATACATTTTTTTATTCTTATATACTCTCCTTTTTTATAATTCTTATTTTTGAAATTGGTTTGAAAACATATTTTTTATTTTAGATAGATAATTTTATGTACCTTTGTAAAATTTAAGAATGGCTAATTTTAAGATTATTAATGTTTTTGTAAAAATATTCGATACAGCGGAATAACTTTGCTTAGAATTTTTTTCCAGATAGGATTAACACAGACAGAAGACTACAGTATGTAGACCTACAGTTATACCCATTCTTCCTTAAGGTTACAAAAACAGTATACAGTAGATCTGGGGAGTCATCAACATTTAAATGATCCTAGACATAAAACAATTTACATTCAAGAAAGTGATTACTAACCATGGCAGTGTATAGTTGTTCTCCCACCTATGTCTCATCTCCAGCAAAAAGTCCTGCCACAATTGGGCCACAGCAGCCAATCCCCCGCAGCCATGGTGGACATGACACATGGCAAGGGCCAATCGCCATGTCAGGCTGTTGGGAGGGGCGGACTTCAGGGAACACACCACCTCCTGAAAAGTTACAGTTAGTTGGAAACTTTAGCACTTTTAAATTAAAGAGTATTGTTTAAGAAACAACACACAGAATGTTTATCAATTTTTAACTTTAGAACTGTACCTAGAATTAGTTACAGTTATTCAGAAACCTTTTTACTAATAAAATAAATGAAATAGTATTATTTATAAAACGAAGAAAAGAAAGTAATTTTTTAGAAAACTACTTTGTTGTTTTTATGCCGACAACAATTTATAGTTTAGAATAGTGGAAAGAGTGCTAGTTCACACTGCCTTCTGAAAATAATTACATTTAGCCAGAAACGTTACCACTTATTAATGAAAGGGTATTGTTGAAGATACGTCACACTCAGAAAGTTATTTTTGGAAAACTACTTGGTTGTTCATAATCTAACAACAATTTTTAACTTTATTTAGAACCAGTTACAGTTATTCAGAAACATTACCACTTATAAATGAAAGAGTATTCTTCCAGAATAAATCTTGATGATCAACTGAAGAATTGAAACTCTAAATAACTTGTTATAAAAAAATATTTCAAACCTGTATTCTTGAGAACGCAACGTTTACTTCACTCAAGTAGTTAACAGTGTCCTTTCCTTAAAACCGTACGTAAGAAAACGTAACTACTTGTTTAAAAAGACCAGAAGTTTCAAACTACACTATAAATTATAGCACTGTTATTTATAATTTATATATTATGTTCTAGAGCACGTTCTCATCAGGATAAAGCTTTCATTAATCCTTTAAAAGCAGCAAAGTTTTGCACTGTATAAAATTTATAATCTACTTTTGTTAATTTAACACAAAAAATTATACATTTTTAGTTATCTTTTTTTTAATATATTTTATTATCTTTTGGAACAGTCGAAACAGAAAAGTACCTAGAGAGCTCTACTCATTGTTTACTCTGATAAGAATGGAAAGCCTTTAATTTGATTCTTCCTTTTTCTACCGGTAACTAATTTGCATATTCTAAGCTTTCTAGGGCAACAATCACCGATATTATACGATATTATAATTACATGCATTGCGCAGTAATCGCAAAAAAACTTTAGCTGTGTTACTTTTGCCGGACCCTGTAGTACTGTTAATAAAATAGTTTAAATTATTAAAAGCATTTATTAGGCAATTGAATATTTTTTCCCTGATGAAAATTATGCATTGTGTTGCACGCTTTTAATCCATTTAAGGTAAATATGCTCAAGAAACATATTTATTATAAAGACTTTGAATTCTTGAGTAAAAACAGCTACTAGTGCAAAGTAAACAAACAGGACATTGATGCTAAAAAATATATTACAATGAGGTTGTTTTAGATCATTTTCTATTTTCATTTTTGTTCTTTCTGTGACTTCACTCTCAAAATGAGCATGTTTTTTTTGTCTGCTGCTTTTTATTTTGAAGTTCTTTGAAGTGCAACTTGTTATTATTCCTGCTACTTATTAAACTTTATCAGATTTTATTCGATTGAATTTCAAGGAAGCAAAGCTTTACCAAAATATCAATGTTATTTGAAAACTTCTGTTTAGATTATATTTTTCCTTATGCTGAGAAATTAATATATATTGTGAGAGAGCAATTTTACATGATTTATGAACAGAGAAAAGTTACTGAAAGAAAAGAAAATACACACCATTCATTTTAGTAAGGTAAGAAAATATTGTATTATTCAAAACAAATGTAATTCCAGAAGGACCAAGAATGAAAACAATAATGCTGGAACTGTTACCACAAACAGCGTGAAACAGGCCGATTTTCATGTTATCTGTCATGAGCAGGTAACCTGCAGTATCAACAGCAAAAGACTTGTCATTTTTAATAAATCTTACTGAGGAAAAGTCATAGCCTGATTGTGTGCCAATATTTTTATGTCTACTTTTATGCATATGGCTGTTGAGCAAAAGCACAGAACTTTTGCCACTCACAACGTGAAACATGCCCATTACCAGCAATAAATGCTTACCGTTTCAGCGGGGGTGGGTGCAGAATCAGGAAAAATGTACTGCAAAATTTTGATGAGAAGTTCCTCTTCGATGGGAAGCTCCCCCTCTCCCCTCCCAAATCCACGATTGGGGCGAGGGGGAAGGAGGGAGGAGATAGTGGGGGCAGCCAGTTTGTCCAGAGCGTTTGTAATGTGACGGTTGTCTGAAAGAGAAATGGTTTTAAGAAAAAATTCAATCTGATAGTTAATTCTTTCATTTAAGTTCATTACAAAAAACATTAACCTACTTTCATTTTTTTTTAATTCAAAAGAATTTTTAAAAAATTAAAAGTAGGTAATGGCACGCTGACGTTGTTGGTCTGTCTGTACCCTGTTTCCAAAAATGGTTCGATCTGTCGGATCTTAATTTTTTTTTTAGTTAGAAAGGTATGACCTCAGAGACCCAACTTTTGTACTTTTTTCTATCTGTCTGTACTTCCAGACGGACGTCTGTCTACTGTCTGTTGGCGAATTTCCCCATTGAATTAGCATTGAAATCATTTTTTAGTAAATTAAATCGCTGTTACCGTATCAATAATAGCATGAGAAACTATTTATTTAATAAATGAAATAAAACTTATTTTTGCTATAAATCAGTTTGAATTGACGTCATAAAATGTAGCACAATGTGATACTTTGATTGTTCAGTATTTGTTTACAAAGCGACAAGGCATTATATTTTTTGCATAAAAATGAGGTTAGTTTTAATTTACATTTCTTATTTTAGTGCAATTTAGAGTAGTTTTGTGGGTTTTTTTATTAATAAATTTTTCATTATTTTTAGAAATTCAAATCAAGCAGACGATAAATAATATTAATTTAATTTGCGAAAGAAAATTAATTGATTGTATTGATAAAAGAATTGTTTCTGGCTTTTAAAAGTTTAAATTACAACTGTATGCTGTGTTTGGCGATTTTTTAAATGTGTATAAATCTTGTGTAGAAGCGGTTCTAGGTGACAGTTACTGTTTGAAACCTACTTGTTTTAATATAAGAAATTCAGTAAGTATAAGAAACAAGAAAGTTTGCTATTTTAGTCTATTTAGAACTTTTACTTTGCATTCTTTAATAGCAAGACTGTTACTTAAATGTATTATTTTCAATTATTAACCAATATGAAATAAAAGTTAATGAAAGTATTGCTATGGGGTCGAAAAATATGCAATGGCGATTTTGTGTTTCACGATTTGGAGGGTGCTGGTTTTAAAACAGCAGTTTTTTTTAACATTGGTCTGTATGTCATTCTGTCTATCTGAAACTGTTATACAGCTCAAACTAAAAGAGACTTTAAATTTTATACACAAGTTCCCAGTACCTGTTGGACGTCATATTACAGTTTTGATAAAACTGTGCAGGCGCAAAGCGTACCTGCTTAGAACTTTTTAGGTTTTTAAGTTTATTAAAATTTCCTTAAAGAGGGTGCATAATTAACTTGAAATGTATTGATTTATTGAATGGTAATTGAGAATCGTGTAGTATTACACCCCCCTAGTTTCATTTAAGTTCAGTGAAATTTTTTATTTGCATTCTTTGATAGTAAGACTTATTACATTAAAATCATAGTTTTTAAACCTATCGAACCATGGGTGATATGTTAAACGCGTCGAGCATCAGATGAAATTGAAATAGTAAGCCGTTATTTAATCAGCTGATAATAATAGTGTTTTTATAGCTCTTGCCATGTCGTCTTTATGAAACAACTATCATTCATTCATAATAATTCATCATTAAAATTAAAAAATAGTTTACTCTTGTATCAAATCCTCGTTGTAATATCCAGAAGAAATTGATTTTTCGAATAAATTTTCCGAATAAAAAATTAATATATTTATGTAATCATTTAATTATAACTTTTAAATATGAATGAATATTGTGCAACATATTATCAACATTATCTTTAGTGAATAATTAATAATTGGTAAATATTAGCAGATTATATGGGCCTTAGACCCTATAATAGAGTAAAAAATGGTAATTCATACTATTCACAAGTTAAATAAATTTCCCAGAAAACATACCCATAGAACAAACAGGTTTTTCAGACGTTCTCATTCTCATTGACCATTTTGGAGAAAGAAGAGGATTTAAGTCTCTGGAGAAAGAGAATATTCATCAAGACAATATCACAATATTACAAATGACAATATCACAATATACAAATGACAATATCACAATATTACAAATGACAATATCACAATTTATTAGTTGGATTATACAAGTTAACTGACTGAGACATTTTCTCTAATCAAAATAAATTTTAATTTTAATAACCAAATCAAGCAAATAAGTATTCAAAGTTGCGCTATTCTGTTCTTAAATCTCTTATGGTAAATTTTTTCATAAAATAAATTTCAACGATACTTATGGCATTTGCAAAATTTTTTCAATGTTTATATGTACTAAAACATTTAAATTTACTTTAAAACTTTATTTAAAGATGTTATGTTACAGTTCATTTAGAAGAAGCACAGTCATTTTGTGGGTAGGATTTGTGCACAAGAAAATACAATTTGAATAACTATGAATTACTATGTTTTATTGAAAAATAAATTGGGCATTTATTATGAAAACAGTAGATTATTTACTTAATTATCATTAGATTTAATTTGAGCAATAAAAGAAATAGTTACAATTAAGTTAACAATATCAAAATAACTAGAACACTAACAATTTTGTGAACGAACTAATACATAAGAAATTAAGAATTAGCAAATCAAGGCTGGCCTACGCATTTACCACAAAAGAGCGCCCGCGCTGGAGGCGACCTGTAAAAGAAAATAAAAGCTGTGAACGCCCCTTTGTTGGACGGTGCTTATATAAAATTTCACAAGTTAAACGTCACTCCAGCAGCGGTTGCCAACGGGACAAATGTGCAAGCAGGTCGACCAAGTGCATTGCACTAGCTCTGGTGCAGGATGTAGAAACGCGGCTCAACACATTTAAAACCCTATTAAAGAAACTATAGTTCTGCTTCCAAAAGTGAAACAGGCATGTATTATCAAGAAAATAAATTCAAATTTGTGTTTTAGTACTTACGAGTGGACATCATTATCAATGACTGCTTTTTCAGACAGACAGGGCCATGTAACGGACAAATGAAACTCTCTATAGTTGGAATAAAATATCTATATAATATTTGTACACAAAATGTTAAGTACAAGGAAGAATAGAAATATAACAAGTAGGTTTGAAACAGAATCTGTCACTTAACCCGCTTCCACAAGTTGTGTTTAACAGGTAAAAAGGCGACAAACACAGCATTAATATTATATATTAAACATTTACATGCTAAATTTGGCTAGTTTCATTTTATTTATTTCGAAAATTCAATAATTATTACTTATTGTTTGCAAAAATTAATTTATATTTCAAAGAATAAATATGTAATATTCTTCTCTTTTAAATAGAACCAAAACATTTAATATAAACAATAAACAAAGAATCTCTTAGTGAAATATATTTGACGTCATTTCAAACTGATTGATGTCGCAAAAATAAATTTCTTTTAATTTATTATTTCAAAGAAGAAAGTTTCTCGAATGATTGTCGCGAATGGCAATGGTGATTTAATTCTAATAAAAATGCTTCTTATGCTTTTTAAATGAACATTAAATTTTGCAGTTTTTTTTTAAATAATTAAAGTACTTCGAATTCGATTTTTTCTCAGATTTTCAATGTCTTCTAATTTTGATGCACTGAATTTTTTGTCGTATCACACTTGTCTGCAGCATTTGTTGTTTGGGCTATGAAAGTGGGTGACGGACAGGCAGACGGACGGACAGATGGACTGAACAATTATAATATCTTCCACTTTTTACGTTATAAACATAGTGTGGAAGCTAACATATAGTATAATAAACATAAAATAAGTATAACTTAATAAACAACCCAACTATTAAAAATTTAGAATATGAACAAACAGAGAAGTCTATGAATTATACAACAAATTGGATATTGCCAAAGATATAAGAAAAGGGAGAGTCCAGTGGCAAGGCCATAGAGAGGACGGAGACCAACAGAACAACCAGAAGACTCCTAAAAGAAAACCCTAGCAGATCAAACCTAAAGGAAGACCAAGAATTAAACGGATTGATCAAGTGGAAGAAAATCTAAAGAATCGGAGAATTACTAACTGGAAGCAAAAGTCGTCTGATAGGGTAGAATGGAGAAAAGTCTTAAAGATGGCCTGGGCCCTTCAAGGGCTGTAGTTCCAGTGGTGGTGATGATGATGCATTCGGAACATAAAATCAAGAACAAACAATTTTTTCCAACATCATAAACATGCTTAAGTTAATAAAAGTAAGAGATGTATATAAGCAAGGTTGCAAAATTATAAATCTTGCAACCTTGTCTAAAATGAAAGCATGATTCTAGGCTCGGATTTTAGTTGGACACAATAATGCACAGTAAAGAGGTGAAATGTTATAGGTACTCAAATACGGATTTTTAGAAAACAATGCAAATAAGGTAAGAGTGGTGTTTTCATAAAAAAAACCTAAATATTTTGAAAGGGAATTAAAATTTGCCTTCTTCTGGACTTTACAAAGGCTAGATTACTTTTTGTTTTCATTACCAAAACTTTTAAAGAATGCATATCTAAATTTGGGACTAAACAAGTTGGTTATCTAATGAAGACAACACTTGCATATTTTAGCTTCCACACTACGTTTATAACGTAAAAAGTGGAAGGTTTTATAATCGTTCAGTCCGTCTGTCTGTCCGTCACCCACTTTCACAGAAAGAACCACAAGTCCCACAGACAAGTGGAATACGTCATTTTGAAGCAAAAAATCAGATTAGGCTACATTCCAAATTTCATTAAAAAATTTAAATTAGAAGTTTATTTAAAATTTAAATAACTTAAAATTTAATCTACATTGAAATAACATGCAAATTCCATTTTTATTCAATATTTTCACTGTTGCCATTTCGTTAAACGTACGAGAAATTTTATTTAAAAAAATACAAACATTTGAAAGAATATTTATTTATGTGATATTATTCAGTTTGGATTGTTGTAATATCACAGTAGAGTTCTTTTGATGGTTCATTATATATGTATGAAGAAAGATGCAAAGAGAATTCTAACTCGGCATAAAAAATATGCAAAGTTTCGCTTTGATTTTTAAAGCATCATTTGTACTAATTATATATTTTTTGAACTGTAATTTAATTATTAAATCTGAGAAAGAAGATTAATGAAAATAGTTAATTTTGGCGTTTAAAAGATTGAAATACAAATAGCTAAAGGCCCTGTTTGTTATTAGAATTAAATCACCATTGCCATTCGCAACAATCGCCCGAGAAACTTAATTCTTTTAGACAATAAATTAAAATAAATTTATTTTGCGACATCGATCCGTTTGAAATGACGTCAAATATATTTCACTACGAGATATTTTGTATGTTGATATGAAATTTTTCATTCTATTTAAAAGCGAGGAATATTACATATTTATTCTTTGAAATATAAATTAATTTTTGCAAACAATAAGAAATAATTATTGAATTTTCGAAATAAAATAAATGAAATTAGCCAAATTTAGCATGTAAATGTTTAATATAGAATTAATGCAGTGTTTGGCGCCTTTTTACCTGTTTAACACAACTTTTGTGTGGAAGCGGGTTAAGTGACAGATTCCGTTACAAATCTACTTGTTTGTTTCCTGCAAATTCTTAGAGTATAAAAGGTAGCAATTCCACTCACAGAACGGGATCCTCTACTGCCCCGCAAGGTAATCGCCCGATGTCTGAAGGGGTTAGGATTTCTCCAATCTCCTCAATATCTAGAAGAAATATTATTTAAAATTACAAAATATTTACATTTTCAATTTATCAAATACCTACTTTTAATATATCTAGAAGAAATATAATTTGTGTCATAATGTATTATTTTTTCGAAATCAAACAAAATTAATATATTTATGTATTCGGTTTTTCTAACTTTTAAATAAACTTAGTTAAGTTATAGGATGATACCTGAATGAGCCCCCAAAGCAGCAACATCGTAAATGGTGTCAGGAATTTGGCCCACAATGGATTTCACAAGCACATTATACCCCAAAATATCGTACTTTAAGTTTAGTTTCTGCTGAACACTCTGTCTAGAAGAGTTTAAAGGCATTACGGCACAAATTTAAATATTGTAATTCTAATTCAACTCGAAAGTATTGGTCACTACTGTTTAGCCAATTTGGTAATGGTATTGGCTACTACTGTTTAGCCAATTTGGTATTGGTTACTACCGATTAGCCAATTTTGAATTGGCTACTACGGTTTAACTGATTTGGTAATTATTGGTAATGGCTACTAATGGTTAGCCAATTCGGTATTGGTAGTGGCAACTACTGTTTAGCCAATTTGGTATTGGCTACTACTGTTTATTCAATTTAGCATTGGTATTGGTTACTACAGTTTAGCCAATTTGGTATTGTATTGGCTACTACTAATTAGCCAATTTGGTATTGGTTATAACTGTTTAGTACTAGTGGTTTCAATACTAGTTCATACATTTCATAGTATTAAAAAACCATAACTGTGGTTCGAGAGATATATTTATATTAAAAAAAGATGACAAAATCCCTACCTGGAGGAGGCTGGGGCCAGGAACAGGGAGACCAATCATGAAGAACATAGGTGAACCGGATGGACACTGAAATAGGTGGACCATCCAGCCCCGAAGAGGTACAGCCCTTCAAGAAGCACATTTATAAATGTCATTTTTCAAAAGGAATTAAAATACATATGTAAGACTAAATAAGATATTAAAAAGGGAAAGGTTTCTTTTAACATTTAAGTAAAAGAAAGTCTAAATGGAAATCTTCTTTATAATGTCAATTTTCAAAACGAATGAAAAATAAAAATGTGGGGGACAATTTTGTGGAATATTTCTTTTATTAAGAACTGTAAAACTGTACTGAACATTTTTTCCTAGTAGGAGTTGTACAATTTTATGCAAAGGAAATTTGAAAATTTCCTTTCATACATTACTGTTTAGAAAATTTGGTTATAAGTATTGGCTACTACCGTTTAGCAAACCATTATTACAAATTAAGCAAACCAATGGGTTAGTTTGACACACTAGAGCTACATGAGGGCTCTTGGCCATAAGTGTCGCAATTTAGAGCCACAGTCAAGTGACGAAGGAATGATTTTCGTAAGAGCTGTAGGATTTTATAGAATATCCAAAAAGTGGAACACCTACCAGTTTGTCCTTGAAGAGAGACAGCAAACCAGATAGGTGTGAGTACTGGGAGAGAGGTCTGTGAAGATGGACCATGTCGAACGAAGTCCTCACTCCCCTTCCCCCTCCCTCACACACCCCAAGGAAGTACCTCTGGCGCATCTGCTGCAGTTGAACGAACACAGGAACAGGGCTAGAAGAATGCAGTAATACTTTGATTGGTTGCATTTATGTTATAAAACTATTAAGTAAAGAGGGCTTTAAAATTAAAAAAACGCCTTTAGCCCTTTTATACCTTGTCTATCCAGAATGCGAGCATCGAAAGCATTTTCCTCCCCCATCCCTGCATGTGGTTTTCTTCGAAACGGCGTGAGCCTGTTTTTTCCCCACCCTACTTGGGTTTGAACTGTTCGGATTGTTAACCTCCACAACAGAACCTCAAACACGTTAGGTTTAGAAAAGCGATGCTCCCCCCGTTTCCTAGAAAACCAACGAAGGGATGGAGGAAGAAAATACTTTCGAGGCTCCCATTCTGGATAGACAAGGTATAGGACCAGATATGCCCATAATGAAAAATTCTAAATAGACTAGTCTTTCAACTCAAAGCCATACTCTCCACGCTAGTCATTAGTATATGACTAGCTACCCCACTTTTCATGGTCATGGTTTTACTAAATATATACTTAATAAGTTTTCGTATAGCAAACCGAATCTTTTACAATGATCCAACTTCCAACTTTATAGTTAAAAAATAATGTATCACAATCAGGTAATATTTATTCAGTATTAAGTTAATTATGTAACTCAATACTGATTAAAAAGCAGTAGTAATGACAATTTTAATGATCAACATTTAGCATGTTCTTACCAATTAGTATTGTTTACTGCTATACTGATGGAGCTCATTAGCATTTTTGTTCTGTCTTCTGTCATGATGGCATCATTGGTTTTTGCTGGATATATAACTACAAATTCTCTAAGGCCATACCTATGTCAAAATTCAGAAAGAATGAATCATAAAGAGATATAGTTTATTTTAATATACAACTCTCAAACATTTTATTTGAATGAGTTGAATGCAAAATTAGAATTTGACTATTTCAGTGCTAAAAGATATTGAAAAGCCAAATGTAAGTTTTGCTTAACTGCTTTTGGTAAGAACAATTTCCTTCTTTCTTCTTCTTTTGATTATTCTTACAGTGGTTTGAAAGATTTGATTTTCACAAAAAATTGGAACTTATAAACACTTAATAGTTTAATTTTAGTTCAATAATTAAAAGAAACCAAACATTGTTTGGGTTCATGTTAAATTCATATTGTTGCAGGATAACTCCTTATGCTATATGCAGTACAACTTACAAATTCACAAACCTTGAAAATTATAAAACAAACACTCTTGATCCTCTGGTATTTTAGAAATAGAATATTGCTGTTTTAGAAATGAACTAATTTTAAATGCAAATGTTTTATTAGGAAGCTCCAACTTATTCCTTTTTTTTTAAAAATGAAAGTCCAACATTAAGGAATAAATAAGTTTTTGGACAAAATAAATTATATAGGCACTGGAAATGCCCTTTTTTTTTCTTCCCTTTCAGCATATTTAAACTACCGTATATACTCGTGTATAACCCGACTCCGTGTATAACCCGACCCCCCATTTTTAAACCAAATATCCTTCCAAAATCGGTAACCCGTGTATAAATCGAGGTAGGAAATAAGGCCAGCCTTCTGAAGAAATAAGAAACCGGTTCATAACGGGATCGTAATTTTTATTTATTTTGCAAGCTGAATTTCAACCCTAATGAAAATAAAACGGGTTTCATCTCCGAGTGTCCTTGACATTGCCGACCCTGAATGGAGAATCTTAGTTGAAACTAAGTTCAGTGAAGCGTGAAGACTATGCTGCCAAGGTCACGGACCGATGTTTCTTTACACCTTAAAGACTGGTTGACTGAACTGTCCTGTGCCAGAGCTACACGTGCAAAATACGCATCACGTCGAGAACTAACAATTAAGTATCATTATGGTGGATACCGTGAATAGATATCAATCTTATTTCATCTTCAAGATTTAACCGCTTTTGGGTCCTTATTTTTAATAGATAGTATCTAAACCTTAAGTTTGATTGAAATTTAGTTTTATTTTAAGGACATGAGATTTTTTTTTGGAAATTTGATGCCTCGTGTATAAGTCGACCCCGATTTTTACGGCACTGAAATTGTCCAAAATTTCTCGGCCTATACACGAGTATATACGGTAATCAGAAAAATATGGTAACAACTCTTCAAAATTTAAAAGTATCCAAGTAAAAGTAAAATGTGGAAACATTAACTGGTACTAAATCCCAGTAAACAGAACCGATAGATGCTGAGCAGTCTAAACTGGAAATCAGCTAAACCTAAGGTATTCCATTCTTAGTCAACTCACCAGGGGCAGATTTTTAAATTAAGCTAAGTAGGCTGTAGCGGCAAGTTTTTAGGGGCGGCAAATTTTATGACCAATTAAAGCAGCATTTGGTATAAAAAATAATTATAAAGATACTAATATTTTTAAGAAAGAAAACCAATAATTTACATTAATGCGCAAATCGGAAACGTATATATAGTACTAATATTTAGTAGTAAACATGGTAGCTGCGAGGGCAATTGCACACGCTCTCCCCCTGATTTGGATTGCAGAACAGTTTAAAAAATTCGCCCATTATTTCGCTTTCGATTTAGAGTGTAAAGGTACATAAATGATTCAAATAAGTAGAAAGAAAAAAAAATAGTCAAGAAAACTATATCGGGCGACAAATCGATCGTAGCCTACAAGTAGCAAATTTTTAAATCCGGCCCTGCAACTCACCATCGAACCAAGCAGTGAGCTTTTGGCGGGAAATCGTTTTCTTTGGACACCAAGTCACCCAAGTAGTAAGGGAGTGGATCATCTAGTAAGTAAAAACAAAAATTTTGAAATCATTATAAGAAATAATGGAAAAAAAATTACACAATTAATAAACTTTAGATTGGGGCATCTCCCGGGTCAATACAGGCTCAAATTTAGAAAAATATAATTTTACTCACTTTCCTCTTCGTCATTTGGTGCCAATGAAGAATCATGTTCGGTCTTCAGGAAGTGGTGGACAGCCTCGAATTGAAAAGAGGCGAACATAAGCTGCTCTCGCTTTTCAAGCCAAACACCATCACTTAATTCACCCTAAAAACAAAGGGAATGCTTATTTAGAGGGTGAATTTTTAAAAAAATCATAAAATTTATTACAAATTGCTGCATTTTACATCAATATAGCAAATGTTAAATATTGATAGAAAACAATTCAATTTTGCGTTTAAATACACCTTTAAAATGCTAATTTTGATCTATTTTTATTAAAGGTTTAAATTTGATTATGATGCAGTAATGCTCTAGACTAGGAATTTTTAATATTAGCCATTGGCTACCAGAGTGAAAAAAAATGGTAGCCACATTTGCATTTATAGTAGCCAGTTTTAAATTTAAGTATATACGAAACCGAAAACAAAAAAACGAAAAATTCGTGCGACAAAAGTTTTTAAAAAAACGAGAAAGAACGTGCAAATTAACGTGAAAAAAAACAATAAATAATATAAATATTTTAAAATTAAGAGAGTTAGAATACAATATTAACCAAAAAAGAATTCCCAGCCGTGTCGAGGCGAGGGTAAAACCGCTTTATTTACGCCACACGGAGGCCAACTCAGTGATGTCACACGAAACACCGGTCAATGATGAAGGAAAAATTTCACCGATGAGCAACAACTGTCATCAAGTCTTTCTTCCCAACAGAATCGAATCGGAGCGTTTTTTTTAATTATTATTTTAGAAATTCAGCTTCAGTATTATTTGTTGAATAAAAAGGAAAAATTACGATCGCCACTTTTGGCGACTGGGGTTCGATTTTTAGGTAGCAACTTTCGATGTAATTGTCGCCAGGGCGACTGGCGACCGCTAATCTAGAGCTTTATGATGCAGTTTCTATACATTTCAATATTTTGGTACGGTTTAAAGAAATATGGGAGAAGTAGTTATTTTTTAAAATTATTATAGTCATTTTTACAACAATGAGACTATGAAAATAGTTTTTTTTTTAAATACCTTTTTGAGAGGTGCGAAAAAGTTTCTTTGAGGTAACTTCCATTCATGGAACACTTCTTCTATTCTTGAAATAAACCTAAAGTTTATGCAAAAAAAAGGAACTTTCATAATTATAGATCTAGGTACATTTCAAGAAGTAAAAATTAATTACCAAAGAAGTTATGAATGAACTTATAAGATTAAAGAAAATAGGAAAAATTTCAAGGGCAGCTAAGTATTTAATAAATTTATAAGGAATTTGCATAAAATTAATTTTAATTAAAACAATTTAATGGTTCTATCATATGATAATTTTAAATTATGTGGTTTTTATACATTTTTATTTTGGTTTGCAAATAAAATATTATTTTTATTATATGGGAATTCTGTAGAAAATAAAGTACTAGAACAGTGGTTGACATCCTTAACCAATAAAAGGACCAAAACATTTTTGAAAAAAAATTGTAAATGTTGCGGTATGCAACATTTAAATATTTTTTTTTTTTGGGGGGGGGGGGAGATAGGACTTGAGTGACCATTAAAATACTAATTATTGTAACTTCACTCTTGAATACTCAACATTTAAAATTATTTAACATATGTCCTTTTTTCAATAGTACAGTAAACTCCCGTTTATCCAGAATGCTCGGGAAATTGACTCTTCCGGATAATCGAATTTTCCGGTTAATCGGAAGTCGCCAAATAGGGTTACCAAAAAATGCCGATTTTTCCGGAAAATACAAGAGATGATGGCTGCATCTTATGAACCTGGAGTTAAATCGGACTTTCAGTTCAAAAACACCTTTTGCGCCAAATGTTGTCTACAAACGAAACTTTTTCTTGGAAAAAAAATCTGAAAAGTTTTCACAATATTTGGCGGGAAATTGCAATTTTGGGGAAAAACATTTAATTTTATCGCCAAATTCCGTCGCCAAATCGGAATTTGAAATTTTCTGGATATTTGAGCTTTCCGGTTAATCGAGAGCCGGATAAACGGGCTTTTACTGTATAAACAAGACAATTTTAGAAAAGTCGTTTGAAATGTATAGAATTGAAAAAAAAAACAAGAAATATAGGTTTCGTATACTTGTTTTCAACAAATAATTTCACGAACATTGTAGCAAACAATCGACTGTATCACAAATAATTCCAGTAAAGGATCCTTAAATTGATCACTGCACGTTTGGGGAAAATCAAATTCATGATTCAAAAGAGGTTAAAAAGCGATCCTACTTAAGTAAGTACACCTATATTTTATTATGAAATAAATTGGATGCTATTGTAAAAAGCTAAGAAAATTTTGAAAGTCATGATGATTTATAATTCTCTTCCGAATCATTAATTTAACTCTTTTTGCTGTAAATACAATTTAATTGATTTAACTATACAATTTAGTTTTTGTTTATGTAATAATATATAATTAGCCATCAGCAAAATAAATACAAGGAAAAATAATTTGTTTGAAACATTTTGGTTTGGTTTTTGGTTAGTGTTTTATTATTAATTTTTTGAAGAATGTGTTTTTGAAAAAAAGCGAAGGACAACAAAAAAATCTTCAAAAAGCCGCAGGTTGCAATGGAGGTGCTAGAAGATTAGAAAGGCTGTATAAGCATATAAAAATAAACTGATGATTTAAATAGATTTTTTCATTTTGTGATAGTGCATTAAAATCAACAAAACAACTGCAAACCTCTCCCATTCAGAAGCAGTGGTGAAATCAGTGATCTCAAAAACATCCTGTTCCTGAAAAAAAATGCAATAAATTGTTACAAACTGCATAGTACATCTCATTTTACTCATAATACACTAATTTAATAGAAGCTTTATTTAATTAGTATAGCTAATTTAAAATTTTAAGGATGGTAAAATTAGTGCTCATGATAAAACAATTGTTTCAATTTAAGTGTGCATGTTAGAGGTTTAAAAAAATAACTTTTATTAAATAAACTAAAAAGTTTGAGATAAATTTTGAAAAAAATCCTCAATGTGCTGTGAATCAATATTAGGATCTTAAGTTTGAGATCCTGTGATAAAAAAAAAAGACAACATTCTACTTGGACTGAGCGTCTTTTGTAAAACATGGTGCAGTTTTCGAATCGAAAAGTAGTAGAAAAATGCAATGCTTATTTAGAGTGCTAATAAAAAAAATCTCCTAATTTTTGTTTAATTCATAAAAAAGCAGTGTTTGCGTCAGTAAACCCAATATGTCAGATATTCATAGAAAATTAGTCAATTTTGCATTTAAGAATACTTAATTTCGATGCATTGAATTCGGTATTAAACAAAATATAGTTCTTTAAAATATAAATTTGAATTGAGTTGAACTCTTTAAAATGAGTGATTCTCAAAAAGAAATATACGTCTACCCAACATTTTAAATAATAATATATAATACCTCTTCGGATGACATTTTACAGCAAAGAATAGCAGTTTTTATAATATTAACATCATCAATTTATAAAGTTTACTCCATATTGAGTATTATATATATAAGGTTTTGTCGAATATGTTCATAGTTATATTATTTACATTTACAGTTTCGTCTTTCGTTCAGTCACGTGACATTATAAACAAACCAGAAAGAAATAAACAGTTACAGTTATCTTTTTTTTTTTAAAGTAGAATGATATTCTTTCACGTGACGTACCTGACTGTGGTTTCAAACCAAAACCACAAGGCGGTTTGGGTTACGTTGAATAATGTAGCACTAGAGTTACACAAAAGTAACAGCCACCGTAATTTAGAACCATAGTCAAGATACGTGCTGATACCTGAGTAATCACCCAAAGGTAATTTTAAGGGCGATATCGTACGCAGCGTCGGGACTTTGGAGAATATTTAACGTGGAATCCCTCTACACGGGGTATTATTCGTCGGACATTTTTGGCTGCACGGGAACTATAGAACTCTTTGCATGGACTTCTTCTTGAAGAGGTATAATTTGTCAGATTTTTTAAGATACACTTCCTCTTTGTAATTATATGTCGGCAGTTATTTTGGCAATACCTGGACCCGAACCTGGGATCTTTCGCATGCAAGGCAAGCGACTTACCGACTGGGCTCTCCAGTCCTACTATGGTATAGTTTGAAGTTTGAAACTACAGAGCAGAGAAGTTTTGGTTTCAAACCAATAGCACGGCGTTGTTTTTGTTTAAATGTGATTTGGTATATTTAATTTTTATTTATTTTGTTATTTTCACAATCTTGTATAATAGGTCATTACAGTTGGTACAACTTTAGAATTATTAAAAATATTCCAAACAGTGTATACTGAATCTGTACCTTACATATTTAAAACAAAATAGCAGCAAAAAATAGCAACAGGAAATTAGCGCCACCACCGATACATGTTATTAAAGGTTACGCATGTGTGCCCAACCGCTACACCACTCCTCTCCATGATGTATGAACCGTTCGTAGATGACTTCACTGGGCGTTGTGTAAAGTTATTTGAGATAGCACGGCAGAATAAGAATTTGATGAATTACTTGGGATATGCACATCATTATTTCAACAAATTGAAGGTTATATGATAAAATTTGAAGACTAAAATGTGTAAATTATTTTTAAAACAATTTTATACTTTTCATACTATATATTTTCATATTACATACTTTGCAATACCTTCCGAAGAGCCTATGTATATAGGCACCTTTGGCCACACTCGTAAGGGCGGTTCCTGCTTCTTTGTTAATAACAAGGTTGTTGTTGTTGTTTCTAATGCCACTCGGTAACCGAGCCCGGAGTAGAGAACTACCCGATTTTAAGGCGAAGTGGGGCGGCTTCCGTTTTTTATTGAGCGCCACAAGGGAGGAAGTCCGACTTTTGCTCGCAGCATGACACATCCGTTTTACAGGAAGGTCCCTTTCACACATCCATTCTCACTCACATATCGGAATTTTGATCCAGGAGATCAAAGGCCGATAACCCCCTGATCTGGTACCCCCAGAGGTATTAATTTGGTATGGGAACATGGAGGACTTTGTGACCACGACATATTTAACGTGCCCCAGCCACCATTAGCAACAGTTAATAACAAGGAAATGTCTTTTATCCTTTTACGAGCTGAATCACAAAATCGTGCAGGCATGAACTAGAATGATCAAGCTTTCTTAAATACCGAAGCAAGCTGACAAGAATCAGTATTTTTTTTGTACAAACAATGACATTGTACTTAAGGAGCTGTCAGGATTTATATTGTTAAAGGCAACAATTTCTGAAAAACTAACATTTAGCCTAGTAAACTAAAATCAGCTAATCTACTAATCAGGGGCCGTTTAAGTTTATATAAAACGACCCATTATTTCAATCATCAAATCGCTTACTATTCAGCTTTATAAAAGCATTTTTTTCCCTCTAGGAAGACATTGAGATAGTCAATAAGTCAAAGCTGCTTACAAAGAAAAGCTGGACTTAAATTCGAAAAACAGAAATTAAACAAGATTTTATACAACTGGCACAAGTAAGATTTAAAGAAATGGGGAAACTAGAAAATCAACAGATTAGTTAAATGCTAACTATTAAGGATTACTAACTTTAGGAATGCTGATTTATGTAAAGTTTTGTATAATTGTGAATAAATCCAAATATTTTTTATTGTACATCATCAGTATTGATTTTAAAGTTGTTAATCTGATACTACACTATATCATAACTACATGGAACTTGTTGGACTATGATTAGAAGTACTGCATTTCTTAGAACAGTAGGTAGTTTAAAGGTTTTTGTCCTACCTGTTTCAAACAGTCCTACAACATGTATAACGTCTTGATTTTTTTAATTTGTACTACAAAATGTCCCGAAATTATGTGATGATTGAAATATCGCCATTACAAACATAAGCAGGAAAAAAAAATGTTGACAACTCTTAACCAAGCCATATAACTTTACACAATAGATTGTCCCTTCTTTTTAAAAACTTGACAAAAACAACTGACAAATGTTTAAAATAATAACTAACTTTCCAAAAGAAAACACTTTTGTTAAGGCTATTATTATTAATCAAACAAATTGAAACATATAATACTTTGTGAAATAATGTACCAAAGACTTATTTGAAATGAATTTATTAATTATCATGAGCGATGAAGGGGTTCTGAATGGATTCCATTCCGTCAGTAGGGCATATCACAACAACTGCTGTTCCTCTACACACAACAAGGCCCAGGCTACGATGGTCATCAGTTAGTTTGTAGGCATCATCAGCATCTTTAACAAAGATTTTACATTTAAATATTTTTATTAATTATTATGCAAAATATATTTAACTAGATAATATCACAGGAAAGTGTCTTTTTTAGAAACAATGAGATTTCGAAGAGCAGAGTACATGGGAAGAACCGCTTGATTTATTAGGAGTCGTCCCGTAATTGTGTCTGCTTGGCGGACATTGGCGGCAGGAAACCGGTTACTCTCTTTCTTCTTCGCTTGGTCCAAGCATCGGAATCGTGCATCGCGTGAATCTCGGTAGATAGAAAAGTCGTGTGGTTTAGGACTTAATTTCTCTTAATCGTTTTAGAAAAATTCCCTGATTTTCAATCAATCGTACTTTATTTTTAAAGCTTAACATGATGATGAACACAGTCTTTTGAATAAAAAGCGGAACTGAATTTCAGGGTTGCAGTGGGAGAAGATACACAAGAAAGTGAGAAACTGGTTTCCTTACACCAGTTTAGGCGATTACTCGCTATCATCGCCAAAGATGCCTGATGAGGAAAGTTTTCTACGAAATTAAGCGGTTTTTCCCCCTGTACTCTTCAATTGTCAGAAGTTTTGCTTTACCGTTGCATTTCATTGTATAAGATCTTTTAATTCAACTAACTGTACCAACTGCGGTACATATTAATTTAAGGTTTACAGTAGAGACCCTCTTAAGAGTCTTAAATGTGACCGAGAGCAAGCCAGTTAAGTGAAAATCCGGTTAAACTGGAGAAGTGAAATTAAATTTTGAATATACATTTGATAGCATGCTTATACATTGATATTTGACTTATAAATACACAATTAAATTAATGCAAAAATTATTTTAAGCCTTACAAGTTATATATCATTAAGAAATCATAACTTTTTTTATAGCCTAGAAAATCCTATAGTTTTGCCATTTTTTATCAGCATTATATAGATGGGGATCGATAATGAAACTAGTCATTTTTAACTAACTTTTTACATTTTGAAGACAAAAAATTTGCCCCGTTAAAGCAGAGATATGATTAAACGGAATCCGGTTAGGAGGGAGCCTATTTTTAAATACAAAAGTAAATTTCACAGCTCAGAGTATTCTATAGTTTTAGTTTGAACAGGGACCACTAGAAAAGGGTTTGCTATAATCAAAAATTCACAATATTCAAGTTTCAATAAACCAGATTTTGGTAGTTTCAACAAATCTGTTATTATATTATTACTAGCTATAGATAACAAAACCAGTAAGTTATAGCAAACTTGTTCTGTTTACTGCAGCAGTTTATTTGAGATTTGAGTTAAAAAAAACACACACAAAAAAAAGATTACTAAACACAGAAAGTTTAATTGTGTTTTTGCAGGATAATTTTTTTAAAACCATTTATTGTTGTAACCAAGGTAATTGTAAACCGCCATGACTGTAGATTTAATTTCCAAAGTGGTTCATAGATTGGATATTAAAAAAAAAATTGCTTTCCTGAAAACACTAATTTATTTAAACTGACTTTGTAGGAAGACACAAGAGGACGTTTCGCACAACCAAATCAATTTTAGACTAATACTTAAACCAAAAGTAAACTAGCTATATTATAAACTAACCTCTGAGAAATTCTGTCGTATTATCTAATACAAGGTTTAGCAGTGGATCATATCCTTTCAAAATTCCAGATGCTAAAGAGAAAATAATGGTGTTTAATTTTAACACAAGTTGCTTTCAATATGCAATAAAAGACAGTGACATAACACAATTTTGTAATTATAATGGTAGAAAAACACTGATAAAGATATTTAAGGAAACAATAAATAAATATAAATTGCTATAACTATTCAATAACTGATTTTAACAAAATATTTTTAAGTAAAAGATATTGCTGCAAATTTTAGAGACATCCACGCAACTAAAAATTAGGTCAGTAATACTAGAAACTAAGTACAGTAGAACCTCGATTATCCGACCCTCTTTTATCCGGAATTATCTGTTAACCGACTGTTCCTAAGTCAACATACAAAAATTTCTCCAACTAAGTCACTTTTGATTGTTCACAGAAAAGAAACCAGTTTCAGAAATATACGGCGATTCTGTTGTTGTTGTTGTTTCCAATCTTTCCTGATCTATTGACAGCTAGATCAAATCCATGAGCCCGTGCAGCCGGACTAACAATGGGCGATATAATATCATGGAGAAGGGAAAAAGCAGCTTCTCTTGGTACAAGTACTTGGAGCTCCATTGGAGAGAAGTCTGACTTTGCTTCGGTGCCTGCAGACCTTAGCTGAGCATAGTGGAACGGCCTTTACGCCTTGGGTGAACCACCAGGAGAAAACTCTCCCGACGTACTTTGCCCGTTCCGCCCAGGTAGTACACCCACTCGCCACTTTGAGGCAACCTGCAGGACTTGAGGGGGCCGGCGATTCTTTTGTGAGGAATCTCCGGTGATACTGGAATTGGCAAACTTCCGAGATTCAAAATTCGAGAATCTCCGGAAATTTTGAAAACAGAATTATCAAGTAATTCTGAGATAAGCAGATTTTAGGTTGGTAATTTTAGGTCTGCGAACTTTCGGCTCTCCTCTGTACCATAAGTTTTAGTGTATTTAATGAAAATTCCTATTATCCGGAATTTAGATTATCCAACCTACCTTCGGTCCCAATTAGATCGGATAATCGAGGTTCTACTGTATGTAGGTAAGTAAAAGAACATAAACCTGATTTCTAGTGAAAATTTATCAGGCAAATAAAATAAATTGGTACTATATAAAAGAAACATTGTATTGTAAGAATGGCATGAAAAAAAAAGTGAAAGGTGCCCAAATTCTCTATCAATAGAAATAAAAATTAGATTAAACTTATTTCGACCAAAGACAAGATCCATAGACCAAATTTTTAAATGTGGTTGATTCTTTGGGATAAAAAAAAATATGACAGTGTTTAAAAATATTAAAATGGGATCAGTAAAGAGAAAACACAAGTTAGAACAAAAAAAGTAATTAGAATTAAATAAATTTTTTGGAAAAAAAATCAAAACTATTAAAAGCAGAAATAGGCTACAGAATATATGTTAATATTAAAAGCTTTTTGATTTTTTAAGTTGTAAATATAGTAGCTTACCCTCTCTTCCGCCTTGGAACTTGACACGAATAGGCTTCTCCAGGTATTTGGACAGATCGACAATGCTTTCCTTCCTCTTCTTTTCCTTGTCCCCTCCGCCACGATCACCACCACTTGCCTAGAGAATGTAAAGTAAAATAAGCAATTAATGATGCGAGTTAGGTAAATACCTAAAATAAGGTTATTTATATTACTCTAAATTATTTCTATGCAAAAAATATTGTTTTAAATTTAATAAATATTCTTACACATGATAATTCACTACTCATTGTAATTATTATTTTAAGTGTCTATAAATATATAATTTAAAAGTATAAATACCCAGCCAAAAGCCTGTGAGAAACTAATTGATTTTCAACACATATATGTATATTTGAAATATTACTGTAATAAATAGCTTTATATAGAAATTTAATTTATATATTTTTGCAGCATTTAACAATACTTATGAAAATAGGTCGACAAATACAATCACAATTTTTTTTATAAAAAAATGCTAAAATAACTTGCAAATGCATTTTCTGAATATTTGTTTTAATTATTTAATGCAATATAAATTGTTATATGAAAATAATTTATTAGAAAGTAATTGAGTAAGTGACCTAAAGTATCTTTTAAAAGTAAGTACCTATATACCATTACTTCAAGGGAACCCTGGAGGAGTGAGAGACATAATAAATTAAAATTAATATTCGAATAATAATTTCCCAATTTTACTCTATTATATATAGAATTTTATAAAACTTTTCCAACGGGGCTGCTTTATTGGAGGTTAAGCCTTTGCAGACTCCGCACAATCTCTAGGACTGAGTCATTTTTTGTGGCACCATCTAGGCGACTCTCGCTACAAATTTTGACGCCCAGATTACAATAATGAATTTGAGCTCTCTGTGGATGTTAAAGTATGCTGAAACCTTTAAAACCAAAAAAGTTCAACGCCAGCGGTAAATAATAAGTTGACGGTGCTTCTGTCGCCAAGGGATTTGGCCTAAAAAACAACAACAACTTGGCGAAACTCGCGTGCTTCCCCATTGCCAGATTCTTTTACGCCGATGCAGTAACCCTAGTTACTTTCGAAAAAATAAACCAGACTCGGGGTTTTGGTTTGCTTTGGGCAACACAAAACAAACTTTATTCTACACAATAGGCTAGTACTTGCAATCCAGTTTAGTTTTGTTTGAATTTTCGTCGCACTAGAGTTACACGAGTGGCAATCCAGTTTAGTTTTGTTTGAAAATTTTCGCACTAGAGCTACACGAGTGGGAATCCAGTTTAATATCGTTTGAAAAATCGTCGCACTAAGGCTACAGGAATGGTTATCCAGTACGCACGCGTTTGGGCTACGGGCAATTTATTTTACTTTAAATTATCGTCGCACTAGAGCTACAAGAGAGTGGAAATCCAGTACGCACGCGTTCGGGGCTCCAGGCAATGTTTTTTTCTCTAAAAAAACATCAGTATCCTACATGGGGCAGTACTGTAGGGCCCATTGAAAGCCTAAACACTCGTTTGGGGCCCCGGGCAATTTTGTTTTCTCTAAAAAACATCAGTATCCTACATGGGGCAGTACTGTAGGGCCCATTGAAAGCCTAAACATTCGTTTGGGGCCCCGGGCAATTTTTAATTTACAAAGTAAATCAAAAATAAATTTATTTAGTTTTGCAAAAAATTCCGAATTTAAATAAGCACCATCCATAATAATCGGATGTTCAAAAGCCAAACGCAAACGAAAAACGAAACCTCACGAAATGACGATAGAACAAAAGTAATTTATAGAATACTTATAAATCTCACGCGCATATCATCCGCGCAACCTAAATTCCGCGCAAATATCACCAGCGCCAGCGATTGGACAATAATTAATTTAGAACAAAAAATCCCACGCGCCTAACATCCGCTCAAGTATAACCAGCGCCACCTAGCCACAACAAAGATTCCACAACGTATTTCACCAGAAAATGCCGCATCACCAAAAAAAATTGTTTATCGCTCCCAACAAAAGCGCCAAATCCCTTGGCGACAGAAGCACCGTCAACTTAAAATTAACCACGCCAGCTAACCTTTGCTAAAAAACCTTATTATGACATCAGACAGGTACAAGTAACCTTTGTACTAAATTTGGAGTCCGTAGATCTTTTAGTTTGAGCTGTAGAATGGTTTCAGACAGAAAGACCAAACAACAGTCTGACAGATGGACCAATGTTAAAACCCCACTTTTTTGGAAATCAACAGTCTCCCAAACGCGTAGAAAACACAAAATCTCTATTTTAAATTTTCAACGCCATCACCACTTGATGTTAGGAAATTGAAAGTAAATATAGTTGACTTTAATCTTTTACTTGTGTCAGGTTGTCGTGCTAACCTACAACAAAATTTGTGTTTCGGGTAGAGATTTACTGTACGGTCCCCCTTGGCGAACTATCCAAAATCGCGGCAAAAGTCCGTATTTTGGCGACTTTTTTTAAAAAACCACGATTCAAAGAAAAGATCGTATGGGAATATTTCTTATGAAAACTCAACCAACGGTCCGATAGGGTTGCCGAAAAACGTCATCGGTGCAGAGTCATAGAATTCAAATCTTCAGTCGAAGTCAGACAGGTTGCTAGAAAAAATTGTTTATTGCCAAATCCGAAAAATTTCGCCAAGGGGGACCGTACAGTAAATCTGATCCTGTGTTTCGAGCACTTGAGTTTATTTAAAGTGTCCAACTAAAAACCAAGATTGTCAAATAGACATAGCTAGGTGGATGAGAATTTCTTATTCACATTATTTAGGTTTAGATAAAAACTCAAGTACCAGTTAACTTCCACTCAATATTAAGATATTAATATACATTGCTGTTATTGAACTCCATCAAAAGACTGGAGCTTGGCAGCTGTACCTTTCCAAATTCAAAGTTCCAGCACAGTAGTTAAAGGTTAAAGCAAAAATTCCAATTATGAACTTTTACTTCCTTTTAAAGTACTCATAAAAGTTGTAATACAATATTTAACTTAATTTCAAATTTATAATAAGAGAATGAGTCGAAAAGTTAACTTACGTTATACATTTTGGCTTTTTTAAATAATGTAAGAATATATTAAGTAAAAGGTAGAATTTCAAGTGACTCTGACTAGTCACAACAATTTCTTTTATTTAACTATAATAAGTTATTAATGGTAAAATAAAATTTGCTTTTCAAATAGCTTTTATATAACAGAACAACAATAATAATAAACAGAATGTCCAGCCGGGTGGTTTTGAATCCGAGGAAAGGCCAGTTACATACAACTCAACTCAAGATAATAAAAATCTATATAGATGGCGTTGAACAACAAATCAATAACCAAAAATGACGTTTTGATAATGTCTTTATATCTGATTCGAATGTCCAATGAAAAGTGACTAATTATTCTTATTGGTCACTTTTTTTGTGACGTAAGTAAAATTTTTTGATGATATAATGGCTCAATTTTGGCGAGTTTTGGCGATTGTTTAGGGTTGCTATACTATTTAAACTGTATAAAGTTGAAATAGAAGGGTTGCTACATTTGACTACTTTCACGACTTGGCAATCTTTTAAGTCGCCAAAAGAAAACTAACCCTTATATTGTAGTTGTTCAGGAGATGGCGTTATTAAGTCTTTTCTAATGTTACATTTTAGAAATGAACAGGGCCAAATATTTTATCCGTATTGAATGTATTTAGTTGTGTTAAAACATTTAAAGGGGCTAGAAATGGAGTGTTAAATTAGTTAAAATTTTCTACTACTGCGTATAAGTTGAAAGTTTGAAACTAATCAACTCTATTTTTTACCCAATCATTCCCAAATTTCTGGAATTAAGTCCTTCAACAAATATAGGATATGAATGCTATTAAATGCAGTAGTTATTTGCGGAAAATATCTAATTTGAAAAGAATCGCCCCTGTAATTTCTACAAGATGTTTGTCACATTATCCAGTGGATGACAAGATAAGTGGTTTAAATCAAGAACAACAACAGGTAAATTGAATAATTAAGAATAAAACATTTCCTTAAGAAATAGGTGCTTCAAATATACTTAGCACACTTATAATAGACGCTCTGTTCATTGGCAACTTTTGGCAGGCTTGAAAACTTAACATAGGCTTGATATACCTGTGGCGGTTACCACACGCACGCAACCTCAATCAATCATCCACTCGCTAGAGGGCGCAGATTTACCTCTGCATTCCTACCAGTATTCTGAATAACATCGGAAATAGTAGTATATAAGCCGAGGTAGCTCATCTCCACCTTGAGGATCCTTTTGGTAGATTGTGGGTTACCGAGGCCACTACAGTGGTGACCAGGACATGATCATCACCCACTCCAACGACGCTCCTGCTACGATGCGCTCAACCACGGTTGCTACTCGTTGCTAATGCTCTCCACGCTGCACGCAACTCAACGGCCAAAGCTGGCACACAACTCAACCGCAGCACAACGCACAGCGAAGCAACCTGCGCACGGTTACTAACCTCGTTTCTAGGAGGGGAGTGGTGTGGCGGTTACCACACGCACGCAACCTCAATAAATCGTCCACTCGCTAGAGGGCGCAGATTTACCTCTGCAATACTACCAGCATTCTGAATAACATCGGAAATAGTAGTATATAAGCCGAGGTAGCTTATCTGCACCTTGAGGATCCTTTTGGTAGATTGTCGGTTACCGAGGCCACTACATACCCATCAAGATAACGAGTTGTTTGAAATATGAAGTGGAATGTTTACCACATTTGGGCATTTTCGTTTCTAGGCAATGTAACGCAAATCGAGATCGTAGATATCGTAGCTGTTCCACATTGACCATTTTATTAAAATCAGTAATTTTTTTAAGTAAAGCATAGTTGCGTAAATAAGTTTTACACGGTGAAATGGACAAGTTGCATGAAACGCGAAATTCAGAATATATATGTTTTTCTGGTACATTAGAAGCTGCAGATTCCGTATATAAGCTTAAATATTCACAAATATGTTTAATTTCAACAAAAAATGCATATGAAATTTGCCGAAAATGTACGTCACTGAAAACAGCATTAACGTCAAATGTTATGTTTTTGGCGATGTTTCGGTCTATGCTTTAATGCACTTTATAAAATAGTAAACCTTACAATTTCTGCGAAACCTCATTAAAAGAAGAAGAAAATATTATTTTTAACCAGTTCATATCAAGGAATTTAAACAGCTTGTTCCAAGTTTGATTATTAGTTAAAATACACACACTAGAGTGACACAACTATGAGCTATTGCAGAACTATTGACTATTGGATCTGATCGGAAGAGTCGGGTGAAATCGTTCAACGTTTGAAGAAATTAACTGGAATGAACATGACATGTTTCTGTAAAATAGCATAACTTTTTAAAGAGTTTGATAAGGATGAAAGCACGTTTCACAGTTTCAAAAGCGATACAGAGTGAAACGTGATACAAATAACACGCCAATAACAAAAAAGCCAACTGTGACGTCATTTGTTATGCTAAGAGAGGTTTAACAAGAGTGACGTATCACTAACTTAAAAAATAAATTTAAAAATAAATACATCTTTAAAACCAGAAATACTTGAGTTTTAGAGGTTTTTGAATATGCTTAATCGAATAAAAATGTTTCTGGAAAACGCTGTAATTGTCCATTGAATGAGGGTAATATGCCCATTTTGTAAATTGTAGGTTATATCTTCTTCACTCGCATAGACTAATAAGCTAAATGGAAACATGATGGTCGACACAGTGCACCATTTTCAAGCATGTTGCTAAAGAAAAAGGATAAGATCATTCAACTGCTTGTTGTTTTACAATTTACATAAAAACTAAATTTAAAATAAAATTATTTTCCAGCTCCGTGAAACAGTTTTTCAGTTTTGTGAAAAGGAACTTGCACCTCATGCCTACGACATCGATAAGAACAATACTTTTCCTCAGATCAGAGTGAGTTAGCTTCTTTTATTGTTACCTACTCATAAAAACTCGTATAACACTATCAAAAAGACATTTATTAACTTGAAAGATTACAAGTAATTAAAATTGTGTATGTTAGAATGTGATATTTAGGATAGTAAATTGTGTACCATAGGGACTAACAATAACTTGTATTGGGTTTCCTATTTAATTTCTAGGATTGTTACTTTTTAAGAAATTTTTATTAGAATTTTTTTTGCTTTTGATCTATAACAGATGTCTTATCTCTTTTATTTTCGGCAAAATGCAATGTAAGAGTAATTTAACCTGATAGTTAAAGTCCTTTTTAGTTTCCATTACATTTAATGCCAACCTTTAATATGACATTCCAATGGAATACAATAAAAAATTATTTAGAAAAGTTTTGTTACCCAAAGTATATACATATATTTTTAATGTTGCAAATATAATTAAGCTTACGATATGCAAATAGGTTTTCTATGACCATCTTATTACTTTTAATCAGAGATTATATGTTTTAAAAAAGTTATATCAATACATTCATTCCAACCATATGTAACATTGGTGACTTTTTTCAGATTGTCCCTATTCCCATGTATATTTTGTAAAAATATTCAATTAGTTTTTTTTAACTTATTGTCCTTATATATTTCAAATTTCCTTTAAAAATAACAATATAAATGCACAAATAATAATTGTAATTGTATAAAATTTTTAATAATTGTAATAATTGTATAAAAATTTTACATTTGCACTTTTTTAGGAGTTTTATAAAAAGCTTGGAGATTTAGGAGTCCATGGATTAACAGTCCCTGGTAAAAGAAATTAACCTAAAATAAAATATTTATAGTTGCTCTATATATGATAAAAACACAATGGACAAATCGAAATTGACTTAAAATTGAAAATAAATATATATCCTTTGAACATCATTTAAAAAATCCAAATTTGTTAGTTTAAAAATTTCACATCAATGATCAATCTATAATAATTGTTTTTGTAAAATGAGAGTTAAATGTCTATATCAGGGGTTCCCAACCTTTTTGCACCTGCATACCACTTGACTTTTTGAGAAATGTTGGCGTACCACCAGACCTAGATGTTTTAATAAACATATAATATTTACTCTTCTAAAAGTGTTGAAAGGCTTTTTGAATTAAATTCCTGAGAATACTTCATATTTAATGGTTAGATATTTGTTTATTTATAAAATGCTTATAAAAAGAAGAAATAAAAAGATTAAAATGGTATTAATTTACAGTTTAATTTATTACCCACAGGTCTAAATTCATACAAATAAAAAATAGTACAAACTCAGTAAAAAAAATTAATCATCATACAAAATATGCTCTTATAGATTTTAGTGCAAAACTTGTTGTTGTTTGCCTGTGATTAAAATGTCAACATTAGGAGTAAGGGAACTTATCTTCACTTTTAAGTCTTCTTCAACACTTATTCTGATTATCTGTTTATTCTTTTATGTACAAGAGTTCAGAAAATCCACTCTCTCACAAATAACTCGTAACAAATGGCATCAAAAATAGCAGATCTTGCCGGAAGATCAAAGGGTACAAGTTTTACATTCCATCCAGAAGTTAATTTAAGATTTCTTTTTAAAATAATGTCAATGTTTAAAATAATGCGTAATATGTTTGCATGCTCACCACTCACAGAAGCTATTAATAGTATTATGTTGCTCACATCACTCACACGTACCACCTGAAATGTTCCCGCGTACCACCAGTGGTACGCGCACCAACGGTTGGGAACCCCTGGTCTATATGGTTATAAAAAAGTCAAAAATCCATATAACTAATACTAGTTACTAATTGTAATTTTTCTCATTAGATTAAGCTTAATTAGAAATCAGTTAATAGTAATAAAACTTAAGTTGATAGAAAAAAAAAGTTGCTTCATCAAGTTTTTCTTTCTTAATTTTAAGTTTTGGTGGTTGAAATCACTAAAAATAAATATTTCTTTTGCAGCCAAAGATGGCGGTGCTGAAGTTGGTTATCTGGAGCACTGTATTGTGCTGGAGGAACTTTCTCGAGCATCAGCCTCTATTGCGCTCAGTTATGGTGCCCACTCAAATCTGTGCATCAATCAGATCAGTCGGAACGGGAATGAAAAACAGAAAGCTAAATATTTACCCAAAGTAATATTTCAACTAGAATATAGATTACATTTCTTTCTTAATTTTGCTTTTTTTATACTTTAATTAATTAGCATCAATGAGGTCCAGTGTCTTAGCGGTAGTGGTGCTTCGCATTGCCACGCCACAGGTCCGGGGACCAAATCCCGTATTGGGCGAGGTTGACCCATCCTTCCATCCCTCGAGTGGGCCGATAAAATGGGTACCAAGCATGCTTGGGAACTAAACACTGTGGGTTCCGCTTGAGGCTGACCACCTTACTGGGACATATGCCTTGCACCCCAGAGCCCTAGGTCACGAAAGCTGAAATGGGCACGACAGACCTTGGCACAGAAATGGGCTGTTGCACCGAGGAGTTTAGTTTTTTTTAGTATCAATATTGCGTCAGTCAGCATAAATACCTGATACTAGGCCCCACGATAGTGATTACTGTAGTGCAGTTGCTTTAGTATTGGGATGGCATGCAAGAGATCCTAGGTTTAATTCTCTGTGTCAGTCCATACATATTTATCATCAATATGTATTATAATGAGTAATTATATTCAGCAAAAATATTTTCAATAAAAATACATTACCTTCAATTTAACAATAAAAGTTCAATGAACGCAATATCTGCAATTAAAAAAATATTTAATGATAAAACAGAGGATTTATCATTCCTTGTAAGAATATATTAGGAAAAGTATGTGTTTGTTATAAACTTTAAAATAAAGCCTAAAATATATGTATTTTAAAATTTGTCTACATATAAAATATTTTATGTACAGTAAACTCCCGCTTATCCGGAATGCTCGGGAAATAGACTCTTCCGGATAATCGAATTTTCCGGTTGATCGGAAGTCGCCGAATAGCGTTACCAAAAATGCCCATTTTTCCGGAAAATAAAGAGATAATGGCTGCATCTTATATGCAAATAGGCGATGTTGCATTTATAATGATAATATATAATTGATACTACAATATTTTGTATTAAAAAATAATATATTTATTAAGAAAAAAATCGATTGTTACTTTCAAATGCTAAAAATCTAAATGCATAAATCATCCAACCCATGGTCTAAAACCAGTAGGATATTTTAAAATGTAAACCAAAAACATTTTTTGCACCAAATATTGTCACCAAATAAAAATTTTTCTTGGAAAAAAAAATCTGAAAAGATTTTATTATATTTGGCGAGAAATCGCAAATTTGGCAAAAAATATTCAATTTTATCGCTAAATTCCGTCCCCAAATCGGAATTTGAAATTTTCCGGATATTTGAGCTTTCCGGTTAATCGGGAGCCGGATAAACGGGCTTTTACTGTATTTACAAATTATTTTCGTTGTATATCTTTATTAAAATGTTCTACTGTATTTTATATTTATTAGCTTATCAGTGGGGAACATATTGGAGCTTTAGCTATGAGTGAACCTGGTTCTGGTTCTGATGTGGTATCAATGAAGACAAGAGCAGAAAAAAAGGGTATCTATTAAGCATCAAAATCTAAAAGCATAAATTACTGCTAAAAAGTACACTTATTTATTATTTTAATTAGATAGGTCTGATAGATAGAAAACCATCCATCTGACGGGTACAAACATATTAACCCATCAAGGGACTGCCACTTTTTCCAGGAATGCATTCCAATTTAATTGAATTAAAAGATTTAAAGCATTGGGGAGGTTTATAAAATTTTACATAATACATTATTACATACAATTATTACATAAATAATTTTTTAACTAATGAGTTCATTAAATTTTAATTAAACTTTACCTTTATTGAACCTTATCTCTCAGATAGAAGGTAAATAGAGCTTATTTTGAAATTGCGTGGTTAAATTTTGCTTTATTTGTTTTAATGTTAAAAAAAGAAACCAATATCGTTAATTTTTTGTAAAAATTTTGAATGCAGATTCATACCAAAATATACATACATATTTAACTATTTTTTTAACCGTTATCTAATGTTTTGATTTCTTTATCAGGTGATTATTATGTTTTGAATGGCTCCAAATTTTGGATCACAAATTTTAATACAGCTGATGTCCTTATTGTGTATGCTAAAACAAATTTAGAAGGCAAACCTCAACATGGTATCAGTACTTTTATAATTGAAAAGGTAATTAGAAACTTTTTTATGTCAACCTTGAAAACTATGAATCCTGAGTTAAACTAGAAAATCCCAAATTCAATGATATTGCGATTTCAAATATTTTACAAAAACATGTTCTATGTTCTTGTTATTTAACCTATTTTAACTCATTCAATATTCATAGTTGAACTATATTAGTTTTAGTTCTCAGTTGATTAATTTTTATATAACACTAGTTTTAAAATAATCAGTTTATGTGGTAAATGTCATAGTTGCTCAAAATATCGGGTCGTTTTTTAGTACCCTGACCAGATTTGTTTCGGTTATTAATTTTTTTAATATATAATCATCATTAAATTTCCTAAATCATATTTTATTTACATTGTTTTTGTTTGAAAAACTACTAAAAAATAAAACAAAAACTATTTGCGTGACTTTTATAGCTAGATAGTTGAATAGCAAACAAAACTGTACTGCCAAATGCAGTATCTCTGGTACCCTACTTTTTAGTATATCCTAACTTTAGTAATAGTTGGCAACAAAAATTGAGTTGCTCAGGTTTTGATTATTGCACTTTTACCAATATTATCTTATCTTAATGTATCTCTGGTATAACTGAATTCTGGAAAACAAAAACCAAGCTTGTGGTTCTAGTTTATTTCCTAAAATTTAAATTAGTTCTTTGCACTTCCATTTTAGAGCAGGTTCTATAGTTTAGCCCATAGAGGTATGAAAGAGAATAGAGAGGTCCATGTATATGCGCAGTAGCGCACAAATGAAGCAGGCTAGAGCGGTGCATCTTGGGATACCTCAGTGCCAGTTTCGGTCACTATGTTATGCGCAGTAGCTCAAAACACCGCTAGAGCGGTGCATCTTGGGATACCTCAGTGCCAGTATGTGATGCGCAGTAGCTCGAAAAACCTGACAGCCCTGCTTCAAACCATTTGAACTCATAGACCCCTCTACCTCTCCTTCCTAACTCTATGGTTTAGCCTGATGCATGTAACAATTTATATAAGTTTTAATAATTGCAATACAGTCCCTGGACAAATTATTAGACACACTGTATTTTTTTTAGTAATTTTGTTTCTTAAGAGTTTTTATGCAATAATGGTATATTTAAACTACAATATTATTGATTTTTATTTAAAAGAATTGTTGTAGATTACATATTTGTATTTATACAAATATGTAGGTACAATATCACCCGGTAATTAATATTTTGCATGAAATCTTGCAGTGCGTCTAATAATTTGTCCAGGGACTGTAAGTTTAAACTAAATGTTGTGATGTGTTTGTTATTTAACAGGGTATGCCTGGATTTAGTGTTGGGAAACCGTTAGATAAATTAGGAATGAAAGGGTCACCGACAGGAGAGTTGATATTTGAAGATTGTAAAGTTCCAGGTAGGATTTAGTTGCATCAAGTCATTGTTCTTTTTATTTTGTACAAGGTTAATAGGATCCTTATGCTAGTCCTTGTAAATCCTCTTTTTTATAGGCTTTAGCTTTAATCCTCTGAGGGCATTGAGCTAGAAGGGAAACTGGAGTGACGTGTCAGCGAGCCGAAAACCCACTCGCACCCTTTTGAGCGAACAGGGCAGAAAAGGACTATTTTCCCTACACTTGTATGCAATGCTTGTATGAGACCCCTCTATCATATTGACTTGGGCTCCTAAATGTATTTTAACATTTTTAGTTCGAAAGAAATGAACTTTCTTTAACTTTAAATTCCAACTTTTTTAAAGAAATAACCATGTGGATCACTAACTAAGAACCAGCGAAGACGAACCCAATAGCGAAATAGGCAAGTTTCTAGGTTTTCTGCCCGGTTCGTTTCTGCTGCAGTGCCGTGTATTCCTCCGCGTTTCGTTATTGAACCGGCTCGTTTGCTGCCCTGTTCAGTGAAGCACACACCTCACTCCACTTTTCTTCTAGCTCAATGTCTGAGGGATACAGACGTATAAACCCATAACTTGACTGTCAGGTTTTCCAGCATGACACATAGTTTTTGGAGTAGTTGTTTGCTACAGAAATGTAATTAAAAATTAAATGTTCAGTTAACGACTTTAATTTGAATATCATACATTGAAAACCAGTTTATACTTCAGCCAATTTGCTTATCCCTCAGAGGGTTAACGGCCGTAAAATGATCAGGTGTTATTTTTATTCCCAAAAGTCCTTAATTTTTTGTTGTTGCTCAGATTTGGAAGTCCCGTACTAGACATGAAAAACAATGTAAAGCATAAAACAATGTAAAGCAAGAAAATTACATAATTTTAAGTGTTGGCTTTTTATTAGAAAAAGCTTTTTTTATTTCCTTAATTTACAATTGTTTTAATGTTATTATAACTGCATGTATACATACCACAATTCAAACTATAATCAGTATGAGCAGTGCAAAATCCACACAATATTTTAGTCTTCCCCAATTTTGTAATATTTTTATTAGAGCCAATATCTATTTTTAGCAATTGTATACTATCTTATACAATTGCTAAAAAAAAGTTGGTGTTTATAAACACTTTAGTGTATACCAATTTTCCAATACTTTGTCATACTTTTCCATTTTTTTTATTAAGTATAATATTACATAGAACAGTAACTTTGTAAATAGTTATTTTAAGGAATATTTATCGTTAATTTTAACCTTAAAAAAATTCAATTTTCTTTCCTTAGCTGAGAATTTAGTCTCTCAAGAAGGCAAAGGGGTTTATGTATTGATGAGTGGTTTAGATTTAGAAAGACTTATTTTAGCTTCTGGACCAGTTGGGTAATATATATACTTGTTTTTGCTAATGATATTTTAAAGAAGAATATTTATTTTATCTATATTTATTTTTAATTAATCTAAATTTAAATGTATAAATTTCTGTTAAAGAGTAACATTATTTATTTTAATCACAAAACAATAAAAAGTTTGATTGCAATGACAAAACTACTAAATTATACAATTTTATAACGTAAATACCAGTAGCAAACTTTATACTGTTGACAAACGAAAGTTGATTAATCCAAAAATGTAGTTTATATTCTGTGATTCCTGAAGATTTGTTTCATATGAAACTATTCCTTTAATTGGTGTTTGATTTGTAGTGTTTTGGTACTTACAAATATCACAAGTTTAAAAAACTTATTTTGTTACGGAAAGTTTTAAATTTATTTATTGGTTCTTCTTTCTTATTGTAAAACAGTCCAGAGTCCCACTTGCTATTTGCTGTGAGCTTCATGAAATAAAAACAAATAGTTAATTTGCTGATAAAGCTACTATAAGTTTGTACGCTGTGAAATCGTACTTTGAGTACTGAAACATAAAGAGCGTAAAAGCGTTGCAAATCTCAGTCTCCAAAGCAAAGCTAAAGTATAGCAGCCATTTCAATGTCATCTTCATCCAATCAAATTTACAGTTATCAAAATTCGCCAATAAATAGACCAGACACTATATCTTAGTTATGCTTTGGAGAATATGTGTTTTGCAACTAAACCTTTCAATTTTATTTATTTAGGATAATGCAAGCTTGCTGTGATATTACTTTTGATTATGTTCACCAAAGAAAACAGTTTGGACAAAGAATTGGAGAATTTCAAGTAATAAAACGTTAAAAAAATATCTTCATATCTAAACAAATTTTAGATTTAATCGTTCATGTGGTTTTTTTTATAAATTAGAAATTTATCTTTATGAACATTACTTTCAAATTTATATGTAGAACTATAAATTTCAGTTAATTAAAGGCAAGTTAACTGATATGTTCACCACTTTGAATGCTTTCTGGTCACATTTATATATTGTTGACCCTATAACCCCAGTAGCACAGCAGTATTGGCCAATATCATAACAGAATGATGGCCAACATCGCCAAGCAATATCAGCCAGCATCGAACGGCAAACCTTTTTACAATATTGGCAGATATCGTTCACCCGCATTGGCCAATATTATTTGCAGTATTGGCATATATCGTTCACCTGCATTGGCCAATATTATTGTATTGGTCTGTGCAGTATTGGCATATATTGTTCACCCGCATTGGCCAATATTATTGTATTAGATTTTGCAGCATTGGCATATATTGTTCACCCGCATTGGCCAATATTATTGTATTAGATTTTGCAGCATTGGCATATATTATTAAAACACATTGCCTAATTCATGGAAATATTACCTAAACCATATAAAAGACAGTAAAATAATTTACTGTCAATTATATAGTTTGGGTAATATTTTCATGAGCTTTAGACAATGTGTTTTAATAATTTCTGCCATAAAAATACAAATTTATAAAAAAAAACAAGCTTATATTAAAATGTGCTAAAAACAAAATCATTTGTTACCCTTCAGCTGATAACAAACACTTAAATTTTTGATGTTGTCGTGAAAATCTTTTTAATATTACAACAAATAATGAATGTACACACTTTTTATTATATATATCATTTATTATCATCATATTATTATCATTTAAAGATACAACTGCTGAAATTAAAAAGTCCATTTATGAACACATGTCTTCCTCGCTGCTTTCCACAGCTTTTGATTGCTGTTCTTCTTGGCCATTGCTTTTTTTCTTCTTTCGATCGCTTCTTTTCCCATCCCAATCAACAGACCCAGCCAGGACTTTTCCAATCCGTCTTCCGATGGTTGCGGTTACCTCATCCTCGTATCTCATTTTCACGCTAGCTACAAACATAATAAAATGAATCACACACACAACTAAGTACAATTATTACTAGGGATAGCTTTCTATTAAAAATAAGTGAAGTAAAAGTAATGAATTTTTTTTAGTTTTAAACAATACAATAACATTAGTTTTGTATACAATTAAACATCTTAATATTAATACTTAGCTCATTTCACGTTTTTCTTTATATCTTTACCATTCTGTATTCGTATTATACACTCGAACACTTTAACCTTATCACGCATGATATCAAAATTTAATTTCAGATAGCTTATTTTGAACTTGAAAAAATAAAAGATTTTCTATAATGACTATTTTAAAACCCAATAATCGAGTCATCAGTTAAGCCTAAAAAACATTTTTGAAGTTTTGAACACAAACAATTAATATCGTTTATTGATCAAAAAGAAATGTAAAATATATAGTGCTATTTAAACTAGAATAAACTCAAAATAACTTAAGATTCTTACCTTAATTTGATGCACAGCACTGTATTCGAAGTCGAAACACGCGGGAGTCCTTAGAACCACTTACCACTCGGAACAGAAAGCACGAAAAGGTTGGTTGGTACATGTATTTCCGGCTTGTGTGCTTGATCCTATGCCTTGATCAGACACTTCGTCAAAAAGACAGAGACTGAATTTTTTTACTGATAAAGAGAGAGAAATTACACCCAGGACACAAGCTAAAGTCGAGCCCGCATCCGGTTTGATGCGCCGGGAAGCGCGCATTTAGCGTATTGCTCTGCGATCTTAAACACTAGGCCACCCGGGGTCCTAGACGCGGAAGAATCGCGAAATACATAATCGTTATTTATCAGGATCGGTCGGTTTCGGCCGATATCGATACTTGTGCATCGGGTTTGGCCAGTTTTTGGTCGAAACTTCGAGATTCCCATATGCGAATTTAGGAAAATGTTGCCATCATGAGTTGTATGTTAAGAAACGTCGTAAAATTTATTTTTTATCATCTATCTTTTGCAAAAAATAAGATTTGGTCAAAAATCACTAAGTATTAAAATTTCAGTGTCGCAATGGATACATTGGGTAATATTGGCCAAAGTCGGTAGAAAACGGCAGGTATGAATCGATGCGTGTCGTGTTTGGCCAATATTCAGGCAACATTGGCCAAAATTGTTGTGCTACCTGGGAATATGCACTTATCTAAAACAAATTTTAGTTTTATATGTTCATGTGTTGTTATAAATATTAGAAATTTATCTTTATGCCAAGTCCTTTCAAATTTATATGTCTAAACTTTATCTGTTTCAGTTAATTCAAGGCAAGTTAGCTGATATGTACACCACTTTGAGTGCTTGCCGTTCATATTTATATAATGTAGCTCGTGCTGCAGATCAAGGACATGTTAATTCAAAGGTATTATAATTTTCTTTCTAAAAATGTTTTTAGTGACAGTAAAAATAAAATTAAAAATTCTTTCGATGTGCAAACCATTTTTTTTTTGTATGTGAGGCTTGCTTAATATTCGCTGTTATTTTTTAGATTGCTCAGTATTATTTATTATTTTCTTAAGAGTGCTCAGTATTGTTTTATATTATTCATTTACAGTTTTTAAATTTATTAACGGCACAATTTGATTTTTCAGGATTGTGCTGGTGTCATTTTATACTGTGCTGAAAAAGCAACACAAATGGCCTTAGATGCAATTCAATGTCTAGGTATGTAATTTATTTGTTGTATTGCCCATAACATATTTTTTTTCTAGTTTTCTAAAAAGAAAAAAAGAAGAATCTTGAAAACTTCCAAGGGCTAATTCCATGTAACTGTAATGTAAGTCACGATTTAAGAGGAGATAAAAAGCTTTTTAAATTTAAAATATAAATCAAATTAAAATAAAGTACATTACATTATTTAGTTATAATAAGTGTAGATCAACTATTCCACAATTTTTTGTTCATATAATGTTTAAAGTTGTAGTGATAATCACTTTTTACAAACGTGACTTACACTACAGACAGGATAATTCTGCATGGAATTACCCCAAGGGGCTGGCGCCTGCATTGCATGCAAAAGGTCCCAAGTTGAGGCTCAGCCAGTTCCAAAGTAACTGCTGACCTTAAAACGGTCTATGCAGCCAAAAAGTCCAACGAATAATACCCCATGTAGAAGGAGTGCACATTAAACATGCTCTAAAGTCCCGACGCTCCATATTGGATGCAATTGATTTGACTTGTTAAATTATTGATGCATTTTTAAATATTTAGTTCGTGTGTAAAAAGAGAACCCTGCTCAAAATAAAGTAGAAAAATTTTGAACTTGTAAAATATGGTAAAGTGGGGGTTCAAAGAACAAATTTTAGTCCTTACTCATTATTTAAAAAAGTATACTTACAAAGGTTTAAGTTTTTCGTTAATAATTCATCAATATTTATTTCATTATTGTACAGTAAAACCCCGATTTTACGTTTCTCAAGGGACTGGGTAAAAAAACGTAAAATACGGGAAAAACGTAAAATACGGGAAATAGTACATAGAATGCAAAAATCTCTTTTCTCTTAGTATCGTGCCATTTATAGGTACATTCGCGGCACGAGCTTCTTTAAACCACTTTACTAAGATATTTTCCAGCTCATCGTACGGCGATTTTTTTAAACTTTTCGTTTCTTGGAATTTTTTTCACCCACTTTCTCAAAGCCAAACCATGATCCAGGAGAAGAATCCGGGTTTCAGAAAACAGGAGCCTGTGGAATGGGAAAAATATTTCTTATTTTAGAACAATTTTTTTTTTTAACTTTCCAGGGAAAACGTAAAATGCGGGAAATTCCATAAATAACAAACTTACAATCCGGGTTAAATTAACATTACAATATACGGAAAAAACTGGGACCTGATGAAAAAAACGTAAAATGCGCGAAAAACGTAGATTCGGGGGACGTAAAATCGGGGTTTCACTGTATTATTCAAAAAATAAAAATTATTATTTAATTTTTGCATTTAAGGTGGAAATGGATACATCAATGATTATCCAACTGGGCGTTTACTTCGAGACGCGAAATTGTATGAAATTGGGGCTGGAACTTCTGAAATCCGTCGCATGATTATAGGACGAGCTTTGAATAATGAGTATAAATAAGGTTCATATTGGCCGAACTTGTTATAGACTTTACTATTTTTAACATTTAAACTGAATTGTTTTAATTTGTGTTGTAATGTTAAAGATATTTAAAGTTCCTAATTTCATTAAAGTTAATTGATTTTTTACTTTGTTTAAGTTTTATATATTTCAAAAGAATCTTTTAAACACAAATGAAATTTGAATGTGTAGGCTGATTGGTGAATATTATGTGTTCTCGTAACACAATTGTAATTGTACAATTTAGCCAATATATTTACTTTAAGGAGTTGTATGTGTTATCAATTTACTTTGTAAGAGATCTGATTGATTCATTTTTGAATTCCAAATGTGTTAGAAAATAAATCTATATTTTTGCATTTATATGTTATTTTTCCTCTCTATGTTGATACTTTTTACGACAGTTGTATAAAATGAAATTATTTTTAAAGCTTAAAAGTTTGGTCCCCAAACTCATCTTAGTAACATGTAAAAAAATGTTGCAATTGCTTATTGATACTTCTTATTTTAAGAAATTAATATAAAAAACTTTTAAATTAAAAGAAAATAATAAGCACCTTTTAAATTTATGTGAAGAAAATGCATCACTTTTTTTTCCACTAGTAAAATCTACTCTTGTCTTAACTCTTACTTCTTCAACTCATTAAAAAAGCCAATCAAGTTTTTTTTTTAATACATAAAACTACTTTTATTTTTGTATTACCAGTAAATAAAACTAACCAGTTTTTTAAAATTTCTTTATTGAAATAAATTACTGTACAACACACAATATAATAGAACAACCCTTCATAAAATGTACACATTATACACAAATGGAATCTGTACTCAACATGCTGATTGATAAAACAGAAATTCAGAAAAACTGCAAGTAAAAATTTAGGTAATTCAGTTAAACATGTTATTAAATTAGTGTGATAATTGTGTTGATAATTTATTAAACATTCAATTAAATGTGTTTTAAAACATAACTCTATGTTCAGTTAAAAAAAATGTTAATGTTTAATGCTAAAATGTTAAAATTAAAAAAAAAAAGAATTTGGATTGAAAACTTAAATGATTTTACTTGTAATTCTATTTCATTAATAGTGTTTATGACCAAAATTAGTGTGATAATTGTGTTGATAATTTATTAAACATTCAATTAAATGTGTTTAAAACATAACTCTATGTTCAGTTAAAAAAAATTTTAATGTTTAATGCTAAAATGTTAAAATTAAAAAAAAAAGAATTTGGATTGAAAACTTAAATGATTTTACTTGTAATTCTATTTCATTAATAGTGTTTACGACCGATAAAAAATACATTTATTTTCAAAAAACTTAATTTTTTAAGAAAGTTAACAAAATTGCTGAGTTTCATATGACTACGAACAAACTTGCATTGCGTCTGTTTCTTCACTGCCATTTCAGTTTAATTTTGTTGCATTACCAAGCATACTGTATAAGATGTTCTTACTTAAAATATATTTTCATGAAATTAGATATTTGTACGGTTGGGATTGAAGATATCATTAAAAACGATGTCATATAAAAGAGGAAAGGAAAAAAAAAGACTTCCATTATGACAAATCTCATAAGACTTAAAACCTTAAAAAAAATCCAACTATTACACTCGAGTTCTAATATGAATGAATAAATCATTACACCAAGGGCTTTTGATTGGCATTTAGTTAAAAAACACCATCCTCCAAAAGTATTACAAAAAAAATGGTGAAAGGCTCCCAAAACCTTTTTACATATAAGCTGAACTTCTCTTACAATAAAAAATAATCCTTCTTCTTAAATTTGAGCATTTAGTTTGGCTCCCAGCCTACTTGTACTTTATTTTTCTAATCAATTCAATTCATGCTTTTTTGAACCTGCTATTTTTTTTACGAGTGGCATGTACCTATCTAATATAGGTAACCGAAATTTTCCTTGTCATGGTTTGCAGTGGCCGAAATCTGACGTTTTTGTTGGTCATTGCTACGAATATCTTCCCACTCAGCCTAACTTACTATTCGCCACTTGATTAGGGTTGCCACTTGCCTTTTATCAAATTACTTTATACGCTTACATATTCTCTTCCAGTAAAGTAGATGTTATGTGTGAGCAATTTTTTCGATTAAAATAATTATTAAAAATAGTACCCTGCTCTCGAAACCTAGTTCGGAACCCTAAGAGTATTTATAGTCGTCCGTGGGCGCGCAGGTTTCTTCTTCTTAGTAACAGCCTTCACTTTGAGCAAGACCGGAAAGCGTGAAGTCACAGAGTGCTTCTTGCCTTAGAAGCCGATAAGACCACGAGTACAAAAAAAGTGAAGCTTCTCTTATTGAGTATTACTTTGGCAGTAGAGTAATTTTTTTCCCATATATTTTGATAATTTATTCACCAGTGGCCCATTTCGAAAAGTTTAGCAAAGACCAACAAACATTGAGCTAGAAGGAAAACTAGAGTGAGGTGTGTGATTTACTGAACAGGGCAGCAAACGAGCCGGTCCAATAACGAAACGCGGAGGAATACACAGCACTGCAGCAGAAACGAACCGGCCAAAAAACCAAGAAACTTGCCTATTTAACTTGGGTTCGTTTTCACTGGTTCTTAGTTAGTGATCCACATGGTTATTTCTTAAAAAAGTTGGAATTTAAAGTTAAAGAAAGTTAATTCTTTCGAACTTAAAATGTTAAAATACATTTAGGAGCCCAAGTCAATATGATAGACGGGTCTCATACAAGCATTGCATACAAGTGTAGGGAAAATGGTCCTTTTCTGCCCGGTTCGCTCAAAAGGGTGTGAGTGGGTTTTCGGCTCGCTGACACTTCACTCCAATTTCCCTTCTAGCTCAATGCCAACAAAACACCTCTAATCCTTTGCACGGCTGACACTAATAAGTCAAGAGAAGCTCTCTGTGACGTCACACTATCCGTCTGGTTTGGGTTGTCGGCTGTTTCGAAAGAGTTACGAAACTTGTTCGGAACTTTAAAAGTATACAGTCAGCCGTGCGCGAATAGGTTTCCTACGTTTTCTTCGAAAGAGCTGACAATCTGAATCAGACGTATAGTCTGACGTCAAGAAAATCTGTGGCCTTAAAGTTGTGTAGGTCATGTCCTTTCGTCACCAATGACTTGCATATCACTGTACAAGGAAAATAATTTCTCATTGAGTTAACTTCACAGAAACATAATTTTTTTTCACGTGTTTTGTGATACACGGGAGCAAAGTCTGTAAAAAGTTTTTGAATCCAGTCCGTTCAGGCCAATTCTGGCGTAATTGCCTTGTAATATATGGCCACAAGCAATACTGGTCTACACACAAGTAACACGTACAAACTCAGTCGCCAATGGCGTTATAGACAGTCCAACTCCAAAGTTTATGCCTTATTGATGACTGACTTTGGCTCGCGTTAGCAGACCAGTATTGCTTGTGGTTAATTCCCAGGCAATGTTTTTTTAATGCAGTCCGGCACGACTAGTTGTCTGACATTCCTCTCAAGTCGTGCATGATGGACTTGAAGCTTCCGGACTGGTGTATGTCTTCCTTGTAGTCTGTACCACCGCGAGGGGGTACATTGTAGACCTTCTCTTGTAAGGGTTGGCACTCTTCGCCCTGGCCTTTCCTCAGTTCCTCGCCGTGAATCAGTTGGTAGGTAGGCGACTGGGTTATGTCGGGTTTCTTTTGTTCGAGAGATTCTGGACTTAGGTGACTGAAAGGGAAAAAACTAAGGATGTAAAATAATACAACTTTCAATTACCACTCAATAAATAAATACATTTAATGGTAATTATATACTCTATATAAGGTAATTTCAATGACTTTAAAAGATAAAACATTCTAAGGCAGCTACATGCTCGATTTTATCGAAAACTTTTTATGACGTCCGACAGGTACTAGGAACTCGTGTGCCAAATTTGAAGTCCGTAGTTATTTTAGTTCGAGCTGTAGAGTGATTTTAGACAGATGGACCAGTGTACAAAACCCACTTTTTTCGAATAAGCACCCTCCAAACCGTGTATAAAACACAAAATCTCCATTTCGGGTTTTCGATCCCATCGCAATACTTTCATTCCCTTATATTTCATATTAGGTAATTGATTAAAGTAACAAGGTTATGGTCTATGGATTTCAAAGGCAACATTGTAGCCCAACAACTTTACAAATTGTTGTTTTATGTATAATAGAATATGAATAATTTATAATTAATATATTTCTCATTTCATGAGGCATCAAAATCTTTATTCGGCATTTTTTTTCTTTAAAATGTATAATTTCTTAGTTTTTTTTAAATGGCCAAATATGTGTACATATTGTGGTGCTAAATACTAGAGAAACTTACATGGGTCCGTGATTCACCGTCTGTGCTCCCAGAGCTTCCACGATGGCTTGATTCGAGTACATATGAATGGGCGAGTTGTACTGCTGCAGTAAAACCTGTTGCCCATTAAATCTTCCCATTTCAGGAGTAGGTGTTCTTCCAGGACTTGAACAGCGGGCAGCTTCGAATATCGCTTCCTGGACCTGGAATAGATAGTACCATAACATTTTAATAGAATATATATAGTTAAGTTATTAAGTTTTTTAACTGTCCAGATACACAGCTGACACCATGCCACATCTTTGAGTGTCCAGCTATGAGTGTTATAATCTGACAGAAATGGGAGTCTTGCCGTCGTTGATAAACCTGTATGACGATAATATCAAGCAAATTGGCAGAAGCAGTAATCTTGACTCATGGATCCATTTGATTCGGCTATGCCATAGACACGATAAAAAAAATAAGTTAATAGGTAAATTCATGAAATTGTGATGGCGTAAGTTCAGATTTTGACTAGGTAGTTTTCATTTGTGCACATGTTAATTACACGGCAAGAGTGTATATGTCCATCCAGCAGAAGTAAACTTTTAACACTCGTTGTTATTATGTAGCTTGCTGGTTTACCAAGTTAGAAGATGTTTTGCTTACGAATGGTTAATTTGTTGCAACACCTTTTTATTTAAAAACAAATCTTATAAGCGAATTTCGCGACTTATTCTTTGTATTACTATATATTACAGTAGAGTCATACCAAATGTCATTTAAATTCATATACCAGTTTTAAAAATAGTTTCCTATTTTTTCAACAATTTAAAACATATCCTTCAATTTATTACCAATGTAAATGTATATATAATTACATACACTTTACAGTGAATATTAGAAATAGATTTTAATTTGCATTGGATATATTTCGGACATTCACCGATGATTGTTGACATTCAAGTGACTTCGGACTTTTATCTTCACATGCTTAAAAATAAAACCTACTTTGTTGAGCATGTATGCCTGCCCTAGGTCCCCGGCCCTAGGTCCATAGTTGGGAGGAGTACTCGGCCTGTGCATGGGGTCGAATCTGAGGTAGGAACCTACTGGAATATCCTTGTTGGGTTTGGCACCAGGTAAGATGAGAGGGGTGGAACGAAAAGGCTAGATTATTAGAAGAAAGAAGAAATTATATTAGCTATACCTTAAGTTGAAATTTTATAAAAATTATACAATAAGGTTTAATATATATATTTACGATGAGAGGCTAATTGAAGAGCTTAGTGGAAGAACGTGCTAAGTGACAAAAAGGTGAAAACGAGAAAATGAGCAAATCAAAGTTTTTAGTTTGTACTCAGATCTGTTGAAAACGGCATTTGCAAACCGTAAAAAATGTACTAAAACTTAAAGTTTATGAAAAAGGGAAACTTGTTATCGGTAAAGAAGTTATTAATATGTTTATTGATATAAAAATCTCAATTTTTTTCAAAAATGTCACTTAGTACGTTCTTCCACTAAGCTCTTCAATTGTGTACTAAAAATGAGGCGTTTATAACGGATGCTGTTACGAATAATTGCTGCCGCGAAACTTTCATACTTCGCTATAAAAAACGTCTTTTTATTGCGCTAGTTACTAGGTATCTTTGAGCGAGACTGTCGAATGCCCATATCAAACTCAATATATTTACACGTGTGTTAAGTAACCAAACCATCTGGAGTGGCTGGATGTCGGCTATATTAACGATCAGAGTTGTGACAACCTTTGGGATAAGGCAACCCAAGTCTCGTTTATCAAGCTCTAGGCCTGGTCAAACATTTGTCTTCTACACCACTAATGAACCACTCTTAGCCCCTTTCCAATCGCCCATTTGGTTAGGTAAGTAGGGCCGGATTTAGATTTTATGCGCCCCTAGGCCCGTGGTTTTTTGTCGCCCCCTCTTCAAACCATCGTAAAGGAGGGAGAAATTTGACCTCGGAAAGGTCTTTGTGAAGTTAATTTGTATTTTATTCTAATTCATCGTGAAGTAAAATAAATAAAATAAAATAAATTAAATTAAATAAATAACGCGCTGTAGATACACACTGACAAGTGACAGCCAAGAGAAAGATTCGCACGTCCAGCGTCACCTATACGAGGAAGGCGAATGGGACTTTTATTCGTGGAGAGCATGTAGATGTAGACATGTATTGTAGTCTATAGCATTTTATGGAAATTTTCTGACAAAAAAAAAAATGCTTTGCGCCCCTCATCATGGTGCGCCCCTAGGCCCGGGCCTATAGGGCCTATTGGTAAATCCAGCCCTGAGTGTATGGTATATAAAGAAAATAGGCATATGGGGTTGAATCTTGTAAGGGACGACAGCTCCCATGAAGTCGGTACCTATGCTATACACCGTCATCCGCAATGAACGTGTTTAGTAACCCAACCTGGTTGACGATGGCTTCCTTTTCCATGTCGCTGCTGGCTGTACTGTTGTATGACTCGCTGGAGTATCTTCTTTGCCTCTGCTGTTGCGCGAAGTTGGTGGTGGGCAGCGGCCGGAACATGAAAGGACTACCCGTGTCGGCTCTGATAGGGGGCGTGCCGATCGAGGTTGGGGTAGATACTCCGGAGGGCGAAGACGTCATATTGCTGTAAAATGGGTTAAAAATTAGCACATTGCTTAACGTTTGGTGTACAATGTTACTCCATAAAACTGACTCCAAATTTTTTGAGTAACGTAACAACATAAAAAAACGGAGCGTGCACTACACAAACTGAGCTAGCTTACACCAGAAGACGAAATAAGCTTGCGCTTTACAAAATAGGAGAAAACTTTTCCCGTGCCACAGCTAATAATTGTTCTGCTGGAATTTCACATTTTGAATACCAGTTAGCAACTTTTGTAACGATACTTTTGTTATATGTTAAAACCAAAGAAATACAATTTTAAGGCGAAACATAGAAGAAAACAAAAATTCAAAAATCCACAAAAAATAAGAGATTTCACACTTATTCATCTGGGACGTTTAGCAACCGGTACCTCATGGTGAAGACCAATTTGCTTGGGGGTATATGCTGCTGTATATGTTATAACCTGGATGGCTGGTAGTAACGCAACAGTAAATCAGCGCCATCTAGTGGGACGTTATTTCAGGTTGAGTGTGCTTCGGGTTTTATACTACAGTACTTGTTATAATCTAGATAGTAGTTAGTAACACAATAGTAAATCAGCGTCATCTAACGGGGACGTTATTTCAGGTTGCGTGTGTGGTGGGACTGCAACAAATTCTATTGTTATAATCTACATGGTTTTTTAGTAACACAATAGTAAATCAGCGCCATCTAGCGGGGACGTAATATCAGGTTGCTTTTGCGGAGGACTGCAACAGATTCTATTGTTATAATCTAGATGGTTGGTAGTAGCGCAATAGTAAATCAGCGCCATCTTGTTGGGATGTTATTTGAGGTTACATGTGCGGTGGACTGCAACAAATTCTATTGTTATAATCTAGATGGTTTGTAGTAGCGCAATAGTAAATCAGCGCCATCTTGCTAGGATGTTATTTGAGGTTACATGTGCAGCGGACTGCAACAAATTCGATTGTTATAATCTAGATGGTTGGTAGTAGCGCGAATGTAAATCAGCGCCATCTAGCTGGGATGTTATATTTGACGTTGCGTGTGCGGTAGACTACAGCATATTCAGACGAGCTTACCGAGCAACAACGAGCCTGAGCGTGCTCCCTGTTTTCAAGATGAGGTCTGTGGCTGCTTTGTGGGAAAGTCTCGTGGCATCTACGTCACGGATCACCAGGATGATGTCCCCCCGGCAAACTTCGCCCTCCGAGGGACTGCCCAGAGTAACCTGGTTGGGGGAAATATGAAAAATTATTGCCAAAATTCGTTTTATATTTAAATGAAAGCGTAAGCAATCTATTTTTCAAAGGTTTAAAGACTTAAAAGTCTTTAAGAGGGATTGTTAGCCCCATAGAGCTAATGCATTAGTTTTTGAAATCACAACTTTTGCAAAAGAATTGATTTGCCTTGTTATCCCATTTTCACCAGGTATGGGAATCATCATAACATCAATTTAAAACAAAATTGAAAAGAAAATAACACCCGGAATTATTAATTGTAAAGTTTTAAAATGTGTCGCCATCTGCTAAATATTTTGGGGCAGTTTAAAACTTCGAAAATATATAATTAAATAACATTTTCGCTTCACATTTGTTTCATTTCGATGTTATGTTGATTCCTATACCTGAGGAAAAGGGCTAACATGGCAAAGCAATACTTCTGCGGAAGTTCTGATTTCAAAACTACATTACCTCTATGGGACTGAAAATCCCTCTTATTATCGTGACAGAATGCTTTAATAATTTGCAACATTCTTTTTTTAAATGTAAAAAAATGTAAGTCTCAAATAATTATCGACGAAATGCTAATTGTGAAATTTTGCCATGTTGTTGAATGTGCATAGTTCATACCAAATTATTATTTTACGTAAATATTATTCCGTATTTTTCCATTTCACGGCTGCAAGCGTTAAAGTCGTCAAAAATGTACAACCGCCAACAAACAATATATATTTTCGATGGTAACCTTTAGCTGTGTATACTATATAGTCCCTTAACTGTGTAAGCTGTGTTTTCTCGCTAAAAAATTCTTTTTGTTGACAAAGATTCCGCTTGATGTGATTCGCGAATTGTAAAAGTGCCTAATATTCTAATATCTAGTTATTGTAGCGGCCTCAGTAACCCACAGTCTACCAAAAGGATCCTCAAGGTACAGATGAGTTACCTCGGCTGATATACTACTATTTCCGATGTTATTCAGGATACTGGTAGGAACGCAGAGGTAAATCTGCGCCCTCTAGCGAGTGGATGATTGATTCAGGTTGCGTGCGTGTGGTAGCTGCCAGCCGCCACAATATAATAAGAAGCTTACTACATAACGAGCAAAAACTATTCTCTCAAAGTGAGTCAGTTATGTTCAGGAACGTCTCGTCCCTTCTAAGGTCTTTTCCCATCATTTATAAAAATGGATAACAGTTTATTAGATGTTTATCCTTGTTAACCCCATAACAACAGATCCAGATAAGAGGACAAAGAATCCATTGTGTTAATTAGAGTTGCGTATTTCGTTTCTCTTTGCAACGTGTGAAATTTAATGAGAGCTAAAAAGAAAAGAGGCTTTATACTTTGTTCTTCTCAATCATCACTAGGAATAAAAATATGTTGACGAGGGCTGTTCTTGCTGCTAGTTCCTTTACAAGAGAGTTTTAGAATATTGTCTGATTAGTATTTTTCTTTATATATTTTTTAATTGCTATTCTGGATTATAAACTAAAACTAACATATAAGTTAAAATAATAAACTAAACTAGCACAAAAATTATAAGATGTATTTAGGGGTACAAATAATTAATTAAAACTAACATATAAGTTAAAATAATAAACTAACACAAAAATTATAAGATGTATTAAGGGGTATAAATAATTAATTAATTAAAACTAACATATAAGTTAAAATAATAAACTAAACTAACACAAAAGTTATAAGATGTATTTAGGGGTATAAATAATAAATTATTTAATGTATTAAAAAAAAGGAGCCTTAAAGATGGATTAAACTAATTCCAAAATTACATCTAATGGCCAAAATTTATAAAAATTGATTTTATACAAATTTTTAAATTGATAATAAAACTAGTTTTTAAGCTATGAATACATATTTAAAATAATACTAAACGACTTTCATTTACCACTTAATAAATCAAGACATTTAACAGTAATTATATACCCTATAAGATAATTAGCTTTAAAACCTAAAAAAGTTCTATGGCAGCAACTCTTTGCGACTGAAGATTTTCTCGAAAGCCTTATGATCAGGGCCGGATTTCTAAATAGGCTAAGTAGGCTGTAGCCTAGAGTGACGAATTTTGGGGGGGCGGCAAATTTTACGACCAATTAAAGCAGCATTCGTCATAAAAAAGTAATAATTTAAAGATACTAATATTTTTAAGTAAGAAACAAATAATTTACATTAATGCGTTAACCGTAAACGTATATATATATAGTACTAATATTTATTTAGCAATCATGGTAGCTGCGAGGGCAATTGCACCCTCTTCTCCCGTATTTGGAAGTTGAAAAAAAAATCGTAGAACAGTTTAAAAATTCGTTTATTATTTCGCTATCGAATTAGAGTGTAAAGGTACATATATGATTCTAATATGTAAAAAAAATAGTCAAGAAAACTATATCTGGGATATCTTACAACAGAAGTGGGGGTAGCAAAAACACCATTCTGACGCCGAACAAAAAAAAGAACACAAATAAATTCGAACGTAGCCTACAAGCGGCAAATCTTTAAATCCGGCCCTGCTTATGATGTTCGACTGGTACTGGGAACTCGTGTACTAAATACTAAGACCGTAGCTCTTTTTGTTCGATCTGTAATATGGACAGACTAACAGACAGACCAATGTTCAAAAACCCTTTTTTTTAAAACCCAAAACGTGTAGAACATCACAAAATCTCTATTTCGGAATTTCGATCGCATCGCAACACTTTTATTACCTTGTTATCTTATATTAGATATTTAAAAGTAAAATAATGACTGTTTATTTCTATGTAACAAAAGTTTTTTAAATCATATGAAAAATAAATACAAATAAAAAGATACTAATACAAAAGATACAAATTATTTTAACCAATTTCACTGTTTAAAGATTTTATCTATTGTTCATCGAAATAGCCATCACATGTAACTCTAATGGGACGTTCTTCAACCAAACCACACTCTTCATTGGTTGCCCCTTTCCTCATTACTTTACTTACTTTTAACAATACTAGCCAAACTTTCTATGCAATTAAAATCACAATATTTACATTCCAACCAACATGCAAAATTTTCTAGAATGGTAAACACCAAAACCGAATCTTGCGAGCAGAAATCCGAATCTCCGATCGGGATCGTAGCCAAAATATCTTGGCGCATGGTGGACTTTGCCATGTATCATTGTTGCACAGAACCTTTACTGTCTCAATGCTGAGGCAGCAACGCTTCTTGCCAATGACAATGGGAAAAGGGTTCTATTTCGAACTTTATAAACTGCTCACACATCGTCAATGGAACATTCAGTCATCGGGATATCATTTGATGGACAGATGCTAGTTTAAGTCAGCATAAAATGTTCAAGGTTACCTTAGTCCAAGACCCTGTGTGAAATTTGTAACACATTTGTATAGCCTACTTTCCTTTTCTGCAATTCGAAAGATTAAAAAAAAATGGAAAAGTGGGAATTGCCCGTTTGTTCGCACTCCATTTCAAAATCGGTTCTATTCGTCGGATCTTAAATATTTTTTTTGTCAAAAGGGTATTTGTCAGAGACCTAGCTTTCATAATTTTGTCTGTACGTTCGGCCGGACCTCTATCAACCTGTATGTTGACGAACTACCCATTTAATTTAGCATTGAAATTTAATTTTTAGTCATTTCAATCGCTGTTGTCACAACAACAATAGCAAGTGAGACAGTTCAATTATTTAAAATTTATGTTTGAGGGAAAATTTATTTCAGTCATATAAATAAGTGTCGTATGCAGGGCCTGTTCTAGGAAAACTCAGGCTATAGGCACAACGGCCTACGGGGCCCCTTTACGGAAAATTTTATGTATGATTTCCAGTAATGATGGTGCTATATGACTTATGTATCAAATTTTGCTACAATTTTATCGGCTTCCTTATAAATATCGATCAAAACAATCACGTTAAGCCAATTTCTCATTCGAAATCGAGCAAAAAACAAAGTGGAGTATCAGATTTTTTTTTTAGCTTACTGATATTTTGGGGATTTACAGCTTTTACCATAATAGAAACTGAAATTTAGGGGCCCCTAAAATTTGGGGGCCCTAGGCCAGGGCCTAGCAGGCCTTATGGAAGAACCAACTCTGGTCATATGAAATCCTAAAATGTTAAACACAATGTGATTCGTTGATCGTTCATTATTTGTTTACTAAGAAAGGGACATTTTTTTGCATAAAAAGTTGATAAGTTTACATAGTTCTTCATTTATTAATGCAATTTGCAGTTGTTTCATGTTTTGTTATTACTAAATATTGCCAAACGTCCCAAATATCTAGGATTTGACCCAAGCAGTTTTACAAAATTCTTCTTCGAATTACAAATAAATTTATCAAACCGTAAAGAATATTAATTTAATATGAGCCAATTAATGAAAATAGCTAATTTTGGCTTTTAAAAGTTTAAACTACAGCTAAATGGTTGTGTTTGGTAATTTTTTTCTAAGGTGTATAAATTTGCGTAAAATTGGTTGCAGGTTACTAGTTTTTGTACTTGTTTTTTTGTTAAGAATTTCGTTGAGTATTTAAGTATTTAAGTAACAAGAAAGTAGGTTATTTGAGGTCTTTTACATTTAAAAAAAAGTTTTGGTAAATAATGTAACTAGTTCTTCAACACTGGAAATACTTTACTATAAATATTGCATCCTCTTAGTTTTTACTCCTCAGGTGTCTTTGAATATGCCATGACATTTCCGGCACACCGGGTAACACATTTTCGGAGCATTGTTGTTCTTGGCATCTGAATTTGTTCCGCAGTAGATATGTTTTAAAAAAGAAAAAAAAGAGCATTCAAAATATAGGATACAATTTGAATGCTTGCAATTTTTGAAAATGAACGTTTATTTAATTTGCGAAAGAAAATTGACGTAAACAGCCAATTTTAACCTTTAAAAGTGTAAACTACAGCTGAAAGCAGTATTTAACGATTTTTTTAAATGTTTATAAATCTTATGTGGAAGCGATTCTAGGGAACATTTAATGTTACAAACCTACTTGTGTTTTGATTATTTTGATAAGAAATTCAGTAAGTATTTAAGTAACAGGAAAGTAGGCTATTGTAGTTATTTTGGATCTTTTTGTTAGTATTTGACTGATAATTAATATAGAATAAAAATTTAAAAACCGATTTTTTTAAAATTACAAAATTGATCAGAAACAAGCTTTACTCTAGAGGTGGTTTTTTTAAAGCTGGGTGGTTAAAATTTAAAAACGGAACATTTATAATGATTGACAAACCCAATTAGAATATAAAAGGTCAAATAATACAATTGCACTTTTTTCACTTCCAATTTTACTGACACAAAAGTATAAGCTTAAGCAATGTTCACTATATAGTTAAATATGCAAATTAGTAATTTGATAGGACCTTTAATACTCAGAATCATAGTGCATATTTTATACAAGATTTTAAGGGACCTATACAACCACGTGCCAGCGATCAACTTATGTTGAAATAACGTTCACTTTTCTATGCCTTCAAAAGTTGTTGAAAAAGTTATTTATTTTGGTTATTACCAAAAAAAAAATATCAAAATCTTAAACTAGAAAGATACAGTCCCTGGACAAATTATTAGACGCACTGTAATTTTTTAGTAATTTTATGTTTCTTAGGAGTTTTTATGCAATAATGGTATATTTAAACTACAATATTATTGATTTTAATTTAAAAGAATTGTTGTAGACTACATATTTGTATTTAATAATGGAATAATTAATAAATACAATAATTAAAATAATAATTATTAACTAATAACTATTTAATTTATTATTAATATATTTCTTATTTATGTGTGGAATCAACATCCTCAAATGCGGGAGACAGTACAGTCTTGCATTGATAGCATGCCGCGTAGAATTAAAGCTTTGATAGCGGCTAAAGGGGGCTCAACTAAATATTGACTTTTACTAACATTAATTTCACTTTTCTTTAAAAATTAATAAACTTATATGCTTTTCTAAATTAATGCTGTTTTATTTATGTCAATTAAATAGGTAATTGATCGGATAATATAAAAATAAAAAACAAATCAATTAAAAATATAATAAAACGGTACAATATCACCCGGTAATTAATATTTTCATTGAAATCTTGCAGTGGGTCTAATAATTTGTCCAGGGACTGTAGATAATATAAATAGTTAACATATCTATGTAAAAATATGACATATAGAACCTAGATATACCTTCCACGTTTACAGAAAAAACTCAGATAGGTAAATACAGGTTACATAGTAAAGGAATAATATATGTACAACAATGCAATTTAGAAAATATAGGTAAGATAAATAGGTAACATATCTAGGTAAAAATATGACAAACAGAACCTAGATATGCCTTCTATGTTGATAGAAGAAAACAAAGGTAGGCAAATATAGGGTTATGGGGTAGAGGTAGGTACAAATATATTCCGGCTTGTGTGCTTGATCAGAGACCAGCTTATATAAGCCAGTAAATATAGTGATACAATATAGGAAAGGAATAATAATATAATTAGGAAATATAGGTAATATTAATAGTTCAAATATCTAGGCAAAACTAGGACAAACAGAACCTAGATATGCCTTCCATGTTGACAGATGAAACATACGAACACCTTGAGACATCTGAGAAATTTCACTTAAGATTTATAACGAGTTTTTGAAATCTTTCCAAGACAGAAATTTTGAGTGCATAGAATTTAAAAAAAAGGGACAATGTATCTTTGATAAGAGTTTTTTTAGTCCAAATACTTTTCAGTCAAGTTTTTATATGACCGTGATTTGCTTTTTTGGCAGAATTTCAATAAAAAATTCGGCCGATGTTGTTTATTTTACATTTAAAAATATTCGATTAATATATTTTAAAAACGGTGCGTTGGAACACCGCATTTAAATCTAGTTATTTAATAATACTATGAACCTTTTATTTAAATAGGGTGACCAGACGTATGGCATTTTGTAGTACAGTTTATTTTGTTTCTCAACTATCTAGCTATAAAAATGTATAAATAGTCTCCGTTTAAATTTTTTAATAGTTTTTCAAACAAAAACAACGTAAATAAAATATGATTTATGAAAAATTAATGACGATTTTATGGTCGAAAAAATAATCAACGAAACAAATCTGGTAAGCCTATATTTAAATTTAGTATTTAAATATTTGAAGTATTTTCCAAACATATAACCTTAGAAATGTATTCTATACTTACAATATATAGAAATAACTGTTATTATAAGTAATACTAATAAAATGTAACTATACTAAGCTAATAAAAAATCAATAAGCAAGAATGCATTGTCATTAAAAAAGGTTTATATAAACAATTTATTAATTATATCTAAAAATATTATATAAAGCTAGGGGTGTATAACACCATATGTTTATTCAATTGCCACTCAATAAATTAATACATTTGAAGTAACTTATATACCCTATAAAGTAATTTCAATAACTTTAAGACCTAAAAAGTTCTGCGGCAGTTACCCTCTGTGCATGAGCGATTTTCTCGAAAACCTTATTATGGCGTTGGACAGGTACTGGGAACTTGTATGCCAAATTTAACGTCAGTAGCACTTTTAGGTTCGAGTGGTAGAGTGGTTTGAGAAAGACAAACGGATTACTGTACAACAACCACATTTTGGAATCAGCACCCTCCAAATCGTGCAGAAAACTCAAAATCTCCATTTTAGATTTTCTCAGTCGCAATACTTTCATTACCTTATATTTCATATACGGTTTCATAAAGTAATAATAATTTCTCCAATTCACTTTTGGAAAATTTACAATTTCAATAGTAAACACATTCACAACCATCAATTCTAATTACTTTTTCATACTTTTCCTATAGAAATTATAGGAATTTCGTTTATTTGTATTCTTTATTACTTGATCACAAGGCCACCAATTTATCAATCTTGAGAAAGCATCTTAAGTGGGTTTTTCTTGAGTCATTCTAACTAATTATATTATTTCCTAAACGTTTTAATTGAAGCATCACATAAGCGTCAGTCACTTACTAACGCAATATTTGTGATTTACTGCAAATATACATAGTCACTCGCACTGCAAAATACTAATTTTAATTTTAAAAATAAGTTTATTTACATTTATCAAATAAAATTTTTGCAGAAATCAAATCAAATTTAAAATTATTACCTGTATTTCGTATAAAAAAGTATACTTATTTTTGGAGCATGAAAGTACTTTTTCTACAATGATGCATTACATTATTTTATTTCGTACGCTGCGTTTTGTCAACTACTTACATTTCGTACAATTTTATTAAATTTACATTATATATATATATATTAATTATATATCCTATATATATATATATATATATATATATATATTATATATATATATATATATATATATATATATATATATATATATATATATATATATATATATATATATATATATATATATATATATATATATATATATATATATATATATATATATATATATATATATATATATATATATATATATATATATATATATATATATATATATATAATATATATATATATATATATATATATATATATTATATAATATATATATATATATATATATATATATATATATATATATATATATATATATATATATATATATATATATATCAATATATATCAATATATATATAATATATATATTAATGAAATATTTTGAAGTTGTGTGATATTTGCATTTGCACCGATCAAAGTACTGTTAAAATATGCTCAGGATAAAAATATTTGCATCAGGGAGTGGAACATAAACTTGTGATAGAGTATTTTGGTAAGGAAATTTTTATATAAATAGAAGAAGTGTAAAGTGTTAGTAAAATAGTTTTTCGAAGCAATTAAAAATATATTTAGGTTATTTGATTTTACTTAAAAACTAAATGCAGCTGTTCTCTTTTAAATAGTTAAACTTACTTTCTTTTATATAATATTAGGTAATCAAATTATAATATACTTAAAGTTATAAACTATATGAATATGGGTTATATTGGTGGTTAGTACATGCTATCGGATACGAAGGAATTTTTTCTGTGATAAAATATCTAAATCAATTTGACTAAATTTCATTAAAAAAAACTTACTCCTTTACTTAACATTTAATTTGCTTAATACTTTTACATCTTATCAATTGTAAGTATTCTAGCTTTGCATTTATAATCATCTACAAGTCGACTTTTCCGTATAAATATAAATTATTCCAAACATCTTTCAGCCATGAAATTAAATACTATTATAGTATTATATATATTATATTTCATTCTCATTTACACAATATTATGTGATCAATTTATAATATACTTAAAGTTAATTTTATATTCAAATCATTTATAGACAAAATTTTATTCAAATGAAATAATTCATTACTTAACATTTAATTTGCTTATTACTTATACATCGTAAAATACTTTTACAACGTTAAAATTGAAAGAACTTTTTCGTAAAAATTATCCGAAACATCTTTCAGCAAGAAATGGAATATTATAGTATTTCATCTACGACACCTTTCACCATCTCATTTACACAATTTTTTGCTATCAAATTATAATATAGTTAAACTTAGAAACTAGATGGATATGGTTTATAGGTGGGTAACATATGGGTATAGCACACAGAAGAATTTTTTTAACCCAATATTCAAATCGGTTAGACTAACTTTTATTCGAATGAAATACTTCATTACTTAACATTTTATGGGCTTATTACTTTTACAACGTAAAATTTCGGATAATTACTACTCAACATATGAATTATCCGAAACATCTTTCAGCATGAAATCGAATATCATCATATTTCATCTACGACACCTTTCCATCTCATTTACACATGTACAAAAAAAAAAGAATTCTCGCACAGAATTCCTAGCGTGGCATTTTTCCAGACGATTCCTCACCATGTCTGACAAGTAACGCACCCTTTCTAAATACAATTTCATTGTCTTCTGCCAGGTTTCCGTTGCGACACACCATCCCTCTTCTTCCCATGCTAATTTCTGGTATTTGTTGTGGTTTCGAATGTTTTGTACTCGACATTCAAATAACATAAAGTATCATTAAGCCTTAAGAGTACGTAAAATGTTTTATTTAGTAAAATTGATATTTATTGAGATAATTCCAAAACAAATTTTGAGTATATGAAAAATACTATTTAGTACTTACATTGTTCTATAATAATTTTTTTTAAATCGATGAAATTTTTTTAAGTGGTATCTTAAGAAACTTTGGTTAGATTAACTCTTAAAAGAATAAGTTCTAATTTTTTCGTTTTTGATTATTTAATTCTATTTTTCTTATTAATTCTCTCTTCATTTAATTCTATTTGCTCGTATTAGTAAGATAGTGTCAAAATAAATTTTGTGTGTTATAAAAATACTACTTAATATTTACATTTTTTCAAGATATTTGTTTTCAACTCTTTGAAAAATCTGTAAGTTTATCTTAAAATGCTTCTGTTAGATTAACTCTTAAAAAGATAATTTCTATTTTTCCCGTTTTTGATTTTATTCTATTTTTCTCGTTTTTTGATTTTATTCAATTTTTCCTGTCTTTTATTTTATTCGATTTGTCTCGTTTTTGATTTTATTCCATTTTTTTTATTTTTGATTTTATTCTATTTTTTCATTTTTGATTTTTTTTTTTTTCATTTTTGATTTTATTCTATTTTTTCATTTTTGATTTTATTCTATTTTTTCATTATTGATTTTATTCTATTTTTTCATTTTTGATTTTATTCTATTTTTTCATTTTTGATTTTATTCTATTTTCCTCGATTTTTTAAATTTTATTCCATTTTTCTCGTTTTTGATTTATGAGTATAAAGCATATTAACATCAAAAATACCGATTCAATCTCAAACAATTGTTTATTAAAAAAAATTACAGCTGTAGGATCATTACACAGAGATTTCACTGTACTTAACCATAAGAGAAATAGAGTTGATAATTTTTATATAAAAAAAAAACTAATAAAGGACGATGTAAATACATAGAAGACAAGTTCTATGACATTTGTTTAAATAAATTTTGTGAAAATTAATGAAACATTTGTTTAATTTTAGTTCATGAAAGATGTAAAGATTATATATTAATAAAAATGATTATTATTCAAAGTTATAAAAAACAATTTAATATTAATTTTATTAGTTTATTTATTCTTCAATAAAACAAAATAATCTTGAATAAAAAATGTACCAAGTCAACATGCACTTAGGATAGTTTACAAATAGTTAGCCTTACAACTAAATGTTTTCAACAAAACCATAAAGGTCTAATTTTAAGCGAAAATTCGTAAATTTTTCCAATATCAAATTTTTGACGTTTAAGTAACACACGGACAAACTATAATTTATAAATTATCCTCTTTCAATAATTAAAAAACGATTTGAGAAATCGAAGGATACATATATTCCAACCCTTTCAAAACCAACCATAATTTACCCACCTTCTGTATAACAAGGGGCGTCCCAATGTCCGCTCCCCCGGTCATCCTGAATCCCCAAGGGGTACCTTGTCCATCCCTGGCCAGTTCCAAGGGCACCTGTTGATAGGCCATGGAATGCGCGCTCTCTGGTTCTGTCCTTGTCTTCTACTGAGCCACTGCTCTGTGTTCTAGGGAGAAGGTCAGAATCGTGGTTTCTGCTGGAGAAGAAGAAAGAACAATATGAGAGAAGGAAACGGAAGAAGAAGTCGAGAGTATAAATAGTCCGGAGTTCGTTTTCGAAATATTTGGAGGACTGCTTTTTTGTAGGGATGTTTTTTTTAGTTAGGGATAGAGTGCGCACATGGGTAAACCTAAATGCTGACCAAAAACTCCCTAAGTCACTTGGGTTTGGCGAATTTTCTGAATCGGAGAAAATTCGCGCATATTTAAACTATGTCTCCCATACCAAATCAATACCTCTGGGGGTGACAAGCCAATTCTGGGGATCCTCTAGTTGGCATCTGTCTCTAAAAATTTGATGAATCCACTTATGTGTGTGGGTTGTGTCTGTCTTACTTGACGAAGGTTTATAAGCGGGTCTCTGACCAAGCACACAAACCTGAATATATATGTCTACCAACCAACCAAACTATGTTTTTTCAACAACGTCGTATTTCTAAATGGCTAAGTAGAGGCAGCCTATATAGAGCAGCAAAATTTGAAGGGGCGGCTATTGGGGTTCCGAGTTAAAAATCTATTCTCCATTAAAAAAATATTAAGATCCCATTTCTGCCTTAAAAAGGTTGAAAAATATAGCAAAAAAGTAAATTGAAAAGTTATAGGAGGTTCCAAAACAAAACAAAAGGTACCTATTCTTACTAAATTTAATATGTTCGACAACTTTGATATTTTTTTCTCTATCTTGTACTTTTTTTTAAGATAGAAATGCTAGCTCAGAAATTTTAATTTATTCAAAAGTTCAAATATAGTTTATTATGCAAACTATTAAAAATTGTATATTTATCTAAAGTAAATGAACGCTATCTTTTAAAAGAGGTGAAAAAGCGAGATAGTAGCATCCTTTTGTTGCATAAAACTGATGTTTTGGGTGGCTTAGGGTTAGGTTGAAAATCGTCACACTACACGAGAGAGAAAAATAAATATTACCCAATACGTGGCATATATACACTATCCAGCCGTGCTCTCTAAAATTGCCGTAAAAATATTTTAACAAAAAAAAATTATACATAGAATATTAATTGCTTACCTACAACAAAACTAGCTATCAAAGCAGTTTTCTTTTAATTATATTTGCCCTAGGGCCAGCAGCAAGGATAACTCGCCAATAATAGCAACTTTTCTCGAAATTTAGCTATTCATCTTTGTCCTCCCAAACCTGTCTTTTTTCCATTGGATACTCGGTCTACTTTATTTAAGGCGTTGCTTTTTGGGGGGCTTTTATTTTTATGTGAGCTGGGATGTGTTGTTGTTGTGAGGTTTTATTTTGTGTATCGTTTGTATAGAGTGTTAGTGTAGAATGGTATTTTAGTAGGATTTGTGAGATAAACGGGTTGATTGGTTTGATAAATAGTTAGTTTAGTTTAGTTTGAATTATCGTCGCACTAGAGCCACACGAGGGCTATTGGCGACGGGCGTCGTATTTTAGAACCACAGCCAAGTGACGAGCCGACACCTGGTTTGATAAATAGTCTTATTGTTGTTTTACCATATAAAATATCCGAAGATTGCCAGTTATAGAAATAATAAACGTATTTAAATTTTAAAAAAAGATAATTTTTAAAAATCACGAGTTCAAAACTAACTCAAAACAAGACGAAGTAAAAGATCAAATACAGTTACACACACAACAGAAAGCATTACAAAGCAGGATTCGAACTTCGAACACCCAAATGTCATGTGATGCCGACAGTGAGTTTTTAAGGTCTCGAAGTTGAAGTTGAATCCAATGAAATTCAAAATTCAAAACTTAAATAAACCTTTTTTTATTTCCAAAATTTTCAATACTTAATCAAATATTTGTTATGAAAATACCTCCCAAGAACAAAAAACAACATATGACATATGTATAGAAATTCTTGTGAAAAGATCTTAATGAATGAATTTTCACAAATTTTTTGCAACAAACTATGCTTTTTAAAAAATAATTTTATAGATCTTCTCAACACATCTGTTTATGTGAATCAGCTGTGCGATATCAATGAAACAATTGTGCACACATAATTACCATGCTAATGAAAAAATAGCTATTTACCCACTCATCTCCCTAATTTGTTACTGTCTTTGTTTTGTTTTTTCTTTTTTTTCTCTGCTCTATTTTTTCTTCTTTTTTTATTTCATGCAACTGAAATTTTGAACTTGACACGAAAAATAAAATTCAAATTAGGGATACTTTTGAATTTCTTAGAAGTATTTATACCATACAATTCGTTTTTAAAGTTTATTTTAAAAAATCATGTTTTGTCAATATTTCCATTTAAATTATTTTTAGTAACTAAAGACTAATGTTTGTTGGATACTTTTGATTTTTTGGCATGGATTTGTCTGAATTTTTTTTTTTAGTATTTAGTTTAGATGGTTTAATCCATTGAGATTACTAAATTTTGCGACAATTTATTATTTTATTTTGACATCAATATATTAACAAGTTTTTTTTATTACTACAACATATTCCAAAAGTAAACAGATAAAAAACTAAAAGAAATTTGTCTTAACGAAAGAATGGCACTACAAATAGTGTCTATTTGGATTAAACAGGAATCTAATGTAATAAAAAAAGAAAATATTGAGTACAATATTTTACAGGTAATTATTCAAATTTTAGCTTCCACATTACGTTTATAACGTAAAAAGTGGAAGGTATTATAATCGTTCAGTCCGTCTGTCTGTCACCCACTTTCATAGCCCAAACTACAAATGCTACAGACAAGTGCGATACGTCAAAAAATTCAGCGCATCGAAATTAGAATATATTGAAAATTTCAGAAAAGAATTCGAAGTACTTCAATAATTTAAAAAACGGCAAAATTTAATGCTCATTTAAAAAGCATAGGAAGCCATTTTTATTAGAATTAAATCACCATTGCCATTCGCAACACTCGCTCGAGAAACTTTAATTCTTTTAGACACTAAATTAAAATAAATTTATTTTTGCGACATCGATCAGTTTGAAATGACGTCAAATATATTTCACTACGAGATTCTTTCTATGTTGATATGAAATGCTTTCATTCTATTTAAGAGCGCGGAATATTGCATATTAATTCTTTGAAATATAAATTAATTTTTGCAAACGATAAGTAATAATTATTGAATTTTCGAAATAAAATAAATGAAACTAGCCAAATTTATCATGTAAATGTTTAATATAGAATTAATGCTGTGTTTGGCGCCTTTTTACCTGTTAAACACAACTGTTGTGTGGAAGCGGGTTAAGTGACAGATTCTGTTACAAACCTACTTGTTTCATTTGGTGACTAATATAAAGGTATCAACAAGAAAATATATTAGCATTAGTAGCACTTGTTTTAAAAGTTAACTTAGAAATTTTAATTATATTACATTTCGATTGCATTATTCATACAATGAAAGTTTTTTTTAAATCCAAAACTTGTTTTCGACAATTAAGTTTTCTTAAGATATTGAAAAATAAAAGAAAAAAAAATATTTTTATTGAAAAAGAAAAAACCCAAACCGAATAATTTTGTTAAAATTATCTGCAAAAGTTTTAGTTTTTCATTGGGAGACAGTGCTGCAATCTGTCGGTATTGTATGAAACGACTTCTAATGCTTAAGATGATAGTTTAAAAATGATTTTAATAAATAAAAGTGGGTATAATTTTATAGAAGAATATAGTATTTTATGCAATAATTTTTTTTGCATGTTTGTATTCAACTTGTTATATATTCTTTTAAAAGTGTATTTTAGTTTAAATAAAGGCTACAATCTACCAAATAACTTTATTTGGAATATTATTAATTTTAATAAAATTATTATAATTATTTAAAAGTAGATGATCGTGGTTATTAAATAATAATTACTAGAGAGATGTAATAGTTATGCAATGAAACTTTATGAAAACGAATTATTAAATCATAAAATTACAAGCTAATGGATTAATAAAGTCACATTTCATACTTTTGAAGAAAATGTATAAACTATTAATTCTTCATTTACTATTTAGAAATAGGTTATTAAACATGATAAAATATTCAAGGAATTAATATCGAGTTACTGGATTATTTCATCATTAAAAAAATGCTTGAAATGTTGTAATGTGAAAATCATTAATTAAAAACGATTTAGTTAAAATTATAAATAAAATTTCCGTATTATGATCTTAAATTTAATAAATTGGCAAGTAAATTTAATTTAATGCATGTTTTTTTATCAATTAACTGAATAAAATTTGTTCTTTAAAAAAAAGCGATATCTATTTTATGAAATATGCAATTTTTTGTGTAGGATTGTGTTATAATGATTAAAGTATGTTTACTTGAAAATTTCTAACTACAATATCTTTGTCATCATTCCATTTAGTGCAAAAACCAAAAGAAAATGTTATAAAATCAATATACAGTTCTATATTTTCTTCATTAAGATATTGATTGAGATGCATTAGTACCACAGTTATATGACTATTGCATGGACACCTATTTTGACACATTATTTGAAAACACACACATAAATATCTATGTCAACTTAAATAATCGTCGTTTTTTTTAAAAAAATTATATGATATTTAAATCATTTTACTGAAGTATGTATATTTGTGTTCAAAAATGAGAATAAAAAAAGTATTATTGAAAATTATTTGTAATAGTTTAAATATGAATACATTTCTATATTTCTTGTTGTTTCTGTATTTTTGTATTTATAGTACGAACAATAAATAGTTTAATTGCTTTCACAATGGAGGATACAAAAATACTCTGTATATAACATCAGTTAATGGTTAATTGACGAATTTTGTATGCTGCTGAAGTAATCACATCACGTTATATAAAAATCGCCAAATATAAAAAGAGGTCAAGAACAATGGAGAATATGCCTCTACGTTTCTTTCTTTTAATATTTTAGTAAAAGAAGAGGAGTGTATGGAAAACTTTCTGAAATAGCAGACGGTTCAAAAACTTTCTACCGTGACAATAAAATTAGGTGAATCTAAAGTAATGACTAAATTACAGTATCGTGCGAGTTATTGCAAAGATTCTTTTGAAAGATTTATATTCTTCAATTTCAAATTATTTATGAAGAGGGTTGATTACATAGATATCATAGTTAAAGTATTAGATTGGCAGATCACGTGACCTCCAATACTAACGACGGGACGCGCATGGAGGCCAAATAAGAGGGCAAAATATGCCAGTGTTGCTGCCACTTTAACCCTTTCCGACCGAGCTAGCACGATCGTGCGGGTAAAAAAGAGAATATTCAAGCTTTTCAAAAATATCGATACCGAAGCAGCTGACTTCTACTATTCGTTATATGTATAAAAAATGACTTGGTTTGTCAGCTTCGGATCAGATCGAAAAAATGACAGCTTCGGATCAATCTAGTTTTTGCACACAACATGGACACGGCAACAACAACATGACTTGGTTTTTAAGGAGTTTCTGGCATTGATGCTGTTTAAGGCATTGTTTTCGATAAAACTTAAAATTTAGTCTCATAAATTTAAATCAGCGCCACCTGACCGCCGTTCTTAAAGGGTTATGGAGAAAAATACTACGAAAAAATACCAATTAAGTCTAAAATTACAAAAAGAAAATACTAGAAAAGTATTTAAAGTCACTAAAAAGATTCCAAAATGCAGCTAGTATTTTTACGATATTTTTTTTGTAATTTTAGAATTGCATGGTATTTTTTCGTAGTATTTTTCTCCTTAAAGTGGCAGCAACACTGGCCATTTTGCCCCCTTATTTGGCCTCCATGCGCGTCCCATCGTTAGCATTGGAGGTCACGTGATCTGCCAATCTAATACTTTAACTATGATATCTATGGTTGATTACCATTTGTGTTCGATTTAAATAATTATTATGAGAAGTTGATTTATAGCTAAGTAGTTCCAGCTAATATTGCAGAATTTTAATATTAATTGATAATAAATTGTTACAATAAAACAAACTTTTATATATATATATATATTTTTAAATTACTGCTAAAGTGTTAAAATTTTATGTTAGGATGATTTTATTTATAAAGCAGATATAACTTTAGTCGAGTTTCGCTTTCATATTAATTGGTATTAAGTCAAATTTATTTGGTCTTTCAAAAATCTTTGAATTTATGGGTGAAATTGGTGTTTTGCTTGTGGTTTGCCTGCATAGTAAGAATCCCATTTTTTAAATCTTTAGCAATTCTTGAAAGAGAATAAGTTGTAAATTAAGTAATTTAAAATCTAAAAAATGGAACATAATATCATAATAAATGAAGTTTCGATATCAAATGAGAACTTGTTGGAAATTATTGTTTTCAAATCATCTTCAAAAAAGGATTTTAAACAAATTAAACTTAGGACCAATAAATATAACAGATAATAATTATAACATCATAAATGCATTGTTGTGTGTTATCTAAGTTCAATTTAAATATTATAAATGCAATTGTAATATAACTTTTATAAATGTTATCGCAAAATATCATTAATTTCATCATAAATAAAATTATAATTGTAACATATTAATATTACAATATATTCATTAAGACTTTATCAACGACATCTTAATAAGTTAATCATATACTAATATTTGAAGAGTTATCATAAATTCATTATCATATATTCATTAAGACTTTATCAACGTCATCTTAATAAGTTAATCATATACTAATAAAATCATATACTAAAGTTAATCATAAATAATTTGAAGAGTTATCATAAATTCATTATCATATAATCATTAAGACTTTATCGACGTCATCTTAATAAGTTAATCATATACTAATATTTGAAGAGTTATCATAAATTCATTATCATATATTCATTAAGACTTTATCAACGTCATCTTAATAAGTTAATCATATACTAATGTTTGAAGAGTTATCATAAATTCATTATATACACTCTTAAAACAAACGAGCGGTTTTAACTCAGTCTGAGTTAATTTCCACTCCTTTCCGTGCCGAAAATGCACTTCTCCTATAGGAGTGAATTTCACTCTTTTTCGGAGTGGGTAAAATAAATAAAAGAAAACAATCTGCGTCCTACACTCTTAAAACGAGCGGTTTTAACTCAGTCTGAGTTAATTTCCACTCCTTTCCGGTGCCGAAAATGCACTTCTCCTATAGGAGTGAATTTCACTCTTTTGTTTTAAGAGTGTATATATTCATTAAGACTTTATCAACGTCATCTTAATAAGTTAATCATATACTAATATTTGAAGAGTTATCATAAATTCATTATCATATATTCATTAAGACTTCATCAACGTCATCTTAATAAGTTAATCATATACTAATATTTGAAGAGTTATCATAAATTCATTATCATAAATTCATTATCATATATTCATTAAGACTTCATCAACGTCATCTTAATAAGTTAATCATATACTAATATGTGAAGAATTATCATAAATGTATTTAAATTTAAACAGCATAAGTATTTTATAATTAATTTTACATTTTATATAATTAATATCCCTTTGAAAAATGTGTCAATCTTACTAACACATAACTCTGTTTTAAAAATAGAAATACCCAACCTATATATTCAAATCTATAATTCTAAAACTATCCCAATAAGCAAATAGTCGGTTTTATGGTAAAAAACACATTAAAATAAAAGCCAATGGCCTGTTTTTGAAGTTAATTATGTCTAGTAAATTATTTGATTATGTTATTATTGCAGTGGACAGAAGAGATTGTTAGTATAAGTTTAGCATGCTTTGGTCACGCTTGGAAACTTAAGAAAATCTATGGGAAATGACGAATGTTGAGATAAAAAAAATATATATTTCGTTACGCTTTGGTTACACTTGGCTTGTTTTGACCGATATTAATTCACACTAGAGCTACACATGGGCTATTAGTGGTTGTACTTCAACATTAGAGATGTAGTTACGATATTTTATAATTTTAGAAAACTACACCGAAGAGAGATCATGACTTTTTAAATATAAAATAATAACTTTAATGTGTTGAAAGAAATAACCTCTATTTAAAGAATTTTTCTGTTTTGTTAAATAAAAGGTTTGAATTATTATTAACTACATTAAATAGTGACAGCAATGGAAGGTCCCAGGTTCGGGTCCGGGCATCGCCAAAATAACTGCCGACCTAGAAAACGGCCCGTGCAGCCAAAATGTCCGACGAATAATACCCCGTGTAGAGGGAGTGCACGTTAAATATCCTTCAAAGTCCTAACGCTGCGTACGATGTCTCCCTTAACGGTTGCGTTGAGTGCCTACTCAGGTGTCGGCTCTCAGGTGTGGTTCTAAAATACGACGCCCGTCGCCAATAGCCCTCGTGTAGCTCTAGTGCGACGATACTTCAAACTAAAATAAACTAAAGTGACAGCAGTTATATAATTTATATAGAATGAAAGAGGAAATGCAACATCTTTAAGTTAAGTGTAAATTTTCTAGAAATACCATAAATAGTTTTTCAGATCGATCAATTTAATTATAAAGTATTATCAAAAAGTATTTACGTATTATAGGTTTGAAATACTTTCGCTGCCTACCATTTGCATGTAATGTTATTATGAATTAAGCTTAATACTTTAATTAATATTGAATCATATTTGTTAGACAATATATATATTTTTGAGTATTTGTTTGATAAAAATATTTTTAAAAATTAATTTAATACTTAATTAATTAACACAATACAAATATGTGAAATGTATAATATTTAAAAGAAAACATTACAAAAAACAAGTTTTTGATTATAAATTTTACACTTCAAAATGTTCGATAAAACTAATATATAATAGAATTAATTAATAATTAGATTTATATCAACTTGTAAACCAAAAACCTTACCGAAGTCAGATTAATTTTACTTTTCCAAAACAGAAATTCCTCGATACAAATATATTTAACAACTAATTTGATATTTAATTAATTAACACAATACAAATATGTGAAATGTATAACATCTAAAAGAAAACATAGTTTTAAAAAAATTAAGTGTTTGTTTACAAACTTTATATTTAAAAATATTTTTTTAAATTAGTATATGATTAAGTAAATTAATAATTAATTTTGTTAACATGTAAACAAAACATTTACACACACAGTTTTTAGATTAATTTTTCTTTTCCAAAACAGCAATTCCTCGATACAAATGTATTTAACAACTAATCTGATATTTAATTAATTAACACAATACAAATATGTGAAAAGTATAACATTGAAAAGAAAACATTGCTAAAAACGTTTTTAATTATAAACTTTACATTTAAAAACGTGTGTTAAAACTAATATATATTTAAATTAATTATTAATTAATTTGATTAACATGTAAAAAACATTTATGGTAATCAGATGAATTAAAAAAAACACATTTATAAAAATACAAGTTTTTGATTATAAACTTTGCATTTTAAAATGTATGTTAAAACTAATACATAATTATTTTAATTTAGTACGAATGTTACTAAAATTTGTGTACAAACAAAACCCTTACCTTTGTCAGATTAGTTTTACTTTGCTAAACCAGCAATTCCTTGATACAAATATATTTAATAAATAATCTGATGTTGACATAATTTACAAATGCATAGCATTAAAAAGAAAACATTGCTAAAAAAATAAATTTTCAATTATAAGCTTTACTTAATTATGAATAATAATGATGTTTAAAGTATAAATAATTAAGTTGTTTAAATTATAAATAATTAAGTTGTTTAAATTATAAATAATTATGTTGTTTAAATTATAAATAATATTGTTAATTTAATATATTTGTAAATTATAAATAATTATGTTGTTTAAATTATTAATAATAATATTTAAATTATAAACAATATGTTGTTTAAATTATTAATAATTAATTTTGTTACCATGTAAACAAACCATTTACCACTGTCCGAAAGATTTTACTTCGCCAAAACAGCGATTCTTCGCATTCAATAGCCAACCCACCACTCTCAGCAACCCTTTCCAATGGCAGAACCTTTCATCAGGTCCAGTTTTCGAACTCCGAAAACCGCGAACCTTTCAAAAGATGCCCGGTTGATCAACAGTCCGGATGATCGGCTTCTTCGAACATTAGAACTTTTTCCATGAATAACCGAAGAAAATGGAAAACTTGGTCAACATTTTGCTCCAAAGGAACGATGACAGAGAGGACTGGGGCTTCGGCCTCGCTTTGGATCAAGATAATCACATTGTAATAGATAGAGTGAGTTGTATTTTTGTTTAGTTATACTTTTCGAAGTAATCTGATCATTTCCATCGTTTTTTTTTATTATTGCTTGTCTTCTTTCGGCCATTTGGTTCTCTAATTAACGTCGGATGTCTTTAAAAGTGTTCTGTTTTGTTCTAAGATGTCTCCCTTTAATTTTTTCACATTAAAAAAACCATAATAAAATATGAATTATGAAAATTTAATGATGATTTCTTCGAGTCGAAAAGTTAATCACTGAAACAAATTTGGACAGGCTTAATTAAATTAAGTATAGTTGTTTGTTATGCACAGAGGGCGATGTGATAGTGTTCTGTAAAATTATAAATGAGCCCTTATGTAACTTTATTTGCAAGCTGATTAATTATTTTATGCTAAGTGATAAATAAGAAAATTAAGTATAGTTGCTTGTTCATACATATTTTTATTTTTTTCATGCCATAGAGCAATGTTATAGTACTCACCAAGTCATATTATAAACAACTTGTTATGTAACTTTATTATCGAAATGGTTAAATACTTTATGTTAAGAGATAAAAAAAATTTAGTAATCACAAATCCTCATCAATAAAGTAGAATATCTGCATTAAAAGCTTAAAATATTTTTAGTTGGTCACTTTTTTTTCGATAGTTCTAGTCAAATAGACATCTTACGTTTTGAAAGGAATTTAGCTGTGCTATTGCGGCCAAAATTTTTCTATAATACATAATCATAAGTATTGTATTATTATTAGTATGTATATTAAATGTTTTTTATTTATAAACAAACCAGAGGACAACAAAGAATGACAAACAGTACTGTCTGTCTACGGTTTATTGGCCCCCTGCTTGTTTGTAAACAAATAAATTATGTCGTAATCGTAGAGTTACCAGACATATTGCATTTTGCGGTACGGTTGTTATTCAACTATTTAGCTATGAAAACTACCCAACTAGAGTTATCCGTTTTATTTAATCTAGTTTTTCCGAACGAAAATAAAATATGATTTATGAAAAAATTATCATGATTTCATGATTAACATTTAATCACTACAACAAATCTAGTCAGTTGATCGCATAGAAGTCACAAAATGGATATTTTTTTCGATTTTGGAGTAGATTTGTGAATCTTTTTTATATTCCAATGCCGACCCTTTAAAGTACAGTCAAGTTTTGAGTGGTTAAAATGTGTGAATTAACTGATTACTTTTAAACCGGGAATTTGTAATTCAGCAGATAGTAAAAATAAAACCCGATCAAATTTCATTAAACATTGAAGTACATGGTTAATTTCACCGCATTTAACAAGCTACATATATACTCAAATAATTAATCAAACTCCTCTCTTAGAAGTTTTAAAACCAAAAACAATCCAGGGTTTCAAATAAAATATTTAGTGATTAATTCGATGTAAATACGTAGCCTAAACATCCGTATATGCGAATTTTTATTATTATTGGTTCAATACAGCACGTTATAAATTGTATCACACAAGTTATATAATGTTCTCGTATTATATTATGCAATATTGTTTTCGTTTATTAAAGAGAAAACTTTATTAGATAATTAAAAAATAATAAGAGTTTTTTCCTGAAAACAAAAAGAACATTTGACGCGGATTTAGTCGCAAAACTCACATTCTACAAAGTAATAGGGTCCGATCCATTCATTGTCAACTTCATCCTTTTGAATTTACTATTTAAAAAAATCGCCAATGAACGGAACAGATTCTATATCTTAGTTGTAATTTGATTGTGTAACGTCTTTATTTATCCACACAGAATGGTGGTACCCCATAGGTTGTCTTATTGAAGCCCTAACCTAAGCCAATCTCTCTTATCCCTGAACAAGAATCACTATATGGTGTCCGTAAAAGAATGTCCGAGTATCAAATTGTGACCTGACATCACGCCTTACGATTTCTTCCTTTGGGGCTTCGTAAAAGATCGGGTCTACGTTCCACCCCTACCCCACGATTTACCAACCTTGAAAGGTAGAATTGCACAGGCTGTTGCTTCCATTACTCTAGACTGCCTGCAGACAGTATGGGAAGAATTGCATTTTCGTTTGGATGTGTGCCGTATCACTAAAGACGCACACATTGAGCACTTGTACACTCTTGAAACAAACGAGCGATTTTAACTAAGTCTGAGTTAATGTACACACATTTCCGTGTCGAAAATGCACTTCCCCTATAGGAGTGGATTTCACTCTTTTTGCGGAGTGGGTAAAAGAAATAAAAGAAAACAATCTACGTCCTACACTCTTAAAACGAGCGGTTTTAACTCAGTCTGAGTTAATTTCCACTCCTTTTCGGTGCCAAAAATGCACTTCCCCTATATGAGTGGATTTCACTCTTTTGTTTTAAGAGTGTAGGAAAAACTAGGTTTGTTTTCCTTCCATGTCATGTATGATTTGTTATATTTAGTATAAAATAAACTCCTGTAATATACCATTAAAACTCGGACATTCTTTTACGGACACCCTGTATATTAGTTCTACAGATGTAGACAGTCACAACAACCTTTGAGGCATACAAAAACCTTCGTCTACCAAAGTCATTGTAAATTCAAGGTGGTCGCAAAACTCGCACTGTCAAAAGCATAACTAAGATATAGGGCCCGGCTGTTTCATTGGCGATTTTTTAACGACCGTAAATTCAACCGAACGAAGTCGCCAATGAAGAGACCGGACCCTATACCTTAGTTATACTTAGTAGCATAAGAGTTTTTCACTTTATCTTCCCTATTCTCGACGAATATCGACTCCAAACTCCTTTCAAAATCAGTTCCTTTTAAAGATGCGTCTACAATCTTGCTTATCGACTTTAAATATAGAATCCAAGGGGAGCCCAGGACCCTAAATCACATCCCCACAACCTTTGCAGTCGTTGCAGACCACAAAAAGGTTTATTTTCGGACTGACGATTGTGGTTGTGAGCATCTGTTTTTGAAGGGGCTTTTAAAGTGAACAATTAAATGTAAAAATGAATCAAGTTTTCAAGAAGGTTCCCCTTACACTCTCCTTCTTGCTGAAATGTTTGCTAAAAGAAGCGCAAAGGGAAATTTTTCAGTGGCTGTTACTTATCCTTTTACATTTACTGTTTCTATGTGCCTGGGGAGAAGTTAGTCTAAAGAAAACATTGCATACGGGCTACTTGGAAACTGCTGCTATTTCTAACAGTTGGAGATGATTATGAAGGGTCTAGTTGTAAAACTCAGTTTTACTCAAAGGTAAAACTAAGAAATAAAGCCCGGTCCTTTCATTAGCGACTTAGACCGATTGAATTTTCGATTGTCAAATGTTGTCAATGAACACACCGGGCCTTATATCTCATTAATACTTTATAGAATAAATACAAGGTGTCCGTAAAAAAAATGGTCGAGTTTAAAAGGTATATTACAGGGGTTTATTTTATCCTAAATATAACAAATCATGTATGACATTGAAGGAAAACTAACCCAGTTTTTCCTATAAGTGCTCAATGTGTGCGCCTTTAGTGATACGGCACACATCCAAACGAAAATGCAATTCTTCCCATACTGTTTGCAGCAAGTCCGGAGTAATGGAAGCAACAGCCTGTGCAATTCTACCTTTCAAGGTTGGTAAATCGTGGGGTAGGGGTGGAACGTAGACCCGATCTTTTACGAAGCCCCTTAGGAAGAAATCACAAGGCGTGATGTCAGGTGAACGAGGCGGCCAGGGTAACAGAACTCAGACATTCTTTTACGGACACCCTGTATAATAGTTAATTGTCTGTAATTTAAAAAAAAATCAAGAAAAATAAATTTTCAGTTAAATTTTTTAATTAATATCTCATGCAGTGATGAAAACAAGTTTGTACTTCCGCCAATTTTCTTATTCCTCAGAGGATCAAAATAATAATGCTAGCATTTTCACAAATATCTATATATAATTATTTTAAGTGGCTCACAAATGTCCTTGTTTTACAACCCCCCCCCCCCCATTGGTAACGACCGAGTTTTTGAGAATTTCACTAATATTGTATTGTAGCGTTTGAATAAATCCCTATTTAGTTTTTTTTCCGAGGATAACACGTCAAATTGAGGCGAAAAAAGTTAGGCAAACTTTAATTTAATTCCGCTGTTGGCAAACCACGAAGGCAGCAATCATGGGACTGAGTCTAATTGTATATAATTACAGTCTATTTATTATTATTTTTTTTAATTCGTTACTTTTAAATTTATCATTTATTGAAAAAGTAATTCCAACACTGATGAAAACTTATAACTTATTTTGAAATGCTCCCTAAAGTTTTTTTTTTAATTTATAAATGAAAAGTTTTTATTACTATGTATGGAAGTGCATGTAAATTTTTTAAGGTACGCAAAGTTTTACTATTTAATAAAAGGATTGTCACTTTTCCTTTAATAGAAAGCGTAGATAAAAAAAAGAACAGCAGTGATTTTGGTGAAGCATTAATTTAATTACCATAATTAATAAAAGATTGAATTTCATAGTAAGATTACTCTATGAGATATAATAAGATAGCCTATCCTTAAAAATCAACGATTCCTTAAATTTTATTTAAATATATAAAAACAACCTTTTATTAAAATATTTTTAAAAAATTCTGTTGTAGTGCTTTTGATCTTCTCAAAGCCAATATCGGTTTGTCCTCTAGGCTTTGGCCCTGACCCAAATGTGGGTAACGGCAATTGTCGTAAAACAATTATATCCCTTAGACGAATAAGTGACACTGCATATCGTTTAAAGACATTTCTAATTGTTTAATTACAACACTCCTTACATTGTAACGTATCCCGTTACTCACTCCCACCTACGTAATTGAGATTAGATATCTCAATATAACTTTAAGTTGGCTTGATTAGTTATAACATTACTTTTTAGCTTCCACACTACGTTTATAACGTAAAAAGTGGAAGGTATTATAATCGTTCAGTCCGTCTGTCTGTCACCCACTTTCACAGAACGAACCGCAAGTCGCACAAACAAGTGGAATACATCATTTTGAAGCAAAAAATTAGGCTAGGTTACATCCCAAATTTCATTAAAAAATTTGAATTAGAAGTACATTTAAAATTTAAATAACTAAAAATTTAATCTACATTGAAATAACATGCAAATTCCATTTTCATTCAATATTTTCTCTGTTGCCATTTCGTAAAACGTACGAGAAACTTTATTTAAAATAAAAATAAAACACTTTATTTATGTGATATGATTCAGTTTGGATTGTTGTAATATCACAATAGAGTTCTTTTGATGGTTCATTATATATGTATGAAGAAAGATGCATAGCGAATTCTAACTTTGAATAAAAAATATGCAAAAGTTCGCTTTTATTTTTAAAGCATCAATTTTACTAATTATTTATTCTTCTCTAATACGAAAGAAAGTTAATGAACATGAAAAATTGTGGCGACTAAAAGATATTTATGAAAAAAATATTACATAATTATTCTTCGAATTTCAAACAAATTTAGCAAACGATAATGAGTAATTAGTAATTTGCGAAAGAAGATTAATGAAAATAGTTAATTTTGGTGTTTAAAAGTTTGAATTAGAAATAAATTATTAGCCAAAGACCTCGTTTGGCGAATTTCTTTCTGAGGTGTATAAATAGTGCGTTTTTTTGTTGAGCACAAATATTGTGTGGAAGCGGTTTAAGTGACAGATTCTGTAACAAACCTACTTGTTTATCTTTAAAATTCTGCGAATTTTGAAATTTACTTAATTATCATTGAAACCTTCTCATTTAATAGCCCTTAAAACTTATTTTCCATCCGAAATACAATTATTATACAAATTTAATTGCACAAAAAATGAATTTAAAAAACACAACTTTTTTTCGGAAATGAAATTGTTTATGGATAAAACAAAGTCGTCGACAATGGGTAAATAAAAGAACATTTGCGATTCATCTATGTACAAATAAATTAAAAGACAAAAATAACTAAATAACTTAAGCAGACTATAATTGTATTAAAATACACAAATTTCTCGACAACATCGGTCTTTAGTGGTTTGAGGGGTTGGGGAGCCCAATCGGTTAGGCGATCTTCTTGCATGCGGAAGGTCCCAGGTTCGGTTCCGGGCATCGCCAAAATAACTACCGACCGATAAACCGCCCGTACAGCCCCCCCCAAAATGTCCGACGAACCCCGTCTAGAGGGAGTGTACGTTAAATATGCTCCAAAGTCTCGACGCTGCGTCCGATGTCGGCCTTAACGGTTGCGTTGGGTAACCTACTCGGGTGTCGGCTCGTCACTTGACCGTGGTTTGTAAATTAAGAACACCGTCGCCAATAGCCCTCGTGTAGCTTTAGTGCGACGATCATTTAAACTAACCAAAAATTTAGTGGGTTGATAAAATAATACAAAAGTTGTATTTCCGTTTAAAGATCAGTTACACTTTTATCTAACCAATATGTAAAACTATCATCAGTAAGGGATTGATCTAATCAGTCACCGGAAACTCCTCTTTATCATTATTGGGTAAACTTTCTTGTGGCGCCAATAGTTTTTGTTGCGTAAGTTGTAGTCAGATGTTGTGTGTATCAGTTTCGATAGTTATATTTTTATTTATATATTAGATTAGTTTTTTTTTGTATTAAATTTAAAAATTTGGCGACTCTCGTAAAATAATCCAAAGTGTAAACCTAAATCTTAAACTATTTGTGCGAACCATAGATATCATAATTAAAGTATTAGATTGGCTGATACGTGACCAATGCTAAAAACAGAGCGCATGGATGCCTTTATGTGGGCATAATAGCCAGTGTTTGCTGCCACTTTAAGGGAAAAATACTACGAAATAATATCATTTAATTCTAAATTTACAAAAAATACTAGAAAGGATTTAAAGTCACTAAAATATTCCAAATGCCGCTAGTATTTTTACGATATTTTTTTGTAATTTTAGAATAATTCTAAATAAATTCTTAAATTAAGTTAAAAATTTAGTTATAAAGTTTAATTAGTATATTTGCAATTTAGAATAATTCTAAAATTACAAAAAAATATCGTAAAAATACACTGAATTTTGGATCTTTTTAGTGACTTTAAATCTTTTTTTAGTATTTTTTTATGAATTTAGAATTAAATGGTATTTTTTCGTAGTATGTTTCTCTAAGTGGCAGCAACACTGGCCATTATGCCCCTTAAAAGCCTCCATGCGCGTCCCGTCGTTAGCATTGAAGGTCACGTGATCAGCCAATCTAATACTTTAATTATGATATTATTGGTTGGTTGGTTGGTTGGTAGACATATATTTCTCAGGCTGTTGTGCTTGGTCAAAAGACCCGCTTATAAACCATCGTCAAGAAGGACGGACACACCATAACACAATACAAGACAGATGCCTGCCATCTATCGCCACCTCCACAATTTAGACATGTCCCTGAAGGGGAGGGAAATAGTCTCCAGGGACCTGTACCCGTGGGAAACTGCGCAATGACCGCCCACAGAGATTTCGGACCAACAGATTTAACGAGCACGTAACTCCGATATACTCGACAACACAAACATCCATGCCTTACCGGGAATTCGAACCGAACCCAGAGGCTCCAAAGGCTAGCTCCTAACGTTGCGCCGCCGGGTCGGCTATATATATGTGTTAACACTTACTTTTTGGTTGAAGTTTAAGTCAATATAACCTTTGAAACTTAAAGAAAATTTCAACAAAGCCATAAAATTCCTAAAAATAAGCCTATTTTTGTATTTCGTTGAAAGTTTAAAATAGTAAATTATCAATGATCAAAATCAACTGAAAGTCACCAATAATGATAAGTCTTCAATATTTTTATTAATGGTTTCGTATTTTTCTTTTATCTAAAAGTATTTTTAAAGTGACATTTTAAAAGTTAAGCTTTAAGTTTAAGGAATTTGTAAGTCGCTATGACAACAATTTGTACTTTTAATAGAAAAATGGTTTTAAGTTTATGATCTAGAATCAGGACTTAAGGTAAACATAATTCGATTGAAGTATGTATGAAATAACTATTTGACACAGGACAGCCGTATCGGCTTTCGCGCTCTATGAGCTAAAACTTAATGCGGTTTGAAACTGGGGTTTTTGTTCTATCAATCGATCATTTAATAACACTCTACAACTTATAGAGTTTATATTTTCTCCTAAAATTATATATTCTGCAGGTTTTTTTAAAAAAAACTACTACCAGATACTAACATGTTTTATTCTTAAAAAGAGCGAGAGCATTTTTAATGACTTATGCGGTGCTGCCATCTATCGCATATTGAAGCAAACAAAAACAGAGTCAAGTGAATTCACTCGGACCGCTGCTCATTTTAAACCATTTAGATCATTAAAAAAAAATTAAGTTAAGTACTTTCTACTTTTAATAATTGTGTATTAAATATATCCATGTATAGGGGTGCTCTGGAACCCTAAAAAAGTGGTCCTAAGACTTAACGTATTTGCGTATTTTTAAAGTTTCCTTGGGAGATCATTTAGGTGGTGGTCTAACAACATAGACCACAATTGCAGATTATAATGAACATCACCAATATCACCTGCTAATATTTAATTCTACTCTAACCAAACCATAGATATCATAGCTAAAGTATTAGAATGGCTGATCACGTGACCTCCAATGCTAACGACAGGACGCGCAAGGAGGCCTTTTAAGAGGGCAGATATGCCAGTGTAGCTGCCACTTTAAGGAGAAAAATACTACGAAAAAATACCATCTAATTCTAAAATTACAAAAAAATATTAGAAAAGGATTTAGTCACTAAAAAGATTCCATAATGCAGCTAGTATTTTTACGATATTTTTAAGGAGGATATTAGTATTTTAGAATAATTCTAAAATTACAAAAAAAAATATCGTAAAAATACTAGCTGCATTTTGTAATTTTAGAAATAAATGTTATTTTTTCGTAGTATTTTTCTCCTTAAAGTGGCAGCAACACCGGCAATTTTGCCCTCTTAAAAAGCCTCCATGCGCGTCCCGTCGTTAGCATTGGAGGTCACGTGATCAGCCAATCTAATACTTTAACTATGATATCTATGAACCAAACCTAACTAATATCTTAACCATTACATTTCACAATAGTTTTTTTTTAACTTCTAATCATTACACGCATATAATTACGTGATTTTACTGCAGTTTTTCAATACGAAAATAAAGTGTTTTAATTTAACTTTAAACTTAATATTAAAACTCATCCTAATTCATGTTCCCATTTTTCTTTATCAAATTTTTTTTAATAAATTATCAAAAAACAATTAAATCCATTATTTATAATTATCTTTCGGAGATCCCAGATAACCATTTCTGTCCTTAGAAGTAATAAAATCAGGAATTTTCTTTGAATATATCTTTGTCTATGACAGGTAGTGAACGGTGCGATGTGCAGCTACTACATGAGTCCGGGCGACGCTGTTCTGAAGGTGGCCGGACGCAGCACCAAAGCCATGGCCGTGGAAAAGGCCAGACACCTCATCCTGCAATCCGGCAACGCGGTGGAAATCATCATCAAAAAGTAAGGAGAATTCATAGATATCATAGTTAGAGTATTAGATTGGCAGATCACGTGACCTCCAATGTTAACGACGGGACGCGCATGGAGACCAGAATAAGAGGGCAAATGGGCCAGTGTTGCCACCACATTAATGAGAAAAATACTACCAAAAAATACAGTTTAATTCTAAAGTTACAAAAAAATACCAGATAAAAATACTAGCTGCATTTTGAAATCTTTTTAGTGACTTTAAAAAAAACGTGAAACGCTTTTTTAGTATTTTTATGGTATTTTTTTGTAATTTTAGAATTAAACGGTATTTTTTCGTAGTATTTTTCTCATCAATGTGGTGGCAACACTGGCCCATTTGCCCTCTTATTCTGGTCTCCATGCGCGTCCCGTCGTTAGCATTGAAGGTCACGTGATCTGCCAATCTAATACTTAAACTATGATATCTATGGGAGAATTTGAAAAAAGTTGACTTGTTTCAATGTCATTTTATTCACCGACTACGAGTAAACTCGTTTAACCTGCCTCGAGTATACTCGTTGTTGAGGGGCTAGTGGAAAATTTGCCGTTGAGCGGCTACGAGTAAAATCGTTCTTTTTTCTATCACGACTGAACTCGTTATTGGTTTCCAGGAGAATTTCTGTTAGGCTTGCCATGAGTATACTTGTTGTTTACCGGTACTGAGTTAATTCATTGTTGACTGGCCACGAGTATAATCGTTGTTGACCAGTCAAAAGTAATTCGTTGTTGACTGGCTACGAGTATAATCGTTGCTGACCAGTCAAAAGTAATTCGTTGTTGACTGGCCACGAGTATAATCGTTGTGGACCAGTCAAAAGTAATTCGTTGTTGACTTACAACGAGTAAACTGTTGTTGTCCATCTCTTGATTGTTAAACAAGGCAAACATATATTACTTATTATCCTTATTAAGAAGACTTTTCTCACTTCTATATAAATCTCTATTAAAAAAAACATCTTATTCTAGCAGGATTTTCATCTAAGCATCTTCTTTCACTAAAATGTTAAAAGAAAACGATGTTGGAAGGTTCTCCCAAAACATCACTCGTTTTTCATTTTATTCCAAGTTTCGTATTTTTAGACGTTTATTTTAAAATAAACCAGTCGTAGAATTAATAGAACACGTTTAAAAACATTTCCATCAGACACGTCCTTGAAACCAAGAAAACAACCGATTTACACACTGAAAACTCCCTTCTGCCAATTAATTCCATGAACTTTTCACCCTCACAAAACCTTTTCAGTCGCAGCCGTTTTTCCCACGCGCGCGAAACACTTTAAATCCACTTTTCAGTAAACGCAAATTATAAACTTTGCAATGAAAAGGGTTAAGGGGTGAAAAAGTTGTTTAAAAATGATAGAACTCTGGTATTGATAATTGTTATTTTATAATTTCTAATATAACGATTTTGATTCCATATCACATGCATTACATGTAAGACTTACATGAAAGACTTGCGTTACATGGAAATCAATAGCAAATTTATTGGAAAATGACGGAAAAATTGTGGATTGCGCACGTTATCAAGGACCATTATCACCAATAAGATACGGTACCCAAAAGTTGGTCAAAACATCGATTTTTCAGTTTTTACTTCTTATTATTCACAATACCCTTCTAAACATTTACTAAAAGTTTCATAATGATATCCTCTGCAGAAAAAAAGTTATTAAACATTTTCTGGAATCATTCCTTGAAGTTTCAACGTATTTCGTCTGCTTTCAACCTGTTTTCTCTGTTTCGCGTTTTTCAATTCTTGTGTTTTATAAATCCCTAAGGCCTTTTTGCTAATTAAGTTAGAATTTTGAAATTTTTAACCTGTGTTCTTATATAAATGGTGCACAAAATTGTGCATAGAATAAGTCTACTATATATAGTTGTTTTTTTTAAAAAAATGTTGAATTCAATAATTTGTAAATTTTTTGTGATTTTTGAGATTTTCAGTATAAATGCATGTTACTTTTTAACTGTAGCTCACATTTTAAAGTCCATGCCAAATAGTACTAAAAACAAACTATAAAAGTTTGGTGGAGTTATTCTCAAAATTGAAAGAAGAGTAGCGTTTTAAAAAAGTTCAAAATGTTGACTTTTTTTTTAAAGAATGAAAAACTACTTGTAAATATTTGTTTTTATTGCTAGAAAATGTTTTTTTAGAGTGAACATTATATAAAAACACTAGAATTTACAAGTTTGTGTTATTATTTCTAAAAATTATGTTTTGGGTACCGTATCCCCATAATAGGACAATACTGTTTTTTTTTTTAAATTTGGGAACGACATAAACGTAAAAAAAAATCATCCGATCAGAGTGAATTGCAGGGAAACGGTAATTTGCAATGTTAAAATAAAAACCTATAAATACAAAACAATATTCGATTCTTTAGAAGTATTAAGAATCGGATAGCTCGATAACATAAAAAATATCATTTATAAATTATTCGTATTTTATGTTTTACTAACCCATTAACGATGATTGGCAAGCAATTTTTTGACTTGAAAATGAGCTTTATGTTTAAGTTTTTCTAAATAATCAAAATATAATCCAAATGAAGAACTTACACTCTTAAAACAAAAGAGTGAAATTCACTCCTATAGGAGAAGTGCATTTTCGGCACGGGAAAGGAGTGGAAATTAACTCAGACTGAGTTAAAACTGCTCGTTTTAAGAGTGTAGGACGCAGATTGTTTTCTTTTATTTCTTTTACCCACTCCGAAAAAGAGTGAAATTTACTCCTATAGGAGAAGTGCATTTTCGGCACGGAAAGGAGTGGAAATTAACTCAGACTGAGTTAAAACCGCTCGTTTGTTTTAAGAGTGTATACTAGGTCAATTTATGTAGAACTAAAAGTTACACGAAAAACGAATTACAAAAATAAAAACTATCATTTTTATTCCAAAATGAAGGTGTTAATGGTATTCCCAAAGTCGTCGCCAATGGACTAAATAATTTTTTAGACACTTATGAGCACGTTTTAAAAAAAATAACTTCGGTCGTTTTTAAATTCAAGGGCAGGATTCAAAAGTCCACAGTCTTCTTACACATCCCCATCACATTTAAATCTTTAAATCGGTAGCCATCCCGAAATAAACTTGTTGATTTCCTACAATCCCCGCGAGATGCCAGATTTCGCAAGTAGTTCTTTTTAGTTAGTAACTCTTTTAGAGTTAAGAAGAAGATGGAGACGCTGTCGGGCAAAAACCAATACAGAAATCGGTTTGCCAAGTGAAGCCATCGATCGCTTTGTAGTAAGCCGTAACAAACTCTCTCGGCGATTTATTTGGCGCGACTGCATCGACTTGGTGATTTTTGACTACCTAATAAAACTATTATTACAACGTATTTATCTCGCATGTGAAGGGAATTACTATCATATCTTGTCTAAATTCCATCGATATCATAGTTAAAGTATTAGATTGGCAGATCACGTGACCTCCAATGCTAAAGACGGGACGCGCATGGAGACCAGAATAAGAGGGCAAATGGGCCAATGTTGCCACCAGTTTTAGGAGAAAAACATTACGAAAAAATGCCATTTTATTACAAAATTACAAAATAGGACCATAAAAATTTTAGCTGCATTTTGGAATCTTTTTAGTGACTTTAAAAAAAAAACGTGATATGCTTTGCTAGTATTTTTATTATTAATGTAATTTTAGAATTAAATGGTATTTTTTCGTAGTGTTTTTCTCCTAAAACTGGTGGCAACACTGGCCACATTGCCCTCTTATTCTGGTCTCCTTGCGCGTCCCGTCGTTAGGATTGGAGGTCACGTGATCTGCCAATCTAATACTTCAACTATGATATCTATGCTTGTAAAGGGAATTACAACTAACTTGGTGTCAATTCATATTTAGTGTTACAGCCTACAATCGCACAAAACAGTTATTTTATTATTTTTTTCAACGTCTTTTGAGAAATAAAATGCTGCGTTTTACATTGAACACACGTTGAGTGAGCGGTTTGTTTGGGCTTTCTAGGGTTACTTGGTGATTTTCTGACGACTTCACTTTTTTTTCGCGCCATGCATCTCCATCTTATTCTTACCTCTAAGGTCTCTCCACATGTGGGGGGGGGGGGGGGGGGCAAACAGGGGCAAGGTGAGCAACTAAACTTCAGATTGTTCGAAGATCGCAATTAGCTGTTTTCGCAGTCAAAGTATGCATACAGTATTTATTATGGAATAAGTAAAGACGGATTTTAAAGGGAATGATGCGTATTCGGGTTACGTTTTATCCATCGGACGCGGAGGGGTGAGTGGATAATTGATTTTAATACTGGTTTCTGAAATGGTTTCTGATATCAATTTCAAAGGGAATCGATACCCAAATTGAATATTAGTATTTATTTATCTTATTGATGTATAGATTTTTTTCAAATCTATGATATATTTAAATAATAGATTATATCATGTCCTGTCAACTAAATTATATATATTGTTTTTGTTGTAAAACCATTAGTGAAGTTTTCATGTACAGTCCCTGGACAAATTATTAGACGCACTGCAAGATTTCATGTAAAATATTAATTACCGGGTGATATTGTACCGTTTTATTATTTTAAATTGATTTGTTTTTTATATTATCCAATCAATTACGGATTTATTTGACATAAATAAAACAGCATTAATTTAGAAAAGCATAAGTTTATTAAGTTTGAAAGAAAAGTGAAATTAATGTTAGTAAAAGTCAATATTTAGTTGAGCCACCTTTAGCCGCTATCAAAGCTTTAATTCTGCGCGGCATGCAATCAATGAAAGACTGTACTGTCTCCTGCATTTGAGGATGATGATTCCACACATAAATAATCTTTTCTAGGAGCTGATACAGGTTTGTACTTGTATCACTCCTAGTTCTTTGTCCTCTATCACTCTTGTTCATGTATCACTTTGTCAACACAGTGTTGCCATAAATTAAAAATAAATATAAATATGTAGTCTACAACTATTCTTTTGAATAAAAATCAATAATATTATAGTTTAAATATACCATTATTGCATAAAAACTCTTAAGAAATATAAAATTACTAAAAAAAAAAAATACTGTGCGTCTAATAATTTGTTCAGGGACTGTATATTGTCGTTTTGTTACATGTTTATATATATCGTGTTACCGATCATTTGCCAAATTTTGTTATTTTTTGTTTTGTTCTTCATTTATTTGGTTGTAATTTGTAATGTGCTTTTTAATTTTCCGTGATAATTTCCATTATAATTTTGTGTGTTGCCTGGACGGGCCCCGGGGCCCCTTGGCGGCCCATTTATTCTGTTTGAAAATAAAAGTTCCTCTTTTTCTTATATCCTGTTTAAAGTAACCTAGTTCAGTTCATTAAGTTATAATTTTTCACATGTAGTTTAAATTGATTTCCTCTATTCCGTTTGTTTTCTATTATTTATTTCGAGGTGCTTTAACACTTAGAATCTGTCCTGTATTAGTTACTATATGTATTTTGGCTATTTTTGTCATTTTAACCAATAAGATTTCTTCGAAGTAATAGTTTTCGATTTCAAGGTGTGCGTTCGGTATTTATGCGCATTCATGTGCTATGATGAAACAAATGAGCTCTTTCAGTTTTAGCTTCCACACTCCGTTTATAACGTAAAAAGTGGAAGGTATTATAATCGTTCAGTCCGTCTGACCGTCACTTACTTTCATAGCCCAAACTACAAATGCAAGTTTGATACATCAAAAAATTCAGCGCATCAAAATTAGAAGACATTGAAAATCTCATTTAAAAAATTCGAATTCGAAGTACTTTAATTATTTAAAAAACTGCGAAATTTAATGCTCATTGAAAAAGCATAAGAAGCCCTTTTTATTAGAATTAAATCACCATTGCCATTCGCAACAATCGCTCGAGAAACTTTAATTCTTTTAGACAATAAATTAAAATAAATTTATTTTTGCGACCATCGATCAGTTTGAGATGACGTCAAATATATTTCACTACGAGATTCTTTGTACGTTGATATGAAATATGTTTTCATTCTATTTAAAAGCGAGGAATACTAGGTATTTATTCTTTGAAATATAAATTAATTTTTGCAAACGATAAGTAATAATTATTGAATTTTCAAAATAAAATAAATGAAACTAGCTAAATTTAGCATGTAAATGTTTATTATAGAATATTAATGCTGTGTTTGTCGCCTTTTTACCTGTTAAACACAACTGTTGTGTGGAAGAGGGTTAAGTGAAGATTCTGTTACAAACCTACTTGTTTATTAATAGTCTACTATAAAAAAAATTTAATCCAAAATTCCTTATAAATTTACCGCTGAAAAAAAATCAGTTTTTTTGCACGATCTTCGGAATCTGTCTAACCCTCTTACTGTGAAGTTCTTTATTTCGAATTAAAAAATCAGCTGCTTCTCAGTATTGATATTTTTGGAATGTTTGAACGTTCTAGCTAATAAACTGAAAACTTATAATTAAGAAAATTTGTAAAATGAAGCTTTGAAGTTATTTCAACAAAAGTCCACATATGTGTGCCGCTGTAGCGAAGAGGTTTAAGTAACAGAGTTCATAAAGTCAAAATTTTTCACATGTAGTTTGAATTGATTTCCAATATTCAGTTTATTATGCTTTTTTGCTATTTGGTTCGAGATGCTTTAATGCACAGAATCTGTCATGTATTAGTTTTTATATCTATTTTGATTATTTCTATGTAAGCACACTAACACAAGTAAAAATTACTGAGCAAATTTTGATTATTTTTTTTAGAACATCAATAATATGCAGGGTGTCCGTAAAAGAATGTCCGAGTTTTAATGGTATATTACAGGAGTTTATTTTATACTAAATATAACAAATCATACATGACATTGAAGGAAAACTAACCTAGTTTTTCCTATAAGTGCTCAATGTGTGCGCCTTTAGTGATGCGGCACACATCCAAACGAAAATGCAATTCTTCCCATACTGTCTGCAGCAAGTCCGGAGTAATGGAAGCAACAGCCTGTGCAACTGTGAAAACGATGTAGCGGTACAAGCGCATGCGCTTATCTGAAACTGTTGGAGTAATTATTTATTCGTCACCTTCAACCACAATACTATTACAATTTGAAACTCGGACATTCTTTTACGGACACCCTGTATATAAATAAACCTGCTTGCACTAATTGCCAAAATTAGGGAATTGGATTAAAACAAGTAGGTTTTAAACACAATGTGTCACTTAAACCGCTTCCATACACCATTTTGCTCAACAGGAAACACACTATTTATACACCAATGAATTTAGCATTGATTGAGCTACAACCGATCTTTGAGTGAAGATATATAGTGCTTTCGTTGCTTTTTTTAAAAATAAACTATAGTTAAATTCACAGTTTCCTTTCACAGAAGCCACGACCATGGGCGGAGCTATAAAACGCGCGGAACAATCGGATGAAGAGAAAATTTCATCCGTTTTATTTTGTTTTTATCTGATTGCTACGCGCGTTTTATAGCTCCGCTCATGGTCGTGGCTTTTGTGCAAAGAAACTATGAGTTTAACTATATAATGATTTTAAATAAATATTATTTTTTAAAATCAATTATTCGGCATTTTAATGTTCCACAATTTTTATAAATCTGGTATGAAATTTAATGAATTTTTCCTAGTACGTAAAAGTTTATTTTCTTTTTAATTTTTCAAAATATCCATTTTTAATAATTATCGAATAGTTTACTATTTTTTTTATATATATCTTGTTTGCAGTAGAGAATTTATTTGTGCTACTTTGTTTATAAGCTGTTTCTGTCCATTTTCTTTCAGCGTTCTGATTTTCTTTTTTTTTTTAAAATCTCTACGATCGCAAATGTCACGATAATTTTTAGTAAGGAAACCTTTCATGTTCCCTTCCCTAAAATTCTGAGCTCTCCACTTATTTTTCTACATAAGTAAATGGAGAGCTCAGATTACAAGTGAACCATGTCCATTGTGGACTTGGAACACAATGGACCCTCCAAATATTACTTTTGTTATCGGATCCACCTACTTCTGTTTTTGTTTTCATACTTTTGTTTTCGTGTTGTGATTTTACCAATTTACACTTTTTAAAAGGCTTGTTTTAATAACAAACGAGTACTACTTTATTCTGTGTTGCTTCAATTAAAAATTTAATAGCTATATTGTATTAAAATTATTGTGTGATTGTGTACTTATATGTTTATGTTTAATTGAAATTGATGAATAATAAATACAACTTAGATCCGACAAAAACAATTGGTTTAGATATTCGGTATTCGGCCAAATTTGGTATTCGGTGCATCCCTATTATGAAGTTACAGTGTTTCGAAAATTATACATATCAATTGTCACAGTCCTGAATAACCATGGATTGATCTGTTTCTTATTCTTAAAATGACAATAAAGGACAGGAGCCATGGAGGGCTTAGGTTGTACCTTAAATAGCCGGACCAGAGGACATGATCAGAATTATAATAAATCATGCTTTAGAAGGGAGGTAAGAAAACATTATTTTTACAATAGAGTTGTCAATGAGTGGAATGCTTTACCAGATTATGTGGTGTATTCGAAGAGAGTAGAGGATTTTAAGAAGAATCTTGATAGTCATTGGAAACTGGTAAAGTATTAGATTTATTTTGGACCAACCTTGCTGGGCCTCTGGCCTGTTGTTGGTCGACAATTTTTGTATTTGTAATAACGGTAAAATGTTTACCAAATACGGGACAAAATCATTTTGCCACAAAGGCAAATATCAAGACTTGGCAAAATCACAAATACGAAATAAATAAACATCGCTGAAATTTCTCAACAATCCCTTTAAAGAAACGGAGCTTACCCGCTTAACACCCAAATTCACTTTTGTCGATACATAGTTTTAGTAATGTTAAGGCAAGGTCGACGGGGAAAAAGTCGACGACAGAGAATTTCTGTGTTAGTGGGAGAGACGATTAACAAAGTAATGTTTAGTTCTTTATGACATGTTTTTAAAAATGGACAGCATACAAACTTTTCTTCATTTTGTAAGGGGAACCCAGTTGGTAAGGCGGTTGTCTTGCATGCGAGAAGTCAGAGATTTTTTGTCTGGGGTAAGATAACTGTAGACTTATAACCTGTCCGTGCTGCTAAAAAGTCCGACGAATAATACCCTGTGTAGATAGAGTGCGCGTTAAATAGGATTCAACGTATCAGCATCGCGTACGATGTCACCCTTAATAGTTGCTTTAGGTGCCTACTCAAGTGTCTGATCGTCACTTTACTATGATTCTAAACTACGACGCGCCCATCGCTAATAACCTCGTGCAGCCCTAGTGCATAGACAATTCAAACTATATCTAATTCTCTTAATTTGTAAAGATACTCATCTCTTGGCAATTGGTAATTTCTTGATATATTTTCATAAAATTCTCAATCGGATTTGTGCTCTTGAGCCTATGTATTTTTAAAATGTATTAGTTTTTAGCTTCCACACTACGTTTATAGCGTAAAAAGTGGAAGGTATTATAATCGTTCAGTCCATCTGTCTGTTCGTCTGTATGTCTGTCCGTCACCTACTTTCATAATTCCAACTACAAAGGCTACGGACAAGTGTGATACGTCAAAAATTTCAGCGCATCGAAATTAGAATACATTGAAAATTTCAGAAAAAAAAAATCAAATTCGAAGTACTTCAATTATTTAAAAACTGCAACATTTAATGCTCATAGGAAGCCATTTTTATTAGAATTAATCACCATTGCCATTTGCAACAATCGCTCGAGAAACTTTAATTCTTTTCGACAAAAAATTAAAAGAAATTTATTTTTGCGACATTGATCAGTTTGAAATGACGTCAAATATATTTCACTACGAGATTCTTTGTACGTTGATATGAAATGTTTTAATTATATTTAAAAGCGAGGAATATTACATATTTATTCTTTGAAATATAAATTAATGTTTGCAAACGTTAAGTAACAATTATTGAATTTTCGAAATAAAATAAATGAATCTAGCCAAATTTAGCATGTAAATGTTTAATATAGAATATCAATGCTGTATTTGTCGCCTTTTTACCTGTTAAACACAACTGTTGTGTGGAATCGGGTTAAGTGACAGATTCTGTTACAAACCTACTTGTCTTAAAAAATCTAAAAATCAGATACTAAATGTTGAATAGTTAAAAACGAGCATTATCAAGAAAAAAAATATCCTTTACGACCATTGATACTTTTGTGAAGCTAATCTTAAAGTAGCACCTTATCTTTTGCACCTTTTTGATTTTTCTTACAAATAATTAATTTTTTGTATTTTTCTTTTATGTATCAGTAATTTATGGTTTTGTGAAGCGGAATAATTGTAGTTTTAGCCTACCTGAATTGGTTTAGTTAATTTAATAATAACTAATAATAACATTTAAATTGATAAAATAATTTATTTTTATTATCAGTGAAATATCCTTTAATATTATAAATAACTATTAAAAACAACCAGACTTTATTAGATCAAACAGTAATCGCATTTAGCTGAATATGCACGACTTCAGAGTAATTACTACTCCATTGCAAAATATTAGAGATTCATTCAAAAAACTTGGATGGTAATTCCAAGAAGCAACATCTGTTTTCGAAAATTAACATGATTGCTTATGATATTTTGGCAATGTAACATAGACATGCCCCCTCCCTCCCACGACTATCCCCCCTCCCATCTTCCCATTTCTAATTTTAGAAATTTCCTCGCGCAGTGTGTGTGGGATATTATCTGCTTCGGCTTCCTAGATTCTCGATAGGTTCTACTTTTTAAGACTCCTCGTCTAATAGACGTCCTCCTCGTCTAATAGACGGCGAAGAGTTATCATATTTTCATATTTTTTTTACCCTTGAGTAGAGATCTAATAGTCTCTCCTCGTCTAATAGACGACGAAGATTTATCATATTTTCATATTTTTTTTACCCTTGAGTAGAGATCCAATAGTCTCTCCTCATCTAATAGACGACGAAGAGTTATCATATTTTCATATTTTTTTTACCCTTGAGTAGAGATTTTTATAGTTGACTGCACTCTTACGACAACTGGTGTTTATCTATTCTTACCTCTGAGTAATATCAATAATTTACTTTCAATTGCGCAATATAACAAATATAAGGTGATGAAAGTATTGCGTTGGGTTTCGAAAATCCCAAATTGAGATTTTGTGTTTTGTTTGAGAGTTTGAAACCTCAAGCAGCTAGAAGTAAAAGAGCTACGGATTTAAAATTTGTACATAGTTCTTACCTGTTGAATCATAATGTTTCGCTGAAGATTATCATACATGTGATTAATCTGTCGCTATAGCTGCAAGATTAAATTCATTTTTTACGTTGAATTCTAAAGTTTTGTCTAAATAGAGAAATATAATAACACTAAACTCTGCGCAACCATTGAGAGGTCCAAACTCTCCCATTCAGCCTTAGATATAAGATGATAAGTAGCGAAAATCCAATTGAGATTTTGTGTTTTGTTTGAGAGTTTGAAACCTCAAGCAGCTAGAAGTAAAAGAGCTACGGATTTAAAATTTGGTACACGAGTTCCTAGTACCTGTTGGACATCATAAGATTTTCGGAAAAATCATGAATGTGTAAATGCTAGTGCCATAGAACTTTTTAGGATTTAAAGTTATTAAATAGAGTATATACTAAAAAACTAAACTCCTCGGCGCAACAGCCCATTAGAGGGCCAAGGCCTGCCGTGCCCATTTCAGCTTACGTGACATAGGGCTCTGGGGTGCTAGGCATATGCCCCGGTAAGGTGGTCAGCCTCACCGGAACCCCCAGTGTTTAGTTCCCAAGCATGCTTGGTCCCATTTTATCGACCACTTAAGGATGAAAGGATGGTTAAGCCTCGCCCAATCTGGGATTCGATCTCCGGACCTGTAGCGTGGCAATGCGAAGCACTACCACTAAGCCACTGGGCCTTAAATCGAGTATATAATGGTCTTTAAATGTGTATTGATTTATTGAGTAGTAAAGAAAGTCGTGCAGTGTTACACACTCCTAGTTTTTAAGTACAATGTGGCATTTTCGAAACATTTATTTGAAACTTGGGTAATGCTTGGTTAGAAATTGAAGTAGCAATTTTTCTTCTAGAATTCTTTAACCTCTAAATTCAAACTTCTAATATACAATAAGATGTCTCTTATAAACAGTACAAATGTAAAAAAGCACTTTTTATTCCCACTTGTAATAAAGCAAATTGTATTACATAAACCTTAATTGTAGCTTTCAAATATTAGCATTAAATATAATAAGTAAACTGCAGATTTGTTTTTGATTCATAAGAAATTATCATGTGTATTTTCAATTTTTTTGCTGCATCAGTTTTCCAGGACTTATATTTCGGGAAATAATATGGTAATGTTAAATTATATTTAATATAATCTTCATATTTATTACACGTATTTTTAAATAAAAATCAAACTATCACTTCAATCTCTCTGATCTCAAACAAAAAAGGGACTGGGGAGCCCAGTCGGTTAGGCATTCGCCTAGCATGCGGAAGGTCCCAGGTTCGGGTCCGGGCATCGCCAAAATAACTGCCGACCTATAAACGGCCCGTGCAGCCAAGAATGTCCGACGAATAATACCCCGTGTGGAGGGAGTGCACGTTAAACATCCTTCAAAGTCCTAACCGCTGCGTACGATGTCGCCCTTAACGGTTGCGTTGGGTGCCTACTCAGGTGTCGGCTCGTCACTTGACTGTGGTTCTAAAATACGACACCCGTCGCCAATAGCCCTGTGTAGCTCTAGTGCGACGATAATTCAAACTAAACTAAACTCAAACAAAAAAAAGTCATATTTACATAACTTATCACACAAGTTACATTTTTCAAGTTCGCATTTAACACAGCTTAAAAATTACAATAATGCATTTCGACATTTAATTATGGAGGCCAGTGATATTCAGCAATAATTATAAATGACAGCATGGAGTTGTCTTACACTGGTTTATTATTGTTTTCATAAAAATTCAACAAAGTTCCAAAAAATAATAAGTCCTCAAGTTAGCCCTGTTACCGGTAAAAATCTTAAAACAAAGTAGCTCAGTTAAGTTAATTCACTATTCATCCAAGTAATAACTAATTCCATCATAAACTCTGAATAAACTGTTGGTAAATTTCCAAGAAACACCATCCTCCGTCAGTTGGCTTTCAGCAGACTCTTCTGTTGGTGTTTGTTCGGTGCTTTTTTAACTCGCTGGACTCCTACGCAAATCACTTTTTCAACTGACGTCACAGAAGTTATTCGGTTTCAAAAATAACCGAATGTGCAATACTTACCCTAAATGCCTGTTTTCTCGCTGAATTTCTAGGTAAATGTTTAATATCCGTTAAAACTGGTGGTTAAAAAAGGTTTTTTGGGAATATACAAGGACTTTTGAGGGCATAATTCTATTAACAAAGGGTTTAATTTTATATGAGTCATTTAAAAAAACTAAATTCAACAAGTAAGCTCCATCCACTACATTGATTAAACAATCCAGAACTTATTTTCCTTCCTGTAAACTGTTACCACTCAAGACGTGAAACATGTCCATTCCATTGAAATACTTGGTTAATTCGAACTATTTTTTTCCCTCTTTATTGTTTTAATTTTATGCAACTATATCATATTAAGGTCTAAATAAGTTATCTAGTGTGTAGATAAGTAGATAACCATTCTAAGAATACATAACTTTTCAAGATTCATGTGCAAGCAATGTCTTTCAAGAACTGTATAGCATTGCATTAGCTTCATAGAAGTTTGTTTAATGCTGATATTGTTGTTAATAGAAGCAATTATATTTGCCTTAATGCTATTTTTTTACTGTTTAATTGAATACTGCCAACTCAAATGTAAAATACCTCTTTGCCTCTTAAAAAAAGGATTAGAACAAGAAATTTTGTTCAATACTTAGATCTTGCTAGCCCTAGTACAATATACCACACATTCGTTATATGGTTTTCTAGTGGCTCAAAGTTTTCGAATTAAAATTGTTGTCTCTATACTGAAGTCCAGCGAGGCTACAGTTGCCTCCATAGCAAATACCTAACAAAGACATCATAGTATTCAATGCGGGACAAGTGCAAGGCAAGTATAGCTATGAAAGATGCTCTCTTACATACATTTCCATGCATCAAATTAACAATGGTACATCCCCCATACCAACTCAACGTAAGCTATACCTCTCTGCCTCTGAAGCAAAGATTAGCACAAGGAATAAACACCCAGCGTCAGGATTTTTGTACACCGGCTAGATTTTACCAGCCCATGTACAATATGTACCACAAATTCATTTTATGGTATTCTAGTGATTCAAATTTTGAAACAAAACTGTTTTTCATAGTTATCCCTCATGTTAACTCAATGTAAGATACACCTCTTTGTCTGTGGAGCATGTACCTCACAATGAAATCACAGTATTTTCTCTGGTGCTTTGCGGGCCAAGGCAAGTATACTCATAACAGAAAGTCTCTGACATACATTTTCATTTATCTAAGCAACAATGTTACATCTCCTATGCCAACTCAACATAATCTACACCCCTGTGCCTCTTCAGCAAAGATTAGCACAAGGAATAAACACACGGCGTCAGGGTTTTGTACAATGTATATATTTTACTAGTCCATGTACAATATATACCCCGCGTTCGTTAGATGGTTTTCTAATGGTTCAAATTTTCCTTAATTGTTTGCAGGCTAAGGCAAGTATAGTTATAACAGCAAGTCCTATGGCATACATTTTCATATGTCTCAGCAACAATGGTACATCCTCCATGTCATACACTCTCTCAATGTACAGTTCCTGGACAAATTATTAGACGTACTGTGACCCATAGGGATACATGACCCAATGCCCTTTCTCAGCATTGGAAAAGTTTTATAAGTTGAAAGTGGCATCACTTCTTTCCTTTCAGTCAGCCGACCACATGGTGAAAAAATCCAACTGAATCATTGCGTATATGTTTAGCTATATAAAGAATAGAAACACCCGAAATCTTGCAGTGCGTCTAATAATTTGTCCAGGGACTGTAAGATACACTTCTTTGTCTCTTCATGTACCTCACAAAGACATCACAGTATTTTCTATGGTGCTTTGCGGGCCAAGGCAAAGTATGCTTATGACACACATTTCCATACACCAACTCAACAATGGTACATCCCCTACGCCCAACTCAACCTAAGCTACACCTCTCTGCCTCTGAAGCATAGATTCACCTGAATGAATAAACACACCGCGAAGGATGCCAGAAATATCTTTTCTTCCCCATCCTCCTCCTTTTGGACGTTAGAGGCAGCAGGAAGAGGGTGTGTTGATCCCTCGCTACCAATGTGCTTTTCTTAGGACTGTGTCGTTAGCCGCTTTTCGAATCCAATTACAGATCAGTTGATATGGATAGACAATTTGATAATAGGTAAGTTTTGATGGGGATTTAAAAAGATGCACATGTCTTGTTCCCATTATTATATGATTGATGAAAGTTGACTGTTAAAAAATTGGCTCTTGGTTTTACTATAAATATGGTTTCTAGTAGCTGCAACGGCTGCGTGGTGAATTGCTTCACCAATTTTTCGGCATTTGGTTGAAATATTTATCGGGATTTTGTTTCCAAAACTTGACATTTTTTTCATTTGAATACCGAAAAAATGGTGAAATATTTCACCACGCAGCATCTACTAGGAACCATTATTATGGTGAAAGCAAGCGTAAATTTGTGTACTGATTAGTGTTTGAAAGTTTTTTCAGGAGAAAATGTTTTTTCGAATCTGGATTCTTCTGATTAATTTTACACCCAAGTCATGTGTTTAGGTTTATTCAGTCCAATGTAATTTTTTTCCTGATTATTTCTAAAAACATTTTTAAAAAATATCATCTAGGCACTAGTAGATGAATTTTTTGAAATATTTAATGCATAAACCTTTGCAAGGTGATTTCCCAACTGAAAAACGTTCCCGTCGGTCATTGCCATAAAATTTCCTCAACACTGCTTTGCAAACTCTGTTCGCTTCATTCACTACAGTTAAAACTCGGGTATAATTACTTAAAAATTTAATTTATAAAACGAAAAAGTAATTTAAAGACTGCATAGTTAATATAAATGTTGTGTATTCTACCCAAGGAAGTTCTATTCAAAATGCCGATGGCCAAATATAGTAACATAAGGATAAAATTTTTCTGGTCTATAAAAAATCTATTTATCTTTACATTTTCGTTTCGGTACTATTTTATCTTGATTTTATATTGGAATATTTTGGGTATTATGCAATTTACAATTTAATAAATTTCCATATTGCTACATTTTGTTTTGTTTAATCCGTAATATTAAGCTTTGTTTAGTTTCGTTCATATTTCTCTTTTTTATGCGTGCAGTTTTATTTAATTAAGATTAATACAATTTCGATTATTTTAATTTAGGATTAAAATAATGGTGACAGATATTTTTTAAAGAATAAAATCATTTTTATGTCGAAGTAAAAACATTAAAAAAATTATTATAAAGTATATTAAAAAATGTTTTCTGCAGTATATTTTAATATTGCAATCAGAATTACAATTGCATTTATATAGCTACAATTAGTTAGCGAGTGATATGTAATTTATAAATGACGTATGTTTTGTGACGTCATTTAATCATAACGCAATAGTATCCCACGCAAAAAGTTATTTCAATTAAATTTGATACAACATTTGATTAGTAATTTTTAACATATTTAATGACTATAAATTATTTTCAATTGAATAGCCGCTACTTAAAATCAAAAAATAATCTTTCAAGGTGAACAACTTTACATTATGAATATTTTCATTTTGGTCAGCAGGTAAAGTAAAAGTGTATACTGGTTTTCGATATTTTGATTATGAAATTCCAGTTAAGGGTCACTTTCTCTATACTCCCGAGACTCTAGCAAAATCATACACTCTCCGAAATAGATACTCAAAACCGACGAAATTTTTCCTTATTTTTGACGAAACTGTTTATTGGCAAATGCTCCGAGTTTTCCTTTCACCAAATTGAGGAAATTCGATTCGTCATTTTTTGAGAACTCGAATTTCGTCAAATTTAAAGAAATATTTCGTCATTCTAGTTTCGTTACATTGACGATTAGAATTGTTTATTTGATAGTTTAGTTTCGTTATTTTTGAGCTAATAAATTGTATTGTTTTGACAGTTCTAGTTTCGTCATTTTTAAAGATATGCAATTTGTTGTTTTGATGGTTATGGTTTCGTGATATTTGAGCATATGCATTTTTTTAAAACTCCTGACCATGTTTTATAGGATTCGACGTAATCCTTTTGTTCGTATTTTTCACTCAAATGTAAAAAAGGTTTTAATTACTGTCCACAATTGCTTTTTTACGGACTCAAATACATGGATGTAAAGTTTTTGGAATATTTAAGGTATTTTTTTAAATACAAAATTGTCTACATACAACGTTTGGCCCAACATAGAACGATCAAGCAGTACACCAAAAAAAGCTACACATCTATTTAACAGTATTAACACAGAACACACATAAAAATATACAATTGATTAAAGAGTAAAACAAACATACAAACACATAATAGAGATAGCAATAAATTTAAATACATTTTAAATAAGAACTAACCTTTTTTGTATGAATCTTTGTGATGAACTTCGCGTTTTACGGCGTCGAGGACATAAGTCGTTGCATTCAAACAAACAGTTAAGTTCCAAGAGTACCCAGAGTACAACGGTGTGAGATGAAACAATGTAATCAAGATTCAGTTTCCTCAAAATCAAGATACAATATTGTCAAATCAAGAACTTTAAGGTGAGGATTCGCATTTCGTCAAAAGTCTCGAGATAGTTTGACGAAAGGATCGGCAAAAGAAACGAAATGAAGCTTGAAGATTGAGATCGTCAAAAGGGAAATAATTATTTCGTAAAAATTCAGGTGTTTTATTTGGGTGTTTTAATAAATTTGTACTGCTATGAATTTGAAAAAGAAAAAAAAATCAACAAAATCTTAGCCAAAAATCATATATTTCAAATCTTGCAACTTCTATCTGGTTGACTTTGACGTATTACTAGAAAATACAAGGAATAGTTAATGTGACATTAAAAAACATTCAGACATACACTAGAAGTCATTTATTGCATATTAAATACATATTTTTAGAATCCAGTGTCTTTGTTCTGGCAAGAGCCGGAGGATGGTTGGCAAAATAACACAATTCGTTTTGGCAACAACACTTTTCAAGATAGTAGAATTTAATGGTCGTCCGTATAAAAGAGCGACAAAACTTATGAAAGTTATCGAGTTAGCTCAACAATAAAATTTTTAAATCGATGATTAGAAACGATTTATCGGAACGGCTAATACGCATGTTCGATAATACGTTCATTTTCCATGATTATAAATATCGATTAAAAAATAGCATAAGAAGTAGCATTTTTATATAAATCCGGTCCATTCTTCCACATTTACAAAGAACTAGACCAAGGAAATACTAGCAACATTCTTCTTTAAAAAATATGTCTTGCACTCTAGTTTTTTAAGTCTATATCTATATTTATCACTGCCGGCTTATCGGAAACTGAGACGGGTCGCCCGGCGTGTAGTATGACCGCATGCCTTCGTATGAAGTCATTTCCGGCGATGCAACTTTTTCCCTAACTTGAAAGTTATGTCATCCCAACTATTTCATTCATGTAATAAACAGTTCAGTAAACCGAGCGTAGTTTTGCCAGTTCGTATTTTGTTATGTTAGGAAACGTTATTTCGGTAAGTATTTATAACTGTACTAGTCCTGTTATTATTCATTAGTAATTTGTATTTTTTTAATTTAATAATTCTTAGTTTTGAGGATTTTAAAAACTTATTTTAATTAAATTTTTTGTCAGTGAAATAGTATGGCTTTATGGGAGAAAAGTTATGGTTCGGATCATTTACTGACGACCTTAGGCGATTTTCGATTGTGATAATAATTTTTTTTTGCACCTGTCTGACTTTTCCGGATTCGAATATTGACTTCGCACATGAGTTTCCGGACCATCGACCGTTGGTTGAGTTTTCATAAGAAATATTCCCATACGAATTTTCTTTGAATCGTGTTTTTTTTTTAAAGTCGCCAAAATACGGACTTTTGGCGCGATTTTGGAAAGTTCGCCAAGGGGGACCGTACAGTAAATCTCTATCGTTTCCAGTTTTTTCCAAATAATTTTAAATCATATAAATTTTTTTATTTTGATGAACTTCTGAATATGTAATGATGAATCTTGATTGTGCAATTAGTAAATATTGTAGTATACTTTTATTTTTATTTGAAATTATACCATTAAGGCTTTATATATATATAAAAAAATATTGCTAATACAAACATGATCTCTTGAAAAATTCAATCCAATAATTGTATGTGTTGAGGTGAGGGTGGAGGATATTAAAAACGAATTTAATAACATTAACTTATGTTTTACTCTTACCACTAAATTTTATTTCCCACCATAATTACATTCATTAAATACAATTAAATAAGTGTTGATAAAACATGTATTGTTACGTAAAAAATGTTTTTTTAATATACGAGGCAGAAAATACCTTTTTGCTAAAATCTTTTAACTTTATTTAATTTGAAAACCTTAATTTCATTTTATTTATTTATTTTTTATAATTTCTAGTTATTAAATTGCAAGAAGGTACAAATTTGACGCAATATATAGGTTTGCCGAATTACCGAAAATCGTGTTTGAAAGTACATATAAAGCTGTTGCTCATAAGTGTCATCAAGATTTCCTAAACATTCAGCCAACTTCATTTGTGCTAAGTTAACTTAACTAAAATATCATGTATTAGAATAACACTATTATGCTTCCTCTTTGGAAATACTAATTGTTTCTGTTAATTTGCAGAAGACCGCAAGGGTCATCGTGGACACCGGCTACGCCATCCACGCCTTCTTTCAACCCCAATAAATTTACGCCTGCAGCTCAGCAAAACTCCTGGAGGCCCTTCCAAGAACAGAATGCAAGGAACTCTGGCGAGGAAGTGATTGTTGGTTCCGTCAAACCTGATCCGTCAGGTGGATATGTCCACACTTTTGGTGCCCCAAAAAGGGAAGCAAGCACCCCACAGACCCCTTCTTCGAACTCTTATAGCAATTCTGCTCCCAGGCAAGTTTATCAGGCACCGTCTTACCAAGAAAACGCGACCCAGTCTGCGCCTAGGTACGTTCAACAAATAATTATACCCACCAATGAGGCCAACACTCAGTACAGATCTCCCCCTGTTAGGCAAAGTTCATACCAAAACAATGCTAGTCCATTCTCGCCAGTCCAGTCACCTCTAGTTCAGTCTCCTCAAAGGTCTGGACCGGTGTCGCCAGTTTACTTTCAGCCCCAAAATGGATATGATTACAGGTCGAACGGAACGCCAAATGCCATGTCTCATACGCCAAGGCAAGTGTCCAGACAAGATTCTGTACCCTATCAAAACGAGAGGCAAAATTCTGTTCCCTATCAAGCAAGTTCAAGTCCATTTGCACGACAGAATTCAACTTCATATCAGCCGCCTGCGAGGCAAGATTCGTGGAACCAACCAGTGCAGCAAGTCACAAAAGCTTACTCGCCTTCCAGACAGGACTCGTGGTCAAGTCCTCAACAACAAAGTCAAAATGCACCTCAGTTTAACAGGCAAGAATCTATTACACACACTCCGCAATCGTCAATAGGTTCGCCTGCATACCCTGCAAGTAGACAAGATTCATGGTCCAGTAATCAGAACCAACACAGTCCGAGTTCACGTCAACCTTCTGGGCAGCAGTACATTGGTGGACTATTTGGTAACCAAAATTCTGTATCGCAACCACAACCTGAGCTAGCAGTGCGTCACGACCCGGTCTTGCAATCTTCAACACCAGGATTACAGAGGCAGTCTTCAGTGCAGTATCAGGCTTCCCCTAAGCCCTACTCCCCAACAAATGCTTCCCAACAGCAACAGCCTCAGTTTAGTCCTTCGAACAGTGTCAAATCTCCTCTATCTTTCGGTCCTCCGGGTCCATTTTCGAACCAACATGCCTCATCAAGTCCGAGCAGTGGTGCGCAACCTTGGCAAGTGGACTCGTTTCCGACACCTCCTCCATTTTCGCCATCCGTCGAAAGTGCTGGAATGAGCTGGCCTACGTCGTCGGATTTGCCTAGTCCACCGCCGCCTCCACCACCACCTATGCCGACGTCTGTACCACCACCACCGCCTATGCCAACGTCGGTACCACCTCCACCGCCTATGCCGACGTCTGCACCTCCACCGCCCCCACCCCCTCCGCCACCCCCACCACCAATGCCATCTTCTGCAGGAATAACGAATGAGGTTCCAGCATGGAAGAAACAAATTCAGGTAAGATAAAATTACTGCATTTAATTAATATTCGTATTAATCAATACAGTTGTTGTATGGTTCGTGTTCTTTTACTGATTTGTACCTGTTATTACTGGAAAAGAGTTTTACTATTATTGACGGAAGCCATTGCCATTAAGTAAGAATTAAAAAGATTGCTTTCTAAATTGTGATTAAGCTTGTTGAAACCCAAATGTTATTGTTCTGATTTGGTTATTTAGACATTTTTAATACTCGTAAGTGTTGTTCCATCATATATATCAATATTTTACTATGGTCTTTTAAATCAAGCTTCACCGAAAAGTTTGATTATTGGTAGTGCCAACAGATGTACTTTGTGCCATTTTTTTTGTTACATTAAAGGTTTTTAAATTTGCAACCCGAGTGCTAATTTTTAAAACATTAATTTGACCGAAATGTTTTAGCTTGTATCGAGCAAACTACCAGTTTCGTATACTATGGTCAATGAAATGTTTTCTTCGTAGTGTAGATAGCCTGGAAATTTCGGAAAACAACAAGACAAGTTCATGAGTATTTTCTTCGGACTATACATTTTGTTATGTGAAGCTTAACTGATTGAGAAAACTCAATTAACCAATTCGTTAATTTGATAATAATCTTTCATTGTGTTTGATATCATTACCATAGATATACGAGAAACGAAATGATTTAAAATGTTTCAAAATTGTTTCACGGCACTTCAATTAAGACTTCTTCAGCAATTAAGCTAGACGCTAACAGTAAGAAAAACTCCCGGTATTGCAAATATCTTTTGAACATGTTCCAGGAAGAAGGTTAGGCCACACACCAGTGGACTGATTACCTCATGAGTGATGTGTTATTTTCGGTGGGCCCCAAAATTAGAACTCCGAACGATAGAAATTTGGCAGAGCTTTCGTTGCCATGCCTCCCGAGGAACTTTAGTAGACATCTTTTCAGGTTGAACGCTACTCGTCCCACTAACCCGAAACGTGTGCACTTTCAACAATGCTTTCACTTCAGCGAAAGATGTCTTATTCTATTTTGCTTGAAAGTGTACCTCTTGTTTCAAATAAACATATTTTTAAATACACATACGGGGCCGTGGATAGCCTAGTGGTTAAGGCCTCGTTCTCGGAATCGGAAGGTCCCGCTATCGAGTCCCGATACCACTGAAGACCCACCGAGTATATGCGGAGTACGTGCACGTTAAATATGTGGGTCCGAAAGTCCGGTCATTTCGCAGTTTCCCACGTGTACAGGTCCCTGGAGACTATTTCCCTCCCCTTCAGGGATATGTCTAAATTGTGGAAGTGGTGATAGATGGCAGCATCTGTCACTTATGCGTGTGTGTTGTGTGTGTCTGTCTTACTTGACGAAGGTTTTTGTAAGCGGGTCTCTGACCAAGCACACAAACCTGAACAAAAATCTACCAACCAACCAATACACATACAAAAATGCATTTAAATTCAGTTATACAACACGTTCCTTTTACTTTTGTAAGGTTTATAAGTAGATATTAGAAATTTACTTCAAATGCAGTAGATGTCCTCTCTTAACCAGCTTAAATGGTACAGAGGGTAAACCAGTTAAGCAAAAATTTGGTTAAACCGGAGGAGTGAAAAAGTTAAGGTTTAGATGTACATTTGATTGCACATTTGTACACTGGTGGTATTTGTGATATAAATAATGCACAATAAAAATAATGCGACAATTTATTCGGTGTATAAGTGTCAGTTGTATAAGTTACTGTATATAAGTTACATAACATAAAAAAATGAGTATCTTTTTTTTTTATTGAAGCTTAGAAGTTCAACTACTTGCCACATAGTTCCGTTTTTTTTTATCAGCCATCACATAAGAATCCAAAACAAAACACACCTTTTTTACACTTTGAGGTAAAAGAAAATCAGTCGGTTAAAGCGGAAATCCGAATAAATGGAGTTCGGTTCAGAAGGAGCCTACTGTATACTTGTATATAAACTAGGAGACTTCTGCTCCATCAACCCCCTCATTCCCTATTGGTCACTAACCATGGCTAAAGTATTAAATTATACAAATATATAAATTGTTGCAACGTTTACCTTCTAAAAAGCTGATATTAAAAAGCTAAGATATAGCATGAAAGCCTGCATATAGACCAAAGTTTTAACCACGACGTCTAAAAATTTAGCATTAGTTCTAATTATATATCCATAATTTTTTTTGGTACTAAAATTATTCTATTTACTCTGAACTCACTTCCAAAGCATTGGCCTTCCAAACTTGCAAATTCGACTATCATAAAGACGTTATTTTTAAAACTCTTTATTTATTTAAAATTTAAATTATATAGGTATTGAAATTTACGCAATACCTTTCAATTTAAAGTTATAAAATGTATATTTTCAGTAAAAATGTATATCTTATCATATACAAATCAATATTTTGAAAGCCTTCAGTTTGGTTAGTGATGTAAGAGTAAATTTTACAGTTCACTACAATTAAATTAAAAAAGTGTGGATCTAGAATTAGTCACAATGTTTTTTTAGACATCTTGTCCTAAAATGTGATTTCGATGCATTATCAGGGTTTTTAATAACCAATTTTAGTAAACAAATAGCACAACACATCATTTATTTACATTTTTTACTACATGATTCGGGGCGAATTCTGAACGAAATGTTATGTGGGTAAACAAAAAATGCTTGATTTTACTTGGTTAGATAAATTTTTACAGCATATTTTTGATAGAAAAGTTTTATTTCGCCCTTTAACTTGCACTTAATTAGTTAGTGATTAAAATTTAAAATCATCAAATATTCAAAATTATTACTTATTAATAATTCAAAAGGATTTGATTAATTTTCAACGTTTAAAATTATTAAAAATAAGAACAATTTATGACTAAATATTATTTTCAGGCTTAAAATCGAGCGAAATCCGCCCTAACACTTTTTCCGGTCACCAAAGAGAAAATGGAACAAAATAACAATAAAAAATTTCTTAATAAAATTTTAAATTTCTTTTCTGGAAATCAACTTTCGAGATGTGTATGTTGATTGTTGATGGCAGTAAAATTTGTTTTAAGTAATTTGAAAAACTTTTCGGAAAATAACAATCATGAAGCTTGGCCGGATAGCTTTTTTAAATACTGTACCCTGTTAAAAATGTGTTGCACTTGGTTTCACTAAAAATATGGTCCTTTTTTTTCTAATGGGGCTGCAATATTGGCAGTAAAGCCTTTGCAGACTAGGCATATTCCCCAGAACTGAGAGCCATTTTTTATGGCATCATCTAGGCGACTCTCGCTACCAATTTTGACGCGCAGATTACAATGAATCTCAGCTCTCTGTAGATATTAAAGTATACCGAGTAATTAATAATTTACCGAGAGAACCCAGCCAAATGGGCCCTCCAGGGATCTTTTACATGCCACATAAAAAAATATGGTTCTTAGCTACAACGTCTATGTGGTGAAATGTTTAATCCTATTTTTGGTATTTGTTGGAACCATTTCTCCGGTTTTAGTTTCCAAAACGTGGAAAAAGGTTTATCTGAGTACCTAAAATATGGTGAAACATTTCACCACACAAGCCGTTGCAGCTTCTAGGAACGACTATTATAGTGAAACCACGACCAAAATTAACAGTGTAGTAACAAACTTCTCATTTAAAAATTCCATTTTAGTTTTATTAATTTAAAAGTCAAACTTTAAAAAAATAACCTCAATAAACTTACAACAATTACTTTTTCCACAGGCGACCAAAGAAGCCAAAGCCGCTTCTGGTGTCCCCCAGACCCCCAACACCCCTGTCTGCGGCCCTGGTGAGTTGCCGGCAGCCCTGATGGGCAGCATGAAGAAAGACAAGAAGCCATTCACCTACCTACCAGGGGGTCTGGACCTATCCGAGATCCGATCGCCCAAGATGCAGAGACGCATCATGGCAAACCAGCAATATGCCCCGCCGCCGCCATCTTGCACGGGGCAACAGGTCATGGTGCAACAGGCAATGGAGCAGCCGCAAGTTGAGAGTCAGTTTGATAGGTAAATAAAATCAATTTATATCTTTGAAAGTATTAATAATGATTTGTAAAGCGATTGGAGGGCTGTGGGCTTACTCGGTTAGATGCTTGCTTTATATACGAAAGGTTTCAGGTTCGGGTCCTGGCAATGCCAAAATAACTCCCGGCGTATAAACTATCTATGCAGCCAAAACGTCCGACAAATAATAACCCGTATAAAGGGAGTATACAAGTGAAATATGCTCCAAAGTCACAACGATACGTACAATGTCGCCTTTAACCGGTTGCGTTGGGTACCTACTCAGGCAGCATGAAGGACAAGAAGCCATTCACCTACCTCAGGAGGTCTGGACCTCTCTGATATCCGCTCGCCCAAGATCAGAGACGCATCATGGCGAACCAGCAATATGCCCCGCCGCCGCCATCTTGCACGGGGCAAAACTGTCATGGTGCAACAGGCAATGGAACAGCCGCAAGTTGAAAGTCAGTTTGATAGGTGAAGGCAACTTGGAGAGTTTCGTAAGTCTTTGAAAGTGTAGGACTTATAATACCATTGTTTGTTTAACAATGTTTTCCAATATCAAATGTTATCTGATATTTGGTTACTGATGGATCAGTGGTGGAAGCGGAATTTTTCGACTAAAGCTTTTTATTTCTTTGCATCCATTCTACACACCGCATAGTTACATAATAGACTATATTTTTAAGCAAAAATGTGTGGCATAACTACTCGTATTATAAGCCTTTAAAATTATTTTTTATATTTCTTCGTAGTATAGGCGAAATGTGAAAAAAGATAAAATTGCGTAGCGTGTATATTATTTTGTCCCATTGCTGTTACTCTACACTGCATAGAAAACTATAGTTTTAATGTTTTTATAACATTTCATTTGTGAAAATAAAATCTTCATTTTTCAACAATTTCGAATTTTCAACAATTCGAATTTTCAACATTTTTTTTTTTTAAAATTGTGTAGGTCATGAATAAGTATAGTTTTAATTTTCCAAATAAATATTTAGGACATATTGAAAGTTTAAACTGAATAACCAACTTGTTGTGTAAATTATTTCGTTTTTTAACACATTATACAACAAATTTTCAAAACTTAACTCTACAACTCTCCCCACATTTCTTCCCAGTCGGCTCCAATAGCTAAGAAACCGAACACATCCAAACAAACAATCTGATTATGAATTACCGAGCGAGCGATTTCGCTTCGATGTTTATTTTTTAAAGTATTTTTTTTCTCTGTCGTGCCTCCCTTGACCATAAAGAGAAGTGTGTCTGAGGCCGCACGAGATCGGAAAAAAATCAGCGGAGATCAGATGACGACAGATTGTGTCAAAGGAAAGCCGGTTTCACTTTCTTACTGACATCTTTGACCACGAGTTCTAATTGTTCTCTGGGCTTGGGGAGCTAAGTCGGCAAGGGGCTTACCTTGTATGCGAATGAACCATAGATATCATAGTTAAAGTATTAGATTGGCAGATCACGTGACCTCCAATGCTAACGACAGGACGCGCATGGAGGCCAACATAAGAGGGCAAAATGGCCAGTGTTGCTGCCACTTTAAGGAGAAAAATACTACGAAAAAATACCAATTCTAAAATTACCCAAAAAAAAACTAGAAATGGATTTAAAGTCACTAAAGATTCCAAAATGCAGCTAGTATTTTTACGATATTTTTTTGTAATTTTAGAATTAGATGGTATTTTTTCGTAGTATTTTTCTCCTTAAAGTGGCAAAAACACTAGCCATTTTGCCCTCTTATTTTGGCCTCCATGCGCGTCCCGACGTTAGCATCGGAGGTCACGGGATCTGCCAATCTAATACTTTAACTATGATATCTATGGAATGAACCCAGGTTCGTGAACGGGCATTGCCAAAATAATGAATGACCTACTGTCCCTGGACAAATTATTAGACGCACTGCAAGATTTCATGTATCAATCAATGATGAACAAAATACCTTTAGAAGGACATTCGTGTTCCTAAACTTAAGCTATTGAATAGAAAATACTATCTGCCATACTAATAAATATATCGACATCTTTTTTAATGATATGGCATTCTTTGGTATGTTTTCATCATTACTAAAAAAATACAGGGCGTCTAATAATTTGTCCAGGGACTGTATAAACGTACTAGGCAGTTAAAAATACACTAAATACGAATAATACATCATGTAGAGGGCTTCAAAGTCCTGTCACTGCTTACGATTTTGCTCCTAAAAGTTGCGTTGGGTGAGTGGTGCCGGCTCGTCTCTTGACTGTGGTGTCTAAATTTCGTCGCCCGTCGCCAATGGCCCTCGTGTAGCTCTGGTGCGACGAATATTCAACTGAACTCAACTCTCGGCATTGGATAAGAATGAAACACTTTGATGTTTGTCAGGGCCGCCATCAGAGAAGCGCGGTAACTGCTTTTACACAGCCACGCACTTTGAGGGGTATGAGAAAATTTCTGTGCCTTAATTGGTTTTACCCATAGATATCATAGTTAAAGTATTAGATTGGCAGATCACGTGACCTTCAATGCTAACGACGGGACGCGCATGGAGACCAGAATAAGAGGGCAATGGGGCCAGTGTTGCCTCCACATTAAGGAGAAAAATACTACGAAAAATACCGCTCAATTCTAAAATTACAAAAAAAAAAACCCATAAAAATACTAAAAAAGCGTTTCACGTTTTTTTTTAAAGTCACTAAAAAGATTCCAAAATGCAGCTAGTATTTTTTAAGGTATTTTTTTGTAATTTTAGAATTAAACGGTAATTTTTCGTAGTATTTTTCTCCTTAATGTGGTGGCAACACTGGCCCATTTGCCCTCTTATTCTGGTCTCCATGCGCATCCCGTCGTTAGCATTGGGGATCACGTGATCTGCCAATCTAATACTTTAACTATGATATCTATGGTTTTACCGTAGAGTTGAAAAGAAGATGGAGATGCTTTCCGAGCAAAAATTAATTCAAAAGCTGGTTTCCCAAGTTAAGCCATCGTTTGCTTACATGTGAGAAAATGACTAACATCTTGTATAAATTGAGACCTCGTACTAAAGCCTCCAGCTGTGCAAACGGTATTTTTTTAAATTTTTAATAATAAAAATTAATATAATGTCAAATTAATTTAATAATAATTTAAATAATAACAACTCTTAAAGAATAAAAGGGCGCATTTTAGAATGAACTCACATTGAATGAGTGGCTTGGTTAGGGTTGCTTATCGGCTTTTTGACGGCTTCGCCTCTTCTCTTGCGCATGGAGGCCAAATAAGGCGGCAAAATGGCCAGTGTAGCTGCCATTTAATTAGAAAAATACTACGAAAAATACCATCTAATTCTAAAATTACAACAAAAAAAAATACTAGAAAAATATTAAAGTCACTAAAAAGATTCCAAAATGCAGCTCAAGCATGTCTATCTTCTCCATAGATATCATAGTTAAAGTATTAGATTGGCAGATCACGTGACCTCCAATGCTAACGACGGGACGCGCATGGAGGCCAAATAAGAGGGAAAATGGGCCAGTGTTGCCACCACTTTAAGGAGAAAAATACTACGAAAAAATATCATCTAATTCTAAAATTACAAAAAAAATATCGTAAAAATACTAGCTGCATTTTGGAATCTTTTTAGTGACTTTAAATATTTTTCTAGTATTTTTTTTTTGTAATTTTAGAATTAGATGGTATTTTTTCGTAGTATTTTTCTAATTAAAGTGGCAGCTACACTGTCCATTTTGCCCCCTTATTTGGCCTCCATGCGCGTCCCGTCGTTAGCATTGGAGGTCACGTGATCTGCCAATCTAATACTTTAACTATGATCTCCTTCTTTTGATCGTGACCACAAATGTCCGCTAACTCGTCCACTTTCCATTTCACTCGACCTCTTGAAAGTGTGACGCGGGTGGAAATTCTCTCCCTTGACTGAAGTTCTGTTCTCTTTTGGGGTTGAAAGGTTGAACTTGGGCGGCCAGCAGCAGCCGGATAACAGGATGGCGACCGCGGTACACCGGGCGCCCGATGATCCGCAACAGGACCCAAGGAATTACGGACAGTCGAGGTCGTTTCGGATACTGCAGAAGATGACAGGAGGAGATGACGATGCTGGTAAGTTGATTTATTAAAGCACTGTACGCAGAAAAGGGACGTAGATTGACCATTTTATAGTGTCCGGTGTAAAAGTTGTCACTTCAAAATTAAAATTTCTGAGATTATTTTAACTAACTCAAAATATATTTTTATACTTGCTCATGTCCGTAGAGTTATGGAGTACAAAAGAATTTCTAAGAAATGCTTTAATTTAAAAAAAGACATGGAAAGTAATGTGTTTAATTATTTTTAACGTCCCAAATCATGAGTAAATATAAATATATATATTTAGGTAGTATTTACATTTTTTATGTACTACAAAACTCTAAGGACATGGGTTATTCATTTAAAAACATATTTTAGCCCTTTGACAATATTTTTACTTATTTTGTTTTAAAATGAAAACTTTCAGAAAATTTTAACATCTGACAACGTCGAATTGCCCATGACAAAATTGACTTATTGAGTTCTGAATTTCATCTGAATTTTCTTCCGTATTCGTACATATTATTCTGAGTTTTGAAATTATATCTTAGTTTATTTTGGATACATTCAAATGAGACATATTTTTGAAAAACTTTTTTTAATTAAAATATCTTAGAGATGTGTGCACTATACGTTTTTAGTTCTCTTTTGCCAATTTGAGTCTGACCATAGAGTTCTAAGAGTTCTGAAGACATCGCTCCAAAATAATAAACTATGGTGACCCGACGTACTTACTACATTTCGCAGTATAGTTTAGTTTGTTATTCAATTATCTGGATATAAAAATTTCGTTAAATAGTTTCCGTTTTATATCTTTTTCAAACAACAACGTAAATAAAATTTGATTTGTGAAATTATAGTGATGATTTCATAGTCGAAAAGTTAATCACGAAAACTAATCTGGCCATGCTACAATAGACAATTTTTAGCAAAGAACATTTTTGTTTAAAATAACTCTACCTTTGAGTGAGAAGGAAATAACCACTTAAACACAAAGCAGTCGTGTTCCACTTGCACATTTACACTCTTGAGATAATTAAGAGTGACTTAACAAAGAAACTGTTTCTTCACCAAAGTAGCATGGCACTTTGTTTTAGATACACTGCTCAAAACAATTAGGGGAGCGCTTTGCGTACTTTTGTTAACCCTTTCAGTTCCAACGTTTTATTTTTTATTCTAAAAATCTAAAATTTGTTAAATAGATTCATTATGCATCCAGAATGAAATATTAAAAAACAGGGGAAAAAATCCTAAGTTTTTAAACTAAAATTTAAGGGGGAAAAATCGGAAACATAACTTTTGAATAAATTATAACAATAATTTTTTTCGAAACTTAACTTGTTAAAAAAAGTTAAAATCAATTTTTAAACATCGAAGAATGTAAGCGTGAAGAATTTAGGGTCCATTTATTTCATAAAATTTTTTGGGAGAGAATTTTATCTTACCATGCTTTTCATATTTTAATTTAATTAAATCAAACATTAATTAGTTCTTCAAAAGACATAATTCTTCCTTCTAACGATAAATTAGTGCGGGCTCAAGTTAGTGAGAAAAAAAATCGCAAGCTGATGATTCCAAATGGAATCATTGGGGGTAAAAGGGTTTAAACCATGCATTCCCTTAATTCTTTTGAGCATTGTATATTCACTGTTACGGTAACCAAATACGGTTAAATTAACTATTTTTGTATTTAACCACTTACGGGTTTTCAGTGTTATATATTGTGTACTTTTTGGAGATGATCTCGGTTTGCAATCGTTGTTATTACTGCTTTTTTTAAGTTAATTACCGAGCTAATGAAATGCGAAAGATTAACCGGGGACTTTTATAGAAAAGTATGGAAATGATTCGAGACTGATCAAAAAGTTCGAGATAGCGGATTATTCGACTTATTGGAAGTCGAGTTATCGAGGTTTGACTTTTTTTTTTTTGTCGTCAGGAGTCGAACTCTATATGTGTCCGGAATTTGAAATCTCTAGACTTGCTTGATGTGTCCATACGATTAGCATAGTCGGCAGTCTCAATTTCAGCTGGCGTCATAGCCGGACACTCATATAGTGAGTAGGCGTAAGCTGTGTATCAGGACAATGTCACAGCTCTATAGATCTCTTGCATCTCCATCTATTCTACCTGTGGTTCGTCAGCCATTATGGTTTAAGAGTAATCTGTTCGCAGTTATTCAGAGAAAGATTTTGGTTGAATGGATTTTCTCTAAGCTTATCGGCCACTGATTCGCATCTGAGAACATCACGAGCTAGTGTGAGTCCTGCCCTTGCCAATCTACGAGTTTCATTATCTCTATGCGACGTGGCGAATCCATGAGGTTTGACTGTAATTTAATATAACAACTCTTAAAAATAAAGGGCGCATTTCAGAATGACTCACATTGAATGAGCGTTTGGTAGGGTTGCTTATCGGCTTTTTGACTGCTTCGCCTTTTTTTCACGTCAAGCATGTCTATCTTCTTATTTTGATAGTGACCACAAATGTCCGCTTACTCGTCCACTTTCCATCTCACTCGATCTCTTGAAAGTGTGACGCGGGTGGAAATTCTCTCCCTTGACTGAAGTTCTCTCCCTTGACTGAACCACTTACGGGTTTTCAGCGATATGTTGTGTACTTTTTGGAGAGGATCTCGGTTTGCAATCGTACTTTACTTGGGAAACAATATCATTTCACAAAACTATCAAACTATCATAACAACATTGCAATACAAACTTCACGATTCCAGAAAAAAAATATACAAATCTCTGTTTCTGTTTGGTTTATTCAGACGGATTTTCAATCTCATTATCTAATAAATTAATGTTGAAATTCTAACTTCTGTAAAAGTATTGTTTTGCTATATTTGCCCTTTTTCATCAGGTATGAGAATCTTGTGGAAATTATTCAAATGTCAAGGGAAAGTATCATTCGGTTAATTAATTATTATTCTGTATTTTTAAAGTGTTTCAAAATATTCTACAGATAGCGATACTATTTTTAAACTTTATAAATTAGAATTAAATAATGTAAGGTAAGGTAATCGTTTCTGGCTGCCTATTTCTAGCCTCCCTCAGGAGCTTTAGCACAGCCAATAACGCCTCGTAATTTAGAACCCTGGTCAAGTGACGAGGTCGACACCTGAACGGAACTTCGAGCGACATCGTACGCTAACGCCGTCGGGACTTTGGACTCCACAGATTTAACGAGCACGTCTGTCCCTGTGTACTCGGGCCCATCCGTGATGAGGATTTTTCTACTATTTCCAGCACGGATCCGATTTATAGGATGACTGGCAGTAGGTGGGATTCGAACCCCCGCACTCCTGAGAAGGTTGAATCTCTAGGCTGATGCCCTAACCACTCGGCCACGGACGGGCCATTAAATAATGTAATACTTTCCTTTCAAATTTGCTTTATTTTGATGTTATGTCTGTGAAAAAGGGCCAGCAAAGCAAACTCAAAAACGTAATGAATTATTGAATTAAAGAAAAATTCTTCCATTTCAATCGATTTCAGACGTATTGCATTAACTAATCGTTGCAATATACCCTTCGCCAAAGCACATCTTGTTGTTACGTCAAATTCCATATATAGTTCTGTCAGTTATCGTTTTCTAGCTCTTTTATATTTTATCTAAAGTTCGAACCATTTTTTACTTTTAATTAAACTAAAACATCGTTTTCCTGTCCAGACTCTGTCCCTGTCCAGCACCAGCAACAACAACAACAACCTAGGCGAGAAGACGACGAGATGCGGTTCACGGGTCTCCGCAGACCGGACCAGCCCATCCCGTCACGGGCCTTCCAGCAACTCCAGAAGATGACAGCTGGAGCCGGAGAGGACGCACAGCAAGGTACTGTATATATTCGCCAATAGGCCGTCTCTCTAGTGCGACGTGATTGTAACCAAAACCTTGGCATGAATAAGATGCTCAAACTAAGAAATATTTCTCAGAATCACGATTTCGATCTCTAAGGCTATGTCCTCACTACGACATCAAATGCCACAAAGGCAACAAATGCAACAAAACTTGGCGACCGCACAAGGGCGCCAATTGATGCAATAGCTTCGGGGCTGACTCTGCCAAGTCGCCAAGTTTTGTTGCATTTGTTGCCTTTGTGGCATTTGTGGCGTAGTCAGGACACAGCCTAAAGGATTCCGTCACGTGTAAACATTAGTGGTAATTAGGCTGCGGATTGATTGGACAAAGAGGGCAGTGAAACGAATGCACTGCTCTATCACTTGCCCAAAGCTGTTCGGAAATTAAAGTGCTAATTAATTTGCGATTACTGGCACACCAATGGTACAATACAATATCTACTAGCACTCTTCTGGAAGTTAAATCGATCTCGTCTTAAATGGCACTAGTAACTTAACTAGCCACCTAATGGTATTTTATATAATATCAAAAGCACTCATATCTGTGAAGTTAAATATCGATCTCATTTAAGAATGCACTATGTAGAACTAAAATGCTAGTACCACCTTTAATGGGATTAATTGCTATTTTTATACAATTAATATAATAAATGTATTCATAACTTTGAAGAGAAATATAAACAGCTTAATTTAAAAGAAGACTATTTAAAAAAATCTGTACCACCCGAGTTTAATGGATTACCAATTCTTTTTTTTTAATTTAGCACCTAATAACAACTATTATGCGAATGTTTTGTATTTTACTTATTAAAAGCATATAAACAATCTCTTAATCGTTCAAAACTACAATGATTTGTAACTTATGCGTCTTCCAGACTACTCGAATCGTGGCGACAGTGGACAAGAACAGCAGGCAGATTCTGAAGGGGGTCCAGTCGACATCCGTTACCGGGGCGGCCACATCCCGGGGCGCTCTTTCAAGATGCTTCAGGAGATGACGGGAGTCAACGATGACGGAAGTACGTCGTTTGTTTCAGAATATCTTACTTCACCTAATGTCACCTAGATTAAAAGAAGGCCTCTCAATGATCTGATCCATATAACGTCACTTAGAGGAAAGATTGAGGTTTTTAAGGATTTGGATTAAGGAAAAGATTTGAGGTTTTTATAAAGGATCGTTAACTTATGATTAACTATCCTTTAAAAAAAACTCAATTTTTCCTTAAATAAAGCATTAAATTTTTCCTATAAAACATTAACATTTTATATGAACTATTAACATTTACGTTGCTGCAATGCAAAAATTACCAAATTTCGACATAAATTCGTCTCAGAAAAATTTAAAATTTGATTATGGGACTTTTACTGTTTCTGCATTCTACTTGTTTTTACAGACAGCTGAAAATCAGTGAAAAGGTAATAATTCATTAAAAGTTTATTTTGAAACACTTTATATTAATTTTTAATTTATTTTACCATTAATTTATTACAAATAATTTACTTGTAACATAGTCTCATGTACACCGCGTTATTGAATCGATGAGTGCAGAAACCACTTCAGTCGCAAGCTCGGCATAGGTATCTGAAGACGTCATGCATCTACGGAACTACTCGGTGGATTGGTACGGACAACCCCTCAACGGACAAACATGGTTGCTGTACTCACCACGCATCTTTCATTGCTAAGGTTCTTTTCATCGAAAACGATTTTTCGCATTCTTGTGACTGTAGTGGTTTCTGCAATTACCGATTCTAAACGCTGCGTTGCTATTGTGGTCAACCGGTACTGGACTACGAATGAACCAATCTAGACCTGTGTAAAAAACTGTAAAAATGATATGACCTGTAAACAAATGATAAAATAGACCAGTAAACAAATGATAAAATAGACCGCTGTAAAATAGACTGAAAATGATAAAATAGACCTGTAAACAAATGATAAAATAGACCTGTAAACAAATGATAAAATAGACCTGTAAACAAATGATAAAATAGACCTGTAAACAAATGATAAAATAGACCTGTAAACAAATGATAAAATAGACCTGTAAACAAATGATAAAATAGACCTGTAAACAAATGATAAAATAGACCTGTAAACAAATGATAAAATAGACCTGTAAACAAATGACCTGTAAGAAAATGTAAATGCTGCGAGTGTATTGGACAAAGGATCAACTACTTTAGTCCTTTGAAAACTGCACCCGGCCTCTATTAGCCATTTGAATTGCAAGTTTTTCAAAAAGAATTGGAGGTAGAGCCGGCTACCGGCTCCACCTTCACTTATGTTCCCACCTGGAGATCGGTTTTCAAACTTAACCTAATCCGTTAATTCAAACCTAACCTAATCTTCTGATCTCGGGCATTACTATAATTAAACCCTAATCCTTCATTAACATATCCCCCTTCACCAGCTCCCATTGGTGGTCCACCCGTTCCCTCTGTATTCGGCAACCGTCGCCCGCAGCAGCAACAACCGCAGCAATCCCGGAACCCGGGCAACCTTCATGTTTCAATCGGCGGCCAACCGCAGCCGAAGCAGTTTCCGCAGCCGCAGGTGCCCGCTTCGCAGCAGCAGAGCGAGGAGCCGCCGAAGATGTACACTGGGGGAAGGATCCCTTCGCAGTCGTTTAGGATTCTGCAGGCTATGACGGGCGAGAACAGTAAGTATACGAAAATATCTTCAATTTTGTGTATAATACACGAGAAGACTCATGAAGTAAGCAACGTAGATTATTGGCGCAAAAACTTTATTAGTTACAAATTTACATGTTTCGGTGGGAACACAAGAGGCTCTCCTTCATCAGAATGGTACCAGAACAAATATTTTTATGAATCTTCTCAAGTGAGTATACGGGTCGATATTATGAAAAGTACCAATTTACAGATGCGATAAAGCGTTACAGATATGACGACGAATTTAAATTACAATATAATCCATTAAGACTTCAAAATATAGCTATATAATTTTATTTGACCATGATTGTTTCGATTAAGTTTCTTCGGACCGGGACGGATTTAGACCCACGTCCTCCCGGTTTTTAAGTACAAAACTACATTTTTAGCTTCCACGCTACGTTTATAACGTAAAAAGTGGAAGGTATTATAATCGTTCAGTCCGTCTGTCTGTTTGTCACCCACTTTCATAGTCCAAACTATAAATGCTACAGGTAAGTGTGATACGTCAAAAAAAATTCAGCGCATCAGAATTAGAGGACATTGAAAATCTCAGAAAAGAATTCGAATTCGAAGTACTTTAACTATTTAAAAAAAAACTGCGAAATTTAATCCTCATTTAAAAAGCATAAGAAGCCCTTTTTATTGGAATCAAATCACCATTGCCATTCGCAACAATCACTTGAGAAACTTTAATTCTTTTAAATAATTAATTACATAAATATATTTTTGCGTTATTAATCAGTTTGAAATGACGTCAAATGTATTTCACTAAGAGATTCTTTTATATGTTGATATGAAATGTTTTGGTTCTATTTAAAAGAGAGGAACATTACATATTTATTCTTTGAAATATAAATTAATTTTTGCAAACGATAATAATTATTGAATAAGTATTGAAGAAATAATTAATGAATTTTTGAAATAATATAAATGAAACTAGCCAAATTTAGCGTGTAAATGTTTATAATAGAATTAATATTAGGTTTGGCGACTTTTTTCCTGTTGAACACAAATGTTGTGTGGAAGCGGGCTGAGTGACAGATTCTGTTACAAACCTACATGTTTTTCTATATGCATAACTAAGTAAAGAAACGTAAAATTTTAACCTCTACACTCCCAAGAAAAATCCTACACACATATTTTTATAAAAACATATTTTTCAAACAATTATGTATTTGAATATGATAGTGATTTGAAAGTGAAGTTTTGATAGAAAAAATTATGTTTAACAGCTTGCATATCTCCATTCCACCGAATACTGACACTTTATTTTTTACAGTTACCTTAACCTTTTCACATAAAAGGTACACCTTGTATAGATCTTTGTAAAAAATTAGTGGAAATTAAGGTTTTAAGCCGTAAAAATACACATTTTATATGCTATAAATGAACAAACTCTGTCAGTATTTTGTAATAGAAAGCTAATTTTAACAATAATTTAATGCAAAATATCTTTTAAATTAACGCCTAAAAACTGTTTTCCAAAACCTCGGTATCGTTATTATTTCAAAAGCTTAAGCCTTCTAGTTTATAGTAGAAAATCTAGTATAATTACAGATTGTAAAATGAAGATCTGAAATGAATTTTACAAAAGTCCCGTATGTGTACCTTTGAAGTGAAAAGGTTACGATGACTGTAAAAAAACAAGTAGGTTTGTAACAGAATCTGTCACTTAACCCGCTTCCACACAACAGTTGTGTGAAACAGGTAAAAAGGCGCCAAACACAGCATTAATTCTATATTAAACATTTACATGCTAAATTTGGCTAGTTTCATTTATATTATTACGAAAATTCAATAATTATTACTTACCACTTGCAAAAATTAATTTATATTTTCAAGAATAAATATGTAATATTCCTCTCTTTTAAATAGAATAAAAACATTTCATATCAACATACAAAGAATCTCGTAGTGAAATATATTTGACGTCATTTCAAACTGATCGATGCCGCAAAAATAAATTTAATTTATTGTCTAAAAGAATTAAAGTTTCTCGAGCGATTGTTGCGAATGGCAATGTTCATTTAATTGTAATAAAAACGGCATCCTATGCTTTTTAAATGAGCATTAAATTTTGCAGTTTTTTTTTAAATAATTGAAGTACTTCGAATTCGAATTCTTTTCTGAAATTTTCAATGTATTCTAATTTCGATGCGCTGAATTTTTTGAAGCACCCACACTTGTCCGTAGCATTTGTAGTTAGGGCTATGAAAGTGGGTGACAGACAGACGGACTGAACGATTATAATACATTCTACTTTTTACGTTATAAACGTAGTGTGGAAGCTAAAAGGTGCTTGTAATCGGTGGATTAGAGATAGCAAGTTATCTTCATTGAGGATAAAATATGCCAATATATTCATGCGCTATTTTTTTAATTAAAATTTTATTAATGCTTTTTCGATCAAAATATCTGTAAATAATAATCATAAATAGTTAGTAAAGTATAGAAAATTCCTTTTTAAAATACTAGGAAATTAATTAAATCCTGCTGATGTGCTTACACTAGTCCATAAAACTTTGTTTTATTTATTAACTAGAAAATAAATACCCGTTCTTCTCCGGACTAAAAGAATATCAAATCGATCCAAGTATATGTGTTATTTGATTTGCTATAGGAAAATAAACTTTGCCTTTGTTCCCGTTCGTTATAAAGAATAAAATCTCGTTACTTATATTGCATTAAAATTCCAAAATAAAAATACATCACTATAAAATGCACATCCTCATATCACAAAAATCTTCCTCAATATGAACTTACTGCCATCGCGATTTTCCTCATAAATTCAAAATTAACCATAATTGTATAACAATGTTTTTCATTCACGGTCAAACGACCTCCAAAACGTTTCTGGATTATTTTTTTTAGAAATTAGATCATCACTTGTGGCACGGTTTATAATGTTTTCAAATTCAAAATTAATTTTGAGTTTAAATCTGAAGGCCAATGTCAAGAAGAATAAAAGCAATTTTCATATTTAATATTAAAAGATTTTTGCTGTTTCATTTTAATTTCATTTCTTGTCTCGACAATGGCAAACACACAGAAAGGAGAATATGAAATGATTTGGCGAGTTTTATATTTTCGTTTTTTTCTAATGAATCGGAAACAGTTTTTGGAACGTTTTTCGTGAACTTCGTTTTTATCAGAAACTATTATTCGAAATTATTTCATGCACTTATAAATTAATTTATTTGGGAATCAAGAAATAATGCATTTAATTTAATAATTCTAATCTCTGCACAAGGAAATATGTCGATTACGAAGTTGTTTTTTGTTGATTTTCTAAAAGGTGAATCTATCCCTTTTTAAAAATTTCAAAGAATTTCTAAGGGGAGTATAAGTAGTTCTTTTACGATCCACAGACAAACAGACTCTTTCTTTTATTATTATAGATACAAATGAATATACATGCAATCAATAATATATATTTTACTTTTTTTTTATTTCAGGTGACGATGGAACAGATATGTAGATTAAAAAATACCTTTGCTGCTGAAAGCTTGCAGAAAAAGCTTTTAGACATTTAGTGAATTGTGTTTAAAATTCTTTTTAGAGTATAATGAAACTAATTAAACAGAATATTTATTTTCCAATGTAGACGAAATTTTTAGACAAAATTTGCAGCTTATAATTGCTTTTTTTTGTAAACTAGGTTTAACCTACAAAATCTGTATTTTTGAAATAAGAGTAAACCGGTATAAAATTTCGTGTCAATATTATATACTTATTTTATTGTGCAAATTTATATTTAAAAATTATTTCTGTTGAAAATAGTTACATTTTCATTGTTTTATATTTACAATTTTTATGTTAGTATTGTCTTTTTACTATTTAATTAAATTCTAATGTATTTGAATATGGAAAGTTTTTGATAATTAACTATGTATATTTTTATAATAGATTTCAGGTATTTTCGATTGAATTTATAAAAAATGCAATTAAATATTTAAACTGGAAACACAACGTTTTCGCGTTAACGATTACAACTTATTTACTATTATTTCTGATTTTCAATAACTTTTCAAAAACTTAAATTAAATTTCAAAATAATTGTTAAAAATTCATAATTTATTAAATTTTAAAACACAATAGAACCTTTATTTAATAGACATTTTCAAGAAATTGATTTTAATTTATATACTATTATCTTTATGTAAGAATATCTTTAAAAAAATTAAAACACTAGATTTGGGTTATCTTGTTTTGTTATTTTTGATATTTTATTGATCACTCAAGCATTAACACAATGGTGATAAACATTTAGAGTTAAATCTTAAGACATAATTAAAAAAAACACAAAACAATGAGTGACTTTGATAATACATTATGCAGATTCCATAAAGCTGCATAAAGCATTTAAATAGTCTGATATTTAAAATGAAAATATGCAATAAAGTACTATAAATGTAATTTCCTAAATTATGTTTGCATTTTTATAGGAATAAATGCACTGCTTTCAAAATGAATTTACTTTTTTCTTATCTCTTGCTTCATGTTAATTAATGGTATTAAAAAAATTTCATTATTATTTGAGCCGCCTATTTCCGAAAATGGATAATTAAAGTTTGATATTTTAAGTGAATATTGTCGGTGCGTACTGTTGAAATGCCATATTTTAAAATAGTTTTACACGGGAAAAAGATTTTAAATCTTATTTAAAAGAAATGACCGAGAATTGAGTGCAAATTCAAACCGTGAATAAAATAAGACATATCAAATGTATCTTTCTAATTAGTTTACACATTTCATAAACATAACACACACAATTATAAACTAATATACTAGTTCATATTTAAATAGATAAGACTATTTTTTTTTTAAATCGTTTCCAGAAAAATGGTCCCTTAGACAATCGTAGGCACTTTGGAAATGGACAATAAAGCTTATTTTCAAGATCTGCCAAATACCATTTAAACTTCAATAACTATTCTTTTTTTTTAAAATAAGTTTTAACTTCCACACTACGTTTATAACGTAAAAAGTGGGTATTATAATCGTTCAGTCCGTCTGTCTGTCCGTCACCCACTTTCATACCCCAAACTACAAATTCTACGGACGAGTGTGATATGTCAAAAAATTCAGCACATCGAAATTGGAATACATTGAAAATTTCAGAAAAGAATTCGAAGTCTTTGATTATTTAAAAAACTGCAAAATTTAATGCTCATTTAAAAAGCATAGGGAGCGATTTTTATTAGAATTAAATCACCATTGCCATTTGCAACAATCGCTCGAGAAACTTTAATTCTTTTAGACAATAATTAAAGTAAATTTATTTTTGAGACATCGATCAGTTTGTAAAGACGTCAAATATATTTCACTACGTGTTCTTTTTAAATTGTTGATATGAAATGTTTTTATTCTATTTAAAAGCGAGGAATATTACATATTTATTCTTTGAAATATAATATTCCTCGAATTGAAATATATATAATAAATTTTTGCAAACGATAAGTAATAATCATTCAATATTTGAAATAAAATAAATTAAACTAGCCAAATTTAGCATGTAAATGTTTAATATAGAATTAATGCTGTGTTTGGCACCTTTTTACCTGTTAAATACAAACGTTGTGTGGAAGCGGGTTAAGTGACAGATTCTGTTACAAACCTACTTGTTATATTATATTAGAGGATATTTGTTATATAAATTAAATAAAAGTTTCAAGTTTTTATATTATAATTTTTCTATTAAAAAAACTGGCACAATTTAAGGTCACTCTTTAATTAATAAAATAATGCAACACAATCGAAAGAAGAAATTTATTGAATTATATTGTATAATATATAAATAGCTGATAGCTACAGAAGATAAAAGCGACAAAGTGAATGTACACAATATTTTATATCTACAAAGATAAGGCATGGAGAATACTTTAAGAGAAATGCTACAGGCGTATTTTTTTAAAACATAATTTACAAAATGACTATTTTCATGGCTAAGTGTTTTTTTTAATAAAACACCGTGGCCAATAGCAATCGTGTAGCTCTATTGCGACGTTATTTCAATCAAAGTAAATCTGGAATAAAATCAGAAATGTTTACAATGTACATAATGGGCTTGTTTCACGTGGGATCTGGCAACAGCTCTGCGGTCTTGTTTTCATTTTTCTCGGAATTACTTTTGTTGATATTCGAAATTGAGTTTTCTAAGAATAAGGTTATTTTAGTTGTTATTTTTTAAAATAACAACACCCAGCTGTGCTGTTGGTTTGTTTTAATCATTTATCAAGGAAAACTTGCATTGAAAGAAGTTGGAATTAAAAAAAATAACAACTAAAATATTCTTAAAAAACTCAATTTGGAATACCAAGGCAAAAGTAATGCGAGAAAAATGAAAACAAGACCACGGAGCTGTTGCCAGATCCCTCGTGAAACAAGCCCATTGACGACTTCAGGATGTACCATCAATAAATTAACTATTACACTAATGGCGTACGTAGTATAGCTATTTTATTTCTGATTCTTGAGCAACCAATGAATCAATTTTTAACACATTATTGCTTAAATAATTAACTCAGAACAAACCATAGTAAACGTGTTAAATCATAAAAAAATATAGATCACAATGTATTTGTATATAACTATTTCTATTCATAACTTGTAAAATGGCAGTCAAAAGCAATTTTACTTGAATATTAAAAGAAATCTATCGTTAAGTAAATAGTATAAATAAAATTCGACTATAGTATATACTTTGTTCGATATGCAAGTATAAGGTAAATAATTAAGATACTAACCTTGATTATTTATAAGTAAAAAAAGCTATAAAGTATCACATGAGCAAGTTTAAAAAACTAGAGTTATTATATTTGTGTAATTTTTAATAAGAAAAACGTTTATACTGTGGCTGTAATTGTTAAAATTATAGTTGTCAATGCTCTAAAACATTTATCAGTATTTAAGAGATAAAAATAAGTGTACTAATATTAACTCTGAACTTTCTTAATACTTGAATTTATATTGAGGTGCAATTATAAATCAAGAATTTAAAAACACGAACTTTAATGTATACACTATTTTTTTATAATACCCAAGAAAAAACATTTACTTTTAGTTACTACATTATTATCAATACATTATATTAACATTAAAAATGAAATTACGTTTGAAAGAGATAAAAATAAAGACTTCGTGCCTACAGAATTTGTAAAAGGTTACTTTTAAGATTTCAAATCGAAGGTTTGAAATTTTGGAAAAAAGATTGTTTTGTTGCTCTAGTGCGACGATATTTCAAACTAAAACCTAAAAAGATTGTTTAAAGGTTAGATCTAATGCAATCTAACAGTTCTCAACTTTAATTCTAAAGTGAAAAAGTATAACTCTTTTGTTTTATAATTAACTTTGGCAGTGTTTTCCATGGATAAATAGCAATTATATTTATTTATAAATAATATAAATAGATACATTTTTCTACGTAACATTACCAATTATTCACTGCTATTTTAAATAAGATTAAAATAGACTTTTTACTTCTTTGGCAGGATGTAAAAAAAGTTTTTAATGTTAATTGTGTATTAAAAAAGTTTTTAATGAAATTTCTTAAGAAGAATAATCATTCTCATAGAGCAAATGCATTACTTTTGAAATCGCAACCTCTGTAAAAGTATTGCTTTGAGATATAAGCATTTTTTCAATCAGTATGAGAATCGTCATATCAGCAAAATAAAACAAATTTGAAGGAAAGTATCTCATCTGGTTAATTAATTATTAATTTTCAAGTTGTAATTACCTCAAACTATTGTGAAGAGGGACACATTATTTTAAAACATTATCAATTAGTTATTAAAGAACATTATTATATTTTCCTTTCAAATTTGTTTTTTTTCTCTTGAATAGATATAGTAAACCTAGTTCAGCACTTCAAAAATGCTTTAAGCTTCAAAAAGTTTAACAGTAATATAATACACTTATCTACAATTGTATACCTATATTCACACGACAACCAATTATTTTAATTAGTAACGATAAATTAAGAGGGACTGTCAGTCCCATAGAGAAAATGCATTAGTTTTGAAATCACAACTTTTGCAAAAACATTCCTTTGCCATATTATCCCATTTTCACCAGGTATGGGAATCATCATAACATCAAATTAAAACAAAATTGAAAAGAAAATAACATCCTGTTGTTTAATTATTAATTGATAAAGTGTTAAAATAGTTTCGCCATCTCCTGCATATTTTGGGCATTTTAAAACTTCAAAAATATATGATTAAATAACTAGACAACATTTTCGTTTCAAGTTTGTTTCATTTCGATGTTATGTTGATTCACATACCTGGGGAAAAAGGGTTAACATGGCAAAGCAATACTTCTGCGGAAAATGTGATCCCAAAACTAATGCATTAGCTCTATGGGACTGACAGTCCTCTTAATCAGTAACGATTTATCAATTAGTAACGATGTATATTTTATATATGTGTAAGCTGGGCAGAATTTTTGAAACTGTTATATATCAAGAGAAAGAATATTAGCTATTTGAAAAAGCAATTTGCTCTGCTAGGTAAGAAATTTAAGTTATTCTTTTTTAAATAGATCAATATGTAAGATGTTTTAATTTGACGTAAACCTATTTTTGAACTTTTAATATTCATATTATTAATAGATATAATTGTGAAACATTGATAAGCATACATCACTTTCAGATCTTATTAAAAATTGAGCTAAATAGTAAAATTTATGTTAATTATGTATTTAAGGAACTTTTTGCATTGATTCATGGGTCTTAATTATCTACAATAATTTAATATATCTAAACTCATACAATTCGAAGTCAAATTGTTAAAGTCGTTATAAGAAAGATATTTAAATTTAATATTAAAAGCCTATTTGTTATTCAGACGATGACAAAAAAATCACATTTGATTCTTAAATTACTATATATTTTAACAATAATATGATTGTGACTAGAGAGAAGTTGCGATCAATTGTTTATTTTGCTTCATAATTCAGTAATATTTTTCTTCATGTTGTTTTGGTGATATATTTAATTTTGTATATATTTGATACTGAAAGCGTACATCGCAAGCTTACGCAACATCGCAATTTCCATAAACTAGGCCACATGCCATAATTTCATTTGAATTATTGAATTAGAATTTAATAATCGAAATTAACTACTAGATGTCAACTTGCGAAACGTTAAATAATTGTATAATGTACACGTTTATTTTAAAAAGTATCAGGGGTTCACACTACCAAAAATGCACGAAATATCATTTGAAAGTGTTACCAAATCGTAAATATTCTTCAATGTTGTTAGTTTTGTTACCATTTGGTAACACTTCTGATTGTTATTTTTAGACCTTGGTTACAGGGTATTATGTAGATTTGTAATTATGTTCTGGAGACCAAACGTATACACTCTTAAAACAAACGAGCGGTTTTAACTCAGTCTGAGTTAATTTCCACTCTTTTCCGTGCCGAAAATGCACTTCCCCTATAGGAGTAGATTTCACTCTTTTTGCGGAGTGGGTAAAAGAAATTAAAAGAAAACAATCTACGTCCTACACTCTTAAAACGAGCGGTTTTAACTCAGTCTGAGTTAATTTCCACTCCTTTCCGGTGCCGAAAATGCACTTCCCCTATAGGAGTGTATTTCACTCTTTTGATTTAAGAGTGTACATGTCAGGACCTCGATCAAATTTACATATTGCACTAACCACAGATAAAACCCGTGTTTAATACGTGGCGTGTAATGGTTTATACGCTAGATTTAAACCGAGCTCCACTACATCCGTAAAAACAATTCAACAACTTAACTGTTACGTCACAAAGTCCAATTTACGCGTCCAAATGACGAGCTTAGAATCCAAGGGGTACGAGTTATTACACATTAATAATGAAAAAAACATTGTTAGTATGGTCTCGGGGAAATAGCTGATATTGGTGGTTGTACTAAGGCTGTGTCCTGACTACGACATCAAATGCAACAAAACTTTGCGACCGCCAATGGCGCCAAGCGATGCAATAGCTTGGAACCTGACCCTGCCAAATTGCCAAGTTTTGTTGCCTTTGTTGCATTTGATGTCGTAGTCAGGACACAGCCTAATACATTGATCCTCAACCGATCACGTTTTGTCAATGTCTGGGTTAAAGTAAAGCTAAAAACCAAGCCTTACTTACTTAGCCTTTTAACCCTTTACTTAAAACAAAGTACGGAAAATTTAATAATTTACTGTCATTTTGGGGTATACTGCATATTAGCATAAAAGAAACCAAAATTTAGGGGCCCTAAGCCCGGGCCTAATAGATCTTACGGTAGATCAGCCCTTGTCCACAGCAACTTCTTAGAGCATTTAATTTTAATACTACACTGCTCAAAAGAATTAGGGGAATGCGTGTTCAAACCCTTTCACCCCCAATGGTTCGATTTGGAATCATTAGCTTGCGATATTTTTTCTCACTAAGTTAAGCTTGCTCTTATTTATCGTTGATGGAAGAATTATATCTTTTGAAAAATTAAATAACATTTGTTTTAATTAAATGAAAATATGAAAAACATGGTAAAATAAAATTCACTCCCAAAAAATTTTATGAAATAAATTGACCCTAAATTCTTCACGCTTGCATTCTTAGATGTTTAAAAATTGATTTTAACCTTTTTTAATAAATAAAGTTTTGAAAAAATTATTGTTATAATTTATTCAAAAGTTATGATACCAAATTTTTCCCCTTAAATTTTAGTTAAAAAAATTAAGATTTTGTACCCCCGTTTTTTACCATTTCATTGTAGATGCATAATGAATCTATTTCACAAAGTTAAGATTTTTAAAATAAAAAATAAAAAGTTGAAACTGAAAGGGTTAACAAAAGTACAGAAAGTGCTCCCCTAATTGTTTTGAGCAGTGTAATTAATCCCTGATGGCCAAATAAAATAACAGCATGTGACCACAAATTCTCAATCATGGCAGTTCCAGCTTATCAAGTTCTACACACAGTTGCAAGTATAAGGCAATAAGACCTCTTCAAGCACAATGCCAGTGTATCTTCACGAGAGGGCTGTCGCAACGAGCAGCAGGAGCAAGGTGGCTAAGATGGTGGGGATGCGTGGCACCAGGTCCCCGGAACTGTTGCAGCCTTCTCCGGCACACTGGCAGTAGTGCATGTATACCATGTGTGTACCTGCGCGGTAGATGCAATGACCGGCGTCCTCCGGGTTGTAGAATCCGCAGCTGCGGATGATTCGTTCCTGTCCGTTGACTGAAAAGGACAAGAGGTGTGATTCAGATTGAATTAAAGATATAGTGATGGAAAGAAAACAAATATATAAAATAATGTGATAGCTATAACCAAGTAAAATCATTCAAGGTTTTCGAGGTTTCGTTCGAAGACCATAACATGTCTCAGCAAAAAAGATGTTTGCATTACGCTGTTAAAAATTATGCACTTTGCTTCACCAAAAATATGGTTCCTAGTAGCTGCAACGGCTGTGTGGTGAAACGTTAAACCATATTTTTGGTATTCGGTTGAACCATTTCTCTGGTTTTGGTTTCCAAATCCAGAAAAATGGTTCAACCAAACACCGAAAAAAAGGTGAAACATTTCACCACACAGCCGTTGCAGCTACTAGGAACCAATATCATGGTGAAACCAAGCACAAATTTTTTAACAGTGTAAAAGTCTTCCTTCGTGGTTTTAGTTCTTTAAATGTTTGATTCATCTAGCATGTATCGCATTTTACCTTAACAAGTCAAGAATAAAAACTGTAATCCTCAACATAAATCGTAATAACATCTCTCAAGACTAAAATTAAGTTCTTTTTACACGGTAATAATTATCAAAGAGTAAAAAAAATGAGAATAGTAAAAAACACACAGTAAAATAATGACGTATGCTTGGTCGGACAATGAACGCGTCCGACCACAAATACACGACAGTCTGGGTCGGATCGAAAACACAGAAGAACGAGAGAAAAGGGAGCAAAAATAATAATAACAAATCCCTTTAAATAATAAAAATAATTAATCCCATTAAAATTTCGAATATCTTTCCCTTACTGCCCGGTTTCTACATTGTTAAAAAAATCCTTGTAAAATAACGGGCAGGAAACGGCGGTAGAGAATCCAGTCACACCCCGCTAAAAAAACACTCATGTGCATCATTTCCTGGGGTTTAATGGGTGAGCTAAAACTGTAAAAATACGGGAATCGCCCTATTTTTCTAACAGTCTAAGCCGTCTAAGGGATAAGACCGTTTATTTAGTGGGTCAGACCGCTTTCCATCAAATAAGGCTGTTGCTCATAAAAATTGAAGGGCAAATGCTCGTAAATTTACAGTTTTTTTTTTTACAGTGCAGTATTTTTGAGCCGTCCCATAGAGAGCCATATGAATGTGTGGTCGGGCAATAGCGTCGCGATGTCAGTATACTTTTGTTTTTCTCAGTATATTCTCGTCATATTTGTGTTTTCCTCAGTTTTCCACTGTTTTTGACACGAATTAGAGTGCCATGGATGCGCAGTGGGAGAATTCTTCCATTTGCCAAACATGCCACTTATTACTTTGCTAACATTTCTTTTGCATCAATTTATGTAATCTACTGGGGCGTCCACAAATTATTTGATGCGTTTAGGGGGGAGGGGGTCGAACCGAATATCACCAATTCTCACGTAGTAGGGGGGGGGGGGGTCATCAAATGTCACGCATATTTTATGCAAAAAATTCAACGTAAAATAGCGAGAAAATATATGATATGTTTATGACAATAAAATATGTTTATCGACTTAAATTTTGCAAAATTATACATGATATGGTATCGTGGCTTTCCAAGACATATTTCAAAATGTTGGAGCGTTAAAAAAAACTATTTAAAATCCACCACAAACGTAATTAAATAAAAAAAAATATATACGAATTTTGAAAAATCTCACGGGAGATTATATGCGGGAGTCCTAGACAAATATCGCGAAATCTCACCAGGGGGAGAGGTGGGTCAAAAAATCGTCAAAATCGCATCCCGTGATTACTGAACGCCCCCTAATGTCTTTTCCAAAAATAAAAGTTATTTACAAGTGTAAGGGATATGAAATAGAGTACCTTTCTGCGTGATCTTCCTGCAAATGGTGGAGGTGATGTCCATGTCATCGTTGAGGAACCTCTGGCTGCAGTCCGCGAGCGCGATAGTGGCGTTCTTGAAAGGTTCGCCGCAGTTCGGATCGTACTTGGAGTTGCACTCCCAGCAGTGGAGGCAAGCACCTGCAGCAAAAGTCAATTACGCACTGAAATTAGAGATGCTACAGGGCTTTCAGTTACTACTCAATAAAAGAATACACTTTTAAAGGTAAACAAGTAGGTTTGTAACAGAATCTGTCACTTAACCCGCTTCCACACAATAGTTGTATTTAACAGGTAAAAATGCGCCAAACACAGCATTAATTCTATATTAAACATTTACATGCTAAATTTGGTTAGTTTCTTTTATTTTTTCGAAAATTCAATAATTATTACTTATCGTTTGCAAAAATTAATTTATATTTCAAAGAATAAATATTAATAATCTTCACTTTTAAATAGCATTAAAATATTTCATATCAATGTACAAAGAATCTCGTAGTGAAATATATTTGACGTCATTTAAAGCTGATTGATGTCGCAAAAATAAATTTATTTTAATTCATTGTCTAAAAGCATTAAAGTTTCTCGAGCGATTGTTGCGAATGGCAATGGTGATTAAATTCTAACAAAAATGGCTTCCTATGCTTTTTAAATGAGCATTAAATTTTGCAGTTTTTTAAATTTTCAATGTATTCTAATTTCGATGCGCTGAATTTTTTGACATATCACACTTGTCCGTAGTATTTGTAGTTTGGGCTATGAAAGTGGGTGATGGACAGACAGACGGACTGAACGATTATAATACCTTCCACTTTTTACGTTATAAACGTAGTGTGGAAGCTAAAAGTCATGTGGCAGCCACCCTTTGCGCATGTACTGTTTGCACGAAAACCTTATTATGAACTCGGACAGGTACTGGAAACTCGTGTACCAAATTTGAAGTCCGTATCTTTTTAAGTTCGAGCTGTAGAGTGGTTTCAGACAGAAGGACCGACCAATGTTCAAAAATTACTTTTTTGAAATCAGCACCCCCCAAAACGTATAGAAATCTCCATTTTGGATTTTAGACTCCATGACAACGCTCTTTCACAATCTTATATTTCATATTAAGAAATTGAAAGTTAAACTTGTGTTCAAACAGCACAAGTGTAATACCAGTGTTGTGCGAAAATTGCAACATTAAAATACAGGGTGTCCAGAAAAGGACTCCCTGTTTTCAAAAATTAATAAAAAGAAATGGATAGAGATATTAATACAATTCTTGCAGAAAACGAATGACTCATGTCTGGAATTTGATATGGAACACTTTATTATGTTAGTTATGTTTACTACGTTATATTATATGTTACTAAACTTTATTTTGTTCAATTTAACCGACAGATAGCGCTGCAATACGATGTGTTGGATTCCACGCAATAACTATTGCTGCTTTCCCTGAACTGAAAGCTACTGAACATTTCTGAACACGTGTCCTTCTTTCGGTATATACGCATGCCTAGTTCTTTCATACAGCCAACACACGGTATTGCCGCGCCATCTGTCGGTTAAATTGAACATAATAAAGTGTAATAACATAATAACGTAATAAACATAACTAACATAATAAAGTGTTCCATATCAAATTCCAGACATGACTCATTCGTTTTCTGAAAGAATTGTGTTAATATCTCTTTCCATTTCTTTTTTATTAATTTTTGAAAACAGGAAGTCCTTTTCTGGACACCCAGTATATCCTTGTTTCAATACAAGTATTGTGTTGATGATATACGGATGCAAATCAGGAGAGGCAACAAAAAATCCGAGCCGAGTATCATTTCTTACAAACATTATTGGAAACAAAATGCTGCGTATAAATTAGTAGTACATAAATATGGAAAAAATGTTCCCCTAATAGAGGACATTGATGCAAGTTATAAATCTTTTTATAAACCGATATTTTGGCGCCTTCACAAATTGCGTAAGAAACTAATTCAGGTTGGAGATCGTTTTCATCTTTCTTACCAGGATTCAAGCATAGCATCTGCACGAAGAATCTTAAGATAAAATAGTTAAAAAACTGTTTCGATTTTCACTTATTTCCTTCATACTTCCTTCACTTACTACAACCTTTATATTAAGATTCATAAATAAAAAGACAGATGGCAGCACCACAAAAGTTTGAAGGTTAAAAATATTTTTTAAGAATATTTTTATAAATTCAACTTTCAATTATTAAATTTTCAAAGTGTAGAAAATTTATGTATTTTTTTTATTTCTATACGTTATTTTTATTGTTAAATCCTACGAAAACTTCTTCACCATATTTAAAGAGTAAATTTTAGTGTAGACGTGACAGTTTCATTTTTGTACAATTAAGTCAAATTATTATTAACAAAACTTTTAAATTTTTAGTCAATGTCATCGTGACAATCTCATAGCCTTTTTTTAATTATTTATATTTCTTTTGAACCAAACATATTTTAAACAATATTTCTGCCGCTGGAAAGTAAACTTCAGTATCTGCCTAATGACTTGTACCGTTGTTCCAAACAGTCAATGACTTTAACTTATAAGAAAAACATACTGATGTAGATTGATTATTTCTGAGCAAAAATGGTTTAGTTCACTGTTGGTTTTACTGTTTTGTTTGTAACGAAACTTCAAATTCAACAAAAAATTTCAACTTTATCTAATAGAGTACTAAGTTTTTTTATAGACTTCAGAAATTAAAATATATATATGTTACCGTTAAAACCCGAAATCAGCTAGAACTAGAATTAACTAGTGGGAACTAGTTTTAACTGAGACCATTAGTTAAAACTAGTTTCCACTAGCAAAAATCAGTCATCCCCAGCTAATACTGGTTTTAGCAAAATAGATTGATTCAAACTAGATTTATTTATAAAAAAAACTTAGTACTCTATTAGATAAAACTAGAATTAACTGAAAATAACGCGATTTAGGATAATATAGGTTTGGTTTAGTTTAGTTTTTCGAGTTATTGCTGAAATACAATGAAGGCGTTATGGTTATTGGAAGACTCCTTTAAGAACGGTATTTTACGTTTTTATAAGGAGTCATTTTTAAGACTACATTGTCGTAATACGATTATAAAATTCCTCTTTTCAAATATTTAATAATGGATTCATGTTTAATTAATGAAGCAAAGTGGAAGACCTTAAATTTCGTGCAACAACGACGCTTTGCAACAACAAACAAATCTTTTTAAGTTTACGTATTGCCACTTGCTTTTAAAGAAATTAACGTTCACAATAATTTAAAAGTCAAGCGTTTGCAGTTATTTCGACTTTTATCTGAAACATGTCAGATAATTCTAGTTTTTGCTAATTACAACTAGTTTTAACCAATGCAATTGGTCAAAACTAATATTAGCTAGGGAGGTCTAGTTTTAGCTAGTGGAAACTAGTTTTAAAGAATGGCCTAAGTTAAAACTAGTTCTCACTAGTTAATTCTAGTTTTAGCTGATTTCGGGTTTTAATGGTAACAAATATATTTAAAATATTAGCGCACAACTCTGCAATTTATATGAGTTTATGATCAGTTACAGCTTAGTACACTCTTATAACAAAAGAGTGAAATCCACTCCTATGGGGGAAGTGCATTTTCGGCACCGGAAAGGAGTGGAAATTAACTCAGACTGAGTTAAAACCGCTCGTTTTAAGAGTGTAGGACGTAGATTGTTTTCTTTTATTTCTTTTACCCACTCCGCAAAAGAGTGAAATCCACTCCTATAGGAGAAGTGCATTTTCGGCACCGGAAAGGAGTGGAAATGAACTCAGACTGAGTTAAAACCGTTCGTTTGTTTTAAGAGTGTACCTTACAAAAGATTAAATCATGTTGTGAAAAATCACACTTAAACAACAACCAAGAGTCCAATCATTTTTCTATTTTTATTTTCAATTACCCAATATCAAATATAAGGTAATGAAAGTATAGCGATGGGGTCGAAAATCGGACATGGAGCTTTTGCATTTTCTTCACGTTTTGGATAGCGCTTATTCTGAAAAAGTGGTTTTCGAACGTTGGTTTCTCTGTCAGTCTGTCAATCTGAAACCACTCTACAGCACGAACTAAATGAGTTACGGACTTCAAAGTTTGTACACAAATTTCCAGTACCAGTCGAACGTTATGTTAAGGTTTTCGAAAAAAATCACACATGCGCAAAGTGAAGCTTCCGTAGAACTTTTTTCAGTCTTAAGGGGGAGCGGAGCCCTCCTTTGAAGCTCATGTTAAAATGACCTTTTTTTTATGTACCTTTTTCTCAGAATCTATTTGCTACTTTTAATTTAAATTTTTACCAGTTGTTAAATAGATGTTTAACTATACTTTAATGGATGCATTTTCAAAATTTTTGTTTAGTTTTTAAATTATAATTTTTTTAAAGTGAAAATACATATTTTTTTTACCTAAAAAACATCAATAATATTAAAAAGAAAAAAAATTAATATATTTATAGTCAAATCCCTCCAGAGGTTTTTAGAAACAAACTTATAAAAAATTTCAGGCTTATACTTACAGTAGAATTTGAGAAAAAGGTACATGAACATTGAAAAAAGTAAGTTTTGAGATATAACCGTTTATTGTGGTTCTAAAATACGACGCCCGTCGCCAATAGCCCTCGTGTAGCTCTAGTGTGACGATAATTCAAACTAAAACTAAAACTATAACCGTTTAAAGTAAACAATAGAGCTTTGTTTACTTTAAATACTAATAGTGCTTTGTTTCTTACCTATAAAACATGACTGAATTTTACCTAAACAACGTTTGTTTAAAAAAAAATATTAAAAATACTTAAAGTACTCGAAACTTTTAATGTAAGATATCGTTGAAAAGCTTAATATTTCATATTTTAAGAAACACTAAAAACATTTAAATGTCATTTTTGAAAAATTTTGGGGGTCTGGTCCCCCTTAAAGTTATTAACACAACCTTATAATAGTATATAAGTACCCTTAAAGACTAATCGAGGAAACGTGTTGTGTTGACAACACCACTAGTTTTTTTAAAAACTAAATTGGCGTTAGCAACTTGTAAAAGAAACGGAACTGAACAACTTAACAATGACTTCCTTTTCAGTAATCAATACTACGAGCGGCCTCCTACAACTTTAAAAAGAATGGCTGCATTCATCATTATTCGAAGGAGTAACTCTAAAATAATTACCTTTTTGAAATGAAGTATACAACATCGTTATTCAAAGAGTATTTTTAGTTAAATCTCATAACAATAAACAATCACAACTTCCCGAAAGACCTTCTGTTGACACTATGTACTTTTTGGATGATATTCAAAATAATTATCTTTTTTTGCTGTCTTTAAGAAATTGACTTGATTTTTAGGTTTTTGTGTGTGATTTTTTTGTATTACAAACTTAAAAACATAACCTCATTTACGTTCATGTGTTAATGGGTTCAATTTTACCCAATCACATTGAAAGGTTGCAATTGCAAAACTTCCTTTCTCCAAAGCATTACTAAGATATAGAGTCCAGCCCGTTCATTGGCGACTTCAACCAATTGAATTTGGCGTTATCAAACGTCGCCAATGAACTGGCCGGACCCTATATCATACTTATACTTCGGAGAATGTAAGCTTTGCAACAATACCCTTCATTTATTTTTACTCGCGAAAATCGAATGGGAGGAAATATCGTAATATTTCCGCTTTGCTTTACTTTATGTTTTTTTATTGTATTACAAACTTCAAATTAACCGTATGTACGTAGTTGTATTAATATGTTCATTTTTCAGATCAAAAACTACAGCATAATAATTTAGCCATAAAAATTGTCAAATATAGATGCTTCAATTATTACTATTTAAGAAAAATTTGATGATTGATTTTATACGACAAATATTTGAAGTTGCAAAATTCGCATTCTCCGATGCATTACTAAGATATATATATAGAGAGTCAGGTCAGACCCGTTCATTGGCGACTTCAATTAACTGAATTTACCATTATCAAACGAACCATAAGTAACCGTATTTAAGTAAACGTATCAATATGTAAATTTTTCAGACTAAAAGCATAAAAAGTGTCGAGCATAGATTTTTCATTATTCTATAAAGAAAGCAACTTCATATCGTTACTATAAAGGTAACAATTCAAGCCATGATTTATTTTCTACAACAAATATAGAAAGGGCGCAACTGCAAAACTTCCATTCTCCAAAGCATTACTAAGATATAGAGTCCAGCCCGTTCATTGGCGACTTCAACCAATTGAATTTGCCATTATCAAACGTCGCCAATAAACGGGCCGGCCTCTATATCATAGTTATACTTTGAAGAATGTGAGTTTTGCAACTACAGCTTTCATTTCTTTTTATATACAAAAATTAAATGGGAGGGGGGTATCGTACCATTTCCGCTGAAAAAAAGCAATTGATGGAACGAGCCGAATTGAAAAACTATCAGTCACGCTCAACAACGTGTAAAATATCGTGTCGACGGATTGATGGAAACGTTACACGATAAATTATTGGTTATTAAACGGCAAAAAATCCCGTCACATTTCGCCGCTTAAACTAGCAACTGAGTTGTCAAAGTGGAGTGATTTGACAGAAACTTTTTGTATTAAATACGATAAATTCCTATTAAGTTACCAATTTAACAGTTAAATATTCGGTGTTTTTTTAGTCCGTCAAATTTACGGTTTAAACTACCAGCTGAGTTGCCAAAAAAAGTAAATGTGACGGAAACCATCTGTGTTAAATACGGTTAGAATCAAGTTAAACTGCGGTTTTACAGTTTATATGTTTATTTCGTCACATTTACGGTTTAATCTGGCAGATGAGTTATCAGAAAAACCGTGAATTTGACGGAAATTGTCTGTATTAAATACTGCAAATTCCAGTTAAATTACGGTTTGGACAGTTAAAAATTCGTCTTTTTTAATTCCGTCAACTTTACGGTTTAATCTAACAGCCGAGTTACCAGAAAAACCGCAAATAGACGGAAACTTTCTGCGGTAAATATAGTAAATTTCATTTAAAATACGGTTTTGTCCAGTTAAATATTCGTACTTTTTAAAAATAAGAAAAGGATTTGCATTTTTAGGCACTATTAGAAACCCAAATCTTCAAGTCACTAGTTAAGCGTCAAACTAACTCGGTCACCAAATTTGTCGACGGATTGAAGCCAAAAGAAGTAATTTTGCGAACGTTTAGCAAGTCCCCAAAGTGACGTTATTGAGAACACATTCTGAAGGAAAATTGTAAAAAAAAATAATAAAACTTTTAAAACCGTAAAGTTAGAGAAACTGTTTTAAAACGTCGAAAGTAAGGGACATTTCTGTACAAACAGTGTCTTTTTTTGCAATGAAATATAGCCTATTGCAGAGTACAGGGACTATCTTATTAATAGAGCTTTTCTCTCATAGATGAATTATAATTTATGTTTGTCTCTTTTTCTTCTCTCTCTCTCTTCAATCTCTTCTTTTGAGATTGTTTTGCAATAAAAGTTTTTTTAATTAGTTTATTTTAAACTACAGCGTTTTGGATTGCAGAAAGTTAAATTAGAAATTTCTCTTGGTTTGAAAGTTTAGTATACGAAAATGGATATCAATTGTAGCTTTCTTTTGATACACAGGCAAAAGTAATTTTAAAAGTTTCCATACTATGCTTCACATCAAAAAAGTGTCTAACTCACCCACTTTCACAGTTTGAACCGCAAATGAAACTGACAAATGTTACATAACTTTAAAAATAATTTAAAAATTAGTTTTTATTCAAACTTTGAAAACATCCAACTTAGAGCTAAGAACTCAAGAGAATATTTAAAATACTTTTTTATTGCGACTTTTTTAGGAAAAGTTAAAATTATATCAATACGTATTGTAGCCCTGACAAAAACATTATTATGCATTTACAAGATTTAAAGGGTGTCTTTTAGTAGTCAAAAACATCAACAAAATAAATTTAAATTGTTAAAATACGCCATCATCTTTTTTAACTTTCAGTTAACCGCGCTTTTTTGTTACGTCTAAAAGACGTTAATTAGAACACCTAAAACTAACGTCAATTTTTGTGTACAAAGAAGTAACGTTATTTCGATGTATTTTCAAACCATGAAGTAGTACTTAACCAAATTTTAACGTTTTAAAAAAATTTCAATTTGAAATTTTTTTTTCAAAGTTGTTTCCTATATTTTTACAGCAATATTTTGAATAAAATATGAACTGTGATTGCGTTATTCAAAAGTATAGAATTGTACACAAATATTTTGACAATTTATGTGAATCACTAATTGTAAAAAAGGACTAAATCGATTGGAGAGTTTCCGGCTAGACTTCTTTTTTTAATATTTAGTGAAAGGAGAAGAGTGTAAGAAAATCTCTGTGGACTTGAGCTACAGAGAGATTTTTTTTTCATTTAGCGATCCAAGTATAAAACTATATTTTGGCTTATTAAAATTATTTAAATTGCAATCATTCTATTAAATTCATGTTTATATTGAAGAAAAATGATAGCAAAATAATCAAAATTTCTCGAAATAAAAGCATTTTCAGATAATTTGCGTGATATTTTTAAATAAAATATTTATTATTTTGACAGACGAATTTATCGCTTAGTGATGGGGAAAAATCACCGTTGACTTAACATTATGTTTCAAAATAAACGCTTGACCTAAATCTTAAATCTGCATAAAAAATAACTCAACAAATTTAGGAACCTTTCAGCTTAATCAATATTGAAGCGCATGCATAACAGTTCTCTGGAACACAAAACATACTTACCAAAACGCAAATAAAATCCTAGCAACAGAAGAATTTGAAACACGAAAATATCACTCATCTTTAAGCTAAATATTCTGCAATTTATAATGCAAAAGATTCCACCTTTTTTTTAACAAATCACCTCATTCTTCAAATTTGCACAGTTCCACAAAGTTGCAACAAAAATTCTAAAGAACGAATTTGAAACTGAGGAATAAATTTGCGATACAAGTTATCTGCAGAGGGCCCAAAACTCACGTTGAAGTCCCGCAAATGCACCGTACCAGAGTTCAGGATTTTTTTGGCGCATGCGCTGTGTGACGTGGGAATGACGTCACTCATAATCGATCGCTCAAGTATACTTTATTATAAAGTGTGTTTGCTAAGAATCACGTAAAAATATTTGCGTTAACTTGAACAGAAGTCAAGAAAAGGCGGCAGATTTAAGAATTAGGTCAAGCATTCATTTTGAAACATAATGTTAAGTTAACAGTGATTTTTCCCCATCACTAATCGACAAATTCGTCTGTCAAAATAACAAATATTTTATTAAAAAATATCACGCAAATTCTCTGAAAATGCTTTTATTTCGAGAAATTTTGATTATTTTGCTATCATTTTTCTTCGATATAAACATGAATTTAAATAGAATGATTACAATTTAATTAATTTTAAAAAGCCAAAAAATACTTGTAATTTTTTTTTTGTGATTTTCAGTAAAAATGCATATTACTTTTTAACTGTAGCTCACATTTTAAAATCCAGGCACAGTTCTTGAGTTCTAAAAGCAAACTACAAAAGTTTGGTGGAGTTATTCTCAAAATTGAAAGAGGAGTAGCGTTTTAAAAAAGTTCAAAATTTTGACTTTTAAAAAAAAATGAAAAACTACTTTTAAATATTTGTTTTTTTGCTAGAAAATATTTATTTCGAGTGAACATTATATAAAACCATTATAATTTACAAGTTTATGTTTTTATTTCTAGAAATAATGTTTTGGGTACCGTATCCCCTTAACCCATTAAAGACGCATTTTGTGAATACCATTAACGCCCGTCTTACCGAATAAAAACGTTAACTTTAATATTTTTAAATTTGTTTTTCGTAATTTTTTTTCACATAAATTATTGATGCAACATTTATTTAATAATTTCTTTGTTTGCTTTAATTGTGTAGGATGCTAAATTGTGTTTTTCCATGTTTATTTGTTGCTTATGGAATTTTAAAAGTTTTCCAAAATTTTATTTCTATTTTGGATTAATTTAATTTGAATAAATTAAAATTTTTAAATGCCTTTATCAACTTCTAAACAATGAAAAGTTACAAATAAACCTACATTACATATTAAGTTTATTCTAAGTTTATTTTGTCAATAGACGATATTGATGTATTTTTTAATTTATAGAAGCGAACTGGGTTTTTTTATATATATATTCCCGCTGACCAGAAGTTTAGGCATTTGTTTTGATTATATAGCATTAGCATTGCCACATTTTTTGTGTATATTTATGTATTTAAATGTATTATTTTTTGTGTGTTTTTTAAACTTATAATGTGTCTTATTAATTATGATTATTTAGTCACATATACGGGTTTTTTTTAACCCCCTTGTGACGAACAAAAATTGTTCTGTAATGTTTGTTTTTGTGTTAATAAAGTGTTTGTTTGTTAAAGTGTTTGCTTGTAAGCAAATTTTTTATTAGCTTGCCTAAGTTATTTTCTGGTTTTCTATTTCCCTCTCAAATGTCTGCGATTTTAAGTAGATTACTTAACATGTAGTTTCTTTTCGTTTCTCTGAACTACAAGTATGATAATAACTGTTTAATCAACTTAGTTGTCGCAATGCTACAGTCCCTGGACAAATTATTCAACGCACTGTATTTTTTTTTAGTAATTTTATGTTTCTTGAGAGTTTTTATGCAATAATGGTATATTTAAACTACAATATTATTGATTTTTAGTTTAAAAAAATTGTTGTCGTCTACATATTTGTATTTATTTTAAGATAATTATGATTAAGATTAATTTATATTAATTATTTATTATAAGATTATTTATGTGTGGAATCATCATCCTCAAATGCAGGAGACAGTATGGTCTTGCATTGATAGCATGCCGCGCAGAATTAAAGCTTTGATAGCGGCTAAAGGTGGCTCAACTAAATATTGACTTTTACTAACATTAATTTCACTTTTTTTTAAACTTAAATAAAACGCTTCATTTCGAAAAGCATAAGTTTATTATGTCAAATAAATCGGTAATTGATTGGATAATAAAAAATAAAAAACAAATCAATTTAAAATAATAAAACGATACAATATCACCCGGTAATTAATATTTTACATAATATCTTGCAGTGCGTCTAATAATTTGTCCAGGGACTGTATAAAAGAGGACATTCTAGCAATGACAAAGGAGGTATTATTACCGTAATGGGCAAAAGAGTGATCATTGATGAGAAGTAGTTAGTAGATTTGCGTTGTGTAATATAAAATAATAAAAAAAATTGAATAACTAAGGGTTTGCGACTTTAACCCAACAGATTCGATATTTTTTTCCACTAAAATCATCTACAAAAGGCTAAATAAATAACTACTATAAAAAGGCTAATCTTGTAATTGCAAAAGAATAATAAAAAAGGCATTTTGGTGCAGACTGGTCGAAATTTATTGGCCCTATCTTGGCGACAGTCGTCTCATATGATATTCGCAACAAAAAAATTAGCTATTTTCGTCGTGCGAATGTCTGGGCAAACGAAAGGAGTGATGCTTGTTTTAAAAAGCAATCAACGCATCACGACATTAGTAATAGATTATCTTTAAAATAATATCATTGCATTATTTTAGAGATTATTGTACTCTATTTTAATGTGCATTTGATTAGTTTAATTTAATAACTTTAGTTTAGTGTAAATTGTGATACACACACGATTTTAATCGATAAATTGCATTCACTTTTTAGGTTTCCTTGATTATGTAAAAGTGCATTTTTAGACCCTACAACATAATCCAGTTAAATTGTTAATTTTAAAGGCCAATATAATCTCTTATTTTATTTTTAAAAAAATTAGATACTTCTTAAACACATGACGAACAATTGTTAATTGACATCAGAACCTTTAATTTTTCTATGTCTTGTTAACTTTTAATTTCGTTCACAAATTTTCCTTTAAAAAACGCTATGTTATCACTATTTATGCACAATTACTCACTCTTTTTAACTCCATATTTATCCAACCATGTAATTTAAATTGCTTTAAGATAACGACCAAATTTCCAGATTACCACCACCCTCATCTTGAGTTCCCCATGCAATTAAACACAGTCAGAAAAACCCACAAGGTCTGAATTCGTTTCACAAAAGAAGTTGTCGACAATTATGACACGTTTTTTCCTTTTGCAAGGGCACTCGAAACAACTGTTTCTAAGGCGGTTTCTATTTTGAGTTCTGTCAACTTCTAAATCCTCAGTATATGCTTAAGGTGACTGACTTCGCTTTCGATTTTTGTTCCTTTCTGGAAGTTTTTCCGACACGAAATGGTGTTCGGCGAACTTCAGTTCACGCATGGACGAATGCAGTGCAATTGTTCGTCATTAAGTACGTGTTCTCGTCGAATTAAAACAGAATGCATCTTAATTCTGTTTGTAAACGTTCTTTTGATGTGTGTATAGTCACAAGAGGAAAAGTTTTGACTTGTCGTGACCATTGAAAAGAATTGTGAAAAAATGTAACAAAATCTATGAAATGTTTTTTTTAATTGATTTCCTTTAAAGGATTTTTTGCTATTTGTATATTTTAATCAATTCAGTCCAGGAACAGCTATGGTATAATGGCCGGTTTCAACTTGGAGATATTCGTTACGTTGCCAAGCAATGATTTGGGACACATCTTACTTCATTTTCATACACTTAAACAAGAGAATTCACTCCTAGAAGCATTTCGGCACCGAAAGAGGAAATTAACTCAGACTGGTTAAACCGCTCGTTTAGATGTAGGACGCAGATTGTTCTTTTATTTCTTACCATCCGAAAAGAGTGAATTCACTCCCATGGAGAGTGATTTCGGCACGAAGGTGAATTACTCGACTGTTAAACCGCTCGTTGTTAGAGTGTAACTCAAAAGTACAGCTTGTCAATACATAGCTGTACCTCTAATACTCTGATTGAAATTATCTACTTACGAATGAAATAAATTAGTAATTAAAAGCATTTGGGAAAATAAAGTTAAACCCATTTAAACTCACGAAGTTTAGTTTACTGATTGAAATATAATATTACAATTCCTAAAATTTAAATATAACCACAATGAAAATTTTCAAATCATCAGTTCATTTTTTTACTTAAAATACAAAGACATTTTTAATAATAAGTTATAATAAATCATTTACTACGAGAAACTAATAGCAAAATATAATAGTTAGTTGTATTTCGTAAATTCTTTGCATTCTCTCAATTTTTTAATACAAAAACATAGTCCTAGCCTTTGATAACACACTAATAGTAATCGAAACATTCTCAGTAGCAGTTAAAAAATTTAAATCCATCATATTTACAAGTTAATGCGTATGTGCGCCTATTTTATTTGTCTATATATTCCGCCATATACTCATCAAGTTCTCGATCCAAATCTTCTTTCGTCGGTTCTTTGTCGTTTCTCCAACCATAGTAAGTCTCGAATTCTGAAGTACAAATAATGTCTGCATTCCCACGATTGTTTGAAGCAGGTGGAGAACCATCAACTTCATTAACACATTCCTGCAAAATTGGAGTACTGCAGGCACTAGTACATGAAAGTTCGGCCGTTGAATTGATGACTTCCGACATGTACTTATCAAGCTCCGTGTCCAATTTTTCTTTCAAACGGCTGGTACTAGTAGAAGGTTCGCCAGTTGAAGCAGGTAGAGAACCATCAACTTCATTAACACATTCCTGCAAAATTGGAGAACTGCTGGCACTAGAACATGAAAGTTCGGCCGTTGAATTGATGACTTCCGACATATACTTATCAAGCTCCGTGTCCAATTTTTCTTTCAAACGGCTGGTACTGGTAGAAGATTCGCCAGTTGAGCTAACTTTCAAAATGTCTTGTTCATTCGAAAGCAAAACAGTTCTTCGCTTCTTCATGTGATTTTGAAGTTCGATTGTAGCTCTTCTGCGATTGTAAAGTTTTCTCATAACATCAATGTAGAACGTTTTGTATCGATATAGTGAAAATCTGGTATTCAAAGTCATCATACTTACACTGCTGATGCATAACTTGCCTTCGATTTCATTTATGGAGCTCGCTTGCATGGTAATGACGAAATATTTTTGTTCGTGAAATATAACTAGACGAGTGAATCGCTTTCAAAATGTTCAGTGGTTAAAACAGTTTCAGAAATATAAAGATGAATTGTAGAATAATTTAACCACTTTTTAAGAGCTCAGTTGACAATTTATAATCACTTTATTTCAAAATTATTCACTATAAAAATAATAAAGCGAAAGTTTCGTTTTCCAAAATAATGTTTGGATTACATTTTTAAATCAAAAGTACATTCGTTTTCACAAATGTTGCCAAAAGAAGAAAACTTAAAACATTAAAAAAATATTATTTTTACACATGCACTCAATGTTATTTGAATAATATTTATAAAACATTGAACAAAAAATTCCAAAAAATATTTTGTATTTCAAATACTAAAGTATTAGCCAAAAAATAATTTAAATACTTATTAAAATTATTATTTTTGCTAGGAAGGGTAATAATAATGATTTTTTATTACTTTATAATCGAATACGAATGCTTAAAAATCAAATACATTATTTTTCTTCGTTTTAAATAATTAATTACGAATGAAAAAATAAAACGAATCCCTTTTTAGCTGTTTTTGAAACCGGTAAGCGGTCACAAGTATAAAACACACACGAAATTCGCTAGATAATATGAACTGAACATTCGGCATGTTTTAGGTCTTGATTGCCACCATAAATGTTGAATGAAAATATTATTTCTCGAGCATCTATTGGTGAATCTATGTCACGTGCTAACAGAGAACCATTCGGTGCACCGATGAAAGAAATGATATTAAAGCTGGTAAGGACTACGTAACCTGAGTCCTGAAACAAGCCAATTCATTACCAAAACTGAACCTTGTGGAAAGTTAAAGCTCTAACCGTTAAACCAACAATTTTTCATTTATTGTATTTTATGCACTTATTTATATTAGTTAACGTATTTTTGTTATATTAAGTTAAAAACTTCATTACAAAAACATAATGTAAAATTTACATGATATTTCATTGTAAATAATTGTATTGTAAATAATATATTGTAAATAAATGGCTTGTTTCAACACTTTGTCAAAGAAAATAAAACAGCCAATGAAATCGCATTATGAAGATTGTGACATCATAAGAAATACTCCCATTAACACAGTTCATGTGCATTTCCGATAATATAATGACATCCTCTCTTACTCTTGATTGAAGTTATTAAATAGTAAAATATCATCTACATTTGGTGAATTTAAATACTAAAGCAATTTGTAAATCAGCCTTTTTTACAGGAGGTATTGAAGTCACTGTTCCTCAACGTTCACTAAAACATTGCTAACTATCACCATGACTGCCAAAATACTAAAAGAAAATCAAATATTTAATGGATTGAATTTCTTCAACACACAGAGATTTTTTTTACTTAAAAAATAAAGATCTTCCTCTAACATAAGCGGGTCATCAAACAAACAAAAAATGAACAGGGCGTGGACTTTTTTTTTAAAATTTCATGAAGACATCTTGACCTCGCGTTTCAAAGTTGAATAACAATGCCCGATTCTGATAATTGTTTAAAAGTGTTTGTGGATTATAAAAAAAACCTTGGCTTACAAAGAAAATTCTAGATTCAATTACAATCATCTATTCTAGATCAATTTACATAACATCCATCTTAATAAATCTAGAAGTTCAGAATACCTTCAATCTCTTTAGGTTATTCTTTTTAAAGAAATTAATTAACAAGTTTGAAGTATGTAATATGCACTTTTAGGAGTTTTGTTCTAGAGGTCAATTTCAACGAAACGCTTGCTTATTCAGAACGCGTTGTAATTAAAAATTAAATGTTTTGTTTTTGTTTTGCAAAAAAAATCGTTCCAGCAATAAAATACGAGACTAGCATTAAATTAAAGTTGATGTTAAATGCTTGACATGGAAGAAGTTACGAAATTAATGACTATCTTGTTCTAAAAGTAACAAATTGATTTAAAATAAAAAGAGTGTTAAATTTTTATGATGCCTTATATATCTAACTAGCCAGGGCCGTGTGGTAAAAAAAATGTAATGTGATGCCAGTTTTTAAAATGCCGCTCTTTATAAAAATTAATTCCAGCAACTTCAAAATGTTTACTTAACTGCTAAATAATGCTAATAATGCATCGTAATGAAAATAATGTCAATCATTCAACAATTTGTGATTTTTCGTATAAGATTTTTTGTTGTATATCAGTGAGGAAATTGTCATAGAATAGTATAAATTACAACTTTTTTATTCATTAACCCATTAGTGACAACTTCGAAAATAAAATTAAAACATTCATTTCCGAAAAAAAACATAAATTTAAGTTTTTAAAATTATTTTTCGGGTAACTTAATCTTTCCTTTATTAGTTGCTCAATACTATGGTCTTCATTTGTCTTATATTTTGTTTAATTAGATGAAATTAAACAGAAAGCTTCTTTTCGCTTGGCAAAATTTTTAGAAATATTTGTTTTTAAAAAAATCCGTAAATGTGTGTATTTGTTAAACCCGAAAATGCCGCCCGTACTCAATTGCCGCCTGATGCGGCCGCCTCTCTGCATCATAGCACCACACGGCCCTGTAACTAGCTTTATAAACCCGGCGTTGCACGGGTGTACCCTTAATAACCCTAATTAGTAGTTTTTTATGTAAACTTTTATTTTATACCAATTGATCCCCTCTCCACTGGTCCACTCCATCAGGATATTATAATCTCCTCCCATTCTGATATGAGGGGTTGATTTTATCCAGGCCCTTCCAGGAGTTTGAGGGCTTTCCCATAGGCCCCTGTTCAAATTGCCAGAACAGCTATTTGATATAATGGCCTGTTTCTATTTCACGATTAGCGCAAAACGAAACTGCCCAAATGTGGTAAACAGTGCACTTCATATTTCATACAACTCGATAGGGATGAGAGACCCAGTCGGTAAAGACTTTCGTCTTGCATGCGGTAGGTCCCAGGTTGAGGTCCAGGAATCACCAAAATATAATAATCCTATTATCAATTATAAAAAAAAATATTGGGTTTATAAAACAAAAGCATCAAAAAAATAAGACGTAGTTTTGTTTAAGTAAACGAATATTTACATAACATTTACATAAATTGAGTCACCAAACCGTATCATCCATAGCTTAGAACAGGGGTTCCCAACCTTTTTGCAGCCTGTTGACGTACCACCAGACCAAAATACTTTAATAAGCGTATAATTAATATCAACATAAGGAGTAATTGAACTTATCTTTACTCTTAAGTCCTCTTCAACACTTATTCTGCTTTTATGTGTATTTTTTATGTACACAAGAGTTCAGAAAATCCACTCTCACGCAAGTAACTCGTAACAAATGACATCAAAGATAGTAGCATCATGTTGCTCACATCACTTACGCGTACCACCTGAAATTTTCTCGCGTACCACTGGTTGACCACTGCTTAGAAGATCGTAACTTAAATTGAAAGATCCATACACTAACAGGAAGTCCAGTATATTTTGTAATGACTTACGTGGAGATAAGGAAAATAACTTCTTTTTTTCAGTTTTCTTTCCAATTAGCTGCATATAAAAACATATAAAAAGCTTTACTTCGTGGTTAGCCAAGCTCATATCCTAAGTTTAATTGAAATTATTTGAATCGAAGAAATAAAAAGAATTTGCTAATAGTTTTTTTCTATAAAGGAGTTTTATATAGCCATGTTGTGTTTCTGCAATTTCAAAAAACACTATAAAATGATTGGTGTAACGTTACTCTATCAGCATAAAACGGATTAACCTTTCACACAAAAACGGAGTAAACCTACACCATAAAAAGGAAGATCCTTCGATTAGAAGAACGTTGCTTTACCAACTGTCTCAATGCTGGCCTTGTAGACTATTTAGAATTATTTTCACAATAATTGAAGAGCTCAAGTGCAAAACAAGTTAAATCACTTTTTGGAAAAAATTGAGTTGGTTAGCTTTTCATACAGGCATTGTAGGAAGGGATCCACCAACATTTTGATTTGCACAAAAAAAAAGTTTTCACTTTTTGTCAAAAGTCACTTTTTTTGTGCAAATCAAAATGTTGGTGGATCCTTTCCTACAATACCTGTATGAAAAGCTAACCAACTCAATTTTTTCCAAAAAGTGATTTAACTAGTTTTGCACTTGAGCTCTTCAATTTTAGTTTTACAACATTTATGATTTTGCATTAGCTTGGTGTGTTTGGAAGGTTGCACAGAAATAAACATCTATTTGTGAAAGATTTCCTCACATAATTGGAGTTTAGATAGCTAACTTACGAATTGTTGCAATGTTACGGCCATAATTTGAATGTTTATATTATTTTAGTTTTATTTATTTTATACGCGATTTCCTCACGTATACAAGATGGTTTTGTAATTTGGGTTTAAAAAAACGAGTTTAAATTTCAGTGAGGTGTTGATTTAATGTACTAGACTATATGACGCATAGTTAACTGGAACTCTAAAATCATCAGCCATTAAACCTAACTTACCGGAAAATTTCTCCAATTGCTCAACTCTCCACCACCTAATGAGATCCACCTCCCTTAATTGCTTAAAAGCTAATTGTTTTTTTTAAACTATCTCATAATTAAAGTTATACTGAACCAGAAACAAACTATTTCCTGGAAGACACACTAAAGAAGATAAACTAATTAGGAGTCTGTTACAGTTACCCATGCATAAAGCCATCCACCATTAATGAACGTATCGGTTTCAAGACAGTGCACATTATTTTTTTTCCCTTTGAACAAATCCGCTAAAGTGATCTTATTATTATTATTTTTTATCATTTGTATCGATCAGGATGCTAGTAATAATTTTTTCAGGGAAGTTTATTTTACAGATATGAGGAGTTTTATTTATCCCAAGTGTCGAAATTGTGCAAATCTCCAAATTTGTTTCCGTCAGTCTATCTTTTGGAGTCATGGATGAGCGACTTTGACTTTTTTGTTGTGTTTTCGAAGATTTAGTTACAAAAATATTTTAATTTATTATGCCATTTGTCAATAACAACCCTCGTAGAACAAACGATACGCTTCCTTTTCAATCAACACCACATTTTTCTCGTTTCAATACATTACCGCCATTCTAAATTATAAAATATTAATCCCCGGATTTTCCTTACTTGTTTCTTTTAATGATTGGGAAACATTTAAGTAAAATATTAAGGTGGGTAAAGCAATATGCATGTCTTATCGTGAAGAGCTTTTTAGTCTTTTTTAGCTTTCTTTCGATTCGAAACAAATTTCCATTTTGCGTGCTCAAATCTCGCTAAACTGAATTGTCTGGCTACAAAATACAGTATAGCCGTCCCGGCGGCGCAACGGTTAGGGAGCTAGCCTTTGGAGCCTCTGGGTGCGGGCTCGAATCCCGGTAAGGCATGGATGTTTGTGTTTGTCGAGTATATGCGGAGTACGAGCTTGTTAAATCTGTTGGGTCCGAAAGTCTTGTGGTCGGCCATTGCGCAGTTTCCCGCAGGTACAGGTCTCCGGATACTATTTCCCTCCCCTTCAGGGACATGTCTAAATTGTGGAGATGGCAGCATCTGTCATATATGTGTGTGTATGTCGTGTTCGTCCTTCTTGACGATGGTTTATAAGCGGGTCTTTGTGACCAAGCACACAAGCCTGAAAATATATGTCTACCAACCAATACAGTATAAATGGTCAAAGACCACAGAATAAACAAGAAACGTTTACCATTGGAAATATTCCGTTTGGAATTTTTTGTACATTTTTTGGCGAATTTATCGCCGAAATGGAAAAGTATACTATTAAAATTTTGGTGTAATATTGGACCAGAATACTGGAAATATCTAGCTGCCACCACTATTCGGAGCGTGGATTTATCAATTTGGTTTTAAAACATAAACTTAAAGCTTTTGGTTTTAAAACATAAGCACCGCAAAAGTGGTAAATCCACACTCTAAATAGTGGTGACAGCCAGAAAGTTGTAGGATTCCGTTGCAATCTTTCGTCGAAATTTTTAACTGTGTACCGATATTCTTTATTTTATTTTTGCATTCGTTTAAGTTTGTAAGAAGTGAAATATTTTAAAATACCACAGCACAATGGGGAGAAGTTACTCCACTGCCACAATTCTGTCAGGCCATCATAACATTCTAGCTTGAGAACAGTGAGCCTCCGCACTGACCTATTAGAAATCTTCTGAAAAAGAAGGCATTCGCAAGATGCGTATCACCACTAAAAACAATTTCACAATGGCGGCCAGACAATAAGTGTTAAAAGGATCTTGCGAATCAGCGGCAAAAAACAATCTATGTCCGCTCAAAAAGTGAAATACCTTTCAGCCCACATTCCGGTCGGGTACATCTATTATCCTGACTGGATGAAATGAAGAAGGCTAGAATAAATGATGTCTGGTCAAGAACAAATGTAAAAACTGGTTCGCAAAGTGAAGCAATGGATCTTTTCCGCATTAGGCCTAACAAATGCCGCGAAGAAAGATTTGGAAAACTATTTTTTTTTAAGTAACCAAACAACGAAGTATACAATGTTGTCTTTCTTGTGTCCATGAAGAGACAAATAAATATGAAGAAACAATTAGGCCCATTAAACTCCTTCCATGGACGAACATTCCAACGAATCCATGTAACGTACAGAGGACCGATCGGAGCACCGATTGCAAAAAGAGCAAGAAGAAATCTAGAAGAAATTCGTCACCTGAACCAATCCAATTAAAAATATGGCCATAATAAACTGGATATGGTAAGCTTGCAATTTTGTGAATAAATTCAGTGTAAGTTAATAAAATTTAAATGTTGATCTACGCGAAACAAAAAACATTTAAAAACTTATCGCCTTCGTTTGGGCCTATTGGCGACTTTAAGGTGGCTTCACATATCTTCGTGCCAAACTTATTCAGAACTCTATTATCCTAACTGGTTGTAATGGTGTTTGTTGTTGGCGTTTTCTTTTCTTTTAGCAATGACAATTTAATCGCAAGGGAAGTGATGGGTCCTTTGAAATTTCTTTGGCTTGAAATGTCTACGCATTGTTCTTAAAGCTTTGTTTCTATAAGACAAGTTGCAGAGGATTGCGCACTTTGACTTCTATTATCAAAATAGCTCTGTAATCTGTAGCTCTAATGCTTATTTTTTATTTATTGTTATGTAGCTGTAGAACAAGGAAATAAGGTGTTAATAGATATTGCATTGTTTTAAATGGTAAATGGTTTAATTAATGGAACTCAATGGCATAGCCATTATGATCGTTTTTAGAGTAGAACACTTATAAACACTTTTCACCTTAAATACTTTAATTCCGATTTATTTAAATGTATAAAACAAATGATCTTTTCCTTGAATATTAACTTTGAACTATATATAAGGTAAGATAAATTATTTTAAACATTCTAAATACATTATAATTCGTCAAAAATATCACACAAACTTAATGAACTTTATTTGCAAAAAGCAACCTTTTTTTGCAATATTCATCCAGGATATTTTTACAAAAAAATTTAATAAAAGTTGTTACATCACTAGAATTAAATTTACTTAAAATACTTTAATTCAGGTAAAAAGAAAATCTACCGTGAAATACCGAAAAAGTATATTGTCAAAGAAAGAACTCAAGTAAAACGTATTAATATAATTCATATTTATTTGAAATGTTTTTAGAGAGAAATATGAAATACTCTTAAGATATTGATAATTTATGATCTGAACTTAAGTTTTAAAGAAATGTAAATATAATTATAATATCTCTCTAAAAGTGATGCTTCGAGTAAATTTAAATAACATTAATATACAAGGTGTGTTCGAAAAGTTTGGTGATTGGTCTCATAATTAAAAAAATCCGAAATGGAGATTTAGTGTTTTCTACATGTTAAGAAGGTGCTGATTCTTAAAAAAAGTGATTTTTTTAAAACATGGTCTGTCTTTCATGGTTGGTTGGTTGGTTGGTAGACATATATATTCAGGTTTGTGTGCTTGGTCAGCGACCCGCTTATAAACCTTCGTCAAGTAAGACAGACACAACAGACAACACACACAAAAAGTGGACCATCCTACACAATTTTTAGAGACAGAGGCCAACTAGAGGATCCCCAGAATTGCCTTGTCACCCCCAGAGGTATTGATTTGGTATGGGAACTTAGAGGACTTTCGGACCCAACAGATTTAACGAGCACGTACTCCGCATATGCTCGGTAGGTCTTCAGTGGTACCGGGACTCGATCGCAGGACCTTCCGATCCCGAGACCGAGACGCTGACCACTAGGCCACTAGACTCACTACGGCCCGGAGATTTGGTGTTTTCTACATGTTAAAAAGGTGCTGATTCTTAAAAAAAGTGATTTTTTTAAAACATGGTCTGTCTTTCATGGTCTGTCTGACTGCTTGAAACCACTCCACAGTCCGAACTAAAAGAGTTGTCTTAAGGGGACACAGTACCTCAAAAACGGCAAAAATTACGAATTTTTTTTTATTTGCTAAAATGAAAGTTTGGAATCTTGTTAATAAGTCTACCAAGTTTCAAAAGTGAAGCTATATTTTAAAAAAAAAGTTATTCCACTTTTTATGCGGAAAGGTAGGATAAAAATGCAAACGAATGAAAACTTTAAACGTGTTTTTATCGGTGTTTATTTTTCCTTGATAACAAGGTTTTCAAAACAAGTCAACAAGTCTCAAGTCTAAGTAATTTTGTATGCAGACTGTCAAATATGTTGACATTAAGAATTGGTATCAAAATTGTTTTCAAAAGAAATACTTTTTTATAAAAAAAAATACTAAAGTCGAAATTTTCCAAATATGCTAAAAGAAATTGGGATTTTCTAGATAAATATTTTTTATGAAACAACTACTGGAGATAAATCCAATTTGGATACCAATTCTTATGTAAAACAGTTTAAAGTACACGAGGAAAAAAATTGGGTTAAAATATTTGTATTTAAAAAAGCCTTAGCATTTTAAAAAAGTTTTTTAAAAATTAAATTTTTTTAATAACTTAAAAATTAAAATAGTTTTTAATTTCTTTGTCATATATTGTTTTTAAATATAGGTTGAACTAATAAAACACATATTTTATAGTAAATATGTCAAAATTTAAAAAAAAAATTGAAAGTGGTACCATGTCCCCTTAATAAGGTTTTCTGCAAATTAGAGCACGTACAAAGGCTATCTGCCACACAACTTTTTAGGTTTTAAGCGTATTGAAATTATCTCGTAGGGTATAATTACCTTTAAATGTATTTATTTAATGCGGGGTAATTGTAGTGTTACACACCTCATACTATATAAGTAAAACAAATCATTTTTAAAACGAGGTCGTGTTTGTTTGTTTTTAAATTAACCTTGCGAAATCTTCACACTTTCTTAATAGGTAATAGTCATTAAAAACAGCTAGTTCAAATTTAATTCCAAAAACCCTCATCAAAGGCTTGACTCATTATTTGGCTTGAGTAATTTTTTGTGATTCCCACGGTTTTTGCCTAATTTACTCCTCCAAGATTCATCAAAATCCAAGGAGAAACACCGGAGCTTTTCTCAAGGAAATAATTAACTCACAAAAACAACGAAAGAGATACATTGTTATTGCTACATTATTCAAAAGAAAACTATCAGTGTGTAACAACCAATATAAACAAAATAATTTAAACTGTTTTTGTTGTTCGAAATTCCGTTATGATATTTGCAAACAATCTTTACTTGAAAAACAAAACAATTTCACTCTAAATTCGAATTAACTATTCGGCGGAGACACAAGTACTTGGAGTTTTTACTTATCCTGGTATCCAACTCAATGTAAAGCAAAAATGAATATTTTTTTAACTTTTAAGAAGCGAATTCATTTTCAGATTAAAAAAAAAAACACCACATAACCTCTTTTAATGTCGTGCGCAAAAGCAAATACATTCTTAAAGTAAACTTATTCAGATATTAAACTTTAAAATGCATTTTTATAGTTATCAAACAAAACGCACATATTTTTTTCTCTATTATTTTAAAAGGAAAAAAAACAGCTATATAACTATAAAAGCTACAAGCAATTCTCTCAATGTAAAATAGAGTAATACTTATGGATAAATGCGAATAATAGAGTAGTACTTATTGATATTTTTGAATAATATAGTAAATACAAGTTTGAATAATAGAGTATTTGAATTATGTATTTGAGTTATTGTGTGTGAATAATAGAGAAAACTTATTAATAAATTCGAATAATATGTTACTTTGAACAATGTTATGATAATAAAATATTTAAGAAATTCCAAATTTAAGAAAACGTTTAAATACCAACATAATCCGTTGTTGTTTACGGTGTCTGAAAAACAAATAGACAATTTTTAGTAAACTTTAAATATTACTGATTTATACTTTAGCTAGATAAGATATGAGTTTTTAGTATAATAAAATTCTTATGTATTAAATAAAACAAATTAAAATACAAACCAATGTTTTACGCAACTCTTTTTAATCTGTAATGACTATTTAAGTCGTTCAAACAATTCTTAAAGATCTAAAACATCCAGCAATTATGAGTTATTAAGAAAAACTAAATTAACTTTACATATATGAAAACTAGCTATATATACCCAGCGTACATTTTTTTTAATTAGAATTTCTCGTTTTAGAAACTACTTATTGTCATTCCAACAATCTTACAAAATCATAATCTGCCAATAGTCAGAATTAACTAAAAAATAGATTGCCCTTTCTTATAAAACAAATGAACTCTTCAAAAAATGCAGTTTTTGAAAAGTGCACGGAGGTTTTTTTTCTATTAGGAAATCACTTTTAGCTTCCACACTACGTTTATAACGTAAAAAGTGGAAGGTATTATAATCGTTCAGTCCGTCCATCTGTCTGTCTGTCCGTCCGTCACCCACTTATACCCTCATAGCTCAAACTACAAATGCTACGGACAAATATGATACGTCAAAAAATTCAGCGCATCGAAATTAGAATACTTAAAATTCGAAAAATTCGAATAGTATTAATAGAAATTTAATCGATAAATTTCGTTATAAGAAAATTTATTTTTTTATAATATTGCAACTTTCTTTAATTCAAATTAAAAAATGAAATAAGTCATTTAGCATAAAATCATTTTTTTATTTAATCAAAATTTCAACAACTAAAATTCATTTCATTGTAATAAGAATTAACTCAGACTTATCAACCAACTTTCATAACTAACATTTTTACCTGAATATCATTCCTGTATTGATTCAAAACAAAATATCTATAATACATTACATGGAATTTAGCTCTGACATTAATTAGCATTGAAATTATTTTGAGTCATTTAAATCAATGTAGTGTATGACATAATGAGTTTTTGCATGAAAGTTTAAATTTAACTTGCAAGTTGATGAATTCGTGCATAGTATGTAAATAATTTGCAATGAACAAAGTCTTACTAATCCCCCATCTAAAACTTGGAGATTTAAAATAATTTTGAAGATAAAAAGAAAAAACGAAATAAAAACTTATTCAGAAAATTATTTTGAAAAATTTTAAATACTATAAGAAAATCATATTGAAATAAGCGATGGAACACAACTTTCACTAAACTTGGATTTAATCACTTTGGCGATATAAATAAATGAAAACTTTCAACTTTGGCGAGAAAGATAATGGGTGGCAGTTTTAAACTCTGAATCTCCAAATCCAAACAAAGGTAAAAGAAGCATTTTTTCTACGCCCGTCATAGTAGCTTCTCCGTCTTGGCTACCTTGTGCTTTCTTCGAAAAACCGGTCCGCAGTAGAATCTGTTCAATGTGGGATGACAAAACAATTGAATTATTATCGCTGTGATTATAGTTCCCGTGCTTGGTGTGTTCTAAACTTGCTTTTTCATTGGAATTAGTGACTTTGGAAAACATTTCAAAGGAATAGAGAGTTTCAAGAAAAAATGGTAAGAAAATATTTACAATGTATAATTGTTTTGTTTTTATGACAAGTGAATCATGTGTGTACCATACAATTAAAATATTTTGCAATATGATATCAATGAAATTAATGCATACTGGTAGTGCTAAAACTGAAACTTTAAAAGAATGGTAATTTTTCTTTTGGAAGATGTATTTTTTAAAAATTTTTACGTTTTAAATATTCGGAATTGACTATATGTTTGATTTATAGTTAATTTCTAATTTCTAGTTATGTGTTTAACCCTTTCAGTCCCAGTGATGCCATTTGGCATCATCATGTTTCTGATCATAATTTAAAAAAAATAATAGGCTGACATCTATTGGGATTAATAAAAAATATTTTCTTATAGAAACAAGTTTAAAGAATCGTATGATGTGCTTTTTGATATCATAAATGGCTATAGACGATCAGAAAAAAAATTCTAAAATGATGATGCCAAATTGGCATTGGGACTGAAAGGGTTAAATGTATGACTGTTTTCATTTTTTTGCCACTAAATATTCTTTTTTACTCAATTCGTCTTCATTCGTAATATGTGCATAATAATTTAAAAGAATTGCATTTAACCGTAAAAACAGAACAAAGTAACTAAGTAATTCAGTATTTCGACAGCAGTAAATTTTCGTGCTCATGTTTAGAAAAAGTTCTTATCTGATATTGCATTTGTTTCAAATGGTATTTGCAAATTATATTGGTACATTATAATTTGCCAATACACAATTGGCAAATTATATTGGTTCAAATGGTATTTGCAAATGTTTAGACGTTCTGATTTTAAATTAACCATTGCATATGATAAAAAAAATTATTATCGTGTATGAGTATCGTGTGCATGCATAATACCTTCCTTCAAATATTTAATTTGTTTTACATTTATGTTGGTAATTAATATATTTACTAGAAACCTGGAAAAAAATTCTGTAGGAAAATAACAGAAATATTGCGTTTTCACCAATTTTTCTTACAGTTCAGTTTTTTTTTACAAATGAAATGACGATATTATTTTTTTAAAACAAATGTTTGATAAATATAATATTCTATGTATAAGATAAATGTTCTGAAAAAGTGTAATGTAACTTAAAGATATAACAAATAATTAGTTCATTCGCCAATTAAGCAAAGTACTTGAAAAATAATGAAACATTTTTTACAGCACAGTTTTACTTGTTACTTTTTGATAATTAATCTTACAATTGATCTTTTTACACCAGTTAGAAACGTTATTGAGAATTCTCAACAAAACAGATTTTGTTAATGAACGATTGAGAATTCTTCAACAACAGATTTTGTGTAATGTTCTGTCCAGTTTTGTAACTAGTATCACCTCACTTGAATCCCGCATCAAGGGAACAGTTTTTACAACATCCAATGCTTTGTGGATTTACATTGAATTTTAAATTATTTTCAACTTATGTTTTTATTTCTGCTTCTACATTCTATGTTTGACAGGAAATACAAGAAAAGAAAAAAACATAGATAACAGACGATCAGATAAAAAATTATCATGTTTCTTTATTATTGTCATTCTTAGTCCATAAATGTATTTTACAACAATTTATGTGAAACAAATTTTTCACTTTGAATGTCCTGTGAGATAATCAGGGAGGACAATAATAACAGTTAATAAAATCACGCACTTAATTTCTTAGATGAATAGCTCTTTTCAAGCACTGAAAGAAATTATTATGCAGCTAAAATAGATTAAATTATATTTTATTGCAAGAATAGGTGTTTCTTGTTCATTGGAGCTTACATTTTAACCATTTAGACTGAGCCTTCTATGCTTATTAAGGGGACGCGGTACCCAAAAAATTAAATCCAGTATTTTTATCGCTAGCATTCAAATTAAACTATTTTTACAAAGAACTAACATTCAATAAACATAAACGAAAAAATGATTAATATTGAAAGTAAGTTTTTCAAAAAATTAAAAAAAAAATTAATTTTAACGTTTTTTAAAAATGCTACTCCTCATACAATTTAAAAATTGTTTTAATGGATTTTTTTCAAAATGTTCCCACAACATCTATTAATAAAAGTTGGTATGGATATTGAGCTGTCAGTTAAGCAAAAATAGTTATGTAGCTTTATGTATAAAAATGGCCAAAAAATAAGATTTTTTTAAACATTTTCAACTTCATCTTTTTTTTAAAAAAATCTAATCACACTAGACCTTATCCCATACCAACTTTTGTTAAAGGCATATAAAGGCATATGTTTCAACACAGAAAAAAATGTGGAGCTCTACATTAATTTACTTAAAGGCCTTAGGGTTTTAACCATTCACAAGCCGAAAAAATTTAAAATTTAAAAAATCAACATAAAATTTCAAAAACCATTTTACCAAACCACTATATCATTTTCAATAAACCTACTCCATTATAAAGGATACCATCTTTTTTTGCAATATCCTTAGCTCACAGCATTCGAGCATGTTTATTTTCTAAATTTTGAGTGATGCGTCCCCTTGACACATTTTGCTTCTGGTATGTTAATTACGTAAAAGTGTTGGAGACACGTATAAAACGGTATAAATAACAAAATCGAGGAAGTATTTGATGGCTGTTACAAATATTTTTATAAATATTAAAATGGACAGTCATATCACATTATAAAACAAATGAATTTATCTCTGCGAACATTTATTATAGAGTAAATTTAGTTGTGAATTTGGGATACGTAAGTTAAGGCTACTGAACAGTACGTTACGTCTCACTATACTTTTAAACATAGTTTTATTACAATAATGGGATTGGTTGTTCCTATTTATTTATTCCCTGTGAGTATTTTATAAAAAAAATCATTAAATAATAAAAATACAAAAGCAACTCTATAGCAAAAATATAGCAATACTTACGTTTAAAATCGAATAATGAAGCTACACTTATGTATAATTTCGAATAATAGAATAGTAATTCGAACTATTTTATTTGAATAATAGAATAATTATTTTTTCATGAAAGATGTTTGATAAGGGACACAACATCTAACATCTTAAGAAAATCACCCAATTATACTTAAGAATGTTTAGAACGAAAGTTTCTTCTTGGTAACTCAAGCCGATACGTATTTAGAACCTTGCACTGTTAAAAATTAGGCACTTTGTTTCATCAAAATATGGTTCCTAGTTGCTGCAACGGCTGTGTGGTGAAAAGCTAAACCATATTTTTGATATTCGGTTGAACCATTTCTCAGGTTTTTGTTTCAAAAATCCAGAAAAATGGTTCAACCAAACACCGAAAAAAAGGTGAAACTTTTCACCACACAGCCGTTGCAGCTACTAGGAACCAATATCATGGTGAAACCAAGCACACAATTTTTAACAGTGTACCACGTATATCTTCCTCCGGAATCTCTCCGCGCCTGACTTTCTACTCTCCCTCAAGATATCTCTACCTGCTGAGAAAGAAAGTGAAATTTGCCTGGAGGGGGAAAAACGAAATCACAGACAAAAAAGAAAATATTCGACGAGGTTGTTTGGGTAAAGCGAAGATGTGTGCCAATAGAATCTTCTCCATGATTGCAAAATGAAACTAGTCTTCGGAAATTGAGAATTCATTAGGTTGGTTTGAAGTAGTTGTTACTAAATATCTATTATGATTGAGTAAAATGGATTAGGCAATAAGAATTTATAAAGAAGGCCTAAAGAAATAGAACAAATGGATTTGAAATTGTAACTGTCACCTAGAAGCGCTTACACAGATTACACACTAGAAACAAAAACTTTAGAAACAAAATGGTCAATCTTACACATATATTTTTTGCATAAACATATTTTTCAAACAATTACGTATTTAAAAGTATGTTTTAAAAGTAATTTTGAATGGCATGTCTATTTAGTGGAATTTGAAGATTTAAGCTGAAAAAATAAAAAATTTTGTGTGCCATGAACGAACAAAAAAGCTCTTCCAGTTTTTTGTAATTAATGTTCCATTCTAACATTTGTTTTGATGCAAAGTACCTTATAAAATTTAGCTCTGAAAAAACTTACAAGACCACCCAAATCTGCTTGATACTCTTGCTAAGTCATTATTTTATACAATTAATAAATCCGTTGCTTCGGTATCGGTACTAATGGAAAGATTCGACATTCTAGATTATAATAGAAAATTAAGAAACATTGTAAAATGTTAAGTTATGAAGCCAATACTACAAAGATCCACATATATGTACCTCTGGAGTGAAGAGATTAATAGATGATAACTATGATTTCATGCACACTGTTAAAAATTTTGTGCTTGGTTTCACCATGATATTGGTTCCTAGTAGCTGCAACGGCTCTGTGGTGAAATGTTTCACCCTTTTTTGCTGTGTTTGGTTGAACCATTTTTCTGGATTTGTAAACAAAAACCTGAGAAATAGTTCAACCTAATACCAAAAATATGGTTTAACGTTTCACCACACAGCCGTTGCAGCTACTAGGAACCATATTTTTGGTGAAACAAAGTGCCTAATTTTTAACAGTGCAGTTTTGGAAAACAAATTTTGAAATTCTCAGACTTTTGGTAGGAAATGTCATATTTTGTTGTGTGAGTCTTCCTTTCGCTCATCAATTACTACAAATTAAATTTTTTCAAACCAATAAAACGTATAATCTCCACCGTTGAATAAGGTTTTAATAATAAAAGGTTGCGAGATGTTCCCTGATTCAAGCTCGTCCTGAAAACCTTGATCCATTTTCTGGAAGCGTAGCTAGGCAGGTTTGTCACATTTAATACAAATTAAAATTACACATTTAATACCAATTAATACAAATTAAAATTTTGTCAAACCAATAAAACCACTGTTGAATAAGGTTTAAATAATAAAAGGTTGCGAGATGTTCCATGATTCAAGCTCGTCCTGACAACCTTGGTCCATTTTCTGGAAGCGTAGCTAGGCAGGTTTGTCACATTTTTTGCTAAATTTCTTACAGGAAAAAGGAAAGGGGCCATGAATCCCGTTTTCGTCCCCAGGGCATAAAATATTGATAAAAAAATGCATTAGTTTGGAAATATTTCGAACGATTAATGCTGTTTTATGTACCTTGTTAAGGAAGTGTTGTAGAAATTGGAAGTTTGTGAAATATTATTTTAATCATTGTTTTTATTGTTGTTCACCTTTTTTTTATACTTTAATCGGTAAAGTTCTTTGCCTTTTAAATAAGGATAAATCATGATTTCTATTTTGTGCAAAGTTACTTATTCAAGATTAGATTTTTCCGTTTTCTATTATATTTATAAAATTTATAATCTTTTGTTTTGCTGCGTATATAAGAAATTACTTATGCAGCTTAATTTGTCCGTTTCCTATTATATTTCTAAAATTTTTATTCTTTTGTTAAGTTGTGTATGTATTATGATAAGATAAGCTATATTTAAATATGATAGAAAACTTTGTACTTTTTTATTTACTTTTAAAACTATCTATTTAATGTTGTGCGTAATACATGTGAAACAGTTCTTCTACAGTTCAGTTCATGCTTGTTTAACAGTTATTATGTAAATATTTGACAGTGAGTTTTCCTTTTTTTTTTGTTTATTTGGCGCACTCTTTGTGTTCTTCAAATTGTGTATAAAGGTTTTATTTTGCAAACAAATATTATTTGTCATAAACTATTTAAGTAAACATAGGAATGTTTTAAAATTTACATTTGAAATGGAAAAACGCAATTCTAAATTGGAACTAATGTTTATAGTTTCGTAATCTACTCATTGCAAATTAGTTCTAAAGAAACCAATCAAAATTTATATTTTCCTTAAGGAAAACGTTATATTTAAAGTAAACAAAATGGTTTCCTCAGAAAACCAAAATTTCAATTTTGTATATTATTTTAAATTAACTTATTCTGAAAAGCTTAAGTTGGTACTTTTTTAAAACATATTTTGTCAACGAGAGCTTTAGTTTTTGAAATAGTTGAATTATAACTAATTAAGGTATTTGTTTGTGTAAGTGTTATTTTTGATTGATAATTTTTTTAAAGGTAATAACTATTGCAAAAAAATTACGAACTGAAGTTAATTACTAAACATATATTACGAGCATTATTATTGATATAGCCTTTTAATATTTTTCAAGTAAGCGAAAATATATTTCGCTTTTAAAATTGTAATTCAACTAATCACATTGTACAAGAATAAGAAATCATTGCTTATTTTCAAACTTACAGTCTTAAAACAAACGAGCGGTTTTAACTCAGTCTGAGTTAGTTTCCACTCCTATCCGAGCAGAAAATGCACTTCCCCTATAGGAGTGGATTTCACTCTTTTGTTTTAAGAGTGTAAGTTAAACAGTAGCTGAGAGTTCACTTACCCTTTTGATTCTACATTTTTTTAAAAAAAAATTATCAATATTTTTATAAACGTTTTAAAAACATCTCTTATTTACTTTAAATAAGCTCATTTTTAATGAGGAAAAAGTATTAAAAATACAATAAATTTCACCCATCTGTTATCTTTAAATAATTAATCAAAATCAATTTTGTGAATACTCATTAAATTATTTATAGTTTTATTGACTTACTTTACAGAAATAACATTAAAATGACGATGTTATGATGATTTTCATACTGGCTATTTCCTTATGATATATTAAATTTAAGGAAATGTATTTATAGAGTAAAGTCTTTTTTTTTCTTTTCAAGAATTTTTATAATAATAAAAATGCTTTTAAAATTAATTATATTTTTTACTTATAAAATATATAATATATAAAAATATATAGTATACAAATATAAATAGTACCACCAAAAAATATTTATACATTTAGCCTATTATTTCGTAATAACTTTTAAAAAAAGTGTTTTGCGCGTAATACTACAGATTTAAGTATACTGTTAAAAAGTTTGGTGCAAGATTGAACCGGAATCCCGGAACTTTCTCTGTCACAGGGTTGCTAAAAATCCGGGTTTTTTATGAAACCCCAACCCACTTGGGTTTTGGGGGGGAGGGGGGGTTTAGGGTTTTTTTCAGGGTTTTAAGGTTTTTCATAATTAAAAAACTGAGAATTCAATATAATTACTACATAAATGTAAATTTAAATTAATAAATGTATTGTCTAGAACCAAGTATTGTTTGCGTATGTGTAAAATTATATAACCCGGAATATTGCAGCGATTGAAATTTAAATTCAAATTTTAAAAAATTAATTATTAATTTAATTTAATTGTTATATAATTAGTATACATTTAAATTTGTAAATGTATTTTTAAAATTTAAGGTACAAAAATGTAAAAGTATGTTAATAAAAATAATATATTAACAAAAAGTAGGTTTGTAACAGAATCTGTCACTTAACTCGCTTCCACATATTTGTGTTTAACAGGAAAAAACGCGCCAAACACAACATTAATTCTATATTTAACATTTACAAGCTAAATTTGGCTAGTTTCATTTATTTTATTTCGAAAATTCAATAATTATTACTTATCGTTTGTAAAAATTAATTTATATTTTAAAGAATAAATATGTCATATTCCTCGCTTTTAAATAGGATGAAAACATTTCATATTAACATACAAGGATTCCGTAGTGAAATATATTTGACGTCATTTCAAACTGATCGATGTCGCAAAAATAAATTTATTTTAATTTATTGTCTAAAAGAATTAAAGTTTCTCGAGCGATTGTTGCGAATGGCAAATGTGATTTAATTCTAATAAAAACAGGGCCTTTAGCTATTTGTAATTCAAAGTTTTAAACGCCAAAATTAACTATTTTCATTAATCTTCTTTCTCAGATTTAATAATTAGACTTTATCGTTTGCTAAATTTGTTTGAAGTTCGAAGAATAATGATGTAATCTTTTTTAATAAATATTTTTGTCGCCACAATTTCCCATTTACATTTCTTTCGAAAATTCACTTATTTATAGTTTGTTAAATTAATTTACAGTTCAAAAAATTTATAATTTGTACAATTGATGCTTTAAAAATAAAAGCGCCAAGTTAGAATTCTCTATGTATCTTTCTACATACATATATATAGAACCATAAAAAGAACTCTATTGTGAGAATACAACAATCCAAACCGAATTATATCACATAAATAAATATTTTTTCAAAAGTGTATTTTTTATTTTAACAAAAGTTTCTCGTACGTTTAACGAAATGGCAACAGTAAAAATATTGAATAAAAATGGAATTTGCATGTTATTTCAATGTAGATTAAATTTTTAGTTATTTAAATTTTAAATAAGCTTCTAGTTTAAATTTTTTAATGAAATTTGGCATGTAGTCTAATCTGATTTTTTGCTTCAAAATGACGTTTCCCACTTGTCTGTGGGACTTGTGGATGACAACAGTGAAAATATGAATAAAAATAGAATTTGCATGTTATTTCAATGTAGATAAAAAAAATTTTAGTTATTTAAATTTTAAATAAATTTCTTATTTAAATTTTTTAATGAAATTTGGAATGTAGCCTAATCTGATTTTTTGCTTTACAATGACGTATCCCACTTGTCTGTGGGACTTGTGGTTCCTTCTGTGAAAGTGGGTGACAGACGGACAGACAGACGGACTGAACGATTATAAAACCTTCCACTTTTTACGTTATAAACGTAGTGTGGAAGCTAAAATTGATATGAATTTTTTTTTATTTTTATTTGTATAAAAAGTTTTAACTTTTTAATTTTCAGTAAAGGCAATTTTAAGTTCAATTGCCCACTTGGGTTTTTTGAAGGGTTTTTTCAAGTGGGTTGTTTTGAAAAAACCCACCCGGGTTTTTTCGGGTCGGGTAAAATCATAACAACCCTGAGCTGTCACCAACTCACCACTACTGGGAGCTTGAATTTACCAATTTTTAGGTAAAACCATAACTTTGATACACAGCAAAAGTTATAAATAAACACTCCAAATAGTGGTTGGCAGCTAGAAAGTTCCAGGATTCCAGTGCGGTCTTGCACCAACATCTTTAACTGTGCATACATACAACTTGAAGTTTGCAACAGTCAAAAGGATAAATTGTTATGAAACTGTTTAAACTTTTAGTGCTTCGACATTGTGTCACGTTTTGTTGTTTAGCTATTCAAGGCAATTTAATCCGGAAATGACAAAATAACTAAATATGCATTCATAATACTTGTCTTACAATTTCTACATATTAACATGACCCAAATATATGAAATCGTGCTTCAAGATTTTATAATCATACAATGGGCTAAAAACAATTTTAAATGTCGAAAAGGAAATGCATAAAAATTTATAACTACTTGGAGGAACAATACCACCGTTATTTGAAATGTTATAATAGATATAACTAATGTAGTTCAGTACGTAACTAACTTGCATAGCTTTGTTCAAAATGCATAATGAATTGCTTGGTTCTAGTTCAATGGCATAAAGGAATAAAAAATATATAAATAAATACTTAAACAATTTTTATGGCTATTTATTAAAATTAATTCTGCTCTTGTGCTGTTATTTCCTAAAAAAATTAGTTCCTCGATTTTTATTAATTGAAATTAAAATGTTTCGCTCAAAGCTGAATGATAGTTTCAAAGGGGACGTTGTGCATAAAAAAGTTTACAATCATTAGTTTTTCAATTTTACTGTTATTATCTAAATTAAATATTATAAACGTGGTCTTAGGTGCTATTTAATCCTTTATATTTATAAAGCGAATCTTTTTGTGACAAATAGGCTGAAAATCTACACAATGACTTAAAAAATTATTATTTCGAGACTTTGTTTGTTTTGGGTTATTTCCTAAAAATTCTTTTTTATAAAAATAGCTCTACGTTGTTGAAAATTTGGCCTTTTTTTTCACCTAAAATATGGTTCCTGGTAGCTACAAGCTGTAACGACTGTGTGGTGAAAGATTTCACCATATTTTGATATTAGGATGAACCATTTTTAGTTTTTGAAAACTAAACCTGTGAAATGGTTCAACCAAATACTGAAAATATGGAGAAACATTTCACCACATAAAAGTTGCAGCTACTAGGAATAATTATTTTTTTGAAACCAACTGTGTGTGTATCACTATAAAATACTTACTAATAATATCTATCTGTTTTTTAAATTATCAGTGTTCGCAATTGTTATCTGTTGTGGGCTATTTCCTAAAAATTCTTACTATAGCATTGCGCTAAAACGCTATTCACTGCGCCATATTTACGTTGCTTCCTACAAATTCTTATAAATCAAACATTGATAAAGAGTTTTTCTGTACACCTTCGATAAACACAAAATCTCGTAGCATATACAATGTATGGGTGGGGGCCACCGCGCCCTTCTTAAATGGGTTTAAGAGGCTTCCAAAAGCTTGGAGTCAGATTGGTTCAAGTCCAAACAAGTACGTTTGTAACAGAATATGTCACTTAACCCGCTTCCACACAACAGTTGTGTTTAACAGGTAAAAAGGAGCCAAACACAGCATTAATATTCTATATTTAACATTTTTATGCTAAATTTGGCTAGTTTCATTTACATTTTATTTCGAAAATTCCATAATTATTACTTATCGTTTTCAAAAATTAATCTATATTTTAAAAAATAAATATGTAATATTCGCTTTTAAATAGAATGAAAATATTTTATATCAACATACGAAGAATCTGGTAGTGAAATATATTTGACGTCATTTCAAACTGATGAATGTCGCAAAAATAAATTTATTTTAATTTATTGTCTAAAAGAATTAAAGTTTCTCGAGCGATTGTTGCGAATGGCAATGGTGATTAAATTCTAATAAAAATGGCTTCCTATGCTTTTTAAATGAGCATTAAATTTTGCAGTTTTTTTTAATAATTGAAGTACTTTGAATTCTTTTCTGAAATTTTCAATGTATTCTAATTTCGATGCGCTGAATTTTTTGACACGTATCACACTTGTCCGTAGCATTTGTAGTTCGGGATATGAAAGTGGGTGACGGACGGACGGACAGACAGACAGACGGACTGAACGGTTATAATACCTTCCACTTTTTACGTTATAAACGTAGTGTGGAAGCTAAAACCGAAGGTTTCATATTAGTCCAATCTTGCAAGTAGAACTTTATAACATTCAAGGTAGAAGAAGAAAGTATCAGAGAAATACTCCTCTTAGGGACAAGGAATTTTCGGACTCAGTCCCACAATACAACAATTATAATAAAATATTTTTTTTAAAATAAATAAGAACATTTGAGCTATAAGCAGAAAGAAACGACCTATAGTACAGTAGAACTAAAACATCTTATGTGTACTCGTTGAATACACCTTCCTCTTTAAAAATTTTTTTAGTTCTAGTCCTTCTTATACACGTTTAGAGAAAAGTCTAACCAGTAAACGAGAGATATCTCAACTTGTAGTACGTTCATGTTACAATTTTATATTAAGTTAAAAGTTTACAGTTATAAATGTAAATGTTTTTTAGCTGCCACACTACGTTTATAACGTAAAAAGTGGAAGGTATTATAATCGTTCAGTCCGTCCGTCTGTCTGTCACCCACTTTCACATAACGAAGCGCAAGTTGCACAAGCAAGTGGGATACGTCATTTTGAAGCAAAAAATCAGACTAGGCTACATTCCAAATTTCATTAAAAAATTTAAATTAGAAGTTCATTTAAAATTTAAAAAAATAAAACATTAATCTACATTGAAATAACATGCAAATTCCATTTTTATTCAATATTTTCACTGTTGCCATTTCGTTAAACGTACGAGAAACTTTATTTAAAATAAAAATAAAACTTTTGAAATAATATTTATTTATGTGATCTAATTCAGTTTGGATTGATCTAATAGTTTGTTTCCTGTTGAGCACAAATGTTGTGTGGAAGCGGTTTAAGTGACAGATTCTGTAACAAACCTACAGGTTTCTTCTTAATTTCGTAAGAAAACGAAGAGAAGCGTTAATTTGCGTGCATTTGTGAGCCACCAGTGAACAGCTACTCTAATGTATTCTTTTCTCATGCAAAAAAAATTATACTACTGTTTCCATAAAGATAGTTAGTGCCTGTTTTACGGAGAAACGTTAAACTAAGTTACACCACAATTTTACAATGCTGGACAGCATTGAAGTCATCTCTTTGTAGTTATATCAACTGAGATACGTCGCTTTGGATATAAAGCAAAAACATCCCAAGGTGCATCGAGGTCACGTGAGTACCGTTCAGCCTTCGAGCTCATTCCACCGATGAAATTGTTTGAGGAAGATAATAAAAAAATTGAATAAAAACTGGCCCATCCCTTGTTCTTCATCCCTTCGGGGTGGGATGTGCCTGGAATTTTAAATTATTTTGATTCGAATGTTCGGATAAAAAATGCATTGTTGTGCTTTTCTTATCTTTCATTGATTCTAATCGTGTTGAAGGGAAAATATGATTTGCATAATACGATCTTGAATGGACAAAGGATTAATGATTGGCTATTCGTGGGTATAGTTTGTTTTGCTTTTTCTTGTGTGATTTGGTTGATATAGAATTTTCTAAATTTGGATTCAAAGATAAGAAAATGATACTTGTATCTGATTTTGGTAGACTGTATAAAATTTAAAACTTTTTACGTCCTTTAAAGCATCTTTTGAATTCTGTGTATCATCCCACTCTCATAAAATTTCAAAACAAATGCATTTCACGGGTAATCAAAGCACTTTTAAACATATAAAAAAACTCGAAAATTTATTTTTTATTGTACTATTTCTACATTTTGAAGCATAGATAATGATGAATACATCTGAACTTGATAAGTACACCTTTCGATGGTTTCTGAAAGGAATAAATTTAAATAAAAAGTATATTTCAAATGTATTTTGATTTCTCTTCTGACACTAATTCATCCAATATTAAGAATATGTCCGCATAATTCGTTTGATTGACAAGGATCAATGGTTGTGTTTTTGTTTGGTGTTTTCAATTTGATATCTGATTTTCTGGATACGTATAATTTAATTTACTTCTTACCAACACAAATCTTTGTAATTCTGATTTATATCACATTGATAGAACATGAAGGATAATGGTGATGTTCAGGGTATCCTTAACACTGTAATTTTGTTCAATTTTGTTCTGTTAATTCTGTTAATCATAGAATTTTCTAAATTGGATAAAAGATAAGAAAATGATACTTGTATCTGATTTTGATAGACGTATAAATTTAAAAAACTTTTTACTCAACATTAAAGAATCTTTTGAATTCTGTTTATCATCACACTGATAAAACATTTCGAAACAAATGTATTTCAAGGGTAATCAAGGTTTTAAACATAAAAACTCGAATTTTTTTTCAATGTCATTAATTGTCTGTTGATATAGAATTTTCTAAATTTGGATAAAAAGATAAGAAAATGATACGTGTATATCTGATTTTGATGGACAGTATTAAATGTAAATTTTTTTTTATCTTTCTTTGCTTCACCTACACACAGGTCTTTTTGAATTCTGTTTATCATCACACTGATAAAACATCGAAACAAATGTATTTCAAGGGTAATCAAAGCCCTTTCAAACAGCAAAAACTCGAATTTTTTTCAATGTCTTTCTAAATTTTTAAACATAGATAATGATGGATATGTCTGAACTTGATAAGTACAACTTTTCATGGTTTCTGAAAGGAATAAATTTAAATAAAAAGTGTATTTTAAATGTAATTTGATTTCTCTTCTGACACACTAATTCCAATTCCTACATGATTAAGAGAAAATCTGATCTGCATAATACGATCTTGAATGGACAAAGGATTAATGATTGGCTATTCGTGGGTGTAATTTTGATTTTCTTTTTCTGTATTGATTTGGTTGATATAGAAGTTTCTAAATTTGGAAATAAAGATAAGAAAATGTACGTGTATCTGATTTTGATAGACTATGTTAAGTTTGAATTCTTTTTTTAATTTTTTTAAGTTCTGTAGGACATAAAATCTTTTGAATTCCATTTAACATAATATATAATACTAATGTATATTTCAAGGGTAGTTAAATAAGTTGGAAACATATCAAAAACAATCCAAAAAAAATTTATACAGTTAAATTATTCTAAGATTTTCTTTATGCACTCTATTTTTTAAGGCAAAGTAAATTGATCTACAAAATATTCTGTTTTGGGCCTTCGGGGTTTGAGTACCCACTCATTACATAAGCAGCAACACATAAATAGAACCTTAAAACAAGAAATTGGGTTTTTTTAAATATATTTCCCCATATGTTTATTTCCTTTAAGTAAAAAAATTAAAATAAGGTCTTTGAACTTGAAATGCAATTCATGACCCAAGCAGCATTGAGTAGAATTTGGGGGTAAGGGTCATGTGTCGAATGGACTATACTGACCTGCTAATGGTTGGATAATATATGACTACATTGGAACAATAGGTTGTGAGGAAAACTTTTTAATACAAAGAGCCTTAAAAAATGGTTTAACGTTGTAATCAAAACAATAAAAGCATGTATGCATCAGAAAGGGAGGAGCGAATATCCAAAAATATAAGAATGGAATTTATTTAAAAATATATGCCCTCTTTTAAATACTAAATATGTATGCACTAGTTTAGTTTGGTTAGTTCTCTCGTTCCAATATGTATACAGGGTGGCCCAAAAGTAGCCTAACAGTTACTGTTGTACCATTGGGTTATTTAGAACAGGTATTTGACATAGTCGTGCTTAGTTTTGTTGGTTGGCTAAAATAAAGTCGTACTACAGTGTATCTTATCCAAAGAGTAGCAATTCGTGGACATCGATTGGTTTAGTTTCGAGATATCTTCGATTTATTATACCTTACCGACCAGGCTATCCCGGCCCCGTTTGTTTGTTTGATGCTCTAGAAATATGCAAATGTCACCAGAGGACGGGACCAGGTGGTTGCAGGAATGCATCAATGTCGAAAGTAGACAATTTGAGCACCTTCGGAATTAAGAATGTAAATATATGTATGTAAATAAAGCTGTCACTTTTGACTATGGTTCTTAATTACGATGCCTGTCGCCAATAACTCTCCTGTAGCTCTAGTACTACGATAATTCAACCAAACTAAACTTAACCTTATTAAAATAACTGTTTCTGTATAAATAACTGTATACCTAACTAACTGTTAGGCTACTTTTGGGCCACCCTGTAGTTTGCTGTTAATGAAGCTTTTTTTTCTGATTAAGTTCTTCGATTGTTTGATAAAAAAACGCACAAAGTTTATAATACTGGTTGCATATTTTCTATTAATTAAGTTTTGAATGAATTATCTGCTGCTAATTTATGGTAATTGTTTTTTTTTTCTTTCTGCGTTATAAAATTTCTAAATTTACTAACGACGGTTTGCAAGAAAATTTGCCACTCGAAAAACGGACTTTCTTCTTAAGTTTACCTAAGTAACAAAATATAGGGCAAGTGTGAAGTCCTGAAAAGTTTATGTAAAACAAATAAAGTTTCATAATAAAGTAATTTAAAAATTTAAATGCATAAGTTTTTTTTGTCGAAAATGTTAATTAATAAGGTACTCACAAAGTCGTTTTTAATGGGTTTAAAAAAAGAGTACCTGTCTCCGTAAAGTATTCACTTTAATTAAATTCTAGCTGTCTTTAAATGATAATGATGCGCAAGATCTGAAATTTCAAATTCTTTAATGTTTATTATTAAGTTTCTTCGAAAACTATGTTTTTTAATTAAACGATACGTTTCTGAAGCCAGTATTTATACCTTTCAAAAAAATGTTTCACACTGCACCAAATACAGCGAAATCAAATATTCAACTTTTCCATAGCCTTTATTAGAAATATGCGGAGAGTTTTAACCAACAACATTCAAATCTCACATTTTATGAAACTTTTTTTCTTAAGATTTAAACTTTTGATTATATATCTTTCTCACATTTCGTTCACACATATAGACACGCAATAAAATATATTTTTACCCAAATTATGAATAATACAGCAACTCAAGCTAAACATATTTTGCGTGATAAAGTCTATTTTCAAAGTTACTTAATCTTACAATCAGTATATCCGTCCTACAGCCCGTAACTGATATGTGCGTGGTAGCATAGAAATTTCCTTTCTACAAACATGAGCTTTCATGCTCTATAAGTCTGTAGATTTGTAAAAAGTACAAAAAAATTAACTATCTTGGCGTCCGACTTTACTTTAAGTACACTTTGTCTTTATATGTCTGTATATGTGCGTGGTAGCATAGAAATTTCCTTTCTACAAACATGAGCTTTCATGCTCTATAAGTCTGTAGATTTGTAAAAAGTACAAAAAAATTAACTATCTTGGCGTCCGACTTTACTTTAAGTACACTTTGTCTTTATATGTCTGTATGTGTGCGTGGTAGCATAGAAATTTCCTTTCTACAAACATGAGCTTTCATGCTCTATAAGTCTGTAGATTTGTAAAAAGTACAAAAAAATTAACTATCTTGGCGTCCGACTTTACTTTAAGTACACTTTGTCTTTATATGTCTGTATATGTGCGTGGTAGCATAGAAATTTCCTTTCTACAAACATGAGCTTTCATGCTCTATAAGTCTGTAGATTTGTAAAAAGTACAAAAAAATTAACTATCTTGGCGTCCGACTTTACTTTAAGTACACTTTGTCTTTATATGTCTGTATGTGTGCGTGGTAGCATAGAAATTTCCTTTCTACAAACATGAGCTTTCATGCTCTATAAGTCTGTAGATTTGTAAAAAGTACAAAAAATTAACTATCTTGGCGTCCGACTTTACTTTAAGTACACTTTGTCTTTATATGTCTGTATATGTGCGTGGTAGCATAGAAATTTCCTTTCTACAAACATGAGCTTTCATGCTCTATAAGTCTGTAGATTTGTAAAAAGTACAAAAAAATTAACTATCTTGGCGTCCGACTTTACTTTAAGTACACTTTGTCTTTATATGTCTGTAGTGTGCGTGGTAGCATAGAAATTTCCTTTCTACAAACATGAGCTTTCATGCTCTATAAGTCTGTAGATTTGTAAAAAGTACAAAAAAATTAACTATCTTGGCGTCCGACTTTACTTTAAGTACACTTTGTCTTTATATGTCTGTATATGTGCGTGGTAGCATAGAAATTTCCTTTCTACAAACATGAGCTTTCATGCTCTATAAGTCTGTAGATTTGTAAAAAGTACAAAAAAATTAACTATCTTGGCGTCCGACTTTACTTTAAGTACACTTTGTCTTTATATGTCTGTATTGTGCGTGGTAGCATAGAAATTTCCTTTCTACAAACATGAGCTTTCATGCTCTATAAGTCTGTAGATTTGTAAAAAGTACAAAAAAATTAACTATCTTGGCGTCCGACTTTACTTTAAGTACACTTTGTCTTTATATGTCTGTATATGTGCGTGGTAGCATAGAAATTTCCTTTCTACAAACATGAGCTTTCATGCTCTATAAGTCTGTAGATTTGTAAAAAGTACAAAAAATTAACTATCTTGGCGTCCGACTTTACTTTAAGTACACTTTGTCTTTATATGTCTGTATATGTGCGTGGTAGCATAGAAATTTCCTTTCTACAAACATGAGCTTTCAAGCTCTAAAGTCTGTAGATTTGTAAAAAGTACAAAAAAATTAACTATCTTGGCGTCCGACTTTACTTTAAGTACACTTTGTCTTTATATGTCTGTATATGTGCGTGGTAGCATAGAAATTTCCTTCTACAAACATGAGCTTTCATGCTCTAAAAGTCTGTAGATTTGTAAAATGTACAAAAAAATTACTATCTTGGCGTCCGACTTTAAGTATACTTTGTCTTTATATGTCTGTATATGTGCGTGGTAGCATAGAAATTTCCTTTCTACAAACATGAGCTTTCATGCTCTAAAAGTCTGTAGATTTGTAAAAAGTACAAAAAAAATAACTATCTTGGCGTCCGACTTTACCTTAAGTACACTTTGTCTTTACTGTTATATTTTTCAAATTAAATATTGTTTGAAAGTGGCTTATAACTAAAATCACAAAATAACGTATTGTGTCCGATCTCGTTGTGAAATACATTCAATCAAATTATTTTTGCACGCGTGACAGCTAAGAACTAATTTAAATTTTACTACAATGGATAAGTTTATGACATAATATTTATAGAGGTGGTAATTTTCGGTTTGCATTGTTTGCGGTTTTCCTACAAAAGAATTTCTGTATTCAAATAAAAATATTAGATTTTTGTATTAGAATATGTAATTGTATATTTTTTCTAGTAAAGCATGTAGTAAATGTACAGTTCTCTTTTCTTTTGTAATTAAAGTGATTTTATAAAAAAAAAATTTGTTTTTTTAATATTTTCTACAAATTCTGGACTTCTACAATGCCTAAGTGGACGATTTTAATATTGCCTTAGTTGCGTCCGTATAGAATCACCCGAATTTCGAAATTTTATGATAGCTGGTGTTCTAAAATTTTAGGAATTACGATTTAGGATGTCTGTAGTTTCTGTATATTACGGTTGCTTGAGTTGATGATTATTTTTGGCGAAACTCTTGGAAACCATGATTGAGAAAAATGCGGTATTTTTAAAACTACACTCTTAAAACAAAAGAGTGAAATCTACTCCTATAGGGTAAGTGCATTTTTGGCACCGGAAAGGAGTGGAAATTAACTCAGACTGAGTTAAAACCGCTCGTTTTAAGAGTGTAGGACGTAGATTGTTTTCTTTTATTTCTTTTACCCACTCTGCAAAAAGGGTGAAATCCACTCCTATAGGGCAAATGCATTTTCGGCACGGAAAGGAGTGGAAATTAACTCAGACTGAGTTAAAACCGCTCGTTTGTTTTAAGAGTGTACAATTTAGGATGTCTGTAGTTTCTGGATATTACAGTTGCCTGAGTTGATGATTATTTTTTGGCGAAACTCTTGGAAACCATGATTGAGGAAAATGCGGTATTTTTTGAAAACTAGTCGCGATAACTGCAACTAAATTCATTTTGTTCTTGCATTATTGAAGAATTCGGTCGCATTTCACGACTATGAGCCATTAATTTCAAACCCTGGGTGTTACACACGCCCAGTTACATTTAGCAATCCATATGTAATTATCTCTGTCTATGTATGGTAGGGAAAAAATGGTCCATGCCCATTTGTTCCGATGTGACACGCACAGTTGTTTTCACTGCTCGTTTACTCTCAATTTCAAGCGCGTCAACAGTGCGGAACGTTTCTGGTTTCGTAATCTCCGTATTTTCGAGATCCACCCACAACAGTTTATTTATAGAGCTCGAAACTATATAAGATAAGATTATTGAAAACTTTCAACATGGAAAGACTTTATCTAAAAAAAAGTAAGGAAATAGATTTTGTAAAAAGATGATGATTTTATAAAAAGTTTGTGAAGGTTAATAATTTATTTTACTAACTATTCGAACAATGTAAAAGTAAAAAATAAATAAAAATCTTTTTAATGTATCATACAAAATTATAAAGAAAACTCTAAACGAACTTAATCTAAAAATTAAAAAAAAAGTGGTAGAGATAGTCAATTTATTTCAACAATACATTAAAAATGACTAGATGCGCAAACATAAAGTTTTCAGTTTCCATCTGATAAGTTTAAGTACAAATATACAAAAAAAAACTTTTTAGTTCTCATCATTTATCAATTATCGCACTAAATAGATATTATTGTTAAAAATAGTTTTAAATTTGCCAATTCATTATTATCTCAGAAAATTTTCCGTACTATCAATAAAAAAACTACTTTCCTTTTACTTTAACGCCAACAGAAATTCTTATAGTATGAGCAGACAGACGGACAAAAAGGAGGTATAAGATAGGTCCCTGATGTCATATATCTTGCAAACAAAAATATACTTCGGAAAATAGGACGGTTTGAATGGAAATTGGAAGAGATCTAGACAAAAGACGTACAGACAAACGGACAACAGTATGAGATATGCCTCAAATATTACGAGAGTTACAGACAGACGTCAACGACTCCAATATGTCAATAACTAGCTTTTTTTTGGTACTGCTTTCGGTATCAAAAAATGAGGAGTAAAAAGGTTAAAAATACTCCATAAAAACACTTGAAACTACTTTCCTTATTATGACAACACTAACCTCAAATTCATTAAATACCACTCATTCCAAAAAATTATACATAAAAAAACTAATGAAAATAATAAATTTACAAGTGGGCCTCGTTTACTATCTTTTTTTTTGTAATTCGTACGAAATCAAAAAGAAGGTTAAAATAAATACCCCATAAAAAACTAACCTCCAATTCATTACAACCACTCACTCCAAAAATTATACATAAAAAAACTAATGAAAATAATAAATTTACAAGTGGGCCTCGTTTACTATCTTTTTTTTTGTAATTCGTACGAAATCAAAAAGAAGGTTAAAATAAATACCCCATAAAAAACTAACCTCCAATTCATTACAACCACTCACTCCAAAAAGTTATACATAAAAAAACTAATGAAAATAATAAATTTACAAGTGGGCCTCGTTTACTATCTTTTTTTTTGTAATTCGTACGAAATCAAAAAGAAGGTTAAAATAAATACCCCATAAAAACTAACCTCCAATTCATTACAACACCACTCCAAAAGTTATACATAAAAAACTAATGAAAATAGTATATTTCATAAAGTAAATAAACTAATACTAAATTCTTAAAATTAAAATGGAACTACAAAAGCTTAAATAAACTAATCATTTTTAAATTTAACGACAGAAATCAAGGTAAAAATAAACACAAACTACATGAGAAACAAAATTAGGCTGTGCATTAGTCCCTAATGAAGTAATTGATGTAAGCCTCGTTCACAACTTTTACCTGAACAGCAAATGACCTTTTTTAATGGCTCGGACAAAAAGTGAATACAAACTAGTTCACGCTGGGCTGGAAACCGCACTAATTTGAATGAGATACATTCGATGCTTCCAAGGTGAACTAGAACTCCCGAAAAGATTAAGTTATTACAAAGACAGCATATTTTATCAATTTGCAAAGAGGGTTCAGGAATCTATCGGCGCAGTTTTTCTGGTATAAATTTTTCTAATATAAAAAATAGACATAAAAAAACGCTACAAAATCTGGAAAATATCTCAAAACTTACGTACGTACTTACTTGACGTAAAGTTGAGGTTTTCTATTTAAATTATAAGTTATTTAACTTAAGGTGTACTAACTATTTTTGGGGGAATTTAATTTATGATTTATCATCTATATATATATTTGTTTGTATTATATTTTTTCGTTATTTTACTTAAAGTTTGCTAACTACAAGTATATTAGAGTTTAGTTAATTTAGCTTCTTTTTTACTAACTTTTATGTAAATCAGTTATAAAAAGTTAATATATTTGAAATTTAGATACAAGTTATACTCTCTCATAAGAAAAGGGATTTTTGATTTTGTATTTAGACATACACGGACCATACATTGGACTAAGGCAAGACTTTTTGAAGTGAAGGAGCAATACAAAGATTACTTGACATTTCCAACCATCAAACCTATATATAACTCTCTTAAAACTAAACTTTAAATATCTATCATTCACACTGGCTTCTAAAAGACAATGTGCAGCATTATCGTTAAAGGATAAAACCAAAATTATATAGCCAGAGTCCGGTATAGTCCGAAACTAGAACTACATGATCTTACTGCCCAACAATACAATGAGCAAATTGATTGAATCTCATGCCCTCTGTCCGAAACACTCCATTTATCCGAATTTCTGATTATCCTAATGTGGTTATGTCTCTATTCCTTCGGATGATTGGGGTTATACCGTACTCATGGCACAACGGTTAGGGAGCTAGCCTTTGGAGCCTCTGGGTTCGAGTTCGAATCCCGATAAGGCATGGATGTTTGTGTTTGTCGAGTACATGCGGAGTACGTGCTCGTTAAATCTGTTGGATCCGAAAGTCCTGTGGTCGGTCATTGCGCAGTTTCCCACGGGTACAGGTCCCTGGAGACTATTTCCCTCCCCTTCAGGGACATGTCTAAATTGTGGAGGTGGCGATAGATGGCAGCATCTGTCTTATATGTTTGTGTGTCATGTCCGTGCTTCGTGACGATGGTTTATAAGCGGGTCCTTGTGACCAAGCACACAAGCCTAAAAATACAGGGTGTCTATAAAAGAACTCCGGGGTTTTAAAAATTCATATCTCACTAACTATAAAAGATAGCAAAATTTAGTCGATTTCTCTGAAAAGAGTAGCTCAAAAAGTTTTACTCATACCCATTGGGAATGTTTGTATCAACTGTTGGCGGCGCTGCAGGGCGTTGACCTTAAAATGACGTCGCGAAATTTGAAATGATGGCGACTCCGCAACAAAAAAGGCTCAATGTGTGTGTTATTTGGCTCATAGAAAGAAACGAAACGTTTTTCTTCTGGGGGCATACCAAGAATCTTGTGTATGCAGAGAAAATTCGTGATGTTCAACATCTCAGGGAACGAATAGTCAATTGTGTGGCAACCGTCCCCCCAGACATGCTCGCCAGGACATGGGAAGAGGTAGAATACCGTTTTGACGTCTGCCGTGCAACTAACGGGGCTCATATAGAACTTTACTAAGTGTTAAAAAAAAACTTGAAAATGTAAGCTTTTCAGTCATGTATAAAACATGTATGTATGTTTTTTATTTCATTAAAATATTTTGCCACAAAACCACGGAGTTCTTTTATAGACACCCTGTATATGTCCACCAACCAACCAACCTTTTACCGTACTCAGCTTATTGTGTCACCTTGTTCGCTGTAATTCCTAACAACCAAAAGAAAACTGACAATTCCTTCATTTCTTCTCATAACAAAGATGAGTTGGTTCCTTTTAAATAAATTAAATCCAAATGATCCCAGTGCAAGAAAGGATATTTCATCTTCTCTCTCAGGAGTCATCTCACCACAGATTTGACCCCGGTGACCCAATTTCGCCCCGGTTCTCCCATTTTTTTTTTATCACAAGTAAAACTGACCAGTGGATATTTGGATAAAGTAAAAAGTATGCTCTAGATTTTTTCCCTTTTGTGTTTCCCATGCTGATAAGCATATCATTTTCTATTTTACTTAAAGATGCTTTAATGCATCCAAACAATGCGTCTTTTTTTTATTACTATCAAACTATGCTAGATAAGTAGTTTATATAGTTTCTAGGAAGATTAATAAGAAATATAGTTTGACATAAAGTTTATAGAACAAGCTCAAATAAATTACTGTAAAAAAAACTTGTAAAAGATTTAAAGGTATGATAGTAGTTATTAGAAAGCCTAGCCAAACGGTATTTTTTTTATCATAGGAGTTCTGTGGTAAAGCATACGTTTTTTAAATGTCGAAAAAAATTTAACTTAAATGAAAAAAAAAATATTTGTAGAATTAATATTCGACATACCTTTTGAAATTTTTTTCGCTTGGTTTCACAAAAAATATTGCTCCTAGTAGCTACAACGGCTGTGTGGTTAGGTTGAACCATTTCTCATAATTTTTGTTTCCGAAACACCGAAAATATGGTGAAACATTTCACCACACAGCCGTTGCAGCTACTATGGACCATTATTACAATAAAACCAAGCATAAACTTTTTAACAGTGTTTCGTCCTCCATTATAAATGTATTTATTTTTCATTTTCAGGCCATGCCATCATCAGAACGTCATCACTTTCTCTCCTTCATTTTCATCTTCAGCAACGTCTTACTACTAGTGCTGTCACTGGAACATCCTACATCCAATGCTAAAGACCTAAGCTCGTCCTCTAGCATAGCATTAAGCAGCTTCAGACCCAAGTCCTTGTCATCTAGGTCTGACACGGCGAACGAAAACAGAGGGTATGGATATCCATATGGTATTGCACCTACGTTGACACCTATAATCCATTCGAGATCTGATGAATTTGATAATGAAGCAGAAGTTTCGAAGGTAGGAGTTTATTAACAATAACGTATCTTACTTTCTAAATATTTGTAATAAAAAATGTAAGCTTAATTTACTCCCGGAACTCAAAGAAAATTCTTTTAATACCAAATTTACTCCCTGTAAGCTATAATGCATTTTTTTTAAAAATTTATCAGCATCTCTATTGTAATAAGCCTTTTGTGAACTTAAAGAAAATTCTCATAATACCAGATCAAATGACATTTTTAAAATTATAATTTTCTCCAAAACTATATTTACTAAACGTTACTTCTTTCTTTCTCCTAAATTATAAAATAACTGCCGACCCACTTAATAAGTACAAAAAATATTATGCCTTTAAAAAGCAACTGATTGAATTTTAAAATAACTATCGACGACCTGGACCTATTTTTCACTTTAATTTGAAACATTTGAATCATATCTGTATACCAGCTAATTGACACATCATATTAAATTATGCCATATTATGTTTATACATTAAATTGAGATGTTTTAATCCTTTAACGCTCAGAGGGCCGAATTCGGCCGACGTACATCATTTTTAGATTGGTGGGCAATTCGAATACGTTGAGATTGAAACAGGGCAACATAATAGACATTCATTTCGAGTTCTCTATTGCAAGCTTGTCTGCGTTAAAGACTTAAACCTATATGGAAATGTTCGACTATATTAGATTTCATACTATTATATATATTATTATCTATTATTTCATATTATTATTATTATTATTATTATTATTATTATTATTATTATTATTATTATTATTATTATTATTATTATTATTATTATTATTATTATTATTATTATTATTATTATTATTATTATTATTATTATTATTATTATTATTATTATTATTATTATTATTATTATTATTATTATTATTATTATTATTATTATTATTATTATTATTTCATGAAACTTTCATCCCACACATTTAGCCCAAACTCTACGGCAGCAAACTCTCAACACTGGACGACCCTCTGAAGAAGAGCTCACTCAAGAAATACAAGGCCCCCTTCAGCTATGAAGCAGCACGCAGACAAGGCTTCGATGGCTCAGAGGGTCCAATAGAAAAGAGGTTCAGAGCATACAAGGAACCCAAATACAGAAACTTCGATGAATTGGAGAGCAAGTTCCTGCCAAGGAGAATAGACTATTACCCGGATCCTTATGGATATGAATATGTGCCCAAATCTGCAAGACGTCCACCTGTTTCACCAAGAGATCCGTATATGTCCAACGGGCATGCCGATGGATTTTATCCGACAGTGCCAAAGGTGAAGAGTTATGCTGCACCGTATATCCACAGGTAAGATATATGTTTGTGGTTTTTACTTAAACAGACGCATAAAGTATTTCATCGATATCAATAGCATTAAACTAGTAACATCAATGAAGTAAGGCTAAATCATGAATGTAATCATATATATTCTATGGAGTAAAGCTAAATCAAAGGGTTTTTATAAGATCTCGATAGAAACGGTTATTTTTTACGATAAATGCAGCTAGCTTACAGCTCTATAACACCAATTTTGGAAATGGGTTCGAATAATTTTTTTTTAACTTTCAATAAATAATTTTACAAAATATGCGTACCCATTTTAAAAAGTGGAATTATAGAGCCCTGTAAGCCAGCTACATTTATCATATAAGGAACCGTTTGTAAAATTATTTAATACAGACGGAATAGTTTAGCACTAAATTAACAGCCGGATAGGCTTAGAAATTTTTTTCGATTGGATTAATATATAAAAAAGGTTTCGAGATAGACCCGGTTACCACTCCCATTCCCTCTTAAGTATTTACTTCTTTACATATTGAATTTAATTTCATTAATTTCCTCATCATTTCGTGCTGCATAATTTTCAAATTTAGTATGGTCCACTACTTTTGCTATAAAATTCTTTATATGAATTTTATTTTATAAAATAATGATATAAATAAATGTATTCAATACATTCATAACAAATTCCTCATCAACAGCGGACCCAAATCCATAAGCTACGGTGCAGGAGGATACGACGATCCAAGCCCTTACCATGACGATCATTCCTACGGACATTACAACGAAGACAGCTACGGTGGTCCGTCACACTACCCAACATCGGGTGGACAACACGACTATCAAGAAGACTACGCCATTGAAAGCAACAAGCCCATTACTGGAGACATCAGAAAAAGGCTTTTAGACTACGCAGGGGCTTCCGATCTGTACGAAGGCGAACCAGACTACCTACAGAGAATAGTCAGGAACAAGAACAAGTACGGTCCTGTTGCGAACGATTATTATGCCTATGGAAGACCGGGTTACAGGGATTCCTACAGGGAATTTCCCTACGTGGAGTCCAAGGTGTCGCTGCTGAAGAAACGAAGAGTTTAAGGAACATTAAGATTTCATTTCCATAAGAACTGTTATGGTCAATGTCGTAAGATACTGTTATTCAGATAGCGGGATACCGGATAGCAAGATCGAGAGATTATCTTGAGAGAGAAAAATTACCTTAAGAATGTGTTAAATTACGATGTGAAGGTAATATGTAGAAAACAACGTTGATTCTTGACGCAAATGATTTTATTGTGACAAATTGACATGTTTATCAGGACGGAGATCCTGTTTCATCAGAATAGTACACACATCTGGCTGAAAACGAAAACAGTTGACGAAATGTGATATCCGGAAATGGAGAACACAATAAAACTATTTGCCCAAAAGCATCAGCGTTTTTTTTTCATGTACCTTCATAAGCAAAGTCGGTGAAAAGAAGAAAAGTAAACTGCATCCAAATCCGTTGCTAAATTTTTATTGAAACATTCTTTTAACCTGTCGTATTAAATGTGTTGTTTTTCTAGTGTTCCATTTCACAATGAAATTTAACCAGAAACGGAAAATTCAGCGCCTTAAAAGTAAAACCATGCCAACCCAAGCACAATTTATCAAGAAACGATTTAATAAAAAGTAAAAGCTTCAATATCGACAAACAAGAATAAAAACTCAACAAGGAAAAGCTAAATAACCAAAGTCAGCGAAAAAGTAGAAAAACTACATTTAGATCCAATTCTAAAATTTTTATTGAAACATTCTTTAAAAATGTTGGTTAGTTCTAATGGTTCTTTCCCAATGATATTGTAAAGAAAAAAGGAAAATTCGAATCTTAAAAGTCAAACCATTCCAAACTCACTGTCACGAATTGACACAATTGATCAAGAATCGACTAGAACAATAAAAAAAAAGTAAAAGCTTCAATCGGAAAAAAACAAAAACTCAACAAGGAAAATCTAAATAACCAAAGTCGGCGAAAAAGAAGAAAAACTGAACTACATCCAGACCCAATTCTAAAATTTTCATTTCTTGAAATGTGTTGTATAATTCTAATGGTCCACTTCCCAATGATATATTGCATAAGAAAAAGGGAAATTTTTAACCTTAAGAGTTAAGCCATTCCAAACTCACTGTCACGAATTGACACAATTGATCAAGAATCGACACAATAAAAAAAGTAAAGGCTTCCATCAAAAAACAAAAACTCAACAAGGAAAAGATAAATAAGCAAGGTCAGCGAAGAAGAATAGGTCAAAACTCTCGAAATGCTAATGATTCCTGAAAACAAACTCCATCTTAAAGTTACTCAATGAGCAGATTTGCAGGTCAGGAGAAATGGAAGAGGGACGATGACACTTTTTTTTTAACGCTAGAATACTTATAAACCCGTTTTAATTACGGGGTGATGGTATTATTATAATTGAAGTTGGGGATTTAAAATAGCTGTAAAATGAGAAACTAGATGTAATTTGACACGACCACTTTTTTTTGTTGTGATGGGATTTTGTTCGGAGAAGGGTAATAGGACAAGGAAACCAATTAATAAGTCAAAAAGTAGATAGCTATGTCTCGGTCAAGCCATGGTCTACTCAATTTTAAGGCCGCTGAATCTCTTCGTGACGTTACGATATCCGTCAGGTTCGTATTGTCGGCATTTCAGAAAAAAAAAGGTATCCATTCGATCACAGCCGACTATATTTTTCAGATTCCGATAAGGTTTCATTATTTTATTTTGGAACAACTGACAAGCCGAATCGAACAATTAGTGTGGAGTTCAGAAAGCTTTCTGGCCTTATTATTTTTAATCGGCCATGATCAAGCATAATTTCTTCAAGCAAAATTTTTGGCTTAATCCAAAGCTGCATTATACATTTCCTTCGTTGTTCTTTGCCAAACAAAATTCACTACTCAACATGTACTTGTGTCATTTTCCTTAGTAGAATTTCGCATTAAAGCCATTTTATGTTGCAATTTTAAATGTAACAGCCTTCTGAAACTTGAAAGCATGTGTTTTTTCATAGCTTTAATTTAAACATATAAAACTTAGTGGAGTAGCAGTTATAAGCAATGACAGTTTATAAACTATTTATTTAGCAACAACTATTAATTGCCAAATATTTCGTATATTTACATTAAATAGATCATAATCATTTAAAATGCAAATACTTAACTTATCAAAGGCAAAACTAATCAAATTTATTACCCATATTTGTACATATTTTATATTTGTTTTTATTAAAATATGAGATTTTTTTTTGAAAATCATTACTGTTTTTTAGTACTTCGTACAAGAATTATAAAATATCTGCAAAAAATTTACAATTTTAGAAATAAAGACATTTGTCAAATATATTTCGCAACTGTGCACATCGCAATATATCACTTGTTTAAATAAACATGCTTGTTAATAAATGTTTTTTTTAATATGAATAATTAGCTTTTTTATTTCATTAAAGGACAACAAGTTCTTTTTAAAAAAACTTTGACCTAAAAGAATTATGAATTTTAAAAGAAAGGCGTTTGTAGGTCATGAAACGTAGAAACTTTAATTTAAAATTTTAATATTCCATAGACCTATTTTTAGCCTACTTTTCTCTTTTTAATTCGAAAGAATTAAAAAAAATGAAAAAGTAGGTATTGACATGCGGTCGATGTCCGTCTGTCTGTCTGTCCGTACCCCCCTTCCAAAATCGGTTCTATCCATCGGATCTTAAAAATTCTTTTTTTGTTAGAAAGCTATGACCTCAGATACCCAAATTTCATACTTTTTGTCCGTCTGTCTGTACGTCCGGACGGACATAAATCTACTATCTGTCGGCGAATTTCCCATTGAAATTCAATTTTCAGTCATTTAAATCACTGTAGGTATTGAAATGCGGTTGATGTTCATCTGTCTGTCCGTACTCCCCTTCCAAAATCGGTTCTATCCATCGGATCTTAAAAATTCTTTTTTTGTTAGAAAGCTATGACCTCAGATACCCAACTTTCATACTTTTTGTCCGTCTGTCTGTACGTCCGGACTGACATAAATCTACTATCTTTCGGCGAATTTCCCATTTAATTAGCATTGAAATTCAATTTTGAGTCATCTAAATCACTGTTGCCAAATCAACAATGGCATGAGAAACTTTATTTATTTAAACATATTTGAAGCAAAATAATATTTTCATGAATCAGTTTGGAATGACGTCATAAAATGTAGCACAATTTGATTCTTTGATTATTCATTAATTATCTACCAAGAAAGCGGCAAGGCATACTTTTGCATGCAATTATGCTTAGTTTTAATTTACATTTCTTATTTTTTAATGCAGTTCTTAGTAGTTTCATTACTTTTGTTATCAATATTTAATTATTCTTCGAACTACAAATAAATCACGAGCAGATGATAAATAATATTTAATTAATTTACGAAAGAATATTAAGGAAAATAGTTGATTTTAGCTTTTAGAAGTTTAAATTATAGCTGGGTGCTGTGTTTCGATTTTTTTTTCTAATGTGTATAAATCTAGTGTAGAAACGGCTGTTGATATTTACTTTAGGAACCTAGTTTTTTTTCCCGAATAGAACTTCAGTAAGTATTTAAGTAACAGGAAAGTAGGCTATTTTAGTTCTTTATGAACTTCTTGTTACATTTAATTCAAACATTTACAGTAAAAATTAAATAGTCATGGGAATTACCGTACTTTTAACGCCATTATAACTAAACACTTTTATTTCACAAATGCATTTTGCCTAACAGTGGGGAGAGAGGAAGAGGTTAAGGAGGAATGACCGCGTTGGACCAGGGGTCTCCAAAGCAAAGTGCATCAGTATCAATCGAAAAAATATTTTCTCTGCCACATTTCTCCGGCTGTATTGAATCTTTTTACAAGCTGATTTTTTTATGTGATAAATGTAGCTGACTTACAGGTCCCGACCTTCCCACTTTGTGAAATTGGTTCGAATATTTTTTTTAATTTTCAACAAATAATTTTACACAAAATATTCGAAGCAATTTCAAAAAGTGGGAAGATAGACTTATTATTAAGTTAAGTTATCTACATTTATTATTTTAAAAAAACCGTTTGTACAAATATTCAATACAGCCGGAGAAATGTGGCAGAGAAAATAGTTTTTTCGCCATAGAATTAACACTGAGGCACTTGAGTTTGGAGACCCGCAGTCCAACGCGCCCATTCAAAAAGGTATTGCTGAAAAAAGAAGATAGACTTTTTGTGAATTAAATAAGGTTTTCGAGAAATTTTCGCATGTGCAAAGGGTTGATGTTAGAACTTTTGATGATAGAACTTTTGAAGTTTTAATGTTATTGAAACTACTTTATATGATAATCCCCTTTAAAAGTATTGATTTATTGAGTGATAATAGAAAGTGGAACCAAAACAATTTAGCCAATTATACGTGTCTGGGCAGCTAATTTTTATTTTCCAATTTCGCATTTTGATAAAAGTTCAATAAACTACAAATATAAATAAAAACATAATAGGAATATAAAAAAATAGGGTACAGAGATACGAATAACAAAACAAATATAGAAAGAATGAGAAAACCATTGAAAATTTTATTGATGCATTAAAAAGTTAACAAAGAAACATAAAAATTCTGTATAACAACACACTTAATACAATCCAGTGTATAAGAAGTCAGGATAGTTTCTATGCAACACTCAGACACACCAATAATAAATATTTTTGGTATTTTACTTATAATACAAAATAAACATTTTGTAGAAAATCGACTAGTTAAATCACAATTATAAAAACAAGTTATAGTTATAAATAGATAAATAAGTTCAAATAAATCCCAGAATTATTAGAATTCAACCTTAAAATTTTTATACAATGCTACAGATTAAATTATACAATAAATTTTAAATATTTAATACTGAAAGTAAAGATCACATTTTAATAAAATCATTACATATGATATGTTTATTTATATTATCACAGATTTAACTTTACCAAGCCAATAACAATCCAATATTTAGGTATATATTCATACATAAATCATACAAAATGTCTTAACTGCATACATAACCACACAGACTTTATGAGAAATTATTTAAAATCTGCATAAGAATTTAAAAAAAAATCATTACTTGTATGACCACATTAACTTTATAAATTACATTTATAAAATATCCAATAATACAAGGTGATCCAAAAATTGATGCCCGTTTAATGCTATGTAATATTAAGCCAGTATCATTTTAACACATTAAAAAAATATTTTGTTAAAATATTAGTGCCTTAAGAAATGAGTGTCAATGAGCCCCAAAAGACATTTAATGTACCTAAATTTTTAACAATAAATGAATATAACTGAAGCATTTAAGGGAAAACTAATTCCAGTTTCTATCTTAAGAGTTATACAGCAAATATTAAAAAAAAGAAGTTTATATTATGTACAATGAGAACTGTTTGAAAAATAAATCTTGTAAACAGTCATTGGTTAATGGACCATTGAAGACTTGCAGTTAATGGACCATTTGAAGAGGAAATTAAATTTTGACATTTATAAATAAGTTTATAAAAGTTCAGACAAGAAAAGACTAGGTTTCAAGCTCATTTTATAATTTCTTTTTTAATAAAGTTTGATTTAACACCCATATTTTAAAAAAATTAAAAATAATTTTGTAACATATTTACTTCTGAAAATGAAAGAATCAAGAAAGTGATGACTTCAAATATGTTGTTTCTGATCTTATTACTGAAGCAACATCAGTTTTCTTAGCTGATTGAACAGGGTTCTATAAATTATAAAATATAATAATATAACCAATGATAATTCAGCTGAAATATTAATATATTTTTTTACAACAGTAATTCGAGCTTAACAGTGATTAGATTAGATTCAATTATAAGATAAAAAAAATAATGTGTTTCAAATATTTAATCGACTTAAAAAAAAACTTGGGTAAGAATAAAAACTTAGTTTTAAAAATTACTAGAAAATATAATTATTGATAGCTTTATGATAATTTTGCTAATACAGACTATAATGGGGTTGTTTCACAGAGGATCTGGCAATAACTCTGCGGTTTTGTTTTCATGTCTCTCAAATTACTTTTGTTGATATTCGAAATTGAGTTTTCTAAGAATAAGTTATTTTAGTTGTTATTTTTTAAAATTACAACTACTTGCTGTGCTGTTGGTTGTTTTAATCATTTATCAAGGAAAACTTGCATTGAAAGAAGTTGGAATTTTAAAAAATTAACTACTAAAATATCCTCTTCAAAAACTTACTCCCAAATACCAAAAGAATAGTAATTCGAGAAACATGAAAACAAAACCGCTGAGCTATTGCCAGATCCTCCGTAAAAAAAACCCACTTGGTTTTACTTTTTCAGTAGGCAGATTACTTATGTACACAAACTAATAATACTAATTGAAATCAATAAACTTATTAAAATTTAAGAACCTCTAACATTTGCAGTAGCTTCTGCCACGCTTTGATATTTTGCAGATTTATAAAATTCTCGCTTCTTCATGATGTATAACACCACCACGTCACAGAAAATTGTAGCCTGTAAAAAAAAACGTCCTCAATTATAAATGGTATAAAGGTTTTTTAAAAATTAATTACTATTTTTCAGAAAGAATTTATATACGCATTTAGTTTTATAACTTGCTTTGCACTTCAATATTATTGTAACAAACATTTAAATATATGCATGAGCACGACTAAAATAATTTTACATTGAAAGAGATTTAATTTGATTTTTTTTAATGTGGAAACATATAGAGCAGAATGACATCTAAGAATTTAAGTAATATTTTGCAACAGGTTTAGTTTACTTTAGTTTGAATTATCGTCGCACTAGAGCTACACGAGGGCTATTGGTGACGGGCGTCGTATTAATTATTTTGCAACAGGAAAGCTGGAATGGCAACTCTCCAAAAATTCTAATTTTTAACATTTTGTAGGTTTGGATAAAAGTAGCATTTGACCTTTAAAGCATCAGCCATAAATTTTAAAAAAAATGGGAAACTAAATTTTTAAAAAAATTGTATATACAAGCATTAAAATAATCTTGACAGAGCCCCAACAACGTTTTTCCAAATTTTAGAAAAATGGTTTAAATGCTGAAACTTTAATTTGTGGACTTGAGAATCCTGATTGTGAATTAAATCCTGTTAAAGACATGGATGTTAGTAGTTGTGTGGAAGTAAATTTAGGTTTGTTTTTGGTTTAATTATGGGTTTAAGCTGAAATTCATTGTCTAATTAAGAGTTGAGAGTAAAAAAAACCCCAGAAATTAAAACTTTTTGAAGCATACAGAAATTATTTTAGCCTTGGAATTAGCTTGGAAAGTCAAAGAGCACTTTTAAAGCTTTAATATTATAAATTTGAATTTTTTAGAAGATTGGAGAATCAGAAAGAAGTTTAAATTCACTAAAGTAAAGGATTTTTTTTTCTAAATCAAATAATATTTATGAATAAACACTTGAATGCAAGTTCAACTATATTGTATAGCCTACCACAGCCAAGAGTCCAAGACCAGATCCAATATTTAACATCAAAGGAACTATACTGAATTTGCCACCTCTACCCTGAGCATTAACAATGAATTTCAATCCATATGCTTTATAAAGCGTTCGTTCAGAATCTCCATAGTAGTGAGCATACCTAGAAACAAAAAAAAACTTTTTATTTATACATTCAAATTATAATTTTTTTAAATTAAAATCTCAATTTACATTAAAAATAAAATTTGAAAGGAAAGGGATTATATATAAATTATAATTGTTATCTAAAATCGCAATTTACATCATAAATAAAATTTGAAAAGATTTATTTTAAAATACATATTTTTGAAATTTTTATTTGTGATTTCTTGGATTGTAATGTTTAGAAGTAAATAACAGTAAGGAAGAAAATGCCCAACAAAACAAAAGTTCAAAGAATTAAAAATATTAGTTCAATTAAAAAAATTTTTTAATACATAATAGTAGGAATGAATTTAAGTTTCTGTAAAGAATTAAAACATGTTTCAAGTTACTAAGTCCAAACATTAAAGTGTACAAAATTAGGGATATGTCATAAATATATGTGTGCATAAATTTAAAACATTTCACTTAAGATATTGCCAGACATTTAATACTGCCAATACACATAAATGTTTTTTTTTAAAGATATTTACTGAGATATTGATTGGTTTGATGTTATAACTAAAGTTTCCTCCTAAACTATTTTGAATCGGTATTAACTACCTTACAAGAGGAACGATTGCCAATTTCTATATCGATGAAAAGTTTTAATAAATAGCAAAGCATATACAAACCATTTATTTCTATAACAAATAGCTTTATCTTTTAAAAGGTAATTCAATTCTAGAAAAATGTTAATCGCTACTTACTGGAGTTAGAAATGATTATTAGGATTATGTTTAGGTATAATTACATTAGACTTTTGTTTAAATTTTAACATTCAATTTCAGTAATCTAAAATAGTAAAAAAAAATTTGGCTTTGTAGATGTAGCTTGTTTTGATGATTACGTAGCAATTTTAATCAGCAAACTTATTTTACATACTACTCAAATTTTGTGAAACAACACTTCTCAACTATATACTTAAAAATATTTAGAGTTTGAATTATCGTCGCACTAGAGCTACACAAAGGCTATTGGCGACGGGCGTTGTATTTTAGAACCATAGTCGTGCGAGCCGACACCTGAGTAGGCACCCAACGCAACCGTTAGGAATGTGTAAGAGATATTTAACGTGCACTCCCTACACGGGGTATTATTCGTCGGACATTTTTGGCTGCAGGCCGTTTATAGGTCTGCAGTTATTTTGGCGATGCCCGGACCCAAACCTGGGACCTTTTGCATGCTAGGCGAATGCCTAACCGACTGGGCTCCCCAGCCCCGGGTCCGTATATACACTGCTCAAAAGAATTAGAGGAATGCATGGTTTAAACCCTTTCACCCCCAATGATTCCATTTGGAGTCATCAGCTTGCGATTTTTTTTTCTCTAAGTTGAGCTCGCAGTTATTTATCGTTAGATGGATGAATTATGTCTTTTGAAGAATTAAATAATGTTTGTTTTAATTAAATGAAAATATGAAACATATGGTAAAATAAAATTCACTCCCAAAAAATTTTATGAAATAAATTAACCCTAAATTCTTCACGCTTGCATTCTTAGATGTTTAAAAATTGAAAAAAAAATTGATTAAAATATTCGTAGCTATTGAATTATAAATCCACAGTACAAAATTTGTATTATAAGCTTAAGGAAACTAAGAATAATTTACCTGAAATTTAAACCGGGTGAAATTTGAGAGTTTTCATCCAGTCTTCTAAAGCTATAAGTTGGATAGCAGTTTGATGCTTTGAAATCAAAATTACATTCCCAGTTGATAATTATAGCAATTGTTGCACCCTAAAACAACACAACAAACTTAAAATTTTTATTTATACAATACACATCAGAAAAACTATTTAAATACTTTTCTTGTTCTTGACTTTCATTTTATTCCGACCTGCACAGACAAAAACTGACTTACTTTTACTGAAATTTCATCATAATCTCCAGGAACCATATCCCCCAAAACAAAAATTGGGCACAGTGGATCATTTACAGGGTGATAAGTGCAGTGCTTCAGATAATTGTCATCTTTGAAACTGGGAATATTTCTCCTTAGGAACATAGCAAAATATAAAACAAAACATAAACAAAAGAAAAAAAACTGGAGTCGTCCAATTCCAAAAAAAGCCTAGTAGCCTTTACAGAAAATGAGAAAAATTGGTGAAATGAGTTTAATTGGATTAAAGTGTAAACAATAGTTGAAAACCACTGTTTTTTTCAATTGTCATGTGATGCCGATAATTTTTTTTTACCGAACTATCTGGTAAGTAGCCGAACTTCTAGCTTCAATAAAAATATTTAAAAAAATATTGGTTTGTAATAACTTTACTTGTAATAACTTATAAAGCTTTAATACATTGAATAAAATGCCATACTATATCTATTCAATTCTATTGTGCATTTATTTATGAGATAATATCATCAACGTATACATGTGCAATCCAATGTAGAACTAAACCTTTTGCCTCTTCATTTCAACCAGACTTTCACTTTACCAATTTTCTCTTGGTCCTATTTAGGCCGGTAGTGGTGTCTACTGTATATTGGAAAAGTCTTGTGTAGGGAGTTTAAGAACTGAACCTTTTTAACTATAGTTAAACTCATGGTTTCCTTTCACAGGAGCCACGACCATGGGCGAAGCTATAAAACGCGTGGAGCAATCAGATGAAGAGAACATTTCATCCGTTTCATTTTGTTTTTATCCGATTGCTCTGCGCGTTTTATAGCTCCGCCCATGGTCGTGGCTTCTGTGCAAGGAAACTATGAGTTTAACTATAACAAGTTTTGGAGATGATTTCAGTAAACAAAGCTACTGGAGAAATACTAGTGAAAAATTGGAGATTAAGCTCAAGATTGGCGCAAAATAGCTTTTTTGAAAATATTTCCCGATATTTTTTTTAAAAAACACACAAATTTCCCTGACTTTTCCAGATGAATAAATTGCCTGACTTTTCCCTGATATCTCTGATTTCCCGGTTCTGTCGCCACCCTGTACTCACTTAAATGCTAGCAAGTGGATTGTTTTGGAACGGTATCAGAGTTAGCAATAAGGTAGTTTCAGAAATAGAATGCAATAAAACTAGTTTTGGATTTGCACTCAACTCAACTTCATATTTAAATAGAATTTAGAAATGTTTTTATATGTTGTAAAACTATTTTAAAATGTGTATTTTGGCTGTTCCAACAACATGCAATTAAGATCTTCACTTTTAAAAAATTTCAATTAGGTACTTTTGGAAATGAACAACTTATATATTTGATAGAATGAAAAAAAAATAAAAACCTAAATAAAAAAATTACAATTTATATAAACAAAATCATAAAATAATAGTATATTTGCAAATAAAAAATGCACAAACACACTCGCACCAATTTTTTTTATCTATGTCTAAAAAAACTCACAATATGATAAACATTTATGTCCAAATAATAATCTTTTTTTTTCTCACCATTTACACACTTACCTCCTAATATGAAATTTAGGAAAATCCACAAAATTTTTAACCAAAACAGTAAACTTTTTGGTGGGTGTCAAGAGAGCTTTTTTCCCTTTTCTGAAATTTAAAAATAAAAATGTATTGTGGTTAAAGTTAGAGAATATAAATAGATTACATAAAATAAATAAACTTTATATTGTATATTTTTTTATGAGTATATGGATTAAAAAATTTATAAATACTGATCAAAGACTTGATGCAACATAAACATCACACTCTCCACTTTTTTAATTAGTTCACAGAAGATCACAGTTAATATAAGCGTTTTATTTATAAATGAATACATTATTATTAATGAAAAGTAAGTTTTAAAAATAAATTTTGTGAATTATGTGCAATGCTGAAATACAAAAGGTTTATTTATTGAATATTTAGTTACTTGGGAATTCGGATAAGAACAAAAACTTGCTTATTTTTCTAAAATCAAAAATATATATTACATAAGATTTGCAATTAATTCCAAAACATTACTTTTTTTCATAAGGCAGCCAAGATTTTTCTCGATAAATACATTAGTGTATAAATACCCGGATTGTAGTTTTTATATCAATGGAATTCCCATTATTATTTCATGGAAAGTAAATAAAAAAAATTGTTGAAAATAAGGAAATACATTAATCTTGTTTTTGAACGGTTTCTAACAACTGTTTCTAATTGGCACAATATAAGATACTTAGTAGAATGTTTAAAGCATATGTGCGCAATGTACCTAAAATGGGGTCTAAAAAATACAAATTTTTGCCTATTGACTTTTGTAGTTTTACGTTTAATCAACTATTTTACATTTTTTTTACAGTCCCTTGATCCGAAAACGTAAACTTTCATGTTTTACAATATTGAGGAATTCCCGAAAATTACTATTGATACTTGTTGTTAATGACATAGTGGCAAAATATAAAAATGTTGAGGTCCAACTAAACATACCAAATCAACGTGCAAAGCACGAACAGGCTTGTCATCTAATAAATTAGATATACATTTTGTTTGCAATAGTGCTCTTGAAAAATTTACTGTCCGAAAAATAATAGTATAGACCACCAAAACCATGTGTTACCCTTGTACTATGTCATTTGTCGATACAAGTAAATGAATGATAAATTTAATTAAATGATGAAAAGCTATTATTTGATCAAATTCATTTCAGTTCTTTAAGGGGGAATGAGCGCGCTGGACTGGGGGTCACCAAAGCAAAGTGTATCAGTGTTAATCCTATGGAGAAAAAATATTTTCTTTGCCACATTTCTCCGGCTGTATTGAATATTTTTGCAAGCGGATTTTTTTTGTGTGATAAATGTAGCTGACTTACAGGTCCCGACCATCCCACTTTTTGAAATGGGTTCGAATATTTTTTTTTACTTTTCAATAAATAATTTTACACAAAATATTCGAAGCAATTTCAAAAAGTGGGAAGATAGAGACCTGTAAGTTATCTACATTTATTATTTTAAAAAAACGTTTGTAAAAATATTCAATACAGCCGGAGAAATGTGGCAGAGAAAATAATTTTTTTCCCATTGGATTAACACTGAGGCACTTGAGTTTGAAGACCTGTGATCCAGCATGCCCATTCCCCTTTAAATTTAAAATAAATGTGGTTGTATCAGGAACATAAAACAAAACATCGATTTAAATGGATGCTCAGGAGGATAAACAGAAAAATACATACAAAGGATTAATATCCCTTTCTACTGGACACCATCCATAGATCTGGCAAACATTTACAGTTTTGTTGACGTCAGAGGGTACACATTCTCCAGACAAAACACCTGTGAAATTTAAAACAGACTACTGTAATATTTATATGATTGAACTATATAATGCATAAATAAAATTGGTAATTGTACTTAGGGCGACCAGATGTGCTGAATTTCGCAGTTCAGTTTGTTAATCAACTATCTAGCTATAAAAACTACCTAAATAGTTATCAGTTTCATTTGTTATAGTTTTTCCTAAACGAAAATAACTTTGATTATTATTCATAAAAATTTAATGATGATTTTATTGCTGGAAGTTTAACAATTGAAACAAATCGGATCAGGCTAAATTGCATTGCATATGTTAAAGAAAAAGTATGAAATTATGGATTCTATAGAATGTCTGATAGGCAATGTATGTACTATTATTACGAATTTTTAAAAAGTATTATTATAATATTATATACAGTATATAGTACAATATTACTATGTACTAACTATAAAGTGTTAAACAATAATGCAATTTAATACGCAGGTTATTATTAATTAATAATAAGTAGTTATTCATTAGTAATATTTTTATAGTTCTAATACAATAAAAAGTGTATAATATCTTATACCAGATTTTGTTCTATATTTTAGACTTTGCCAGTATCAGCAACATAGGCATAGGATAGGCAGAAATAATTTTCATTCAAAATTTTTTATTTCACTATGATTTTCAAAACTATAGAAGTTTCTTCTAGTTGATTCTCAAAAATAAATAATGTGAAAAAAATTTGTAAACCTACTATCTAATTTTATCCTATTTGGCATATGAATAATTTTAAATACTATACCGTTTCCAGTAACCAGCTGAGATCCATGCTGGCAGTCATCATCAGAGTGGCAAATTGCACCAGGTACAGTAAGATCCTACAAATTACAATAACATTTATTTAATACAATAAACATTAATTTGCACGATAATTTTAAACAAATTTCACTTAAGGGAAATTTCAGAAAACAAAACTAACTCAACCAAGTAGGGGGCACCGCCCTGCTCGCTATCGCTCGCCAAACCCCGGGAAACTGCTTACACAGTTCCCTTTGGATCCCTTGGCGATCCAGGCTCGCTTCGCTCGCCGTACATTGAAATATTTTGGTCTAGCCTTTAGTATCCTTTTTTACATAAAATTCGGTTAATCTACATAAACACATATCTGGGAATTTTTTTCCAAATATAGTAACCCCGCCAAATCAGTATTATGGCAACACTCAGCTACGAAAATCAAGCAGAATTGCAATAGATCGTTTTTTAAGCGATGGCATGATTTGGTATTGATAAGCTTCACAATTGTGTTTAGCAAAACCATAGATATTGTTTTTGGAATTTATATGGAATTTTTTTTGTCTTTGGAATGTTCGCCTAAGAGGACATGAATTTCCGAAAACAAAACCTACTACCTCAATGTTAACCTGTTGGAGAGTTGGAATAGTGTTTCATGACTCGGCATCACAATTTTTTCCCTATTGGTTTTGAATGCGCTGGTATGATTTGGTATTGATAAGCTCTACGTTTGTGTGTAGCAATATTCTTATGTTATTGCTTTTGAAAGTTATTTTAGTCTGTTGTAAAGCATTGGTTTTTTTTTGCAAGCTTACTCAAAAAATATTGTAGAGAAAACATTAACTTAGAGATAATTTTAAAAAGCACAAACACAAGATTTATTAATACCTAAGCATACCAACAAGTTCAGAAACAATACTTAAAAATTGTGGATGCTACGCTGCTCACAACAATTTGGGGAACGCATGGTTTAAACTCTTTCACCCCCAATGATTCCATTTGGTAACATCAGCTTCAGATTCTTTTTCTTACTAAGTTGAGCTGGCACTTATTTATCGTTAGATGGAAGAATCATATCTTTTGAAGAATTAAATAATTTTTGTTTGAATTAAATGAAAATATGAAAAACATGGTAAAATAAAATTCACTCCCAAAAAATTTTATGCAATAAATTGACCCAAAATTATTCACGCTTGCATTCCTAGACGTTTAAAAATTGATTTTACCTTTTTTCTAACAAGTATTGAAAAAATTATAGTTATAATTAATTCAAAAGTTATGATTCCATTATTCCTCCCCTTAAATTTTAGTTTAAAAAATTAAGATTTTTTTCCCTGTTTTTTTTACCATTTCATTCTGGATGCATAATGAATCTATTTCACAAATTTTAGATTTTTATAATAATAAAAAAAGAAGTTGTAACTGAAAGGGTAAACAAAAGTACTCAAAGTGCTCCCCTAATTGTTTTGAGCAGTGTAGTTATGAAACAATCTATCTAATTTCTACATAGGTTAAAATTGGGGGAGTTAGTTTGGGAAATTCATGTCCCCTTATAAAGTGGTATGGCAGCCAATTCGCAATTATATTCAATTCAGTTAGTTCAACGAAATTAAAAAGATTTTTTTTTAAAGTTTAAACATTTTATTCAAAAAATTATATTTTATACGGATGAATATAGAATTTACGCTTTGCCTAATCAAAAACTGCAATATAATGTAGTTTAAGTAATATTACTATAAGGAAACATTCGATTTTTTTCAGAGATGAGACAAATTAAATAACAGTTGCAGGAAAAGAAAAATAATTATTAGTACAATTATTGGCAGAATTACATACTTGTTAAGTTTAATACTCAATTGCTTAATTCCTGTTAGGAAGAAAAACTAGTTTGTTAAAAATGGACTTACTTTTTCCCCGTTTTAGTTTTGCCAAGTCGAAACTTAGACAAGCTACTTAAACTTGCCACGGAAAGTTCCGGGAATGTCTACAAACAACCAAATCACTCGTTTCAGTTCAAGTCTTTGAGTGTTTGGTTGGCTTTATGTTAATTTCCTCAGTAACAAACATATTGGCTGTTCTCTCTATTTTTTAGAATTGTTAAATTAATCTAAGGGTTTTATAAGTAGCTTATGTAACTTTAAATAATATATTTGAACTAATTCCAACTTGTGTTTTTCTCTTAATATTATGTAAATTAGCGTCAGCTTAACTGCGTCGTCTAACCTATGCAAATTCTTTCAGTATATAAGCAGCCGTTTTTTCAAACCGGTCTCTCCTTTTGATCACTTCTTAGTGACTATAATTATGTGAGGTTAACCGCCGGTATCCCTTTTTGGGTGTTTGTTTTCTTTAGACTATGCAGTAAGCAGATCTTACTTGACTGCCACGCAGTCGCTGTTTTTGTCTGTCGTTTGTTTTGGTTAAGCAAAGTCATGTTAACCGGTGATTGTTTGTGATATTTAAATAAACTTTTAAATTTTAAAAAGGCTTCTGAATATTATTTACGCCACTATAATGCGTCACTCTGCTCAAATTATGAAATATCCGTAACAATTCCTATGTGTCTTTAATGAAAAACAAAACTTTGAATCAGTTAATGGCGAGAATGATACTTTCCGGTTAAGATTTTATAATAAGCGATTTCATATAAGCGTCTCATAATTCCCCCCAAAAAAATTAATTAAATAAGAATAGTTAATATTTTTTAAGACTTATTTTTAAGATAATTATTATTAAGACACCAAAAACTTAATATTGGCAACAACCAAAATAAAACTTCTTTAAAAATAATATAAAAATTTTGTTCCTCTCTACCGGAATGCTGTAATGACAAGATAACTATTTAATAGGGTTAAAGAATGACATAAAAACACCCACGTTAAAAAGTTTTACATTTCTCATAACACAGTTTTAAAAGAATCCTTACCTCAGGGCAGTTTCCTTGGGATTGGTTAGCAGTGATGACAATATTTGTTGTTACAAAGAAAGCATTGTTTTCCTAAAAAATAAAACACATATTACATTAAAAATGTACAGGGGAGTAAAAGAAAAAATCAAATGCAGTAAAATTTTAACTACTCTGTATTTAAATAAAGTTTCATTGATTCCAAGTGGTTGAGAGACATATTTAAAACTGCAAAATATTTTTTTTATTATTTATGATAATATTTACGTCGACATACCGAGGCTCCCTACGTAAACATAGTTGGCTCCCTTTTACCTAGACTATGTTCAGTCAGATTTCCGCTTTAACCGGATGAATTTTTTTATCCTTAAAGTTTAAAAATTATCTTAAAATGACTTGTTTCTTTATTGATCTCCCATCCTTATTGATGCTGATAAAAAGAAAATGGCGAAACTATGTGGCAAGATTCCAATGGACAAGTTGCATGAAACGCGAAATTCATAATATACGTGTTTTCCTGGTACATTAGAAGCTGCAGATTCCGAATGTAAGGTTAAATATTCACAAATATGTTTAATTTCAACAAAAAATGCATTTGAAATTTGCCAAAAATTTATGTCATTGAAAACAGCTCTGACGTCAACTGTTATGTTTTTGGCGATGTTTCGATCTATGCTGTAATACACTTTATAAAATAGTTAAACCTTTCTGCGAAACCTCATTAAAAGAAGAAGACAATATTATTTGTAACCAGTTCATATCAAGGAAGTTAAACAGCTTGTTCCCAGTTTGGTTGTTAGTTAAAATACACACACTAGAGCCCGTATGAGCTATTGCAGAACTATTGAATGTTGGATCTGATCGGAATAGTCGAGTGAAATCGTCCTTTGTTTAAATAGCAACTAAAAATTAAACTTCACAATCACAAACAATAGGTAATTAACTCATTAATGACGATATTGTGAACACCTTTATTTCCTAATAAAAACATAACTCCAGGCTTTCTAAATTTGTTTTTTGTGTAACTTAATTTATCCTAGATAAATTGTTAAGGACAATGGTCTTCATTTGTCTTATATTTTGTTTACTTAGATTTAAACTTAAACAGGAAGTTCATTTTATTGAGGCAAATTTTCATTGTTAATGAGTTACTGAGGATTACAAAATGCCTTAAAGTATTCTTACTGATGAAGGGACAACATAGTCTACAGTATCCCAAATTCGGCGATACACTTCTGTATTCGGAACAAGATCATTGAAATCGCTGTCCGAGAAATTTGAATAAACAACGCCTTTTACTTTTGTTGTTACAGAACTTTCAAGGGGACTAAAATCTTGATAGCCTTTGTTGTAAATAATCACAAACCTAAAACAAAAACTAAGTTATAATAATTTGATTAAAAGCATTGTACATAAATATAAAAATATAATCAAATTGGAAAATTAAATATTGGGGCTTTTATTTGGTATATGATAATATTGGTATGGTAGTTTCATATTAATGATTTTCAAACTTTAGGTGTGAAATCAAGTTTCAGTAAAAAAAAAATTAAGACACGTTCAACACAGCTTAAATCACATGCATTTTCATATGAAATATGATTCCCGATACATAAAAATTATATGCCCAACTACAATATTAATTGAAAGATAGATATGGGGTAAAAACAAAAAAATATATGTCATTTACTTTTTAATAATTTTATCCCACACATTAAAAACAACTGCCAAGTTAAATACTTAAGCAGCATTAAATATATGTTACGCGATTTTTTTTTAATGAATTTTAATATCTTTAAACAAAAATCGTATATACGAGAGAAAAAGGTTTTTAAAATTATTTAAGATACTTAAACAAAAAAACGCGTATGATACGAGCAGAAAAAAAGCTCTAAAAAGTTCTCACCCAATAATATAACTAATTATAGCAAGCTGAATAAAACGATTTAAGAATCCAATCTTCTTATTTTTAATTAGAACAATTTTCGGAGTGTAATACTCAAATAAACTAAAGAAAAATACTTTAAACTTTGAAGATGCCATACTGAACTAAATATTAGAAGCACTAAAAATTTCCTACATAAATTATAGATATTTATATCAAAAGGGTATCATTTTTGCTGTTAGTGTCTTTTATTGCCGTTTTTTTTATCAATCTCCGATAATTTAAGATACCAAACCGATTCTGATAAAATAAAAACTAACAACAGTATACTCGCATTTCATCACGAAACACGAAAGAGCGTAAAAGGCAAAAAGAGGAGGAGGGGAGGAAAACAAACTGCACGTCATAGATAATAAATAAGTCTGTAGAGGTACAAATGCCATTTTATAAATTTTATATAAAACTACAAAATCAATTAAATTTATTATTTTCACTGAAAAAAGATAAATGGAAAAGGAACTTTTCTGATTGAAATCAATATTTTAATAAATATTTTTAATAAAATTCTAAAGTGGCGCTACTGTTTCAGTCCACGGTTAGTTGTTCGCGTGCTGAGGACTTAAAATTAATAAAATGGCAACGAGATTTCTGTTCTCTCAACTCTCCTGAACCGCCATGTTTGGTGTTTTGTTCAAAACTTTAGAAATTCGTGTTTATTGAATTAATCGGTCCTGCGAATTAAAGCAAAATTTTACCGGAATAAGTGTACGACCATAAGAAACTTTGTTGGAAGCCAACAGCGAAGCGTGTTTCATAAAATATCACAATAATATTTTACGGCGCACAACTTTCCACCAAACAAAAATGATGTCCATAGAAGAGGCTTTCATGACGACCGAAGCGGAGGAGATTCAGATCGAGATGGTCTCTGAAGGGGACCTCTGTGGTGTCCCGATCCTGAACATGAACAACTACTACTTCTGTACCGTGTGCGGCGAGAACTACGAGACCAAGGGCGAGCTCCGGAAGCACAAGACGACCCACAACCCCCCGAAGATTTTCCCTTGCGACCTCTGCCCGAAGATCTTCACCAAAAAATACAACCTCCAGCAACACGTACTCAGCCACACCGGAGAGCGACCGCACGTGTGTACAGTCTGCAACAAAGGCTTCACCCGGAAAAAGTACCTCAACGAGCACTATCTAGTCCACACAGGGGAGGAACCGTTCCTATGCGAGATCTGCAACGAGGGGTTCATGACCCAAGATGAGCTGAAAGAACACCACATCCAGCATACCGGTGAGAAACCCTACTCATGCCCCAAATGCGGTAAGCAGTTTGCAACAGAAATCCAATTCAAAGGCCACTACTACACCCATACCGGTGGGAAAGCCCACGAATGCGATATCTGCCATAAAACATTCAAGAACAAGACGCTTCTTGACCGTCATTATCTCATTCACACTGGCGAACGCCCACATGTCTGTGGGGTCTGCAACCGAGGGTTCACCAACAAGTCAACTTTGGACCGACACTATCTCACTCACACCGGTGAGAAACCGTATAACTGCGAGATCTGCAATAAAGGCTTCATCCAGGAACACCATCTGAAGGAGCATTACTTCACCCATTCCGGTGAGAAACCGTATCATTGCGAGGTCTGCAACCGGGGATTCACTTACAAGTCTGCGTTACGACGTCATACATTGTTGCACACCGGCGAAAAACCCCATGTCTGCGAGATCTGCCAAAAAGGCTTCATTCAAGAGAGCCATCTTAGAGAACACTACATATCGCACAATGCCGAGTTGCCTCATACATGCGAGATCTGCGATAAGGGTTTTGCCAATAACGCGACCTTACAGCGACATTTGCTGACTCACACCGGCGAGAAGCCTTATCAGTGCGATGTATGCAAGAAGGGGTTCACGCAAGAGGCACATGTAAGACAACATGCTTGCACACACAATAGCGAAAAACCTTTCTCTTGCGACATGTGCCCTAAGTCCTTTAACTCGAAAAGCTTACTCAAGAGACATTTGGCCACGCATACTAATAAATATGGCTGTGAGGGTTGTGGTAAACTGTTTGAGGGATTAGATCTTCTTCATGATCATTATAATAATTGTATTATGGAGAAGCAGTATGTTTGTGAAATTTGCGAGAAGACATTTTATAGTCCTAATGATCTAGAGCAGCATTTCCTCAATCATGGGGATGTTGCAGCATTAATAAGCGCATAGTACCCAAAGAATACTTAGCTAAAGCTCAGCTGCGTACAGCTATGATATAATGGCCAGTCTGTTCATTGGAAAGCTTGAAAGTTTAATGTGTAGGTCTATGCTTATGAAATCTGAGAGAAAGTTTACTTTTTGTTTGGCAATATATTGCCATATATAGAGGCCTGCCGTTATATCATAGCTGTTCCCTCTGTACTTTATGAATTTAATATCTAAATTTTGTAAACGCACCTGTTTGCATTCCATGTATAAAAAGTCTAAGTAGGTATTTGATTACTACCCAAAACATGTAACTAAAATGTAGAATTTAACCGTCATAATGCAGCTGTAACCTAGAATGAGATAATATTTATATTTGTGATATGAAGGCTTGTAATAATTTATCATGGACTAATACTTAAAATATTTACTTTTCCCCCTTAAATATTTAAACTTGAATTCATGTTTTCATATATATTTATAAACCATTAAACAAATAATCTTGCCGAAATTTCAGTATATTACGTTTGTATTTTGCCTTGTATTTGTCGTTAATACCAGCATTAGGTAGGGATTTACTGTATGGTCCCCCTTGGCGAACTTTCCAAAATCGCGCCAAAAGTCCGTATTTTGGTGACTCTTTTTTAAAAACCATGATTCAAAGAAAAGATCGTATGGGAATGTTTCTCATGAAAACTCAACCAACGGTCCGATAGGTTTGCCGGAAAACGTCAGCGTTGCGAAGTCATAGAATTCAAATCTTCAGTCAAAGTCAGACAGGACAGGTTGCCAAAAAAATTATTTATTGCCAAATTCGAAAAAATTGCGCCAAGGGGGGGCCGTACAGTAAATCTGATCCCCAGCATTAAGTTTGTTTTTGTTTCCAAAGAATACCGCTGATGATAAAATGTTTTGTTTGAACTTGTTTTGTATATATGTTAACTTAATCCCCTTCAGCAGTAGATATCATTAGAAATTAGTCCCTGCAAACCTAGTAATCTTTATTGCTATTTTATGCATTGTTCAGTTTAAAATCTATGATTTGAATAGATAATTATTGTTAATATTGTCTTTGGAGATAAACTACTAGTATTTGGCGCATATTTTTCTGAATTGTCAATAAATTTATTTTCACTCTTTGTGGACTTGTTTTAATTGAAATCACTGTATACTAATATTATAATTTTCTTTATTAATTTGTTGCTGCAATTTGCTAAGATGTATTTATCAAAAATGAGCTTCACTGCCATGAATTTCTTATTCCGTAGTTTTTTACTATTTTTCACTGCATTAATAATTCCATGTTTAATTTTATAATTGACCAAATCCAAGCTGACATAAGTTTTATTAAAATAGGTATCCTATGAATAAGATTTGGTAAAGTGGTAGTCAATTTATTAATAGTTACAGTTTTATTAGTTTCTATAGATATTTATGTATTAAAGTAATTTCTTTGGATTATGAACATTTTAAGTATCTAATACATATTCAAAACTCAGTGTCCTAATTTATTTATTTGGTTGTTACCCGGCAAAAAAAAAATGCTGAAAGGTAGGTAGAAATGGAGTTTTATCAAACTTTATTCTTAAAATGGAATCTTTAAATTTTGTACTTAACTGCAAGATTTATTGATTTAGCAGTTTTAAGAAACACGAAAATATATACTAAAGTATTATATAGGTGTGAATCACGACAAAATTCACTGTCAGGTAAAAGTTTACAACTTTTTCAACAGAAAAAAGAATTTTTAACCTAATTTTTGCTAAGAACAGATGCTTCGAAGTAGGAGATCCATACTAAAAATTTATTTTATGATATTAGTTACAACAGTAAAGTTGATGTCTGATCGAATGAGCAAAACTTAAAGGAAAAGTGCGAAAACAACTGGCTCTGATGTATTATCTTCACAAATTAATATTTCTTGCTTTACTATGAGCTCAAGGAAAAGAAAGATTGAGCTTAGAATAAAACAAGAAGTTCATAAAGAACTAAAATACCTACTTTCCTGTTACTTAAATACTTACTGAAGTTCTAATCGGGAAAAAAAACTAGGTTCCTAAAGTAAATATCATCAACAGCCGTTTCTACACTAGATTTATACACATTAGAAAAAAAAATCGAAACACAGCACCAGCTATAATTTAAACTTCTAAAAGCCAAAATCAACTATTTCCTTAATATTCGTTCGCAAATTAATTAAATATTATTTATCATCTGCTCGTGATTTATTTGTAGTTCGAAGAATAAAATATTTGTTAATAACAAAAGTAATGAAACTACTCCGAACTGCATTAAAAAACAAGAAATGTAAATTAAAACTAAGCATAATTGCATGCAAAAGTATGCCTTGCCGCTTTCTTGGTAGATAATTAATGAATAATCAAAGAATCAATTGTTCTACATTTTATGACGTCATTCCAAACTGATTCATGAAACTATTATTTTGCTTCAAATATGTTTAAATAAAGTTTCTCATGCCATTGTTGATTTGGCAACAGTGATTTAAATGACTCAAAATTGAATTTCAATGCTAATTCAATGGGAAATTCGCCGACAGATAGTAGATTTATGTCCGTCCGGACGTACAGACAGACGGACAAAAAGTATGAAAGTTGGGTATCTGAGGTCATAGCTTTCTAACAAAAAAAGAATTTTTAAGATCCGATGATTAGAACCGATTTTGGAAGGGGGGTACAGACAGACAGACAAACGGAACAGACAGGCGGACAGACAGACATATGAACAGACAGACATACGAACAGACAGACAGATGGACATCAACGCATTTCAATACCTACAGTGATTTAAATGACTCAAAATTGAATTTCAATGCTAATTCAATGGGAAATTCGCCGACAGATAGTAGATTTATGTCCGTCCGGACGTACAGACAGACGGACAAAAAGTATGAAAGTTGGGTATCTGAGGTCATAGCTTTCTAACAAAAAAAGAATTTTTAAGATCCGATGATTAGAACCGATTTTGGAAGGGGGGTACGGACAGACAGACAAACGGACAGACAGGCGGACAGACAGACGGACAGACATACGAACAGACAGACAGATGGACAGACAGACAGTTGGACATCAACCGCATTTCAATACCTACAGTGATTTAAATGACTCAAAATTGAATTTCAATGCTAATTCAATGGAAATTCGCCGACAGATAGTAGATTTATGTCCGTCCGGACGTACAGACAGACGGACAAAAAGTATGAAAGTTGGGTATCTGAGGTCATAGCTTTCTAACAAAAAAAGAATTTTTAAGATCCGATGATGAGAACCGATTTTGGAAGGGGGGTACAGACAGACAGACAAACGGACAGACAGGCGGACAGACAGACGAACAGACATACGAACAGACAGACATACGAACAGACAGACATATGGACAGACATACAGTTGGACATCAACCGCATTTCAATACCTACAGTGATTTAAATGACTCAAAATTGAATTTCAATGCTAATTCAATGGGAAATTCGCCGACAGATAGTAGATTTATGTCCGTCCGGACGTACAGACAGACGGACAAAAAGTATGAAAGTTGGGTATCTGAGGTTATAGCTTTCTAACAAAAAAAGAATTTTTAAGATCCGATGATTAGAACCGATTTTGGAAGGGGGGTACGGACAGACAGACGGACAGACGGACAGACGGACATCGACCGCATGTCAATACCTACTTTTTCATTTTTTTAATTCTTTCGAATTAAAAAAAGAAAAGTAGGCTAAAAATTATTGGTTTCCTTTTTTATCATTGCCTATTCAATATTTTAAACAAATTAATTCTTTCAAAAAAAAAAAAAAAAAAAAAAAAAAAAAAAAAAAAAAAAAAAAAAAAAAAAAGGGGGGGGGGGGGGGGGGGGGGGGGGGGCGGAGTGCGAAGTATCTGTTCCAGTTTGAATCCTCACTGCATTAATAATTCCATGTTTAATTTTATAATTGACCAAATCCAAGCTGACATAAGTTTTATTAAAATAGGTATCCTATGAATAAGATTTGGTAAAGTGGTAGTCAATTTATTAATAGTTACAGTTTTATTAGTTTCTATAGATATTTATGTATTAAAGTAATTTCTTTGGATTATGAACATTTTAAGTATCTAATACATATTCAAAACTCAGTGTCCTAATTTATTTATTTGGTTGTTACCCGGCAAAAAAAAAAATGCTGAAAGGTAGGTAGAAATGGAGTTTTATCAAACTTTATTCTTAAAAATGGAATCTTTAAATTTTGTACTTAACTGCAAGATTTTATTGATTTAGCAGTTTTAAGAAACACGAAAATATATACTAAAGTATTATATAGGTGTGAATCACGACAAAATTCACTGTCAGGCAAAAGTTTACAACTTTTTCAACAGAAAAAAGAATTTTTAACCTAATTTCTGCTAAGAACAGATGCTTCGAAGTAGGAGATCCATACTAAAAATTTATTTTGTGATATTAGTTACAACAGTAAAGTTGATGTCTGATCGAATGAGCAAAACTTAAAGGAAAAGTGTGAAAACAACTGGCTCTGATGTATTATCTTCACAAATTAATATTTCTTGCTTTTACTATGAGCTCAAGGAAAAGAAAGATTGAGCTTAGAATAAAAAAATTATTGGTTTCCTTTTTTATCATTGCCTATTCAATATTTTAAACAAATTAATTCTTTTAAACAGGAAACAATCAAATTAATAGTTTTTAGATTGCGCTTTCAAGAAATCTAACACAAAGCATGGAAATGTTGTAACTTTGAAATTTGTAATTAAAATAGAACTCGTTGCGCAACAACCCATTGTCTTCGAAGGCCTTTCAGCTCTCCTGACCAAGGTTTTTTTTTTCTCCCTGGGTCGGAGTGCGAAGTATCTGTTCCAGTTTGAATCCTCAAAACCTAACTGAAACTAGAAGACTTTCATGATGGCTTCAATAAATCTAATAATCCCTTAAGCTTCATACGATTTGTAACCGGAAAAATCAAATATTAAAGGGAATACAAACCGATTTCTTGTCTGAAACATTTTTGATTAGCTTTTATGGATCATCGGCATTGCAGTGCGAAGAACAGTCACTTCACGAAAAATTAAAATTTTACTTATAAAATTTTGGAAATATGATGTCAGTGCTTGAAATCTGTTTCAGTGACTTCGATGCGACACTTGAATTAAATTTCATTACTGTAGATATCCATCGTATACGTCTGTAGCCCAATGAGCGCTTTTTTTTAAAAATAATGTTTAAAAAAACAAACCAAGCTTTTCTATAATAAAAGTTTTTTTTAGTTGGCAACACTAATTTCTTTTTTGAGTTTTGTTATTGTTTGTTTACGGTTTACGCACGTGTGTCAGAGTGATTTAAAATTTATATAAACATATTTATTTTGTAATTGGATGATTTGAATTGAAAACTTATACCTTTAAAATTAATTAAAAATTTAAGCAAAGTAAATCCTTTGGAATTTTTTAAAAATATCTTAATTTGGTAGGTGTTCAGTCGCCGATGTTTTTAGTTACGAATTATATATATATATATGATTTATTATACTTTGTCTCTGATAATGTGTTAATTTTACAGTTAAATATGATACAAGGAAATTGCGAAGTTTGCAAAGAAAATGCTTCAAAGTACAAATGCCCTGTATGCGTCATAAAATTGTAAGTATTTTCTGCTTAACACTAACTTCATGATCTGATATTACTTCTATTCAAACATCTATGTTTTAGAAATATGTAAAATTAAATTATATTTATGAAAGGCAATTTATCTATAAGCGATCATACTAATTTTGCCACTAAAAATTTTATAAACTTAAACTGAACTACCACTCAGTGAGGTTTTGCTCATAAGCTGTGGTGAGCAGGTAAACTACAGTACCACAACAATGACTTGGACCATAGTTGAAAGCACTCAATGACTTTACCAATAAGAAAACATACTGAAAAATACGGATTATTTCAGGGCAAAAAAGGTCCAATTCATTGTTGTGGTTACTGCACTAATTCTAATTATTCCCATTCCAGCTTAAGAAACCAAGTAATAGGGCATTGGTACATTGACTCGACTCGAAAGACCCCAGTGTATAGTTACCAAGATAGCCTGGTCCTCAATTTATCTTTCCATTCAAAAAATTGAAATGCTAGTGAACCTTGTTCAACCTTAGCTTTGAACCTTCTATCCAGGGCCGGATTTGAAAGATTTAAAGATTTGCCGCTTGTAGGATACGATTTGCGCCAAGTCACAATATTCGCCCACTTCGGGGAAAGGTAGTTGGTTAGCTGCAAAATAGGGTGGTATCTGCTGTTTAAAATAGATACACAAATTAGAATCATCTACGTACCTTTACACACTCAATCGAAAGCGAAAAAAGCAAATTTTTAAAAACTTTAACTATTTTTCTTTGACCTTCGAAATCCGGGAGGAGGGGGTGCATTTGCCCTCGCAGCGACCATGTTTGCTACGAAATATTAGTATAGTATATTAACGTTTACGGTTTATGCATTAATGTAAATGATTTGTTTTCTTTCTTAAAAATATTCGTATCTTTAAAATAATTTTTTTTATGCCGAATGCCGCTTTAATTAGTCGTAAAATTTGCCGCCCCAAAAAATTCGCAGCTCCAGCCTACTTAGCCTATTTAGAAATCCGGCCCTGCTTCTATCTATCATTGTCGAACTAGATCTATCATTTTGTAGTATGTTGCTTTAATAAAATATTGAGGAAAGAGTGGAATAAGCCAGTTGTGATTTTTTGCATATATTTTTAAATGTTTTATTTTCTTACGTCATTAGGTTGCATGTGGTGTTGAAGGTCCTATAGCTATTCAGTTTATTATTTAAAATATTTTTAGGCCTAGCATCACAAACACCACCTAGAATGTGCTTTGAAAGGATATTTAAAGCGCTGAAAATATTTTTATTTATTTTCTAGAGATAACAGGAATTGTTCAACTAAATTAATTAGCATATTAATGTAGAAATTTGTTTAAAGAAAAATTTAAGTGGGGAAGTTGTCATTATTTTTGAAAAATTGCCAGCGTGTGCTGATTTATCAATAAAGAAATTTTGTTTTTTCACGATTGACGATGCAAATAACAAAATTTATAGTGCTAGTTAGCCTGGAATAATATTTTACCTATTATTTACTGATTACTTATCCTGTATATTTTAACTTATGACTACTTACAAACTGTTAGGTTATAATTGGCTTCTATGAACGAATTTATGCGTGAATTTGTATTTTTCTAGACTTCAGTTGTTATCGATCTAGATATTCGCATATCAATTTTTAGGTGGCGTCATACGAAAAATTGAGTAGCGTTTTATCAACAATTTTTTATTTTGAAATGGGATGCCAACCTAATTAATTGTTGCCTGTATCTTAGCTGAGCTATACCTTCAGCTTACCCTGAGAGAACTTCTGACTACCCTTCCCAGGTACATACTTTGATGACTAAGCTTCATTTTGATTGATACTTATTTACAAAAAAAAGTTTTAACTTTTTACTTGTTTTTAGTTGCTCAGTGGTCTGCTTCAAAACTCATAAGGAAAGTGATAGTTGTGTAAAGCCTGAACCAGTTGAGGAAAAGCCTTCTAATGGTAAAAATGCTTTGTACTTTTATCATAGAGTTAAGAAGAAGATGGAGATGCTACCCGGCAAAAACCAATACAAAACCCGGTTTGTTAAGTGAAGCCATTGATCGCTTTGTTGTAAGCCTAAACAAATGCTCTCCGCAAAGTATTTGGCACGATTGTACTATGGAGTTTATATGGGCTTACTACATCGACTTTGTGACTATCTAATAAAAACAATAATTACAATGTACGAGGGCTGTTTTTTTTTAACCTCCGATGGGCTGTAACAAAAAGACGGGTCAAAATACAAAAAATATTTTTTTACCTAAAGTAATGTACGATACTGCTTATTTCTCCACATAATCATCTTGGCAATTAAGGCATTTGTTATACCTGTAAACAAGCTTTGAAATACCCTCTTAGTAAATTTGGAAGCTTTATGTCAATTTTTTTCTGTCCTCCAAGCCACTGTTAGTCCATAATTCACTTATGGCGAACCTTTGAGTTTCCCTAAACACTTGGTCAACTTGCTGAACAATACCGTCTGTAGTGACAGACTTGCTTCCTTGGTCGCCCATTTCATGAACATCAGTATTGTTCAGCGAGTTGAACAAGTGTTTAGGGAAACTCGAAGGTTTACAGTAAGTGAATTATTGATAAGCATAGTGGCTTGGATTGTAGCGCTTCCAAGTTGACGTGGAGCTTAAAGAAACCGTCACAACTCCCTTCAAATCATTGGCGGCTACATTTTATGAAGAGGGTATTTCAAAGCTTGTTTACAGATATGAAAAATGCTTTAATCGTCAAGGTGATTATATGGAGAATTAAGCAGTATTGTACTTTACTTTTGGTAAAAAATCTTTTTTGTATCTTGACCCGTCTTTTTGTTACAGCCCATCCGAGGTTTAAAAAAAAAACCCAGCCCTCGTATTTTTCTCAAGTGAGTGATTTGTTTAGGGTTACTTGGAGACTCTGTTCGTTTCACTTTTTTTTTGTGCCAAGCATATCCATCTTTTTAACTCTATGATTTTCATATATTCAGGGTGACATTTCTTTATACATTTCAAATATTATATTTAAAGTACATTTAACCCAAATTCATTTTTTTTAGTTTCTTTATGAAATCAAATTTACTAACTGAAATTTTTTCAAGTACAATATTTTTCGGCCCAGCTATGTAGGATTATTATTGAATTCTTGCAATAGTTTCTTCCTTAGTTGTAATTATCGATGTTTGTAATATTATTCACAAAAGTTCTGACAATCATTTTCAAAATGAAAGTCATAGTTACACAAGTTAATGCAAGATTTTATTAATGAAGCTTTGTAATAGTAATGTGTTATACATTTACCAATCATATCCTAAATTTACGATAGTAACTCTGTTAAAAAAATAGCTGTAATTTGTTATAAAATCAATTGATATCATCATGCAATTTCATTTTTTTTATTGTAAATTTATTTTTGTATAATTGTTATAGATTCAGAACCAGTCATTCAGTTTGAAACTGAAGACACAGTCAGAACAGAAAAATTAAATCTACTTGGTAAGAAATATATATTTTCTCCGGTACATTATATTGAAATCTAATATTAAGTCTCTTAAGTATAATTTTAAATTTAGTATTTTCTTTAGTTTCTAAAGGGTTTTAATTTTTGAGTACAAAAGTCTTGAAAAAGTAAAATTGTAATTTCACAAATTTGCTATTTATGATGCAGAATTCATCATTAATTTTGTGCTAAAAGTCTGAATAAAACTCTAAATTTTAAGGCTAGAGTAAACTTTTTATGTTATTGTAAAACTTGAAGTATTTTTACTGTTTATGTGAATGATGCGCTGTGTCACTCAACTTGGCCAAATTTATAGACTTCATTGATTTTGATGTGTTTAGTTTCTTTCCCAAACTTTTATTTAAAAAATGTAAGGCATAGTAAAGATTAGGTAAAGGAAAAAATCTTTAGAAATATTTTCTGTTATACATAATTTGTTTTTTGTATAACATTATAACGGAACTAGAAGATTTTTTATGTTTGTAAATTTTTTTTTTTTTTTGTACTCTTGCTGGTATTAGTGACTTTATTTCCAGTAAACTTTCTTCTGTGCTTAAAATTCTTTAAAACACCTCATGGTTTAATAAAGCTAAATTTTAAATTTTTTATTACTTTTTAATTAGGTCGTTAAAAGTTCTGCTTTTTTTTATTTGCTTGAATTATGTACTGAAACAAAATTAAAGCAAGTAAAATAAAATATACCTTTTAAAAAATAATAATTTATTGGTGCGTTACTTTAAAAACGCAAACTTAGTTAAAATGTCTTTGTAATTGAAAGTATCACAATAGTAACATCCATGTAACATCTCTAAATTTATATAATACTAACTTTCTAAACCCGGCGTCGCACGGGTTAACCTTAAATTACGGTGATTTGTTTTTGACACAGCTGTAATAAAATAGTTGGTCTGTTCATTGGCGAATTTTGGCAATCTTTAAAATTTAACAACCTAAATGTGGTAATCATACTACAGTCAATAAATGAAATAAAATAATGATAGTCAAATAACGATCCTACAAATTAAAACCTCTTGATATTTCGTGTTTATTTAATTTTTGCTCACGCTAAAGTTTCTTTCAAATTGAAAATTAAAAGTAGAAATCGAATTTGTGTCAAGTTTTTAACGGCTCTTCTTACTGGATTTCATGTTTATCTACGGATGACGTCAAGCCCCTGTTTCGGCCCCGGCCCGTGTGTTTTCAAGCCCCAGTTTCGGTCTCTCACTCTCAGGTGGATGACGTATTTTTGAAAATAATTATATTAATTAAAAAATCGTAATCAAATATGAAAAAACTAAGCCTCAGGTGCACACGTAGGTATTACAGGGAGGAATCTATATTAAAAAATTTCAAATTTTTTCGAGCAGTATAAGTAGGTCTTTCACGATCCACAGACAGACTCTTTCTTTTATTATTATAGATGGATTTAAAAGTATTTCGCTGTTTTGTAAAAATTTCCTTCCTTAACAATCTTAATTTTTTTGCCTGTGTATAAATTCTCTGAAATCTTCATAAAAAAAAGAAAAAGTTTAAATTCTTGGTTTTTTTTCTATAGGTCTAGATAAAAAGGTTCGAGGGGATCTTGAAAACCAACATTTACGAAGAATGTTGGAGCATCTGAACGGATCAAAGAATCCAAATACAGATATTGAAGAAGCCATGAAAGAGCCAATATTTTCGGAATTTGTTACACACTGCTTAAAGGTTGTGGAGGATGAGTAAGACAATTTATTAGATGATCTAGTGATTGGTGTGATTGTAGTGATGATTCTATGTGTTTGTAAAAAATGTATATTCAAAATAAATTTAAGTTGGTTTTAAATGGTGTTTAATTCATGTATGACATTTTGAATTAATTATTCAGCATTGAACGTTTCTCATAATGGTTTAAATATTTGCGAAGAATGGGAATTTTTAGTAGTACAATATAAACTTGAAATTGTTACAAATATTTTCCAATAATGGTCCAGAAAATTATTTTTCTTTTTAATAAGATGTGACGTTAATATATATATACCTTAATAGAAATCTAGCTTTTTTTTGCATTTCTCTACCGAAGTCTACTACTTGACTAAAGTTAACTACTATTAAACCAGTGAATTTTACCTATATAACTAAAGATCAGTTCATGAACACTACTTCTGGTTAATTTTTTAGAATATGCAAATTATTACAAATATTCAAAAAAGAAAAAAAATGTAACCGTTGGTGATTGAATTACTTAAGGGAAAATTCGTTTCTATTTATTGATTTATTTATTCACATAAACTTCCTTTATTGCTTTCGTTGCTAGCACTTTGCTTGTCGACTGACTGGTTGCCTTCTGTTGTCAGTAGACCAAAACAATTTTAATTGAAAATTGACTTTTATTGTAAACAAAAAAAAACTTTTACAACTGCATCGTTTTGTCACGTTTTACAGTTCCTTTATCCAACACATCCAATTTATTACTATATCAAGTCTGCATGTTGCAATTATTTTGATCTCCGTCATCATCCACTAAGTTATAATATCCATCTTCCAAAATCTCATCCTTATCCACAAATCTCTTGCGAATTCATCAGAAATGCGACACCTAGTTAATCCTATTACCATTACTGATCTCCTTGTCTGACATGATTTTTTGCTTTCGTTTATTGCTTTTCTGTTGCTGGGGCACTTCTTGCTTTGGGGTAGTGACTTGGTTGGACCTCTGTTTTTGCCCAGCACCAGGGTTTTCTGTCGGTCAACAATTTAAGCCATTTAATTGTCTTTATTACTATATATGAACCGTATTTTTTTTACTATAAAATCTGTTGTTAGTAGTTTAAGTTCTACTCATGTTTGTGTTGTTATATTGTTATTTATTTATGTTTGTCGTGTGGCATCAAAACAAGACAAATCACTATTTTAATTAAAAATTGACTTATTGTAAACAAAAAAACTTTTTTTACAACACTGCATCTTCTCGTCACATTTTATGCTTTCCTTTATTTCTATATTAAATCCGCATGTTGCAATTATTTTGATATTCGTCATCATTTTCACAGTTACAAGTCTCCATAAACTCATCCTTATCATCAGCACAGTTAAACTCATCATTATTGTCAGCATCCACAAATCTGTGAATCCATCAGCAATGGGACACCTCGTCAATCCTGTTACCATTGCGGATCTCCTTGTCTGAGCACGAACTTCCTTTATTGCTTTCGTTGCTGGCACTTCTCTGGTAAACTGGGTTGCCCCTGTTGCCAGCACCAGGGATTTTTGGGGTCACAATTTGAGCATAATTGTCTGATATTATAGAATAAATTCTATTTTTATTGTTAAAAAATTTTGCTTTGTACTTTAAGTTTTACTTATATTTGTAAAGTTTAAATTGATAATTTATTTGTTTGTTCTGTTTCATCAAAATAAGACCAATCAGTTATTTTAATTAAAAATTGACTTTTATTGTAAACAAAAAAAAACTTTTACAACACTGCATCCTCTCGTCAAGTTTTACAGTTCCATTATTCCAGCACATCTAGTTTATTTCTATATCAAGTCTGCATGTTGCAATTATTTTGATCATCATCATCTTCACACAAGTCTCCACAAACCCATCATTATTATAAGCATCCACAAATCTCTGAATTCATCAGCAATGCTACACCTCGTTAAACCTATTACCGTTACTGATCTCCTTGTCTGAACACGAGCTTCGTTATTGCTTTCGTTGCTGGCACTTCGCTGGTAGACTGGGTTGCCCCTGTTGCCAGCACCAGGGAATTCTGGGGTTACAATTTCAGCATAATTGTCTGATACTCTATATATCAATTCGATTTTTTAAAAAATGTTGCTCTGTAGTTTAAGTTTTACCTATGTTTGTGTGGTTTAAATTGATAATTTATGTTTGTTGTGTGGCATCTTTCGTTGTAGTTTATATTGTTATTTATTTATTTATGTTTGTTGTGTGGCATCAAAACAAGACAAATCACTATTTTAATTAAAAATTGACTTTTATTGTAAACAAAAATTGCTTTTACAACACTGCATCCTCTCGTCACGTTTTACGGTTCCATTCATCACTATATCGAGTCTGCATGTTGCAATTATTTTGATCTTCGTCATCATCTCCACAGTCACAAGTCTCCTTAAACCCATCATTATTATCAGCACAGTTAAACTCATCATTGTTGTCAGCATCCACAAATCCCTGTGAATCCATCAGCAATGCGACACCTCGTTAATCCTATTACCATTACTAATCTCCTTGTCTGAACACGAGCTTCCTTTATTGCTTTCGTTGCTGGCACTACGCTGGTAGACTGGGTTGCCCCTGTTGCCAGCACCAGGGGTTCCAGGAGGTCCTGCCCCATGGAGGCTGGAGAATCGGCCGAGCGGGCAGTCGTTTTTAGCGTTCATTTCTCCCCTCATGAATCGCTCTAGCTTATCCACGCATGCGTCTTGGTAGTCGTGAATCCACCTGTGGAAGACATAAGTTGATGATGAAAGTAATAGAACTCTGCATGCATTTCTGTCTCTAAAAATTTTAATGAAATTACTGAATTTATGTATGATTATATATAAGATTTTGTCATTAATTTATTAACATATTATTTGGGCTTAAGTAGCGATAATTAAATTTGTTCACTGATCTTGACTGTATTCTAGAAGATTTAACAAAATTAATGAATTTATCAGCATTGGATTGTGATAAATCTATTAGCATATTATTGGGGCCTAACTGGAGAGTTTTTCTCCCATGATCCTGCCTGTAATGTAGAAATTTTAAACGAAATTAATTTATCAGCATTGGATTATGAATAAATTATTAACATATTATTAGGGCCTAAGTGGAGATAATCCCCCCCCCCCCTCGATCCTGACTGTAGTCTAGAAAATTCAACGAAATTATTGAATTTATGTATCAATATTGGATTGGTGATTAATTTATTAACATATTATTAGGACCTTGGTTAGAGAATTATCTTCCCCTGATCCTGACTACTCTAGAAGAGTTAACAAAATTAATGAATTTATTAATCAGCATTGGATTGTGATTAATGTATTAACATATTATTATATTACTATACCCTTTAGGAACTTAGAGCATTAGTCATAGTGAAATTAAAACATGTACATTTTTTTAATTGTATGACCGACTATAACTATACTATATCTTTTAATATACAATTTTAACTTGTCTATGGGATGTTAAGTCTTATATGTAATGTATAATTACTATACATTAGCCTTGTAGTGTAACGATTATAGTTTTGGCTTGTAGGTGTCCGGTTTTGAACTACGTTAACATCAAATTGCTAATCATATATTTTTTTTAAAGTTATGTTTGAAAAACACAAATGTTTTTAAATAAAAATAAGAAAGATTATTAGGTCATTATATAATAAGTATTACAAGTTAATCACTTTTTTCTATAAATTTATTTTAGATCTCCTTGAATAGCACATAGAACTCACAAGCCAATGCCTGTTTAACAATATGCCCCTACATCCTCATCTTTTAATATTTTCAATAAATATATTTACCTGACACCATTGAAGTAGCAGATAGCTCTCATATCTTCTGGTAAGGTTTCTGGTTCTGGCCATTGAAAATTGTCTAATATTGGAATGATATTGCATTGACTTTGTAGTGCTTCCACAATTTCCTACAATAATAAAAAAAAGTTTGTTTCCTTTACATGGAAAAAAAATTATGATGCGTCAGTTACACAATTTAAAAAAAATGTTTGGTTCATTATTAATTAGTGCGTAATTATAAAATAAAAAATAATTCATATTATGTACCAAACTTATCTAAAACCAGTTATGTACCAAACTTATCTCATCAAACAGTTTCCAACCTTTCTGGACACGCTTATTTAGATGTAAACGCCCTTAATTTCATGAAAATGTTAATCTAATTATTAAGTGTAACCAGTTTTAAAACTTACTCTAAAAAACCACAGTTTTATGTAACCAAAACTTAATCTTTCATCTGATTAAAATTAAGCAAAAAGTTTTACAAAGTTTTATTTCCTTAATACGCATCTATATAAACAATGAATCCATAAGCTGAACAAATTAGAATTTAAGTTCTTAAAACGAATATCAATAAGTATCTACTGAACAATTTATGTAGATCGTATTAAGTTACATCCAAAACGAATTTCAAAACTTTTAAAGTTAATGTTTTTATACAATAAAGGTAGATTATAATGGGTTAATGCAATAAAAACTATGTTATGTAATCAGGCCCAACTTCAACAAAAAGTTTGTTCATCACATAGGAAACAAATTGTACCATTATAAATTTAAACACTGTTTAAAATCCCTACCAATAAACATAAAAAAAAAATTGAAACTGTTTTCTTACTTTATGAACCCAATCCTTGCATTCTGTATCATTCATGCACCTTTCTAAAGCGTTGGGTGTCAAAACAAGCAGAAAGTGTTTGGCTTGGCGGACACTGTTCAGTAAATTGTTGTCGAATTTCCCTGCTTCCAGCCTTTCAACATCAATGAAGACACTGAACCCTCTGAGTTGCAGGTGAACTTTCAGTAAGCTAAAAAATGTATAAAAGTTATTAAACTAGTGACAGCTCATATGCATGACATATTATAACTTAACCCCCCTCAAAATCTTATATTTTGTACCCCAATTAAACTTAATAACTTAAATTACCTTTTTGACACATCTTTAATATCACGTATTAATGTCTTTAACATCCCAACAACAGCTTCATCGAGTCGCACCAAGTAACCGTTCCCACAGAAACTGTTTAGTCATCAAATATTTTACTGTGGCCTTAAACCTCTCTCATAATTCATGATCAATCCTGATTGGTCAATCGAAGAACAAACAATAACAATCTGTAGCTGTGAAACACTTTTTAATTAGACTTCGAGATGTAAGGTTGTGTGCTTTTTGACGTGCCGAGCTTCGGCTCCGGCCCCGTTCTTTACAAACTCTAAAATATGCTTGCTTTAAAATAAACCACTCTTTGGACGTCCAATATTCCTTCATTTCTAGATTAACTAAATAAGAATTATACTCTCATGTGTAGTAGATGTTATTCTACTACATGCATTCAGTATTTAAATAAAGAGAAAGCTTTATAAATTAGAAAATTTAATTACTACTGAAAAATTTCGTACTTTTCCATTTCGTGTGTACAAATCTCGCCAAACGGAATCTTTTTTTTTGACAAGAATTTTTCTGGTGACTAAATATAATATGCATAGTTAAAAAACCATAGTATACACAGCTACAAGTTACCATTGGAAATATTCAGTTTGGTGGCAGTTATACTTTTTTGGCAACTTTATCGCTTGGGCTAGCGAAAAGAAAAAGTATCGACAGTTTGTTTCGCTATATAAGAAGCGCCAACTTAGCGCTTAATTTAAGATCTTTTTTGTTCATTTTTATAATTAAAACTAAATATTAAGATCAAAGTAACATTTTTCTTGTTAAAATCCAAATGCATTACGTTAATAACTAGCTTTCTATGACAGTATTTAAGATTGATTTCAAAACATTTTTTTTAAAAACAACTTGGATTGCATTCAAATTTGGCAACAAATGCTGAAGTATTCACCTATCAAGAAAAATCATTTGATTATAAAGTTAGGTTAAAAATTAAAAGATTTTTTTTTCCTACCTGGCCAACTGCGAACCGTTCGATCTTCTGTAACTCACAAAGACATCAAGGCTCTTTTGTTGATCATCTTCCTCTTCGGCATCTTCGCTTTGTTGAGCCAAGCCTTTATAAAAAATATACAAAGTTATAAATTAGCAAAGGTTGTAATACAGTCAATACTCGATAACTCGACGTCCCAGGGGACCCCCCAAAATATTCGACTTATCCTAAGTTCGAGTTATCGAAGTTACCTTCCATTTCTCTCTACTGGCAGTTAAGATAGGTCGACATGGTTTAAATGGTTTTTGATATGTGCTATAATACTACAGTTGTACTCATTTCAATTTTTTAATAGCCCATGTAAACAACAAGAGAATAATGCGGTGTCAAAAGGTTAATTAAAACTCACAAAATGTGGCCTCATTACATATTGATAAACATACATACCATGTAAATTTCATTTGAAAAAAGCAGTTATTTCTTGTTGTTTGTATTTTTTAAGGTTGTTGGCATTCACAAATTAACCTAATTTTTGAACACATCAGTTAAATTCGAAGTTTTGAACTGAATTGTGTTTTTTACCGTGGAAATCTATCACAAAAACTTAGACTTAGAAGATGTTCACTTCGAGTTACCGAGAACGTTTTTTAAAGAAAAGTATAGAAATGATTCGGGACTCGGTTTAAAGTTCGAGTTAGCGGATTATTCGACTTATAGGATGTCGAGTTATCGAGGTTAGACTGTACATTAATTTTGCTATAAAATATTAAAAAAAAGTAGTTGATATTGCAACTTTGATAATTTAATTAAAATCTTATGCGTTTATTATTTATTATCTTTATATTTTTTTATATACTTGTGAAATATCAGTTCCATGGAGTTTTTGTCATGCATATGTGAGGTATTGTAGATATGGGCAAATTTGATCCAAGTATAAATCCCTACATACTGCTAAGTGCAAAATTTAATTTAACTAGTTATTTGTTCATAAGGTCCAGCCAGTGTTTCCAGTGATGGAAGACAAAGCTATAAAATTGTTTCAAAAAGGGTATAGTGAGGTGTTGTAAAAGAGAAGAGCAGCTTAAGTTAAAGTTACCCCATTTGACATTAGGTTAGGGTAGTCTTATTAAGCAAAAATGTTGCAGTTTTCTATATTTAATTACTTTAATTTTATCGCTTATATATGAAGAGTACAGGGGAAAAACCGCTTAATTTCGTAGAAAACTTTCCTCATCAGGAATCTTTGGCGATGACAGCGAGTAATCGCCTAAACTGATGTAAGGAAACGAGTTTCTCACTTTCTTGTGCATATTCTCTCACTGCAACCCTGAAATTCAGTTCCGCGTTTTATTCAAAAGACTGTGTTCATCATCATGTTAAGCTTTAAAAATAAAGTACGATTGATTGAAAATCACGAATTTTTCTAAAACAATTAAGAGAAATTTTAAGATTCGCAAATTAATTGAAAAGTCCTAAACCACGACTTTTCTACCTACCGCGATACACGCGATGCCCGATTGCGACGGTTGGACCAAGCGAAGAAGAAAGAGAGAAACCGGTTTCCTGCCGCCAATGTCCGCCAGGCAGACACAATTACGGAACGACTCCTAATAAATCAAGCTGTTCTTCCCCTGTACTCTTCATACGTAACCGATGCATACAAATTTTTCCGCAGAACTAAATTTTTGCCTAAAATAACTTAAGAATCATTACAAAGGAAATGTTTCAATATTTACTTTGATTATGAATATAGCCAAAACATTGTATGTGCCTATAGTATACTGACACCAGTGTGGTCAGGAGTTTAATAAAAGGATAAAAAAAATATCGATTATATGATGATGATGTCGTGTCCATGGATAAAGATTATATGGGACCAAAGGTCTCATAGACTGCTTCAGCGATCTGCAGACAGTGGTCCTCATAAAGGTCTTCGTAGGGCGAGTTGGTGATTTGCTGCAATTTAATCGATTATATCCATACATATAATAAAATAGTGTTAATGAGCAACAGGTTACCTCTGATAGCATGCGCTATCCTTAGCCTGTGTATACTGTTGTCAATGCCGCAATCTTGGAATAGGTGGTCATCGGATATGTATTTCAAGGTGTCCTTTTGTATTCCAGAGTGCAGCATTTGATAGGTGTACTGGGAGAACTCCAGGCCCAGGCCCTGAAGGACTTGGTTCAAGTACGTAGAGTCGCACGACGTGTAGTCTGCCATTCTCTTCAGCTGGCTGAGTTCTCTTAGGAACCTGTAAATGATTAGAAAAAATATGCAAATTATCTGAGTTTATTTAGAAAAAAAGGGCTAATGTCCAAATCGGTTATCTAGACTCTACCGTGTGTTACTCTTTATCGACTAAGTTCCAATCACCCGGTTCCCATGGACATGGAAACTTTCACGACGATGAATGAAGAAATTCTGATTTTTTTTTAATTCTCAAAATCGAATCAGAACGTTGAGGTACGCCCTAATCCAAAATAGTTTTTTTTTTATTCTGCGCAATCCTTAGTCAATTACAGCGAGTCAAAGTCAACGATCTCAAAAGCCTGCGATGACGTAGAACGTGCCCAAGTTGTTCCACGTTCCTGAATCGAAATTCTAAAATATGATAAACTTCCTCATTGCTTATGGTAAAATAATCTACGAAACAACCAGTAAGCCGTCATGACAGTTTCCCATGTCCGCGCAGACACTGGCCGTAGAACAGAGCCTTTTGTTTGAACATAAAGTGACGTCTTACATTTCATTCGATGGTATCGGTAGACATTTGTTTAAAGGTAAAAATGAATAAAATGCATTGTTAGTACTGACTGCGAAAAACAACATCTATCGCTTTGACCTCAGCTTCCAGCTCAGATTCTTACATGAAGAAATGTCTAAAAAAATGCCTCCAATCGATAATTCTCAAAATCGAATCAGAACGTTGAGGTACGCCCTAATCCAAAATAGTTTTTTTTTATTCTGCGCAATCCTTAGTCAATTACAGCGAGTCAAAGTCAACGATCTCAAAAGCCTGCGATGACGTAGAACGTGCCCAAGTTGTTCCACGTTCCTGAATCGAAATTCTAAAATATGATAAACTTCCTCATTGCTTATGGTAAAATAATCTACGAAACAACCAGTAAGCCGTCATGACAGTTTCCCATGTCCGCGCAGACACTGGCCGTAGAACAGAGCCTTTTGTTTGAACATAAAGTGACGTCTTACATTTCATTCGATGGTATCGGTAGACATTTGTTTAAAGGTAAAAATGAATAAAATGCATTGTTAGTACTGACTGCGAAAAACAACATCTATCGCTTTGACCTCAGCTTCCAGCTCAGATTCTTACATGAAGAAATGTCTAAAAAAATGCCTCCAATCGATAAAATGATCATATTTCTCTCCATTGTATTTTGTTTTAAAATAGTTCTTCTAAATATAATGACTGGAATGTGAAATTAACATTCTGAAAGCTTACCTCTTTCTTAAGATTCCGTTACTTATTCCAATATCTTCTTTTAGCATGTCTTCTGTTAACTGTAGTAACAGATCACCATCCACTCGACTGTTTTTGAATTCACTTTTGTAAGAATCGAAACCAATCTGAAATCGGAGAATTAATAGCGTTAGCTAAGTGTCTGAAATACTGCTTGGTTTTCATAATAAAAAGAAATATATTTAAAGCTATTATTTTTTTGTTGAAAATGTACCACCCAGGACCACGCAGGACATACACGTGTCCCCACGTGTATGTCCTAGCGTCAACATACTTTATTTTCCCATACTTTTTACTGGTGTAATATCTTCTCATAAATAGTTAGTTAAAAGTAAAATTTAATAAATCGTATCTTATGTTTGGAATGTGCAGGGCCGTTTAGCAAACTCGAAGCCCCCGTTCATATCGTCGTCGTCGCTTGGACGTGGTTCAAAATTATGAGGCTTTGTCGCCAATAGCTCTCGTGTACCTTTAGCGAGGATTTGATTCAACCAAACACCCTGTACGAAGCAATTCTCCTTTTGTCCATATTTAAAAAAAAATCAATTTAAAACAAATCGTATTTTCACGTTTTCCAGTCATCACAAAGACCATTCTTACTACGTGGTCCCGTGTGAAGACACCTTTCGCCTACCCCTAACATGGGTTCTGTTTCTTCGGTATACTTTATAGTTTTAAACTGGTCACTCAAATGCCGGTTTTAAACCGCAAAATCCCGTGGTTTTTTAGAGTGTATTGATAATGTTGTATTCTCTATTGAGAATGTTGTATTCTCAGCTCTCACATACAAAATTAAGTATCCCCACGTGTATGTCAAAGAGCAATTTCTATTAACCCGTGCTAACAACGACCGGCGGGTTGAAAGACCAAAACCTCAATATCTCATTGAAGACTTTTTATACGTAGCTCGTAAATCTTCGTTAAGACCAGACCTCTGTAGAAAAATGCCCACTTAAGTCGTAATATCCCTAGCCGCACACATAACACAGTTTTCCTTTTAACAATGGCTCAAGGTTACGTCATGAGACATTAGAGACGGAAGAATAACAATAAAAACTTTTGTGATACCCAAATGGAGCCTAAATTGCTCGGGGTGCGCTGAGTACCTATTTAACTCAAGATCCGGTAAACGACGAAGGGAAAAAAAACTAGATGCGATTGCTATAAAATAAATGTTTTAAATTGCACTTAGCCAGCTGGCATAAATTATTTAAAACGGTTTATAGGAATTTTAACTAAATGCATTTATCACTCATCCTACTTTTAAATATAAATTTTTGCATCCTACAGTTACTTTGTATTAAGTTTACTCCCACCTTTCATTCATGTTTAGGAAATCTTATATAATTTAATTTAGATATTCCTTTTTGAAGTGTTTTTAGCTGTTAAATTAAAACGTTAAGTAACTTATTTTGTCATTACTAAAAAAAAAAAACACTTCCATACGCAGAACTCATAGTAAAATATATTTTATTACTTCACTTAACGATCGGGTAGTTTTCAAGAAAACGGTCATAAAAATGCCTATTTTTTCTGAAAATTATGTAAAAATATGTGCATGAACAATATATGCAATTAATTTTTCATTTATCATTTACTTTTAGCTTAAAGTTAGTTAATATAATTATCGTTTTAATTGATGGATTAGTTTTAATTAAAACTAGTCCACCAATTTTCAATTAAAGTTAGTTAGTTTTAATCCTATATTGCCTCGTCCTACTGAACACTCCATCCCGGAAATATCATTGGAACGAGAAGTACAGGCGATACCTCACCACGTCATTTTCAAGGGAACGAGAAGCAAGTAGGAGTTGATAATAATAAATAAAACTATTGAGGTTTCTTCTTTTGGATGAAAAAAATGTATATTTCATAAATGTAATACCTTAAATTCAAAATATAAAAGACCTCACCTGTTTGACCCATTCCGACACATCTACTTCAGTCCACAATGGGACTTGCTGAGATAATTTATGAGGTAGCTCTTCGCCAATTAGCTGCAGAGCTTGGGCTGCGAACCTAGAGGCTATAGCATTTGGTGAACTGGCCACTTTACGCAATGCTCTCACTGCATCCACTTCTTGAAAAATCTGCATTTTATTAAAAAAATATATATAATATTAATTATAGTACAGTTTAAAAAAATTTGCGCAAGATTGCACCAGAATCCTGGAACTTTCTAGCTGCCACCACTATTTGGAGCGTTGATATACCACTTTTGCGGCATATCAAAGTTATAGTTTTACCACAAAATTGGTAAATCCCTGCTAGAAATAGTGGTGGCAGCTAGAAAGTTCCAGAATTCTGGTGTAATCTTGCATCAAACCTTTTAACAATGAAAATTTAAAACTATTTTGTAAACGAATCAAAAATGTACATCTATGTATTACCTGGGTATTTCCTTGTCTTTTCTTTATCCCAGCTTCCATGGCAAAGTGGAATGCAGCAAGACTTCTAGCTTCCTCCCTCTTACTTTCTAAAACACTCACAAGTCTTTGTAGCCAATTTTTGGATTGTCCATGAACATGCCCGACATGACTTTTGGCAAATTCTTCAGGACTGTGGTTGGTTACAAACGGTTCGACGAGGTTCAAAGTCCCCGACTCTATCACAGCAGCCTCGATTTCTTTGTTGGCCACAAGCGCGGAGATGGCAAGGCAGGCATAGTACTTGATGTTATCGTCGTTGTTGACTGCCAAAGTGAACAGCCAAACTGGGACTTTTTGCCTGATCATAGCCTCCTGGTTCTCGTGTCCTCCGTACAGAGAAAGGTTGGCCAGGGCCGTAGCACAATGCCTGAGCGTTTCCAGATCGTACGACCTGCATTTATAAACGATGGCTATCAGGCCTCCTAGACGGATGACGTCGCTGCAAGTTCTTTCCGAGTGCTTAAAAAGGTGCTCCAGAATTCCGGTGCCCACTCGCGAATACTTGCTATCTTGACTTTTGTTGCTGCAGGTAACAGCAACCCTCACAACTCTTTCCAATCCATTCTCTACAACGTAAGTTCGATTTTCGGTGGAAAGACATTGTTCAAGAAGTTCTGCACTGCAGAACTGGACGTCCGCATTCTCCGAGTTGCAGTTGTCCACAATAATTTTGAGTCCTCCTTGCGCTCTTAGAATGTTACAGAGACTTATTCCAAGATCGTGTCCGTGGCTAGGGATGGCCCAAGCTTTTTTGACCAATTCACTCATTGTAGATAATAAATTGGTTGAGTCCTCGACTGAAGTAGCGGTTTTGAGTTTTTCAACGCATTTATACATTCTCGCTTCAAAACGGTGTTTAGCATTTTCTACTTCTGTAGAAGAGTGTGTATCACTGCTAAGAATATGAACGTCTTCTTCTAGCCCTTGGTCTTTTAGCATGTTTTGAGTCCCGTTAAATACGAATGGTTCGATTCCGTTTGTAATGCTACCAAAAGATATTCCCAATGTTGAAATGTTCCCGAAATCAATTTGATGAAGGTTTTGGCTTGTTAAAGAAGACTTGCTGACTCCTACAACAATAAAATGAATTGTTAAACTTTCGAAAAATCTTATTTAAAGAGTTACATTCTTAAAATAGTTAATGCGTATCACTATAATGGTGGAGCTTCTCTACTAGATGTAAACATTTTAAATTAATACTTAGGTTCATTTGAATTATTAAAACGAATAATCAAACAGTTACCTTTTGACGAGAATGTCATTTTGGCTGAAGATGAAGAAGAAATGTTTTTTTCTGCTTGAACCATGCCTTGGGCAAACATGGTTTTTTCTTCCTGTTTGGCTAAGGCTACTTTTTCTGCAGTGAATTCGTCAGTTGACAGTTTCATCGACGCTGCAGTTGCCATCCTCTGTTGCTGTTGTATGCAGTCTGCCGTTTTTAGTTGTACATGATCTTGTCGCATTGCAGCTACCTAAAATATCAATCGAATTTCGAAATGTAGTTAAAATAATATAACACTGAGAAGAAGGTAGATTATAGGGATGTAAACATTTAAGAAGAAAAATATACACATGCTTAATAGTATAGGACACAATAGGAGAATGCAGTTTTTCTTAATTGATTTACACATTTATCCTTAAAGCTTTCAATATAATGATACATAGTAACACAATAAATATAATTTAAGTAATTATCATGGTGAATATCGATGTCAATTAGAGTAGTCACTGGTAATCTCTCTAGCACCAGATCTATGGACCGTACATTTCCTTCATATAACTATCGCATCTTTCAAGTCATAACCGTGAGCCCAGAGTCACCACATGGTCTTTCAATAACATCTTTTCGTAGCTTTTATTAAAATTTCCGTAACTTTTATTAATTAATTTACTTGTTCAACAAATTAAGCGTACCAAAAACGTTTTTACCTAATTACCTATTGACGAGTTTTGATGTTTGTAAAACAAAACAATGCTCAACACTATCCAACTTACATATGTCATTTTCGGTTAAATTATAGTAATTAGGTATTAGATATACTAAAAGTAGACAGAGTAATAACAGTAAAATAATCCTGGCAATCTTGGAAATATTGCAACCGGTTTTCATTAAGGACATTTTGGAAGAAAAGGTTTGCCAACTAGCCGAAACTATTAGACCTTAGTTTTAATACATTGTAAACCTTATTGTAAGAAATGAGTTTCGTAGTTAAAGAGGAATGGGAGCGGTAGCCGGGTCTCCAAACCAAGGTCTTCCTCCTCTGTGTAGTCCCAATGGAAGCATGTTCACAAACGTTTCTTTTATATTATAAATGAAGCTTGCTAACATGGCTCTTAATAATACCAGTTTTTGAAATCGGTTAATTCGAATACCTCGTTTTAAATAATTATTTCATCATCATCAATAGCTCGACAGTCCTGGGTGGACCCTGGCTTTCTCAAGGAGATTTGCCCAGTCTCTCCTTCTGCGCGCAACAGCTTTCCAGTCTCTGACCTTTATCAAAACAAAGTCCTTTTGGAGGCAGTCCACCCACCTCAGTCTGGGTCTGCCACTTTTTCGAGTTCCATTTGGTTTAGCCAAAAAAATCTTTTTTGTTGTTCTGTCATCATTCATTCTAATAATGTGTCCGGCCCACTTCATGCGTTGGATTTTATGGTATTTCAGGATGTCCGGCTCTCTGAACAGTCTATAAAGTTCAGAGTTAGTTCTTCTCCACACTCCATTGTCACAGACACCACCAAAAATTGATCGGAGGATCTTCCTCTCAAAAGTCGCGAGGGTCCTCTCATCAGCCTGGGACAAGGTCCAGGTTTCAGACGCGTAGGTGAGAACTGACCTGATTAATTATTTACTGAAATTAAAAAAATATTTGAACCAATTTGAAAAAGTGGTATTATAAGAGGGCGAGCCATGTAAGCCGGCTAAATTTTTCATATAAAAGAACCGCTGATAAAAAAAAATTTAATGCAGCCGGATTAATTTGGCTTAGGTAATTATTTTATACTATTGGATTAACATAGAGAAAAGACTTCGGTTTGGAGACCCGGCTATTGTTTTCATTCCTATTTAAGAAAAATGCGCCTCCTGGAAACTTATCCTTACAAGCGAATATTTGTGTGTATATATAAATTAATGAATGAAAACTCTTCTAACTTTTTCTGATGCGAATCCCTCCGCTTCCAGCTTCTGTTTCATGGCTGCCGTGGCCGACTTTTCCTCGTAGCTCACTCCCCCCGCCTGCAGCCGCTTCCTCTCGTGGTTGGTGGCGGCCATCTTCTCCTGGGTGTACCCGTCGGAGGTGCTCACCTAGATGGAAAAAAATTCGATCAGTAGAGCTCTAATTATCCGAACTTAAATATATCGTAAAATTACAAAAGAAACATCTTTTCTTTGATGTACGAGGGCTGTTTTTTTTCAACCTCCGATGGGCTATAGCAAAAAGACGGGTCAATATACAAAAAAGATTTTTTTACCAAAAGTAAAGTACAAAACTGCTTATTTCTCCATATAATCATCTTGGCGATTAAGGCATTTGTTATACCTGTAAACAAGCTTTGAAATACCCTCTTCATAAAATGTAGCCGCCAATGATTGGGAGAAAGTTGTGACGGTTTCGTTTAAAAAAGTAAATTTGGAAGCTTAACGTCAATTTTTTCTGCCCTCCAAGCCACTACTAGTCCATAATTCACTTATGATAAACCTTTGAGTTTCCCTAAACACTTGGTCAACTCGTTGAACAATACCGTCTGTAGCGACAGACTTGCTTCCTTGGTCCCCTTCTTCATGAACATCAGTATTGTTCAGCGAGTTGACCAAGTGTTTGGGAAAACTCGAAGGTTTATCATAAGTGAATTATTGATAAGCATAGTGGCTTGGATTGTAGCTCTTCCAAGTTGACGTTAAGCTCAAAGAAACCATCAAAACTACCTTCAAATCATTGGCGGCTACATTTTATGAAGAGGGTATTTCAAAGCTTGTTTTCAGATATGACAAATGCTTTAATCGTCAAGGTTATTATATGGAGAAATAAACAGTATTGTACTTTACTTTTGGTAAAAAAATTCTTTTTTGTATCTTGACCCGTCTTTTTGCTATAGCCCATCGGAGGTTGAAAAAAAAACAGCCCTCGTATCTAACCTTCTAAAGGGATAAGCAGATTGGCTGAAGTGTAAACTTGTTTTCACTGGATGAAATTTAAATTTTGACTGAAAATTTAATTTCTTAAATCTTGAAAATATTGTATTTCTGTAATAGATGGTTATGAATGGCTCCTTCATGCTTCAAAGAAAGTTTAAAATTGAATAAAATTACTAAATTTATAATTTTTTAAAAATCATGTGTGTTGCTGGAAAACCTTATGGTTAGGTGACGGGTTTATACGTCTGTATCCCTTGGAGGACTACACTGTTAAAAATTTTGTGCTTGGTTTCACCATGATATTGGTTCCTAGTAGCTTCAACGGCGGTGAAACGTTCCACCATATTTTTTGGTATTCGGTTTAACCATTTCTCAGATTTTTGTTTCCAAATCCAGAAAAATGGTTCAACCAAACACCGAAAAAAAGGTGAAACATTTCACCATTCAGCCGTTGCAGCTACTAGGAACCAATATCATGGTGAAACCAACCAATATCATGGTCGTGAAACCTAGCACCAAATTTTTAACAGTGTAATGTAACATGTGAAACAAACGGCCTGAGTAACATTTAGCATCACACCACACATAAGCCCTAACAAAATCTATTTTCTTCAAATAACAAACTTTCAATTTCAACGGGATAGTTGTTAAAAAAGCGTCCTTTTTTCACCAATCAAATATCTTAATGCAAGACCTTAATGAATAAGATTTTTTGCATGAAATGTTGTGCCCTACCTTGACCTTCGATGACGCGGTCGACCTCTGCTGTTCGAACTTGACCTCTTCGGCCGATTCCTCATCGGACAAGAGCTGCTCTTCGGCCGACAAAACTGCCCTGGTGTTGTTGCTGCTGCTCAACATCTTCAGCCTGGAGTCCGAGCTGGCACTGGAGTTGCTGGTGACGCTCACGCTGCGGCTGAAGTTGCGGTTCTCCTGCAATGGAACGGACAGTGGAGTTTGGAATGGGGAAGTGCATGAATTTCAAACTCCTTTGCAAAAATATAGTCTTTTAAAAAACGCGTCTAATGGTATCATTCACACTAGTCAAAATTTAATTAAATTTTTCAGTAACTGACTTTAAGTAAGCGATACGTCACTTCTGGTAAAAACACACATACAATCCTCTTGCAATGGTTTATGACATTAGGCATGATCAAGTCAGAATATTAGATGGACAGACGAACGGATATAAGTATAAAATATAAGCCTGGTGATATCTTACTCTTCAAAAGACGAACACACACAAGAATATGTTTTGAAAATATGAGGTTAGAACGACAGAAATTGTAGCTGTTGGAGTACGGACAAACGCAGACAGAGGGTCAAATAGAAAGATGGTCTCTTATTTTGTTCTTTTTGCAAACAAAAAAAATATTGGAAAACTGAATATTAGAACGCGGAAGTTATGTGCGTATGTGTCAAGTTGTTCATCTGATGGCGGGTACGAGTAGAAGACAAACTGGCGGAATTTTCCGCCATAATAATACCTTGCTCTTCATTATTTTTAATCCTTTCCCTTGCTTTTCATTTTATTCTTTCGAATCAAGACAAAAAGAAAATAGGCTAAAAATCAAACCTCACCTGAAACATCTCGTTCTGCTGTTGCGCCTGTTGCTGTTGCTGCTGCGAGGAGGCCACCGCATGCAGGATCTGGGCCTTCTTGCTCAGCAGCGAGCTGCTCTTCATCATCTTTTCCGATGATGAGGAAGATGATGCGTAGGATGATGAGGATGATGCGTTGTTGATCTTGTTGATGATGGTGGCTGCTGAAGCTTTCTTGTTGAAGTCCACGAGGGAGCCGAGCTCGCCGTTGGTGGACATCATCGTGGCGGGATCGCTGGGCTCGGGGGGCTGTTGATCTGGGTCCTGTTGGAAGTGAGAAGAATGCTGAGTTGTTTTTTCAACCAACCGTAGAAATATGCAAATGATTTTATATCGAAAATGTTTTTTTTTATAATTGATTTGTTTTCTAAAGGGGGGTGCTTTTTTGTGGCTGATTAGGTCTATTGCAGACTCTTCGTATTCCGCAGAATTAAGAGTTATTTTTTTTGGACACCATCTAGGAAGCTCTCGCAACCAATTTTTACTCAGATTACACTGAATCTAAGCTCTCTATTGATGTTAAAGTATGCCGAGATTTGAATTTTGTCGAGAGAACCTAAGCCAAATGGGTATTAAAGTAATCTTTTGCATGCCCCATAATCAAAGTACATTGTAGCTGCCTCGGTAAACCATAGTTAACCAAAGGGATCCTCAAGGTGGAGATGAGTTACTGGTAGGAACGAAGGTAGGAGAACAGAGGTAAATCAGCGCCACCTAGTTGTGGATGGTATATATTGAGGTTGCGTGTGTGGGGAACCGCCACAACATGCTTGTCGAACGATTTTTCTACCTTAAAAATGCACTTGAAATGCCGGGGCTCGAACCTAGACCCCCGGCATTTAAAGAGCGCTTTGTATAATTCGTAGAATTTATTAATAGTTATGCTGAGGATTTTTAATAGATAAGAATTTATTAATAATTATGCTGAGGATTTTTTGCTTGGAATTTGGAAGCGATAGGGTGAAGATATGAGGTTTTGCTCTTCAAAAGTACAGAGGCAAAGATCAATTATGCGAAACATTGAAGCATTCACTCCATGTAATACTATATCTAAATTTAGTTATGAATTTATATGAAATGCATTAATATTTCTGTTGGAGTCAGTTGCTCTGAATCCCTAAAGTAAGAGAAGGAGGTGGAGATTGATGATTTGTTTTGCAGCCATCCGTATAGAAACACTGATAAATTTGCCACGCGGGGAAAACAATGATTTTATATCGAAAATTATTTTGGATAATTGATAGAATTAATCGTTGAGTTTAGAGGAAGAACGTGCTATGTGACAAAAGGTGAAAACGAGAAAATGAGCTTTAAAGTTTTTCGTATGCACTTACACTCTTAAAACAAAAGAGTGAAATCCACCCTATAGGGGAAGTGCATTTTCGGCACGGAAAGGAGTGGAAATAATTAACTCAAAATGAGTTAAAACCGCTCGTATGTTTTAAGAGTGTAGGGCGTAGATTGTTTTCTTTTATTTCTTTTACCCACTCCGCAAAAAGAGTGAAATCCACTCCTATAGGGGAAGTGCAGTTTCGGCACGGAAAGGAGTGGAAATTAACTCAGACTGAGTTAAAACCGCTCGTTTGTTTTAAGAGTGTAGATACGTAAAAAACGGCAGTTATAAAAAATAAAAAAATGCACTTAACTCAAAGTTTATGAAAAGTGGAATCTGGTTATCTTTAAAGGAGGAATAAGGGAATAACATGTTTAAATGACAAAAAAAATTCAAAAGATGTCACTTAAATGCACGTTATTCCACTTGGCTCTTCAATTGTTATGCTGAATTTTTTGCTTTGGATTGGGGAAGCAAGAGGATAAAGATGAAATTCTGCTCTGTGACGTACAGTGGCAAGGAGAAATCGATGCGAAACGTTAATGCTTTTGCTATAACATATCTAAATTTAATTCTGAATTTATGAAATGCATTAACATTTGTGCTGGAGAAAGTTGATGTGTATCCTGGAATAGGAATAATCAAGATATAATGCTTTTACTATGCAGAAAGCGCGAATGGAGACTGCACTGTTAAAAATTTGGTGCGAGGTTTCACCATGATATTGGTTGGTTTCACCATGATATTGGTTCCTAGTAGCTGCAACGGCTGAATGGTGAAGTGTTTCACCTTTTTTTCGGTGTTTGGTTGAACCATTTTTCTGGATTTGGAAACAAAAACCTGAGAAATGGTTCAACCGAATACCAAAAATATGGTGGAACGTTTCACCATTCAGCCGTTGCAGCTACTAGGAACCAATATCATGGTGAAACCAAGCACAAAACTTTTAACAGTGTGATACATACCAGATATACCAGATAAGCGTATTACAGAAATTTTTAATAATGAAATTAATTAATAATTATGCTTTAATTTGTTGCCCAGGTTTATGGAGCAGTTACGATTAAGATAGCAAGAAATATATTTTTTATTCAGCCAACCAAAGGGATAATAATGCTCAAGACTATAATACAACTAGTATATTAAATATAACCGATATTATATAGGAAATCCTTTTTTTAACCCTTTCAGTCCCAGTGATGCCATTTGGCATCATCATGTTTTTGATCATAATTAAAAAAAATAATAGGGCTGACATCTATTGGAATTCATAAAAAATATTTTCTAATAGAAAAAAGTTTGTAGAATCGAATGATGTGCTTTTTGATATCATAAATGGCTATAGACGATCCGGAAAAAATTTCTAAAATGATGATGCCAAATTGTCATTGGGACTGAAAGGGTTAAGGATGAAAGTAATTCATTTTTGGGTAGTGCTATGTAACATCTGATGGCAAACAGCCTTTTTACTGGTGCCGGAAAACTGTGCAACGGGTTTTAGAGGTTGCATAAGCCTCTAGAGAGAGTTAACTCCATGTGTTACATAAATATAGGAATACGTTGTAGTCGCTGCTGCGAATATGTATCAATTAAAAAGTGCAATTAAAATACATTAATAGTTAAAATTAATTTTGAATTATATACTGAACGTTCCAACGACATTGTCAAAAGTAATAAATAACAGAAGATTGCGAGCTTTGAAATTGATCTACAAAAATTAAACTACAAGAGATATAAACTACAAGAGTCATGTAGTAATAGTAATTTAAAGTTTTACCATTCAAGCAAAAAAATTAATAAATAAAAATATTTTTAAAAAATCATACATTATTATAAAAATAATAATTTTCTGAAAAAACTTTGTTGGCGTGAAAATAATTTAAACAAAAATTAAGTTGATAATAAGCAAATAAAAAAACAAATATTAAAAAAAAATCTCTTAACTTACTAAACTATATTTTTCTCTTATCCCGACTTAAGAAAACCGTCTTCTCTAAACTCCTATCATCATACAAAATAACCTGTCAGGACCACAAGTCACACAAAATCTTCTCAAAAAAATAAATCATCAATCGCACCTGTTATTTATATTTGAAGAGATATGACACACACACAGAATTTTGTTCCTACACGTTAAAAGAATACGAGTAGCTAGTGATGCTGTAAAGAATGACACTACCAGCCTCTTGAACGTCATGAGTCAGGATGAGCAAGGATTGGCTATTTATACTATAGGAGAGTAACTTGCCCTACGTCACTTCCGTGTGTGGGACTCATTCATAAAAATTGCCAGCGATGAGTGTTGCTGAACGTAACGTAATTTCTTTCATGTGTCCTGTTACTATGATGATAAAAGTCAGTGATGTTTATTTTGTGAATCAAACCCGGAATTTGTTAAAGAGAAGACACTCACACCGTGTTTAATTTAATTCTAAAACCCTTAACTCCCTCAAAAATGATAAAAATTTATGAAAATTACTATTTTACTGTTTTAACATATTGAGCATATGTAAAAAATTAAACAAAATTTGTCGCATTATAAAAATTAGTTTGTTAATAAACGTAAATTGTTTTATTGTAAAACATTTTTATAAATGTATCTACCTATAAAAAATATTTTTTACAGACAAAATGAGAATCCAATTCTTATAATTTTCTCTAATAATAAAAGAATATTTTTTTTTAAATGTAAATAATTTTTTAAGTATAAAACGAAGAAACATTCAAAATTTCATTTAATGTTACGTATATTTTCCTACAAAACTCTTCATTCAACTAGTATAAACATTTCCTTCAAGACTCTTTTTCTAATTTCAGACACTCAAAGCCTTTTACATTAGAGACAATTACAATTCAAAAAATAAAACACTTAAAATTCACTATACTTTTCAAAAAAATTGACGAAATTCCATTTTTTTTTTTATATCTTCACAAACAATACAACTATAGTTCATCTAAAATAATTCACTTTCACCGACAAAAATGATAAACAAAGACGAGCCCCAACCCACAAGAGATAAAAGACAAATATTGACACAGGCACTACAAAAATGCCGCCAAAATTGTGCTCTTGAACCTGTTCGGTACTATCGCCAGGTAGCTCTAGAATGCGGATGACGGTATAGCAATGGAATTTATCCAGTGAAAATACACTTAGGCAACCCATCTCTCCCCCTCTATTATGAGTGGTCTTTTTGGCGACTCTTTAGTTATCGCTTTTGTGGTATTTTTGGAGTACTTTTTTTTGCTGTGTTTGCACATTCCAAAAGCGTTTATGGTCGATTGAAGAGGTTTTCCCCCCAAATGGCGTTAAGTAACTTTTTTTTCTGTTTTTTAAAAAAACGCATATGCAGTTTTGTTATGTAAAATTTAATAGAATTTAAAGAATTTTAACTTCTACTTATTGAGAATACATTTATTAGATATGTGCCGCGATATTTCACATTGGAAAGTCAATTTTGAAAACTTTGATTTAAAACCATTTGGAAAAAAGCTTTTCCATTTCTGAATGTATTTTGTGTTTCATTTTGCAAGGTGGTTAGACATTCTTTTTTTCCCTATATTATTAGACACATGCATCTTTTTATTTTTATCGATACAAATTAAACTTTTATGAAATATTTTCGATGAAATTTGGGTATTTCTTAAATTAGAAGTTTCAGGTGGTTAAGTACTTAAATGCAATATCTGCTGATATCTATTATTTATAATAATTCAATTGTATTAAATTCGTTTAAAAGTTTGTAAAACTTATTGAGCTTAGTTCTCCTTCCCTTTAGGAGCTCATAGCTCATATAAGATTATTAGCGGTCCTTCTGAGAGTTTCTTCATTTATCATAGTGGAAATTTTCTTCGAGAGGTTATATGCTTTATTAAAGTACTTTCTTGCTATGGTTGCACATCCCAGAAACGTTTATTGATAGTTTTGTATTTTTTTCATGTAGCTTCATCATCATCAATAGCTGGACAGTCCTGGGTGGACCCTGGCTTTCTCAAGGAGATTTGCATAGTCTCTCCTTCTGCGCGCAACAGCTTTCCAGTTCATGTAGCTTGGTGGTTATATATTTAGAAATAAACAAATTTAACGTTATTGCTTCCTTTTTCGTTACTATAATGGCTATGCAGCATTCGACGAAAAAATATGGTTTCATTCTTATTAGTGGTATGCATGTTTGAACCAAATGTTATTTTAACATCAGCAGTATAATAAAAAAAATTTAAAATATTTTTTTAACAAAAGTTTTATCTATTATTTAAGCGGAAAACAAACATAACTTCTTAACCCATTAATTTAGTTTTAAATAAACTTTCTCAAAGCATAAACACAAACTTAATCCTATACCATTTTTAACTTTCATTTATTCTAAACACAACTCATATCCACTAATCCCTCGAAAAAAAAACAGAGCCCCTACATAAATAAATACAAATGGCTAATATTACTCCATGATTAATATACATCCCTTAACCCCACTGTATTACTTTCTTTGGGGCTGTAGGGAGCCTAGTGGTCAGCGTCTCGAGATCGGAAGGTTCCGCATTCGAGTCCCGGTATCACTGAAGACCTACCGAGTATATGCGGAGTACGTGCTCGTTAAATCTGTTGGGTCCGAAAGTCCTGTGGTCGTTCATTGCGCAGTTTACCACGGGTACAGGTCCCTGGAGACTATTTCCCTCACCTTCAGGGACATTTCTAAATTGTGGAGGTGTTGTTGTTGTTTCTAATGCCACTCGGAAACCGAGCCCGGAGTAGAGAACTACCCGATTTTAAGGCAAAGTGGGGCGGCTTCCGTTTTTATTGAGCGCCACAAGGGAGGAAGTCCGACTTTTGCTCGTCAGCATGACACATCCGTTTTACAGGAAGGTCCCTTTCACACATCCATTCTCACTCACATATCGGAATTTTGATCCAGATCAAAGGCCGATAATCTCCTGATCTGGTACCCCACAGAGGTATTAATTTGGTATGGGAACATGGAGGACTTTGTGACCACGACATATTTAACGTGCCCCAGCCACCATTAGCAACACGGCGTGGAGGTGGCGATAGATGGCAGCATCTGTCTTGTATGTGTGTGTATGTCGTGTCCGTCCTTCTTGACGAAGGTTTATAAGCGGGTCTCTGTGACCAAGCACACAAGCCTGAAAATATATGTCTACCAACCAACTACTTTCTCTGCAAAGCACATTTGTTTACTTGGTGTGTTTTTCACACAGGGCGTTTGTTACCTGAATAAGATAGCTTTCCTTCTGAACAAACGTTTAAGGAACCTGAATGTTTAAAAATTTGGATATTTTGCATAATATCATGCATGAAACTAGATTAATTGCGAATTTATTATGGAATAATAAGAATTCTATTGGGTTGTTTCAGATGACATAAGTTTCCAGTTTTCATTTTTGTGCTTTCGCGATTTCAATGATTGTTTCGGTTTCACTCTCAATGCACGGTAAAAACAGCAGTTATTTAGTATTTAGGATATTTTATATTTCGCGTATATTTTATTTTAAATATTTTTTAGCATTTAAATAAAACTTCTACAGATTACATCAATACAATAAATTGCACAAAGAAAAAAAGGAGAACAAAGACGACGAACAATTAGAAAAAAAAAAGAAAGAAATTGATATTGATACAAAAACTGTCCAAAATTATTTTGCAATACCAATATTTGTTATATTTAATTGCAATAAATAATTCCAATATTTGTTATATTGAATTGCAATAAATAATTCCAATATTTGTTATATTGAATTGCAATAATCAGATCAAATGTATCATCAAAACAAATGTAATTCCAGAAGGATCAAAAATGGTAACGATACTGCTGTAACTGTTGCCAGTTCATGAAGTGAAACATGCCCATTATGAAAAAAAGCAGGTAAACACCACTCGCAAGATTAAAAACAAGTAGGTTTGTAACAGAATCTGTCACTTAACCCGCTTCCACACAACAGTTGTGTTTAACAGGTAAAAAGGCGACAAACACAGCATTGACATTCTATATTAAACATTTACATGCTAAATTTGGCTAGTTTCATTTATTTGAATTCGAAAATTCCATAATTATTACTTATCGTTTGCAAAACTTTTAAAACATTTCATATCAACGTACAAAGAATCTCGTAGTGAAATATATTTGACGTCATTTCAAACTGATCGATGTCGCAAAAATAATTTTATTTTAATTTTTTGTCTAAAAGAATTAAAGTTTCACGAGCGATTGTTGCAAATGGCAATGGTGATTTAATTCTAATAAAAATGGCTTCCTATGCTTTTTAAATGAGCATTAAATTTTGCATTTTTTTGTAATAATCGAAGTACTTCGAATTCGAATTCTTTTCTGAAATTTTCAATGTATTCTAATTTCGATGCGCTGAATTTTTTTGACGCATCACACTTGTCCGAAGCATTTGTAGTTTGGGATATAAAAGTGGGTGACGGACAGACAGACGAACTGAACGATTATAATACCTTCTACTTTTTACGTTATAAACGTAGTGTGGAAGCTAAAACGGGGCACGGTAAATATACCTATGATTAATATACAATCCCTTAACCCCACTTTATTACTTTCTCCGCAGAGCCCATTCGTCTTTTTACAAGTTCTGCTTGTTTAGCGGAGAGGGCGTTAGTTACCTGCATCATCAGAGAGCTTCCTCTGTGTAAACAAACGGGTCAAGGACCTGACTTGTGCTGCTTTTCGAGAAGCACAAGTCAAAAATAATCTCACGTTCACGTTGAAAAGAGAAACCATCCATTTTAAAGTCTCTTCCAAGACAAGAGATAAAAAGATGGAGACATACCGGAGTTGGTTTCATATAGTTGTAACTTCACTTTTGAATAGTGACTTATAGGGAAATTTTTTGTAGAGCAAATCTGAATTTTTAAAAAAATTAATGTGATTAAAATTAATAAATTGTATCGTCTTTAGTATTATGAATGAATTTGTTTGAATTTATTGTATTTTCTGTGATTGAATTATAAATTAAATTTAATTTGATTAAATTATATGTTGCATTTTATTATTATGTAAGGTTAAGTTATGTATCACTTTTAAGTTCTAGATTACATTTAGGCACTGTATTTCATAAAAGTAATGCATTAAATTTAAGGGGGAATGGGCGCGCTGGACCGGGGGTCTCCAAAGCAAAGTGCATCAGTGTTAATCCAATGGCGAAAAAAATATTTTCTCTGCCACATTTCTCCGGCTGTATTGAATATTTTTTCAAGCGGATTTTTTTATATGATGCATGTAGCTGACTTACAGGTCCCGACAATTTTTTTTTTGAAATGGGTTCGAATATTTTTTATAATTTTCAATAAATAATTTTACACAAAATATTCGAAGCAATTTCAAAAAGTGAGATTATAGAGACCTGTAAGTTATTTATATTTATTATTTAAAAAAAAGTTTGTAAAAATATTCAATACAGCCGGAGAAATGTGGCAGAGAACATAGTTTTTTCGCCATTGGATTAACACTGAGGCACTTCAGTTTGGAGACCCGCGGTCCAGCGCACCCATTCCCCCTTAAGTAACGCATCACAATAACGCAAGTAATGGATGTTTGAAATTTATGATATTATGTACTAAATCTATATATGAATATTATATTGGAAATGAGATTAGTAATTCACGAATTGATCATTTGTGAAAGCTTAAAAAATCTTAAAAGAAAATTAAAAAAAATTCTTGCAATTATTTACATTTTTTTAATTCAACTTTTTGAACAATTTTGTGCAATAAAAATACCGGATTAATTATGGAAAAAGTATATTAAAAAGTTTTTTAAACATAAAATATAGTTGGGGAATGCGTGTAATTAAAGAACGCATAAAAAAAATTAGTGCAATGGAGAAAAAAATCGTGAATTCGGTAAAGTATTGAATTTTATATATATAGGAAACAATTCAACTGGGTTATAGAGTAACGTTAATTTTTCAAGCCTTTTTGTTTACACCTTAAGCCTTGGTTTGTAAGAACACAAAATCGGACGCTGAGCAGTGCGTCCGAATTTTCCGCTTTCTTAATGGCCCTAGTTGTCACGTGACCGCGGCACCAAAAATAACGTTGATCTCAGCGTTCGAAAATCTGGAATCAGTCGTGGTTTGATTAGAGCGTCCTAAACGTGCGAAATGGCCGATGTTTCTACCTATTCGAATGAGATAACGTGGCCTTCGCTCACTACGCATGCGTTAGATGCGGCCGCATCGCCTAGACGTGAATTCTAACAAACCACCCAAGCGAAGATAAGACGCTGAGATATCGATGAGCAGGGCGTGTTTTAACGCTTTGACGTGCGTTTTCAATCCTTACAAACCAGGGCTTTAGTCTACTGTTATGTACAGTTTTTTCAAACCAATCTAGATATAAACCCGCTGTTTTATGTTACCTTTGCGAGATGTCAAGGTAACAAACGGAAAAACAAGGTACACGAAATTTATTGTTTAATTTAGCGGAGGGCACTTTCTGCTTATAATGGAAAGGTTGTATATAAGTTATCTGTTTGTTTCTAAATTACATTATTTTTTTCTAGTGGAGCAGACTTCATGTTGAAATGCTATTTATTAAGAGATTATCGTTACTAAGTGAAAACTGATGTTGAATTCTTGTCATCGTTAATAAGTTTTTTAATTTGATTGTTACTTATAATTACCTAACCAAACACGAAATATAGGCTAATGAAAGTTGGTTGGTAGACATATATATTCAGGTTTGTGTGCTTGGTCAGCGACCCGCTTATAAACCTTCGTCAAGTAAGACAGACACAACAGACAACACACACACATAAGTGGATCCATCTAATTTTTAGAGACAGAGGCCAACTAGAGGATCCCCAGAATTGGCTTGTCACCCCCAGAGGTATTGATTTGGTATGGGAACTTAGAGGACTTTCGGACCCAACAGATTTAACGAGCACGTACTCCGCATATACTCGGTAGGTCTTCAGTGGTACCGGGACTCGATCGCAGGACCTTCCGATCCCGAGACCGAGATGCTGACCACTAGGCTCACTACGGCCCCCTAATGAAAGTATTGCGATGAGTTCGATAATCTGAAGTAGAGTTTTTCTGTTTTTTGCGTGTTTTGGAGGGTGCTGATTCCAAAAAAAAGTGTCTTTTGAACATTGGTGCGTATGTGTGAAACCACTCTAGAGCTCGAACGACAAGAGCTGCGGACTTCAAATTTTGTACACGATTTACTGGTACCTGTCGGACGTCATATGGGAAAAAAGCGCATGCGCAAATAATAACTACCAGAGAACTTTTTATGTTTAAAGTTATTGAAATAACCTTATAGAGAGTACTAGCAAATAAATACCCGTTCTTCGCACGGACTAAAAGAATATCAAATCGATCCAAGTATATGTGTCATTTAATTTGCTATAGGATAATAAGCTTTGCGTTTGTTCCCGTTCATTATAAAGAATAAAATCCTGTCACTTATATTGCTTTAAAATTCCAAAATAAAAATACATCACTATAAAATGCACATCCTCATATCACAAAAATCTTCCTTAATATGAACTTACTGTCATCGCAATTTTCCTGATAAATTCAAAATTAACCATAATTGTATAACAATGTTATTTCACGTAAAAACCTCCATTCTGGGTTTTAAAAAAAACGTTTAGCTCATTGGCACGTTCAATTATTTTTCAAATCATTAATTTAGTTTCTGAAGGTAATGGCAAGAAAATAAAAGCAATTTCAATTTTAATTAATTTTTTGTGTTCATTTTAATTTCTTCTGTCGAATGGCAACACGAAAGGGGAAAAAATGATCGGATTTGAGCGAAAGTGGTGTATTTTTTTCAGAAAATTAGAAATTTATCTAAAAATGGAACAAATATGAAAAAACTAAGCCTCTGTTGCACACGTTGGTATTAAAGAGAATCTATCTTAAAAATTTCGAATTTCTGAGGGCAGTATAAGTAGGTCTTTTACGATCCACAGACATACAGACACACAGACAGACTCTTTCTTTTATTATTATAGATATAAACCTTTAAATGTATGGACTTATTGAGTGGTAATTGAAAGTCGTCTAGTGTTACACAACCCTAGTTTTTTGTGTGTAAGATTTCATTTGGAGAACATGACATGTGAGTTTACTGGGATGATTGCAGTTAAAAAAAACATATATAAACTAAATGAATACATTGCAAAACTGAAAACCACTAATGGTCAGTCACAAAAGCTATCGTTGTAAATTAATAATTAATTTTAATGTTGGTAGGTATTTTAATCATGTTAATCAGTGCTTGTTAACTGTGTCTTTAGGGGGTGATTTTGAATACAATAATTTTTTAGGAGTATGTGCCATCGTGCTTTTTTAAAGAAAAAGTTCAAAAGATATGATTTTTAATGAATAAAAAAGATTGACTTCTTCATTCCATTTAAAATCTTTTTTTCATTTTTTCTTCTTCTACGGAAAAGGTTTTTACTTTTTTAAATTTAAAGGATAGTATTGAATGCAGTTGTGCGAATTCATCAAGCTGGGAAACTTGGGCATAGACACATACATAACTTTTGGCGGGAGGATAAGATAAATTATTTTATACTCACAATGTACAGCTTTTTTAGCATATGTTGTATGTTCCAAAAACATTAAAAAAAAACAGAAAAAAATTGCAGAGAAATTTTACCACAACAAAACCATGATACAATATAACCCGGTTGTAGCGCATTTTAAGGGGGGGGGGGGGGTAGGTACATATATAATCCGGTTTGTGTGCTTGATCAGAGACCCGCTTATGAAGCCTTCGTCAAGTAAGACAGACACAGAAAGAATTTTTACTGTCACAGATAAAGGAAAGTACATCCAGGGCGAAGGCGGGAATCGAACCCGCACCCGTTACAGCGCGCAGACTGCTAACCCCTCGGCCATCCGGGCCCCGTATTTTAAGGGACCGCGATGCTTATGACATTATACACGAGAAACGTTATAAACATGGTTAAATATTAAGTGTAGAAAATCATGTAAAATATGCATTACGTACTAATATTATTAATCAAAGTTACAAAATGACATCATTTGTACACATTTTAACTCTATGTTCTATTGTTACATAATTACTAATTACCATAGAAAAAGTGTTTCCACATCACCTCTAACGTAAGAACTATTTTTGGGGGTCTTCGGCTCAAAAATAGATCGTCGCTTTCTTCCAACAAACTAGACGGTAATGCAATGGTTTTCTCAATTGCACTCTTTTATCACGCGGCTATTTTTGAGCCTACTTAGAGCACTTCTTGCATTTATCTCCCTCTATTTTGAGGGACATTGTCTCGCTCGAGATTAACTTATAGTTTGTTATGAAATTTCGGAAGCTTTATATATTTTATAATTTTAACAGCTAGAAAGGTAATTTCTATATAAATGCACGTTATTCATAAAAATTTCTTTTTTAAGGGGACGCATTACCCAAAATTTAGGGCTGCCCAGAAAATAATTAAACATGCTCGAATGTTGTGAGCTAAGGATATTGCAAAAAAAAAGAAGGATTCTATTATAATGGTGGAGGTTTATTGAAAATGATATAGTGGTTTGGTAAAATGGTTTTTAAAATTTTATGTTGATTTTTTAAATTTTAATTTTTTCAGCTTGTGAATGGTTAAAACCCTAAGGCTTTTAGGTAAATTAATGTAGAGCTCCAAATTTTTTTTCCTGTGTTGAAACATGTGCGTTTAACAAAAGTTGGTATGGGATAAGGTCTAGTGTGAATAGATTTTTTTTTTAAAAATGCTGAAGGTGAAAATTTACAAAAAATCTTATTTTTTAGCCATTTTTATACATAAAGCTACATAACTTTTTTTGTTTAACTGATAGCTCAATATCCATACCAACTTTTATTAATAAATGTTGTGGGAACATTTTGAAAAAAAATCCATTACAAAATTCTTTAAATTGTAGGAAGAGTAGCATTTTGAAAAAACGTTAATTTTTTTTAATTTTTTAATTTTTAAAAAAAAACTTACGTTTTAATATTTATTATTTTTTCGTATATGTTTATTGAATGTTAGTTCTTTGTAAAAATAGTTTAATTTGAATGCTAGCAATAAAAGTACTGGATTTAGTTTTTTGGGTACCGCGTCCCCTTAAGATATCAATCTAATATTAATTTAATGTCTTAATCGTGGTTACTTTTCTAAGTTTAATTAAAAAGTAGGAGAGTGCAACACTACACGACTTTCGATTACCGCTCAATAAATCGATATATTTTAAGGTAATTTCAATAGCTTTAAAATCTAAACAAGTAGGTTTGTAACAGAATCTGTCACTTAACCCGCTTCCACACAACAGTTGTGTTTAACAGGTAAAAAGGCGACAAACACAGCATTGATATTCTATATTAAACATTTACATGCTAAATTTGGCTAGTTTCATTTATTTTATTTCGAAAATTCAATAATTATTACTTATCGTTTGCAAAAATTAATTTATATTTCAAAGAATAAGCTTTTAAATATAATTAAAATATTTCATATTAACGTACAAAGAATCTCGTAGTGAAATATATTTGACGTCATTTCAAACTGATCGATGTCGCAAAAATAAATTTATTTTAAGTTATTGTCTAAAAGAATTAAAGTTTCTCGAGCGATTGCTGCGAATGGCAATGGTGATTAAATTCTAATAAAAATGGCTTCCTATGCTTTTTAAATGAGCATTAAATTTTGCAGTTTTTTAAATAATTGAAGTACTTCGAATTCGAATTCTTTTCTGAAATTTTCAATGTATTCTAGTTTCGATGCGCTGAATTTTTTGGCGTATCACACTTGTCCGTAGCATTTGTAGTTTGGTCTATGAAAATGGGTGACGGACAGACAGACGGACGGACGGACTGAACGATTATAATACCTTCCACTTTTTACGTTATAAACGTAGTGTGGAAGCTAAAAGTTATTTTGTAGCTACCATTTGCGCATAGGCGGTTTTCTCAAAAGTCTTATTACGACGTGCGACAGGTACTAGAAACTCCAATACCAAGTTTGTTTTCAGGCGGGCCAATGTTCAAAAACCAAGACAGACAGACAGACTGACAGGCGGACCAATATGTTCGAGAACCACTTTCTTTAGAATTATCCTTTAAAACGTGAAGAAAACACAAAATCTTCATTCCGGATTTTTGATCCCATTGCAATACTACTTAATACCTTGATTTTATATTTAGGTTATTGAAAGTAAAATCGTGTAGGTAGTTTTAAATACTTTACAAAATTCTTCTTCTTTATTGCTGATTCTTTGTAAAGAAACCCATTTTACAATATGAATGTTTAATAGTTGACATTGGGATGGAGTGCTAGTCATGATGCCTATGAAAGCATTCGAATAGTTTTATTTGATACGGTAATAAATACCCAACCCTAATTTATAAAGAGAAGTTTTGATTTGAAACAGTTCATTAAAAATATATTCCGTCTCTATCGGACCAATAAAATATCACAGAAAATTTACGCATTCACAATTCGCAATCAAACCTTTAATAGTTATTTAAGCCAACTAGTGCCGAAAATAATACTTTATTAAGCGAGTGGCTTTTATTTCACGAGACTGTAGGTCGAGTGAAATAATGACAAGAGATTAATAAAGTATCATTTGGCACGTGCTTGCTTACAATATTTTTTTATAATAACGTGCAAAAAGTATTGTTTGGCGTCAAATTTGTGTTCGTACTTTTTCTTATTTAATTTCCTTTAATAATTTTTGTAGTACTTGTAGTTTCCATGGAGATATTAGAAAATGCAAAAGTAATGAACCAATAGAAATAAGTGAGTTCATGAATATTTAGTTTCCATGGAGATATTCATGACAATCATTTAGTTTCCATGGAGATATTCATGACATCATTTTGTTTTTCTACCAATCAGATACTCTTATTTACTTTACCGCACTAGTGCCGAAAGTACTACTTTCGGCACTGTCTGTGACGTAAGCACGTAAAGTGTCATTTTCGCAACGATTTATGAATGAATATGATATAAAAAAAGTGTAATTTTTTGCACGTTGTTATAAAAATAGTGTTTGTGTGGGCTTATAGAGATATTTTCTATTGAATTGCTAATCACACGAATATCATGTTAAGAAAAATTTCCGAGCATTTGATACGACCTGCTGACAGCAGGTTATATGTTATACAAGGTGAGCTTGAAGCATGAATGACAAGAACTGCCGGAAAAAAATCCACGTCGGTTCCTTTATAACTTAATATGAAAATTAAAACTGTATTTTTCTATACACGCAAATCCTGTTTGACAGTTTCAAGGATACATTCACTCAAATATAGCTTGATTGAAGCTCTTTGATTTAGTCGAGTAAAGTCTAATAGGATTCATTTATATTTGTAGTTTCATAGATGATTTTAATGTGTGTCGTTTGTCGTAATATGGAACATACTTTTTTTAAAAGTTGATTACCATAATGATTTCAACCAAAAAAGTTTGAATCTTGTTTCTTAATACTTTAGGAACTTCAAGTGAAGTAGCCTTTCTAATAAACATATCCGGCCATTATATTGCTCGTAAAATTGATCTAAAATAACTTTAGTTCCAAATCATGAAATACATTGATGCATTTTTTAAAAAATTCCAAAATGTTTTGCAAATATCCTACACAGTTAAAAAAAAACTTTTGGTGCAAGATAGTACCTGAATCCTGGAATTTTCTAGCTTCCACCACTATTTGGAGCGTCGGTTTACCACTTTGCGATTCATCAGTTATTCTTTTACCACAAAGTTGTTAAACTCACTCACCAAACAGTGGTAACAGCTAGACATTTCCTGGATTTCTGTGCGGTCTTGCACCATTCTTTTTAAACGATGTATGAAAATCACCCCTGACTGCAACGCCGTGCGGTGCAATAATGCAGAGAGGTGGCTGCATCAGGCGGCACATGAACAATATGAGGGACTTGTTCGAATAGTGGTGTATATATTTTGTAGAACCAACTGTAAAGTTATTATTGAATCTCGAGAAGTTCTCATGTTAATGTACTTGAAATTTGGTTGAATGAAATGTGGGCTTACAAAATAGTCAAGTACTAGTATTAACTAACGAAATCTTACATGAATTTGTATAATTCGACGAATAAAAACTTTTTCTACATTGAAACTTTATAACATTTATATTTGATAACTTAATCCGTTCAATAATATATTTTACAGTCAATAAATTATGAAAGACTATACTAATTTATCCAAATAGTGGCGAAGTGGGGGCTTCAAATAGTGGTGGCAGCTAGAAATTTCCTGGATACCAGTGCAATCTTACACCGTTCTTTTTAACAGTGTATGAAAATCACTCCTGACTGACATTTCAGAACTCACGTGGCCACGGATTCCTCCAAGCGTCACGAATATATCTTGTGTAAACTTCCTAGTAGTTCCACGAGGACTAAATTTAGACGAAGTGCGTCACACTGAAATCAGGAGCGTGCCACACCTGTCATAAAATGTGGAAGCGCGAACAAATGGGAAAAGTTTTCACCACACGTCTTCATTGTCTGATGTAGTTTGTTTTTGCTAGGCCTATCTTTAGCCCTCTCAGTTCCCAACTTTTATTTCTCTACTAGAAAATGAATACATGTTCTTCGCACTATTCTGTTTTATGTTCTCTTCAATTATATTAATTTCAAATTTAAAAATATCTTTGCTTCCTTTGTTAATAATAAATTGAAACACCTCTATGTCTTGCGACTCTATTCTTAAAAAATAGTCTTTAATAACAAACAAAAGTCATAAATCACTTGTCAACATCAACTTGGACCACCATCACGATTTTCCACAAACACCTATTTTAGCTAGTTAAACCATTATTGTAAAAAATGATCTAAATCAAACTCTCAATTATGAGGCAAAATAACATATTTAGCGCTTTTTTGGCGATAAATTTGGGATTTTGGTAGCCAATGGTAGGGCGTGAATAGAAGGGAATGCGGGAAACGGGGCGGCTTCGCGCGCCGCCCCATCGCTGCAAGGAGGGGGGGGGGGGGGATCTACATGGGCTTTGCATCTTTTTTGGAGTGAAGAAGGGTCACAAAACAAAAAGTAAAAACAATGCTCCTTACAACCCACATTATGTCTACAAAAGACCATTCACCTTGTATTTCATGTTCTGGTGCCAATCATTTATTTATAATACACTCTCTAATTTATTTAAAACTTTCAAACTATTTTCCAAATATGCGAATTTAGTTTCTGAAGATAATGGCAAAAGAATAAAAATAAACGTTACAATGGCGACACACACACGACACTCAGCCTTAGGGATGTGAAGAAAGTGCCTTCGTCCTGGATTTCTTGTAAAACAAAGGTAACCATTTCTTTTAATGTATTAAATAAACATTCAAATATCAATGAACATTCAGCAATTTAAAAAAATTGTTGTTACATAAACACTTTTTTCTTTTAAGCAAAATGATTAGCAACAGTTTTCACATGATGTTGTATGTGGTACTAAGGAACATTTTGGACACTACAAATTATTGTTTGAAGACTGCAACTTCATATTAAATTTAAATATATCGTATAGGTGACAAAATAAAAAAAATTCTTACCGCTGAACTTTCCAGTTATTCAACATGCTTTAAGATTAATTTGTTAGCTGGTTTTGTTTATAATGTCTAAAGTTAAGACACATACCAATATATACTCATAAACGTTTTTAGTAGTTTATTCATTGATTTTTGCACATCTGCGAAACGTTTCAAACTTTTGAATGTTTAATATAATATTTTCTAGCCGAAAGTAACTAAAGTACAAATGATTCTTTTGAAACCCTCAGAAATAGCAGATACAATGCTGCATTAGGAAAACCACTAATAGGCGAAAACTTCCAGTTCAATAAGAAAATATAATTATCAAGATAAATTTTAGAATTAGAATAATTATCAAGATAAATTTTAGAATTAGAATAATTATCAAGATAAATTTTAGAATTAGAATAATTATCAAGATAAATTTTAGAATTAGAATAATTATCAAGATAAAGTTTAGAATTATAATAATTATCAAGATAAATTTTAGAATTAGAATAATTATCAAGATAAATTTTAGAATTAGAATAATTATCAAGATAAATTTTAAATATTAGTTAATTTATACTGTTTAAAATTTTGGAAGTGCTACAGAAAAGGTAAAAGGCTTAAAATTTAAAATAGTGGAAAAACCTATTTAAGATACAATTTTAAATATAAACTATACGCATCACACATTATAAAATAAAGTTAATTTTCTTACCAACTGCTCCACATCATCATTATCATCCATCGAAGTGATATAAACCATCTTAGAACTTATCAAAGATTATACACGCTGTTTACCAGCCAGATGTTCCGTTAAAAATTTGTCTATGAAATTAAATAGCGGACCAAAAAAAGTTTTCTACTTTAGCCCATACAACACAGGTGAAAGATCAGCTTTGTTTTAAGAGCAGCAAACGTCAATCTCTGACTAAAGAACTCAGGTTTTGATTCTAGAAGGTACCAGACCTTTCTGTTCAACAAAACCACCTTAATATCGCAACATTTTCCTTTTCTTGTTAACTTTTTTCTTATAAATTTCGCACTGTAACAAGCTCCCAGGTACGACCACGCAATTGTAGAGTGAAGCAGAAATAAGAAGGCGGAATATTGCCTCCTTGCTTCAGAAATGGAGTCAGAGTGACTCATATTTTGATAAACTCTTTAAAAAACTTTTAATTTGTAGGAGACGGTGTCTCATGGAGGAAACTTGTGAAGTGATTCATGTTTTGAGTGGCAACTAAAAAAAAACTCGACGCAACAGCTCATTACTGGGCCAAGGCCTGCCATGCCCATTTCAGCTTACGTGACCTAGGGCTCTGGGGTGCTAGGTATATGTCGCGATAAGAAGGTCAGCCTCACGCGGAACCCCAGTGTTTAGTTCCAATGCATGCTTGGTACCCATTTAATCGACCCACTCAAGGGATGAAATGATGGGTCAACCTCGCCCATTCCGGGATTCGATCCCCGGACTTGTGGCGTTGCAATGCGAAGCATTACCACTAAGCCACTGGACCTCTTTGAGTGGCAACATAATTGCTAAACGAAATAATTTTTTCTCGAGCACCGATTTGGGAATCTTCGCTACGTGCGGGAACAGAGGAGCAATCGGATCACCGATATCAGGAAGCCAAGAATGAAAGATAGATTCCCTTCAATACCAACGTGTGCACCTGAGGCTTAGTTTTTTCATATTTGTTCCATTTTTAGAGAAAATTCGAATTTTCTGAAAAAATACACCACTTTCACTCAAATCCGACCATTTTTTCTCTCTCCTGATGAAGAAATTTCGTCACCTGAAACAACCTAATTGCTGTTGATGCCAAAAATTGTCATAGCACAAGGATAATGACTTCTTCTTCGGATCTTGACCTTTCCGAACGGCCCAAAAAAGGCCAAATATGTATGGTTGTTTGCACTGCATAAGTTTTAAATAAAATTTAATTCCAATAACAAATTTGTTTTAAAAATCAGAATTATAGTTAAATTCATAGTTTCCTTGCACAGAAGCCACGACCATGGGCGGAGCTATAAAACGCGCAGAGCAATCAGATGAAGAGGAAATTTCAGCCGTTTTATTTTGTCTTCATCCGATTGCTCCGCGCGTTTTATAGCTCCGCCCGTGGTCGTGGCTTCTGTGCAAGGAAACTATGAGTTTAACTATAGGTTTATATTTGGAGAGATTATCATAAAAGCATATCCAAATGAAAAAAGTACATTGCGAATAAAAATTTATTAATTATGAAATTTTTAAATTTAAGGTTATTGTAAGAAAGATTGATCACAAAATACGGAAAAAGCCGGTCTAACGATCGGGGGTTAAAAAAGCCGTTATGCTTAAAGAACGAAGTGTTATTAAGGGGGAATGGGCGCGCTGGACCGGGGGTCTCCAAAGCAAAGTGAATCAGTGTTAACCCTATGGAGAAAAACTATTTTCTCTGCCACATTTCTCCGGCTGTATTGAATATTTCTACAAGCGGATTTTTTTGTGTGATAAATGTAGCTGACTTACAGGTCCCGACCTTCCCACTTTTTGAAATGGGTTCGAATATTTTTTTTAAATTTTCAATAAATAATTTTACACAAAATATTCGAAGCAATTTCAAGAAGTGGGAAGATAAGAGACCTGTAAGTTATCTACATTTATTATTTAAAAAAAAAACCGTTTGTAAAAATATTCAATACAGCCGGAGAAATGTGGCAGAGAAAATAGTTTTTTCGACATTGGATTAACACTGAGGCACTTGAGTTTGGAGACCCGCGATCCAGCGCTCCCATTCCCCCGTAAAACCATAATATAAAACGAATTTGCTGTTGATGTTTGGAAAAATTCACGGAGAAGATTTATATCTAAGAATTCCTTACACGGTTTAGATGTCTGGGACTCAATGCACTGATTTTACGTAATACATATGTGTCTGTAGAGAAAACTCAAGCAAGCTTTTATACTTCAAAATAAACGTCCAAATTCAAAAGAGAGCGAGAGATATAAATATATAAAGAGATATATAAAAATAGATATTAAACTATATTCAACTAAAAATTAAAAATGTGAAGTTTCGTTTTTTCTCAAAAGATATTTTTTTACTTCTTAGTGTAAGCATGTGCGTGCTTGCTTTTCTTAATAAGATTTTAATAATGCAAATTATTTGTTTTTAAAAAATCTGAAGTTCATCAAAATAATTTGATAAAAACCACTTTTAGCTTTTTTTTTTTATAACTATCATAATGTACGATATTTTAGAAATATATCGATATTTTCTTGTGACTTTACTTTATTTTTAAGCTTGAAAAAGAAACTTGTGTCCAAAAAAATAATAAAAAAATTAAATAGAATGAGATAATATATGATGCAATTAATGTGTTGGTAAATTCAGTATAGGTGTCAAAAAAAACTTGCAGTGTTGTTTAAGAGACACTTATTAGAAGATACGTAATATAGGTTGAAGTTTCGAACATCTACTTGACGTCTAGAAAACTATAACCAAAAAGGAGAAACGTGCATAATGCCTCTCACAAGGATATTTTTTATGATGTATTTTTTTAACAAAATGTGTACTTAATTGAACAATATTAATGAACGAATCGCGTGAACAATTCATTATATTTTGCTAAAATTAATTAAGAGGAAAAAATGCATTTATTATTGCCGTTTCACAATAGAAATTAATTGAAAGGTTTTAATAAAGAAATTCTAAAATTGAATGTTTATAACGTATAGTATAAATAACTTTTAAATTTGATATTTAAATACATTGCTCTTTAAAATAATATTATAACTGAAATATATATTAGGTGCAAAAGGTTTAAAACTTGGTTAATAGATGGCAGCACCACAATTCAAATATTTTCACGCACAATAAAAGTAATAAAGTTTTTAAATGGTCATAATACACCCATTACACTTTGTTAATAATGAGTAATGAGAAATTATAAACAAAAGTGGTTTTTTTTTCATTCTTTAAATAGATTTAGTAAATAGTATGTGATCGCATAAAAATTTTTATACTCTGTAATTTGGTATTAAGCTTTGGACATTTCGATCCCAAGTCCAACGCTCTATTCGGTAGAGATTTACAGTACGGTCCCCCTTGGCGAACTTTCCAAAATCGCGCCAAAAGTCCGTATTTCGGCGACTTTTTAAAAAAAATCACGATTCAAAGAAAAGATCGTATCAGAATATTTCTCATGAAAACTCAACCAACGGTTTGATAGGGTTGCTGGAAAACGTCATCGATGCGAACTCATAGAATTCGAATCTTCAGCCGAAGTCAGACAGGACAGGTTGCAAGAAAAAAATTAATTATCGCCTAATCAAAAAAAATCGCGCCAAGGGGGACCGTACAGTAAATCCGATCCCTCTAATTCATTAAGAGTACCACGAAACTTTTTTCGTTTCTTAAATATCCTCAAGCATCAAGTGTCTAGGAAAGTGCGACAGGTCGTATCTCATATCTTTGAGACATAGAACACACGAGACCGCTAACGACTGGTTAAAAAAGAAAGGCTGGCGGAAGGCCTGGAGAGGAGAAAAAAATAAGTAAATAATTTCTTATTTAAAAAAAATAGAGAGATTAGGTTTCAAGTGGACCCATAAGTAAGGAACATGATTGACAAACTTTCAACGCTTCTTTCTCTGTGCAAGAAATCAAGGAAAACGAAAAAGTGTCAGTAAATTAGCAAATAAACATAATTATTTTTCAAATACATTAGCAGATAACAACTTTCATGTTGATCAGAAATTTGCTAAAGATTAACTATGATGACGTATATATTATTATTATTGGAAGTTAATAACGGTTAAGTCGTATTCATTACTGTAATTACAAGTTCATATCTTTTAAAACGTATTCATTACTATGACGACAGGTCAAAAGACATTATTCATGTGAGTTCATAACTGTCAAACTTTTCAAGTCACGATGTATTCATGACAAGATCATAACTGTAAAGAGTTAGTTATCATTACAAGTTCATATCTTTTAAAACGTATTCATTACTATCACGACACGTCAAAAGACATTATTCATGTAAGTTCATAACTGTCAAACTTTTCAAGTCACGATGTATTCATGACAAGATCATAACTGTAAAGAGTTAGTTATCATTACAAGTTCATATCTTTTAAAACGTATTCATTACTATCACGACAAGTCAAAAGACATTATTCATGTAAGTTCATAACTGTCCGACTTTTCAAGTCACGATGTATTCATGACAAGATCATAACTGTAAAGAGTTAGTTATCATTACAAGTTCATATCTTTTAAAACGTATTCATTACTATGACGACATGTCAAAAGACATTATTCATGTGAGTTCATAACTGTCAAACTTTTCAAGTCACGATGTATTCATGACAAGATCATAACTGGAAAGAGTTAGTAATTACTACCAGCCTATCCGCACTAAAGTCATGTAAAATAATGTTTCGAATATACATAATTAAATCATTGTTAAAAACTAATGAAACGATCTGCAACTTTAGCATCAAGCGTCGGAGACGGTCGCACAGGCTATATCGCATCTCAAGACAAAAACACACACACACACACAAGGCCATGCCACACACAAGGCATGCTGTAAAGAGTTAGTAATTACTACCATGCTATATCCGCACCTATCAAAGGTCATGTAATAATAATGGTTTCAGAAACTATACATAACCATTAAAATACAATTGTTAAAAAACTAATGAAACGATCTGCAACTTTAGCATCAAGCGTCGGAGACGGTCGCACAGGCTATATCGCATCTCAAGACAAAAACACACACACACACACAAGGCCATGCCACACACAAGGCATGCTGTAAAGAGTTAGTAATTACTACCATGCTATATCCGCACCTATCAAAGGTCATGTAATAATAATGGTTTCAGAAACTATACATAACCATTAAAATACAATTGTTAAAAAACTAATGAAACGATCTGCAACTTTAGCATCAAGCGTCGGAGACGGTCGCACAGGCTATATCACATCTCAAGACAAAAACACACACACACACAAGGCCGCTAATGTCTGACGCAGGAAGTCACGGCGAAATTTAATAATTATAATTTTATTTTATTAATTATAATTTAATAATTTCAAACAACAGGAGATTCGGTTGCAAATGGACCCCAGAAGCAATGACCCCATTAACAGCCAGTCACCGACGCCCAATTCCCTGATTCTTCCCTCTGTTAAGAAAATCTCAAAAGTTAATAAAACATTAAACAAGAAAAATACGAAAGAACTGAAATGTTCCTGTTAGTTTAATACTGAGAAAACATTTTATAGTAAGGGGACCTACTATAAAATGTGTTGAGGATGGGTTTTATTTTGGTAGAAAACAACTTTTTAAAGATTTTTTTTAGTCATTATTAAAGACTTTAGCGTCTTCTATAGCATTTTTTTGTCTTAAAAAATCAAAATATTTTGTTTTACAATTTATTTTTAAAAAAAGGGATCAAGTCTCCCCATTGAAGGGAGACTTACACGGTCAAGGAAGTCTTGATACTTGAAGCAGATGCTTAAGGGGGAATGGGCGCGCTGGACCGCGGGTCTCCAAACTCAAGTGCTTCAGTGTTAATCCTATGGCGAAAAAAATATTTTCTTTGCCACATTTCTCCGGCTGTATTGAATATTTTTACAAGCGGATTTTTTATGTGATAAATGTAGCTGATTTACAGGTCCCAACCTTCCCACTTTTTGAAATTGGTTCGAATATTTTTTTTAATTGTCATTAAATAATTTTACACAAAATATTCGAAGCAATTTCAAAAAGTGGGAAGATAGAGACCTGTAAGTTATCTACATTTATTATTTAAAAAAAAAACCGTTTGTAAAAATATTCAATACAGCCGGAGAAATTTGGCAGAGAAAATAGTTTTTTCGCCATTGGATTAACAAACACTGAGGCACTTGAGTTTGGAGGCCCGCGGTCCAGCGCGCCCATTCCCCCTTAAATAATTCCCCATTCGGGAGGGGAAAGGGAGGTACGGCCGGAAATCTCGGCGACCTCCTCAATGCTAACACCCTCATTTCCATTCTTTTTTTTTAATTCCATTGCACTGAAAATAAAAAGATAGAAGGCCAATGAAAGTCTGGCGTATATGACCTGGAAAAATGCCCATTTTATGAAAAAAAAAGTTTATTTAATCATTTCAGACGACAAGAGATTTGGTTTCAAGTGGACCAAGAAGTAATGAACCACATTAGCAACCTGTCAACGAAACACAAAACCCTCTGTTCAAGAACCTAAGACAACCCTTTAAAAAATTAAGCGTAATTAAAACAAAAAATTGTCGGCAAATAAACAAAATAATTTCTTAGCTGTCCTTTCGAGTGGTCCATTGACTTTTGTAGAGCTTATCTGATGCGGTGACAGCATTGCGACGAAAAAATTAAAAGTCTGCGGTCGGTCCGTACAACGATTTATTCTCTTCCACTTAAGAACCGACCAGTGTAAAAGTCAACTTGGTGAGAATTTACGGGGATTTCCACCCATTACTAACTGCATGAAGAAGCTGGACAACTACAATCTAGTTTTTTCACAGGATATATAAACGGAAATGGACCGGTGATTAAAAGTTTAGTATCAAAATTGTTGAAAGACAAAAACTAAAGATAACAGCAGAACTTCATTTTGTGTAGCACATAGAGTTGTAAAAAGACATCGTTTTACGATATTTCGCATGAATAAACAAAAATAAGACTTATTGTAGCATCTTTAAAAAAAAATATCGGTACTTTTTAGAATGTTTAACTTTAACTTTTTAATCTACGTATACATAAAATGTAATGCAGCGACGGAGGATTTTAAATATCGGCAACAAAAATATATTTTACCAAATCAAACAAATAAAATTTACGAATAAAAAGCGACGAAAGAATTAAAGCCTGCAGTTGGTCTGTTCATTGTTTAATTCTTTCTAACAAACATGTAAATGTCAACTTTGAGAATTTTAAATTTAATTTTTCCACCCATACTAACTGCATGAAGAAGCTGGACAACTACAACTAGTTTTTTCACGATATATAACGGAAATGGACGAGATTAATAATTGCGACGAAAAATTAAAAGCTGCAGTCGGTCGTACTTGATTTATTTTTGCCATCTAGACGACCAGTAAATGTCAACTTGGTGAGAATTTACGGGAATCCAACCAATAAATTTGTCATGATATAGTTAAGAATGGACGATAAATCTAGTTTTTTGGCACGGATATAAAGGAAATGGACGAGATTAAAAGTTCAGTATCAAAATTTTGAACAAAAAGTAATAGATAACTTTAATTTTTGTGTAAGCAATAGAGTGTAAAAATACATCAGTTTTTACGATATTTCGATAGAATAAACAAAAATAAGATTATCAGCATAAATATTTAGTTATCGTTACTATAGAATTTTAAATACGGTAAATTTTAGTTATTCCACGATACTAAAAGGTAAGAGAGCACGGAGATTTAAATATTCAAAAATGGAAGAACTATAGAACAACGGAATTTATTGTGCACATCTAGATCGTAAAAAAGTTTCATATTTGTATCCGAATAAACAAAAATAGACTGTATCTATTGTTGTTATTGTTAATCGTTATAGATATCGGTAAAATTCTAGTTTTTTTGACCGGATATGAAAGGTAAGTGATATAGATTAAAAGTTCAGTATCAAAATTGTTGAAACGACAAGAAGTATAGATAACACTAGGAACTTTACATTAAATTTTGTGTAAGCAATCTCAGAAACATGGGTAAATAAAGTTTTGTGAAGAACTGTCGGTTACAATCATAAAAACAAAAATAGAATCGATATTTTATTAGTATGATACGTTAAATTAAAATTTGTTTTGCCAAATGAAGAACTTAAAAAACATTTCTAGATTAAAATTTTCATAAGTACGATAACAAAAAGATATATTTTATTAATAGATTGTAAACATTTTCTAAAGGTTTAGATGAAGTTAATCAATTGTTGAAAGACAGAGTATAGATAACAACGGAACTTTCATTATTTTGTGCGGCAATAGAGCAGTTAGGGACGCGTTCCAAAACTAATCAGTTTTTTGGCTAGATCAAATACTATTTTGCAAAGACTAACTCATAACATTACGTAAAAATAATAAATTTAACATAAATTTTTTTAAATTAAAAATTAAAATTTTAACTTTTTTCTAAGCACTCTTCTACATTTAAATAATTTTATTGTTTTGCAAATGTTCCCACAACATCTCTTAATAAAAGTTGGTATGAATATTGAGCTAACAGTTAAACAAGTACAGTTATGTAGCTTTATGTATAAAAATTGCCCAAAAATAAGATTTTTTGTGAATTTTCAACTTCATCATTTTTTAAAAAATAACTATTCACACTAGACCTTATCCCATACCAACTTTTAATAATGGTATATGCCTCAATACAGGAAAAAAATTATGGAGCTCTACATTAATTTACCTAAAATCCTTAGGATTTTAGCCATTCACAAGCCGAAAAAATTAAAAATTCAAAAAATAAACATAAAATTTCAAAAACCCTTTTACCAAACCACTATATCATTTTCAATAAACCTCTACCATTATAAAGGATTCCTTCTTTTTTTGCAATATCCTTAACTCACAGCATTCGAGCGTGTTTAATTATTTTCTGGGCAGCCCTAAATTTTGGGTACCGCGTCTCCTAAAGACATCGTTTTTACGATATTTCGTATCCAAATAAACACAAATAAGACACGATATCATTGTATCGTTAATAAGTTATCGGTACTTTTTAGGATGCTTAACCTTAGCTCCTCTCTCTCTCTCTCCTTTCTAATCTACATTAAATATAATAAAGTAACGAAGGATTTTAAATATTGGCAACAAAAATATATTTTACCAACTCGAACATTAAATTTGCGACCAAAAGTTCATAACTGTCAACTTGCAGTTCCACCTTCATAACTTAAGGCGTTAATTTGAAATACTTCTACCTTTCAAAATAACAAAAAAAATGGTTTGGAAAATAAAAATAAAAAAATCGTAAAAAGATATAGTTAGACAAAACAAGTCGTCATTTTGTGATTATGTAATTTTTAAACTTCTACCTTTCAGTTCACAACAATCATCTGTGGTGGCTTGAAAATGTTGTTACTAAGTCTTCAAAATACGTTTTCAGACTTAATTCTTCAATCAGGCCCTACCATATACCCATACTTAAAAATATGCGGTAGGTTGTATGGCATACAGTGGGGGATCTTGAAATTGGTTTTGTGAGGGGCTTAGTCTAGGGGGGGTAGTGTACATATATATTCCGGCTTGTGTGCTTGATCAGAGATCCGCTTATAAGCCTTCGTCAAGTAAGACAGACAGAGAAAGAATTTTTACTGTCACAGAGAAAGGAAGTACACCCAGGGCGAAGGCGGGAATAGAACCCGCACCCGTTACAGCGCACATACTGCTAGCTTAATGGTCCAAACCACTCGGCCATCCGGGCCCCGGGGCTTAGTCTTAGTTTCGATCTTTTAATTAAGGGGATACGGTACCCAAAAATTGGCCAAAATATCGATTTTTCAGTTTTTACTTTTTATTATCCACAATATTTTTCTAAACATTTACTGAAAGTTTCATAATGATATCTTTTGTAGAAAAAAAGTTATTAAATATTTTCTGGAGTCATTCCTATAAGTTTGAATATTCGTCTGCTTGCATACTCTTTTCTCTGTTTCGCGTTTTTTAATTCTTGTGTTTAATAAATCCCTAAGGCTTTTTTGCTAATTAAGTTAGAATTTTGAAATTTTAAACCTGTGTTCTTATATATATGGTGCACAAAACTGTGCATGGAATAAAGTCTAATATGTATAGTTGTTTTTAAAAAAAATGTTGAATTCAATAATTGTTTTTAAAAAAAAATGTTGAATTCAATAATTGTTTTTTAAAAAAATGTTGAATTCAATATTTGTTTTTTAAAAAATTTTTTAATTCAATAATTGGTTTTTTTAAAAAAATGTTGAATTCAATAATGTTGAATTCAAGTTTAACGGTAAGATGACTTAATTAAACGGCAAGATGGCTAAATTCCAATTTTTCTTATAACTTAATTTTTTTTTTAAAGTAACTGTGATAAGTTACTTTTCGTATTAAGTAACTGTAACTTTGAGTTACTTTTTAAAAGTAACTTTTCAATCCCTGCGTTAAAGACATCTTGTGGTGCCTTAGTTGCAGCCCTGTCAAGCCACGGCATCCATGAACTGGGAGGTAGTGGTTGTGCGTTCGAGCAGCCTTGACCCTCCGCATCATCATCGCGAAACAGGTACGTGCCTCGAAACACGTGAACACACGACGGAATTCGGGAGACATCGGAACGAGACATTCTTTCCCCCTCCCCCCTGACTTTTCGTGTCGTATACTCATATATTCGAAAGGCTTTTTTTAATTTTTTTCTGGTTGTATCGAAGTTTTAATATCGAAAGGTTGGGAAAGGTAATTAATTGATTCTTTCCCTCCCTCCCCCCCTCACATTTCGCTAACCTTAACTGTATTCGTGTACTCGTACACTGTTAAAAATTTTGTGCTAGGTTTCACCATGATATTGGTTCCTAGTAGCTGCAACGGCTGAGTGGTGAAATGTTTCACCTTTTTTTCGGTATTTGGTTGAACCATTTTTCTGGATTTGGAAACAAAAACCTGAGAAATGGTTCAACCGAATACCAAAAATATGGTGGAACGTTTCACCATTCAGCCGTTGCAGCTACTAGGAACCAATATCATGGTGAAACCAAGCACAACATTTTTAACAGTGTAGATATTTGAAATTCTCATTTCGAAATTCCTTTTTTTTGTTGGCTGTATCTAATTATTAATATCATTAGGTTAGGTAAATTAACTAGTTTATTTTCTTCCCTCATCTCTTTTTTGTTAACTGCGTATTCGTATACTCAATTATTCGAAATTATCTTTTAATATTTTTTTGGGCTGCATCGATGTTTTAATATCAATACGTTAGGTAAGATAATTAATAGATTTCCTCCCCCCCCCCCCTCACTTTTCGTTAACTATGTATTCGTGTACTCAGGTATTCGATACTGTCTTTTAATTTTTTTGTAGGCTGTATGTACACTGTTAAAAATGTTGTGCTTGGTTTCACCATGATATTGGTTCCTAGTAGCTGCAACGGCTGAATGGTGAAACGTTCCACCATATTTTTGGTATTCGGTTGAACCATTTCTCAGGTTTTTGTTTCCAAATCCAGAAAAATGGTTCAACCAAATACCGAAAAAAGGTGAAACATTTCACCACTCAGCCGTTGCAGCTACTAGGAACCAATATCATGGTGAAACCAACCAATATCAAGGTGAAACCTAGCACAAAATTTTTAACAGTGTAATTATTAATATCATAAGGGTGGGTAACAGAATTAATGAATTTTTCCAACTGCCAATTTGTAACCTCTTGTCTTTTGAAGGGCTGGGGAGCTCAGTCAGTAAGGCACTTGCCTTCGCATGCGAAAGGTCCCAGGTGCAGGTTCGACCATCGCCAAAATAAGTGCCGACCTTTAAAAGGTTGTGCAGCTAAAAAGACCGACGAACAATACCCCTTATAGAGGCAGTGGACGTTAAATCTGCTCCAAAGTCCCGACCCTGTGTACGATGTCACCCTTAAGCCCTGGTTTGTAAGAACACAAAATCGGACGCTGAGCAGTGCGTCCGAATTTTCCGCTTTCTTATTGGCCCTAGTTGTCACGTGACCGCGGCACCAAAAATAACGTTGATCTCAGCGTTCGAAAATCTCGAATCAGTCGTGGTTTGATTAGAGCGTCCAAAACGTGCGAAATGGCCGATGTTTCTACCTATTCGAATGAGATAACGGTGGCCTTCGCTCACTACGCATGCGTTAGATGCGGACGCATCGCTAGACGTGAATTCTAACAAACCACCCAAGCGAAGATAAGACGCTGATATCGATGAGCAGGGCATGTTTTAACGCTTTGACGAGCGTTTTCAATCCTTACAAACCAGGGCTTTAAAAGTCGCATAGGGGCCTTCCCAGGTGTCACTTGACTGTGGTTCTAAATTAATTACACCGGCGTGTAATCACATGTATGTAAATAAGTTTGTGGTTTTCCTTACTTAAGTAGATTAAACAAACTATATATTTTTTTTATATATTCATAACTTTTTCTCATTATTTATCATCACTAATAATTTAAAATACATGTTAAATATCCCAATGCTCTATTCATCATTTCAATGCTTAATCGCTCCTCAATTTGTTTTTTTAAAGGTAGTATGTGCAACAGTAATTGTTACTTAGAACTGTTTCTACATCTTTGAAAGAAAATCGCCAAACACGGCTTTTTGCTAGTTCTAAATTTTTTAAAACAAAACTAAAATTTTAACCATTTTTATTCATTTTCTTTCACATTGAATTAATCGTCTTTGTGGTTTGCAAAAAAAAAAATTGAAGTTCGAAAAACCGTGCTTTTTTTGCTCTAAAAATGGAAGCGAAACTTATCATAACATATTTGACTTTATATTATTTTGAAAATTAAAAATAACCTGATTTTTATGCAAAATAAATATTTTTCTGTTGCTTTCTTAATAAACAACTTTTATTGGCCATAATTGCACAATTTCATCAACTTTTCTTTCGCAAATTTATTTAATATTCTTTACCGTTTGCTTAATTAATTTGCAGTTCAAAGAATAAATATTTAGCAAAATTGATGCTAAAAAAATAGAAACAAAACTTATCGTAATATCGTTATTCTCTATATTTTTTCGAAGAAGTATTTACAATTTTCGAACAAATCATCTATTATTAGTATTTCGACGTCTTTATTCAATTACACATTAATAAACGCTGAAAAGTATATTAAAAATGGCCAGATTATTCATGAAAAAAAAGTTAGAACTCTCCCTGCATCTTTCTTAAGACACACATAATGAACCATCAAAAGAACTTCATTTTGCGACTATGTAACTTTATCGTATTTATGTGCTATGACGTTATTCCAAACTGATTTATATCAAATAAAAAATTCCTTCAAGTTTTATTTTCATTTTAAATAAAGTTTCTCGTGCGCGGTAACAGTAGAAATATTGAATAAAAATGTTTTTTTTTGTTATTTTAATATAGATAAAATTTTAGTCATTTAAATTTTAAATGTACTTCTAATAAAAGAAAGTAGATGACGGACAGACAGACAAGGGATGGCTGACGGATATAGCCTGTATAAAGGCTTCCACTTCTTACATTATAAACGTAGTGTGGAAGCTAAAATGTGACACATCTACTTTACAATTCCTATAAGAATCTTATGTATGAGTAACGAAGTTTATTATAGTATAGTTGATATAAATACAAGAAAAACGCAAATTCAACGAATTAGTAAGTTTCCATTTACGTTACTTTATGTATAAAAGTATGAAGATTCTTACCTTAATTTTCGATTTCGCACAGTTTCTTTTAAACACTCCTAGCAAAGCAGCCTTCATAGCTTGAAATCTAATAGATGTCCTTTCACTTACATGTATTAAAAGAGTAATTTAAAATCGACCATATATGCCACACACCATAACATCAAAAGTCATTTACCACAAAGTAGCAATCACGATGTCTCTTTATCTAATCAAACATCTTATAAGAAACATTTTAACTTTTTATATTTGATGACTTGTACTCAAAGAAAGGATGCCAAGGCCGTTAGCTTTATGAGTCCTGGTGATTTTTTTCCCTTTCTCTTCCTGAACTTGAGATTTGTAATCACTATTACTGGAGCATGTCAATCAGTTTTCTTTCAAGAACTTAAACCGGAGGATGTAATCAGTAACTTGCACTGGAGCAAGAGAGATATTGGCTTATTCAGGACCTAACTTTTACCAGAAAAAGAAAATGGCAAATTCAGAATGACTGTGTAATAGATTCAGAAAGCTTCAAGTTCATCCAGGAGTTTTACCGGAGCAGGAAAATAAAATAACTTAAACAGCATTTCCACTGGAGCAGGATAATAGTTAACCAGAACAGGACTTCCACAGTAGCAGCCTTACCATTAATTAGAACAGTTCCGGAAAATAAAGCAGGATAATAATTTACTTGAACAGGACTTTCTCTGTAACAGCATAACCATTAACTTGAACTAGGACTTTCACTGTAGCAGCATAACCATTTATTTGAACAGGAATTTTACTTATGCACAACATATAGTCATGGTATCCAAAGGGTTTAAAACAATCGTTCAGTTATTTAAAACAAAATCAAACAGCAACATTTTCATGACTTTCACTTGAGCAAAATTCTGTTTAGGAATAGAAGACATCTGCCGTGAGTAGCAAATTCAGTATATTTGAACCTGGGTTTTTACAAAAGCAATGCATTAAAGTTTTCAACTTATCCTGCTCCAACTTATCCTTCAACTTCCGCCTTTTACTACAGAAGAACAATGATAATATAATAAGAACTTCTACTGGAAAACAGTACAATCAGGACTTTTACTGGAAAACAGTACAATCAGGACTTTTACTGGAAAACAGTACGATCAGGACTTCTACTGGAAAACAGTACAATCAGGACTTTTACTGGAAAACAGTGCAATTAGGACTATAGCGTTTGACTGGAACGCAGTAAAGAACCAAACTTGCAGAGGCGTTGGTCCCTCTGAAAAGATGTTGTGAACAGTTGATGTCGCGTCCTACGCTTTTCCACCACTGTTTGGAAATGATCTTGCACGTAATGATGACGAGTAATTTCGCCTTTTTTTTCTACTTATTATTTTTGTAACCATTGCTCTTTGCTATTTACCGAAGTCTTCTCTTTTGAAGAATACTTGTTCTCTCGATTATTCAAACGACCTTTTACTTTTTTTCTAAGTTGTATGCTATTCGACATTGCAGAAAGAGGTGAGAGGCCAAAAGTGGCTTAAAAGACTTTAGAGGAAAGTGCTGAATATTTTAATTGAGTGGATTTGAGAGTGGCTGAAGGACGACTAAAAGGACCGAGTTTGAGGTAAAGAAAAAGTGTGTAGTGAGATGTTTTGGTAGACGTGGATTTTTCATTTATTTACCTTCTTTCTTACTTTTTTTTTAATTCGAAAGAATTTTTTTAAAAAAATGCAAAATTGGTTAATTCCATAGGAGATATTTGCGTCAGTCTGTCTGTACTCTTAAATTTGGTTCTAACCATCCAATTTTATTGTTGTTTGTTTGAATGGCATGCTTGACATATAAGAGACCTACCTATCTTTCATGCATTTTGTCAATCTGTTTTTACGTCCGTCTTTTTGTCCTTACGTCCATCTGTCCATACTATACTTTCAATTTCCATTCTAACCGTCCAATTTTACTTTTTTTGTTTGAAAAGTGTTGCACCATATAACTATATTTAATACTTTTTGTTAATTTGTCAGTTCAACTTTTATCTTCCGTCCTAACTATTCGATTTCAGAAATTCTTTTTCCTCTTATACCTTTTGTCGTTCCGTCTGTCCAGACTATAAGAAATTCTGTGAGTATTTAAGGAAAAGGTGTATAGTAGGTTATTTTCGTTTAAGACCTTCCTGTTTAAAATAAAATTTATTATGAATATTTTGTTTGAATTTACTACTTATCAGCTTTAAAAAATGTTTATAATCAGTATTTAATTTTTGATTACTGTGGAAATCATAACTTGAGAATCATGGCATTTCCATTACCTATTTCAAACTTCACAAAGAAATGTTCGCAGTTTACAGCTTATACTATTTTTAAAATAATCTTCAACACTTTATTTGAATAAAAAATGGTATTTTATTCATTGATTAGTTTCTATCAAGTTTTACAGCCGTTTGAATTCTTAACTAAACTAATTTCTATCAAGTTTTACAGCCGTTTGAATTCTTAACTAAACTAATTTCTATCAAGTTTTACAGCCATTTGAATTCTTAACTAAACTAATTTTTCTTTATATATCAAAATATCATCGTATGCCATCTTTTATTGGAAATATAACTAATGTTTGAATATTTCTAAATAAATGTTTGGAAGCACGAAACAAAGCTTTCATTGAAAAAAGTCCATTAAAACCACCCCAGTTGAATGCATTTACACACATTATCTACCACCGTGGAAATATGCAAATGCACGGACGAGTTAAAAACACGTCACGTTTAATGCAGATCTGAATGCTGATGACAAGCTAATGGGAAAATTTGTGAACATGAGTATAAAAATTTAAATACCTATAAATTGATTATTCTCATTAGATATAAATAAGAAAAGGATCCTTTACAGTACAACATCAAATTAACGTAGGAAATAAAGAAGCATTACGGGATGGAAAGAATTAAAATCAGCGGTTCCCAACCTGGGGGCGATCGCCCACAAAAGGGCGATTTGTGTTATCAAGGGGGCAAAAATACTCCTGGCGATCAGGGGGCGATGAGTATTCAAAAGGGAAAAGTTAAAATAATGTTGTACCTTTGTACAGTAAAACCATTCTCCAACCATAACCAATCCAGCCAATTTTTACTTTAAACTCTCTTAAATTTTCTAGAAACCAGTAAAAATATCTTAGTTAATTATTTCACTTTTGTTCTTTAAAAATATGTGTTTTACGTTTTTTCTATTTTATTTAAAAGTGACCAGATGAAGCTTCTTTGGTTGTTTTCATAAACGGTAGTAAGTGTTAGTTAACTGTTTTATAGTTACACTTTAATTGAAATTATGATTAGACATAACAAAAAAAATTAAAAGGGGGCGATGGATTTTAATCAACCTAAAATACGAGGCGATGGTCTAGAAAAGGTTGAGAACCACCTGAATTAAATAATGAAAACTTGGTTATTTACATGGGAGAGATTTCCATACGTCCGTCTGTACCCTACTTCTAAATTTGGTTCTAACCATCTAATTTTTTTCAGTTTGAATAGTAGGTTTGACATCAGAGACCCATCTTCCATACATTTTATCAATCTGTATATACATCTGCTTTTTTTCCTTACGTCTATCTGTCGATACTACTTTCAATTTCCGTTCTAACCATTTATACACATTATCTACAGCCTTTTAAATATGCAAATACACGGACTAGTAAAAAATACGTCATGTTTAATGCAGATACGAATGCTGATGACAAGCTAATGGAAAAATTTGAACATCTGAGTAACATATTTAAATAACTATAAATTGTTTTTTCTGCTAAATATCAATTAAAGAATGATTTTTTTAAAGTAAAACATTAAACAAACGTAAGAAATGTGAAATATTAATCTATTTGAAATTGTATAAAAAAGAATGGGCACTGTAACACTTAACTAAACTAAAAAGAGTAAATTATTTCAAGTGATTAGCAGTAATAAAATTATAAAACCATTAAAATACATTATCAACCTTAATCTAATTTGCGAAAAATATTATTGAAAGTCATTCGGGCTGGGGAGCCCAGTCGGTTAAGACGTTTGCCTTGGATGCGAAAGGCATCAGGTACGGTTCCGGGCATCTCGCCAAAATAACTGCCTACCTATAAACGGTCTGTGTAGCTAAAACGTCAGACGAATAGTACCCCGTGTAAAGAGAGTGCAAGTTTTTAAGTCCAATTCAACGCAAAAAAACTTAGAAGTGAAGCCTGAAGTTCTTGTGTTTTTAAGAGAAAATATGCAATTGTCATGGGTTATATAAAATTAAAAATAGTAAATGAAACCTGATTAATTTATTATGATTGTTAACGTAGTTACAATTTTTAAATAAATTCATTGTAAATATAACGTCAACAACTTAAAAAAAGGAAATTGTAGAATGAACGATAATTCAAACTAACCTAACCAAACTGAAATTCATTCATCATAAGTAATAAGAATATTTTTTTAAAAATCTAAATAAATGTTTGGAAAACACGAAAACAAAGCTTTCATTGAAACCACCACAGTCGAGTGCATTTACACACATTCTCTACGGAGCCGTAAAAATATGCAAATGCTTTATGGGACTAAAACACGTCACGCCTTGTGCGTAAATGCTAGATGCTGAGGACTAGCTAATGGGTCCATTTAACGAAAGGTTGCACATGCTCTGGTCGTTAATGGGATAAGTTTTGTTAGTGAGACCCTTTCTTTTTCTTTCTTGGGATACGAGTGTTCTTGTGGGCTTTTGTATGAGAATAGATTATCATTGTTGTTGTTTCTTATGAGCACTTTCAAGTTTTAAGGGGATACGGTACCCAAAACATTATTTCTAGAAATAATAACATAAACTTGTAAATTATAGTGGTTTTATACAATGTTCACTCTAAATAAACATTTTCTAGCAATAAAAACAAATATTTACAAGTAGTTTTTCATTTATTTAAAAAAAAGTCAAAATTTTGAACTTTTTTAAAACGCTACCTACTCATTCAATTTTTAAATAACTCCACGAAACTTTTATAGTTTGTTTTTAGTACTACTTGATCAAGAACTGTGCATGGATTTTAAAATGTGAGCTACAGTTAAAAAGTAACATGCATTTATACTGAAAATCACAAAAAAAATTACAAATTATTAAATTCAACATTTAAAAAAAAAAACTATACATAGTAGACCTTATTCCATGCACAATTTTGTGCACCATATATAAAAACACAGGTTAAAAATTTCAAAATTCTAACTTAATTAGCAAAACAGCCTTAGGGATTTATTAAACACAAGAATTGAAAAACCCGAAACAGAGAAAACAGGTTGAAAGCAGACGAAATACGTATTCAAACTTTTAGGAATGACCCCAGAAAATATTTAAAAACTTTTTTTCTACAGAAGATATTATTATGAAACTTTTAGTAAATGTTCAGAAAGATATTGTAAATAATAAGAAGTAGAAACTGAAAAATCGATATTTTGACCAATTTTTGGGTACCGTATCCCCTTAATCATGATTTGAAACGTTTACCTAAATCAAAGACTGGAAAGTTTTGAAGTCCAATTCAACATAAAAGATCCAAAAGTATAGGAGTTCTTATGGGGAAAAATGCCTTGGACATGAGTTATATAGAATTAAAATTAACAAATAAAAACTGGTTAGTTTATAATTAGAGCGGTTAATACTGTTCTTATCATAAGCTAACGTAGTTGCAATTTTTAAATAATCCATTGCAAATATAACGTCGACTACTAATTAAAAAATATATATATATAAGAAATAGCAGAAGAAAAAATATTTTTTTAAAATAATAATTTTATAATACTACGCTAGTTTAAAATGAAATAACAATAAATAACAATAGATTCAATACGTTTCAAAACAAAAAAAGACAATACCTTAGGCATGTTTATTAATAGTAGGTTTTTAGTTCAATATATTTAACGACAATTCTTTCAATACGTTTAAGAATGCGTTTCATACCTTAAGTAATTATACCTTCAATGAGATTTAACAACACAATACCTTAAAACGTTCAATAATAATAGTACGTGCAATATGTTTCGTAATAAAATTTATTTAACACTACATTCAATATTTTCACAAATAATAAAGTTAAATAAGTTTACCAACAATGCATTTTATTTGTTTAATAAGAAATCGTTAAATATGTTCTATAACAATTCAATCAGTATGTTTACTAATAATACGTTTAATATATTTCTTCTTTTTAATGTTTAGCTATGCTTTATGTTAGGAAAAAGTTTATTGGGAGATTGTTTAACACTAAAAATTTAACTAGGTAATAAGTTCAACTTAAAAAAAAAGTTTAATAGATTTCAAATTTGTAATTGTTATAAAATTCAATGTTTATAATACAATGTGATGCTTATAAACAATGCGTTCAATATGTTTAAAAATTTTAATTGTCATAATGTTGAATGTTTTGCCAATTTTTTTGCCGTTTTTTGTTGTTGTTGTTGAATGTTTTGTTGAATGTTTTAATGTTGAATGTTTGTTGAATGTCATAATGTAAATATGCTAATCAAATTGTTATTTAATAATAACAATTTGATTAGCATATTTACTAATAATACGTTCAAAGTATTTTATTGCTTTTAACTTTAAATAAGTTTAACTTAAAATTTTTTTAGTAGGTTTCAAATTTGTAATTGATATAACGTTCAATGTAAATAATAACAATTTGTTCAATATGGTTCAAAACAAATACGTTGAATACGTTTAAAACTTTTAATCGTCATAATGTTCAATGTATATAATACCAATTTGTTCAATATATTTTATAACAATACTTCAATGTGTTTAAAAAAATAATATAATCAATGCGTTTAGTATTGTTTGACATTATTAACGTTCAATTAGTTTATTTAAAGATGTCAAAAAATATCTCGTACTTATTTCTCTAACATCTCTACCAATTCCATAAGCAAGGGTGCATTTTCCATTACCATTTTGACGTTTTCACACGCGTTTCAGTACGTTGATTTCCCGTTGAGACGCGCTCACACGTGAACTTGTTCTCTCGGAAAATCTTAAACAGTCTCCTCACGCATCATCCAGAAGAGCACAAATTAAAGAAATAAAGCTCTAAAACTAAAAGGACCAACTTTATAGGATTTATAGTAAAGATTTGGTGTAAAGCTTTATGGTCTCCAAGCTTTATGGAGTAATACTAAGAATAAATGCTTAGTTAAGCAAAGCTGCTTAGTTTAGCTTATTCTTAGTGGTCATTTAGAATTAAAAATAGAAGTACTGAAAATTGTTAAATTGAGTAAAATATTTTTTCACTCATCGTTAGATGTGCTTATTTAGTATTTAAAGCATCTACTTTCCACGCAGTGGCATTAAAATTAATCATAATTCATCAATTATCGAGCATAATTAATTAACTATTAATTATCCATTTTAATTATTTAAAATTCATTTAGTATACATGTATTCCTGGAGATTTTATTTATGTAGCGCAAGATAATTTCTCTTGGGCGGGAGGGGCTTATGCAACCTAGTTCCCCCCTCCCCCAAGTAAGTCTTATGTGACACTCTCGAATTACCCCAACAGCTATTTAAAAAATATACGAGCCATAACTCATTGTATTTATGCAAACGTACAAAACTATTGACCATAAAATTGAACACAAAGTACAATTATTCATTAATTAGCAATCAAAATAAAATTTAAACTAAATAGTAAGGACTTATATTGACACATAAGAGAGATGTAACTATATAAAGTGATTAAATTACCAAACTCAAAATATTCAGCGATTAATTGCAATTAATATCCAATAACCCAACTGATTTTCAAAGACCAGAATGTGTTGAGGTCATTTTGGTGTTTCGTCATAACATTTACTTTATATGTTTAAACTGAATTTTGAAGGACTGTTTTTAAAACTAATTATCGCTTTTGGTGTTGAGTGTAAGATATACTCTAAATCGGATAATTTCCTTTAAAACAAAAAGGTTGAATAAATAATAAAAATTTAATTACGTAAACGTGTTTCATACCTTTTCGTCGAGAAGAAGCATCTTTCGAAACTGCATAGTGATAAAAAGTTGTAATCTACCGCAAACATAAACAAGTAGCTCGTTGAAAACCTCACACAAAACTGAAACAACTTAATGAAATCTTTGTTTATATATCAAGACATTAAACCCTTTTAATTCAAAGAACCCCAAGTGTTCTAAGTCAAGGCCACTGCAGGTGGTGGTAATAGTGTTCGAAGAAAAGTTGTCGAGTTCTTCAACTTCGACAACATTCTTGATGTGAAAGAGATCCGTTAGTTCGAAGAAAACCCGAGTTGTCAAGAATGTTCGAAGAATTGAAGACTAATGGAGGAAAAATGATAGGCAGATGGTAGATACTTGTCAATAAATAATAGAATAAGTAAACAATATAAGATCAGATTACTTGTCATAGAACCGTTTTTCAGACACACGAAAATACAATTGAGGCTTTATTAATTATTTTGTTAGCTATTGAATAAAAATACCATTGTATACTATGAAGTTATTCAATAGATAACTCGAATTTTAAAACCCCAGTAATCAATATTATAACTTAAACCATAGGTAATATTTAAAGACTAATGGAAGAAAAATTATAGGCGACAGATAAGCAATAAATAATACTTGTCAGATACTTGTCAATAAATAATAGAATAAGTAAACAATATATAATCAGATTACTTGTCATAGAACCGTTTTTCAGACACACGAAAATACAATTGAGGCTTTATTAATTATTTTATTAGGTATTGAATAAAAATACCATTGTATACTATGAAGTTATTCAATAAATAACTCGAATTTTAAAACCCCAGTAATCAATATTATAACTTAAACCATAAGTCCTTCAGGGACATGTCTAAATTGTGGAGGTGGCGATAGATGGCAGCATCTGCCTTATATGTGTGTAAGTCGTGTCCGTCCTTCTTGACGATGGTTTATAAGCGGGTCTTTGTGACCAAGCACACAAGCCTGAAAATATATGTCCACCAACCAACCATATATAATATAGCTCATTTTAAAGACTAATGGAAGAAAAATTTTAGGTGACAGATAAGCAATAAATAATACTTGTCAATAAATAATAGAATAAGTCAACAATATAGGCTCAGATTACTTGTTATAGAATCTTTTAGAACCATTTTTCAGAGACTCGAAAATACGATTAGGCTTTATTAATTGTTTTATAAGTTTTGGAATAAATAAAATCTATTGTATACTATGATGACGCTCGTTAGGTAATTCGAATTTTAAAATGAAAGTAATCAGTATTATAAAATATCGGTAAACCTAACTTAACCAGATATGTTTCAGCGATTAACATTTCCACAATGAAATCCTCATTAAACTTTCATAAATCTTATTATTTGTACGTTGATTTTGTTTGAAAAAAAAATATTAAAACTAAAGTTAAACGAAGACTATTTACACATTTTTATTGCAAGAGAGTTGTTACATAACAAACTAAACTATACTGCGAAATGCAGTACGTCTGATGAAATTATTCCAAAACTGATAATGTATAATATCACTGTTAAGCATTTCATTATTTTAGGCATTTAAAAACTTTATTCCATGCTGGTATTACAGGTCGGTGAATTTTTATTTAAAAATGTGTCGTGATGTAATAGTAAGTATTAATTACATTATGGGAATCTATTATAATAAAAGAAAGAGTCTGTCTGTCTGTTTGTCTGTGGATCGTAAAAGACCTACTTATACTGCCCACAGAAATTCGAAATTTTTAAGATAGATTCCCTTTAATGCCAACGTGTGCACCTGAGGCTTAGTTTTTTCATATTTGTTCCATTTTTAGAGAAAATTCGAATTTTCTGAAAAAAATACACCACTTTCGCTCAAATCTGATCATTTTATCCCTTTCGTGTTGCCATTCGACAAAAGAAATTAAAATGAACACAAAAATTAATTAAAATTTAAATTGCGTTTATTTTCTTTCTTCAGAAACTAAATTAATGATTTGAAAAATAATTGAACGTGCCAATGAGATAAATGTTTTTTTAGCTTCCACACTACAATTATAACGTAAAAAGTGGAAGGTTTTATAATCGTCCAGTCCGTCTGTCTGTCCGTCCGTCACCCACTTTCACAGAAAGGACCACAAGTCCCACAGACAAGTGGGATACGTCATTTTGAAGCAAAAAATCAGATTAGGCTACATTCCAAATTTCATTAAAACTTTTTAATTGGAAGTTTATTTAAAATTTAAATAACTAAAAATTTAATCTACATTGAAATAACATGCAAATTCCATTTTTATTCAATATTTCACTTTTGCCATCCACAAGTCCCACAGACAAGTGGAATACGTCATTTTGAAGCAAAAAATCAGATTAGGCTACATTCCAAATTTTATTAAAAAATTTAAATTAGAAGTTTATTTAAAATTTAAATAACTAAAAATTTAATCTACATTGAAATAACATGCAAATTCCATTTTTATTCAATATTTTCACTGTTGCCATTTCGTTAAACGTACGAGAAACTTTTTTTGAAAAAAAAATATATATTTATTTATGTGATATAATTCAGTTTGGATTGTTGTAATATCACAATAGAGTTCTTTTGATGGTTCATTATATATGTATGAAGAAAGATGCATAGAAAATTCTAACTTGGCATAAAAATGTGCAGGAATGTGCGAGGAATATTACATATTTATTCTTTGAAATATAAATTAATTTTTGCAAACGATAAGTAATAATTATTGAATTTTCGAAATAAAATAAATGAAACTAGCCAAATTTGGCGTGTAAATGTTGAATATAGAATTAATGTTGTGTTTGGCGCGTTTATTCCTGTTAAACACAAATGTGTGGAAGCGGGTTAAGTGACAGATTCTGTTACAAACCTACTTGTTTAAACCCAGAATGGAGGTTTTGACGTGAAATAACATTGTTATACAATTATGGATAATTTTGAATTTATCAGGAAAATTGCGCTGATAGTAAGTTCATATTGAGGAAGATTTTTGTGATATGAGGATGTGCATTTTATAGTGATGTATTTCTATTTTGGAATTTTAAAGCAATATAAGTAACGGGATTTTATTCTTTATAATGAACGGGAACAAAGGCAAAGCTTATTATCCTTTAACAAATTAAATGACACATATACTTGGATCGATTTGATATTCTTTTAGTCCGTGCGAAGAACGGGTATAAATTTGCTAGTAAGTAATAAATTTCATCATTACAATGTTACGTAAGTTTTAAACACATCGAAGCTATCCGGAGAGAAGATAAACTTATTATTTTTTTAATGCTATATAGAGTTATATTATAGTTTAGTTGCATGTTTGGGTCGTTTTGTTTCTCTAGTCACTGACATTTGCCTAACGTATACATTATTACCACAATACCATACTTAATTTCACTAATATATAATCACTATTTGTTTCAAAATCTAAATTAACGTAAAAAATACACTGAATGTCAATTTCTTTAGGAAACATGGTAAACCAACTAATGAATATTGGACGGAATCCGTACTTGAAGTAGAAATGAAAATTAAAAGGAAGTTTTAAGAATGGGAATAGCAAACTTTCTGCAATTTAAAATAGTGTACAACATTTTTAAAGTTATTATGCTTTATTTATTTTATATTTATATTTATTTGTTCATTTTTTAATGTTATTATCTTTTAAGAATAAATTTGAGCTAAAATAATGACAAAAGAATTACATTTTAAAACACATGTTCCTAGAAGAATGAATTATTATTCAAATTTATCAAATTTCTAAATTAGAAACAATTAAATTGTTTTATAAATTTATGCATTTTTACGTTATTATTTTTTTAAAAATAAATTAGAGCTAAAATAATGACCAAAAGAAAGATATATCATAACATTATTCAAACTTTTATCAAATTTCTGATTTAGAAGCGATTAAATTGCAGAAATAAAAATCACTAACCAATTATACGTAAAATTGTAATTTTATACACAAATTACGTTTGTTATTGCACACAGTAAGTACCAACATCATAATATAATAATTACTGTATGCTATACAACCCAACATCTCAGATCAATATGAAATAGTTAGGTGCAATTTAGATTCGCAAAACCACAAATTGATGTGTTGAGTTTAGGTTACAAAACCAAGGACAAGAAAGCTATTTGCTGTTCTGTCTTAATATTTATTCGGTCTATATTTACATAATGGCGGACCGCCACACCTCTTGCTTCCAAGAACAAATCACTCGAAAACTAATTTAAGAAACAATGCACCCATTTCTATTCAAGGTCATATAAAGGTAAAAATTATTTTATCTTTCCAATAAATGAACTTAGATATTTTAATTGGCTTGTTTCAGGTGACGTATTTCTTTCCAGCTTTCATTCCTGAATTTCCTTCAATTGGTGGTCTGTGCCCATGTAACATTGATTCATCAATCGACGCCCGGGGAAGAATTTAATTTCATTCTGTATTCCCGTTGCTTAAGACTTGATACATCACAATTAATTAACGCTGACCTTCTTAAGGGGGACCGGAGCCCTCCATTGAAGCCTATGTTAAAATGACATTTTTATGTACCTTTTCTCAGAATCTATTTGATACTCGTTAATGAAATTTTTACCAGTTGTTAAATGGATGTTTAACTATACTTTAATGGAGGCATTTTCAAAATTTTTGTTTAGTTTTTAAATTATAATTTTTTAAGTGAAACTACATATTTTTTTTACCTGAAAAACATCAATAATATTAAAAAGAAAAAAAGTAAGATATTTATAGTCAAATCCCTCCAACGGTGTTTAGAAACAAACTTCTTAAATACGTATAAAAAATTTCAGGCTGATACTTACAGTAGATTTATAGAAAAAGGTATATGAACATTGAAAAAGTAAGTTTTGAGATATAACCGTTTAAAGTAAACAATAGTGGTTTCTTACCTATAAAACATAACTGGATTTTACCTAAACAACGTTTGTTAAAAAAAATATTAAAAATACTTCCAGTACTCGAAACTTTTATGTAAGATATCGTTAAAAAGCTAAGATTTCATATTTTAAGAAACGCTAAAAACATTGAAATGTCATTTTTGAAAATGTTTGGGGGTCTGGTAGAAGCATTAAGGGGGCTTAATGCTTCTACAATTTCTTATGCCATATTCTTTGGAAAATAATTTACACAGACATTACGTTTTGTAATCATAAATATCGATGAAAAACGCAACTTCGTAAAATATTTATTAATTTGTAGTCTACTTAAAGTAAATTTAATTTTAGATTTTAAAGTTCACGCATGTTTTAAGCCATACACACCCGACAAAAAATTAAACCAAGCAGTTTGTAGCAAATATCCATAAACAATTTATAATTTTTTTTTTAAAAATTCAACGTACATTGTAATGTTCATTATTTTATAGATTTTTTTAAGATTTAAGTGTTTTAAGAAATTTCAAAGCATCGCTGATTAAACTGCGATGCTTTGGAAACGTTAATAAATACCCAATAAGAGAAAATCTTTATAAGTCAATGAACATTTTACTTGAATACTTGTATTTCATTAGATTTTTTTAATAGTTTTAAGTTTATTCAAATATAATTATTTCCGTTCCAAGTATCTGTTTAAAGTAAGAAGAATTTACATAAATTGAAATATGGTAGCAGCAAGATATAAGTTTACGTTATTCCATCTTATACAGTACTAAAAACATAACTTTATCCACCCTGAATGTTTCCCGACGTTTATTAGTTTTATCGAAATAATATCCCATTCAAGAATTTTTAAAACGCCCCCCCCCCCCCTTCTTTTTCCCCGAAAATTTTGTATCTTTATTTGTTTAATAAAAAAACGTGATTAAAACTAAAGAATTAAGATTTAAAAACTTAAGCTTCAATTTCAGGCTTTAAACTGCAACTTTAAACTTATGTCAAATTTATTATTTTTGTTTAGAAAGAGGCAAAGGCAATCTATTTTAGCTTTCACACTACGTTTATAACGCAAAATGTAGAAAGCTTTTTTTTAAAGACCGCTTAATGTCCGTCTGTCCATCCGTTCCCCATAGTTAGTCCCCAATGTTATTATCTTTTAAGAATAAATTTGAGCTCAAATAATGACAAAAGAAAGATATTTTGATTTTAAATAATGAATTTTTCATGAATAATCTGATTTTTAATTTAATTTGCAGCGTTTAGTAATGTATAATTGTATAAAGACGTCAAAATAAAAATAATAGGTTATTTGTTGAAATTGTAAAAAATATTATGAATAACGATATTATGACAAGTTTCGCTTCTATTTTTCGCATCAATTTTACTAAATATTTATTTTTTGAACTGCAAATTAATTTCGCAAACGAAAAAGAATATTAAGTGAATCTGCGAAAAAAAGTTCGAGGAAATGGGCAATTATGGCGACTAAAAGTTGTTTCTTAAGAAAGCGATAGAGAACATTTTTCTTTTCAGATGTTTTTATTATTTTCAATTTTCAAAACAATGTAAAATTAAATGATGTTATGATAAGTTTCGCTTACATTTTTAGAGAAAAAAAATTACATCATTACTCTTTGAATTGCAAATTTATTTATCAAACAATAAAGAATATTAATTAAATTTGATTAAATTAATGAAAACTTGTTAATTTTTGACTTACTTTAAAAGTTTTAGAACTAGCAAAAGGCAATTATCTCGGAAAACATTTAAATATATAAGTTTTTTTTATTTGAATGTAAATATATTTGGTAAATTTAAAAAAGCGATTTCTGAATTTCAAAAGAGTATAATATTTTTAGTACTATAGTAGATAAATTTAGTGGAAAGGAATTTGTGTAGAATATCCCTCAGCACAACGCTTTAAAAAGACGGTAGATATTTTTATTCTTACCACAACAACAGGTCTGAGGTAAACGATGGCTTCATTTTTGTGTCTGCCCTCCATCTTTGATAGAAGAAGACCTCAAACACGCCCAAAATCTACATTATCCAAGACGAGATTTCTTTCACAGACGGATAACTATCACTGATTATCCAAAATTGTTAACGGAGTTCATTTGCTGAAACCTGAATAAAAGTTAGATACTCGAAGATTCTAGATGGTCTCCGGGAGAGAACTTTTCAAAGTTTGAAGTTTTCGCATTCTGGCTCTAGAACAGTAGACTTTCTTCTGACGTCACTTTTGGGGGGAATCGCGGGGAGTTATTTTTAAAGTTCATTTTCACGGGTAGTGACTCAGTTTATTTTTGATGGTAAATTTCGTACGCATACTGAAATTATTGTCTGCGTATAGGCCACGCAGCTGTTTCGATAATGTTTGGAGTATTTTAATGCTATTTAAATGAGTAGTTAGTCGACAGGAAGTTCGTCCCGACTTATGTATGGGTAAAAGGATAGACAAAAAAGAATAAAAGCTATGTCTCTGATGTCATCCCTTTCTAACAAAAAGAAAATAATTTTAGGATCGACTAATGGAACCGATTTTGGAAGGGGGTACGGACGGACAGACAGACATCTTCAGCATGTCGATATAGGGGAGAGTGGGGGCTAATGTGACGCAGGGCTAATAGGGCAAGGGGCCTAAAGCGGGGGGAAATATACTTTTTTACAAATATTTCTACACGACAGCATTGTAAAAGTTCGACTTCACATTTTAACAACCAAAGATCAGTCATTAAACCAACCAAAAGAATCCAAAGTTAGTTAAAAGTGTATCTTTTTTTCACTTTTAAAGTATTAAATAAAAACTTTCTATGAATTAAACTATACTTTTAGGTAGATAACATATCATAAAATAAGATATTATATGTCAAATACTGTGGTTAAATACACGTGCTTCTGTGTTGGATCATTTATAAAAAACAACACTGTGAGGTCTAATTGGACAGAAACTGTGGGGTCAAATGAGACACGAATAAACCTAGATTTGTATGCTTCTCTTGAAGAATCTATATAAATCTATAATATCTTATTCAGTCAAGTTGCCAAAAACTTTTTAAAACTTTAATATTTTAAACTTTTTGAACTGTATTCGTCGTATAATAAGTGAAAGTTCAAGTAGTTTTATTGGTGACATTTTTCCACCTGCAATTTCATTAATTACATATGAACAGAACTTGGTGAAGATAAATAATTTGTTCTTGGTAAAATTTGCTGGAAAGCAAACTATTCCTTATTACGTTGGATTGATTTCTGAAATAGAAAGTGATTAACTCCGTGTAAGCTATTTCAAGATAAAGACGATCTTTTTAAATTCACGTATCTTGAAAAAGAGGACAATTTTGTGATAAATTTTAGAAGATACAAACACAAACTATCCTTACTTTAAACTATCCTTTCCAGGGATTCAACAAAAATTATAGGAGCATCTTCGAATTTGAGTTTTAACTTTGATATTTTACCTTTCAATCTGAAATAATTATTTAAAAAAATAAAATTTCATTATGTATACATTACATAAATGGTTTTTGCTTTAAAATTTTATTTTAGTGGCATTTTCTAATTAATTTTCCCTTTTTTTGAAATTTTAATTAAGACAAAATTTACCATGTCCCATTAGCCCTGCACCCTGAAACATTAGACCCCACATATGGGGGCTAATGGGACATTTACATGTTTGTTAAAAATGCTCCGCAACTAAAATATGGTAATCTTTTAACATCTGTCGAATGACTTTTTAAGTAAACGTGTGTTCAGTTTATGATCTTGTAAAAAAAAATTAAAATTCTTGAATTTTTGCTGAAATACAGAAGTTAATAAAAATTTGTCCCAATAGCCCCCTATCTCCCCTACTTTTCAATTTAAAAAAAAAATTCCATCAATTGAAAAAAAGAAATTTGGCTAAAAATACAAAATGTACATTTCTTTATTTTAAAAACTAATTATAAACTGATAGTTAAATAAGGAAATTCTAAAAATTTTAGTATAGAAACAGCTTTTTTTAGTTTTAAATAAAAAAAATGCAATAAAATTAAAATGTTTTCCCCCAATTTTCACTGTAAGAAAATACATTCACAGAACAGCAGTAGAGTATTCATATAAATACAAAAATTGAAAGGGACTGAAAAAGTTTAAAATAGAAAATGAATGGAATATACCATTGAGTTTTTCATTTAACTCTGCTATGCAAATAAAGAAGAGAGAACAAGGCCATTAAAATTAGTAGAACGGACGTGCCATTAATCACTGCAATTATTCGTCGCCAGGTGGCTCATCTCACTTGCGGTTGCCAAATTCCGTAGAAGTTTTAAAGTTGAAAGATAGAAATTAGTCGCACTTCTCTGAAATGTTCTTGTTTATTGTATTTTTGTCAGATATATTCCCTTTATTTAAAGATTTTGTACTCAGTAAACTTTTGCGTTTAAACACACGATTTATAAACCTTAGAAACACAATTGCCAAACACAGCAAGTTCTAGTTTAAACTTTTAGTCGCCAAAATAAACTATTTTCATTAACTGTCTTTCGCAAATTCAATCATTATTCTTTACAGTTTGCTAAATAATTTTGCAGTTCGAATAATAATTTAGTAAAATTACTTGCTCTAAAAATAGAAGCAATTTTTCTAGAATAATATAGATTAATTAATAAATAAATGTTTTAGTTATTTAAATTCTAAATATCTTTGTAATTTATATTTTTTAATGAAATTTCGATATGGCTTAACTTTTTGGTACGAAACGATGCATCGATGCTTGTGAAACTTGTGGTTAGTTCTGTAAAATTGGGTGACGGACGAACAGAATGATTATAATGCATTCCACTTTTTAAATTAATTCGCACTTTTAATTTAAGTGCTAACACAGAAAATGAAATGACAATTTACCAAAATATGTATAGTTACATTTGCATGACCATGTAAGGAAATAAATTAATTCAAATTAAAGTTAAGATAATTATTCAAAACTAAGAATTATTATTTAGAACTGTAATTATGTTTTACGTTATTTATATTATCAATAAATAAAAAGTCATTATTTAAAAATAAAATAATTAAAAAAACGTTCTAATTCAATATAATTTGTTTACATCCATATAAAGGGTCGCTCATATTCACTAATTGCTTGATCCGCCCAGCTAATATGTAAATTCTACCGAATAACACAATAATGAGATGTTAATAGTGCTTCTAATGATGCGCGCCAAGCCCTATTTTGCCCTTTGGACTTTAATGAGAATTAAATAGCCGCTAGTAAATATTATATAAAATATTATGATGACTAATATCTTTTAATTGTCTTGTAAGTTATACAAGAATAAGAATAATAGGTGTTTTTAGGCGACGTTTTAGCTTCCACACTGCGTTTATAACGTAAAAAGTGGAAGGTATTATAATCGTTCAGTCCGTCTGTCTGTCCGTCACCCACTTTCATAGCCCAATCTACAAATGCTACGGACAAGTGTGATACGTCAAAAAATTCAGCGCATCGAAATTGTAATTGATTGAAAATTTCAGAAAAGAATTCGAATTCGAAGTACTTCAATTATTTAAAAAACTGCAAAATTTAATGCTCATTTAAAAAGCATAGGAAGCCATTTTTATTCGAATTAAATTACCATTGCCATTCGCAACAATCGCCCGAGAAACTTAATTCTTTTAGACAATAAATTAAAATAAATTTAATTTTGCGACATCGATCCGTTTGAAATGACGTCAAATATATTTCACTACGAGGTTCTTTCTATGTTGATATGAAATGTTTTCATTCTATTTAAGAGCGAGGAATATTACATATTTATTCTTTGAAATATTAATTTTTGCAAACGATAAGTAATAATTATTGAATTTTCGAAATAAAATAAACGAAACTAGCCAAATTTAGCATGTAAATGTTTAATATAGAATTAATGCTGTGTTTGGCGACTTTTTACCTGTTTAACACAACTGTTTAGTGGAAGCGGGTTAAGTGACAGATTCTGTTACAAACCTACTTGTTTAATTCGAAATAATTAAAAAATGAAAAAGTAGGTACTGATATGCTGACGATGTTCATATAAAAGCTTTTAAAGTTTTGTGTTGGTGACAGTTACTGTAAAAAAACCCATTTGTTTTCCGATAGAATTTTCAGTAAGTATTTAAGTAACAGGAAACTAGGCTATTTTAGTTTTTTTAGAACTTATTGTTTCTCTCGACATGCACGATGATCCTCTTTAACGTGTATTCTCGAAGCAGGAAATTTCGCTTAAAATGAAATTATTGTATTTTTCCAAACTGTGTGTAAGAAAAATCTCTCTAATTTACCATCATAGTATGGTGGTAAAAGTTATGCCATCAACTTATGCTGTTAATTTATATGAGCAAATAAACGGAAAAATGTGGTAAACATTATACTTCATATTTCATACAAATCGATAAGTCGACAACATTAACATAAGTTTTCGAGCTGTTCAAAAGTCGCCAATGAACAAACCGGCCATTATATCGTAGCTGTACCAAAAAATATTGAACCATAATATTAAAACAAGTAGGTTTGTAACAGAATCTGTCACTTAACCCGCTTCCACACATTTGTGTTTAACAGGAATAAACGCGCCAAACACAACATTAATTCTATATTAAACATTTACACGCCAAATTTGGCTAGTTTCATTTATTTTATTTCGAAAATTCAATAATTATTACTTATCGTTTGCGAAAATTAATTTATATTTCAAAGAATAAATATGTAATATTCCTCGCACATTCCTGCACATTTTTATGCCAAGTTAGAATTTTCTATGCATCTTTCTTCATACATATATAATGAACCATTAAAAGAACTCTATTGTGATATTACAACAATCCAAACTGAATTATAACACATAAATAAATATTTATATTTTTTTTCAAATAAAGTTTCTCGTACGTTTAACGAAATGGCAACAGTGAAAATATTGAATAAAAATGGAATTTGCATGTTATTTCAATGTAGATTAAATTTTTAGTTATTTAAATTTTAAATAAACTTCTAATTTAAATTTTTTAATGAAATTTGGAATGTAGCCTAATCTGATTTTTTGCTTCAGAATGACGTATTCCACTTGTCTGTGGGACTTGTGAATGGCAAAAGTGAAATATTGAATAAAAATGGAATTTGCATGTTATTTCAATGTAGATTAAATTTTTAGTTATTTAAATTTTAAATAAACTTCTAATTTAAAAATTTTCAATGAAATTTGGAATGTAGCCTAATCTGATTTTTTGCTTCAAAATGACGTATCCCACTTGTCTGTGGGACTTGTGGTTCTTTCTGTGAAAGTGGGTGACGGACAGACAGACGGACTGAACGATTATAAAACCTTCCACTTTTTACGTTATAAACGTAGTGTGGAAGCTAAAATATTAAGCAATAATATTAAATAATAGTGTTGAATATTATTACTGCATTAGACGATTGAATGCTAATATGAAAATATTCTACTGATAAAACTGATTTTTTTTATTTGATTTTTTGAAAATTTTACTGATGAATATTTTACTGGCCATTATAACCTGTACAGCTGTTTTCTTAGCAAATGAAACAAAGTATACCGACTTATAAATAAATAACTGGAAAAGAAAATTCATCAAAAAGCAATTAAAAGCACAAAATCAGTTAAAAACTTATACTGATCCAATTTCCCTAAAAAAGCCTTAGTTTAACCACGAATGGGTATGCTAATAGAGCCATAGGGAAATCAAACTGATATCTTGAATAGCAACAAATTGTCACATCCATTCCTTCAGCTTCTCTGAACTTATCTTAGAAGCCAACAGCTGAAACCATCAGTTGCATATTAACAACTTACTTTTCTTGTTGAATATGGTAAGGAAACAACAAAAAAGTCAGCGAAATGATATATTTTACTGAAGATTCAAGACTTGAGTTTCCTTATATTAGGCGGGGCGAAATTGTGGAACCTGTTATTATCAGAGGCACTTTATTTTTTACTGTAGATATGAAATAGATAATTTTTAGTATATTTGCGTTAGATAGCTTTTGGAGGTATGACCACCCAAATGTATATATTTTTTTTTTACATTTAGTTGCGCAAATGATTTTAAAGGTTTCTTTGGTAGCTATGCTTAATGAATCTTTAACTTATGCTACTACTTATGCTTGATGATTCCCTCCCCACCGAAGAGATAGAAATGTCCGTCAAATCCTGTTTCAGGGACTTTTCTATTGAAAATCTTACTTAATTTCATGAAAAATATGGGGGGAAAACATACACTCTTAAAACAAAAGAGTGAAATCCACTCATATAGGGAAAGTGCATTTTCGGCACGGAAAGGAGTGGATATTAACTCAGACTGAGTTAAAACCGCTCGTTTGTTTTAAGAGTGTACCTTTGTGTATAGTAGAGAATTTCTAAATTGTGATTTTTTATAAATGCTTCATTTTAAAGATTTAAGAAATTTCATGTAACATGTACGATGTACGTAGTATTATTAAATTTTTCGAGTTTTATAAAAATTTCCCACATTGAATATATTTATTTCATATGCCATTATAATCTTATTAATTATTACACTCTTAAAACAAAAGAGTGAAATCCACTCCTATAGGGGAAGTGCATTTTCGGCACCGGAAAGGAGTGGAAATTAACTCAGACTGAGTTAAAACCGCTCGTTTTAAGAGTTTATTTCTTTTACCCACTGTGCAAAAAGAGTGAAATACACTCCTATACGGGAAGTGCATTTTGGCACGGAAAGGAGTGGAAATTAACTCAGACTGAGTGCTCGTTTGTTTTAAGAGTGTACACTTCGCAAAATAACTACTTTCAATATCGCAATTTTAAAGGTACTTATTTTTGCTACTTTCGAAACCAGAAACCTTGTTTGTGGCTATGTGTGAACTTTAACGATTGAAAGAGTTATTATCTTAATTTATTTTTGTTCCACTTTTAAAAAAATTAAATTGCGTATATTTAAAAAAAAACATCACACCATCGCCATTGGTAGAATGTTTTCCCGTCCTGAAAACACCTGTGAAACACGCATTAATTTTGAGATATAGTGGAAATCATACGTAAAAAAGTAAAAGTTGTAAAAAGTTTAATCAAAAATAGGAAGACTCGCAACTTTTTAAACACCTTTATAAACTTTCTCTTACGGCTGCAGACTTGAAGGTCAGCAAAGCTTGTTCAAATGAATAAGTAATCAATTAAACCCCAAAAACTACAAAAAAAAGCTATCAAGGTAAAATGTATGATAAATTAAAATAACGTTTCCTCTGTGAGTGGAATATTTAAAATCTTAAAAACAATCAGTCCATTGGCATCCTGCAGATTCTGGCTTTTGAAACCTAGAAAACTCTTACGGCACTTTCGTAAACAGTTGTGTACATTCATGAAATAAAATGTGTTACTGAATAGGTCATTCATTAAAACAAAGTCATTGCATTAACTCTAAAACAAACGACGGTTAACTCAGTCTAGTTATTCTTCCTTTCGGTGCGAAAATGCCTTCCCAAAGGTGGATTCATCTTTGCGGAGTGGTAAAAGAAATAAAAGAAAACAATCTACGTCTACACTCTTAAAAGAGCGGTTTTAACCCAGTGCGAGTTCATTTCACTCCTTTCCGGTGTCGAAAATGTACTTCCCCTAAAAGAGTGGATTTCATCTCTTTTTGCGGAGTGGGTAAAAGAAATAAAAGAAAATCATCTCGTCCTACACTATTAAAACGAGCGGTTTTAACTCAGTCTGAGTTAATTTCCACTCCTTTCCGTGCCGAAAATGCACTTCCCCTAAGGAGTGGATTTCACTCTTTTTGCGGAGTGGGTAAAGAAATAAAAGAAAACAATCTAGTTCTACATTCTTAAAACGAGCGGTTTTAACTCAGTCTGAGTTAATTTCCACTCCTTTCCTGTGCCGAAAATGCACTTCCCTTATAGGAGTGGATTTCACTCTTTTTGCGGAGTGGGTAAAAGAAATAAAAGAAAACAATATACGTCCTACACTCTTAAAACGAGCGGTTTTAACTCAGTCTGAGTTAATTTCCACTCCTTTCCGGTGCCGAAAATGCACTTCCCTTTATAGGAGTGTATTTCACTATTTTGTTTTAAGTGTGTATGTATTCACATTTACGAAACAACCATCTTCCATGGGATATCCATGGGCACGACAACAACATTTACTAAACCAAGGAACATTTACGATGGTATCGGTAGAATGTCTACCCGGCCTGAAAACACTTATGAAACACGCTTGAATTTTGACAAAGAGTGGAAATCATATGTAAAAAAGTAAATTTTGTAAAAAATTTAGTCAAAAACACGAAGGGATAGACTGACAATTTTTTAAACACGCTTATAATCTTTCTTTTACTGCTGCAGACTTAAAAGTCAGCAAAGCTTATTCAAATGAATAAGTAATCAATTACACCTCAGAAACTGCGAAAAGGCCTTCAAAGTAAAATGCATATGCATCGAGATTAAATTAAAACAACCACATACATTATTCGGTTCACCGTGAATGGAGTATTAAAATCTTAGTTCAATGGCATCATGCAGATTATGACAAGGGAAACCCAGAAAACTCTTACAACACTTTTGTAAAAAATTATGTTCATTCATGAAGTAAAATGTATTACGGCATTCATTAAAAACGCGGAAAGTTAAAAAAATAATAATAAGTTCATTGGCATTCTATGTATTCACATTTACGAAACCAAGAAACTTTTACTATGCATTCATAAAACTGTGTTCATTCATGAAGTGAACTATATTACGGAATTGTAAGTTCATTCCATTCAAAACTTAAAATATTTAAAGAAATCAGCTCATTGACGTTCGGCATATTTACACTATCGAAAGCCTGAAAAACTTTTCGGCTCATTCATACACTCAGAAAAATATTGCGTTTACTTTCAATAAAGAAAAAATTGTGTTTTCCTCAGATATTTACAAATCGTGTTGAAATAATACAAAAAATAAATTGCCACCAAATAATAATGCATGGTTAGCATAAAAATTGTGTTGAAGGCACAGCTCGCATGTATTTTTCCGAAATGTATTTCAGCATCTGCTCTTTAATGTATAGAATAAATAGCCAGACAAAAGCTTAAAAAATGCATATCACTGTACTTTGAAACGAATGTTTTAATTTTGATATACATATTTTACTGAAAAAAATATTGTTTTAGTTGTTATCAATCAGGCAGGATAAAATAAATCATCTCCTGTCTCTATAATATCCTAATTTTATTAGGGTAACGAGTGCAGTGATTGGCACCCTCACAGTGATTGGCCCCCTCATTCCTTATTGAAAATAATAAGATGTTACAGCCCAAAATGTTGTTGCCAACATGACAAAGGTTTTTAAAATCCCCGCCATTAACGTTTGTCATGTTGGCAACAACATTTTGGGCTTTAACATCTTATTATTTTCAATAAGGAATGAGGGGGCCAATCACTGTGAGATTGCCAATCACTGTACTCGTTACCCTAAGTAATTACTAATTATATCGCTTAATCGCAACATAATATTGCAATGTTGCCATTTTTACAGAATACTTGTATTCCACTTTTCCTGTTTGAAATTTTTTTTCTGAGTGCAAAACTGCGTTCATTCGTGAAGTATAAACCTTTTACGGAATCTGAATTTCATTCATCTCAGTAGAAACATAAAATATTAAAAACACTCAGTTCATATATTCATTAGCGTTATGTATATTCACACTATTGAAACCCAGAAAACTTTTACGATACATTCAATAAACTGTGTTCATTCATAAAAAAAACCTAGTACGGAATCTTAAATTCAGTAATTTGAAACATAAAGTACTTAAGACAATCAATTCATATATTCATTGGCGTTTTGTCACATTATTCACACTTTAGCGAAGCCCAGAAAACTTTTACGGTAACTTATAAAACTGCTTTCATTCATGAATAAAAACCTAGTACGGAATCTTAAATTCATTAATATGAAACAAAAAAATATTAAAAACACTCAGTTCATATATTCATTGGCATTTTGTGTAACCTCACTTTCAAAACACAGAAAACTTTTACGATACATTCAATAAACTGTGTTCATTCATAAAGAGAACCTATTTCAGAATCTTAAATTCATTAATTTGAAACACAAAATATTAAAAAAGCACTCAGTTCATATATTCATTGGCGTTTTGTATATTCACACTTTCGCGAAACCAAGAAAATTTTTACGATACACTATATAAACTTATTTTCATTCATAAAGAAAAACCTATTACGGAATTGTAAATTCCTTCTTTCAAAACTTAAAATATTAAAAGTAATCAATTCAGCATTGCATATTTACATTATCGAAACCCTGAAAAATTTTACTATAATTCATAAAACAGCATTCATTCAAATGAAGTAAAACCTATTACGGAATTAATATTAGAAACTTAAATATTAAAAACAATCTGTTGATTTTCATTGGCATTTTTGTATATCCACACTTTCGAAACCCAGAAAACATTTACGATACATTCAATAAACAGTGTTCATTCATGAAGAAAAACCTATTACGGAATAGTAAATTCATTCATTCATTAAAAGCCGGAAATGAGTGGGACCAAACCTTCAATGACGGGCGTGGCTTCGCACCTTGGTCATCAGTAGATACCAATCGAGAGGCTCTCAAGACGCCAGTATTCTCAAAGAAAACTTTTTTTATTAAAAGAAACGAAAAAATAATCACCTGAACTTCCGAAAACGGATAGTTGAAGAGACTCACCCAAAATAACAGACCTTATGCGGTGCTGTATTTTTATAATTAAGTACGTTTTGTAAGTAAGGTAAGTATTATTAAAGATAAACGCCCTTTGTCTACATACAAGACCTGCTGAAGGAGACTTTTGTGGAAAAAATTGACGATTATATTTTAATTTTCGATTTAACAAGGCATGTATGAGTTGTTTAAATATATATGAAAGAAATAGAAATCATTTTAAGAGGAAAATTTTAAAATATATATATATATACATAGCATATCATAACTTAACCCCCTCAATATAACCTAAATCTTATATTTTGTACCCCAATTAAACTTAATACCTTAAATTATCTTTCTCATATATCCTTAATATCACTTAGTACTTTAACATCCCAACCACACTCTGTCCCATGGATGTAATTGGTCAGTGAAACAGAGCACGGATGTTTTCGCCATTTTTTGTACACGTTCGATCACACTCTTTCGTCGACTGCAGACGTCAAATCAATCTCTTCTAAGTTATGATATGTCATACATTATATTATATCAATTGATGTAATTCGGTTTTATGAATAGTTTCTAGTTGGGGGATCCCAGTAGGTAAGTGCATGCGAAAGGTCCCAGGTTCGGATCCATGCCAGGTTCGTACCCCCAAGGAAATCACGGAAATGCAAGAATGAAAACTAGAAAGTTACATCATTTGAAACAAGCCAATTTAACGAGTGGGTCGTTTGAGCGGAAACAGATCTTCAAAAATTCAGCCAATTTTGATAAAAAAAAAAAAAATGTTAAAGCTCTTGAGCTAACTATTAATTTGAATAAAATTTTAAATTACTTTCATCATATCTTTAATTTATCATTTTCACCTTACGCTGGTAAGCGTAACAAATTACATTTTTTTTAACAGTTTAGTAGACAATTTTTAATAAAAAAAATGCTTCAGGTCTCTGAGCAGTGGCCCACACGTTAAAATTTATCTAGCTGTCGAATTTTACGTGTTATTGTTAATGGTCGGTGTCGTTACTTATTGAAAATAAATAAATTATGAATATTATAAGATATATGAATATTTCATAAGTATTATGTAACAACGCTTGGGTTCTTGGGTATGTTACCACTGTTGATGTCAGTAATATTTTATTAATGCATTTTCATAATTTTTATCTTTGTAAGTTGGCAACACCTAATTACGAACCAGCAAGAATTCCAATGTTTTCGGGGCCGTAGTGAGCCTAGTGGTCAGCGTCTCGGTCTCGGGATCGGAAGGTCCTGCGATCGAGTCCCGGTACCACTGAAGACCTACCGAGTATATGCGGAGTACGTGCTCGTTAAATCTGTTGGGTCCGAAAGTCCTCTAAGTTCCCATACCAAATCAATACCTCTGGGGGTGACACGCCAATTCTGGGGATCCTCTAGTTGGCCTCTGTCTCTAAAAATTAGATGGATCCACTTATGTGTGTGTGTTGTCTGTTGTGTCTGTCTTACTTGACGAAGGTTTATAAGCGGGTCGCTGACCAAGCACACAAACCTGAATATATATGTCTACCAACCAACCAACCAACCAACTCTTGGGTTCTTGGGTATGTTACCACTGTTGATGTCAGTAATATTTTATTAATGCATTTTCATAATTTTTATCTTTGTAAGTTGGCAACACCTAATTACGAACCAGCAAGAATTCCAATGTTTTCGATTAGTGTTTACTGGTGAAGTTGTACAATTAAAGGAACACTGGCAAAGCGTAGCGGTTCAAGCTACTTGCATAAGCCTTTTGTTCTTTTTACCTACCTAATGGTGCAGTTTTTCACAGAATATTAAAAGTAAAAACAAAGGGAAGAAGTTTTTTTTCTTGTAAAATATTGAAGATTATCTCTATTCACATTTAGTGCTGCTCTGCATGAATTGAACTTACATCAATAGCCACGAATCCTTTCATTTGTATTATTATTTAACTGACAGCACACCGTTATTTTATGTAAGGCTTTTGTAACGGTTTATACTTTTAATACAAATGAATCTTACATTTTATTTTGATTCTTCGTTTCGTTGTTACGGTAATTTACAATTGGATCAGATTTACTGTACGGTCCCCCTTGGCGCGATTTTTTCGGATTTGGCGATAAATAATTTTTTCTGGCAACCTGTTTGACTTCGACTGATGATTCGAATTCTATGACTAAGAGATATTCCCATCTTTGAATCGTGGTTTTTTTTAAAAAAAGGTCGCCAAAATACGGACTTTTGGCGCGATTTTGGAAAGTTCGCCAATGGGGACCGTACAGTAAATCTCTACCTTACAATTTAGTCTTGATTTGTTTCCTTTTCATAGAATTTAAGTTCTAGTTGAATACCATCTACAGCACACACAGTCGACGAAATAAGTTTCATTCAACTCGGCAAGATTCCTAACTTTCATTTACAGACAAAGAAAAAATCCCCAGACTGGAATATCTGACTTTGAGATCTTTGTTTCTATTCAAATGAATGACAAGTGCATAATTAAAGTCAAGCTTAAAATAGCTTTTTTAAGGTGAGAAAATCTTTAACAGTTGCACAGTAATTGGTGAAATAAAAATAAAATCAGTTTTTCCCCCTGACTGAGAATCAATACAAATCAACATGAAATTGTAAATTGCGTTTGATTCAATAATTGAAATTGTAAGAATTCTGATCGTGTTATCCAGAGTATAAATTTTAAAATATTAAGAAAAAATTATTATTTCAAATATTTAGTTTTTGTGAAACATAGGTGAGAACTTAATGTGAAACTTTGGAAATGAAAATTTAACGCACTTTTTTAAAAAAATTTAAACTGAATTTAGATTGAATTTAAGCACATATGGTTAGATTAACGTTTTAGAATATTTAAACTACATATGGTTAGATTAACGTTTTAGAATATTTAAACTACATATGGTTAGATTAACGTTTGACTTTATTTAGCTAAGAAAAACAGTAAAGTTAGGTTGTGAAATTTATATAAAAGGGCTTGGTGTCGCTAGGAAAAAAACAGTAAGGGTTTCAGAGCTATTAGTATTATGTCTGGAGTTCTAGCTTCAAATTCGTCAATGTCAAGTCTTCGGTAACGCCTTGCATAAATTTTGAAGTGCACAAAAGTACATAACATAAGTACACAAAATATGCATGTCGATGTATTAAAGTTTGACTTGATTTTGATTAGAAAAACAGAAAAATTAGGTAGTGAAATTTATAAAAAAAAATTAAAGTCGTTGAATGATTAAAGTCGCTTGATGTTGGTAGTAAAAAAAAAGTAAGGGCTTAAGAGCTTTTAGTATTGTGTCTGAGCTTTTAGCTTCCATCTCGTCAATTACAGTGTGTCAAATCGGCGGTGACGCCTTGCATAAATTTTGAGGAACACAAAAGCAATGACATGTTTACGAGGACAGTAATCATGAGTTATGCTAATATTTTTTAATTTGACAAAATAGTAGCTGTCACTTTGCTGATTTTGTGTGAAGAGTGGTTTGAAAATAAGAATTATAAAATTATGGTTGTGAGACAACTTATACTGTGATAGTTTACGTGTTTTCCAGCACATAATTACCAAAACGTTTACCTTAACAAATATTCATAAGAATTTGAGTATTTTTAAATGCCCTTTGTTCAGTGCTTTTTTTATATTTAGGATATTAATTTAAATTTGAAGCTGTAGCACATTTGGAAACTGGCACATAAGCATAAGGCGCCTACAGTTTCTTGATGAAATTAGGTATATTCTTTGGCGATATTTCGAGATTGATCTGATCAATTATTTTATAATTTCTGACAAATTTAAAAGGATCCATTTAAAGTAAAAGTCAGTTATTGATCAAATTGCATTTTAGTGCGTTGCAAAAAACACCTGCTCTACACTCGATGATTTTAATTTACTCCAGTCGTCCTCTAGTATAATTATTATCAAAATAAATGAATACCTCTGAATGGGTTACAGGAAAAATTCTCACTAAGCTTCCGCCTCTTTTGTACATTTTAGTGAAATGAGAAGTATGAAAATCTTTCGATCCTTTTCTGCATAATTTTCTGTATTTAATTAAATCAAGATTTCTATTATTAGGCAGAATTTTTCAGTTCTCCTCAACATTTGTAACTACAGAAAAAAATCGTTTTGAGATCGGTCTTTATTGTACAGATTTAATAGAGTCTATTTGTAACAAGTTTTTGGCTGCAGATGCAGAAAAATTGAGATAAATTAGCCCCGGAAATCTTAACGTTAACGACTAAAACGTTTCCAAACGATGCAAAAATGCAATAGAGGAGAGTCTACAGGAACTGTGATAACTTCCCAGATACACAGCTGACATCATGCCACATTTTTAAGTGACGATCCGAGAGAAATGGGAGTCATTGAGAGACGACGATAATGTCAAACAAACTGCAGAAGCAGTAATCAGGACTCATGGGTCCATTTGATTAGGTTACGTCATATTAGCACCGACAAAAAAAAAATGGTGGAAACTTTGCTTTGAACTTTGTCAAACTATCACAGAGAAGCGACAAAAAGGGAGTGTCTATATCGTCGGATTGAAAATCTATCCGTTTTGAATATCAATAATCTCACACCGGAAAGATAAAACGAAAAACAGCAAGATTTTAGCAGTCCATTTATCCGAAATGCGTAGGTGAACACGAAAAGATATTACTCAAAATATGAAAGTGAAAAATATAAAAGAGCTATCTTATGTAAAAGTCATTTAGTGCATTATAATAATTGTAACTACGTATGTATGCAATTGAAAGGCAGTCAAAGATCATTTATTTTAACGGTCATTTCCATATAAAAGTTCTGCTTGCAAAACTCACATTCTTCAAAGTAATAACTAAGTATGGGTCTAGAGACGATTCATCGTATATCTTAGTTATACTTTGGAGAAATTGTGTTTTTCAACTAGACTCTTCATGTAGCCTCCAAAGATCCAACTAAATCTTGAAATATATTATTTACAAAAAAACGTACTTTAAAAAAAATATATATAAAAGTATATTTTGAAATTAATCTTTATAAATAATTAATGTTTAATATTTGCTGAGGGGCACATCAATGTATAATAATTTTTTTTTAATTTATAGTCCATTCTAACATTTTTTAGGTGCAAAATGCCTTTAAAATTTACTGCCGAAAAAATAAGGTTTTTTTGCAAAACCTCCGAAATCATGCTAACGACACTTTTTACACAAATAAACGACTGATAACTGCAATAAAAGGCTGAAAGGAAATTTTCGGATCCTTTATCGAACCATTTCACTTCTTAAAGTTTAAAATAAACTGTGTGGCAACAGGAGCGTAAAACACATTTTTAAATTTAAAATGTCGATTAAATTACAATTCATTCGATATTTTAAATTATTTCAAATCCGCAAAATTTTTTTAAACATGTTTCATCCATAGAGATAGTAAAACCGTGCGCTATCGCTCACTATAGTGGGCGTTAGCGCACGGTTTTACTATCTCTATGGTTTCATCCAGTAACAATACTACAAAAAAGATACATAAAATAGACCCTAATTCCGTAGATAAAAAGTTAAAGACGTTCGTTGAATCGGACGAGTGAAGGGTTAATTGCTACATGTGCTCTTTACGCAAGGCCCATCTGCCGCATCTGTACACCAATGTAGACGGGACATAAGAAGAAGATGGATAATGGATATGTTTGGCGGCGAAAAAAAGTGATGCCATCAGAAAGCCGCCAAGTAACGCTAGTAAGCCTAAACAAAACGCTCACTCAACGTTAGTTCAATGTAAGAGTCATCATTTTATTCCTTTTAAAAGACATTATATAATTAAGAATTAAAAAATGTCTGTACACAGTTATAGGCTGTAGCACGAGATGTGACTTTATACAAGATGGTAGTAATTCCCTTTGCATATATAAGGGAAGTACGTTGTAATTATAGTTTTATTAAAGAGGTCAAAAAGTCGCCAAGTAATTGCCTTAGAAAAATCATTTACAATTTACTAACATGGAATATAAGATAATGAAAGTGTTATGATGGGGTCGAAAATCAAAAAAGGCAGATTTTGTGTTTTCTACACACATTTTTGGTGGGTGCTAGTTTCGAAAAAGTGTGTTTTTGAAACATTGGCCACGTTAAAACTGTGTAAAACTACATCTTGAGCTCGAATTAAAAGAGTCTATGGCTTCACATTTGGTAGCACGAATTCCGTAGTAACCTGTCGGACGCTATAATTGAGTTTTCTATGAACAATCGCGCATGTTTCGCAAATGGTAACTGCCATAGAACTTGTAATAACGCTTTAGAAACTCATCTGTAGAATAGCGCCAAGTAATGCGAAGATGAGTGTTGGTTTGGGCTTACTACAAAGCGATCGATGGCTTCAATTGGAAAACCTGTTTTGGTATTGGCTTTTCCCGGCAGCAGTTCCATCTTCTTCATAACTCTATGAGCAGGGGCACAAATCGAAGGCTACACACGAAGTCATTGTTCTTCCACTCGCCAAGAACACTCTGCAATTAGGCCAAGGACGAACCGCCCCTGCTTGGCGGCATTTGGCTGTGTTGAGGTTGGGCAAGGCTCTAATCAGCGTTTATTTTGGCCGAAAATTAATTCATATAGCTTTATAAACCGGCGTTGCACGGGAGTAACCGTAGTAACGGTGATTTGTTTTAGATACATCTATCGCTTCCCCACTTCTTGTCATCGACTTTTGAGGGTCAACAATTTATTGGATCTTGTCTGACTCCGTCAGACAGGTGGAGGATAAGGAACAACAACAACAAGATACATCTATGATATAATGACCGGTCTGTTCCTTGGCGACTTTTGTCGAGGTTTAAATTTTGCAATTTAATTAATCAGTATCTAATCAAAATTTCTTGTTACATATCGAGTTGCATGTAATATGATGTGGAAGGTTCACCACATTAGGTTATTTCGCTGTTGGGCAACGTAGCACAAATCGCGACCGGCCATTCTATCAGAGCTGTTCCGTCATACAACTCGATAGTATTATACCTTAAATTTTCAAGCACGCCAAAAGTCGCCAATGAAAAGACCTGCCATTATATCATAGCTGTAACAACTTCTATTTTATGCCGATTAATCCCCTCTCCACTGGTCAGCACCCCATCAGGATATTATAATCTCCTTCCGTTGTGATATCAGCATTAAGGAGAAAAAGTGGATGCCCAATTGTATTAGTGCATTACATGACAAAGTAAGAAAAAGAAACACACATATATCATTTTGTATATGGTTGGAAAATAAAATTTTAAATCAATAAGTCAAAAGTCTCTAATGTCTCATCGGTTCTGATCCTCCATTCATCCAAGTACACGCAAAACACGTGAAAGTGTTGCGTTTTCTGTCAATTAAATGTTAATTTTCTTTTTAAAAAATAGTTTTTACTTTTAATTACCTAATATGCAATCTAAGGCAGTGAAAGTATTGCGATGGGGTAGAAAATCCGAAATAGAGATTTTGTATTCTCTACACGTTTTGGTGAGTGCTGATTCTAAAAAATGGTTTTTGAACAGATTTTGACGAAAACCAATTTAATATGTACAGTAGGATTCGAAATATTCGAACTCCAATCATCCAAAATCTATTGGATCATTCTGTCCATCCAGCCTATAATGCAAAACATGTAAAAGTATTCCGTTTAACTCATTAACGATGAAGAGCAAGAGAATTTGCCGCTCGAAAATGAGCTTCTTGCTTGTTTATCCAAGAAAAGAAAATATAAGACAAATGAAGACCATTGTCCTGAATAATTTATTTATGGTAAATTAAGATGCAAGAAAAACGGATTTAAAAAATTTAAAGTTAACGTTATTACACGGAAGGAAAGGTGTTGAGGCGAGAGGTGACAGGTGGTATTGTAGAGAAATAATGGTGTAAATGATCAGAAGGTTTTTGAAGACCTTTTATATAACTAACCACAGACTAAACTACATTAAAAAAAATATAACAAGGAAATCATAGCTCAGAACATCACAGGTCCTTTTGGCTTGATAATAGGAGCAAAAGTGATGTCTTGTTCGGTTCGAATCTCATTGCACTGGGAATGAATTGAGTTTGTCCCGCCTTTATGATGCAGGGATTGGTTAAAAGAATATATAAGAATTTATACTATTGGGTGAGAAATTTGATTGACAGAACTTTAGTTTTAGTTCGTTATTTTACAGGATTCGGGTGCAAAGATAAGTACCGTGTGCAAAATTTTTCCTTCCCAAACTGGGGCTCAAAATGGGGTGCCGAAACAAATTAAATTAAATTAAATTAAATTAAATTAAATTAAATTAAATTAAATTAAATTAAATTAAATTAAATTAAATTAAATTAAATTAAATTAAATTAAATTAAATTAAATTAAATTAAATTAAATTAAATTAAATTAAATTAAATTAAATTAAATTAAATTAAATTAAATTAAATTAAATTAAATTAAATTAAATTAAATTAAATTAAATTAAATTAATTAATTAAATTAAATTAAATTAAATTAAAGTCGTAGTTTAAGGGTTCATTTTATTTAAAAGCTCTTTTTCTTTAAAAAAAAAAGTTTTCCTTTTCAATTTTGCCTAATATGAATTATAACGTAAAAACAGTGTTGCAATGGGGTCGAAAATCAGTAATGGGGAAATTGTGTTTTCTACACACATTTTGGTGGGTGCTGGTTTCGAAAAAGTGGTTTTTGAACATGGGCCTGTCTGTCTGTTTAAAACCACTCTAGAGCTCGAACTAAAAGAGCTACGGACTGCACATTTGGTACACGAATTCGTAGTACCTGTCGGATTTCATATTTGGGTTAGAAAATCGCGCGTGCTCAAATGGTAGCTGCCATAGAACTTTTTGGTTTTAAAGATATTAAAATTATCTTTTGGTATATAATTACTTTTAAATATATTATATTGATTTACTGAGTGATAATTGAAAGTCGTGTGGTGTTACGCGACCCTAGTTTTTCTCCCATTTTGAACATAAATTAAAAAAAATATTTAAATTATACACTTTCTTCTGAAAAAAAAATTCCAAATAACCGAATTTTTGATCTTTCGAAAGAGAACCGGTCCAAATTGATTTGAAAAATTAGAGCCCTACTCTACCTCAAAATTTAATTTAAAACTATAGCATTTATAAAATTGTCTTTCATAAAGATAACATTTATATCAATAATTCTGATCAAGAATACAGTCCGTGGACAAATTATTAGACGCACTGCAAGATTTCATGTATCAATGATGAACAAAATACCTTTAGAAGGACATTTGTGTTCCTAAACTTAAGCTATTGAATAGAAAATACTATATCTGCTATACTTAATACATATATCGACCTCTTTTATGATATGGCATTCTTTGGTATGTTTTTATCATTACTAAAAAAAATACAGTGCGTCTAATAATTTGTCCAGGGACTGTATGTTATCAAACCACGGTAAATTTTGCATAGTCTGTGGGAGAAATTGTTATTAACGAACTTAATGTATTAAAAACTGATTCTAACGATATAATTTTTTTTAAAAATCAGCTCACCCATAACATCGTGGTACTTCTTACCACTCCATCGGTGTCGATGAAGAAAATTATAAGTACGATAGATCATCGATGTTTTGTTTATGCCACTTACCTTACAGCAATGAAAGCGGCGCGGCGTACAAAAACATGACATGTACTGCGAAGACAGTTTTAGGGGCTTTCGATAACTTACAAATATTTCGAAATGATCCATTGTTTAAGAATACTCAGTTCTTAAAGCGGAAATTGTGTAATATAATAGCTTTATTAACTAGATGTTAAATTCCTATCGGGATTTTTAAAAAATTTCAAATAGCATGGAGATGGAAGTATCAATGTTGTATAAATTTAGCATCAATGGGCATATAATTACACTATTGCGAAACGTTGCTTAAAAATCCTAGTTACTAATATACTTTTAAGGAGGAATGGGAGCGAGAGTCTGGTCTCTAAATCGAAGTCCTCTCTCTCTTTGTTAATCTTATAAAATAGTTTTGTACGCCAGATTATTCTGACTGTGTTCTGGTTGAAATGCAGTATGTCTGATAACCCCAAATAAAATAAAAACATCATAGAACTAATTTTTTGAGACTTTCATTTTTAATAGTGCTCAAATTTGATATTTCAACGAATTTACTTGGGAGAATATTGTTTTCATAACAAAACGAGAACAACCAATCGCTCATTTTTAAGAGTTTCAAGCATTTCTAACAGAGAACCTTGCAAGTGAGTAAGTGAAGACTGCAGTGCTTTCTTAGAGCGAGAGTACATAGGTTATATAAGGTTAGTTTGAATTATCGTCAGCTACACTATGGCTATTGGCGACGGGCTTCATAATTTAGAACCACAGTCAAGTGACGAGCCGACACCTGCGAGAGTACCCAGACATTATAGTACACTGTTAAAAAGTTTGATGCAAGAATGCATCGGAGTTCTGGAACTTTCCAGCTGTCACCACAATTTGGAGCGTGGATTTATCAATTTTGTGATGAAACCATAACTTGGATGCACCGCAAAAGTGGTGAATCAACGCTCCAAATAGTGGTGGCAGCTACACTCTTCAAACAAAAGAGTGAAATCCACTCCTATAGAGGAAGTGCATTTTCGGCACCGGAAAGGAGTGGAAATTAACTCAGACTGAGTTAAAACCGCTCGTTTTAAGAGTGTAGGACGCAGATTGTTTTCTTTTATTTCTTTTACCCACTCCGAAAAAGAGTGAAATTCACTCCTATAGGAGAAGTGCATTTTCGGCACCGGAAAGGAGTGGAAATTAACTCAGACTGAGTTAAAACCGCTCGTTTGTTTTAAGAGTGTAGAAAGTTCCACAATTGCGGTGCATATTCTTGCACCATATTTTTAACTGTGTATTGGAAATGTAATTCATGCAAGAGTCTTATCGCGTTTGGGACAAACTTTCTCTTAAGAAAGCATCTAGGGAAACGCAAGGAGATAGTCCTGAGTCGTAAATTGAAGCATGAAAAAGACGATGTCACTGACCCAAAACCGCAGAGAAAGTGGAGCTACCGGATGCGCTAAGTTCAACTGGGGATCACTTTAAGTCGGGGCACGTGATAAAAATTAAGAGTTCTGAATTGGAAACTCAGACACAGAATCGTCTCTAATGCGAGAGGCCTTGTGTAGCAAAAGACTTCGTAAAGTATAGCTACGAGCGCAGGAATGTGGTCCACATTTGGTCGTCAAAGGGCTATCGAAATTACGACGTAAATGTTTGACTTGGTGACTTCTTAAACATGTTTTAATTGGAATTTTTAATAACTGATTAAAACGTATGTTTAAAAAAAAGTGTTTTGAACATTGCCACATTGGGTAGCTTACTTCAACTCAGATAAAATATTGAATTCCCTTAAATTTCAGGCTTGTTTCAGGTACCGTATTACCTTCTAGTTTTGTTTCGTGTATTTCCTTCGATCGGTCTCTGATTGATGCATCGTTCCCACGAGTGATAATGACTCACAAAATATCGAGGCCCAATAAATAATTTATTTTCATTCACCATTAGTGTTGTCACTCAAGACCTAAAACCTGCCCAATCTATTTCTCACAATTTCGAAAATTGAAAATTAATTAAATTTGCAACACCAATGGGAGGCACATTTAACGCAACAGAGCAATTATATTTTAACGACAGAAATTAACAAAAACTTTAATTAAAAAAAATTCGGAATAAAATATGATAAATTCCACGAAGATGCGGAATTCCGGGTTCAAGTGTCATCGTTGACTCACGTATTATATCAAGGAAAAGACAAAGAACATCAACTCAGTCCTCAAACAACAACTCAGTCTTTGATACTGGCATTTTTCAACAAAAGCACCAAGGTCGCGTAAATAAAACAGAGCATAAGCAGAGGTGAGGTTTGCTTACAGAAGCACAATGAAGTAAACCCCAAACGAGGTTTACAACACTTAACTTCTAAGGAGCCTAATTTCAAAATATCAGAAATTAGCTGCTTGGAGGCTGCTTGGAAAAAGTGGTGCAAAAAATCACGCTGCGTAAAAAATCCTGTTATATTACAAATAAATTCTGGCAGCAAAGTTACCATAAAATATCTGTAATACTACTAAAAAAATCTGTTGACAGGAGTTTCCAAGAAATACAAAGAATATTCGTGTGTCTAACAGATATTTTATGTTTTACAGAGAACGTTAAAAAAGAAAGAAAGAAAACGTCAAGCTCTAACCCATATAAGAACCCACGTCGACGGCATGCGAGCTAGGCTCACTGACCACTACACCATCGTAACTACAGAAGAACTTTGTACAGATCAAATTTTCTTTTCGTAATCAAACAGAGAAATCCGTTTTCAATACATGCAATCTGGTTGCAGATTACTTCACTGGTTGCTATCATCACTGGTTGCAGATTTTATTTGTTTACAGAGAATATATGTATTTTGATAAACTGAAATATAATATAACAGAAAACTGCAGTAATTTAAGAGTCATTTTTTTAGAGGGGGACAACTTGTGATAGTTGATACCTTCGATGTTCTTGAAACTTTCAGGATATGTTAGTAGTACTAAGATATGAAAAAGTGAATTTCAGTTTTTCTTAAATACGCTTTGTTTGACCTTGAGAGAAGGTCAAAATTTGAGGTAATGGACCAGGTTACAAATCCATGGCAATTAACTTACTTTTTTATTACAGTCAATTTTATACAGTCCATTTTAATCATTTTTAAAAATGTTGAAGAGTTTGTTTATAAAGCTGCCATCATATAAAATGTGAAGCTTTTGCACAGCACTTTAGAAGTAAAGATAGATGCATATAGTTATGAATTGGAGATATAAAATGGACTGTAATAAAACTTAAAATTAAGTAAGTTAATTGCCATGGATTTGTAACCTGGGTCTAAAACTACAACATTTGCAGTGTATTTACAACTGTGTCTCCAAGTTATTCACTCGTCGCTTCTGGAGTAATTGACCTTCGAAAGTGACCATTTTTTGGTTAGGTTCGGTTAGTTTGAATTATCGTCGCACTAGAGCTACACAAGGGCTATTGGCGACGGGCTTCGTATTTTAGAACCACAAACAAGTGACAAGCCGACACCTGAGTAGGCACCCAACGCAACCGTTAAGGGCGACATCGTACGCAGCGTTAGGACTCTAAAGGATATTTAACGTGCGCTCCCATCACACGGGGTATTATTTGTCGGACATAATGACGGGCCGTTTATAGGTCGGCAGTTATTTTGGCGATGCCCGGACCCGAACCTGGGACCTTCCGCATGCTAATCGAATGCCTAACCGACTGGGTTCCCCAGCCCTCCATTTTTTGGAAATGATCAAAATGGACTGTATAAAATGGGCTCCAATAAAAAAAAGTAAGTTAAGTCATGGATTTGTAACACTGGGTCTAAAACTACAACAACAACATTTGAAGTGTATGTACATCTGTGTCTCCAAGTTATTGACTCTTCGCTTCTGGAGTAATTGACCTTTGAATGTGACCTTTTTTTTGGAAATGATCAACTTTTTTATATTTTTCTTCTTTTTATATTTTTTTAAGTACTACCCTAGTGTGTGCACTTAAACCAATAATTATTTTTGTGGGTCACTTATGGTTTAAGCAGATAATTAGGCATAAACATGACAAAAATCTACGAAAATCTTTTTCAAAGGACCTTGACCTTCAAAGCCATGAGTGACACATCAAACTAATTATGCTGACATGTACCTAGTATCAAGTAGTATCCATATTTCAAAAAGAAATCACGTAAGACTCATGGCTTTAGAAGTAGAAGGATGATATAATGTACACCATACTTTTCTTACTCAATTCCATTACGAAGCATTTAGGAAATTTATTTTCAATTTTTTCGATTCCTCCAAGGGCGGCCCTTGAAGTACAACATTACATTGTTACAAATTTGGAACTTGGTTATTAATCATAATAATGGTTCTTAGTAGCTGCAAAACTTGGTCAAGCAGGTCAAATATGGTGAAACATTTCACCAATCACCACACAGCCTATGCAGCTACCAGGAACCATTATTATGGTGAAACCGAGCACAAAATCTTTAACATTTTATCTTTAACATTAAATGCTCCATATTTTTTTACTATAAGTATTTTAAAAAAAATCTTATCAATATTTGTGCACCCCCAGGGCCGGATTTAAAGATTTGTCGCCTGTAAGCCTACGATTGATTTGCCGTCCCTGTCACAATACTCTCCCCCTTCGGGGAAAGGTAGCTGGTTAGCTGCAAAATAGGGTGGTATCTGCTGTTTAAAATAGATACACATATTAGAATCATCTATGTACCTTTACACGCTAAATCGAAAGCGAAATAGGCGATTTTTTTTAAAAAAAACTGTTCGACTATTTTTCTTTCAACTTCGAAATCCGGGAGGAGGGGTGCAATTGCCCTCGCAGCTACCATGTTTGCTACGAAATATTAGTATTATATATACATTTACGGTTTACGCATTAATGTAAATAATTTGTTTTCTTTCTTAAAAATATTCGTATCTTTATAATAATATTTTTATGCCGAATGCTGCTTTTATTGGTCGTAAAATTTGCCGCCCCAAAGAATTCGCCGCTCTAGGCTACAGCCTACTTAGCTTATTCAGAAATCCGACCCTGGCACCCCCTCCCTTCCCAAGGGCGGCTCTGAGTGCAACTCCAGGCCTTACTTCATTCTGCACCTCAGGTAATAAAATAAGGAACAGTAGAGTACACTGGGTGCCCAAGTGGATGACGCAAAGAGTGGAAGAAGGATGGATTTATATGATGCATAAATAAATACAATTCGCTTAAAAAGTATCCTGTACTGTATCCCGAAAGTGTGGTCCTGAGGGCAACACTCTTTTCGCGGGGTTACTTCTATTTGCTTATGGGCATGTAAAACAAGTACATTCTTTTCAAATTTTTGATTAAATGCATAACTTCTTTTTAACTTTTTCGTCGTTACATTTTCTAAATTCAATTTCACCCCAAAAGTATTCCTTACTGAAGAGCCCAAAATGCTACATACTTTTCAAACTTAATCCTGTTACTTAGTATTTAAGAAACTTCTTATCAATTTTTCGGTTCCTCCAAAGGCGGGTCTGAGTGCAACCTTACAGAATTGCAAATTTTATGCTTGGGTTCACCAGGGTTTTGTTTCCAAAACCTGAAAAATGGTTCAACCGAATACCGAAGATATGGTGAAACATTCCACCACACAGCCGCTGAAGCTACTAAGAACCATCATTTTGTAGTGATACCAAGAACAAAATCTTTAAATGTGTATCTCCCAGAATCTACTAAGGGCCCTTAAAAGTATGTACTTTATTTTCTTGCTTAATTCTTGCTAAATAAGCATTCAAGAAAATGCTTATTAATTTTTTGATTCCCCTAAGTGCAACATTACACTGTTATAAATTTGGTTCTTGGTTTTATCAAAAATATGGTTCCTACACTGTTAAAAATTGTGGCGCAAGATTGCACCGGAATCCTGGAATTTTCTAGCTGCCACCACTATTTGGAGCGTAGACTCACCACTTTTGCGGTGCATCGGAAGTTATGTTTTTACCACAAAACTGGTAAATTCACACTACAAATAGTGGTGGCAGCTAAAACGTTCCGGAATTCCGGTGCAATATTGCGCCAAAATTTTTAACAGTGTAGTTTCTACAACGTCTGTGTGGTAAAATGCCGGTGAAAAAAAACGACCCTGAGTTTAGGCGTTACTTCATCAGGCCTTACTTCATTCTGCACCTCAGGTAACGAAATAAGGAACAGTAGCGTACGCTGGGTGCCCAAGTGGATGACGCAAGGGTGGAAAAAGGATGGATGTCTGCAACATATCACAAAGAAGGTGAACGGCCAGTCTGCTTCGCCCACGATAACTTTTTATATATATATATATATATATATATATATATATATATATATATATATATATATATTATATATATATATATATATATATATATATATATATATATATATATATATATATATATATATATATATCAGGGGCTTTGTTATCCTAGATTGTAGTTTGAGAGAACATGCCTGTCATGCTCTTTGTGATGGATGTCTTCGGTTTTATTTATCTGATATACACTCGACAATTCATTTTAGAATTTATTATATTTTTTTTTAATCAGATGTGCCCAAACCAAAGGGGACCATCTTGAAGTAAAATTTTTGGGCGCTTGGGCTAATTCTTATTTAAAAAATTATTAAAAAAATTGCGTATAAACATGAATGATATTTTTCCGAAATATTTAAAAAGTGCTTCTAAACAATTTCAAAATATGCCCTTGAAAATTCAAGCGTTTCTTTTTAACTTGTGTGGATGTTTTGTTTGCCCAATATCATGCTTAAAGATCAAGAACCGTCAAGACACGCTTTTCTTTCAAACTTTAAACAGAGGAAGAATTTTAGAAATATCTGATTTAAACAAAGTTGCAAGTTTGAAGTTGGGGAAGAATTATTTTGGGAAGACCAGGACTTCTTCTCTTTCAATTTCAAATCCCAATGTTTTTAACAGGGTGTACAATCATATGCGACATTTCTTACTTTTTCTCAGTTCATAATTGGATTGGAAAAACAATTTGAAACGAAAGCTAATTCACTTAAAATATATCAATAACCAAATTTTAACAAACGTATATAATTTTTATTAATTCTAGTACAAATTTAAATTTCTGATGTATACACTCTTAAAACAAACGAGCGGTTTTAACTCAGTCTGAGTTAATTTCCACTCCTTTCCGTGCCGAAAATGCACTTCCTCTATAGGAGTGGATTTCACTCTTTTTGCGGAGTGGGTAAAAGAAAACAATCTAAGTCCTACACTCTTAAAACGAGCGGTTTTAACTCAGTCTGAGTTAATTTCCACTCCTTTCCTGTGCCGAAAATGCACTTCCCCTATAGGAGTGGATTTCACTCTTTTGTTTTAAGAGTGTACATGAAACAAAATATTTCTCATAAGTTATTTGGTTTTAAAACCACACATAAATATTTGATTTGAACGCATGAAGGTATTGCTTTTAACGAATTTTAAAAAGTTTTTTATGATAGGATTTTTACAAAAATATGTTATATATGTTGACAGTTTTTTAGAGACAGCTGACAGCATCGGTTCACTGCTCTTTTAATACGATAACATCTAGATCCTCACACAAATTCCATCGATCAAAAGTTGGATGTATAAGTTCAGAAAAAGACACCTTATCGACACATCCTGTAATCTCAACCGTTACTGATTTAGAGAACTGTCACCTAGAAAGATTGGGGGAAAAAATAACTACCTAGAAAATACCTACATATTTCTACCGCGAAATAACGATGATCAACAGTTTGTCAAACAAATCAGTTGACTGCGTGTTTTATGTCAAGCTCGTCAAACAAGCAAATATTTGTTTTCAAGATATCGCCAAAAATAGGACGCGTTTTTATTTATTTGAGATTGTTTGTTCGGAATATCTACAGATCACCAAATGTGATGGAAGTTTTGTGAGCTGAAGCGTTCATTTTGTGAAATTCTTTCACTTTTGTTTTACAGCAAGTGAGTTTTCGGTTTCAAGATCGCTAGACGGTATCCATAAATTACGTAAGGTGTTCAGGAAGATCACTTTTCCATAAACTTTTCACGGTTTGTTAGGGAAAATATAGGGTAACGAGTACAGTGATTGGCCCCCCTCACAGTGATTGGCCCCTCATTCATTATTGAAAATAATAAGATGTTAAAGGCGTTAAAACGTTGCCAACATGACAAACGTTATTGGCGGGAATTTTAAAAACCTTTGTCACACCTATTTTGGGCTTTAACATCTTATTATTTTCAATAATGAATGAGGGGCCAATCACTGTGAGGGGAGCCAATCACTGTACTCGTTACCCTATAAATAATTCAAGCAGTTATGTATTAATGAGTTTTAATAAATGTTCAACTCGGCTTTTATCAGAAGAAATTCATAAATAGATTTAAATTATAATGATAAAAATTATATTTTAGATTTACGTAGTATACCTTGATAATGTAGTTAGGGGTGGCAAGGCCTGACCATGACAAGTTAGGGCCCTAGGCCCGGAAACATAAGGGGGCCCTTTTCCAAACGATATTGTTACTTATTATTATACATACTGCAAAGTTATGATCTTTAAAAGTAAGGCCCATCATCAAATATAATATTGAAAAAACACACACACAATTAGGATGCTTATAGTTGTAGAAAAGTAAATATATGATACATTTAAATTGAGTTTGTCATAAAAGCAAACACAATTATGAGGTGTGAAACAAAATCTACTGGTTTGTAGCCAATTTTGGGGCCCCCTAAAATCGTGGGCCCAAGGCTCGGGCCTTGTAGGTCTAGACTCTAGGCTATGGTCAGAGCCTGAGGGATGGCTGAGACCCAATATGATGACGGAAACCTATCGATCACATCCCCTATTTCTACCTTACGCGTAACTACCTGTCATTTGGCCCAACCAAACTGTTACAATTGGTCCCCTCATTAAGGGGGACGGAACCGGAGCCCTCCATTGAAGCCCATGTTAAAATGACCTTTTTTATGTACCTTTTTCTCAGAATCTATTTGATAATTTTTAATGTAATTTTTACTAGTTGTTACATGGATATTGAACTATAATGTAATGGATGCATTTTTAAAAATTTTGTTTAGTTTTTAAATTATAATTTTTTAAGTGAAACTACATATTTTTTTTTTACCTAAAAACATCAATAATATTTTTTAAAAAAAGTAAGACAGTTATACTCAAATCCCTCCAGCGGTTTTTAGAAACTAACTTCTGAAATACGTATAAAAAATTGCAGGCTGATACTTTTAGTAGATTTTGAGAAAAAGGTACATGAGCATTGAGAAAGCACGTTTTGAGATATTAGCGTTTAAAGTAAACAGTAGTGGTTTCTTACCTATGAAACATGACTGTATTTTACTTAAACTACGTTTGTTTAAAAAAAATATTAAAAATACTTTCAGTGCTCGAAACTTTTAATGTAGGATATCGTTTTAAAGCTAAGATTTCATATTTTAAGGAACATTAAAAACATTGAAATGTCATTTTTGAAATTTTTTGTCTGGTCTCCCTTAACTGAAACGAACAAAGTATGCAATACTTGTGAAAAGAATATTATTTTAGTAGTATGAATCCACTACTCCAAAAATGTTTCATTTAATTAAAGAAATTTTATCCACTATTTAAGTTCCCCAATGGATCCCCAATATTTCCAGTTTTATTCTACTTAAAAAAAAATTTCAAACTCATTACATTTGAGACAGAGAAAGAGAAATTTAAAAAAAACTAGAAGGCATTGAAATCCTCATTAAAAAAATCTGAATTCAAAATATACTTTAATTATGGATAAAATTTCAAAATTATAAATACTCAATTAAAATGCATCAAAAGAAAGAGACAGAGAAAGAGAAATTTAATAAAAACTAGAAAATTATAAATACTCAATTAAAATGCATCAGAAGAAAGAGACAGAGAAAGAGAAATGTAATAAAACTAAAAGGCATTGAAATTCTCATCCTGAATTCAAAATATACTTTAATGATGGATAAAATTTCAAAATTATAAATACTCAATTAAAATGCATCAGAAGAAAGAGACAGAGAAAGAGAAATGTAATAAAACTAAAAGGCATTGAAATTCTCATCCTGAATTCAAAATATATTTTAATGATGGATAAAATTTCAAAATTATAAATACTCAATTAAAATGCATCAGAAGAAAGAGACAGAGAAAGAGAAATGTAATAAAACTAAAAGGCATTGAAATTCTCATCCTGAATTCAAAATATACTTTAATGATGGATAAAATTTCTAAATTATAAATACTCAATTAAAATGCATCAGAAGAAAGAGATTCTATTTTGAGAAATAGAAATTTAATAAAACTAGAAGGCATTTAAATTCTCATTCTGAATTCAAAATATACTTTAATGATGGATAAAATTTCAAAATTATAATACTCAATTAAAATGCATCAGAAGAAAGAGACAGAGAAAGAGAAATTTAATAAAACTAGAAGGCATTGAAATTCTCATTCTGAATTCAAAATATATTTTAATGATGGATAAAATTTCAAAATTATAAATACTCAATTAAAATGCATCAGAAGAAAGAGACAGAGAAAGAGAAATTTAATAAAACTAGAAGGCATTGAAATTCTCATTAAAAAAATCTGAATTCAAAATATACTTTAATGATGGATAAAATTTCAAAATTAAATACTCAATTAAAATGCATCAAAAGAAATTTTTTAATTAAATTAAATTAAATTACAATAACCACTTAACAATCGCATGAAACCTTTTATTTAATGCAAATCAAAATTTAATGGAAATTTATTTTTCTATTATGATGGATCAGTTTGGAATGACTTCATAAAATATATTACAATAATATTCTTTGGTGGTTCTCATTATTTGCTAAGAAAGGGGAGCAAGACGCTCTATTCACATTTCTTCAAAAAGAAGACGTAATTTTTCATTTACATTTAATCCTTTATTAATGTATGATATCCTCTTAATGCAATTTTTTCTTTTGGCGAGGTTTTGTCATTTTATTTGTTTGTTTTTGTTTTAAAATGAAATTTAAATATCAATTCGTTTACTCATGCTTTGAAGGTGATAGATAGTTTCAACGTTGTATGTTGATATCAAGTATTTTGCTTCCATTCAAGTGTGAGCAATGCTTCATTTTTATACTTCGAAAGACAATTAAATTTAACAAACGGTAAGGATTAATTATGGAACTTTCGAAAACAAAAATTGTTCATTTTGGCTTTTAAAATTTTAATATAGAACTAAATGCAGTGTTTGGCGCCTTTTTAGAAACGTGGGGGGGGGGATTTGTTTGTGGAAGCGGTTCTAAGTGAAATTTTGTGTTGCAAACCTGCAAACCTACTTCGTTTTTCCCCTTAAGATTTATTCGAATTATTTAGAACAGTTCAGATCTTTTTCTACTATAACCATCGTCATAGTAACGAGATTCGCGAGAAAGAGGGCCCAAGGAAAAATAGCGATGTAAAAATTCACCAGGAAATAATATTTAATTTTTTGTGGATATTGTTTCTAAAATAACCGCGATAGTTTAAATCCGATGATTTTTTTTATATTAAATAATTTTTGGAAGAAAACTCATAGGAGAAGTTTTAAAAATGTTCTCAAATGTAAATTTTTTTTAAAGGGCATGTCACGTCTGGAGTGGCAACAGAAATGCGGAATGAAAACATTTTTTTATTTTCTTCGATTAGTGCTTTGTTGTCTCCACGTGACATTAATTCACCAATCGAGGCACAAGAAAGAATTTATTTTCATTCCACTAATTGCAGGAACTAATGCTAAGATTCAAACACATATTTTAGATTTATTCGTTTATTTATGTATATAAAATCTCATTTAAATTTTTCGGAAACTGTATGTTGTTTAATTTTATGCATAATATATTTGATAATTACATGAAACTAAAAAATCACTATTTATCAGTAAAAAATATGTATAAAATAATAATATCAAAAATAAAAATAATATATACATATATTATCCCTTGATCTGCCTTTAACACACAATATTCCCACAAGAGAAAGTTCTCGAAAATTCATGTTTACCTCTCTCAAGTTGAAACGGGATGGAAGGACGGAGAATTCACTAAAAATTCTACGAATGCCGTAAAGCGGCAGAAATATTCGCGGAAAATAGAAAATCACAAACTTTACTTACAACAATCAATGACGGTGCATCAGTTCTTGGATCATCCTGAATCTCGAGACGAAATTAGCAGTTGTCTGTAACAGGTGTTTGATTCAAGCTGAATGCCACATGATGAGGTTACCCAACACAACAAGTGATATACAACCATCGCCTGTTGGACGATTCGTTCGTTTATTTCGGCAGCGAAAAACCGGGTGGTGGAATTTTTATTAATTGTTCTAGCTTATGTGGTGCTGCCATCTAGGGGAGGATGTTGAAACTATTTAGTAGCTCATGAAATGCATTATGCCCAGCTTTACTATTAATGTAGGTCTCAGGGGGGGGGGGGTCAACGACGCAGACTGCGTCGTTGAAATTTTAGGGGGGGGGGTCGAAAAAATTAGATTTTTTTAATGTAAATGGTTTATTTTATCTAAGATACAACAAATTCTAGTTCTTTCTAATCATCTGTCTCCCCCCCCCCATACACCTGGGGGGGGGCATAACCCCCCCTCCCCGCCCCAACCTTCAAGAATCAAAAATGGTAACCAAAATCAAAAACATTACGAAAAGAAGAACATAGATAATGGGATATGGCGTGTCTGCGCCTGGCGAATATTTTTGACATTTATTACCCATAAACAACCCATCACTTCTTTAAAGCTGAAACAAAAAAATTGCTGCTGCCCTTCTCATGCCATAAATCTCACGCAGTCTGTATAACATACAATTCGTCGTGCAATTTTCCCGCTTAAATTGTTGTTATAAAAAAAATATATAGCTGTTAGCTTTAGATTGTTGTTTTCGAAGCGGAGGGAAGCATCAAATCAAAGATACACTTTATTAAATGATTGATTTGATCTATTTTAAACTAAATGAAGTTAAAATGCACTGTACTATAAATACCCAAGCTTATTTTGAAGTGTTATGGCCGTGATTCCGGTAAGATTTTCGTAATTATATAATTTTAATCTTGCTAACCCTCTGAAAAAGCAAATTGGCTGAAATGTAAACTTGTTTTCACTGCTTGAGATTTAAATTAAAATTTTAACTGAAAATTTAATTTCCAGGTGGTTATAAATGACTCCTCCATGCTTTAAATTTTGGAATTTAATAAAACTATTAAATTTATAAAAATTTAAAAATTATGTGTGTTGCTGGAAAAACAGTCATTTGACGGTTTTATACGTCTGTCAGAAGGTTGGGCAAATAAAGAAAGGATTCTAATACTGAGAAGTTAATTATATTTGATATTACTAATAATTTGAGTTTCAAAGTTACATTAAAACATTTTTGACACAAAAGTTAAATCTCTTCAGTTTCTTGCATTCAAATAAAATTTTAAAAGCCATTTTCTCTTAATTGAATTTTTACGTTATAGATTATTATAGTTCAACAACAATATTTATTGATTTTTTGCCTTAATTTTAAAAGTATTTACATTGTTAAATATTTAACAAAGAGCTTTGCATATTGGCATTTTACAATGTGTAATTTTGGTGTATCTTTTACTCCATAAAACGGTAACAGCCTATAGCGGCTTCTTAATTTATGAACATAGTTGCCTTTTTTTGTATTTGAAAATTATAAATATGGAATACAGCATTTTTTGTTTTGCTTCAAACCGACTGCATGTAGTCCTAAATTGTACAAAAAATAATTACGTGTTTCTGATACCTCAATTTTTAATTTAGATTTTAAAATAGCTAGTTTTTATGTCAATCTGAAACAGGAAATAATGTGATATTCTGTCGATTGATCTTGATAGTGTTTAGGTTCCTAAGCAAATCGGTGACGCTTTGTTTGAAAGTGTTGAAGTTTTGTGAAGTTGATTTTGAACAATAACAGTAGCTGGCACTAAATAAGTCGTGATCAATTATAACAGAACTTCATGTTATATATTAACAACGACAAAAAAAAAACTGAAAATATAAATTTCTAACAAAAACGTACTCGAAAATTTTCTAATTATTTATAAATCACATAATAAAACAGGAATCACAAATAAAAACTTTAACAATCTGCAAAATGATAATTCTATTTTAAGAGGCCCGGCGTCGGAAGAAAGCAATGTGCTGACAATTATTTCTCATAAACATTTCTTAATCACTGTTATAGCATTTGAAGCAGACATCATAAATATTCAGAATTTTGTATATAACATTTCTATGAATGAATGACCTTCGGATAATATTTCTGGCTTAGTATACATACTCAGGCCCAAGCCATTTTCCCGCCATTGCCTTAGTTAGAAATAGTAGGAAGATACTTGTCGTCTGGTGTCAAATGTGTGGGTGATTGAATATAGTTAAGAAAGTTCAATTCCGAGTTTCAGGGTAAGAATTTTTTTACTATTTAACTTTAATTTTAATTTTAGTAACTTAATAAATAGTATCTTTTTTAAGTGAAACTATATCTGTAAACATAATAGAATAATTCCGATTTAGTTTGATAATGTCAAATGTGTTGCATTACATAAAAGCGAAGAGAGCATTTTTATGCATTAAGAATTGAGAGAAGGAATTGGATGCTGTTTTTGATTGGATCACGTGTCCGGCTATTTTTATTAATTTAAAAATATATATAATTACATAAATTTTGAGCGGAATTTTTACTGATTATTTAGATTCCCGATAGCTTTTGCTGCAAAAAATCTATTTAAAGGAAAATTACATAAGTTTTAATTCCGTAATATAAAAGCTATTAAAATGTGCTTTCCTTTTCAATTAGGGGCAACTCTGCGTTGACCTATCATTAGAAAAATATTCAAGAAGAAAGTCAGTTCTTGTGTTTTACTTCTTAGGACAAAGTTATCCGATTCGCTGGCACTTAAAATATAATTTACTATAAAGTTTCATGTATACACCGTAAAGATTCCTATTTATATATACACTGTGTGGTGAAAATTACTTAGGTTCAGTATACTCCATAAATCCATATATAAATATAAAATCCTCACCGGGTTTTTTTTTTTTTTTTTTTTGGGGGGGGGGGGGGTAAAAAAATTCTAGGGGGGTGCGTCGCTAGCTCTGGGGGGATCGGCACCTCTGGTAGGTCTATCTAGTATGCGAGCCTCGAAATCTTTTCCTCCCCCATCCCCGCATGTGGTTTTCTTCGAAACGACGTGAGCGTGTTTTTTCCCCACCCTACTTTTGTTTGAACTGTTCGGATTGTTAACCTCACAAGTCACAACAGAACCTCAAACGCGTTAGGTTTAGAAAAGCGATGCTCCCCCGTTTCCTAGGAAACCAAGCGAAGGGATGGGGGAAGAAAGTCTTTTCGAGTCTCGCATAGTAAATAGACCGACTATAGTCAGGTCGCCAAATGGGAATATATGCTTGAACTTTGAAATAGGATACAACTTTTATTTTATGGTTGATTCTAGTAACATTTGCTATGCTGAATCATAATATGAAGGGTGCCAGAGGGGCACCCTTGGGCAAGTTAAATTGTATCGAAGGTCAAAGTTCACAAGATCAAAAAAAGGCTTGTGCCAACGGAAGCTATTGCATCCCTTCTGCTTTCCAGGCACATAGCAACACCCCCTACAAATATTTTGGTCAACAGATTCCTTTTCATTTGCAACAAAATGCATGGGTGATTTCTGTTTTTTTTTTATCCCGTTCAACTTGAGAGAGGTAAACTTATGAATTTTCGTGAACTTTGACCTTCTATATTCAGGGCCGGATTTAAAAATTTGCCGCTTGTAGGCTACGATTGATTTGCCGCCCTGTCAAAATATTCTCCTCCTTCGGAGAAAGGTAGCTGGTAAGATGCAAAATAGGGAGAGATGTGCTGTTTAAAACAGATACACATATTAGAATCATCTATATACCTTTACACTCTAAATCGAAAGCGAAATAGGCACATTTTTTAAACTGTTTTACTATTTTTCTTTCAACTTCGAAATCCGGGAGGTGGGGGAGCAATTGCCCTCGCAGCGACCATGTTTGCTACGAAATATTAGTACTATATATAAGTTTACGGTTTACGCATTAATGTAAATTATTTGTTTTCTTTCCTAAAAATTTTCGTGTCTTTATAATAATTTTTTTTATGTGCCCAATGGGAATATTTCCATGTTGTTACGCTCTCCATACTGCGATTTCATTGGTTGTTTTGTTTTCTTTGACAAAGTGTTGAAACAAGCCCATTGGTCGTAAAATTTGCCAAAAAAATTCGCAGCTCTAGGCTACAGCCTACTTAGTCTATTTAGAAATCCGCCCCTGTCTATTTAGAGTTGCCCAAGGGTGCCACTTTTGGCACCCCGTAAATTATGAATCAGTACAACAAACTGTACTAGAATCAAGCATAAAATAAAAGTTGTACCCTATTTCATTTCAAGGTTACATGGCTCGGCGACTGGACTACCAAAACCCTTTCTTGCCCGCTTTCGAAGTGGCCACCTTACGTCATGAAATTTATACTGAAGGATCCAGGAGTTTCGAAATTTGTACTAACTGTTCCATTGAGCAGTCTTCACCTGAGCAAATCCCCGCTTTCCCCCAATTTCCTTTATATATTATGCGTATTTAAAGAGTATTTGCGAAATTCTTCTCGTATCACTGCAAGTAGTTTAGTTTATCTTCATTATGTATGTAGTAATTGAAAAATAGTTTTTAGTTTTTTTTTCAATTGTGTCTGTCACTTAGTATCATAGGCTAACTTATAATCTATAGTACAATTCTGAAAATTTAATTGAAAATGTAATAATATTAACACTTAAGGTTTATCTAGGGTTTTGTAACCTGGTTGGGTGGTTCAGTTTAGAGTTTAAAACACCCGCTGGGTTGGATAGCCAATAATGTTTGAAGTAATGTGTCATTTTTAGCTATCTTTTATTAGAAAGAATCACCCATTTCTTTAATATAAAGAATTGATAAATCAAAAGGAAATTATTGAATTACTGGAGATGTCCGTCTGCCCCCCTTTTCCAAATTCAGTTCCTTTCACACATCAAGTTTTTTCGTCTATTATTTTAAGCCTTAGTGTGAGACCGACTTAAAACAAAATAACCAAACAAAATAATCCACTAAAGAAACCTCAGAATTTTTTTAAGAAGTGGAATAACTCTTCTCCGTTTCTTTCTGCTTATTATTGACGTCATGCCAAATTGATCGATTCTCCCTCAACATATCCAAAAGTGTAAGTATTAACTGTAACTGTTGAAGCAATTTTTTTTAATTGTTTATTTACGCGCAAATTCAAACGTATTTCTTTCTTTATTGCTTATGCAGCTTATCTCATAATTCGTTTAGAAACTTATTGATATTTCTTATCTCACTTTAAAATGAGGCCTGTGTGAGTATAATTTGAACATTTAATTCAGCTTTAAGTTTTAATATTTAGTGCATGATGTTATGATCTGCCTAGATTTGGCGTTTACCGCGTACAAGTTCATGCGAGCTTAGTATATTGTCAGTGATAAAAACTTGAAAACCTTAATTAATTCATAATATACCTTAAAATTAATAATAACCTAAGTATTAATTAATATTTTTTATTAACTTTTTGAGTTCACCATAATCACTACTAGCCTTGATATTGGATTATGAATGTATACCTTAGTATTTAATTCGTTGTTTGATGATTTATTCTGTATATTTGACTCTTTTGTTAAAGAGATCCTTTAACCAAGTTTTCATTTTAATGTTTCCAAGTATATTTTATGCATAGAGTTACCACAATTTTGAAATTGCAATCCCTAACACTTGGTATTACCCATTTACCAGGCATAATTTTTGTAATAAAAGTATTAAGTATTAGAATAAGTACAATACAAGTGAGGAAACTAAGGTTAATTCCTAGTTTCGGTATACGGCGACTGTTCGGTTGGCGAGAAAACATCGCGTACCAACGCGTGATTAGACGATGCTACTCGGAAACCGCGAAGTCAAACAACTGTGTTGCCAGATTGGAATTGTTTATCGCCTTTTTTTGTCGCCAACGTTCCGAAATAGTCGCTGTGTACCGAAACTTACTTTAGCCCTAACTTTTTCCTGGTTGTCTGTTTGGAATAGCTATGATAAAATGACCAGTCTTAACTTGTGATACGTTGCCCAGCAACGATAATGCCCAAGTGTGGTAAACATTTCACTTCATAGTTTATGTAAGTAAAAAATTGTCTGTTTTTTTAGGAGACCTAAAACTCCCAAGAAGACACCAATGTCAAAGTTTAAATCATCTGTGAAGGATCCCATCGTCGTTTACTGCCGAATAAGGCCGTTAGAAAATCCTGACGATACCTCATGTATGAGGAAAAAAGATGAGAAAACGGTTGTTCTCTTTCAACCAGAAATTTCTCAAAGTAGTGGAGATATGAAAGAAGTAATATTTTACAAACTATTTAGCTTTTTTTCATAGATATAGTATTTAGTTTTTTAAAAAAAACCAGTCACTCGAGGGACCAGGATTATAGTATTATTTGATTTGTTAAGAACTTTAAACTCTGCTTTATTGGAAATTCTCATGTGATTTGAAAATGTATTTTACTGAGAATTAATATAAAATGTGAAGAGTTTTTAGGAAGTATTTTAATACTTAAAAAAAACCATTTCCCATGTCCCATCTAGTGGGAAAAATGGGTATCTACTACACTGCCAGCAAAGCTGATAACCCTGCCAGCTCATGTGTTATACCTTGTCTATCCAGAATGCGAGCCTCGAAATTGTTTTCTTCCCCCATCCCTTCGCTTGGTTTTCTAGGAAACGGGGGAAGAATCTCTTTTCTAAACCTAACGCGTTTGAGGTTCTGTTGTGAGGTTAACAATCCGAACAGTTCAAACCCAAGTAGTGTGGGGGAAAAACACGCTCACGTCGTTTCGAAGAAAACCACATGCGGGGATGGGGGAGGAAAATGCGTTTGAAGCTCGCATTCTGGATAGGCAAGGTATAGTGGTATGCAGTTCATAATTAAAAGGCCCTTTGTGAATGACTCTCCTGTAACTCTAGTGCAGTGTTGATTTCACTAATCTAAATTTTCCTACTTTATTCCTTTTGTATATTTGGAAAATAGTAAATTATTGTTTGCTTTTAGGTCCACTACTCATTTCAATATGTATTTAATGAATCAACTTCTCAGAAAGAGCTGTTTGATAGAGTAGCCTGTCCTTTAGTCCAAGATCTTTTGAATGGCAGTAATGGTAAGATTGCACTCTGAAATGTGTGTGAAATTGTAAGCAGGATTTGGTGATATAATTGAACAGTTATCCTTGCTGGTTCGAAAGGATATTAGCAAACTATGTGTTAACATGGAACCAAATATTTTACCTTAATTGAATTTGGGGGCTGGGGAGCCCAGTCGGTTAGGCACTCGCCTAGCATGCGTAAGGTCCCAGGTTCGGGTCCGGGCATCGCCAAAATAACTGCCGACCATAAACGGCCCGTGAGCCAAAATGTCCGACGAATAATCCCGTGTAAGGAGTGCACGTTAATATCCTTCAAGTCCTAACGCTGTGTACGATGTCGCCCTTAACGGTTGTGTTGGATGCCTATTCAGGTGTCAGCTCGTCACTTGACTGTGGTTCTAAAATACGTCGCCAATAGCCCTCGTGTAGCTCTAGTGCGACGATAATTCAAAACCTAACGGTAAATATTCTGGGAAATTTTGGCATTCAAATAATGAATACTTAACAATATTTCAAATGCAATACTAATTTTTTTATATGTAATACAAGGTACAATTTATAGTGTTTATTTAAAGTTAAACTATAATTGAGAAACATGTATACAAATTTAATCTGGAATTTATTGTTCATGCTCATCGGAATATCATGTTTAAGCCCGATGATAAGTTTTAACTGTAACAAATGTACAGTTGGTATAACTAAATGGCTTTTTGTTGAAGGAGTAAGTCGCAACCTTGTGCATTGTTAGAAAACTGGGTTTAAAAAGTTTAGAAGCTCTGCTGACTTAAAAATCTTGGATGCACTTGCCTTAAAAATCTTAAAAACCGATGCATTTTTTTATGAGCATTTTTAAGAAACACATTTTTATTGACAAAAATGCTATTATGTTATTTGTCCACAAATTTTTGAGCTTTAAAGACTGTGATAAACTGCTATATCTTCAAATCAAACTTAATCATACGCAAATTGGCAACTCTAGTAAGATGTCAAATCGTAAATGTATCAAAATCGTAAAACCTGTGAAAATTGGGAAATTTACTAATAACGAAAAATAAGTGAATCATGAATCTTCAGAAACGGACGCACCACGAGTCCATGACCCCCTAAATCTTAAATCACCGAATTCGGACCAAAGGAGAAAAAAGCTAGTTTACAAACATCGACAGCAGCAAAAATGTGAAAACAATTGAAAAAAAATCTGTGGATCTCGTAATCACTAAATTCAGCAAGGGTTTAAAAAATCCAATGATTAACCAGCTGAAATATGCAAAATCAGCAAAACTTATAACATGAAAGCATTGCTGAACCTTAAAATTCAGCACCTCACAAATCTTCCTGAAATAACATTTATATTTTTAAAAAAACTTGTCGCAATAACTGTGGCTGAATTCATTTTGTTGTCGCAAAATTAAGTCTAGGTGACATTTTGAAACTAACCACCATTAATTTCTAACCCTGGACTTCTTTGTGCCTTGCCCTTTTCCTTTGTTATTTAATGCCTAGCATGCGAAAGGTCCCAGGTTCGGGTCCGGGCATCGCCAAAATAACTGCCGACCTATAAACGGCCCGTGCAGCCCAAAATGTCCGACGAATAATACCCCGTGTAAGGGAGTGCACGTTAAAAATCCTTCAAAGTCCTAACGCTGCGTCCGATGTCGCCCTTAATGGTTGCGTTGGGTGCCAATTCAGGTGTCGGCTCGTCACTTGACTGAGGTTCTAAAATACGACGCCCATCGCCAATAGCCCTCGTGTAGCTCTAGTGCGACGATAATTCAAAACCTAACCTTTGTTTTTTAAAAGCAAATCAATCCATGTACTTTATCAAGTCATATCTATATTGCCTTTTTAGGTTTGCTATTTACTTATGGTATTACATCCTCTGGAAAGACTTATACAATGACTGGCACTCCTTATGATGGTGGATTAGTGCCTAGAAGTCTTGACGTCATTTTTAATAGCATTAGAGACTATCAGGCTCCAAAGTTTGTAAGTACCATTATGTTATCCACATTCAATCCACACTGTGTCTGCAGCTGGTGAAACATAACAAATTGGTTTTTTTAAAAAACTTTCTTGAATCATTTAAAATTAATGTAAAGAAATCAATAGCTTGCGAACGCACTGAAAGTAAGTCAACAAAAATTTTTGGTTTATGATTTATTTATGACAAGGAATTTAACTGTCATTTAATAGAAGGTTAAAAATCTAAGACTTAAAAAAAATTGCATTTGTCTTTCATTTGAATCATACACAAAATATCCCTAAATCAAACTGAATCCAGTATTTTATTCATTTATATTTTGTTCCAGTTGCAAATTCGTTTCAAAAATTTTTTTTTTTAAAACTAAAATCAATTTCTATAAAATGGAATCGAAGCCTGCGAGTTTGAAACAATACTGCCAATTTTAAAACAAAATAATATATAAAATAAACAACTTCTGATGCTTCCATTTTAGTTTGCAGAATGAATCTAATTTCTCATTGCTAGAAATATAAGTGAAGATTTTTGCGCCAATTGTGGCAACCCTATAGATCATAATTACGTAGTATACTGCAACTTGACCCAGCCGTAAAATTTGAATGGGCTTGGTTGATCCCATTTGTAATGAGATAAACAGAATGCTCTAAATAATATCTATGCTATTGAATTAAATTTTAATTGCAAATTCTATTTTAGGTGTTTAAACCCGATACATTCAATGGCTTCAAAATTCAGCCATTTTCGGAAGCCATGAGGGAACAACATAAGGAGATAAAAGAATCTAGCCAAACTCCTAAACTTAGAAGGTATTTTACTTTTTTTTCAATATAGAGCTATCATTTCGTTATTGACAATTATATCTGCCTATTTTTATTTTTTTATTGTAACTTTTTTTTAACCAATAGGATTATTCTGTAATTGGCTCTCATTTCATGGCTTTGTTTTAGAAACTTTGGGGACTGGTCTAATCGTGTATCTGATACAACAATTGTGGATGATGTGTCTCCTGACATGAACTATTCTGTGTTTGTGACTTACGTTGAAATTTACAATAACTACATTTATGATCTATTGGAAGAAGATACAATTGATCGAAGGCAAAGGTAGTGTATTAATCAGTTTGAAAACTTTTAATCACCTCCTTCAAACTTAATGTGTTATGTTAGTAGTTAGCAATCTTCTAATTATAGTAGTTACTCTTTTTTTAATATGTATGCCTCAAATTAAGAAGTTAGTTTGTTTGTTTTTTTAAATATCATCCATTTGTCTTTTTATTTAAACACAGTTATGCTTGTACTGTTGGTTTAATAACAATTAATTCTAAGGGGTAATAGCTACATTTCTTTACTTGGAGATTTTTTGCTTTAAATACTATAAGTTAAGTTCCGAAGTACCGAAGGAAGTTGCACCGAAGGATCTTTTCTGCAAATTTTAGAACTTTAACAGGACATGACTACTTAAACAAACATCTCTGCAGAATCGGCATCAAAGATAGCCCTGTCTGTCCCTAGTAATCAAGTTTAGAAAACAGGACTTTTATTCATTTGACGACTTGTGCTTGCTTAAGTCAGCGCAGTTTCTAACCTTTTACCTCTCGACAACTTTTCTTCAAAGGCTAATCTTTATTGGGCTGCAGGAAAGGAAGTCGTCTCTCTGTTTGACTCCTCTACACAATATTTAAAAAACCCAAAAAAAAAAAACTATAAGTTAATTATGTTGCAATAAGTAACATTACATTTCAAATGCTTTATTTTAAAAATTTCTTATAATAATAATTATTGGAGTTTTGGATATTTTTTTTTTAGGACATTCAATTCTAAAATACTCAGACCAGACCGTGCCAATAACATGTATGTACTTGGGGCCACTGAATGTGAAGTAAAGAGTGTTGAGGAAGCTTTGGAGGTTTTTTATAAAGGGCAAAAGAAGCGAAAGGTTGGCAACACAGCCCTCAATTCCGAATCAAGTCGCAGTCACAGTGTATTCACAATACGTGTTGTCCAGGCTCCCCTAGACAATCGGGGTGCTGAGATTATCCAGGTAGAGTTTTTATTTTTTATCTTGAATTTTTAATTAATTCAATTTTTTCACTATTCATTTTAAAATAAAGAAAAGTTTTATGGCATTTCTTAAATTTGGTACGCATTGGTTTAAGTATTTATATTTAATAATTTTCTTTTCAAGTATTATGTAGTGAATACTTGTTTCAGATGACATAATTTCTCCCACCTTTCATTCCTTTTGCTCTTTTGGGGCTCTGTTTTCACATTGATTTGAAGCCCAAGAAATAATTTATTTTCATTCCGTATTTGTATTGTCTTTCAAGACATGAAACATGCCCAATGAGGTTAACTAATTTTTTTGTAAACGTGAGTTAATATGTAAATAGGTCTAATTAAGACTGAGAAATGATAAAATTAACTACTCTCTCACAGCGAGTTGTTAATTAAATCGTTAATTACTTTTATACATTGTTATTGTCTTATCCAAAAGGTCTGGGCCAAAGAGTCAGAAAGTATCTAAAATTGCTTGCGACATTATCCCTGTTTTTGTCAAGTTTAATTGATAATTTTTGTAATTTCAGTTCTAAGTTTTTTTTTAATGTATTACTAAATGTGGAATGTGTTTATTTTAGGATACAGATCAAGTTATTGTTAGCCAGTTATCTCTTGTTGATCTTGCTGGCAGTGAACGAACATCCAGGACCAAAAATACTCATCAAACGCTTGGAGAAGCTGGTAATCTATTCTACATATTGATCTTTTTCGATAGCAGCATAATATGTAGCATTTTAACATATATTTATGTTACAATACTTGTTTCAAATGTTGAATTATAGCTATCATTATCTTTCATGCATTATTCTAACTTATTAATTTTTTTAATTTATGCAATGGCACACTTTGTGTTGACTACTAAAGAGTTTCATTTATTTTATAAATCATTTAAATAAAGAAAATAATTTGTTTGGGGGAGACAAAACAAAAGGTTGTAGAATATTGCTTAGTAATTTCACAAACAGATTATATGTGTGCCACAAATATATGCTCAGAAATAGCCAAGAGCACAGAATGTCCAATTTGATAATCCATCTAGGTATTAACTAACCACATTAGTATCTGGTGAAGAAACCAACACGATGTATTTATTCATATTGAACCTTACAACTTGTCTTACCTTTAAAACTTTATAGTGAATAAAATCAGATATTAAAACATAAAAAAAACAGCAACTAAATTATTTATATGTTAGTTTTGCAAACTCTATTTTCAAGTTTGTCTGACCAAAATAAAACACTTTCTTCTAGGTAACATAAACAACTCTTTGATGGCCCTCAAAATGTGTATTGAGGCTTTACGTGAAGGAAACCAAAAGGTATATTTCACATTAATAACTAATTTCAAACAACAAACGTTGGCATAAGACAAAGAGACTCGGTCTGCGGAACTTGCTTTTTTTCTCCTCCTTGATTGGTCTAATTAATGTTGTGGACGAAGCTTACATGTCACATGGTGAGGACCAGGCACCAATCAAGGAGGAGAAAAAGATTAATCTTCCCGCCCAAGTCTTAGTGTATGCCCCCCTTTTATCTGAATTTCTATTAATTGTTTTTGTTTCTGAAGTTCCAGACAAGACCGAAATATCGTGATAGCAAGCTGACTCATTTATTCAAAACATTCTTTGAAGGAGAGGGGAAAATTCGAATGATTGTGTGCGTCAATCCAAGTGTTGATAATTATGATGAAATGAGTGTGAGTAGTTGTATTGTTTGTTTTTTTTAATTTAACTTTTTATTAATTTATGCCATTTTATTAATAGTAATATTTTTAAATATGCTGTTTTTTTTAAAGAATTTGTGTACTGTATTTAATTGTAAGAATTTGTTTTGAAATGTACTGTTATTATTTAATTTTGTTGTATAGAATTTGCCTTTCTCTTCTAATTCTATATTTTAGCTTAGTTGGTCTTGTCACTTTTCAAAATTACAAGGCTCTTTCAAAAATAGATTTTGCATATCTTTAGTGCTATTTTCACTTGAGAGAGTTAATGAATCTGGGACTATGCATTTTAATTTACATTATTTGCGAATACTGTTTATAATATTTTATGTTCCATTGACAACTATGGTTTAAAGGCTTGTTTGTATTGGGATGTAGCTATAGTCCTTCTGATTACAGTGTAAGCTTCAGAATCACTTTCTTCCCCCAAACCCCTTGTGGGGTATGGGGACGTACATAAATTACGTCACACAAAATTTTGTCTTTTTTTTACCCCTCCCTCCCCCTATGTCATGCTGCATCACGTTTGATGAAACCCCTCCCCCTAAAATTATGCCACTTTGTTGCACCCCCCCCCCCCCCTTTAAAAAAAAAATAAATATTTCCCTTTGTTTCTGAAATTTGAAAAAAAATGCATATTAATTTTTATATTTAAAAAAATTAATTTTGAAAAAAGTGTAAAATTTATCTTAGATAAATATATTATTCATAGGAATATACTAACATAGTATTTCCATTATCCAACGTCTAATTGGACATTCGCTAATGTCTTCTAAAAAAGGGGGTCTTGGAGTAATCAGAACTGTCTAGTTCTGGGTCTTTTGGTGTTATCAAGATAGGGTCACAATTTTCGTTGTTACGAAGTACTGTTACGAAAAGGTATGTAAAATATACGAGACTAATAATGCCGACGTTGTTGCATGCAATAATTATCTCCCCATCCTCTTTCTGAAATAAAGTATTACTTATAAAATAAAAGATTTCAAATTTTTTTCTCCAAAAAAATTTATCTTATGCAAACAGATTTTACTTGCAAAATTGGAAATTTTCTAATTGTTACGTTACGTAAGTAATTACCCCTCCATGTCACGAACCGTCACGTTAGCGCATACCCCTCCCTCTGAGCATGACGTAATTTATGTACGTCCTCTATGGTAGGAAATGGTGTAAGCATTTGATTTTTCCCCCCTGCCCTACTTGGCTTCAGAAAGTGAAAGCCATTGTGAATAATGTCACAGCCATAGATATATCATAGTTAAAGTATTAGATTGGCTGATCACGTGACCTCCAATGCTAACGACGGGACTGGCATGGAGGGCAAAATGGACAGGGTTGCTGCCACTTTAAGGAGAAAAATACTACGAAAAAATACCATTAAATTCTAAAATTACAAAAAAAAATACTAGAAAAGAATTTAAAGTCACTAAAAAGATTCCAAATGCAGCTAGTATTTTTACGATATTTTTTTGTAATTTTAGAATTAAATGGTATTTTTTTGTAGTATTTGTCTCCTTAAAGTGGTAGCAACACTGGCAATTTTGCCCTCTTGTCTCCATGCGCGTCCCGTCGTTAGCATTGGAGGTCAAGTGATCAGCCAATCTAATACTTTAACTATGATATCTATGGTCACAGCAGAGCCTCAAACAAGGTATGGTTAAAGCAGCAACGCTCACTCTGTTTCATGGAAATAACACAAGGAGAAGAAAGTTCTTTCGAAGCTTTCTTCACAATCGTAACTAATTACTATTTATCCAACCAAACCAATTACTATTTCTCTGCAGTTTCGTTTCAATAAAGCTCTTATGTAACAATTTCTACTCTTATCAATAAATGTCTAGTTTTGTCCATTCCAATAGAAGAATTTCTGATTATATTTAAATTATGCAATTTTTTCAGCATGTTATGAGGTTTGCAGAAATGACCCAGGATGTCATGATTCCACGACCAACCATTTCAACACCAAATGTTCTTGGCTTGAGGTCTGGGCGTGGAAAAACATATCGTGAGGCACTCAGAAAAGCTAAGGAACAAGGAGGTAAAAATAAACCATTGTTTACAATATTTTATCTGTTCTAAAATTGTATTAATAAATTTTAAATGTCTTAGTTTTAATTTGGTAAATGCAGTTGTTTTAAGCTAAAAATCAGCATGCAAAATTACTAGGGTGTCTTTTTAACATTTAACTGCTGTACTCATCTGCTTTCTTTTGTTTAGCTTCCAAACTATGGTGACTAGAAGTTGTTGATTAAGGCACAATTGTGGCGACTAGAAGTTGTTGATTATGGCACAATTGTGGCGACTAGAAGTTGTTGATTAAGGCACAATTGTGGCGACTAGAAGTTGTTGATTAAGGCACAATTGTGGCGACTAAAAGTTGTTGATTAAGGCACAATTGTGGCGACTAGAAGTTGTTGATTAAGAAAGTAACAGAGAATGTATTTTTTTTTCATATTGCATCAAAAATTTTATTAATTGTGTATTTCTTCTTGATATCTTAAAAACAAAGCTGTTTAATATTGCCTTATAATTCTTACATTTGGAAGAAATATTGAAATATCCTCTTTTTTCTGTTTTAGTGTCACTAGTAGAAATTCTTCCAACTGTGTACAGCCTGGGTCCTGAATTTCCTCCCCTTTCAGTAAGTATTTTGCTGTAATTAATTTACTGTTTCAACCCTAGATTTTGTTATGGGCCGAAAGGTATCAGTAAAACAGCAGTATTGAAAGGATCATAAATCTTTCTGGCTGGAAATATTTACTGTAAAACATTGTTTTTGCTTTTTTTATATAGCTTGATGATTTTGACGATGAAGCTGCCTATATGAACTTGATCGATTTCCTCAATGCTAGGATTATTCGCAGGAATACTTTTACTCAAGACCTTGTTCGAAAGCGTAAGTTTTGGTTTTGCTTTCATTTTACTATTAAGTTTTTTATTACAGTATTATTAAAAAAATTTTAATGTATAGTTATTTATTCTTTACTTCTATTTTATTTATTACAGAGGATGAATTCAGGAAACACTTGGTTGCAATTGATAAGGAAAATATTCAAGTTAAAATGGTATGTACTGTTTTGTACAAAAAAAAAATCAAAATACTAATTTATATTTATTCTATATTTAGCTTTGTCAAATTGTACTCCATTCAATTATTTGCTTACATAAATACTTGCCTTTTTGCCATTTTTTAAAATTTTAAGTTTAGTAGTGTTCAGTCTTTATTTATTTTTATGATAGTTTTTATCACACACTTTCCAAGTTTAGGATTGGACTATAAGAAGATAAAAAAGTAAAGTTGCTTTGAAAAAAAAAAGTAAAGTTGCTTTAAAACAGCAAACTACAGTTGTAGTTGCTGTAGTTTCCTTTTATTTCCAGGGTGTACAACTAATGTATAGATTAAACTTAATCAGCAATCAATTGATGTAGCTTTTAAATATTTAATCTATGTATTTTTGTATTTCATTTATACAGTCGAACCCCGCTATAGTGAACCCTCTACGGGACCAACAATTGGTACAGTATATCCCATGGTTCACTATAGCCAATTTTTCTGGAATAAAGTTTTATATGATATAAAGCTTTGACAAGAATAATGATGGTTTTGCATATCTTGGATTAATTGAATAAATAATTGAATTAAAAATTAATTTTTTAATAAATTTTTAAAAAATGTTAATTTTTGAAATGTTCCCAAAATAAATATTCAAAAAGAATGCAAATACATTCGGTTAAATAGTAACTAATTTTTCAATTTTCAAGAAACGTCTGCATTGTAGAAAAGAAATTGGGAATTTAGGCCTTTCTCTTTACAGAAGCAGCCATTTTTCAGACTGTCTCCTTCTATTGAAACTGAGTCTAAAATCTTTCATAAAGAAATAAAAGAGAGTAATAGAGAAGTACAGGTTAAACGGACAATTGGGCAGTTCCACTTATGCCTAGTTTACAAGGGGTGGTTGAAAATAAAAAAATAGGTAGCTGGGGGGGTGAATAATGGCTTCATTCAACTCCGGAGGGGGTAGGTTGCAACACAAATGAGTACTGCAGTTTGACCAGACACGCCTTCCAAGAATCCAGAAGAAGTGTGTATGAATGTGGTGGGGGATATGAATAATGGGTTGGAATGAAAGGGTGGTTCCTGGAACCCAGAAGAAGAAAGGGGTATGTTTAATTTGAAACAGGTCCAGTTTGAGTACAATTCGATCCGAAGGACAGGTTGAAATCGACACATTGTTAAAGATTGCTATCTCCCTACCACTTGCCACTAATAGTATTACTTAATATGTGGAGAACTGAAAAAAATATTAAGGATAGGAAATTTTTAAGTTCACTATAAGCGAACTCTCCTTTTCTAAGTAGTTCACTATATCCATATAAAATAACATTAGTTAAATAGGAGTTCGGAAGGGACCACTAAAAAGGTTCACTACAAGCGAGAATTCACTATAACCCCTTCTTCACTATAGCGGGGTTCGACTGTATATGCCTGCTATAGCTAATATTTTTGCTATATTTTAGGAGAACACAAGAATTCAAGAGTCATTGCAGTTCCGTGAACAGCAATTGCGCGGATTAGAACAAAAGCTTACAAGGGCAGAACAAACTGTGGAGGTTTTGCAAGGACAACTTCTGGAATTCCAATCTCAAACGAAGAGGAGTGAAAGAGAAGTTAGTGTTTACTTTTTTTCCTGAGCATTTTTAAGTTATTACAGTAAAAGCCCGTTTATCCGGCTCTCGATTAACCGGAAAGCTCAAATATCCGGAAAATTTCAAATTCCGATTTGGCGACGGAATTTAGCGATAAAATTGAATATTTTTCGCCAAAATTGCGATTTCTCGCCAAAAACTTTTCAGATTTTTTTGCCAAGAAAACATTTCGTTTGGTGACAACATTTGGCGCAAAAAGTGTTTTTGGTTTACATTTTAAAATATCCTACTGGTTTTAGACCATGGGTTGGACGATTTATGTATTTAGATTTTTAGCATTTGATTGAAAGTAACGATTGATTTTTTTTCTTAATTAATAAATATATTAATATTTTTTAATCAAAATATTGTAGTCTATTATATATTAATATAAATGCAACATCGCCTATTTGCATATAAGATGCAGCCATTATCTCGTATTTTCCGAAAAAATCGGCATTTTTGGTAACCCTATTTGGCGACTTCCGATTAACCGGAAAATTCGATTATCCGGAAGAGTCGATTTCCCTAGCATTCCGGATAAACGGGAGTTTACTGTAATAAGTTCTGCAGAGTCTTATAAGAAAAAGAAATTTGCATGGGGTCATATGCCAGAAACATTATGTGTACCTTCTATCTGCTGCAAAATGTAGGTTCAATTTGGGATCCATTTGATTTACTGTGGCATCATTTAAATGGTGTAATCGCTTTCACTTTCTGGCGGGGAGAAGCAAAAGTGAAGAATAGGACAATTAGGACGAAAATTAATAAAATGAGACTAATTTTTTAATTGCTATGGGTAAATGGAGAATGGGGGATTATCATCATATTTTATTCAATCCATGGTTTTTCACTACTGATCCATAACTGTCATTTTCACCTGTATTCTGATTCTGTAGCAGTTGGAAGGTATTTGGGTAGCTAAAGTTTGAGATATTAATGGATTTAGTGAATTAATCTAATGGATTAATTTTATACATTTGGCAAAATTTGACTTTTTATTTAGGACTTTTCTATATGTGCAACATTAGTTTGTATATATTCTCTTTGTATGCACAATCTTTATCATTTAAAAATTTTGAGCTTTTATTTAGGGGTGCAGAGAACATTTTTACTGCCAACATTTACGTCAATCCATACGAAAATTTTCCCAAAGTTTTACGATATGTTATAGGCTTACATAAATTCTGTATTACCGTAGGTATAGAAAATTTTGCATATATACACCAATCGTTCCATGTTTATTAAATATGGGCCGGCCACTCAAAACAAATGGCTGGAGGGCGTTTTATTAAATCATTTAAAATCAAAATCGATCCTATATTTTCCACAAAATGTCTCCCGATGGCTAAATTTTCCTACGATTTCGGATCGCTGGATCAGACATATTCTGAACCCCTGCTTTTTTTTCTGACCATAGGTATTAACTATAATGGCCATAAAGTAATTTCATAGAACCTATTTTATTAAATTATGTTGGCTTTCAAATATATAAAAATGTTAAATAGACCATTGGCAATGTAATTTGTTTTCTAATATTCAATATTCTATAGATACGCAATAAGGATACGAGAATTGCAGAACAAAGTGTCGAAATAGAAAGTATCCGGAAAAGAATGCAAGATAAATTAGCTTCCGAAAAAGATCGCTTGAGACGACTTGTGGTAAGTGAAGTGCATCTTCTATTTAAAAATGTTTGTGTACAGATAGATGACTTGTTTTCCAAAATTTATTCATTAACAATGTTCGTGATGAATACCTTTCTGAGCATTTTTGAGTGATTAAAAAATTCTGTAGCCACAAGTCTTGCAAATAGCTTATAGCAATAAAGTATTGCCTATCGGCAACTTGAAGTTAAAAATTACTAATAAACATACAAATATATAATGCATCAAATATTTTTCTATGCAGAAGAACATTATAGTTAAATCATGGACATATTTGCTTTGTAAAAATTAGTTGCAATATAAAAATACAAAATTTTAGTCTATCATAAATTAATGTATTTTAGTAACCTAAATATACTTTCAGATCTAGTGTGTTTGTAAACCATATTTAATTTTTATGAATATCCTCCTAAAACTTTGCATCCATTTGTCTGTATGTTTTGTTTTATGTTTCCTGTTGCTAAAAAATTCTAAAATGGTCAGATAGTAGACAATCTGATCTGCTTAGCCCTTTCCCTTTGCTATGAAAGGGTTAAGTTAGCAGAAAAATTCTTTAGTAGAAGTTAGGACTTCAAGTTTAATGCATTAAGTCTATGGAACTGACTTTCACGCCTAAAAAAAATCCCCTTCTGACACCATCCTTCTAGGAAAGACGCCTAGCCGCCAAACAGGCCGAACTGGAGCAGAAGATGTGCTTCAACCAGGAGAAATTCCGCCAACTCAACAAAATTCTGAACGCCGACGATTGGGACATGCTAGGGGATGGCGGACCTCCTTCTCCCCCTACTTCAACTGCAACTTCAGAAACGTGTTCAACACCGGAACCAAGAAGGTCGAAGAGGAAGTCTGCTGGGGACCCTGGCGAAACCGAAGTCAAGTTTCTGAAGGCAAAGTCTTCAACTGGTAAGGATCGGAGACTTTGGTAAATTTTCAATTTGTGGGTGGGAGGGATAAAGCCGCCAAAAATGTACAACTGCGGCTAAACGGAATATTTCCAATGATAACCTTTAAGAGACCCTAGTTCGAGACCCTAGCGGAACCGAAGTCAAGTTTCTGAAGGCAAAGTCTTCGACTGGTAAGGATCATAGACTTTGGTACTTTTTCTTTTCGCTGGCGTAAGGAATAACGTCGCCAAAAATGTGCAACCAGAGCTAAACAGAATATTTCCAATGGTAATCTTTAATCTTCTGAGCGTTAGACTCGTCTTTTTACGTATTTTATGCACCAGTCTTTCTAGCAATAAACATACAATTCACATTTATAAGTTGTTATTAATTATTATTCTACCTTTTCACTTGGAAAGGATTTGGTTATCATCTCTTCGAAAATAAACCTAGTTTCTGATTTTCCAAACTAATACTTAATTTATTAAAAATTAATTTTAAAATTGATGCAGGGAAAACAACTGTAAGTTTTGCAAATTTTCAGGCCGTTCAGAAGGTTAACTGTGTATATTGGGTTTTGTCATGAAAAAGTTCTGTTTGTCGCCAAAGATTACTTTTGCTGAGATTTGTGCCTGTGAAATGCAAAAGTACCGTGACTTCTAATAATAATGGCAATGTTCATTGGCAAAAATTACTTTTTAAAATTTAAGTGTTCATTTTAAAATATTGTTAATTGTTTGATTGGATTAGTTGTGAACTATTGACGCTTAAAAAATGTCGAACAAATTAAATTAATTTTTCAATAATCATACTTAACATATTCTATTATATTGAGTGAAAACTTGTATAAAAACAAAACCGCTGAAATGCTTATGCACAGTGTTTTATTTATAAGTTAATATCCTAAAAAGAAAATGTGATTTGAAGTTGGCCAGGTCATTAAAACACATTCTTAAGTTTCTTGAAAATCAATGTTAAGTTGCTTTTTTATATTGATATTAATGAGAATATGGATTCATTTAAATAATTAATGTGAATAAAAAATATTACTGAAAATAGTCAAGGAAAATTAAATTATATTAATGCGCCTAAAATTAATATTATATTCATTGGCTTGCCTTTAATAATGCTTTTCTATAAAAAGTAGGTACTATAGGGTGCGTAGCGGTGCTTAAAAGTTCTTATTTTTAACTTGGGTTTGTAAAAGGTGCTTATTTTTTTTTAATTTGGGTGCTTATTTTTTTTAAAAACTGAAATTGTAAATTTTCTCCCGCTGATTCCACCTATAAAAATAATGCGCCCTTAGAGCGTTCTTGGTTTCCAAAGCCGATGTGGGCGAGTCCATTTAAAAAAAGCTAGGTACAGAAGTTAACGATTCGAGGGAAAAGGTTATTTTTTTAATTGTTTCTTAAAATTCCACTTTTTTTTTACGCAGGTGAAAATGAAACCAACTAGAAATTTCATAGCTGTTTACTGAACGAAAAGTTTACTAAATTGCTAGATTAGTAATAACGTAATATATTTTTCTCTCTCCTGTTTGTTTTTTCTTTAAATTTGTATTGTCTCGTACGATCGACGGCTCTTGAGGTTTGTTAGTTGGTTAGTTCGCTGAGCGATCGAAGAAGTGACTAGTATTTTTGTAGCTCCGGTACAGACCGAATTGATCAACCAATGTGTTGGTTATCTAGATTAATGATGTCATATACTGGTTAGTTCGCTGCGCGATCGGAGAAGTGACTAGTATTTTTGTAGCTCCGGTACAGGTAAAATTGATCAACCAAGATGTTGGTTGTTTTGAAAGTAGATAATGCTGGTTCGTGACCTTGTGACGGTCTGCTAATTTAAAGATATTTGCATATGTTCTGCCACTGTTCCTTTTGTGTTTTGAGTCTGACGTTTAAACCCTTTTATTTTTTCCCCTTAGATTTCATGATTTGTGTTCGGCCTATACGCGGGTATTCGCCGTTTCCGGTTTTGAATAGGTGTTAATTTATAAAATTTGTTGTCGTATGCATGAGTAACTATAATCGGTAGTTCGTTTTGCGTTTTTAGTCGCTCGCTGTTTATTTGATGACGCAGCTTACGAATTCCAAATTATCTTTTTATTAGCAAAATATTATCCAATGAAAAAAAAGTAGTTTAATATTGCTCCATATGTAGTTGAATTCTGTATGAATACAAATTCTGAATAAATAATGACCTTTATTTATAATAATTTAAAACACTGTTTTGATAAAATACATCTAGATATTTGTGAAAATCGTCATGATAATATATAGGTTTTTTTTTGTTAGTTATTATAAGTTAAATGTTTAAATTATTTTTATTTATAAATACAGCTATTGGTCAACCCTTTTTTTTTTAATTAAACTACGTTATTTGTATAGTTATTGCAATGCATCAGAATTGTCAATTAGTAGGGGTGCTAAATTATTTGTTTTCAAATATCAATTAATTTTTTCATAGATGTTTATGGACGCAGGAACACTCCTCAATCTAGTCAGCCAGCATCGTCACGAAATGACTTTGATTATCTGTTTGCTAAAGAAAATAAAGCCCCCAGCTCTTCACAAAGGGTTTGTTTTATAAATTGTTTCTAACTAAGTTTAAAATAACTTTCTAATTTTTTTCGATAAATGTTTACCATTGATAATATTGATACCAATATGTTCATGACATAATTTTTTTTACAGAGTCTTGCCATAGCTAATTTGCGTCATAGAAGGTCTCAGTCAAGCTCTGGAGATGTTTGGGTCGAACATAAACCAATTGGAAACCTTGATCTAAGTATGTGTATTGAATTTTTAAAAAAAAGTTAAAATAAGTTTTTTTTAGTAGATAAATAAATTATTCATGCACATTTGGGTTAATATCCTGGTTCTTGTATTTAATATCCACTTTGTTCAAATAACCTTTTGAAAATTTTAATGATCTTTTAGACACTGTTTTGCAACCCAAAATGAAGAAAAAGAAATCTGTGACTCAATTAAATGTTAAAGATGTTACAAATAGAGATTCCTCCAAGTACTTATTGCAACATCAAGAACAAGATTCCCAGGGAGAAGTCGTAACTGAAATGTACAAGGTAATAAGATGATATAATTGTAAATATTGATAATTTTCATAAAACTACTTCAGACCTGTTTTAAGGTAAATTAAAAGTTGATAATTCATTGAGTAGTAACTTCACATTTTGATAAAATGCTAATATTAATTTTTCTTTCATTTTGGTTTTACAGGTTTAATATTTATTTGAAGTTATATCATTTGCATAGATATTTTTAACATTTCGATCTAATTTTAGGCTGACATAATCCCATCTGCTGGTGGGGGTGCACAAGTAGTGTTTAACGACGTTGAGACCTTGCAACAGACCTCTCCAACTGGTGGATATAATTTAAGGCAAGTTATTACCCTATAAATTATGGAAGAAATTTTACTGTACCGAATTTGGATTATTTTTTTAGAGATGAAAGTTTTCCTGATTTTAGTAAAATAAATAATTTTTAAAACAAAAAAAAATTAATTGTCTTTCTGCAGATGAATTTTCTTTATGTGAATTGCACTAACTTTAATGTGAAACGCTAACATTTGAAACAAAATTGCAACATTGGAGAAGTTATTTTTAATATAATTTGTTTAATTATTTAAAAACTTACTATTTTTACTTCAATTAATTACCTAATATGAAATATAAGTTAAAGAAAGTATTGTGATGGGTACAAAAATCCGAAATGGAGGTTTTGTGTTTTCTACACAAAAAAAAGTTCCAAAGTTTTGGAAAGTGCTGATTCTAAAAAAGTGGTTTTTGAACATTAGTCAGTCTGGAACCATTTTACAGCTTGAACTTAAAGCGCCACAGACTTCAAATTTGGTACACAAGTTCCGAGTACCTGTCAGACGTCATAAGGTTTTCTATAAAATCGTGAATGGACAAAGGTTTGCTGCCATGATTGGTACTATTTTGGTTTTAAAGGTATTGATTTCTTGAGTGGTAATTAAAAGTTGTGTGGTGTAATTAAAAGTTGTGTGGTGTTACATCCCCTAGTTTTAAATAAAACAACAAAACAAATGTTGAGTTGCTGGCAGGAATTATTTAACGATTTTACTATTTTTCCCCATTGAGCCTCATTGTTTATCATTTTATTTCCATTTTAGAAAGCGAAGTAATGAATGCGTTCCTCTCAGAGAAATTGAAGAAAGGGTAAATATTTTACAGTTTATTTTTTTAACTTTTTTCCGAAGTTCAGTTTTATATGAAAACTAAAAGATTGCAAGTTTAAGGTTTAATCTCCTGTTTACTTGAAACTTTTTTCAGTTATATGATGATGTAATAAAGTTGTCCCATTTGTATGTGCTATACATATGCACATTGAATTAATGAAATATTGCTTGTTTACAGTGTGCTACATCTATTGCATGCCATGGTCTTCCTTTAAAACAAGTGTAAGTATTCCCATTTAGAATCACTCGGAAATATTTATAATTGTCTTGTGAAGGTCTGCATAACTCAAATAGTTTATAGGCATCCAGTGTTATAAAAATATAGAACTCTATGCTTTTGAATGTTTAATTTCGAAGTTACTGAATAACCAACACTATTAATGTGTGACTGTATCTGTTTGTCTGCCTGAAATTTATCTCTCTCTCTGAACCATGAAACATAGCAGGTAAAGGTGTAAAGGCACATAGGTAAAGGTGTTAAATGCACAGAATGGAACACATAGGTAATGCACATAGGTAAAGGTGTTAAATGCACAGAACGGAACAGGGAAGTTATTCAGCTACTTTACAAGTTTCTGCATTTTTTTGTTCAAAAACTAATTTTGTAAAACATTGTATTGACAAAAAGAATTGTTTATTTATTTTTTTGCATTTTTTTGTATACATTTAAAAAACTTATTTGAAAAAAAAACATATTTCCCTTTCCTGCATACTTACCATGTTTCCTTTTTCCCATTCAAAGTTTATTAAAGTAGTTTTAGTAAACTTAGACTAATTTTAAGTTTGCTTGTATCATACTTCAAATAAAATTATGTTTCATTTTGTTTTGGAAAGTTTTTCCTAATCCAAATATCCATATATGTCATTAAAATTATTCCTTAGACATTTATCAAAATTAATTGGTAATTTTATTTGCAGGAAGAAAAAGTAAACTAGCTTTACAAGACGTGTTGGCAATGAGCATTTAATTCATTCCACAAAATTGGAAGACAGCATTGTTTTTCAGCAAGTGAATTATATTTATGGAATTGTTTTTGAACCATTTGAAACAAAATTGAAACGTCCAAGAACTTTATCTGAAGTCTGTACTTATTTAGAGAGCTTTCTGGTGTGTGCCTGTATAATATTTTTTAGTTTCTCGCAAATGCTTTTGTGCATGGGGTTTTAGCTGTGGCACCTATACTAATTTTTGACTTAACAAACAGTATCCTTATTAGTGTATTTTGATGTAATTGTTTTAGTCCATATGGTTTTCCATTCCATGTGGTTTATTATTTAACAAAATATGCTGAAAACTTTATTATTGTCTTTCTGTGCAAATGAATTTTCTTTATGTGAATTGCACTAACTTTGATGTGAAACACTAACATTTGAAACAAAATTGCAACATCGGAGAAGTTATACATGGTTTTAGCTTTAGACCCTTAACTATTTTTTGACTCTTTTTAAAATTGTATAACAGTGTCCTTATTGATATGTATTTTTTATATAAATATATTGTATTCTGTATACTTTTGTGTCTTTATTCAAAGCAAATATTGCTCATGGTTCTCGCACACTTTAATACCCTAAATAGCCTTTGAATTTGAAAATGGTTCCAGTGGCCTCTAAACAGCTTCAAGTGTCGTCTTAAACATTTAAGGAGATTTAAAGAGGTACATGGGGGGGGGGGGGGACTCGGTTTTGATCTCTGAACCTCTTGCATATGTAAGCAAGCCCAATACTGAAGTAATTACTAGGTCACAAGGGCCAGTAGCGGATTTAGGCTTAGGCCTAGGGCGGCAAAATTTTTAAGATGACTAAAATTAAAAATCGATTGGGTTTTCTGTAAAATTGTAAGATAAAATTTGAAAGTTTATTTTATTGCGCTCTTACGAAAAAAATTTTAACTTGAAAACAAATTGCTGAGAGTCAAATATATTTTTATCGTCATATTTCATTTTATTAATAATTTAATCAATCAGAATTTCTTTTAATCTATTGTCGTAGTAAAAATAAAATTCTGAGCAAAAATAATCTAATTTTTTTTTTTAAGATTTTTGAATTCTTTAGCATCATCTAAAAAATTTCCAGTCATCGTTTTTTAAAGAACAATTTCAAAACGCACAAAATTCATACGAGATTGAAGAGAAATTATAATTTTTTTCTTTTTACCCTCGTGTATCGATTTTACTATATAAAATACAAAAGAAAAAGGGCGCCATCAAACCTAAATCCGCTACTGACAAGGGCTAGTAATGAGTATCTATGCTGACCAAAGAGTTCTATAGTAGGGTAGAGGAACGACTCGTACTGAGCTGCCATCGGCAGCCATGGCTCACTACGGAGCCCGAATAGAGTGGCAAAAGTGCTAGTTAATTTATAATTTTGATACTGAGAAAGGAAGTACACCCAGGGCAAAGGCGGGAATCGAACCCGCACCCGTTACAGCGCGCGGACTTATCGTTATGGCCTGCGATCCAAACCACTCGGCCATCGGGCCCCACGTGCCACCCTATATTGTCTCCGTGTTGGTCCGTCTTGCTGTTGAAAGGTTCAGTCTCTACCCTACTATAGAACTCTTTGATGCTGACCACCACAGTACTCCCCTTCTAGTGAGTTGGAGGAGGATCGATTAACGTGGGGTGTTGATGCTGCATGATGTGAAAGTCAGGACTTTGCTTTGTCTATATATAAAATAGGGAGGCACCGAATACCAAATTTGGCCGAATAACGAATATTCGCCCAAAGTGCATATTACATATAAGTACACAATCACACAATAATTTTAATACAATATAGATATTAAATTTTTAATTGAAGCAACACAGAATAAGTACTCGTTTGTTATTAAAACAAAAGCCTGTTAGGTTAGTTTGAATTATCGTCGCACTAGAGCTACACGAGGGCTATTGGCGACGGGCGTCGTACTTTAGAACCACTGTCAAGTGACGCAAAAGCCTTTTGGAAAGTGTAAATTGATAAAATCACAACACGAAAACGACAGTATGAAAACAAGAAGGTGGATCCGGTGTCGAATGAAAATCGGAAAAAAAAATAATAAAACTATGGCTTACAATATTATTATACAATTAACATTAATTTTTTTAAAATCTTTTAGTGAAAAAATTACAATTGTGATCTATATAGTAATTGTTTTTTTAAAGCCCACTCATTGTAACTGTTAACTTAAAAAGACATGTTTATTAATTATAACTTGAGTAAAGCTTGATTTAACATTATAAATAACTAAAACTTAAGAATTTGAATATATTATAAAAGAAAACAAGTCCTGTTTGGGAATTTTTCGACGTTTTATAAGATAACTTGAAGAAATTTGGAAATTTTTAAATTTCACTATTCGGCCGAATAGTTAAGCTATTCGGCCAAACCGAATATTCGGCTAAAGTGGCCGATTTCTAATTATGAAAGTTATTAGATTGTGCACTTAGATGGCACCATGTCTGAGTCACAGAGATGACTACCGATACCTCCACCTTACATGGTGACAATACTTTAAGGTAATTATTAGTTTCTGCTAATTAATTTCATTTTTTCAAATCTACAAAAACAGTTAATATACCAAATTGATGGCAAGGGTTAAGACTCGGACGCCCTAAAAAAAATTTCTAAATGTATTGCTATTTCTTTTTTAGGTAAGTCAGTAGAGGAATTAGAAGAAATGTATCTAAAAGAATTCGGAGTCAAATCAAGTATTACTAAAGAAATAAGTACAAGCACGCACACAAGAAAGTCTAATTTGATAATTCTTGAAGCTACTTCAGGGCTGGATTTAAAGATTTGCCGCTTGTAGGCTGTAGATTTGCCACCCCTGTCACAATATTATCTTCCTTCGGGAAAAGATAGCTGTTTAGCTGCAAAATAGGGTGGTATAATGTGTTATTTAAAATTATCACAACAAATATAAAAGAGGGAAAATAGGTTTATTTGAAATACAATATAATTAGATCATTTATAATATCCTCACTTACCATGGTCTCATAAGGTGTAACTGATGTGATCCACACAGCGACGACAAGCTCAGCTTACGCATTAATGTAAATTATTTGTTTTCATTCTTAAAAATATTAGTATTTTAATAATATTTTTTTTGCCGAATGCCGTTTTAATTGGTCGCAAAATTTGCCGCCCCCAAAAATTAGCAGCTCTAGGCTACAGCCTACTTAGCCTATTTAGAAATCCGGCCCTGAGCTACTTGGAAATATGAACCAAACAAAGACACTGATAAAGTTGATGAATTATTAGGAGGCATCATAGTAGAACTAAAACTGTTTTCCCATTTATCTTAGTTGTTTAAAATAAATGTTTGTAAATAGCATAGATATAGGAAAACTTAGCTATCGACACAACAAACTTTGGGGACCCGTTTACTGAAAATTGTGTGTATGGTTACTTGTAAGGCCCTGCATCCGCCCCAGCTACCGTTAATCCGTATTCGACCTCAGTACAGGGCAGTCAGGGCCGTAACTTACACCCAATAATTTTACAAAGGGCGCCGTTAGGCACCCAAAAAGGCGCCCTCTTTAACTTTTTTAACAATTCACTTTTTTAAACATTTAACAATAATACGTAATTGTATCATCATTTTCTTATTTGCCCTCAATAATTTTTGAGAGCCCTATTTTAGCCCAAAATGGCACCATGTGAATGGCGCCCTCCCGCTTAAACTGGTATGAGGAACATACTGGTATTTTAAAAAAAATAACGGAAATATTTCACTCCAAATATTCTTTTCCTCCCTTTGCCGTTAATAATGATTCATAACTGACGAGGCTCCAAAAAAATGTAAGAGGGCGCCAAAACGTGTTTTTTTTTTTTAAAAAAAAAGTAATATTTTCTCTTGAATTTCAGTGATTCTAGATTGTTGTTAATAAGAATGCTAATATTTACTTTAAAAATTTTATTTACTTTAATTTAGTTCTCCTTGCATATAAAACTATGTGTTATTTCAGTTAAAACATGATTACATGGTATTAGTATGGATCCTATATTTCTTGAATAATATAACGATTTAAAATAATTTTATTTTATATTTTAAAATAAATTTATTTACGGGAAAAATTTTGTTGGCAGTATCAATCTTTTCATTTGATAGTTGGTGTTGCAATTTGTAAATTGTAGTTTTGGTTTTAAATTTTTTGCACTATTTAGCATTTTAACCCCTTCCTCCTCGCTTGTGAAGTGACAGGCTTTTTCTAGATGAATGTTGGTTTTTCGTAATTTTTTTAAATTTTATTTCAAGCTAAAAGCAAATTAAAAATGAATATAGATGATCTATAAAATTATGGATCTATTGTTCATGCACATAATTTTATATAATTTTGAGAAATTTAAAAATAGGCATTCTTATGACTGTTTTCTTAAATTATTCTATTGTTAATTGAATGTAACTTTTTTGAAAAATTTTATGTAATTGCAAATAAAATTCCACTACAAATAAGTAGTTTTAAATATTTTTCCTAATTTATGTTCTCTGTTACAATTCATCAGAAAAACTGTAATGGAAATTTTATCAATCCTTTCAACTGAGAGTTGGTGCTACAATGGGCTTGTTTCACGGAGGATCTGGCAATAGCTATACGGTTTTGTTTGCATGTCTATTTTGAAGTCTTCCAACAGTATTGCCACCAGTTTTAGGAGAAAAACTACGAAAAAATACCATTTAATTCTAAAATTACAAAAACATTCCATAAAAATACTAGCGAAGCGTTTCACGTTTTTTTTAAAGTCACTAAAAAGATTCCAAAATGCAGCTAGTATTTTTACGATATTTTTTTGTAATTTTTTGAATAATTCTAAAATAAATTCTAAAATTACAAAAAAAATATCGTAAAAATACTAGCTGCATTTTGGAATCTTTTTAGTGACTAACAAAACCGCATAGCTATTGCCAGATCCTCCGTGAAACAACCCCATTCTAAGATTTGCACAGATACAAGTCTTAAGTTTTAGTTTTAAATTTTTGCATCGGAGCATATTTAACTAATATATCACTTTTTGGAAAATTGATGTAATTGCAGGTAACATTCAATGCAAATAAATAGTTAAAAATATATTCTTCTTTATATTATCAAACACTAACAATTAAAAATTGGTTATTAATTTAGGTAAATGCGGATACTATTTATTAACATGAGGCTACTAAAGCAACTATTTTCAAACCTTATTAGCACTGGCAGCCGGCAACTGATTTCGGCTTCGGGTCACCTTCACGAGGGGCATAAGGGTCCATTCTGCATTGCAACATTATTGTCCTTTGGGTAAATCCTCAAGTGTTTAGTTTCCAAACTAGCTTGTTCCCCCTTTAATCTACTGAGGGAGTGAAAGCTGAACTTTTCCCAATCTTGGAAACAAACCCTTGACCTTCAGCGACTAGACAATCTTTTCTAGAGACTAATTAACTATATATATGTGGTTCACCAAGTCGAATGTTAAGTAAAATAAACTTGTTGTAACATAATATACTTTATTAAACAAAAATAACTATAAATAACAATAATAAACTTAACTTATACAAACAAGATGAACTCATAATATAACCAACATAACTATCCGCGACACATCATAAGGTATAAAATAATAAACCCACAAAAAGGATGTGCGCGCCAAACACAGTGGCATTTCTGTAGTTGGTTGGTTGACATATATATCCTACTGACGATCTAAATGTTTTAAAATCGATTATATAATAGATAAGCTGCTGAAGGCATAGCCCCCTACATATAATGCCGTCCAAGCTCGATCAAAATTGGAAGTCGTGAGAAAGCAATCAATAGATGGCGCCATGGCGCGACAAACAATGTGCTCGGTGACACGTTTGTTTGTTTACGTTCGCTGTGATTGTTATAAGTATATTGTATGTTATTGTAAACTTTTGTAAATGCAACAAATAATGGCTATTTTTTTTGCATCATACTATCCTATAAGTCAAGGAAAGAACACGGTGTTTCCATATAGGAATTCCTACGAAATGGAAGGTAAGGAGTTTTTAAAATTATTCTTTTTTGGTAAAAATTTCTAAATATTTTTATTCTTGAATCTTTTCGTAATGCATTAATTATTATTTTTTGTTTTTTCCCTCATAATATATAGTTTAAACACATATTTACTTTTGTTCTATCTAGATTTATATTCATTTTAGTTCGGGCATTCTGTTTTCTAATATATGTGTTTTTGAATTAATAAGTTTTGAAAAAAAAAACTTATCATATTCGCATAAATTCTAATACTTTAAATGCATTTTATAGTTGAGATTTAAAGGATCTATCTCATTTTAAAATTTTGTTGTTGTTCGAAATTATATAGTATTATTTATTAAGGGACTGTTATTCTTAACAGAAGCATTTTTAATAAGTGTTATAGTATTTGTTAATTTTTCTTTAAGAAGCCAAAGCTAATTTTTTTTTAATAATGGAACGTCTGAACAAGGTTCTCATTACTTTAAATTACTTTATTAGTGTTTTAATCTCCAGTAGAAAATTCTTATACGGGGATTTTAAATGAAAGTTCTATAGCGTTTTTTTTTTAAAGTTAAAAAAAACAAAGAAACTCATTACATTATTATGTTTTTAAAAATATGTGCTTGCTGATTTTAGCTTTTTAATCTTAAATTTCTAAAAATTGTGATTTTTGGCAGTAGTATTCTGTAACAGTTTTTACACTATGCAAACATGTTGAAGAAGGATTTTTTAAAATTTAAAATGGTATTTTATGAATTTCTCTTTCAAATAATATTGCTTGGAAGCAGAAACAAAATGAAAAAAGAACTCATTTGTTTATTATGTTACTCGGACCGAACGGTATTCGAAATAGCCCGCTGGATCCGTCATTCACCGCGAATACATTCCTACTAAAATATGCGACCGACTACCAACAGATGGCGCGACCAGAGTACTTTTTGAGGACAGCCTGTGAATCCAGGTTATTTCTCGAGTATACGCGGCATTCTATGTAGGAGGCTATGCGGGCTATGCTGAAGAATGGTGTTTTTTTAACATCAAAATGACTAAAAATAAAAAAATATAATTTTATCTTGCACAAATAATAGATGTAGGTAAATGAAGAACTACATTTAAAACTGTTTATTAAAATGATGTTGCGGTAATTTAAGAAAACAAAGATTGTTTGTAAATTAATACCTATAATGCAATATTTATTGGTAGAATTTTAGAGCTACAATGTTAAATGTATGCAGCTCCTATGGGTATTACATATAAGTTTCACGTCAAATAGTGTGATTCTGAATAGTTTTTTTTTAATTCATGGTAATTCGTTAAAAAAATTATTTATATTAGTAAATAAACTACTTTTTGAACTAAATAATATATTCATATTTACATATTTGAGTTTTACCTTTTGAAGAATGGTCTAAGGTTTAATGTTGAAATTTTGTATCTAAAGCCATTAATTTCAATATTTTAAATATCTGCTTCTATCTGATTATGTACTATTCAAACTGCAGATTTAATGGTTCTTAAGTAATCAGTAAGATGATGTATTACTAAAGTTTTGTAATCTGGCGCGCTGGACCGGGGGCCGAGGAATTTTTTAAAAGGTTTTTAAAAAAAATATTTACTAGTATACTAGTGCTGTTTTAAATGTTTAAGTCAAAGAAGAGCTTGTTTAATAATAAGGCTTGTCTAAAATAGTTTAGCATAGTATATTCAGGTTTATAAGACATTAAAAACTCAATTTATATCGTTTAACTTCGTCACTTGACTATAATTTTAAATTACGAAATGTAATAGGCTGTGTTTAAGCTCTTCTTCACCGAGACTAGAAATAGATAACTTAATCTATCTTTTCAATCTTCAAGCATAGATTATGCGTGGAAATTTACCGTTTTAATTAACAACGCTATAGTTATAATTGGCTACAGCATTTGGCATTGTAAAACAAATAATTTTACCCCAAGAGAATCAAGTAAGCAATGCAAATTATCGATATTTTCAATTCCTTAATTCAATTTATTGTGGTCACACACATTCATTTCACTGGCGTGTCTTTAGTAAAAAGTACCTCTATATTTTCGACCATTCAATTTTAAACAGTTTAAGTTTCTATCCTCCTATGTTATTATAGATTGTGTTTTGTTAGTAGTTCTACCCTGGTTTTGTTTAGTAGTGGCAGCCTTGGTATATTGTTTGTTTTGAGTGGAACTAGGGTTAATGTATCGTATCGGTGTTGTGTTGAATTTTAAAACGAAGAAACTCGTTATTTTGGCTACTTCTGAAAACACGCCAAGCAGCACCAATTATTAAATATTTTCCAAAACTAATGATTTGCACTATAATTTTACATTCAAATACTTAATAAATTAAACTTCAATTGCTCATTGAAGAATTTCTTTATGGTACCTCCAAAACTGTTTTGTTATGGTATTTACCGCCCCCAGTAAATACCATGGTAGGTGATAAAAACCGGTATTTACCGTGCTGGGAAAACAATTTTTTACTACCGCGCAGATTCCTGGGTAAACAAATGCAGTTTTTTTAAATTTTTTTGTTGGCTAGGGGCGCTTATATCTGTTACGTATTTATTTTGTCTATTGTTTTGCAATGTGAAACGTGGTATTAGTGCCAATTTGTCTTTTTTTATCATATCGTCATGCTTACTTAGTTGCTTGAAATTAAGGATGGCTATTAAAATCATTTTTTATCAGAGATATCATTTGGCTTTTTTACTTAAATTTTTTTGCTCAAAACAAATGCGGGCAAATAATATTTAGTTCAGGCCTAAATCCCTTTATACTATGTTTTTAGAAAAACAAATTGCAGGTGCCGAAAAGTATTTAGTTCAACTTGTCTACAATCATGCTATGTGGTATACTGATGTTTTTTAGGGAAAAATAATGCCTACTCCAAACGCGTGGTACGATCACCTGTGCTAGTGCGACAATTCACACTAACGGATGCTCGGTAGCCTATGCGAGATATCACTACTAACTGTCACGTACTGTCCTACGAAATTCAAAATAAGATGCACATACCTTTAGTTTTGGTGCCCAAGCAACAACGTGGTTTTTTTCAAGTACTAGTCTGATCGCGAAAGGATTGATGCGAACACGCGGTTTCGCCAAGTTGTTGTTGCCGCGCAACAGTACGGAATAATTTACGTTTTTCACCTGTAAACTGCATATTTAATTTTGATAGGCTTATTACTATTTAGTAGTTGATGTGACACTAGATAAGTACCTAATTTTATGTATCAGTGCTGAATACTCTAAATCGCCAATTGCAATAAGGGTATAGATCATTTTTTATAAATTTTGGTTCTTTGCTACTGAGTCAATTCTTTAACTTCTGCAATTGACTAGTGTAATATGATTTTTATTTACAAACTCTAGAAATAAAATCAAACCACTCTATTAAGCTTTGGCCTTCTTTATTAAGATTAGGATGTAAACTTAAAAGAAAAAACAGTGTATACTTGTATAAAAAGTTTTAATATGTATAAACAAAGTTTTTCTTTACAGAAATGTATTGTATGCAGAACTCGGCGTTACTTAAATTGTTTCAGGCTAACTTTAAAATTGAAGCGTGTTCTTAATTCTAGACTATTGCGAATAGGATAATAAAAAATACCATGATGGAATTTCTTAATACACTGCGATGCAAAAGTTTAGACTATGAGTTCATTTAGCTGTAAAATTTAGAATTGTGATAGTAGAATTACAAAGAAACCCTAAACATATTAAAAATATATTTTGAAATGCTGTAATTGAAACATAATTGTATGATTTTCTATAGGAATAATTTTTTTCATTATATAAAAATTTGTATGATGCAAAAGTTTAGACACAAATACAAGATTATGCTAATTTAAAGAAAATGGCCTAATTTCGCAATTTTATTGATGAATTGTATTTTTTTCATATGATAAATAAAAAAAAAACACGATATCCAGTGAACTAAACAGATTTAATAACAATATTGGTTCAATTTTACACCAAACAGACAATATAGCCACTTTAAATCTTTATTCAAATCATATTTGCTTCAAATGTACAATTAAATATCTCTAAATACGAACCGAATGCCTACCAGTCCCTCACCTTAAAGTTTTGGCACGAATTCGTGTATTTAGAGACATGCATTGACTGATTTTCTTGATGAAAAGTGCAGTCTTTCCCATATTTAATCACAAAATAGCTGCGTATCGTTCTTTTTTATACTTTAATACAATGCAGAGATAGTCATCTCCTCAAAAACGACAAAAAAAGTAGGTAATTTTAAATTAAATTCACACCACGCCATTACGAAAGTTCCTTCTTTATGCTGAAATTTGAAACTTCTTGAGAACACCGGTTTCTTTGAACCGGTTACAATTTAACTGGTCTCTTTAGTGCTATTTAAACATGTTCGGTTTAACCGAATATTGAAAAATAAGCTTTTGAAAACACCAGTTTTTCCCCTTAAAAACTCTAGGCATCAAGGTGGAACAATGGTGTGGAGAGAAATACGCTGATGAGGCAGACTTTTTTGTCGGTTTTGAAGAGGTGACTATCTGTGCATTGTACTAAAGTGCAAAAAAGAATAATATGTTGCTATTTTGTGATTTTATATGGGAAAGACTGCACTTTTCATCAAGAAAATCGGTCAATGCATGTCCCTAAATCCACGAATTCTTGCCAAAACTTTAAGGTGATAGATTGGTAGGCATTCAGTTCGTATTTAGAGTTGTTTAATTTTACATTTGAAGCAAATATGATTTGAATAAAGATTTAAAGTGGCTATATTGTCTGTTAGGAGTAAAACTGAACCAATATTGTTTTAAATATGTTTAGTTCACCGAATATCGTGTTTTTTAAATTTATCACATGAAAAGAATACAATTCATCAATAAAATTGCGAAATTAGGCCATTGTCTACTTTAAATTAGCAGAATCTCGTATTTGTGTCTAAACTTTTGCATCATACAAATTTTTATTTTGTGAAAAAAAATTATGTTTCAATTATAGCATTTCAAAATATATTCTTAATATGTTTCGGGGTTTTTTGTAATTCTACCACAATTCTAAATTTTACAGCTAAATGAAGTCATTGTCTAAACTTTTCCATCGCAGTGTATACTAGTAAAGTCAAAATCTGTACTTTTTTTAGGTATTTCCCAATTTTTCTCGTGTAATATTTGTCCTGATGCCTTCTCCTTGATGTCAACTACGAAGACCATGTCTACTTCCAAGGAAGGAAAACCTGTTCAGTCACAAAGGCAAAGTCACGAGGTATTTGCTTCTGAATCACCTGCATATCTCGCCACTTTTCAAAAACATCACATGACTGCAATTCATGTGGAAAGACATTCAAGCGCAAAACTCAACTTGTTTCCCATTACTTAGTACACACCGGGGAGAAACCTTTACAGTTGTGAATTATGTAACTATTCGCATTAGTCATAAATGCAACCTTCAAAACAATTTGTTGACCCACACTAAAGAAAAACATTACAGTTGTGAATTATGTAATAAGACATTAGTCTTAAGTACTACCTTAAATCTCATTTGTTGACCCACACTAAAGAAAAACCTTACAGTTTGTGAACTATGTAGTAGGGCATTTACACAGAAGGGTCACCAAAAACTCATTTGTTGACCACACTAAAGAAAAACCTTACAGTTGTGAATTATGTAGTAGGCATTTAGTCCCTAAAATGCAACCTTCAAAACCACTTTGTTGACCCACACTAAAAGAAAAACCTTACAGTTGTGAATTATGTAGTAAGGCATTTATTCATAAATGCAGCCTTAAAACTCATTTGTTGACCCACACTAAAGAAAAACCTTACAGTTGTGAATTATGTAGTAAGGCATTTAGTCATAAATGCAACCTTCAAACACATTTGTTGACCCACACTAAAGAAAAACCTTACAGTTGTGAATTATGTAATAAGACATTTAGTCTTAAGTACCACCTTAAATCTCATTTGTTGACCCACACTAAAGAAAAACCTTACAGTTGTGAACTATGTAGTAAGGCATTTAGTCATAAATGCCGCCTTAAAACTCATTTGTTGACCCATACTAAAGAAAAACCTTACAGTTGTGAATTATGTAGTAAGGCATTTAGTCATAAATGCAACCTTCAAACTCATTTGTTGACCCACATTTAAGAATTGTGTAATAAGGCTGATACAAAGGTATAACCTTTAATGGCATAATTTAATCAACACTATACTTACAGTTGTGAATTATATAATAACACATTTAGTCAAAGGCATTTGTTGAACCACACTGGAAAAACCTTACAGTAGTGAATAATGCGACAAGGCATTCTGTCTTGAGTACCACCTTCAATGGTCTTTGTTGAGCCCTCCTAAAGGTTAAGTTTTACTGTTGGAGTATTGCTAAAAAGGCAATTTTTAATATAAAAATGCCCACATTTACCACAAATCCCTCATTGTTGACGCATTATAAAGAAAAGCTAATCTTTTGTGAATTACTGAAAATCATTTTTTGTAGAGGAACACTTTCAAAGATGAACGTCAAATAGCATTAGGGAAGAACTTCATAGTGAAGCAACAAATCTCTGAATAGCAATTCCCTTATATCATTTCTCCAGTTTCTTTAATAAAAGTGTTATGTCTTGCACTTACTGTTCAGACAGTAAAATATGTATATCTTCTTAAATAAGGTGATTTGTTTTTAAATGGTGAAAATATTTTGTATTTTTACCTTATAGTTTTCTTAATACTTGAATCAAACATTTGAAAAAAAAATGCATTCTTGTTACCACAACTCATATTACAGGACTAAATGCTATGCTGTAGTTCCTGAAATGATTTGTTGTTGAATAATAATGCTAATTTCTATGTAATAAAAGTCTCATGCGTTGCTTATACTGTTCAGAAAGTTAAATAAGAACATGGTCTTAAAAAAGGTTATTTGTCTTGGGCCAGTGATGGTGATTCATATTTTATACCTATATTATTATTATTTGTAACATAGAACTTTGGGACAGTCCCTACTGCTCGCCCTTCTAAAATATTATTTGTAATGCAGTTGAACCTCTATCTAGTTATTTTTCAATTTCATGGCATGGGTCTACCTTAAAGTAAACTTGCTTATGCAATATGCAATAGACTGGCTTAAATGAGACCGAGCGTAAACTGGTTCAGTAAAATCCGGTTGAATTGGAGAAGTGAAATTATGTTTACTATGCTTTAGATGTACATTTGGTTGCACATTTCTACATTGTTGTGATTTGCGTTATAAATAAATACATGAGAGAGAGAAGGAGATCGAAATAACCCTTTTTATTATGCAATGTATTCAGCCTTTATAAGTTACATACTATTAAAAACACGTATGAGGCTACTTGCTGAATTCGTCTGCTTTTTTATATCAGAGTAACATGTGAATGGAAAACAAAACAGGTGTCAATTTTTTAGAATTTTTTTTTACACATTAAATAATTCTGCCGTTTAAAGTGTAGATCTGATTAAGAGGGGTTACAATCGTAAACGGAATTCTGTTTACGATTGTTGAACTGGCATTTTCTTGTCCTCTTGCTAAATAATTTGCTCCTCTCTTAAATTGCCTTAATTGAAATCCCACATGAACTGAAAACTGTGTACCTAGTTTTTGTTTCACATTTTAAAAAAAAATAAATTTGGTGATGGACTTTTAATAAAAGAAACTGCTTTTACTTCTTTCCTCATAATTTGTATTTTTACAGTGCTGCATTGTTTGTTTTAATTATTAATTTGTTGTTCCTTGAAATAAAAGTTATGTGCTTTAAATTATTGTATGTATTTAAATTATTATTTTAAAAAATGTATTTAAAAAAATTGTTATATAAATCAGAAAGTGTAAAAACTTTCTGTTATAGGTTGTTATAACAGAAAGTTTTGACACATTCTGAGATATTCCACCCCATCGCCATACTTCCATTACTTTATACCTCTTTGAGAGATAATCAAATCGGCTGAAGTGTAAGCTTGTTTTCACTGTATGAGTTAAAATTTTTGACCAAGAATTTTATTTTTTTTCAATTAAAAAAAAAATATTTTTCTGCAGTGGACGATTAAAAACTATTTCTCAATAATCTAAATTTTACAATTTAGTAAATTATAATGTAAGTTTTTTTTTTTACAAGACATTCTTTGCTGGAAAACCCGACAGTCAGATGACAGGTTTATAGTCTATCCCTCATAGGACTAAAAGAGCTATTATACCTTGGAGAAAATAAGCACGAACTTAAAGCCTTGCTTTATTTTTGTAGCAAAATGATCCTACAATGTATTTTAAACTCATCGGGTCTGAGGGACACGGACGTATAAGCCGCCACCGAAGTTTTCTAGTAACCCGTATAATTTAACGAAATTATTTCAAAATGTGAAGTATGGAGCAGTCGTTTATAAGCATCTGCTACAGAAATATAAAAACAAATTAAAGTAGTTAAATTTTTAGTTTTAAGGGTAGGGTTGGGTTAATTCGTGTGCAATAAGGCACATTTTTATGATTTTCTTTTGACGAAACGGTTAAACTATATTAATTTAAACCAATGGTATATTAAAGTGTGACATTCGATGAATATTGTGTCCAATTTTCACGAAGAAATATTAAAAAATACGGCAATGGCCAAATTAACAACAAAATAGATAAACGCGCCAAATCTGATGCGCCAGCAGCAAGCCTCGATGGCATCCCGATAGCGACCAACAACAAAAAAAAACAAAATAGTAGCAAATAAAAAATCGCAGACCTTACCGAGAAAGATTTAAAAACGTGATATTTTATATCAGTTAAAATATCACGTAAAATCTTTTCTTTCAACTTTTTTTTCGCAGGTGGCTTTTTTTTGTTGTATTTAATTTTTTTATTTTTATATTATTGCTGTGTGTATTATTTAAATAAGCCGTTACTAAGCAGAATATTTGGAACTTTTGTAAAAAAAAAAGGGAAATTTTGTGGTTCCACTTTAGCAGAATTAACCCAATAAAATAATTTTGTTATAAAATGTTTGTTTATAGACCGGTTTCACCTGCTTTCCCTCTCTTCTTCATTCCCCCCCCCCCCCCCCGTTATTGTGGGGCAAACCAACACCATCTAAGACAGTGCTAAGACAAGAGGAATCCCGTTCTCCTAGTTGTGACGTCACTGAAGGGAGTCCTAAGCTCCCCGTTATTCAGAGGGAAAGTCTTGGGGAAGTATGGGGAATGCTTCTTTTAAACATGTAAAGTCTTTTAAATTTGGATGAATTAGTAACATATTTATTTTTAGCGTTCTCGTGAGTATTTTTCTTAGCATTAAATGCTACCTTTCTTGATTTACAATTATTAAAAGTTAAGGAAATATTCGGTGTGACAAAAAAAACTGATCATTTTAGTGCATGAAATATCTTTTTCAATATATTAATTCCTATATTTTAATCGACAACTATTTTTACCTTCCACAATTTTTAAGGTAAATATAATTCATGAAAAATATCACTTCTTTCAAACATTTTAATGGCTATTTAAAAAAAAAATCATTGAAAATAAATGTCTTAATGTGTTTAAGCTAAGTTGCTTTAAAATGAAATAATGAATAACATGTTGAGTCTGGGGAAAAACAATTTCATTGCAAAAAGCATCACATCTTTATTATAAAAATAAGGTTAATTAAAAACATATTTTTTTTTACATAATTCTTATTCATTTGCAATTTTCAATTGTCTACATCACTACAAAAATATGTGAACAGTTTTTTCCATCTACACAGGGTTCATACTCTATTTTTAATGGCGAAATTCTGGACCTTTTGAGAAGTAATTTTAGGAGTATATAATATTAAGAGTAAAAAAATCAAATTCAAACACAAATGTGTTTATTGGATACCCCTATAATAAATATTTAATTATGCTAAAGTAAATGCCTTTGATAAAATAACTCATTTTTAAAGGTAATATTGCGTTGTGATTGTGAACAATCGTTCATTTTATTGATTAATAATTTAAGGAATTATTATTTTTTTGGCAAATGGTAGTAAAATTTTTACAATCTCAGAACTTTAACCATTATAAAATCTAGATTATTGACCACCAATTTAAATAAGCCTGGTGGAAGAATAAATCAATGGAATTAAAAAAAAATAGCAAAATTACGACAATCAGCAAATTTCAAAAACAGAATTATCAATAAATTGCGACTATTTATATATCATTGAAATTAAGTAACCACAAATATCCGAGATAAGCAAATTGAGGTTACGGTATCGTAAAAATATCAGAAAACCCTAATATCAGATATTTTAACAGCAACAATTAAAAAAATTATGAAAGTTTCAGACAAGCTAAGCTTAAAAATTATAGAACTGACAATTTGTTAAACCCAATTGATTGCAAAATGTCAAGTTTTGAAATATGGAAAAAGTAGTAAAAGTACTAGTTTCAAATAGAAAAACCCTGAGATACAATTTTTTTTTATTCAAAGAAACTTAAAAATTTCGCAACTATTTGATGCACCATTGTTTGTTCAACCATTGATTGAACTTTAAAATATAGTTACTAATGGGAGTATCAGTCATTATATGATAAGTACTGTTAGACAATAATTTTAATGAATTAATTTTTAATAACAATGTTAAGAAGTCAAATGAATCTTTCAATATAACATTAATTTTGAGTAATTTTGATATGGATACAGATTAACTTTTCTAACATTAGTAACTATATAGGAATTGTACCTACCCTTGAGTTCTAAAAAGATTAGAAAACAAATGGTGATTTGAAAATTCGCTCTTGGAATAGCCGAAAGCCACTTTCTCCTAAGGTTGGCATCTTTTGGAAATTTAAAGAGGAGAGACACCTTCGGCCCTTTATTATAATTGCCTTTACAGGCAACAGCTGAGCACTTGTTTGTCATTTTAACATGAAACACCTTAATTAATCGAAGAATTTCCTTCGAGACAAATTGTCAACAACGGATGTCGAGCAGAGTCGCGCGCGTCTGTTTGTTGCTATATGGGGTAGGGATTCAAAACCCCTTCGAGCGGGGTGATGAGATAAGAAACCCGTTTGAATCTTGAGCCTTCTTTCAGTGACGTCACGGACTTCCGAGGGGGGCGTGCGAGGGCTTCCTCTTGTCTTAGATGGTGTTGGTCAACCACCATGCTATTGAATTGCTTGGCGGTCGCCAAATTTTGTTGCGTTTGTTGCCTTTGTGGCGTTTGATGTCGTAGTGAGGACATAGCCTTAGTACGCACTTAGTTTTAAGGATTGTTGCGTTTGTTTATCGGGATTTTTTCATAGTAAATTTCAAAATACCTACATTTTGCGGAATAGTTATTTGTGGTAATAGATCAAACTGAGATCGAAAGGCGTGTTATACTACTTATTTCAGATGAAATTTTAAATCCTACTTCATGGTGCGGCAAATTTTTTAAGTTTGGACAGATAAAACAAACATTTACAAATGTTAAGGTCTTCCAGAAATATTTATTGCTCTTTGAAAAATACCTTAATCTTACCACATGAAACAGTATATGAAAATACATTAAAATTAAAAAAAAATATTTCTTTGTATTCCAAAATACTGAAACAATTATAACTAAATTTCCTACTTAATAAATCCATTCCCCTGTGCAATATAATACTAGATATATTTCTTTTAAACTAAAACTGAATTAAAATAAATGGATCATAAGTAGTGTATAATGTATATACTTTTAAACAGTATTTTTTTTCTATAAAGTTTCATTAATAAATAAAACGAATTAAAACTGTTGTCCTAGTTCTCCGATTAAAATTCGAAAAGTTAACATTTATAACACAACTATAATCAGTCACAATCAGGGCCGGATTTCTAAATAGGCTAAGTAGGCTGTAGCCTAGAGCGGCTAATTTTTGGGGGCGGCAAATTTTGCGACCAATTAAAGCGGCATTCGGCAATTTTTTTTTTATTAAGATACTAATATTTTTAAGAATGAAAACAAATAATTTACATTAATGCGTAAACCATATATATAGCACCCGCTAGCTGAGCTTGTCGTCGCTGTGTGGTTCACACAGGGCCGGATTACCAATTAGGCAAGGTAGGCAGTTGCCTACAGGCCCCGTATATTTTTAGGGGCCCCGCAACTTCCAAGTCAAAAGGGGCCCCTCAGAATTTACGTTTTTTGCTCCCGAAAAGAATTTTTTTTTGGAAGTTGGGAATTTCATCGCTCGAGTTGAAAAACAAACACAAACCCTAAAAGGGGCCCCAGACTCACACCCACCTCACAACACGTGGTAATGGCCCAAGAGAAGTTAACGTTATCCAAGGCAATAAAAATGGTCGGATACAATTACCACTGTGTCTTCTGCGAAATACGTTATAAGGGGCTATTTTTGCAGCTTTCACACCCCTCTCCTACAGGGTTGTAACTAACACAAAAGCTATAGATAAAAGCACCTAACTTGGTTATTTAGCTCTAAACTGGTCACATTAAGATATCTTTGATGTTTTTTTTTTGGCTAAGTTTGGGTCCACTAGAAGTAATTTTGAATCGATGATCGAATTTTTGTTTCGAGGTTCTAGTAGGAAGTTGGGTTTTTTTTTTTACGATTTTTACTAACGTTTAGGTTTGTCAAAGAAAAAAGCTCATTAGGATTTAAAAAAAAAATACCCATAAATTCGCCTAATTTATAAGATGGTTTTTGAGAATTTTAACAATACCTGTTTTTAACTGAATTCCAACACATTTATAATTTTTGCTCCAAAACAAATAAAAATTATTATTATTTTGCGAACTTTCCTTTTTTTATTCCAAATAATTAAAAAAGAAACTAAATTTGGTATTAACATTGCAGAGATTTCCGACCATTTGTCTGTATCCTTCTTTCAAAAATTTCGTTCTAATTTACGATATTAAAATATATATATTATTTCATTTGAAAGGTATGACAACATGGCCCAATCTTTTCTCCTGTATGTCTGTCTGTACGAAGGACATCAATGTTCACGCCGGACATATAGTTTTTATAATAAATTTTATTTCTCCAAAAAAAAAAAAAAATTCAGCTGAAAGTAATTTAACACCACAAAACACAAGACAAGATAATATTTATAATGTGGTGTGGTGTGTGGAGGGGAGGGGTATAGGCTGTCGAAAAAAAAATACTTTCCGTGAGTAAGGTTGGTTGGGGATCGTCACCCAGAGGCGTAGCGTGCCTTGGCGGGGCCCCGTATAAAAATTTGTTTGGGGGCCCTTAGGAAGGGTAAAGTTTTCTCACAAAAGAAAAAAATGCATAAAATTAAAAGAAATATTTATTAATCATAGTTAACTGTCACTTTTTGTCAAAACTGTCAAAAATTTTACAAACAATTCAAATGAACTATATACCCTCCTTGCCTTTTTTTCGGCAAACTGATTTTCTAATTCATTTATAGCTGATGATGACTTTAGTTTTTCTATTTCTGCCTCTATGAACAATATAGTGACAGGTCTGATAGGCGTTTCTGTCTCATCGAAATTCTTAGGTAATTTTTTATCAGTTTTAATTTTGAAAAACTTCTTTCAGCAGTTGCGGTTGTGTAACTGGAAGGGTCAAGAATAAAAAGCATGCTGTTATTACCTCGGGAAAACCGGATGCAAGACTATTGACTTTTATCAGCAATAATTCAATCAGTTCCTTAATGGAATGGATTTTTTGAATTTCAGATTTAGGCATGTTTTTAGAGCCTTTAATTGGTCATAAAGATTAACTGAGATGTCTTTACTGTATTATTTAGCCGACAGTTTTCCGGAAGCGTTTAATCTCTCTTCGTTTGAAGAAGACAGGATTTTTTCCGGTTGTAAATATTTCGAACATACTCAGGTCGCAACGGCTCTGAAATCTTTGTTTAGTTTGAGAAATTAATATATCTAAACAGCAATAGTATACATTGACTCTTTGAAATAGGATTCTGGGTCTGAAATTCTCTTATCTTGTGATAACTCATAAAAAAAAAACGCTTCGTTATCTTTTGCCTTTTGTTCTTAAAAACAGTTTTTACCCTCCACTCTTTTGCTAAATCTTTGGACTCATTTAGCAAACTATTGAATGAATTTTGATTCCATAATTCGCACAGTCTATTCAAAAGATTACTTAATAATACCTGCCAACATTCCTCTAAGCTCTGTCCGTAGTCCCTTCAGCGGGGGCAGGCGATTGTTTACTAATCACTCAAAAATTAATGATTACCGATTATTTTTCTTTTAATCGGCCGATTCACGATGGAAGAAAAATCAAGCGCCAAAGTTGGTCATTTAGTGGGAAATTTGTTTGAAACACGTAAAAAAATATGATTTCACTGCGAACCTTTAAAACTTATATTGCATTAAAAAAGTATTGTTTTGTTAATTCGTGGTTTACGAGGCACTTCAGTTCTATTTTAAGTTAAACAGCAACCTCCATATTTTGTGTTTGGCAAACGTTAAATAAATTGTCTTTTGTTTTTCAATTAAAAACACAATAACATTCCCTCAGCAACAACAAAAAATCCTATGTAGTGATGAAGACACAGGCCATCGTAATTTTGGAAACAACAAAGAACCTGAAATTTGGTTGACTGATCTGTCCTGAACTAAAACTAAGAAAGAAATTGAACCCTGATCCTATGCCGATTACACTGCCAACTAGTAGATATTACGAGGATTTATGATTGGTTGATCGATTTTTTCAGAAAAAAACTTTAAAAAAAAACAAAAATCTGCTACGATTACGTCTCTAACTAACAAATATTACTAGGTGCTGAGGCTGATGGTTGACAAATCTGATCATAGCTAGAACTGATCATAGCTTCTGACATAGCTTTTTGGACGAGGGTTTGTTTGGCAACTTTTGAAAAGAAAATTAAAAAATATTTTAAAATGTTGCTCTATCCCATAGCTTTTGGAATTCATTCGATTTCTAGGTAGATGAATGAATTTTTAGCTAACATAACTTATAGACATAGTTTTAAAAAATCGCCATTAAAAAATTTCATAATCGTATGTCAAAAACGACATAGATATCAGAGATTTGTTGAAAACATTTTACTCCTTTTCACTCATTTCCACAATTATTATTTTTTTTTTTGTTTCGAATATTTTCTCGGGGGTTCCAATTCCAATGAAAGAACTATTTTCGTGCCAATTTTCAGAATTTCAGTAATTTTAGTTTCCTCTGGGAATTCTTTTTTATCAACCACTCACTTTCTTAAGCGTTTTTCCCAGCAGTTAAGTTTGTAAAACATTACTGTAAATTTAGTATATTTACAAGTATTTCAAAACTAGCATTTTGGAAACTTAACATTTCAAAATTTCCCGAACCCTTCTCAGATCCTGGGTGTAAATCCAGACCCTCAAGAATTTGTGTAAAAGTGCCCTTCTGAAGTTAAGCCCTCTCCTTCAAAAAATCCTGGCTGCGCGCCTGATAAGAACACTAACTACTGCGATTACGCGGCTACTTAGGCAAATGTTACTAGTCGTCATGGGCAGGTTAAGTTTTCTTTCCGCATGAATATTTTTAAAAAATATGTTGATAAAATATTTGGATTAAAAAAAACGGGAAAAAAAGAAATTGCTTTTTTTTACTTTTGTCATTTGTGAAATAAAAAAAATGGGAAAGTTTTTATTAATTTTTGCTTGCACACGTTGGGGGCCCCCGTGGTCCGGGGGCCCCGTATAATTGATACGGCATATACGGCGGTAGCTACGCCTCTGTCGTCACCTCCACTTTCCAAGAACAAAATCCGAATACCTATTGTCCAGTTTCTGCAAAAATTATCCGATTTTTATTAAAGCATGCGACGAAACCTTTTGGGTTTTATGACCAAAGAAGAAAGGCTGTGTCGTGGATACCGGAGTAGGGATTTTGTTTGAAACTCGAGATAATTGTTTACGGCCTCCCACAGTTTCGAAACATTTTTTTCGGAGGCACTAGTATGTTTTCTCAGTACTTACATCTTCGACCGATTTCCTGGACTGGCCAATGGACAAAAAATAGATAAGACACTAAATTTATTGCTGGTGTGTCACTAAAGGCTGTAAGTTCAATTCAATCCTTATAGCCTCCGAATCTCTTTGGTGTTGGGCAGTTTAGTATTTGACTCTGTGTGGAATCGTTGATTAATTTTTCTCTGTCTGGTTCTATTTTTTTTTGTCATTCATAAGTGGCTAAAGGCCTGTTTAAAGGCAAGATATTAATGAAAATTTAATTTCATTTAATGTCAAAACTTAATATAGTTATGCTTTCGTAAAAATATAAATTTCGCTTTAATATGCACTATTTTTATATTTTTATGGACATTGTGTTCCGTGAGTAATTGTTTAAATTTTTTATCAATTGCGTATATCTGGCAGAATTTAGATTTATTGGTATTTATAAATTAATTCCTACACAATTCCACAATTTAAAAATTTGGATTATATTAATTTTATTTCTGTGAGTTCTGATATACACTGAGAAAAAGTGTAGCATTTCTCCATTTCATGTCGTAAAGAGAGCGGGAGGGGGAGCCAAGGGGGCCCCGTCAAAATCAACTGCCTACAGGCCCCTACACTGCTTAATCCGGCCCTGGGTTCACATCAGTTACATCTTGTGAGAACAGGGTAAGGGAGGAAATTATAAATGATCTAATTATATTGTATTTCAAATAAACCTATTTTCCCTCTTTTATATTCTTTGTGATAATTTTAAATAGCACATTATACCACCCTATTTTGCAGCTAAACAGCTATCTTTTCCCGAAGGGAGAGAATATTGTGACAGGGGCGGCAAATCTACAGCCTACAAGCGGCAAATCTTTAAATTCGGCCCTGGTCACAATAATCCATAACCAACACATCTAGAAAATTCTGCACTTGTATCATTCTTAGATAAAGCATATGGATCCTATTCCTATATACCATTATATCAATGAAATTTTCTCCAAATACCTTTCCTTAAGATATTTATTCATTTTCCGATAATATTCGGTAGTCTTTTTAAAAGCGTAACTAATTCTTAAAAAAAAAAACGCGTTCAAACGAGTTCGTAGTGAAAACGCTGGTGTCTCTTGTATTTGTTTGCCCCACAGGATCATTACTATGGCCTTTCCAGATGCAGTTCGCTCTGAAAAGTCACGTGGTTGCAACAGCTCTATTGAATTCTTCCACGTAAAAAGCAACTTTTGTAAAAAGAACAGGTTAAAGAATTGTTTTTTTAAAAAATAAAACAGAGCAGAGGGCAACTGTTCTTTAAAAAGAACGTAACAAAATCACGCATTTCTGATCTTTTTTCCCTTGGTATTTATGCAGAAAAGAACTAAATTTTCGTTTTTGGCTGACTTATTTTACTTTTTAATTAAAAAACTAATTGGAAATTTGAAAAAAAAAGCACCGAGGTATAAGGGAGACACACATTTCCAGAAAAAGAATGGAATGATTGAATGAATATTTTATGCTGTTATGGCTGCGAACGTTTTAAAAGCCTATACTATAACATAGACTAATTTTTATTTTTAATTAAAAAAACTAAATGGAAATTTGAAAAAAAAAATGCATCGAGGCATAAGGAAGACACACCTTCCAGAAAAATAATGAAATTCTAAGATGAATATTTGATGCTGTTTTCGCTCCGGACATGTTAAAAGAGCTTACTTTTTTTAATATAGAGAGAAACAACCAAAATTTATGACAATGACAAAATAATTCGCATGGAGCAAACAATTATCAGTGAAAACAGATGAGAAGTCGTACTGTTTTAAAATAATAATTAGCTAAGAAGTAGAAGTAAAGAAACGTAGAATGGTTTGGTTCAATAGAAATGGGGTTTTCTTGCACAATAAATTCTAAAAACATGTAATTCACAGAATGGGGCAATTATTAAAGCTGAGTATTGGTCAAATAGCATTAAAATACCATGACGTTTTTGAAAATATTTCAAAAACGTGTTTAACTTTAGATGTATGATTTGGTACATATGATAACTTATATTAAGCAGACATGAGTGTGCTTCAATGTATTTTCAAAATACATATATTTTTTGCGATTAAAAATGTCCTAACTCCTAACACCTCCTACCCTTAAAAGCAACTTTTTTTATATCGGCTTGTTAATCAGAATGTGTTCGAAGGTCGAGTAAATTTTATGTTCTTAGTGAAATATTTGTGGCGCGGCGGCATGGCGCGGTCAGTTATGGTGTCCTGCCAATTTATTTGAAATAAGTGCGAGTTAAAAAAAAATCGCAAGTGTATGATTCCAAATGGAATTATCAACTTGCGAGTGAAAGGGGTGAAGGATACTCATAAATAGCCCTAATTTTTAATGAAATTTTTGAATGGGAATCCTCTTGTAACCATGGTTGGAACAGATTTTTCTGTGTATTGCCATTACATTTCTCATTGGCTTTATATATACTTATAAACACAAAATTTCGTATTCAGTCGTTTTAGAGGTGTTTAAACAAAACAAATTTTTATTTAATCTAATTATACAAGCCATAATCTATATGTAACTACCCTACCCTACCCTTAATCTTATTATAAGAGAAAAAAAATGAAATATTTATAATTTTTTTCTTTTAATGCCCTTGTCCCTTCACATAGCAAACACAAGCAAGATACATCCAAAGAAAGAAAAGGCAAACATAAATTAAATTTAAATGTTCAATGCAAAAACCTAGGAAGAGTACATATATTAAACACTATTAAGTTGAAACTAATTTTAAATCCTTTTTTTTTGTGTTCATACTTCATTGTTACTGTGCAATTTTTTCCATCTAGGAATATTTGTATGAAAATAATGTTATAAGTTTAAAGAGGCTATTTTTGTAGTAGTAATAAAACCCATTAATTGAATGCTTTCAGTTCATGAATAAATTCAGTAGTTGAGTAAATTATTTTTATTTGATTGCTCATGTAATAAAAATGTATTTAAAAACTAATAAGTCAACTAATCCAAAAATAATTTTCTATATTTCCTTGTTTACTTTACCCTCAACTTTCTATAGTTTGTATTTCCGTAACATAGGCAAAATAAAAGCAGCTAAACACTTAAAATGATTTATTGTAATAAATACACATGATTTTTCAGTTGATAAAGTTTATGAAACATCATCTCCAACAAACAATAATTGTTCAGAAAACAAATTAAAAAACATCAATTTATAATTGGTTTACAACAAAGTTTTAGGATTTTTCAAAACTTTCAATTACCTATTAAGTAATGAAAGTAATGCGATGGGGTGGAAAATCCAAAACGGAGATTTTGGATTCTCTACACGTTTTTGCATTTTCTACATGTTTGGAGCTGATTTCAAAAAATAGTTTTTTGAACATTGGCCCGCCTATCTGAAACCACTGTCTCCACAGCTCGACCTAAAACAGCTACAGGCTTGATTTGGTACCCAATTCCCAGTACCTGCCGGATGTCATAATAAGGTTTTTGCGAATCATGCATGTGCAAATGGTAGCTGCCATAGAACTTTTTAGGTTTTAAAATTATCTTATAGGGAATATAAATACAGGGTGGCCCAGCGGGTAGTGTTTGAAACAAATGAAAAAATAAAAACAAATAAGAGACATGAGAAGAATTTAATGACGTTTATTGAATGGACATATTGGGCAATTTATGATAAGGAGGTTCGAAATGCCCGCCATCTTTAACAAGGACAGCAGTTAGGCGGTTCTCAACCATACTCCATACTCCTTACCCATACCTTCCTCCATACTCCTTTTGTTTGGCCAATTCTTTTTGTGGAACTTCTCACAAAAGCTAAAAAAAGCTTCCCACAAAAAGAATTGGTCAAACAAAAGGAGTATGGAGGAAGGTATTTGTAAGGAGTATGGAGTATTTTTGTATTCGAAAACCGCCTAACTGCTGTCCTTGTTAAAGATGGAGGGCACTTCGAACCTCTTTATCATAAATTGCCCAATATGTCCATTCAATAAATGTCATTAAATTCTTCTCATGTCTCTTATTTGTTTTTATTTTTTCATTTGTTTCAAACAAAACCCGCTGGGCCACCCTGTAGCTTTAAATGTATTGATATATAGAATGGTAATTTAAAGTCGTGTAGTGTTACACATCCTTAGTTTAACTTCGTGAATGCAGTCTTTCAAAAAATATTTTATGTTGTTTGCCCCACAAGTCATCATCTCGTCACACTTCATAAGTAGCTAATGGCACCAGGCCACTCCTTAAAATGGTAACAGTTTTTTTGTTCAATTCCAGTTGAACAAAATGAATCCTGTTCATATTGTAGTCATGCACAATTCAAGTTCTCCCGAATTAACTGTTGAAGATGGCAGACACCGACTTTCTGTTACTGTAACACTTCGTGTTAGGCTTGAAGAAGTGGATACGCCTGCAAAAATGTATATTTCGTACAATTAATCAAGATCACTAAATATGTCTGTCAAAAGTTATAATTCATGTTAGGGAATAATATAAGATGTTAAAGTTTATTGTCAAGAGCTAGAGTGTTTATGTGAATGCGGAAGAGACAAGGAGAGAAAATCGGTAGTTAAAAAAAAGTAACTCAAAAAGTATGTTGTAGTCATAAAGTATCAGAATTTTGTTTAAAATTTAGTTAAAAGAACTACTTAATGCACAAAACAAGATTTTGGAAACTTTTTTAATAATTAAAAAAAAAGAATGTATACACACTACTTTTATACTTATGATATATGGTCAATGATTTTCAAGTTTTTTCTTTTTTATTTAGGACATAATTTGCACATGCAATAGCAAATACGAATATTTCGAATTAAATATAATTATCAAAGGAAATTTAATCTGAGATACGCTACCAAACTAAAATATGACTTCACAAATTACCAGATTTAACTATACAATCCATCCTTTGAAGCCATAACATTACTCTTTCAAAGTACTTTTCGATCCTTTTTCTGAGCTCCGTGGGTGCAGCAATTGTGTAGAGTAGGGGATTGATGGCACTATTGATTGGCAATATCAACACTACAATGACAGAGTAGAGATTATCTGCAAGAAGAATAAAATAAACATTATAATTGAGTAAATTTAAATTTTGCTTGCATTTAAATCTCACTAAAAAACCTGTTTACTCCAGAGGCACACGTAGATGGACTTTTGTAGAAATTTGCTTCATAACTTTATTTTACAATTTTTCCTAATACTAATTTTCCTATTGCAAGCTTGAATGATCAAGCATTTCAAAAATATCGATAACAAAGCAACAGATTTATTAATTGTATTTTTTAAAAAATCCTGCAGCAATAGGGTCCAGTAGATTTCGGACGACTTGCAAACAAATTTCAGTGGTTAATTTATAAGATTTTGGATTAAAACACCTAATTTAAAATGGACTTTTAATCACAAAAAACTGACAGAGCTTGTTTTTTTATTCATAACACAAAAAAAATATATTTATATCGTTCAAAACTTTAATTCCATTAAATTGGCATGACCCTCAGCAAATTTTAAACTCCGATTTTTTCAAAAATTACATGCAAAACATGCTTCTTAATATATAATTATTAAAAAAATATGTTTATAAAAAGATGGCTCAGGATTATTTTGGGAAGTGGAGAGGTTAAGTACAATATCACAGAATATAAACTGAATTTGTAATAATTATTTAGGCTTCTGAAATTAACCTACAGTATTGGACTAGACAAACCTGGGTATTGTTTTAAAAAAATTTATCAGTATACAAAAGGGCATCTTATTCGAAATAAAAAGATACAATGGTGAGCGTGATTTCCAGTCTCTCGACGTTGGCTGCACTCTTATGTACTTGTACAAATTAGTAGTTCGTTCTTTTATTTAAGCTTGCCACTGTCACCCTATGGAATTTCTGGTTGACAATTTTCTGGGGTGATTCTTGGTCACAGTCCTCTTTTTTTTTGTTATTTAAAAACACTTCACCAAAAAAAAAAGTGAAATACTCTGAACTATCTACTTTGGAATTGATTCTGAGATTATGGTTTAGGTCATTACAGATAAAATGAAATAAATATTTCATTTTAAGAACATCACAATATGCTCCATGCCGAAATTGGCAACTCTAGCTTTGAGATAAATTTTGTAACAATAGAACTTTGTTAATTTTTCGCCAAGAATTACTCTGTGTAACACTACTAGTTTAAATGTAGAAATAACTGTCATTTTTTAAAAACAATACCCTTCATTTCTAATGTAATTCACTTACGGGAAATCGCAACACCGACAAGAGCCAGTAGCTTGATTATTACAATGGGTATCCAACAGGCCGAATCTGTCAAAACAATGAAGGAGAATCGTAGCAACAAAACAGCATCCTCATTCTTTTTCAAAATTACAGGACGAGCAGATTCTCGATCTCTTTTGATAGTCAAGAACATGCTGGCGTACAGACACATGATGAGAATCACCTAAAATATATTAAATTATTATTCAGGATTGTTTAGATAAGGTTAGGGTGAATTATCATCGCACTAGAGCTACACGAGGGCTATTGCCGATGGGCATTGTAATTTAAAAACATAATAGTCAGTGACGAACCAACACCTGAGAAAGCCAACATAGAGACGTGGTATTATTCGCCTGACTGTTTTGCTGCACAGACTGGCAGTTGTTTTGGCAATGGCGAACCTGCGACTTTTGGCATGAAAAGCAAGCGCCTTACTGACTGAGTTCCTCAGCCTCACATGATTGTTTAGAAATACAAGTACTGACTTACTGAGTACTGAAATACAAGTACTGATTATGGGCCTAAGCTTGTTGCGCCCCAAAAAGCATATTGTGCAAATATCAACTTTTAATTAAATTTTCTTAAAAATATATAAAAATTAAAAAAATATATTAAGTAACAAGTTCAAATACCAAACCTGGTAATGAATGAGCTGAAGACAAGACAATGTTTTGATTAAAAGAAACTGGTGTCTTACATTTTGGTTATTTATCAAATTGTTTTTATGAAATGCTTGGGATATTTTTTCAAAATCAATTTTGTACTGATACTCTAATCGATCTTACTTCTATTTTGCAAGAACTCAGCAAACTTTTGCGAGTACTCGAAGGTTGCAAGTTCTGCATCTAAAATAGTTATTTATGCAACTAGTGTGAAAAGTAAGGTTTAGGCCCGGTAGCACAACGGTTAGGGAGCTAGCCTTTGGAGCTTAAGGGTTCGAGTTCGAATCCCGGTAAGGTATGGGTGTTTGCGTCCGTCAATAAATGTTGTTATTTGTGTCGTCTCTTTCTTTGTGTGTCTCTTGTGCCTGTGTCTTTTCTGGGGTTGAGTACTATAGACTTGAGGTCGCAGCGCTTGGCGAACTTGCCCCCCACCAAGAAAGTCATAAGTCAAGTCATAAGGCTATTTAAAAGAATTGAATAAATTATTTCACGAGCGAGGTAAGAGTTTAAAAAAGGCTATTTTCAACGTGTAATCATACACTATTTTTTATAATAACGTGCAAAAAAGTATTTATTAAATTGGCATTTATTGATTGGCTTATTAATTATTTTATTATCATGTTGAAATGATTTGAAGGTGATTATTTATATTAATGATTATTTTAAAATCATATGCAAAAAGTATTTCTTAGATTGGCATTGGAAATAAGACGCCAAATAGAGAATCACGCTGAAATAAAGAATTTTACACCAATCACAAAGACGCCGAATAAAATATCACGCTCAAATAAAGAATTTTCACCTATCAGATGCTCTTATTTACTTTGTCGCACTAGTGTGTAAAAGTAACTTTGTAACACGATTTTGTTAAGAGCATCACTTTTGCCACGATTATTGATTTGAAAAATTTAGTTTTTTTGCACGATATTATAAAAAAAGTAGTTTTAACTATTGCAAGATACCTAAAATGTATTCTGACATTAGTTTGGTTAGTTTGTTTATCTATCGAATATTAGTTATAAGTATTCTAAGATAATGAAAATATGTTCATCAACTTACAGCAGAAAAGTTAATTCCAAAAAAGACAAATGCTGAGTATTCGTAACCCAAGTTAAATGGGTAATCAATATGCAGTGGAAAACAAAGACCATTGCTGGAGTAAAAACCTTTGTACATGAAAACTGGCAGAAAAGCAAGAACGATTCCAACAATCCAGACGCAGGCACAACTGTAACGAGCCCCAGAAGCTGTTATGACTCTGACGTTTGTTCGAATACAGCGGTGGCTGAAAAAAAATAAGAAGCTTAGAAAATATTTTTTTTTATTATAAAAAGCTTACAAAAAGAAATACAATTGGCTTGTTTCAGATGATGTAACTCTTTCCAATTTTCATTATTGCTCTTCCGCATTTTTATTGGTTGTTTTGATTTCACTTTCAATGCACTGTCTTTTAGCCTGCTATGTTCTCTTTTAAAGTTATTTACATGCAACTTTTTTTTATTCTAGCTATTTTAACAATATTAAAACTATAATTAACAAGTAGTGTTTATAATGTTCAAAAATCTATTATTGCTACCCAAATAGGCATAAAATATTGTTTGAAGATTAAGTAGTTTTGGCACTATTTAAATAAGCTAAGAATTTTTTTCAAATGAGGATTCATAACTCCTTTTTGTCTCTTTCATTGTGAGAACTGCTTTTTTAAGTTCTAGTATTCAGTTTTTGTGTTGTAATAATACATAATTATCCACCAGCAAAATAAATACAAGGAAAAATACTTTTTTTTTAAATGCCCATTTTTTTTTAAAGTGTTATAATTTTGTTTTTTAAAGATTTTTTCCTTATAATTTTGGGATTTTTAAAAATGAACGAAAGGCCACAAAAAATCATCAAAGGGCGGTTGCCATTGGAGGTTCAAACCAAACCAAAAATTTGTTTTTTTACAAAATGAAATATACAAAATCCTGAAGCTATAAGAAGAAAAAATTTGCCAACTAGACTAATTTTTTTAAAATCTACTGTATATGCAATAGAAACATTATAAATTTTAAGAATTTTTCTTACCGTTCTATAGTTATCAAAGATAATATCAAAACGGAAACTTCACTGGAAATCATGGCCAAGATTCCACACACGTTGCAAAATGCACTGCTCATCCAGGCATGGGCATACTTATTGTAGGTATCCCGGAAAGAGATATCCTGGACACCAATTGCCACAAGGTAGATGCCCATTAATAAGTCAGCAACTAAGGATTACAGTATAAAATATGACTCAATCTATAATAATAAAAATGAAGTTTTGTGTGTGTGTGTATGTTTCTCATAGACTCATACACTAGACATTTGTTTGACTCGTAACTTGGCACAAATGTGTAGTTCATACTTAAGTTATAGATTTTGAACTCTTTCAGAGCTCAAAATGTTCTATTTTTGGAGAAAATTCGAATATTCTGAAAAAAAATATACCACTTTCGCTCAAATCCGATAATTTTTTTTTCCTATTGTGATTAAATAAAATTTTTAGGAAAATAATTAAAACTAAAAATGTTTATTTTATTCTGTTGCCAATACCTTCAGAAACTAAATTCATTATTTGAAAAATAATTGACATGTTTCAAGCGATGTAATTCTGTTTAGTCTCCATTCCAGGCTTTTATTGTGGGTTTAAGTAATGATTTTTTCATGGATGGTTCTTTTGTTTGCAGATATGCATATTTAAGCTATTTTCGTGAATTATAACTATGATGGATGTTCAAAGCCTAACATACTAGAGCTGCATATTAGGGTTTAACGTTTTCATTATTTCGCCAAATACGTTGCCGAACTCGCCAAATTCTTACCTAAACGTGCCAAATGAGCCATTTTTAAAAAAAAAAATTATAATGTTGGTTGATTGTTCGAAAGTCGTTGTACAAGAGCTGTATAATAAGTGTGTTTGTAGCTATATCTCTTTTCTCGCCAAATTCTTACCGAAAAGGCGCCAAATGAGCTAAAAGGTTTTATATGTTTATGAGGGAAATTACGATAACTATTATGCATGCATTTTATAGCGTATGTGTTTATTTTGGATTTTTAAGGTAATATAAGTAACAGTATTTTATACTTTATAACGGGCGGGAATAATAACATAAGTTTATTATCCTATAATGGATTAAACTGTACATTTACTTGGATCAATTACAACTTCTTTTAGTCCGTGCGAAGTACGGGTATTTATTTGCTAGTAAGTAATATAAAAAAATAATTACATAAAAATGCAAACAACATTTATTTGTGTGAACTTCATTGTTTAGATTGCGCTCAAAGATCATTAATGAGTTAGCAACTGAGGGTTAAAGTAAAAAACACCACTGATTAAGTAATTATAAAAAAAAGAATCTTATCAAAATGTATATCACTTATTTGCATGAACTTATCTTTACATGATATTTTTTCCTGATTTTTGACATTTCATAAAAACTTTTTTGAAAGATGTAATTTGCCTTTAAAGACTTACAAAATTCACAACAAATATTTTTGTACATGAATAACATCTCGATTGCAACTAGGCAGAGAATAGGTTTAAAATAAAAACTTATTTTGGACCACCTGAACTTAAAAATCCATACAAAGATTATTCCTTTTAAGGAAATTTATCTAAATATTCATAGTTTATAGTTCATGGTTTTATCTAAGAATTAAGTTTCTGTAACATTTATATAACAAAAACATTTATTTAAAATATTGTAGGTGATACAATTGAAATATTCATGCAATTAAATATGTGTTGCAAGTCCTCAAAAGCAATTTACATGTCTCAAAATTGTTTTCAAGGAATGTCAAAATGCCAGAATTTTTTTTAATACAAATAATTTTTGACACGAGTGCATTTCAAACTTTTTAATGAAAGCCTTTTATTTTAGCAAGTATTATTTTTAAATATTTACAAAATACTCTTTGAAAGTTCTTAAATATTTACTTGAGATTTATATCGGTATGATAACGACAAATTTATATTGTTTGGCCAAACAATTACGGCAATTTTTAAAATTATGTTAAGGATTCAACATAATTAGAAAATCCAAACAATAGTTTGAGTTATGAAGATCGATTGAAGAAGTTGAATATGTACACGTTGGAGGAGAGAAGGGTTAGAGGGGATTTGATTCAGCTTTTTAAATTTATTAGGTCATTGGATGCTGACCTGCTTGTTTTTTATTCTGATAACCGGACTAGAGGTCATAGTTTAAAACTGAGAAAAGCACGTTTTAATAGGGATTTGAGGGAACATTACTTTTATGTTAGAGTTGTGGATAAGTGGAATGGTCTGCCAGAGGATGTTGTGAGTTCTGACAGTGTTGATATTTTTAAAAAGAAGCTGGACAGACACTGGGATATAGTCGGGGGACTGTAAACAGGACCAATCTTGTTGGGCTTCGTGCCTGTTATTGGTCCTTTATTTTTGTATTTGTATTTGTATTTAATACATTTCACAATCCTTAAAATACACTTCAAGTTGTAGAATTTATAAATTATATATTTTAATTACCAGCCAGATTTTTGATGAAAAAGCTTAAAATTTGGTCTTCACGTCTTGATAATACTCTCCACGACAACACAAGGGTGTTGCCAGCACACGTCACAAAAGCCATCAAACAAACCGACATCCTTAAAGCTGGAAAACTTAATAGGTTTTCTGTTGTTGATAAACCATCAGTTTTGGGTAGGCAAATTCTGACATAAGGTGCATATGAGCAGTATATGAAACGTTCGAAGTAACTAAAAGAAGAAAATAATCAACTATTGGCCTGGGAATTTCGTTTTAACTCTCTAAGGCAGGGGTTCCCAACCGGTGTAGTGACGCAGGATTCATCTAGCTGGAAAACTTAATAGTTCTGTGTTGATAACACAGTTGGGTAGCAATCTGACATAGGAGCATATGAGCAGTATAGAAACGTCGATAACTAAAAGAGAAAATAATCAATATTAGCGGGATTTCGTTTTAACCTCAAGCAGGTTCAACCGTGGTACGCGAATTTCAGGTGTAGAGAGCAGTACCGCAAAGTTTATCTTTTTAAATTAACATTATTTTAAAGAGAATCTTATAACTTTGGATCGGATGTAAACCTAGTACCCTTTGATCTTCGGCAAGCTCTGTTTTTTTATGCCATTTGTTACGAGTTACTTGTGTGACGGGAGTGGATTTTCTGAACTCTTGTACATAAAAAATAAACATAGAAGCACAATATAAGTGTTAAAGGGGACTTAAGAGTGAAGATAAGTTCCATTACTTCTAATGTTGATATTTTAATCGCAGGCAAACAACAACAAATTTTCGCACTAAAGACTATAAAAGTATATTTTGTATGATAATTAATTTTTTGCTGAGTTTGTACTATTTTTTATTTGTATGTTTTTAGACCAATGTGTAACAAATGAAACTGGAAATTAATACCATTTTAATCTTTTAACTTATTTTGTATTATAATCATGTTATAAATAAAAAAAAATATCTAACCATTAAATATGAAGTTTTCTCAGGAATTTAGTTCAAAAAGTCTATTTAGGTCTGGTGGTACACCAAAATTTCCCATAAAGTCAAATGGTACGCAGGTGCAAAAAGGTTGGGAACTCCTGTTCTAAGGGATACAGATGTATAAACCTGTCATCAGGCAACCAGGTTTTTAAGCAACACACATAATTAAAAAAATTATATATTTTATAATTTTAGTAATATTTAAAGTTTAGAGGATTCACTTATAATCATCTGCTTCAGAAATATAATTTAATTATTAAAAGAATCAAACCTTCAATTTAAAATTTTAATAATTTTAATCCCATGCAGTGAAAACAAGTTTAGTAGATTTACTTATCTTTTTGAGGTTTAAAACAAAAGAAAAATTTAGTTAATAAAAATATAAAAACTTTATCCTTTTGCTTGTCACTTATGTTAAAAAATTTCATTGTGAAAATAAAAAAATTGCTATGCAGCACTGAACTAAAATAGTATTATTTTTAAGTGTAAAACAGACCCATTTATTACCATAAAATATTCTGAACAAATGTTATGTGAAATTCAAGTGATTATGAACTATATGAATTAAACAGAAACAGAAATACACATTAAAAAGTTTAATAAAACCGTCAAACAAAAGTTAACCTATCTACTTAAAATATAATAAATGCATTATTTTGAGAGGAAAGAAAGCAGTGGTTCCAAGCTTTTAGTTAAAATAGCGATGCTTTTTCCTTATGCATAATATTAGTTCCAGTACAACTTACTTTTCAAGCATAAAAAGCTACTAATATATTCAATATATATAATAATTTCAGTTAAAATTTTGAACACATGTAGCTTTGGAAACTTTAAAAGACATATTAAAAATATCGACATCATTGGAGAGCCTATTGCATAATTTATAAAATTTATATAAATAAAAAATTTCAATGACATTTGATTTTGTAACAACATTAACAAATAAACGATTATTTCTTAAAAGTCTACATGGAACAGCAAAATGAACAGAACTAAGAATATCAACACAATCTATTTCATTTTTGATTTAAAAATGAAAATTTTGCCGAATTTTTCAGTAAAAAAATCCCTTGACTTTTTCAGGTATTCAAGATGAGTGGACACTGTGACTTATACTCGACCAAGTGGTAGTTAACAATTATTCTCATAAAGTAGCATATATGCTACCTGGGGTTTTCCCCTACTTTCTGTTTGTTAAGTGCGTCAGCGAGTATGTTGCATTGTTATTTGTTAGAAGAACAGTATAGAAGCTTCGTTCAGAGTGAAAAAATGTACAAAGTTAAAATTATTTCTGTTTTAGAGGAAGGTAACTTGTTGGGTTGTTGTGTTTGTGCATCATGTCTCGTCGTCTGTACAAGAAAAGTTCATTGAATTATTTTTCATATTAATTTTTTTTTTACTTTGAAAAATATTTTTCACATTTCTTATGCTCTGTAGTTTTAAAAAATTGCTTAAGTTGTTGGATTACCACTGTTTTTGGAAAAAATACAAGCTAAAAACTGAAGGTTGCATATATGCTACCTTTTATAAAACTAATTAATTACTGCACTAATTATTTTACAAAGGTTATGACACTAAATAATCTTTATTTTAGCTGTAAAAAAACAGAAAAAAATTGAAAATTAGAAAAAATTAAAAAAAAATCGATGATCATTGAACATACAAATCATGAAACATTAATTATCGAGATTATTAAATGTCAAGTACTTACATAAATTGGAGATCTTTGAGGGGATGAAACATCTGAAGGTCAATATTTTTTAAATTTAAACCTTGTAGATCTCTGAAAAAAGAAAAAAAAGTTTTAAATACTTATTACATAAAGAATTCTTAGTAATGAATTAAATGCACAATGTTGATACTTGCAAAGATTTGAGATTGGACAGGCCTTTGAAAATGTCCATAGGGAAGGTTGTGATTTGGTTGAACTCTAAATTCCTAAAATAAAAGTAAGAAGTTTCAGTCATATAATAGGCATATACAGAGGGTATTAACACATTTTTGGAACGATTTCGGGGCCGTTTAACTAATGTTTAAATGTAAAGACTATTTTTTAAATGTTCGATCTGATAGCCTTTCTTCTGGACTATAAGCCTGTATCGTGGTTTCCATGATAGAAGAGCTTTCCGTAAAATTTCCAGGGGTATCGCTTTCCATTCCTCTTCCACTACTTTCTAGAGCCCATCTATCGTGGTGGGTTTGCGTTTAGAAAGAGCTCTTTTTAACAAACCAAAGGCCCAATAGTCCATAGGTGAAACGTCAGGGAGCTTCGCAGGAATATGTTGAAAAGGTATATATGCAATACCTGTATTAGTCTTCATTTTTTCAAGGAATGCAGTGGTACTTTTCGAAGTATGACTTGAAGCTTTGTCTTGACGAGGTTTCACTCTTTGAAAGTTATTGGGATAAAGAAGTGGAATTTCTTCTGTAAATATTGGACGTAAAACCTTCTCCTGATAGTATGATGAGTTGATTTTAACATTTTTTCCACTCTTTTTATTTTTAATTTCCCATTGTAGGAGAAACCTGCGACAATCATAAACCCCTTACTGAAACTTTCTTTACATTGACGGAACCAGGTTTGTACATTTTTTTGGGATATTTGTTTGGAGTCTTCTTTCCATGCAGAAATAATGATTGACGGTTTTTACCTTTCCGATTAATAATGTTGCTTATTTTGCACTTAGAAATTTTAATACCATGCATTTTACAACGTTTTTGAAATTCTGGAATAAGAATATTTCTCTTCGGAAAGCGCAAAAACATATCCTTCAATCCACAGCTTGTTTACATGCGACATTTTGAACGAAGAATAAATTTAAAAGTAGCAGACGATATTTCTCCTTTCAAATAATAAGCTGTTGCCACATTTTTTTATTCTAAAGCAATGACTTTTTAAAAAAAATTCTTTATCGAAATCATTCTCAAAATGTGTTAATACCCTCTGTAATAGAAAAATCATCCTACTTATCATGCCCTACTTATCAGCTGCTCATGTTTAACATCAACCATTTAAGATTAACTCGATATCCTTAAAAGTATGCAATAATCAAGTAAAATTTTTTTTATTAACATAAGGTATATTTTTAGATATAATGAATTTAAGTTTAGGTGACCTGATGTACTGCATTTCCCAGTACAGTTTAGTTTGTTAATCAACTATCTAGCTAAAAAACACTGTGCAAATCTGGTTTTTATTTTTGTATAGTTTTTTCGAACGAAAACAACATAAATAAAATATGATTTATAAAAATTAAATGATGATTTCTTAGTTGAAAAGTTAATCACTGAAACAAATCTGGTTTAAGCTCATTAAGTTCAGTGTTCTAAGTTTATATTTAAAAAGAACTTTATGTGCAGTTCCTTTTAAAAGTGTTCATTATTCAATTTCAAAAACGAATTACTAAAGAACCCAAACATTGTTGACTAGAAAAAACTTAATATTTTTAAAGTTCTAATAAGACAAGATCTGTCATTGCAGTGATCCATCCTGTACTAAAAAGTACACAAAAAATATAAATATACTAAACTCAAACAATTTCAGCGGTGATATTATAACAATAGTTGTCTTCTAAAAAGGGAATAATTTCTTGTTTATGACTAGTGACACCTTTTTTTAAAAATGTAACTGATTAAATTTTATTATAAACTATAGGAGATAGAATTTTTAAGTTAAGGGTTTAATTAGGATTCGCATATTATTATTAAAATAGTTATATGGAAAAAGTGTAAAAGTACTTACAATTTATTTAAGTTCCTAAGATTATAAAAAAGAGCTGGTTTCAAATACGTCAAACGATTGTAAGAAATGTCTCTAAAAAATAAAATCATAGCTTAAAATATAAAGGATAAGAAATCATAGTTTATAGAAATACTTCACTTAAAAACATGAGTAATTTTAGAAAGAATCTGGGAGGGGGACACTCAAATTTCTTCAGCATTTAAATTTTTTTAAAACTTAATAATCATTTTGAATTGTTGTTTATTATTAATTATTGTCCTTTAATGTACATATTAATTAGACATCCTGAGAATGATATCTGTTATAATTACTGTGTGAGAATAATTTTTCAAATACACATTTTAATTTTGTTTCATAATTTTTTAAAGCACTAATTGAAAGGCAAAAAAAAGTATATTGGAAACTTTAATTTAGCACATTACTATTTTAGCATTGTTGTCTTTATGCAACTAGTAATAGGTGTTTTTTTTTTAAATAAGAACATACTGGTATAAGAACAGAAGATTAAAAAAAAGTAACAATCAAGGAAAATAACAACTTACAGTTCAGTAAGTTTTCCAAGGGTAGCAAATGCTGCTTCATCAATATCTTCCAAAACATTATTTTTTAATATCCTGAAAGAAAAATAGAGAATTACAAATTACAAGAGGAAGTTAACAACAAAAAGCACTAATTTAATGTATATTTGTATACATGTGATATATACGAATTTACTTTTGCAGTAAATATCCAAATACTTATTTTTTCCCTTCAGCCAAGCTATCCAAAAGGTGTGGCTTTTTTTTAACTGGCCCCATTTCTCTAAAAAAACTTTCATTTTAAACATTTTGTGGCAATGTATACAGAATGTACGTTTGTAGTTCGCTTCAGTAAAGTAAAGAGAATTTCTTGAATCAGTTCCATTACAGTCGACCTGACAAATGTTTTTCCTTATAACAGTAAAACATATTAATCATGTTCGAAGTAACAAAGTTTTATAGAATAGTATTTGTTGGTACATAACAGAGTAAACATTTGATTTTTAAATACCGGGTGGCCCAGCGGGTAGTGTTTGAAACAAATGAAAAAATAAAAACAAATAAGAGACATGAAGTAATTTAAACGTTTTTGAATGACATATTGGCAAATTATGATAAAAGGTTCGAAGTGCGTTCATCTTTAACAAGGACAGCAGTTGGGGTTCTTGAATAACCATACTCATACTCTTACAATACCTTTCCTCCATACTCTTTTTTTTGGCCAATTTTTTTTGTGGAACTTTCACAATGCTAAAAAAGCTTCCCACAAAAAATTGGTCAAACAAAGGGAGTATGGAGGAAGGTATTTGTAAGGATATGGTAGTTGTATTCAGAACCGTAACTGCTATCCTTGCTTAAGATGACAGGCACTTCAACCTCTTGTCATAAATTGCCCATTTGTCCATTCAAAAAACTCATTAAATTCTTCTCATGTATCTTATTTGTTTTTATTTTTTCATTTGTTTCAAACACAACCCGCTGGGCCAACCGGTAAATAGAGCTCATATAGTTGCATAAGAAAACAATACTTACAATACTTCTAAAGATAATAAATATCTAAATGTAGATCGATGAATTCTTTGTAATCTGTTTTGCCCCAAACCCCTAAAAAAGAAACTTAAAATCAATATTACACCCTATTGTATATACACCTGATGAATGATGCTAGCTAAAAAACATTGAAAAGTTAAAATGCTGTTACACTTAGATTTAACTACATTTTTTTTTTTTTTTTAAAAGCATGTTTTTCTTTGAATAGTAAGTGTAAGCTGTCATTGAAATTATTTTTTTTAAAATTAATAATTAATAAGTTTCTTAGATCCTTTTTGTTTAAAAGGGACTGTCAGTACTGTGACGAGTGTAGGTTTTATGGAAGAATCATCGAAGAGGTAAAAGTAAACTATTTATTAAGAACATTTAAAATCCAGTCAAGAACTCAGCATAATAAAACAACAAGTTACAATTGAATTCGTAGCCTCCAGTCCCACACACTCTTTATCTGCTGCTGCTGCCAGATCCAGATAACGATGCACGCCACATGGAGGCAGGTTTATGCCACGCAGTTGCGCTATGGAACACAGATGATTACAGTCAATGTGCCGCACTGAGGTTGGTTTAAGCAAACACAGGAGTAGACCACGGAGCACAGAACTACGAGGAAATCCCTCAAGGTAACTGAAACCTCACAGTCCCATAGAGCTAAAGCATTAGTTTTGAAATCACAACTTTTGCAAAAGAATTCCTTTGCAATGTTATCCCATTTTCACCATTGTATGGGAATCATCATAACATCAATTAAAGACAAAATCGAAAAGAAAATAATATTCGGTTACTTAATTATTTATTTGTAAAGTTTTAAAATAGCGTCACCATATGTTGTATATTTTTGGTATTTTAAAACTTCAAAAATATATATTCTAATAACTAGATAACATTTTCGTTTCAAATTTGTTTCATTTTGATGTTATGTTGATTCCTATACCTGTGGAAAAAGGGCTAACATGGCAAAGCAATACTTCTGTGGAATTTGTGATTCCAAAACTAATGCATTAGCTCTATGGGACTGACAATCCCTCTCAAGTAATGAATTAAAATATTAGGCTAAAGACATGGGTATTTTGTATAAAGAAATAGAATTACTCACAGCCAAAACAATTTTTGTAAATTAGATGGAAAAGTTCCAAGTTTGGTCAAGTGATTTTCAGTTAGATCCCTGTAAAAGAACGGAACTTTGATGGCTTTAAATTAATAACACACTACACATTTATAAACTCTTCTATTTACAACAAATAATACGAAAAACAACAACTGTGAAGTAAATTTTCGGAAAGTTTACCAGATATAAGCTGAAAACAAGCTAATCGATTAAATATAATAGAAACATTTTAAACAAGACTCAAATATAAGCTTTTAAAATTAAAAAAGAACTAGAAAATTATTTCACACATTTAGATTGATTATAGTAAATAATATACTTGAATTGTAAGATATGTAACTATAGCAGTTAAATACATCTTTAAATAAAAAAAAGCCATAATTTAATACATTTTGAGTTGAACAGTTAAAAAAAAGTTTTTTTTTTTTTTTTAAAAATTACTTAGATGCAAATTAATAATAAATTAAAGAAATTTTCAAATTAAAAAATGTGTTTGTAAGGAAAGCATGAAATATTAAATCAATTAACATACATACGTAAAATACCAAGATTTTTTGTAAGGAAAGCACATAGTAGTTTCTTAATAACAAATTTCGTACAGTGTATTGTAAAGGTAATAATTACCTTTGTAGTATGTCTAGAAAGTTAAAAAAAACTAGTCAGAACGGTAGGGTAGTGGTCATTTCCTAATGCATTTCACACTTTAGACCTTGATTCTATTTCATAAATATAGATAGTAATAAATAAAACTTACATCACCTCCAGGTTTACTACGTCAGTAAAAACTAACATATTCAGCATACTAATTTGGTTCCCTTGCATGAGACTTGAAAAAAGAAAATGCTGATAAAAAAATTATTGCAAAAATATCAAATTGACCAAAATTATAATAATTAAAGGACAATACTTACAGCCAACGAAGATTTCTGAGGCCTTCAAATGTTCGCAATTCCACAGTATGAATTTCGTTTTTCATTAAAAGCCTTAATAATCAAAATCATTTAAAATGTAAATATCAGAATAGAAAAAAAACATTCCAAAGCATATAAAGCTCTGTTTATACTATTTTAAGGGGTGTAAATCAAATATACTCAATTAAAATCAGATATAAATGATGAATAAAATAATTTTTAATGACTTTTTGGGTGTTATTGGTTATAAGGCCCATGCATCCTGTTGAAGAGCTTAGTAGAAGAACATGCTTAGTGATATTTTCAAAAAAATTGAAATTTTTGTAACAATGAATATTTTATTGCCTTTTATAAAGATAACAAGTGTGAAGATTTCTACTGGAATTAGTCTTCACTTAGTTAACAAAAACAACTTTATCCTTGCTACTTATACAATGTAGTTTCACACTATTTAATACTTAAACCACGGGTTCACCAAGCATTAAAATCTTTACAATGATAAAAAGCAGCTTTTCAAAACACAAATTTTCATGGAATGTCACTTTTTCGAAAACAGAAAACTCAATCTCCAAGGAGACCGTTAAGTCACGTGATATAAAATATTAAATGCTCGTGCGAAAATTAAAATTAAAGGTGATCTCACGATCTCACAACAAGTTTCCACTTTTTCATAAACTTAAAGTAGGTACTTTTTTTAGCATTTGCAAGTATCTTTTTTAATGTATCTAAGTGCAAATGAAAAAATTTAAGCTCAATTTGACCTTATTGTCACTTAGCATGTTGTTCGTCCACTAAGCTATTCAATTCACCAAGAAGGTAATACTGAGCCAAAACATACTGCTATTTTGCTCTCTTTATAATGATTTTAGATATTGCTATAGAGGTAACACTAGGCATTATCCATCATGTGTTGTTGTGACTAATCCTCCTTGGTCTGACTTCGTCAGACCCAGTCCAAAAGATCGTTGACCCGAAGAAAGTCAATAACCAGAAGAGGGAATAAGAAAACATCTTCTCTGGAAAGGCCAACGCAGTCCAAAATATGTTCGGGAGAGGCCTGCTGAACATAACATTTAGAGCAAGTTGCAAAGATCTTCCTGCCCTCCGCGAACGAGAGACATTTTAGGTGGCCACTTGCTAATCTGGCGACCGCAGTGCAGGTGGCTCTGTCACAATTGAGAACCAGTGAAGAGCCCGGCTCCTTGCCCGCATACCAGTGATGGCTAGGAGGGATTCTCCACTCTTTCGAAATTTCACAGTTGACAATGGATTGGTGTTCTAAGAAGGTAAGGGCTGAAGAGGATGTATTGGTGTTGTGTTAATGAAAAGTTGGAGCTATATACATAAATTTAAATACTTACAAGAAAGTAACATTGGGCAATCCCAAGAAAGGACCAGGACCAAGTATTGGGATCTTGTTACCTTCAATGTGACTGAAAAAAAAAAGTTATTGTTTTATTTTAAATATAAATATTAAATGATGTTGCTGAATGATAAAGCAATAAATTTAAATAACAATTACTGCTTAAAAACAGTACAGGTATAAGTTTACATACTACTGAGATGCCTTAAAACATCTCTTTCTAACATACACATTCTCTTACATTATTTTTAGTTTCTTGTATTCAGAAAAGGCTCCTCTTGGTAATTGTGTTAATGAAACATTTGTCAAAACCCTAGAAATAATAGAAATTACCAAATATTAAAATATGTATCCAAATAAATGTACTAACTTAAAAAATTATGTATTATATTTCTTTAATATGAATTGGTATGAAATAATACTCAGGAAATTATTAGAGCTTTTAACATTAATAAGGTCATTACAAATGTGTCGATACAAAACTGGCAAAATTTAAAAATATCTAAAATTTTTGTACGATTGATTTGCAATCCTGTAAAACTCCCTTATTTAACAAAGGTTTAATTAATGAAATATATTGTTATAGCATATATTTTCAATACCATTTAATATGCTTAACTTTAAGGATACAAATGTTAGATCAAGATTGCAAGTCTGTGACACAAAAAAATAAATTGCTTAAAAATTGTGCTGAATTGGTAAGAATACAGAAATAATAAAAATAATACAAATTGGTAAATACATTAAAATTCTCATACATTTTTGTAACAGATCCACCAACTCCTTTAGGTACTGTTGTTAATGGGTGATTTTCGCAATAGATTAGGCTGTAAAAACGGCATTGGCAGAAAGGAGGCACGTAATCAAGACCTAAAGTTTGAAAAAAAAACAATGATCCACAGTATATCAAGGCATTTAACAGGCACAACATAACTAAAACGTACAAGACAAAGTGTCAGATACTGTTTTTATGTGTAACCAATGAATTTTAATGACTTAAGTTATAATACTAATTAGTCACTAAGACCAGGATAGCCTGGTCCTTCACGTTTCCATACCAAATCAATGCCTCTGAGAGTGACAAGCCAATTCTGAGATCCTCTGATCTAATGATAGAAGGATTCACTTATGGTCGGTAGTGCTGCCCTTTATAGCGTTGCTCTCAAATGTTGAAATCTGAGTGGTAAAGGTGCATTTTACCATGCCAAATGAGGTAACAATCAATTCTTAGGCATCGATGTTGAGGGCGGCTCCAACTGCTGTTCACTTTATCCCTAAAGTTGGTACAAAGTAGTACAAGTTAGTACTTTATCCCTAAAGTTGGTTTGGGGTTGGTACAAAATGCTCAAAAGCAGAGGTACCTTAGTCTCTATTGTTAAAATATGTAAATATTTTATGTTGCAATGACACGTCATTTCATTTTAGCGCACGATGTCGTGCCACGCTGAGCACGAGCGGCATCATATGATTTGTAAAGATTAATCAAATTGGTCTTTGTAAAGTTTTTTCATCGACTTGTAGTTTGGATATCTTTTGTATGTCTTCTGCAAAGTCCACTATTTACTCTGCAAACTTAACATCTATAATACTTTTTACTGACACAGACAACTACAGACTTATATTTAACAACAATTTCCACCAATTACTAATACTGGGTGCATAAACACAATGCAGATAGTTAACTCAGCGATTTGTACGGATGTAGAATTAATATTTAAAATATATATATATACATACTACAGTTGTCAAATGCCTTGTCATAGAAAACATCTTTCAACTCTTGATGATGAGTTATAGCTTTGACCAAGGAATCAAGAGAACCATGGGCATCCGCTGCAAGAAAGATTTGATTTGTAGACAAAATTGTAAATACAGGGTGGCCCAAAAGTAGCCTAACAGTTAGTTAGGTATACAGTTATTTATACAGAAACAGTTATTTTAATACAGGTTAAGTTTAGTTTGGTTAAATTATCGTAGTACTAGAGCTACAGAAGTTATTGGCGACAGGCATCTTGATTAAGAACCATAGTCAAAAGTGACAGCTTTATTTACATACATATATTTACATTCTTAATTCCGAAGGTGCTCAAATTGTCTACCTTCGACATTGATGCATTCCTGCAACCACCTAGTCCCGTCCTCTGGTGACATTTGCATATTTCTAGAGCATCAAACGAATAAACGGGGCCGGGATAGTCTGGTCGGTAAGGTCTAATAAACCGAAGATATCTCGAAACTAAACCAATCGAAGTCCCCGAATTGCTACTCTTTGGATAAGATACGCTGTAGTACGACTTTATTTTAGCCAACCAACAAAACTAAGCACGACTATGTCAAATACCTGTTCTAAATAACCTAAAGTTCTTACCAATGGTACAGCATTAACTGTTAGGCTACTTTTTGGGCCACCTTGTATAACAACTATGAAAATTGGTAGGTGATTTGGTTGAATAACGTTGCATAAGAGCAATACAAGAGTACCATCCTCTAACTATTTTCAACCATAGAAGACCAAACACAATATAACATAATATTATTAATCTCTAATGTTAATGTCAGAAAGAGCTTTATAAATCAATACAACAAGTCTCTCGAAACTGTATGAACTTCCCCATACGGATTAGAGATAACTCAAAGTAAAAAGATGAGATTTCAATAAAAAATATTTAAATTTATCACATAGTATGAGTAAGACCTCATAAAAAATTGTACCTACTGTGTTTAGGTTTTATACATATACAGTGTTCTAAAAATAATTTATTCCATCATTTTGAGAACATTTAAAAGTGAAAGTACTGGGATGATTTAGATTTATGCGATTTTTCTCTGGTCAAACCCATATCAGGTTTGTAAATGCAGTCTATTCTATTAAAAGTCTCTGATCAAATTACTATGGTAAAAACTAAGCGATATTACTTTAAAACAAAACTTACAGCACCCTTCTTCATCTTCACCATGGGCACAGTGCTGTATTCCATCACAGTGCAGGCTTCTTTCCAAACAAATTGTTGTGTTGCCACACGCGAATTCTTTTGCACCACATACTAAAGGAAAAAAAAAAGTAAAAAAGTTAACAAATCGCATCGTTAATACTTCAAGTGTGCTTCAAATATATGTGCAGCTGCTTGGAGTCACCACACAATAAATACCTGAGTAATTTGATAGACTCTTGTTTGTCTTCCATTTTCTATGATTAAAAGTGGCAAAGTGATGTTTGTAAAAGTATCTTGCAACTTATAACCTGTGTAATACTGGATTTTTTATAACCAAATGATCAAAACTCTCAAAGTATCACTTAAAATAATGTATGTACCACAATATATTCGATGAAGAATTACAAAACATAAAAAAGTAATCAATATCAGAGCAATTTTTTACTCTTAAGATCTTTTTATGTTTTTTTCCTTCATATTTGTAGCCCTAAAAAATCTTATAGTTCAACTTTTGGTAATCTAATATTTTGAATTATTTTTTCATTGTCATCAAAATAAAATCTTAACCTCACTTATAATGCTAAAACATTTCTCTGTATAAAGAAAGACAATTTTAAAAACATGAATGTCAGTAGAAATATCTCAATAGCTTTTTTTTCAGTTAAAAAAGTCATTTGCAAAATACTGAATGCATTTTTTAGTTGTTTCTATTCAGGTAATAACAATGCAAAAACGAAACAGGTTTAGAGTTTTATATGAAAGCCATTTTACATCAACAAAAGTTTCACTTCAAGGGAATATTCGGGACACTAGTTTACTCCTACAAAAAATGCAAAGTTTATCAATTTTATTTTACCTACCTTGGGGCCCTCAAAATATCTTTGTGACTTTTGCGCAACATCTGATTCGGCGCATCCTTGCACAAAGCTCAATGTACCGTAAAAGGTAATAATTGTTTATTAAAGTGTTTCATTAAGTTCATATATACTTGTTAAAAAATTATTTGTTTATTAATTAGTATACAAGTATGCTTTCCCAGACGGGTATTCTTATTTCGATTCAAAAATGCCTCATTGTTGATCTTGGAAATTCGGTTCTTACTCTAACTTCTACTTTTCTTTGACAGCTTTAACACAAAAACAAAATGACTCGTAAAGTGCAATGGGCTAATAGCAATGGTTTGTTCAGATTGACTTCGTTTGAGCAGAAAAGCGTTATGATTTAAAAAAGAGAAAAATCGCGTACGTGTATATTTAACATGAGAACAATTTAGGCAAGAAATGCCTGACAATTTTGTCGTGTAAAATTGACCCATGGTAAGATGGCAAAAGCAGTACTTAAGGGCAAAGGCCTATGTTTTGTTAGCAAACTAGATTTGTCCCATTTTTTACAGCAACTGACTGAATGAAAGGCTGATGAGATTATTAAAATTATTTAAAAAATATATTAATAATAATTATAATATTTTTCGTTAAGTATAAACTAATTATTATGACATTTAAATATAGTTCGTTCCGTTTATTAGTAATATTTTTGTGGAAGTTTATATTTAAAAAAGAAATGTAAATCGATATAGTTCAAGTATATTTTTTAAAAACAATTTCAGCCGAAGGGAATATGAGCAAAAGTAAAAGTTTACATAAAATACAAGTCACCGTTATTAGTGTACACCTGTGCAACACCAGGTAAATGAAACTAGTTATATGAATAAATAGCAGCAATTAGCAAAGTAAAACAAATTATCGAAAAATACTATTACATTACGAAAAGATTTGCAATAATATTAATAAAAATACGTACATCTTAAGAGTTTATTTGTTTAACTTTAAAACAAAATTAAAAAGGCTGCCTAATAAATCTTATGAGAGATAGATTCGCTTATGATATCTTTTTATTTGAAAAAAACCATTTTTCTCTGGTTATTAAAATACTATTCTTCTTAAATATAGGCACAAGAAATTAAATAGTGGAAATGACCCGGGTAGATCAAATTATGGCAAATCCTTTTTATTGAATTCACAAAAATTGGCCACTTGAATCAAGCAATGGAATTAAAATTATGACGCTAAAATTCATGGATAACAATTGTGGTGTCAGACATATATTCACTGTTGGGGTCACAAGACGACTAAATAAAAAGACATTTACACACATATAGGTGCTGATCGATTTACAATTTAAATGTCCCTTTGACAAGTGTTGAAAAAAGCCTACATTAACCATATTTCGATATGTTCAAGATTAAAATTATGACAAAAAAAACAACTTCAACAAAAAGGGCTAATAAAGTCGGTCATCAGTACGCCCGTTTGGTTTTTTACCAGTTTCAAGACGTCCAGGCTAAACTGTAACGCAGGCTTTGTTTGATATGGACATTTGTTTCTAGAATGAAACAGAATTTTCGAAAAAGAATTTAATGTAATGAAAAAAAATGATAATTGAACAAAATAATATCAATAGCAAATACTAGAACATTACGAATTGACAAAAATAAATTCTAAAAAAATTAGGGAACACAGCGATCACTCCAAACTATTTCGCAGAAGGCAAAACCGGAAGCTTAGTTTTCGCACCCGTTGTTTCTCTTATAGATTAATACTTTGATTTGACTTTTTTATTTTGTTCAAAATAAATTTGAACCGTATTTTTTTTAAATATCCCTAGTTGCACTATTTTTTCTTTCAAACTAATCCTTAAATTTACCCTTTTGCATCTCAAGCGCAATTTTAAAATGTAAACGCTTAAAGTGGAAAACTGCCCGGGTACATTTTCCCAGACTGAGAAAATGGGATGGGATGGGCAAGTTTTCCAACTATTCTTGAAAAGATTTAACACACTTAAAAAACTTTTTGTTGTTCTTTATGTACATTTTATTGTAAACTAAAATAGCCCAAAAGATTATACCCAGAATATAGGTAAAATTGTTAAATAAAGCCAGTTTACTAAACCAGATTGTTATATGAAGGTCATTATCACCTGGATCACTTTGAAATTAAGCAAATTGTGTAATTTCCCCTCTTATGCAACTATAGTTTGGTGCTCTTTTCCAGGGGTTGACTGCAGTATTGCAAAAGATTACAAAAAATTATATGTATTAAATTACATGTACTGAAGTTTGGTGAGATTGCCTCTCTTTTTTCTTAGCCAGCCAATTTACTACAAAGTTTTGGGTGCAACATGACATATTAATATTTTACAGTGCAAGTATTCACGATCTATTGGGAATATTTTAGTTTTTGGATGCTTTTATGCTACTAAATCAATTATTGATATTTATTTGAGCAACGTTATATCGCTTCAGAAAAGTACGATTTCTATCAGATTTCTTTTTATTACTATGTAGACAATTTTGAATTGGAATTTTTTTTTCATTCAGAACTTAATGTGTGGTTATATTATTACTTGGTTATACATTAAAAAATAATTACATTTTTGGAATATTATAAAGGTTGGAGCACGTTTATATACATAAGGCAATGTTGGAATTCTTGCCCCGTGAAATTTTGGAAAACCTGCCCCGTCGCTATATTTTGACTTTAATAGTGTCTTGACTATTAAAGGTTTATGCTATTTTAAAAACAAAAACACATTTAAGTACAGAGAGGAACTACCTTTTAGTATACGCAAAGATAAAACTGTAAGTTAAATGGAAGTACGTTAATTTAATTTGGAATGTGTAAGCATAAAAATTATTCAAAATGGAAAAAAAAAATCATAAAACAGCTTTAACGAAAATATTACAACACCAACTGAATAAAGATTCTTGTGAGTGACATAGACCGTGTTGCTTCATAAACCAAGCAGACAGCTGGCGCCCCCCAACGGCTCATTTCCAATATAAAGGCCTGGCGGAAAACTTACCCCATGGGAAAACTAGCCCCGGTCTCCCCTATTATATTATAGTTCTTGACATGTAAATGATAATTGATAAAAAGGTAACGGCTGAAAATTATATTGTTATTGTGAGAAGTGTAATGACCTTTCTAGGGTAGGGTAGGGTAGGTACATATATATTCCGGCTTGTGTGCTTGATCAGAGACCCGCTCATAAGCCTTCGTCAAGTAAGACAGACACAGAAAGAATTTTTACTGTCACAGAGAAAGGAAGTACACCCAGGGCGAAGGCGGGAATCGAACCCGCACCCGTTACAGCGCGCAGACTGCTAGCGTAATGGTCTGCTATGCAAACCACTCGGCCATCCGGGCCCCACCTTTCTAGGTATTTGCATTTATCCAAAGCACGAACTAATTACCGTAACTCTGGCGCAGTCTCTTTCAATTAAGTTAACAATAGTTTTCTGCATACTTAACTATTGCATTAACTGTATAACTTTAAAGTTCTTGAGATTACAAAAGAGGAGAATCCTAAAGCGGTAATTAATATGCAAGCAGTAGGATGAAGCGAAAAATGTCTTATGTTTTTTATTTTTGGATATTCGGATCTTGTATCTTATTTTACACTTTTTAATTTAGTTTTCCCACCGGATTTTTAAAAAATTATATTGGCAAATTTTAAATTTTTAAAAAGTCTTTCAGAATTTAAACAAAATGCAACTTAGGATCCAAAGAAAGCGATAAATGTACTTTTTATGCAAAAAAAATCCAGACAGTAGGTGTAATCCAAGAATTTTCCTTTAGACTTCACAGGGAATCGAAAGAATGAACTTCAGACACTTCATTTTTCTTTGCAACTAGTGTATACTCATATAAAAAACCATACCTAATTTAAACTAAAAACATTAACGTAATTAAAAGAGTGACACAATGACTATTCTGATTAACAAGGTTGAAGGAGAAAAAAAATAGTGTTTCAACACTTGATCTTCTAAAATTATGCTTCTTCTCTTAGTATCCTGACTTTTAGAAAGTGCGAAAAAGATAAAATGTATCTAAAAAAAGCTTCAACTATTACTTCGCGTCCTATAAACTATATTTAAGTTTCTTGCATCAGTATGCTTTTCTGTTATACATAAAAAAATCTAACCTAACTACTTACACACAATTATTTAGTGCAGATTTTTTAAAAAAAATTATAACTAATTTTCATCAAATTAGATATTGATAGCTAAACAAGTTGAATGTCGCACATTTTTTATGTAAAGCAACAAAACAAAAACACCTTTCATATTTATCTATAAATAACACCTTTAAAAGGTTTTTTTGATAAAATATAGTTTGTTTCATATTTTTCGGAGAAGCCATATAATTTTGTCTTTGACGAAAGTGTCTTCTGATGATAGATAAGTTTTTATATATGCCTATAATCTTTGAAAAAGTATTCTAAAAATTGCATTTTCGTAGACAGTACATATATTTCCTATCCTTTAGAATTTTTTAAAATTAAATTAGTTAAATTTTAGTTAATTTTTATTTTAGTTAAATTTGTTTAACTATAAAAGGAAATCTTAATGCAAATCAAAATGGAAATGCCAAGAATTCAACTGAACCCAAACCTCTTTTCCATTCCCCAAAATAAACTTTATTTGATGCAACTTTTATAAGGTAAAACTACTCATTTGACTTTTTAATTAATGGTTTTTAATCAATAATTAAAATTGCCATCCTAAAAAGAAATCTAGAGATTGCTTGATCAATCAGGCGTCAGTATCGCTACTGTTCCTAGTTTTTCAACGAGGCCGGTTGGAAGTATTCCATATGTAGCTCTAGTGCAACGTCATTTCAATAAAGCTAACCGTGCATATTCAATTCAACTTAAACACTTATAATAGGGTACTTGACTGTATCGCTAAAATACCTTCCAATATTAAATTAATTATAGTTTGAACCCAAAAATAACAAACGTATATATTTTTCGCAAAATAAATCTTTAAATAATTCCTAAAAATCATTTTAAAATGGCTTTTTTTTTCATCGGTACGTCACGTGTCACAAACACGTCGATTTCGCTGACGTCACTAGTATGTATAAACAAACATGAGTGATGTTTTTTGTTTGCAATTAAACTGGTTTTAATCTAACTTACTATTAAAATAAGAATTATATAGATAATGGGTGGAGGTTTTACAGAAGCGGATAGTTCAAATTTGCTTAAAGTAGATTCCAAAATGGTGTTTCAAAGTTTGTTTATAGAGACTAGTGACATCATAGATACCACGTGACAGCCACAAAGCGTTTTCGGGAGTGATTTTTCGTTGTAATTTTAAAATTCATTTCCCCCTTTTTATGGGGTATTTGAAAAAAAGAAAAAATACGGGTATAATATTTTTGGCATAAGAATAAGCCAATAAATTTTTTTTGAACGCTTTTTTTAGTAAAGTACCCTATTGAAGAGCTTACTGGATGAACGTGCTAAGTGACAAAAGGTGAAAACGAGAGCTTTAAAGTTTTTCGTTTGCACTTCAATCTGTTAAAAACAGTACTTTCAAATAGTAAAAAAATACATTTTGCTTTAAATTTATGAATAAGGCGAAACTTGTTATCTTTAGAGGATGAAATAATCTATTCATTGATACAAAAATCTCAATTTTTTTTCCCATTATGTCACATAGCACGTTTTTACACTAAGCACTTCATTTCTGATGAGTTTTGTTTTCTATTGCCCATTACCATCCACACCCACTTTCCATTTTTTTTTTACCGCAGGGCATTTAAAACCAGATTGTAATGAAACGAGTGCTCTGGGTCAGTTATTATAGAGACGCGGCCTTTTGCCCGAAGAGAGTGTCTAAATGGTAATTGAGGCGTTTTTAGATTTGGTATTGTTTCAGAGCGGACTGTTTGGTATGTTAATGACATGCCCGTAACAAATACTAATTATAAAAAGGGTCATTCCATGTCAAATCAAAAGGTACTCAGCCTTTTGAATTATACTGAGGTAATTTTAAGGAATCGAACTTTTTAACATTCTCAGTGAACATGTAAATTTAATTATGTTTTTATTAATTTTCTAATATGGCAAGTTATTAGGTTTCCAAAAGACCTAGTGTGGTTGTAGTGCGACGTTAATTCAACTCAACTCAAAGTATAACTAAGATAGGGTACGGTCCGTTCATTGGTGATTTTTGATAATGGTAAATTCAATTGGGCGAAGTCGACAATGAACGATCCGGACCTTATATCTTAGTTCTTAGTTATACTTTTTAGAATGCGAGTTATGAAACTACACCCTTCAATAGGGTATTTGACTAAAAAAATGTTATTGGCTTAAAATATTCTTATGCCAAAAATATTAGACCCGTATTTTTTCTTTTTTTCAAATACCCCATAAAAAGGGAGAAAAATGAATTTTAAAATTAGGACGAAGAATTACGCCCGAAAACGCTTTGTGGCTGTCACGTGGTATCTATGACGGCGCTAGTAACTATAAACAAACTTTGAAACACCATTTTGGAATCTACTTTAAGCAAAGTTGAACTATCCGCTTCTGTGAAAACTCCTTCCATTGTCTATATAATTCTTATTTTAATAGTAAATTAGATTAAATCCAGTTTAATTGCAAGCAAAATACATCACACCGGTTTGTTTATATGTACTAGTGATGTCATCCAAATCGACGTGTTTGTGATCACGTGACGTACCAATGAAAAAAAAAGCCATTTTAAAATGATTTTTATCAATTATTTAAAGATTTATTTTGCAAAAAAAAAAAAAATAAGTTTGTTATTTTTGGGTTCAAACTATAAATAATTTAACATTGGAAGATATTTTAGCGAGTCTTATTAGGCGAAGTCGACAATGAACGATCCGGACCTTATATCTTAGTTCTTAGTTATAATTTATAGAATGCGAGTTATGAAACTACACCCTTCAATTGTGGTACATTTATCTTAACTATGAACAGAAAAGATTTAAAAAAAAGCGTAACATATCATTAATTTCTGACTTCCATAAATAAACGCGTTTGTGTTTAAATGCAACAATTCCAAATAATTTAAATAAAACTTCAGGTCAAGCTTTGAGCTTTTATTGTATATGCTATTATTATTTCCAATTTTTATGTATGCACCGGCTACAAATATATGCTTATCTATCCACTCTAACAAGTAACTCAAGGATGGAAAACAAAGGAAATTCATTACTTAAAATCTATTTATATTTTATTCAATGTCGATTTAGCACATTATATTGTTTTCTCAGGCAATAGATACACATTGTCTATAAGTCTTGACTCTTGCGTTTGTTTTAAGATCTTTTTTTTCCTGATTTTGAACGGTTGATTTGCTTGAGAAAAGGTTAACCGATTTCTCATAGGTTGCTTTTAATCATATTAGTCATCTGATACAGAAATAGGAATTGAAACAAAATTACAGAAATAAAATTTTTAGTTAAAAATATTTATATTTTAACTGAAAATTTAATTTCTTTAATTTTTTTTAAAAAATTGTATTTCTGTTCTGCAGCAGATTATTCTAAATGATTCCTTCTAATAATTTAAACGTTAGTAAACTTGATTTTTGGGAGCCGTAGTGAGCCTAGTGGTCAGCGTCTCGGTCTCGGGATCGGAAGGTCCTGCGATCGAGTCCCGGTACCACTGAAGACCTACCGAGTATATGCGGAGTACGTGCTCGTTAAATCTGTTGGGTCCGAAAGTCCTCTAAGTTCCCATACCAAATCAATACCTCTGGGGGTGACAAGCCAATTCTGGGGATCCTCTAGTTGGCCTCTGTCTCTAAAAATTAGATGGATCCCTTATGTGTGTGTTGTCTGTTGTGTCTGTCTTACTTGACGAAGGTTTATAAGCGGGTCGCTGACCAAGCACACAAACCTGAATATATATGTCTACCAACCCTTATGTGTGTCCAACCAACCAACCAACTTGATTTTTTAAAAAAAAATTTGACATTGTTGCTGGAAAACCTGACAGTCAGGTTATACGTTTATATCCCTCAGAGAGTTAATTTGTACAAATTTGTTCATTCTCAAATAGTTATTGATAACTTTCAACAATTACACATGTAATCATGCTAAAATCTATCCTTAATAACCTTCTGAAGGCTAAGCAATTTAGCAAAAGTGTGAAGTTGTTTTCCATGCATGATTTTTAAAATTTAATTACATTTTTTTGTAAAAATTTTGTTGGAAAATCTCGCAGCAAGTTGACAAGTTTATACGCTGTATCGCCGACCCAGCGGCGCAACGGTTAGGGAGCTATCCTTTGGAGCCTCTGGGTTCGGGTTCGAATCCCGGTAAGGCATGGATGTTTGTTTTGTCGAGTATATGCGGAGTACATGCTCGTTAAATCTGTTGGGTCCGAAAGTCATGTGGTTGGTCATTGCGCAGTTTCCCACGGGTACAGGTCCCTGGAGATAATTTTCCTCCCCTTCAGGGACATGTCTAAATTGTGGAGGAGGCGATAGATGGCAGCATCTGTCTTGTATGTGTGTGTATGTCGTGTCCGTCCTTCTTGACGATGGTTTACAAGCGGGTCTTTGTGACCAAGCACACAAGCCTGAAAATATATGTCTACCAATCAACGTCTGCATCCCTCACGTGGAAAATAAGTTGATATTTTATTTTTATATTGCAGGGAATGTCTGAAATAGAATCTGAGCTAATGATATAGTAGTTTCTAACATTTAGATTGGTTTGTTTAGTATAATTAACGTTGCACTGGAGTCAAATAAGAAGAAGAACGCAACGAGTAATTTTAATTTTTGCCTAGTAATGTTCTTTGATATAAGATATCTTTGATATAAGATATCTTGATATAAGATTCTTATAAGTTCTTGATATAAGATATCTTGATAAGATCTTGATATTTGAGATAACTATAACTTATGTGGTGATTGCAAATATAAGTAACAAAGATATATTTTGTAAGCTTACTTGTTTAACCAGAAAAATAATTAATAATTTATGGCGACATAATCATTTTATTGAGAAATCCTTAATTGATGCGTGTTGATAATACTGCCTTTTATTTATTAATAATTTTCTTATGCCGACTGGGCAGCTGAATAGTCAGAGTAGTTAAAAGGTCCTGGGTCCAAATCCAGCACATGGGCATGGATACTTGTGTTGTGTGTTTGTCTGTATTTGTCTGAGTACACTGCGTCATGGGGCCGTGGAGAGCCTAGTGGTCAGCGTCTCGGTCTCGAGATCGGAAGGTCCCGCGACTGAGTCCCGGTACCACTGAAGACCCACCGAGTATATGCGGAGTACGTGCTCGTTAAATCTGTTGGGTCCGAAAGTACTGTGGTCGGTCATTGCGCCATAGTTTACCACGGGTACAGGTCCCTGGACACTATTTCCCTTCCCTTCAGGGACATGTCTAAATTGTGGAGGTGGTGATAGATGACAGCATCTGTCGTGTATGTGTGTGTATGTCGTGACCGTCCTTCTTGATGAAGGTTTATAAGCGGGTCTTTGTGACCAAGCACACAAGCCTGAAAATATGTCTACCAACCAACCAACCAACTGCGACATACGTGATCGCTAATCTGTGCAGTCAAAGTCCCGAACAAGCGCGCGATGGCGCCGCTGGTTTGCTTTCGGTACCCTCTTTAGGTGTCTACCTCGTCACTTAACCAGGGTTCCAAATTACGAGACGTAGTTGGCTGTGTTAAATCTCTAAATAATGAAGTCTAGAAATAGACAGCCGGAGACGATGAATTACTCTACCCTCAGGAATCGGAAAGCTGTCGGCCCGTCCGTGGCCGAGTGGTTAAGGCATCAGCCTAGAGGTTCAACCTTCTCAGGAGTGCGGGGGTTCGAATCCCACTTACTGCCAGTCATCCTATAAATCGGATCTGTGCTGGAAATAGTAGAAAATCCTCATCACGGATGGGCCCGAGTAAGGCTCCTATAACAGGGGAGCTGACGCGATCGCCATCTTGAGTCTATCAGTTGGCGCAATTTGGCGGTCTACCGTTGAAAGCAATGTTAAAATTTCCCAACTTCGGTAACGCGCTATAGTAAATGCAGGTCTAAAAGGCCATGAAATCTGCATAAAATCGGTTTCAAGCATGTTACTTTAATGCATTAAGAGCGAGAAATTGCATTTTTCGCTCATTTTTACCCCTTTAATTAGAAATTCTTTTATGTGTGCTGCGCGTTGGCAATGCAACGCTAACTTGGCGACTCACAATGAAATCATGTCAGTTTTTTTTTTTGTCACCGGAAAATGAGCTTCAGGTTTGGCGATTTAGCGTAACTTGGCAACTTTTAGATTATTTTATTTAAAAAATCGCGTAGTTAGGCCAAATTATGAATAATTTTTGCTGTATGACATATATTTGTACCTTATAGACAATGCCTAGATTTTGAAATGGAATATGCTGGTATTTTTTTAAATTTCATATTTGCTGTAAATTATTTTATTTACAATAATCTAGTGACTCTACAGCTACTCAGAGGCTTTTTTTGCCAATTAATAAATCTTTTTTTTATAATGAATATATTGTATTAATTACATTTCACACAAAACAAAATAAGACCTTTAGTTAAAATAAAATTGTATTGCAGAATTGAAACATACAAAATCTATTCAAACGTTTTGTTTTTATTAATCTACAATTTTTTAGTAAATACAACAATGAAATAAATTTAAATTTGTTTAACTTCATTAAGGGGGAATGGGCGCGCTGGACCGCGGGTCTCCAAACTCAAGTGCCTCAGTGGTAATCCAATGGGGAAAAAAATATTTCCTCTGCCACATTTCTCCGGCTGTATTGAATATTTTTACAAACGCATTTTTTTAAATAATAAATGTAATAACTTACAAGTCTCTATAATCCCACTTTTTAAAATTGCTTCGAATACTTTTTGTAAAATTATTTATTGAAAATTTAAAAAAAATATTCAAACCGATTTCAAAAAGTGGGATTGTCGGGACCTGCAAGTCAGCTACATTTATCACATAAAACAATCTGTTAGTAAAAATATTCAATGCAGCCCGAGAAATTGGGCAGAGAAAATATTTTTTTCGCCTTTGGATTACCGCTGATGCACTTTGCTTTGGAGACCCGAGGTTCAGCGCGTCCATTCCCCCTTAAGCATTTTCATTTAAAAAATAAAACACTACAAGGTACATAGTCAAATAATTTTTATTGTATATACGTTCATTATAATGAAATTATTGCAAAATGCATGATTGGTGTTCCAGACTGCTGCAGTTTAACTAAGCAAGTTGTTGAGTACTACAAAAGAAGATTATTTTAAGAAGATTATTTTAAGAACAAATGAGATATTTTTATATTGATTTGCAAGAATTTATATCATTTCGCACAAACTGTGTTGAAAGAAAATTAAAATAAAGTTATTAGATTAAAATTTATGTAATACGTTTTAAGTTACCAAAGCTATTATAAATACAATTAGTTAAGTTTTCAAAACAAACTTGGTTGGCGGCGAAGTGTTGGCGACGAAAATTTGTTTACCTTAGTGGGGCATAATGTAACCCTAAATATAATATAAACACGCTAAAATATTGAAATAAAAGTATTGATGAATTTAAATATAACTATCCGCGCACTAAATCTATTAAAAAATGTTAACCGTTACTTATTTTACAGATTTAAAGAAATCTTGTACCCTTTATAAACATCAACTTCAACTAGACAACGATGCGAAGCAGGATTGTAAAACAAGATTTAAAACACCGACTGCAAATCGAAATTTAATGAAATGACACACAAAATACTTGAAATATTAGTGTTATATAATCGTAATTACTTTTTAAAATGCACTTACCTCGCATAAAACAGCATTTTTACTTGGAATCCATTTGTCTCGACGGCAATTCTGGATCCATTGCTGGCGTCTTTTTTGGTCACTAGGAAATCGAAACACTCTTCGTTTTTTCGAAGCAACTTTCGAATACGATGAATTAGAGCAATTAATAACTGCGCATCCACCCATTGCAAACTGATTTTCCGAATAATTTGTTGTTTATTTTAAAAAAATAAACGGGACAGAAAGAAAGCAGTCCACATTCATGATCCACGTAGAAAAGAAGAATGCGGTAACCCTAAAGACACAATATGGCGATCGCGCCGGCCTCCCTTTCTAGTGGCTCTAGGCCCGAGTACACAGGGACAGACGTGCTCGTTAAATCTGTGGAGTCCAAAGTCCCGACGGCGTTAGCGTACGATGTCGCTCGAAGTTCCGTTGGGTGCCCGCTCAGGTGTCGACCTCGTCACTTGACCAGGGTTCTAAAATACGAGGCGTTATTGGCTGTGTTAAAGCTCCTGAAGGAGGCTAGAAATAGGCAGCCGGAAACGATTACCTTACCTTACGGAAAGCTGTCAGTAAAAAAGATGCTAGAAGTGGGGAGTAGGAATCAATCAATCAACTACCTAACCTAAATCAGAAGTGTATAACTTTATCAGGTAGGAAGACTATATATTTATTAATATTAGTATATTTATAAAGTCTCAAAAACTTTACATTAGTAAGCAAATATGTTTTACGTTGGAATGCCAGAAAAAATCATACGTTCTCTTCAAAATATGACTATTTTAGTTTTTAAACTGCTAGTGCATGTTTCTACATTATTGAGGTTATATCTCCTTAAATACCTTTTTTGTTAAAGAACAACTTGGTTTGTCAATAAATTTACCGTTTTTCATATGCTGCCGTTAAGTACCCCTATTCGAGTACACTCTTAAAACAAACGAGCGGTTTTAACTCGGTCCGAGTTAATTTCCACTCTTTTCCGTGCCGAAATTGCACTTCCCCTATAGGAGTGGATTTTACTCTTTTTGTGGAGTGGGTAAAAGAAATAAAAGCAAACAATCTACGTCCTACACTCTTAGAACGAGCGGTTTTAACTCAGTCTGAGTTAATTTCCACTCCTTTCCGGTGCCGGAAATGCACTTCCCCTATAAGAGTGGATTTCACTCTTTTGTTTTAAGAGTGTACAATAACCATTTTTGGTACTTTTATGAAACAAAATTTAAGAGATATTAAAAACTGTAAAAAACACATTGAACATATATTGGTGTAATAGTCTTTGAACTCTTTGTAACAAAATGGTTTAATCTTGATGAAGATGTAGCGGCTCGCCATGTGGAAACGCCCTTATGTTATTTATGATATACCTGACATTAAATTAGCTAAATGCTAAGAGTGCCAAGTTAGAAAGATTTCCGTACACGTTTCTTGTTTCACTAAAATATTGAAAGGAAGAAGCTCATAGGAAAATTCTCTAATGGACTTGAACAAGATCATCTCGACTATAAGTACTCTGTGACGTCACACTCTCCGTCCAGTTTGGGTTGTCGGCTATTCCGAAAAAGAGGAACGAAACCTGTTCGAAAGCTGAAAAGTATTGTCAGCCGTGCGCGAATAGGTTTCATACTTTTTTTTCTCAGAAAAGCCGATAATCAGAGCAGGGCGGATAGCGTGACACCACGAAGAGCTTCTGTGGCCTTAAAGTTGAGTAGGCCAGACTTCAACCCCTTTTTGTCTTTTTGGAGATTCATTCGTAAGAATTTTCATGGAAAACGATTCAAGTCAAATGCCAGAATTTACCCCATGTGGTATAAAGTGGAGACTTATTGTTGTACTATATAGAAAATATTTCATTAACGTGTTGATTTCCTTCAAGTGCAATTTATAGGTAAACAATTTCGGTTAATAGGGTATTTGACTAAAATTTTTTTATTTGCTTAAAATATTCTTACGCCAAAAATATTAGACCCGTATTTTTTTTTTCAAATGCCCCATAAAAAAGAAAAATGAATTTTAAAATTAGGGCGAAAAATTATGCCCGAAAACGCTTTGTGGCTGTCGCGTGGTATCTATGACGTCACTAGTAACTATAAATCAACTTTGAAACACCCTACTTTAAGCAAATATGAACTATCCGCTTCTGTAAAACCTCCTTCCATTATCTATATAGTTCTTATTTTAACAGAAAATTAGATTAAATCCTGTTTAATTGCAAGCAAAAAAACATCACACCAATTTGTTTATATATACTAGTGACGTCAGCCAAATTGCCGTGTTTGTGATCACGTGCCGTACCGATGAAAATAAGCCATTTTAAAATGATTTTTTATGAATTATTTAAAGAATTATTTTGTAAAAAAATATATTGTTATTTTTGGGCTCAAACTATAATTTAATTTAATATTGGAAGATATATTAGCGATACAGTCAAGTACCCTATTGTCATATGACTTAGTCTTATGAAAAGAATATCTAAAATTAATGTTTATTCACATATGGAAATTTTAATTAGTTAATTTAACCCATTAACTACCCATTTGTGAATATCATAACAAAACATACCAAACAAAATTTTACCTTACTAAACAAGAACGTTAACCGAATATTTAAGTTTTTAAAAATCAATTTTCTTGTAACTTAATTCTCATACATAAACTATTCAGTACTAGGGTCTTCGATTTCCTTGTATTTTGTGTAGTTAGATAAACTTAGCAAAAAGGTAAAGCTTGTTTTAGAGTGACAAGTTTTTTCGCCAATCATATTAACCCGCTTCCACACAACAGTTGTATTTAACAGGTAAAAAGCGCCAAACACAGCATTAATTCTATATTAACTTTTACATGCTAAATTTGGCTAGTTTTATTTATTTTATTTCAAAAATTCAATAATTATTAATTATCGTTTGCAAAAATTAATTTATATTTCAAAGAATAAATATGTAATATTCCTCGCTTTTAAGTAGAATGAAAATATTTTATATTAGCATACAAAGAATCACGTAGTGAAATATATTTGTCATTTCAAACTGATCGATGCTGCAAAAATAAATTTATTTTAATTTATTGTCTAAAAGAATTAGTTTCTCGAGCGATTGTTGCGAATGGCAAAGGTGATTTAATTCTAATAAAAATGGCTTCCTATGATTTTTAAATGAGCATTAAATTTTGCAGTTTTTTAAATAATTGAAGTACTTCGAATTTGAATTCTTTTCTGAAATTTTCAATGTATTCTAATTTCGATGCGCTGCATTTTTTGACGAATTGCACTTGTCCATAGCCTTTGTAGTTTGGGCTATGAAAGTGGGTAACGGGCAGACGGACGGACAGACGGACGGACTGAACGATTATAATACCTTCCACTTTTTACGTTATAAACGTAGTGTGGAAGCTAAAAACTATCACAAAATGGAAATAGTGCGCGCTTTAATCATCATGTATTATACTTTGCCATGGTTCTATTTTTCAGTGATGACTAAAATTGTAAAAAAATTTAAACTGCAAATACATTTGAGCATACTACAAGTAAAATGTTTGACTCTAACAGGCTCAAGCCCAATACCTAGTAACAATACTAAGACAAGTGAGGTAATGAGTTGCATCTTAGTTATAGTGTTCATGTTAGGTTTCGTTTTATATTTGGATATTATTAAAATTCTTTTTAATATTATAGTTAAACTCATAGTTTCCTTGCACAGAAGCCACGACCACGGGCGGAGCTATAAAACGCGCGGAGAAATCAGATAAAGAGGAAATTTGAGCTGTTTTATTTTGTCTTCATATGATTGCTCGGCGCGTTTTATAGCTCCGCCCGCGGTCGTGGCTTCTGTGCAAGGAAACTATGAGTTTAACTATAAACACATTTTTTCATCGATATTTCAAGCTTAGTGTTTAAGTTTTATTTTTCAACAAATTTCGTTTCGATTATTTAATTTACGAATAATTCCTCGATTAACTTTGTAGTTCCTCGATTAACTTTGTCTTATCTAGTATATAAATAGATTAATCTAGTTTCAAGAATAGTAACTATGTGATATAATTTATAACCTTTCGGCATAGTAATAAACTGCTACATCATCTATCTACAAAGTAAATTCTTAGGAGTACACTAACATGTCATCATTTATCAGTTGCTGCCCGAAACATTTTTTTTGTTGGGGTATCCATGGGTAATCGCTCCAAAGAAACCCTTGAGAAGTTATTTTTTATGTACGTGATTGCGTTCGTGTACAGTTAGTTTAGTTATTTTAATCGTTATTAAAAAGGCATCTATATAAAATACTAATGCCAAATTTAATATGTAATACTTGTGTTTACTAAAACGTAAACAATTATTTATTTAAAAAGTAACGTAAAATTGAATTCATGTGTATTGTTTTGTAAATAATTTTTCAAAAGAATATTTAACTTTTATACATTGTTTTCGAATAAAATTGACCTGCTCCAGTTAAAAATAATACTGAATGTTTATGGTACAAATTAAAACTATTTAATTATCAATTAAGTAAAACTAACTCAACACAAAATACTGGTATATTACCCAAGTTATTACCTAATATTTTAAGTAATAATCAACTTCAATATTTAAAGTAAATTATTTTGTTTGTTATGATATAAGTTTTACATTTCTCATTGCACTTCTTAGTAAATGTCCTTCTGTTTCTTAAGTCGTCTGAAAAAGGATGGTACAAGATTTATTTTTCTTCGTGGCATTGATTAAATAGTTAGGTAATCCCCTTTGGATAACTACTTAAAGATTAGCCAACTTATCCGAGTTGATCTTACGAATGAACGATATAGTGTACATAGTTTAAGTGGTAAGTCGTACATATGTCAATGTACATAGTGTCATAAATTGCTATTTACTCAATTGTCTATAGTGTCCTTTGTGTCTAATCATTATCTTAAAATGTTTAATGTGATTATATTATAATAAAATCTTTGAAACTATTAATAACCATCGAAATTGTGCTTATTATTAGTGTCGCTTTTGTGGTCTAAATCATTATCATTTTTAAATATTGATGTTCAAAATGTATTTTGTTATTTAATATTTTTATAATAAATATCTTGAAAAGAAATCAACACTAATATTATTTATTCAGATTTCTTTTATAACCGGTAGTAGTTTTACATATTTTTTTAAAAATATCTAAAAAAACTAATTTTTCGATACATAATCTGGAAATATTTTTAAAATCGTGTACAATTACTTTTGATAGGACAAATACTGACATTCATGGTTAAATTTTATTTGACGGAATTTATTCGTTTGTATTGGTAAAATTCTTCATTACACTATCTTTATGGCAAGTCTTTTCCAATGCAATCAAAGTTAAATATTTTTGCGTGATTAAGAAAATCTTAATTAGTAATAGTTCAATATTTTAACGAGTTATAAAATAATTATAAGCAACCAATAGAATTTCATAAATTGTTTGTAAAGTGTATTATAATTATAATATGTTGACAACACTTGAAAAAACTTCTTTTAAACTTTGAATTACTTTCATCGGTTCATACCTGCATGTGAAATAATTTTTCATCGTAAAAAAGCCTTACTTTAACGTGTGAAATCAGACTATTTAATACCAAAATATAAGTGCACGTTATAAATAATCTTCAATTAACGTTGCTAACGATTCGGGAATTTTTTTGGGTGTAACTCCAGTGTACGGCTTCACTTGACTAGGCAAATACGCGCCAGTCCCAATAGCTTCGGAGTTCTAGTCCCGATAAGCAAACTTTTATTAGTCAAAGGTATAATTTACGCATATCCAAAGATGCAATCACATTACCGTATCAAATACTCAAGTCAAAATTTCCCCAAAGGTGGTGTATCAGTGTCTCTATTTGGTTTAATATAGCCCGAAATACTCTGGCACTTTATAACTACTATGTAAAGGTATATTTAACGAGTTATGAAAAGTTAATGAAAATAGGAATTTGGCATAGGAAATTGTTCTGTGAAGATCAGATATTCTAATAATTTTCAATATATATAAGTTGCCCCCTCTATTATAAAACTTCAATTTTAAACTGTTGAAGTCAATTTTAATGAAACTTTATCATATGTTTAAAAAAATTACTTCAAAAAATATAAAAAAATAGTAGTTTTAGTATGTTAGAGCCATTATATTTTGACTAATAAGTACGATGACTGATGCAATGCTATGTTTATTTTTTTTTTGTTCTTTAAAATCTCTCGCTAAAGACATACCCTTGAACATGTTTGTACTGATTTCAAAACCTCTTATTTTATCTTCTTTAAATTTCTTTATTTAAGATAAAATTTCAAGTAGCTTCATTTCTTTATATTTACAGACCTGATTGCCTTTTTTTTTGTTTTTATCAAAGTGGCACAACAAACCTGTTTTTCTATCATAAAACTTAATTTTTCACAAATAATAATTGAGCAACAAAATTTTTGCTTCGTAATATTTTTTCTCCGCCATTTGGTCAATGTCTGGTCAAAATAGCAATCACTGTCCAATTTTTGAGGACATCACCTCTAGAACAAGTCAATTTTCTTCGAGACAATCTGGAAGATTCTTTTCTTTTGTCTTTACAAGTACTACTTCTATTTGAGAAGTAGTACTACTTCTGTTTGTTTTCTTCATCCAGACGGCAGAAGCACTCAAAAGAAATCGAATTTGAGGTCGCCATATGTGTTAGTTTACGCGCCCCTGGATCCGTAGCCCTGCCAATGGAAAAGACAAGGGTTTTATTTGGTGGGAGGTCTTCTTGATAGAAAACTAATAGTTTTCGAGTGTCTGTATACATAAATACTACTGTATTAACTATTACGCTTTCAAACAATATTTTGCTCTATGCAAAATAAATGTTTTATACTTTAATGTAAATTTGATTTTGAATAGTTTTATGAAATTGCTTCATTTTAAACCAAAAATCGATAATTAGATATATATGTGTTAAATTTTGATATAGCTTTAAATTTGGGCTTGTCTAAATAGCATTTGGGTTTTGGACCTAGATTTCTATGAGTGTCTGTGTAATATAAAGTGTAATACTGTGATTGAATTAGCTTCATAAACAAATAGTCTGCATTATGAAGAATAAAAGCATTATTTAGAGTTATAACGATTCTTTGTATATAAATATTAAATTTTGAAATTATAGGTTCTTTATGCAAAATAGTGTGCAGTTCATTTGGATAACATTGCTGCCCGTAGTCAGAATGAAAATAATTTACGACTATGCATTTTCAGGAAATTTTAACTTATGTGCTTTTATTTGGGTGCTTTTTTATGAAATGACGAGGGTTTTATTTGGTAGGAGGTCTTCTTTATAGAAAATTAATCGTTTTCGAGTATCTGTGTAATATAATAGTGTTGTGTGATTGAATTAGCTTGCTAACAAATAGATCTGCACTTATGGAGAATAAAAGCGTCATTTAGAGTTGGTTGGTTGGTAGACATATATATTCAGGTTTGTGTGCTTGGTCAGCGACCGCTTATAACCTTCGTCAGTGGTACACTGGGACCTTTCAGACGAACAGAGACCTTGTCCCGATGCCCGAGACGAGACGCTGACCACTAGGCTCACTACGGCCCCATTTAGAGTTATAACGGTTCTTTGTACAGAGATTATAAACTTTAAATTATAGATCTTTTATGCAAAATAATGTACAGTTAATGTGGTTTAAAATTGAATATGATGCCCATATTCCGTTAAAGAGTTGGTGCAGGATTGCACTGCAATCCTGGAATTTTCTAGCTGCCACCACTATTTGGAGAGTTGATTCACCACTTTTACGGTGAATCAAAGTTATGGTTTTGCGACAAAATTGGTGAATACACGTTCCAAATAGTGGTGGTAGCTAGAAAGAGTTACAGGATTCCGTTGCAATCTTGCACCAAAATTTTTAACGGTAAATGTGGTTGCATGTACTTTTAAAAAAGTATCACTTATCATTTGCTTTTATTTTGGCAAATTTTTATCTGAATAAATTTTTATAGAAATATGTACAAATTGCAATACACATTTAGTTTTATTGCATTGTAACTAAATAATTTTTATTGCATTATAACTAAATACGTTAGCATGCGTTCAGTTTCTAACGTGTTATTAGAATTATTGCTTTTGTATATTCAATACTAAGAGAAAATTGTTACAACCCGTTTTTAATACATTATGTTCAGAAGCACCTTTAGTTCAAGAATTCTTAAAATCCAGTACGCTATAATTGTTTATAATTTAAATTCCAGCTTAGCAACCCTTTCATTTATTTAAAATTTCGCCTAAAGCTAATTCCAAAAAGTAGAGTAGCAGCTTTCAAATTTACACTATACTAAAAACTTTATTACAAATCGTAGAGTAATGAAATTTGCTGAGGGCAAATAATACCGTATAGTTCTAAATAAGCTAATATATATTAGATTTCAAACCTTTACAGATCTGTAAAAAATGTCAAGAATGAAATAAGAAAAGCATTTGTTGTGTTTCTATTTCAATCCTCGCGATCCCTAGAAATTTTTCATTCAATTGAAATATACCTTCGAAACATAATTCTCGGAACTCAAGGCACGAAAAACTTTTTAGATTCGGATATACTATGAAAATAATGAAGAGTTGTTGCTTCTATCAAACAAAGTAAAATAAAAGGAAGAAAATAAGGTATGTTTACACCTTGGAAGTCGAATCATACGGTTTTATCCGCCCACGAAAGTTTAGTTGAAATATGTTGCGTGTTCAATTTATATAGCGTTTTGCCTTGCATTCCATCTTATTTTTTTACCGTAAAATGTGGATACTATTACTCTTCTGTAATTAGTCAGAAAAAAATAGATAATCAATAGGTCAAATAAAAGATTGCTGCGATTTTCTAAAGTATTTACTCAGTTTGAGATAACATAACTATTTTTTTACTGCCGGGGATTAAAGTTTTAGAGCATATTTTTATTCTACTATACTGTAAAAATAAATTTTGCAATACTTAGACATACCCTATTCACCGGCTTGTAGGAGTGGAGGGCAAGCGATATCCGGTGAACTGGAGAAGTGAAATTAATTGAGGTTTGGATATAGATTTAATTGCAAATTTATACATTGACGATATTTGCGTAATAAATACACACTTAAAGTAGGGTAATTTTATTTAATGTATTCACAAGCATTACAAGTTTTTTTCATTAAAAATTCCATAACTTTATTTCGTTGTAGCCAAGAAAATAGAAAATTGTTTGATAGTATCGCAATTTTTTTTGACATCATCATATGGATGAGAAATCGAATACGAAATGTTTTAGCTTATTTTAAGGATAAACAAATTTGGCCGGTTGAAGCGGAGATACCATTAACCGGAGTCCGGTTGACAGAGAGTCTGCTATATGCTTTCTAAAAGATTAATAGAACTCTTAAGGGCAAATGAGCCAACTGATCGCTCTCCAACCAAAGTGCCTCTGTGTTAATCCAATGGAAAAATTATTTTCTTAGTCATATTTAACCGGCTGTATTGAATATTGCAAACGGGTTTTCATATAATAAATGTAGCTGACTTACAGGTCTCTATAATCCCACTTTTAGCTTCCACACTACGTTTATAATGTAAAAAGTGGAAGGTATTATAATCGTTCAGTCCGTCTGTCTGTCCATCACCCACTTTCATATCCCATACTTTAAAGCTACGGACAAATGTGATACGTCAAAAAATTCAGCGCATCGAAATTAGAATACATTGAAAATTTCAGAGAAGAATTCGAATTCGAAGTACTTCAATTATTTAAAAAACTGCAAAAATTAATGCTAATTTAAAAAGCATAGGAAGCCATTTTTATTAGAATTAAATCACCATTGCCATTCGCAACAATCGCCCGAGAAACTTTAATTCTTTTCGACAAAAAATTAAAATAAATTTATTTTTGCGACATCGATCAGTTTGAAATGACGTCAAATATATTTCACTACGAGATTCTTTGTACGTTGATATGAAATGTTTTAATTCTATTTAAAAGCGATGAATATTACATATTTATTCTTTGAAATATAAATTAATTTTTGCAAACGATAAGTAATTATTGAATTTTCGAAATAAAATAAATGAAACTAACCAAATTTAGCATGTAAATGTTTAATATAGAATATCAATGCTGTGTTTGTCGCCTTTTTACCTGTTAAACACAACTGTTGTGTGGCAGCGGCATAGATATCATAGTTAAAGTATTAGATTGACAGATCACGTGACCTCCAATGCTAATCACGGGACGCGCATGGAGGCCAAATAAGAGGGCAAAATGGCCAGTGTTGCTGCCACTTTAAGGAGAAAAATAGTACGAAAAAATACCATTTAATTCTAAAATTTCAAAAAAAATATCGTAAAAATACTAGCTGCATTTTGGAATCTTTTTAGTGACTTTAAATCCTTTTCTAGTATTTTTTTTTGTAATTTTAGAATTAAATGGTATTTTTTCGAAGTATTTTTCTCCTTAAAGTGGCAGCAACACTGGCCATTTTGCCCTCTTATTTGACCTCCAAGCGTCCCGTCGTTAGCATTGGAGGTCACGTGATCTTCCAATCAAATACTTTAACTATGATATCTATGGGAAGCGGGTTAAGTGACAGATTCTGTTACAAACCTACTTGTTTGAATTTGGTTAAAATATTTTTTTTTGAAATTTTCAATAAATAATTTTACACAAAATATATAAACCAACTTCAAATGGTAGGATTATAGATACATGTAATTCAGCTACATTTATCATATAAAAAACCGTTTGCAAAATAATCCATACAGCCGGAGAAATGGGGCTTACAAAATAAGTTTCTTTCCTTTTGGATTAAGACCCGCGGTCAGTCGGGATTATTCGTTCTTAAAGAGACAAAAATTACCAATTGGTATTGCTACCTTCTAATTGAAATTAACAACTAGAAAAACTTTAAGTTGTATAAGCAACTAAAACAAAAGCAGTTTTCTGGCTTGCATATTTAAATTAATGGCACGTTGCCGTCACTGTCTTATTTTGAAATTTGGAGGCTTATCGATTACTTATTCAGTTTCAGCAATGACACTTTGAACGATTATAGTAGATAATTTATTTTCAACCACTCCTCGAATTCCCCTTCTGAAATTTAAATACCATGAAAGAAAATATGAAATTGTTTCTCATGCGGTCGTTGCTCCTTAACTAAATATTTTTGGAAATAAATCAGATAAATTTGTTTGCTAAACTAGTTTGTGTCGATTTATTATTGATGCTCAAGATAATGAAGAATATCGATTTGTTCATATTTTTTACTAGTGATTTTGTATTAATTAGGAATAATTATTAGTATATTCTTGGAGCAATATAAAACAGGATTCTTGTTATTCTGCTCTTGTTTCTTCGGCTGCTGGATTTATTATTCCATTTAACAAACTCATAATTAATTAAAGCTCCTTGTTGTGGTCATCAGGTTAAACAAGCTTAATATTATATATAAGAAAATAATTAAAAAGATAGTTATGCTTATTTTTTTTCTCAAAGGGCAGCTTTTGGCATATTATGCCTATTGGAGGCTAAGATTTTCCGGTCCTGAATTGTTGTAGTTACTATTATATACATGCAATTTAATTAACATTAAACCTCTAATATGACTTTTAGAAAGTATCTAGTGACTTCTAAGCTTAAACTTTATCATCACTTTTAAAACTGTTACTCAAACAATAGAGCTACATTATTCCAAGCGCGACATTTTTTTAAAAAAAATGACAGCTCTTGACGTCATTTTTTAAATTTTTTAAAAAAAGAAAATAAAGTATTAATCCGAAATTATTAACTGTTTCATTTGTGAAGCATGTCGAATAACAAAAATTCTGTTGCTTCTCGGGTAAGACTGTAAGCCATGACACTAATATTCAAATACTAAAAGCATGTTCAATGTATGTAGAGGTCAATGTTTAGCAAAGACCTGCACAAGATTTCTTATAATTATTCCGTGTCTTTGAGTAAATAAAAACTTTACTTTTAAAAATATTACCTCAGTATAAAGTAATTTAAAACATTCATTTTATTCAAAATTGAGAAGTATTTCGAAGTGTTTAAAAATAAACAATCTTTTAAGTTCAATTATTTTGCACAAGTGAAGTAAGACTATATTTGTATTAAATGGACAGTAAGAAACTTAAAAACAATACTATAAAATCAAAGAACGTTAAAAAAATTTCGTGTTACAGGACTTTCGATAAGTATCGCATACTTAAAATTTAAAAACTATTTCATTTATATTTAGTACATATATTTAGAATGTCCTAAGCATTCTGGCGAAAACACGAACCCTTCCCACTTGTTTTTGTCAACCTCCCACTAAATCAGGACACAAAGTGTCCATATGTGGTTAAAAGAGAAAATGGGCCAAATGCAATCATTTTCTGAGACGCTGGCCGAAGAAAGGTCGCCAATTTGTGACGTCACTAAGGGGTTGTACCAGAGAACACTTTATAGTTTAAGAGGTAGTAAAGTCTTGCGATTTTCTTAATTTCCGCTAATGTTGTTCGTTGGAGCTATATTTAAGTTTCTGGTAGAAAGAAAAGCTAATCACTGGGCAGGGTTTTTGACCTTAAGGGATATGTATAGTATTAGGGAATAATAAAACTATGTATTTTGATGAAATATTTGAAAATTTAAAATTTGGACGAATTTAATAACTTAATAGAGTTGTTGTAAATACAACCTTCTAAAATAAAAAAAAAGATTTTTTTTCTTATAAATCGAATATAAGTTTTACAAGAGATTTTGTTAAACAAGGATTTGGAAATTTAATATGTAGCTGTAGCGTTGTTTATTAATTTAATGATATCGTTTAATTAGAACTTTAATAATTCGTGTTCTGCATTTTTCATTTTAAAGCTGAATAGCTTAATCAAAATTGGTTTCACATTGATTAAATTTTCATTTATAAAATCATCATAAAATTCCATAACATTTTTATGTAAGTTTTCGTTGGGAAAAACTGAAAAAAAAAGTAAAACCGAATATCTTATTTGGATAATTTTTATATTTAGATAATTAAATAAAAGCCTGAACTGTATTGCAAAATGCAGTGCTTCCTGTCACTCTATACACTCTTAAAACAAACGAGCGGTTTTAACTCAGTCTGAGTTAATTTCCACTCCTTTCCGTGCCGAAAATGGATTACTCCTATAGGAGTGGATTTCACTCTTTTTGCGGAGTGGGTAAAAGAAATAAAAGGAAACAATCTACGTCCTACACTCTTAAAACAAGCGGTTTTAACTTAGTCTGAGTTAATTTCCACTCCTTTCCGGTGCCGAAAATGCACTTCCCCTATAGGAGTGGATTTCACTCTTTTGTTTTAAGAGTGTAGATGAAATACTTAAATTTAAGAATTTTTTATAGCTATATAAACTTGACCAAATGTTGTTATATACTGTATACTTGATTAAAAATACCCCATTTCTAGCTGTCACATAATTTTTTTTTGACCAGTATAGCTTAAAATTCTGTCCTTTAAATCCAATCCACGTTACTTCTTTGTAAGTTTTGAAAAATTGGTATTGTTGCCAAATAAAATGGGTGTGAAAATGAAAAACGCAGCCTTTCATTTCAGACATTATTTTTTTTATCTTCGTTGCTGTAGAAAAGCGTACGTCATTCAAGCAAATAAGGGACTTGAGAAAATATAAAATGAAGAGTTGAATAAACTTTATGTTTGTGAACGGGGGAGGGTCACAAGTACTTAAAGTACTTAATCTTTTTTAGGTAAGCGTGTGATACATAGTTTCTTTTCAAAAAAGCAGTTTTCTTAATTTTTTTTATAGTTCTTAAGAAACTGTTAAGATTATTTTTCAGTTTTTTTAAGAACTTGGTTTTTAATACGCGTTTTTGAGTCATACTGTTCCTTTTGGAAGAATTTTTTTTTGTTATGTTATTTTAGTTATAATTTCTTAAATTGTATTTTAAAAGGGTTCAAGTTAAATTTATCGGTTTTTAGAGAACAGTTTGTTTAGCCTTTTCTGTCTAAGGTTTTTCAGTTTTTTTCAAAACTTAGGTTTTATATACTTTTTTTTAGTTTAAAAGTTTAAAAAAAATGTTTTTTAAAGTTGCAATGCCTTAAATTGTATTTTAAAAGATTCAAATTAAATGCATCCGCGTTTAGAGAACAGTTTGCCTGTTTAAAGTTTGATTTAAATATAATTCAACAGTTTTTTAAAATAAGTTAAATATTTTTTGCAAAAGGCGATATTAATAGTCTATATGTTCATAATCAAATACGTATAACATTAATAATTTATAATAATATTTTTTATAATTTTTTTTTATTTTATTACATAAGCAGGGTCAGGAAACTGTTCTGGAAAATCGGGAAACTTTAGTATGTTGAATTTATCATTTAGTCAGCAATACATTGTTTATTTGAACTGTTAATTATTTTGAATTATCAGAAAATGACATAAAATTTTACTTTATAGTATTGTTAAATTTTTGTATTATTGATAAGGATTACATTTTATATGAATTATCTTTTGATATATACTAGAATTTTGATAAGCAATATAATACGGGATTTTATCTTTTAATGAACATGGAAAAATTAAGCAAAGTTTATTATCCTTTTTAAGTACGCAAATTCTAACTAATGACATACTTGGATCGATTTGATATTCTTTTAGTCCGTGCGAAGTTAGGGTATTTATTTGCTAGTAATTCATACGATGAATAACGATGTGCATAGAGATAATCGGCAAAATAAACATAATAATAAATATGCATTTACAAGGTCGTTATAGCGATGTTTATCAACTTTCTTTTTTATGCATTGTTGTCTTTCCATTGCACTAAAATAATTTCAGAGCATGAACAATGCATTGTATATCACATTGTTTAACAATAGAAGCTACTTTATTAATGCATAATATTTTTTAAAGGTGTCTCTTTATTGTCCTTATTCGTCTGTATATATTTTTTAACGAAATTATCTTTGAGTGATAAAAAAAATGAAAATTGGTCACTGTACTATTTGCGTACATAAGTAATTTATAAGTTAACCGACTTTCTATTTAAAAATAAAACTAATTTTGAAACAGCTATGATATAATGGCCAGTCGCGATTTCAATGCTTTACGTTTCCAAGCAATGAAAATGCCAAACCCAAAATGTTGTGAAACCAAAAAGAATTTTTTGAAACCAAAAAGAATTTTTTGAAACCAAAAAGAATTTTTTGAAACCAAAAAGAATTTTTTGAAACCAAAAATAATTTTTTTTAATTTGTATCAAAAATAAGAAAAAGGCGTTTTTTTACTTAATTTTCTATGGTATTTTTTTAAAATATTTTTTGACCCTCTAATACAGTTAGCATACTTAATGTACATCTTTGGAATTTTTTCAATGATATTTGCAGCATGAAAAAAAAGTGAAATATGTTCTATGCCCCTTTTCGTCTAATGAAAGTGGTTCTAAATTATGACGCCTATCGTCAATAGTCCTCGTGTAGTTCTAGTGCGACGATATTTCTACCTATCCCTAAACCCTTAAATGTTCCATCGTTGGTCAAAATTTCGTGTGTGTTGTGGTGAAATTTGTCAAATAAAAGAATAAAAGCCGGCTGTTGTAAAACCGTAAATTTCGCTTGCAATTTTAATTTTTTTGGCATCGAGTTAAAGTTTTATCGATATACTAGGGGGCACGCCCCCTTCTCGCTATCGCTCGCCAACCCACGGGAACTGCTTGCGCAGTTCCCATTGGATCGCTTCGCGATCCAGGCTCGCTTCGCTCGCTCACCGTTCATTCATATATTTTAGTCTAGCCTTAAGGGTTAACCTTAAGGAAAATGTCCGGCAATTTTTTCACAAAATTCGTATTATGGCAGCCATTGGCTACAAAAATCGACTTGGCAAACACACGGCGGTTTGCCGTCATTTTGACTTGGCAACATTTTTCGACTGGCGCCAAATCCGGACATGGTCTTTTAGGTTAACCACTTTTAGTATCCTTTTAAAATAAAATAATTACAAATTAATGGTTATTATTGAGAAAATATTTCGCTGCTCGACTAAGATCCATTTGTAAATAAATTGGAAACCGTGGTAGCCGTCAACGCTTAGAAACTATATTTAAAACCAATTTGAATTTTTCTTTTTATATTAACAATAGTGTTTGGTAGTTCAGTCGATCGAAATTATAATTAAAATTTCAAAAATTAAACGTCCCTAATATTATGCATGTTAAAAACTTACTGATTCTATCCTAAAGTTGTTGGGTTTTTTAAAACTAATAACGAATCTTATATAACACTTAGAGTAAATCAAAATCAACTTATCTTTACCTTAGGCGAAAGTGTAAACACACTCGATTGTTACCATTGCAGAGTTAGAAATATAAGGAAATTTGGGAGCCGTATAAGAGAAATATATAAATAGATGTTTTTCTGCCGTATCGAACTATGTTTTGTGCATAATATTTATAATTATTTTTCCATTTTCCAAGCCATTCCTGAAGAAACACTTTTTTGTTGTTTTCAGTCAGCCATTTTGAAATTAGTAGTATTTTTGATAATTTCGATTGTTGCATTCTAGAGATAGAAATATAAGGAAATTTGGGTGCCGTATAAGAGTATTATATATATATAGATAAAATTTAAATTAAGATATCTTGCATGTAAGAAGCTCCATTTTTAGCTTTTTAACAATATAGAACTATTTTTTTAAAAATACAGTAGCAGAAAAAATTGTATTGATTATTTTTTACTAAGAAGAGCTTGCTCAACAAATCTTATGTGGAAATAGATGCAATTAATATGTTTTACACTTCTTGATTTCCGCCAATATTTTCAATGTCAACTCAAGCAGTACGAAAATATCTTTTGACGTAAAAAAAAATATTGATAGAACTGTTAAGGCTGCAGTATCCGATTGCTGTTTGTCTAGACGAGAGATACGCCGAAATACGGTTAACTTATACCCTTCGGAAAATGTAACAACAAAACAAAGTAACTTATAGGGTGTAATTGCAAAACTCGCCTTCTCCGAAGTATAACTAAGATATAGGGACCGGCCCATTCATTGGCGATATCGTCCCATTGAATTTATTATTACCAACACCAAGAGTCGCCAATGAACGGATCGTACCCTATATCTTAATCATACTTGGGAGAAAGTGAGTTTTGCAATTGCACCCTTCAATTATGTCTCCGTTATTTATCAGAACTTCGCAAAATAAGATTGGTTGGTGTTATCTTTGCAGATCTTTGTCGCTGCCCGGTTAATACTTTTAGTTTTTGATTAACAATATAATTCCATGCTGATGTTATATTTGTATCTTTGGTACTTTTTTTTATAATTTTAGTTTAATTCTCAATCTATTTTAACGTTTTTAATTGACTTAACTGTGAAATTAAGAAATAAAATTTAGGCGAATTAGTTCCTTTTTCACCATTGTTTGTAAAACTACAATAAATACTAATATACAAGCTTAAACCTTACAAAAAAAATACACAAAATCGATTTTAAAAACAACGAAAAACATGTTTGAATGAACTTAAATACATAACTGTAAAACTAAAAATTAAAAAAAATATTTTGTGTGTGAAATACATGCAATAAATTCATTACAAATCGGTGTTTTAGAGCACAACCAAGGTATGTAATTTCCAAAGAACAAACAGAACTGCATGATTGTCTTTTTTACCATATGTCTTAACGGAATGAAGTAGTGGATGATATACACTCTTAAAACAAAAGAGTGAAATTCACTCCTATAGGAGAAGTGCATTTTCGGCACCGGAAAGGAGTGGAAATTAACTCAGACTGAGTTAAAACCGCTCGTTTTAAGAGTGTAGGACGCATATTGTTTTCTTTTATTTCTTTTACCCACTCCGAAAAAGAGTGAAATTCAATCTTATAGGAGAAGTGCATTTTCGGCATGGAAAGGAGTGGAAATTAACTCAGACTGAGTTAAAACCGCTCGTTTGTTTTAAGAGTGTAGGAGTAGAAAAAACATGTAAAATACGTTTAAACTAAAAAAAAACTCCTCGGCGCAACAGCCCATTAGTGGGCCAAGGCCTGTCGTACCCATTTCAGCTTTCGTGATCTAGGGCTCTGGACTGCTAGGCATATGTCCCGGTAAGGTGGTCAGCCTCACGCGGAACCCCCAGCGTTGAGTTCCCAAGCATGCTTGGTACCCATTTTATCGACCCACTTTAAGGGATGAAAGGATGGGTCAACCTCGCCCAATCTGGGATTCGTCCCCGGACCTGTGGCGTAGCAATGCAAAACACTGCCACTAGGCCTCAAAATATGTTTAAAAGCTATAGAAATTTCATCGAGAATATATTATTGGCTTGTTTCGGGTGACGTATTTTCTTAAGCTTTCATTCCAGGGTTTACTTCAGTGTTTCGATTGATGCTTTGTTTCCACGTGACACTGATGTACCAATCGAGGCTTGAGAAATAATTTATTTTTAGTCAGAATTTCTCTTGCCACCAAAAGCAGAAATACGCCCATTACATAATAAGAAAAAAAAAGCGCGAAAAAGTTTTGTTCAAAACTTTGTCGAAAATTTCGCCTACAAGTGACTAGAATTTATTACTTAGATCTCAAGTTTTTATTAAATTTCCATAACACTTGTTTAGAATTTTAAAGTACTATCTCTACACATTCTTCGTTTTATATATAGCCTGTGAGTGCTATTTGATTTCGGATGTATGGAAATATTGTTGATATAGACCACAAAATACAACTTTTTTAAAAGAGAAATTTTAAAAAAGTTGTACTTCACGGTAGAAATATTGATTAGAATAATATTCTTTAATGATAACTGTCAAAACTATATGGTTTCGCTTGGTTTAACTAATATTTTTCTAAATCATTAAAAGAATAAAACTTTTTACAAACTTATATGGTCGGGGTAATTTCCTTAACTCATTTACGATTTGTAAGAAAATTTTCCATGCGAAAAAGCCTTTCTGCTTAAATTTATCTAAATAAAAATATAATTCAAATGAAGACCACTGTACTGAATAATTTATGTAAGACAACTTAAGTGACATTAAAACCTAATTTTCAATGCTTAAAGTTAAGATTTTTGTTAGGTAAGGAAAGTGTTAATGGATCTTTATAGGTTAAATAAAATAATGCATCTATCCATTAACTTTCATGGCATTCATAATTGATTAATCTCAAGATTAGCTAATCGGAGAGGGAAAATTTGATAAACTATATCGGGTCGCAATTTCATGAATAATCCATTAAAATCGATAACTATAATCCATTTGGCGAAATAGGTCTGTGGTAACTTCATATTCCGTAGAATAATTAATAGTTGAATTATATAAATGGATAGCTCTCTAATTCACTAGAATTTCAAAATCCCTTAAAATTGATGGCCATACCCATGTATCTAAATGCGTTATTGAAATCACATTATCTTTCAAAGTGTTGGTTTAAAGTTTAAGGCGGAATGGACGCGCTGGACCGCGGGTCTCCAAACTCAAATGCCACAGTGTTAATCCAATGGCGAAAAAACTACTTCCTCTGCCACATTTCTCCGGCTGTATTGAATATTTTTACAAATGGTTTTTTTTAATAATAAATGTAGATAACTTACAGGTCTCTATCTTCCCACTTTTTGAAATTGCTTCGAATATTTAGTGTAAAATTATTAATTGAAAATTAAAAAAAAATATTCGAACTAATTTCGGTTACAGGTCGGGACCTGTAAGTCAGCTACATTTATCACAAAAAAATCCGCTTCAAATATTCAAAATATTCAAAATATTCAATACAGCCGGAGAAATGTGGCAGAGAAAATATTTTTTCTCCATAGGATTAACACTGATGCACTTTGCTTTGGAAACCCCCGGTCCAGCGCGCCTATTCCCCCTTAAGCATTTTTCCTATCAGGCATAAAAATACGAGTAACAACAAAACAAATTTTAAAGGGAAAATATCATTCGGTTATCATTCAAAATCTGTAGACATTTTATTGACACATTTCGATAATATATGGCACAGGTTATTAATGCTAACATCCTGAGTGCTAGATCCGTCTAATTACGTATTTTATGCCCCAGGACGACTTAAGTTTATCCTAAAACCACTTCATTATTTCATGATAAAATTATTTTGCTACTTTATCAAAGGATTTGAATCACAGTTATTTGATTTGTAAAACTTGGAAGACGGTGCTATGTTTATGGGTATTTACACTTTTTTGTGTGTTATGCACTGGACATTTTTGTGAGAATTACCCCTTGAAGGTGAAGAACTACTGAACCCGTGAGAACTACCCAACAGCGTGTTTTTTGCTGTTGTTATTACCCGTTCAATACCCGATAAAAATGTATGAATTATAAAGCATTAGTTTGATGATATTGCTCTTTAAAATGTATACGGTCTTTGGCATTGACCATTACTCAAAAATTCTTTTCGTTTGGGGGGGGGGGGGGGGGTTGATGTCAAGTCAGTATATTTGGAAGTCGAAATTCAAAAGAACTCCACGTGAAACATTCCAATTGTGAAGAATTTAAAGAAATAAAACCAAATCAAATAAAAGTATAACAACAAGAAAGAAAAGACAGGAATAACATGAATGAAAAGTTGAGAATATAAACTGATAAAAGAAAACAATTGTTCAATGATAAAAGAAATTATTGAGTAGGTGATAGGGAAAGAAAAGTGGGAAAGCGATAGAGATGTATAGTAAGGAATATAGAGAAGATAGTAAGGAATAAAAATAGAAAAAATAAAGAAGATAGAGAAGAAAAGCAAAAAAAAAAAATAGAGAAAAGAAGATAGAGAAAATAGTAAGTAAGAAAGAAAACTAGTAATAAAATAGTAAGGAAGATAGAGAGAAATAGCAAAGAAGGTCAAGAAAAAAACTAAAGAAGATGGAGAAAATGTAAAGAAGATCGGGTGAAAATGTAAAAAAAGAAAGAAAATAATACGAAAGATTGAGAGAAAAAGCAGAAAGATCGATAGAAAATAGGTAGAGAAGAGAAAAAACCTGAAAAATTGTAAAGAGTTTGGGAGAGCGATAGAGATGTATAGTAAGGAATATAGAGAAGATAGTAAGGAATAAAAGAGAAAAAATAAAGAAGATAGAGAGGAAAAGCAAAAAAAAGATATAGTAAAGAAGATAGAGGAAATAGTAAGTAAGAAAGAAAACTAGTAAGGAAATAGTAAGGAAGATAGAGAGAGAAACAACAAAGAAGGTCGAGAGAAAAACTAAAGAAAATAGAGAAAATGAGAAAATGTAAAAAAGAAAGAAAATAGTAAGGAAGATAGATAGAAATAACAAAGAAGGTCGAGAGAAAAACTAAAGAAAATAGAGAAAATGTAAAGAAGATCGAGAGAAAATGTAAAAAAAAAAAAAAATAATAAGAAAGATCGAGAGAAAATAGGTAGAGAAGAGAAAAAAAACTGAAATTGTAAAGAGTTTGGTAGAGAGAAAATAAAATAGGGAAAATTAATAAAGAACGAGAAAAGAGCGAGGGAAAAAAGGATATTAGTAAAATAAATAATTTGTTGTAATATAGAGGAAAAGAAAACAAAACGAGAAGTGTAAATTTAAATTGAGGGAAAATTAAAGACACGGAGAAGAAATAGGACAAATATAAAGAAAGTAATCAAGCCATAGAGAGAAAGAAAGGGATACTTTGCAAATCAAATTTGTTCCGTGCTTTCAAAGGCTTCTGAAACTAGACTTCCGCAATACAATATACAAAAGTAAAACAAATTTCCTGAACAGAAGGGGATTGAAACTGACCAATTATTTACTAGTTTTAACTGTTTTAGTTAGATTTCCCCAAATATCGCAACATTGCCAGAATTCTAAAATTCTGCGTATTTGTACACTTTTTATACTATTTCTCACAATAATATTACACATGTTAAAACTTAAATTGTATGTACACGATTTGCAAAATCAATATTTTCATTAGATGAACTTATATATTTTTGGAACAAATGCACATTTCAAACATCGAATTATGTACTTTTATTTTTTACATTAAAATACTGATATTGTTTATGTCTAATATAAAACATTGAATTTATTAATATTACTTAAAATGTATGGGTCTGGTATAAATGAATTAAAAAATAAACTTTTCTGTACATATCATGTAGAATAAATTAAATATTATTTTGCTTTTCATAATAATTTAAAATTGAAAAGGCTTTTTAAATTACGACCTACGTAATTAAGTATTTGTACAATTATATTAATACTCTAAAAATCATTTAAAAGTTCTTGATAATACTAATTTTTTCGTATCGTTAAAAAGATTTATACTTCGAAAGGAAAAGCTTCTTGAAAATAAGTACTCAAAGTATGTTATGTTTATTACATTTATTAATCAAATCATTTAAAAAAATTATAAAATAATTTATGAAAAGCACAAAAATAATCAATCATATCAACAAATTGTTAAAGTTAGTTGAATAAATATATATATTTTTATTAATAAGATACAATTGGATGAACTTTTGTACTTCTCAATACATTATTCACGGTACTTGGACACTTATCAAATAACTGTCATACTCTTTTTACTAACGGTTATCAAACAATTTGGTACTTTATTCATAAGAAAAATTGGATCTATAAAAGAAACGGTATAGAGTTAGTTTTTCTTTGAATTGGATACTCAAAAATAAATCTATCGATATTTTGATATCTAGAATATATTTGATGTCTTTATACTTTTAAAAACAATCTGTTTCTATTTTTATCTATACAGTCAGAAGGCCCTGAAAAGTGAAAACTTTATATTTTAGCATAATCCGCTCAAATTTAGACTATTGTTCAATAATTTGGGATCCTTACTATAACAATAAAAGTTCGATTCTTGAACAAATTCAAAATAAGTTCCTTCGTTATTTATATTTTAAGTATTATCACACCCATGCATATACACACACGAGTTTTCAATTCATATCATCTACCTACTTGAGGGATACTTTCGATGTTCCAACACTTAAATCTCGACGTGATCTTCTATGTGTTTTGTTCTTTTATAAAGTTTTAAATAATGAAATAGATTGTGTTGATATTCTTAACTCTGTTCATTTTGCTGTTCCATGTAGATTTTTAAGAAACCATCGTTTATTTGTTAACGTTATTACAAAATCAAATGTCATTGCAAATTTTTATTTATATAATTTTTATAAATTATACAAGAAGTTCTCCAATGATCTGGATATTTTTAATATGCCTTTTAAAGTTTTTAAAGCTACATGTGTTCGAATTTTTAACTGATTATATCTCTTTTTATAATACTTTTTAGTGTGTTTGCGGATTTATTTTCGTGTTTATATTTGTCTGTGTTTTTCCTTTGCACCACTGTAATTGGATTTTTATCTGTAGTGTGTGTTTCTTCTAAATAAATAAATAAATAAATAAAAAATGAAATTTTGAAATATCGAGCATAAAGTTAAACAGGACTTTAAAGAGTGGTAACTGTTTTTGTTTCGGATGATGTAATTCGTTACAGCTTTTACTATCGATTTGCCTTCGATTGGTGTTCCGATTGGTGCTCTGTTCCCAAGTGACATTGATTCGCCAATCGAGCCTCGAGAAAGAATTCATTTTCATTCAGTGTTTCTGTTGCCACTTTAGACCTTAAACGTGTCCATTATCTTTTCTGTATATTAGAATTGTTAATAACATTAATAACATGTCCATTATCTTTTCTGTATATTAGAATCGGTAATAACGTTAATAGGAGGCCCAGTGGCTTAGTGGTAGTGCTTCGCATTGCCACGCCACAGGTCCGGGGATCGAATTCCGGATTGGGCGAGGTTGACCCATCCTTTCATCCCTTGAGTGGGTCGATAAAATGGGTACCAAGTACGCTTGGGAACTAAACACTGGGGGTTCCGCGTGAGGCTGACCACCTTACCGAGACATACGCCTAGCACCCCAGAGCCCTAGGTCACGAAAGCTGAAATGGGAACGGCAGGCCTTGCCACAGTTAATGGGCTGTTGCGCCGAGGAGTTTAGTTTTTTTAATAACGTTAATAACGCTTTGAAACCATTGTACCACTAAAACATCGTACTTAATCTAAACTTATGCACATAAAGTTTAATATTTAAAATAACTTTAAAACATTTTTTTTTCATTTGGTTTCCTTCTTTAGAAATGTGTTGCGCTTTTATGGACGACTTGGACATAACCAAAATAAGTACTTCGATTATAATGTTTGATATTTCTTGTGTTACACATTTATATTATTTTAAATATCTGTGAAAAACAGTGCAGAACTTGAGGCAACTAAAGTTTTTAAAAAATGTGTGTGACCTATTTAAAACCAATAACGCACTTCCCACAGAAAAGTAACCTTTCTTCTATTGAGTCAATTCATTAACGGCGATTGGCAAGGAATTTCGCCAGTCGAAAATAAGCGTTCTTCTTAAGATTATCTATACTATAGTACAGAACACTGGACATGTTTCAGTTCTTGAGTGGCGATAGAAATGCTGAATGATTTTTTTTATCGAGCCTCGATTAGTGAATCAATGTCACGTGGGAACAAATCACCAATCGGAGAACCGATCGAAGGAAAGCAAGGGATGAAAGCTTTAAAAAACTACGTCACCTGACACAAGCAAATCAAAGTTAACGGTTTTATAAGGTAAGAAAAGTTTCGATGGTATTCACAAATAGATTTTTATAGGGGAAAAAATGTGTCGATTCCATTAACTCTCTGTAACTTGTATTTGAAAAATAAATCGTCATGTATTAGGGTTAATTTTAATCTTTCCACAATAACAAATTTCTTTAGTGAAAATTATCCCAGTTATGATTTTGCAGTCATATACGTCCTCTTTCGATGTTTGGTTCAACTTAATAGTTTTCTGTAGTATAAAAATAAGACTTTTTACAAACTTATATGGTCGGGGTAATTTACTATTAACGACGATTTGCAGAAAATTTCACCATGCGGAAATTAACTTATTTGTAAGTTTATCTAACTAAATAAAATATATGACAAATGAAAGTTTTAGTGCTGAACCATATATTTCGGTCATATTAAGTTAGGCGAAAAACGAATTAAAAAAAATTAATGTTTTTATTCGGTAAGAAAGATCTTAATAGAAATATGTTAATAATAAGATGTTCGGTAAAAGATGTTAAAATTCGTTATCAATGGGTTGGGTTACCTGACACAAACGCCATTTTTACACTTGAAGTGCGGTATTTTCTTCACCTTGTCCAACAAACTTTAGCAGTGAAATTTTTATTGTTAAACCCTCAAATTTTAAATAGCATCAAATATGTGTGTGTGTGACTTATTATTTCATAAACTTCGAAAATTGTATAAAATATGTCATATTTGTCGAAAGTTTACCAGTACCATGTCTTTTTGTTATATGATATGGTGCCTAATCTATTACTTATTACATATTTAATAAATTTTTCAACATGGAGAATGTAGTTTTTTTAGTTTAAGTATTATATTGTTATTTGAAAAATGTGAGTAAAATTAATTTAAGACATCGATTTTCCGTCTGAATTCCTGAAAGTATTTTATTTATAAACATAAATTCGACTGTTTATTACTAAAAGAAGGATTTAAATATTTGTACTTATACCTTATTTAATTTTTTAATTATTATAAATTTATTGATCTCTTTAAATAATAACTTGCATATAAAATTATTATTTAAAAACACTTAAAATTCTCGTAATATATTACAAATTTTGTTTGTAATATTTTAAAATTAATTTATATATACATTATTTTTTAAATTGCATTTACATTTTTGTTTAAATGTATTGTAAAATTATTTTTTTTAGTTATAGTTAAAATAAGAAGCTTCAAATTTTCATATTGTATACTCATTAAAAAAACCTTCGAAGAGTTTGCTTTAAAAGAAAAAAAAGTAAAGTATTTTTTTTAACATTCAACGGGTGTTAATGATTTAAGAAAAAATAAATTCTATTATTTTCACTATCCGAGTTTAATTTTACAATAACAATTTTAAAATTTACCATGCCGAATAGAATTAGTTATATAAAGCAAAAAGCTTACAAAAAATATGCAAATTTTTTCCATATTGACTGAAATTTTAGTAAAAAAAAATAGTGCTAATCAATTTCAGATTTATATCGATATTGTGTACTTGTTTAAAAGTATATTACATTAGAATGTGAAACTTTGTATTTGTTAAAAAATTAACACAAACTAAAGTAAAAGTTTGATATTGTATATTAGATTGAACCCGCAAGTAAAAGAATTTGTAAAACAATAAAACAAAGCTTTAATTTTTAAAAAACAACAATATAAATATTCAATGCAAGCGAGTGCAATCGAAAAGTAAATGCTTGTACTCCTTTTGCCCAAAAACTGTTAAGTGTTAAAAGAAATTTTAACGCAAAAAATGAAATACCATTAAAAAGATCATTTTAAGCTTACCACTAGAAAATCCTTCCTCTGTTTCTTCCGGTAATACTAGGTTAGTAGATGCCTCTTCCACGAAAAAACTATTAAAAAACAATGCAAATACGAAAAAGTTGGCAATAGAAACCCGCATGCTCTGCAATTCAGATCACTGTGTCCGCTGGCACGAAATAAAGCAGGTTAGAAGACCGACTGTCCGCAAAATGTTGTGAGAAACTTTTCTAAGGCATTGGAAGGCAATTTGTCGCCAAGTAGTGCCAACTGTGGCGTAATTTTGATTGAAAGCGAAAAGTGTCTTGACACCTACGTGTTTGTTTACAAAGGAACCGAAAATATTGGACGATAGGGTTTTGGAAATATTTTTGTAAGAGTTGACGAAGTTGGTATGGGGTAGTAATATATACAGGAGTTTGGGGATTCTCTTCTCTATAAATAGCATATTATCAATATGTTATATTTTTATAAATTAATTATAAAGTTAAAAAAGCAATTTTTTTACCACACATGTCACAGGACAAATTTGTTTGGTTTTACTTTTATTTCTTGTGAGTAATTTTCTTAAAAATAACAAATTTATTAAGTCGTTTAAAAATAAAATTTAGTTCCATTTTAGTATGTTTCTATAGCTATTAGGCCTACTTCTCTAATCTAAGCAATTGTCCATGCCAAGTGCGCCAATAGTGGTCATAATAAGGTTTTTGAGAAAATCGCGCATACGCAAAGGGTAGCTGATATAGAACCTTTTTGGTTTTAAAGTTATTGAAATTACCTTATAGGGTAAATAATTTCCATTAAAATGTGAATTGATTTCCTGAGAGGTAATTGAAAGTCAGGTAGTGTTACACACTCCTAGTTTATCATCTAACGTGAAACCTCAATGGATACACATTTGAAAAGATACTATGATAAAATTTAAATATTCCGGAAAAATTTTGAACTTTAATAGGGATATCTAATACACTGGCTTTTAAAATCACTATCGAAATATAGCTTTAAAAATTTGAAGCTTAAAAGTTTTTTTCCGACAGGTATGAAAATAGCAACAAACCACAACTTAAAGGGGAAAATTATATGATTATTTAATTATTAATAACGGTTTAAATATTAATAAATTAATATTTTATCGAAAGAAGTGACAGTATTTCAAAAATTGCATTTTTTAAAAACTAATAATTAAACGACCGGATGATATTTTCCCTTCAAATTTATTATGTTATTATTTTCATATTAGTTGAAAAATGATTGATTTTTTTAAAAGCAAAAGTTGGATATCGTACCATAAGAAAAATACATCAGGGGTATGTAGGTCCTCCTCAAGATTATCTAAATATTTGCAGATGCTTTCTAAAACAATAATTTATGAGTAGAAGTATTTTAAAAGAAAAATGGTTACGATTAGCCAACAAATGTTATATGCTTCTAAAAAAATTAAGTGAGCTACTTCTGTAATATGTCACTTAACCCTGACAGTACACAAAGAAATCATTTCATTTGTATACCGGACTTTTTTTTTGTATTCTGTGTATTTTAAGATTATGCACTCAGAGAAAAAAATTGTGTTGACTTTCAATAGAAAACATTGTGTTTTTTACAATTTTTACAAGCTGTGTTGAGGCACTATAAAAATTGTATTGCGACCAAATAATACTGCAAAATTTGCACGAAAATTGTGTTGGAGGCGCAGCATGCACTGTTAAAAATTTTGTGCTTGGTTTCACCATGATATTGGTTCCTAGTATCTGCAACGGCTGTGTGGTGAAATATTTCACCTTTTTTTCGGTTTTTCTTTGAACCATTTTTTTTGGATTTGGAAACAAAAACCTGAGAAGTAATTCAACCGAATACCAAAAATATGGTGGAACGTTTCACCACACAGCCGTTGCAGCTACTAGGAACCAATATCATGGTGAAACCAAGCACAATTTTTTTTAACAGTGTGCATGTATTCTTCCGAAATGTAGTTTAACATCTTCATGTAGTTAGCAGATTTTTTTTGTCAATTGCGCATGGATGTAATAATCGTCTCCTCTCGCGATTGTCAGTTGCATTGGGACAATACAAACTTGTGTCCGTATGTCATGAACATAATTCTTGTATTGAAACAAACAATATTGTAATGTTCCCAATTTTACACACTGTTAAAAATTTTGTGCTTGGTTTCACCATGATATTGGTTCCTAGTAGCTGCAACGGCTGAATGGTGAAACGTTCCACCATATTTTTGGTATTAGGTTGAACCATTTCTCAGGTTTTTGTTTCCAAATCCAGAAAAATGGTTCAACCAAACACCGAAAAAAAGGTGAAACATTTCGCCATTCAGCCGTTGCAGCTACTAGGAACCAATATCATGGTGAAACCAACCAATATCATGGTGAAACCTAGCACCAAATTTTTAACAGTGCATAATACTTGTGTTACGCTTGTGCTGTTTAAACACAAGTATTTCCGGAGTGTATTTAGATAATTATAAAGAATTTTCGGAACAAATAAGAAACAAAGTTTTACTTGTAAAATATTTTCGGATATATTTCATAAAAAGGGATTATTTAACTGCGAAATCAAGTTTAAACAAATTAGTTGCATAATTAGTTTTGTACAGCATAAATATTTTAAATAGAAACATTAATTTCATTAAAAATCGCCAAATCTGGTTTCCAAAATTAAACTAATAAAAGGAAAAAATTACTTCATTACCAACTTCACATAAGTAAATTTTACACTAATTAACAAATGTAAACCTAAAGACTAATAATAAGTAAGTAAAAAAATATATTTCACTTCCAACTTGACATATTTAATCTTACCATTAATGCTAATGTAAACCTATAACGACTAAAAATTCATAAAACTAATACACAGGTTTGAAAAAATACACCAAACTCGAACCTATAAAGGAAATTAAAATATGGTTTTATTCATTCATATCGTAGAAATTCATACAATAGTTGTGAAGTACATTTAATTTTGACTTAAATAACCACCAAGTAGTTAATATTGACATTACCTTGATAGTAACATTACAGGATTCTGGACCCTTAAGGGGACGCATTACCCAAAATTTAGGGCTACTCAGAAAATAATTAAACATGCTCGAATGCTGTGATGTAAGGATATTTTTTAAAAAAGAAGGAATACTTAATAATGGTGGAGATTTATTGAAAATGATATAGTGGTTTGGTAAAATAGTTTTTGAAATTTTATGTTGATTTTTTCAATTTTGAATTTTTTCTGCTTGTGAATGGTTAAAACCCTAAGGCTTTTAGGTAAATTAATGTAGAGCTCCAAAATTTTTTCCTGCGTTGAGACATTACGATCAACAGAAGTTGGTATGGGATAAGGTCTAGTGTGAATAGATTTTAAAAAAAATGAAGTTGAAAATTTATAAAAAATCTTATTTTTTGGCAATTTTTATACATAAAGCTACATAACGGTTCTTGTTTAACTGCTAGATCAATATCCATACCAACTTTTATTAATAGATGTTGTGGGAACATTTTTAAAAAAAAATCCATAAAAAAATTCTTAAAATTGTAGAGGTAGCATTTTGAAAAAATGTTAAATTTTTCAATTTTTTTAATTAAAAAAAAACATGTTTCAATTTTTATTATTTTTTCGTAAATGTTTATTGAAGGTTAGTTCTTCGTAAAAATAGTTTAATTTGAATGCTAGCGATAAAAATACAGGATTTAATTTTTTGGGTACCGCATCCCCTTAATGGTAACATTCGTTCAAGTTCGGGAAGGATCAAATTTTGCATTACATCTCAAAGCACGTTCTAAAGTGATCTATCAGTTAAGATCAATTTTTCAAAAGAATACTTTTTAAAATAATGTTATTGCTCTTCGTTTAGGTCAATTTATAATATTTTAAAGTTTTATGTTACAGCATAGCTATTACAGTTTGCTTTTAAGCGAATAGTAATAATACATAATTGATAATAAATGATGAAAATGATAATTATTACAGTTTTGCTAATGCTAATAAAGTTAGGTTATTTCATAGTTTATAGCAGTCTGTTTTTAGGTGATTATTACAGTTTAATCTTTTGTTACAAGATAAATTTTTTAGTTAGAATGTTAACATTGTTGTAAGAATTTAGTTTTAGCATTTTAATAAAAGAGCAATTTTTTTTGAAATTTTTTCTCCTTCCCCAATTTCGAATAAAACCATTTACCTTTTCTAAACTAAAAAAAAATTATTTCTTCTGAAAACGTCCCAGATAAATTACTTTATTATTTATTAGTCTTACAAGGACAATTAAATAATAAAAAACAATTTCCCATATTGTTACTTTTATTTCAATTTATTGATGAAATACTAAGAATAAAAGTACAAAAAAACCCGTATACTTCGTATCGATAAAATTCGTATAATTACATCATTTGATCTTATATATAAACTATTAATAGCAAAACACAGTTTCAATAAAAGGAAAAAGCTAATAATTTAAGACAACAAAACTATAAATAAAATAAAATTGTGACTTGGAACAAAATATTATCTGTAATTATCTTGAGATTTCTTCTAAAAATGTGAGTACTTTTGGCAAATCGAGATCGTTATAAAGCTTTCAAAGAACATAAAACTCCTACCAACTATTTTTATATGGCTAAGTGAAAAATACTATCTCAAGAATTTTTGATTTAGCTCGGTTATAGTTAGATTTCAGGCAAATATTTATTATAATGAAATCTTTTAGCTAAAATGAGACTAGTAAAAGAAAAAAATATATTTACCGTGGTTAAGCATCGACATTATTTAATTAAATATAATTACAATAAAGTGCTATTTAACTACCAATGTATTTAAAATAATAATTTTCGTAAAATTTTAAATATGAATTTAAATACAAAGAAAAGAGTTTTATACCAAAGAAAGTGTAATAAATATATTATGATATAAATTATAATAATCTCTATTGACATTAAAAATGATTTCATGCTCTGATTTTTTGCATTTTACAAACATTCCTAATACTTCAGTGAAATTATTTTTATTAACGTTACTTAAAGTATTTATTAAATTTTAATAAAAGTTATTTGCAGTGTATGTCTTCATTCATAAATTCATTAATACTAAATTATATATGAATGAAGTTATTTTATCAATTTTAAGTAATCTTAACGATTGAAAATAAATGCTGAGGATTATTGGCGAACAAAAATGTCGAAATCAATTTACTTGTTCACTTTTGTACTAAAATAGCAAGTTTATTCATAAACAATGTTTGAAAAAAGAAATATTTTGAATTATTTGATTGTAACTGATATTTTAATTATCTCCTAAAGCGAGGTTGATTAATGAAAATTTACCTCACTGCCGTAAGGAAGCATTCTTGTTGCATTAATTAAAATACAGATTTATGATTTTTAAGTGACAAATAACGAAATACTTCTTTCCAACCACTTTGTGATGAAAAGCTAACAAATTTCGTAATTTATTCTTGGAATTTTGTTAGCATCCTTCTCTCAACTACTTAGTACAAATAAACTTGCCGTATAAGTATTGCTAGGAGTGGCACAACCAACAACACTTATTTACCCCTAATAAACTGTCATCTAAAAAAGTTCTAAGACAACATGACACGGAATTGAAGAGCTTAGTGGAAGAACGCGCTAAGTGACATTTCTGAAAAAATTGAGATTTTTGTGTCAATGAACATATTACAAACTTCTTTAACGATAGCAAGTTTCCTCTTTTTCACAAACTTTAAGTTTAGTATATTTTTTACGCTTTACAAGTACCGTTTTCAACATATCTGAGTGCAAGCGAAAAACTTTAAATCCCATTTTCTCGTTTTCACCTTTTTGTCACTTAGCACGTTCTTCCACTAAGCTCTTCCATTGTAAAACATTGCTATGTGAGGCAATACTCGTGTGAAATATTAAACATATATACCTGAAAGTAGTTAAAAAATGGCACTAAGAATTCTAAAGAAACTTATAAAAAAATAAAAACCCATTTTAGGTTATAATATACTATGAAGGAACTTTTTCATGATAAACGTAGCTTATACTTTCAACATTAAATAAATATTCTTGCGTAAACCTATTTAAAACTTACCAATAGGAATATAAATTGTAGAACACTATATAAAAATTTGCGAAAAAACAACTTAAAACTGATGTTTTCTTGATATTGATGTATAATTATTATCAAAATTGTTCGTGTAGTTTTCGAAAGCAATGAACAAAGTTAAATTAAAGAAAACTTCATGAGCATGAAGTTTTCTCATATACAAAAAGCATGATACTTTATAACATGCTTCTCAAATTATTAATTTAAGAAATATTTAGAATTTTTCAAATATTAATTAATTCAAAAAATATTATTGAATAACTGATAAGTAATTTATAAAGTTATCATTTTTTTCTATGTTATTTTAAAATATGTGTTAACAATAAGGGAATGTTTACACTTTTCAAAACATTATTTTATTTATATAAGTTTGAAGAGTGTTTTAATGAAATGCACGTGAATTCATTTTTCAATTGGAAGACACTGAAATTCATAGAAGGTATAAATAATACGCAAATAGTTTCAGTTGTCGTCACAACTTGCGAAATTAAGTGTTTAGATGACGACACTTTCGTTCAATTAATGAACATTTTGACTTTTGTATGGCTTTATCATGGCGTTTCAACTTCATTTGGAATAATATTGTCCGTCTCTTATTAAGGGAACATAATACAGAGCTGAAAGCAGTTCTTGTGATTAAAATGTCACTTGTGTGTCAGACAATTTTCGCCAAACCCAATATTATTGCCAAATACGACGCGATACATAAGTATGACGTATAATAAACATAATACGTATAATAATTACATAAAATTTAAAATAAATAAAAACTAATATAATAATAAATATCCTAAAAAATAGCGCCAAAGGATTTGTCGAGCACTGTCGGGTCGATGGGATATTATTACACAAGTATTGTTAAAAGTATGAATGTCAATGATGGCATGAATTTTATTTTTAAGATGTAAACTGTATTAAAACCAAAAAACAAGGCATTATAAAGTCATTGATTGAATGTAGGCTTTATAAAAAGTTTATATATTTTACTATTTTTCTGGGCATTTAACTTTGGAAATATGTAGATTTCTGCAGAGAAGATATTTTATTATTTCATCTGTACACATTAATGCAAAAAATATATGTCTAATGAATTTTTTAATAATTTCAATTATAAAATCCTGAAGTAGCGATAAAGTCACATCATGAATTATTATATTTCACCCTATTTTTCTGAATACTTTTGAAATATTTAGAAGTTTCTCAGGAATAGATATTTTATTATTTAACTAGCAAATAAATACCCGTTCTTCGCACGGACTAAAAGAATATCAAATCGATCCAAGTATATGTGTCATTTAATTTGCTATAGGATAATAAGCTTTGCCTTTGTTCCCGTTCATTATAAAGAATAATATCCCATTACTTATATTGCTTTAAAATTCCAAAAATAAAAATACATCACTATAAAATGCACATCCTCATATCACAAAAATCTTCCTCAATATGAACTTACTGTCATCGCAATTTTCCTGATAAATTCAAAATTAACCATAATTGTATAACAATGTTATTTCACGTCAAAACCTCCATTCCGTTTTTTTTTAAACATTTAGCTCATTGGCACGTTCAATTATTTTTTAAATCATTAATTTAGTTTCTGAAGGTAATGGTAAGAAAATAAAAGCATTTTCAATTTTAATTAATTTTTGTGTTCATTTTAATTTCTTCTGTCTAATGGCAACACGAAAGGGAAAAAATGATCGGATTTGAGCGAAAGTGGTGTATTTTTTTCAGAAAATTCAAATTTTCTCCAAAAATGGAACAAATATGAAAAAACTAAGCCTCAGGTGCACACGTTGGTATTAAAGGGAATCTATTTAAAAAAATTCGAATTTCTGAGGGCAGTATAAGTAGGTCTTTCACGATCCACAGACAAACAGACTCTTTCTTTTATTATTATAGACTAGCAAATTTATACCCGTTCTTCGCACGGAATAAAAAAATATCAAATAGATTCCAAATATGTGTACCATATAACCTGTTATAGGATCATAAACTTATTATTGTTTCCGCTCGTTATAAATTATAAAATCCCGTTTCATTGCCTTAAAATTCCAAAATGAAAAATACGCTGTAAAATGCACTCATAAATGCCATCACAATTTCCTCATAAATACATAAAACCTTTTAGCTCAATTGGCGCGTTTTGGGAAATAATTTGGCGAGAAAATAGATATAGCTACCCACACCCAGCTACAGCTCAAACACAATAACCTTCGAACAACCGACCAGCCTATAAATTATTTATAAAAGAAATTGCCTATTTGGCGAATTTTAGTTAATAATTTGGCGAGTTTGGCAACGTATTTGGCGAAAAAATAAAGACATAACACACTAATAGCTCTAGTGCGATGGCCTTTATTAACCATAATAGTTCAGTAATAGCTTAACTATACATTTATTGCTTAAATATGCATACATGCAGTCAACAGAAAAATCAATGAAAAAATCATCAAATAAACCCACAATAAAATCCGGGAATGAAAACTGGCGGAATTACGTCACTTGAAACGTGTCAATTATTTTTCAAATAATGAATTTAGTTTCTGAAAGTAATGGCAAAATAATAAAATAAACATTTTGAATTTTAAATGTTTTCGTTAAAAGTTTTATTTAATTTTTTCAGCCGATGGCATCAGGAAAGAGAAAAAAATGACCGGATTTGAGCGAAAGTGGTGTATTTTTTCAGAAAATTCGAATTTTCTCTAAAAATGAAACAAATATGAAAAATCTAAGCCTCAGGTGCACACGTTAGTATTAAAGGGAATCTATCTTTAAAATTTCGAATTCCTGTGGGCAGTATAAGTAGGTCTTTTACGATCCGAAGACAGACACACAGACAGACTCTTTCTTTTATTATTATAGATGAAAAATATTAATAAAAATCAAATATTAATGAATTTTGTTATATTTAAAATTTTCGTTTCTTGAAGTAACGATAATTAAATTTTTTTTATGCGCATTTAAAAAGTTTTCTTTAAAAGCAATTTTTCCAATGCCTTTAAAATGTGAGCATTTTGATTCATTTGTAAAACTTAAGTGAAACCGTTCTGCAAAGAAAAGTTTCCCTATATAAGACATAAACTTAATTATTTTCCTTTTTAAAAAACGCTTATTGTGTCGTTTTTAGAAAAATCGAAAATCCTAGTGAAGTATAGCAAAACTCGTCTAAAAATGCGCCTAAATGTCTACTATTGAATTATAAAACAAGTTGTCGAGTGTATCGATGTAATAATTTTAAATTATATTTCTACATTATTTTCTAGCAGAACAAATCTCACAGCGAGTATACAACCGATTTAAGAGGACGCATTACCAAAAATTTAGGGCTCCCCAGAAAATAATTAAACATGCTCGAATGCTGTCAGCTAAGGATATTGCAAAAAAAAGGATTCTTTTATAATGATGGAGGTTTATTGAGAATGTATAGTGGTTTGGTAAAATGGTTTTTAAAATTTTATGTTGATTTTTTAAACTTTTAATAAAAAGAAGACCCTAAGGCCTTTTTTCAGCTTGTGAATGGTTAAAACCCAAAGGCTTTTAGGTAAATTGATGTAGAGCTCTAAATTTTTTTCCTGTGTTGAAACATATGCGTTTAACAAAAGTTGGTATGGGATAAGGTTTAGTGTGAATAGATTTTTTTTTGAAAAAATGATGAAGGTGAAAATTTACAAAAACTTTTTGGCCATTTTTATACATAAAGCTACATAACTTTTTTTGTTTAACTGATAGCTCAATATCCATTCCAACTTTTATTAATAGATGTTGTGGGAACATTTTGAAAAAAAAAATTCATTACAAAATTCTTTAAATTGTAGGAGGAGTAGCATTTTGAAAAAAAAACGTTAAATTTTTTTAATTTTTAAAAAAAATACGTTTTAATATTTATCATTTTTTCGTATATGTTTATTGAATGTTAGTTCTTTTTAAAAAATAGTTTAATTTGAATGCTAGCGATAAAAATACTGGATTTAATTTTTTGGGTACCGCGTCCCCTTAAACAGTTCCTTAGCTTATGAAAATCATAGAGTTGAGAATAAGATAGGAGGAACCAGGCAAAAAATACAATTCAAAAACTGGTTCGCCAAGTGAAGCCATCGGATCGTTTTGCAGTAAGCCCAAACAAACACTCTTGACGTAGTATTTGGCACTTTTGTACTGTGGATTTTGCATAGGCATTTTGCATATATCAACTTGGCGATTTTTGACTCTCCAATAAAAACTATAATTACAACTCATTTTTCTTACATGAAGGGAATTACTATCGTCTTGTGTAAATTCAGACCTCGTGCAACAGCGCGAACAGTCATTTTTTTAAAATTTTTAATCAACGCTTTATAAAGAATAAAATGGTTCGTTTACATAAATTTTAATATGAGAGCGATTCGTTTGGGCCATAGAAATAGTTAAAGTATTAGATTGGCAGATCATGTGACCTCCAATGCTAACGACGCATGGAGGCCAAATAAGAGTGCAAAATGACCAGTGTTGATGCCACTTTAAGGAGAAAAATACTACGAAAAAATACCATTTAATTCTAAAATTAAAACAAATATCGTAAAATTACTAGCTGCATTTTGGAATCTTTTTAGTGACTTTAAATCCTTTTCTAGTATTTTTTGTTGTTGTAATTTTAGAATAAATGGTATTTTTTCGTAGTATTTTTCTCCTTAAAGTGGCAGCAACACTGGCCATTTTGCCCTCTTATTTGGCCTCTATGCGCGTCCCGTCGTTAGCATCGGAGGTCCGTGATCTGACAATCTAATACTTTAACTATGATATCTATGGTTTGGGCTTACTAGGGTTAGGCTATGTCCTCACTTCAACAACAAACGCCACAAAGGCAACAAAAGCAACAAAATTTGGCGACTGCCAAGTGCGCCAAGTAATGCAATAGCATGGTGGCTGACTCTGCCAAGTCGCCAAATTTGTTGCTTTTGTTGCCTTTGTGGCGTTTGATGTCGTAGTGAGGACATAGCCTTAGGGTTACTTGGCGACTTTCTGGCGGCTTCACTTTACTTCGCACCAAGCATCTGCATCTTCTTCTTAACTCAATCGTGAAAACAGTTCTCTCGGCATGTTACTTGAAACGAAGACCGCTGCTGCCGTTTCCACACTTTGTTCGCCTTGTCTCCATAGAAACCAACTGGAACTCTATCTTTTGTCTGTGAAAACTCGGAAGTAAACGTTCTTTAGATTGAACCTACGGAACATCTCATAAATATCTATGTAGATGAATGAGAGAAGGGCCTATGTTCTGTATTGTAAGATTGAACATGGGTCGTTATCCTACAGTAGGATACAATTCTAGGTTTACAGTGAAGGGAGAAACTGTACGGAATTCAATAGGGAAATGAGTTAGCAATAGAGGGAAGGGTGAGTGAACTGTAAAATTAAAGGTGAACTACAACTGTCCTCGTATAAAGTTAGTTGTACTAACACATAGCTTGAATTTAGCTTCGGTATTACGTTTGCAATGGAAAAACTGGAAGCTTTTACTAAGCATCTGTCAACTGTAAAATAAATTCGAAACTTTACTCTTATATCTAGCAAACGTTTTTGGCTTTTTCAAGTTTACATCGACTTTTGAATTTTCAGATTTTCCTCAGAAACATAAGTAAAATCATTTAATGTATATCCTTCTGAACGATTCAATATATTGCGTCGTTCTCGGCGTGGCACGCAGTTATGAAATGGTGTAACGAATAGCCTTACGGTTGGAGGGCTTAAGAACCATTAAATCAGAATTACGAACTCTTTTACTATCTTTTTCCAAAACCAGATGTCGCCGTGTTTTTAAACTAGAAAATCTCTTTATCGCCTTCTAGGCGCTAAAGCAATCGCTCAGTGCGCTTTTTTTTATCGTTAATGAAATTCGACCTCGGCCGTGGGCCGTTTTTAACATTTACAGGAAAGTTACTATTTATGTGGGATTAAATTTTTAGGGAAAGTTACGGATATACAGTCCCAGGACAAATTATTAGACGCACTGCAAGATTTCATGTATCAATGATGAACAAAATACCTTTAGAAGGACATTTGTGTTCCTAAACTTAAGCTATTGAATAGAAAATAATATCTGCTATATTTAATCATATATCGACATCTTTTTTAATGATATGGCATTCTTTGGTATGTTTTCATCATTACTAAAAAAATACAGTGCGTCTAATAATTTGTCCAGGGACTGTACGTATTCTAGGAACATCAATGGTAAAAACTGCCCAAAATTTCTCAGTAACGTTCCTGAATTTTTTACAGTCAGAACGTGTGCAATGTAAAAATTGGAAGCTTTTACTAAGTGTCTGTCGTCAGTTTGAGGGAAATCTACTTTCTGAGGTCTATCAACGAATGGAATACTCAACAGACTAGTGTGATAAGCCTAGTTGTAGGTAAGAAACAATTTCTAATCCAAATTTTATTTAAAAATTCGAAAGATAACATTTTTATATATAAAATAAAGAATCATTCTTAAAGGCACAAATGTTTAAATATAAGTATAAATATACATTCATTACATGAAGATACAGAAAGAAAACAACGTTGATTCTTTGCGCCAACAAATTTATTGTGTCTACTATTTGATGTACTTTGCTGATGTTATTTTCTGATCTTCGTCTTTTTTTTGCACAATAAAACTATTTGCTCTAAGAATCAACGTTGTTTTCTCTATATGCATCTTCATGTATCATGCGCTAAGTTGTGTATATTCTCTGAATACACACTCATTTACTAAAAGTATATAATTTTTACAATAATTAAAGGTATAATTACAAATTATTGTACCTATTGTCCAATAGAAAAAAAATAGTAAACATGGACCGCTTAAGGGTTAAATTGACCCATTCGTTAATTTAAATAAAGAATTAACTATTTAATGAACATCCAACTGGAATTTCGAAAATGCTTATATAGAGAAAATACAAATTAGCAGAAACAAAAGATTTCGGCGAGATTTCAAAAATCATAAAGTATATTCTAAAAGAACATTAATTTTTTTTTTTATAAAAACATGTTATGACGACCAACAACAATGGTAGAAAGTATAGTTGCACTGATGATGAAAACTAATTTCCTTAGATTATTGTTAACTTTTGTAATATTATTTTTGACCTCTTAATTTAGTATTATAAATTTAAAATTATAATATGAATCTTTGTTGATCAGAACATCATACATACTTACAAGGATCTGAATTTTTCAATCGTATTACAATTTGAAAGATGATGTAATGTTATTATAAGTTATAATATTTCATTCAAATTCAATTTATGTTAAATTTTGTGTGAAAACGTTAAATTTTAATATTAAAATGATAAATTGTCATAACCAATGCATTATTTGACATTTTAACTACTAACTGTAAAAAACAAAAACAAAATTAATGCTTTAAAATTGACTATAACTAAGTTTTAGAATAACAAAATGTCGTTACTTTAAATAAAGAAAATAACTCCACGACTTTCAGCTTTAAATTCATATTTTTCTTAAAAGTCTAAATAACTAATCTAAACTAAGTTGTGAATTACCATAAATAGTATGTCATTCAAATTTTTGAAAGAAAATATTAAGAAATAGCGGATTTAGACATCCTTTTTTGACTTCCTGAAAATTGCGTGTTTGCAGTTCCAATTTATTTCCAGTTTATTTCCTTAGTTAAACAACCGATTAAATTTTAAACGGTATGGGGTTTAGGAAATGTAAGCAAGAGTTATGAATGAGAGCTAACCTTATCCTGATATTAATGTATTGATACGTGAGATTCGAAATGGTCTAAATTTGAAAGCTCTCTACCCTAAATATGCAAAATAAGCATTTCATATTCACTTGAGCTGTATGTGTTGGAAATATGCATAGTTAAAATACACAACCACAAATCATACTGACAAGTGATGCTTTTGCAATGTTTACTGGTAAGGGGGAGATACAGTCCCTGGACAAATTATTAGACGCACTGCAAGATTTCATGTAAAATATTAATTACCGGGTGATATTGTACCGTTTTATTATTTTAAATTGATTTGTTTTTTATTTTTATATTATCCAATCAATTACCGATTTTTTTGACATAAATAAAACAGCATTCATTTAGAAAAGCATAAGTTTATTAAGTTTTAAAGAAAAGTGAAATTAGTGTTAGTAAAAGTCAATATTTTGTGGAGCCAAGCCGCTATCAAAGCTTTAATTCTGCGCGGCATGCTAATCAATGCAAGACTGTACGGTCTCCTGCATTTGAGGATGATGATTCCACACATAAATAATCTTACAATAAATAATTAATATAAATTTATATTAATCATAATTAATCATATTATCTTAAAATAAATACAAATATGTAGTGTACAACAATTCTTTTGAATAAAAATCAATAATATTGTAGTTTAAATATACCATTATTGCATAAAAACTCTTAAGAAACATAAAATTACTAAAAAAAAATGCAGTGCGTCTAATAATTTGTCCAGGGACTGTATGTGTCCCTTTCCTGTTTATTGTGCTACTTGGTAAATTAAATTTCAATTTTGTTAAGGGTAACAAAACGATTCACTAAAAGAATAACTTTGTGCTTTGCAAAGTAGTGAGATAATATTCATTTATATATGGAGCTGTAAACAAATAAAACTTTGAAATATAAATTTTGATTTAGCTTTGTTGATAACTTCAAACATCCGTTATTTCAAAATACTGATTTTTAGCCTTTAGGGTACAACTTCCAAGACAATTATTGCGTGCATTAAAAAAATGTCTAGTTTTAATTCAAAACTAACTTTTAAGGCAGTGATATTAATCGTAACTTCCATGCTAACTTCAAATTTGATATTAATCGTAACTTCCATGCTATTATCTTTAATCTAAATTCTGCGCAATTAATTCAATAAAAATATCTTATTTTGTGTCATTATTATTTAGAAAATGTGTGGTTCATCTTGTTAAATTGGCACATATATGTAATAACAATAAATTACAAGCATCAAATGAAAATGAAAAAAGAGAAGAGTGAACCTAAACTCTACAACTTTGTGTTTTAAAATAATTATATATGATTCTGACAACAAATTTGCATGGAAATCAACTGCCATCCCTGTCAACTCCGCCATCGTAATCAAATGTATATTGTATCGACCTTTTCTTTCGGCACAATTTAGTGAAAAAAAAGAAAATTTGATATATTTTGAAGCGACGTTCTGTTTTCTACGTTTCTTTAAGTTTAACTTTTTTTCTATCAATAATAATTTGCTAAAATACCTAATAATTCAATATTTTGTTATAATTAGTTATTCTACAAAGTAATAGCGTATGGATGAAACTCTTTGAAATCTATTTGGAAAAGTCTTACTCCCATAACACTGCAAAAAAAATCAGTAGAAAGGCACTCCGTAAATACGGCGGAATCTGGCAAATGTATTGCCACCGTGTATACGGAGTAACGTTCCAATAATTTCTTACGTGAACTAACAATTGGCACTATGTTGCCTTGTTATCTAAAGGAGTCTTAAGGATCGTCTCCTTTTGTTTAGACATAATATTTTATTTAGTTAAAAAGTTAAATTTTAGGTAAGGACAGTATTAATCTCATAATATTCTATTTTTTTATATGCCAGTAAGTGGGCTGGGGAGCCTAGTCGGTTAGGCGTATGCCTTGCATGCGAAAGGTCCCAGGTTCGAGTCCGGGCATCGCCAAAATAACTGCCGACCTATAAACGGCCGTGCAGCCCCAAAAATGTCCGACGAGTAATACCCCGTATAGTGGGAGTGCACTTCAAATATGCTCTAAAGACACGACGCTGCGTACGATGTCGCCCTTAACGGTTGCGTTGGGTGCCTATTCAAGTGTCGGCTCGTCACTTGACTGTGGTTCTAAATTACGACGCCCGTCACCAATAGCCCTCTTGTAGCTCCAGTGCGACGATATTTCAAACCTACCTATGCCAGTAAGTATTTTGTGTTAATCACAGCAGTGATGATCGAGGCCTCAAAAATATATTTTTGTTAATACATTAGTTTAGTTTTGAAGGGATGTCGTATTTTAATATTTTTATCTTTTTTATGTGTAAAAATAATAAAATAATAGTTCTAATGCATTAATTATTTTTAATAAATCGGAATTAAATTTCAAGAGAAATTTGTGTGTTGTTCAAAATTAATTTAAGGAATTGGGCGAAATACTATTGAAGAAAACATTTTAAAATATAATTTAAAGCCATCGATCGTTTTGAAGTAAGTCCCAAACACAACACTCTTGACGATTAGTATTTGGCACTTTTTTACTGTGGATTTGCATAGGCATATTTCGCATCTATATATCGACATTGGTGATTTTTGACTTTTCCAATTAAAAACTATAATTACACACTTACAAAAAAATATTTAAAATACTTACAAGTAAGGTTAAATTATACTATCGTCTTAACGCCGTTACGTTGGTTAATACGTTGGTTTTAATTCGTTGAGAAAATATTTTTTTTAGTGAAATGAATAAAAAAAATTCTAATGTATAACTTTTTTACCTTCCTCAGTAAAATAAAATCATAAAATATTTTATTATCCATAATAACAGTGTGATTGCAAATAAGTTTATATTATTTTAAGCAAACAGCAAAAATATACAAAAAACTGGTAACGTTTGAATATTTCTACTTTTTTCTTGGTACTTCGATTAAATTGAATAATTTTCAGAAGTTAGTTTAGGTATTGACTAACAATGTACTCAAATAACGTCGTTATTAAAGTTGCTTTTTATTACCCGGTTTTTAATGACTTATTAGGGTGATTTATTATGGCATTCTAGCCATGCTTTCGAAAAAAATATTTTCTTATTTTTAGTCGTCTATCTTAGTTAATAAGCACGTAATTATCAATTTATTTTTCGAAATCAACGATAAAATGCGTTATTTTTAGTGTTTTTACTTAACTATTTAAAATTTCCTGGCAAGAATTTTGTCGAAAATATTTTCTAAACAGGTGTTGATGTTTTTATATCATTATTCTTAAAGCTATTAACGTTTATCAATCGTAAAAATATTAACTACGTTCTAAATATTTTGTACACAACAAACGGTACGTATTTCAGTCAAATTTAAACAAAATGTGGATTAAAATTATTACATTTTTGACAACACACAACATGATTGATGAAGTCAACACACACATTTTCTATTTACTTAAGCTATTTTATATTTTTTTTAACTTCGAACAGTTTTTAAAATTTTGAAAGTTTTGAAACAAAACGGCTCACTGTAATTGAATTTGATTTTTTTAAATATCCACATTGATATTCCTTTGTGTATTCCTTGAGTATATTCCTTATATTTTCATTTTTTAGTATAAAAGTAGAATGTTATCTATTGGAAAATAATTTCACACCCATGAATTTCCTAATAGGAATTTTATGGAGAATCAATGTAAAATACTTTCCAATAATAAATCGACATGGATGGTAACAGTTTAAACTTATACGATACATTTACTAAACATATCTATTTAAAATTATAGTTAATTAAATTTTACTTATATTTGTATTGAAATTATAACTGTATTTGCTTTGATTTTTATTGCATTCAAATTATACAAACCACAGAATCGAGGCCAAATAAAAATTAAGTTTATTTTGACATCCTCGATTTTATTCAATAGTTTAGTTTTTTAAAAAAATAGTTACATTGAATTATAACTTTATACTTAATGTTATACTTTTATTATTTTGCAAATTATGTATTAATTTGAAGAAAGGTTCTTTTAACCATTAACGACGATTGACAAGAAATTTTTGCACGTGAAAGTGTGCTTTCTGCTTAAGTCTATTTAAGCAAATTATAAGACAAATAAAGACCATAGCCCTGAACAATTGATGCAGGACAAATTAAGTAACACCAAAAACGAAGCAAAAAAAAACCCTTAACCTATTTCCGAATAAACCTTCCTATAAAACTTGGTTTTATTCGAAAATGAAGGTGTTAATATTATTCACAAATGGGTCGCTAATGGGTTATTTAAAAATTGATTGAAAATAGATAAAAAAAATATATATTTGAATACAAACACTTCAATTAATAAATTTAATAAAAATAATTAGAGCCCTATATCGAGTGGTCCAATATGGAGTGGAATGTTTACCCCATTTTGGGCATTTTCGGGTGTAGGAGGGCAAATAGAAACTGGCCATTATATTATAGCTAATCTGAAATTTTAACACGGCCTATGGGAAAGCCTTCTAAATTCTTAGAAGGGCCTGGATACAATCGGACTTCTTCTTTAAAAAATTAATGCTGATATTAGAATGGGAGGAATTTATAATATACTGATGGAGTTCTGACCAGTGGAGAGGGGATCAATTGGTATAAAATAAAAGTTTACATAAAAAAAAATTACCGTTAGTAAGGGTACACCCGTGCAACGCCGGGTTTATAAAGCTAGTCAATGTATAAAAATAGTTTAATCTAAATAGTTTAATCTAATTCATATTTTCCAAACTCATTGACTTGTTATTAGTTCATTTCGCATAGTTTACAACCGTTTTCTACAAAACTTCTTCTCAATGACGTCACTTTAGGAGACGTACAAAAGTCAACAATACTGCTTTCAGTCACCGAGGTAATCTGTAGTTGAGTTGGCATGACGCTACAGTTATTATATAATTTAAAGGTTGCATGTTCGAGTTGCGCTTGACGCAAAACCTTATTTTATTATTAAATTCACGAACATTTTACGGGACATAACAGTACTTTAACCCGAATTAACCGGATTTAATACAGACAGTTTAATTATTTAAAAAAGTACTGGCCAGAAAAAAAAAATCAAACTTCGATTTTTATTTTTCGGTTATTTTCTAGCAACTCAATATTAAGTTTAAAACTGTAAATTGGTGGAGGCTTTTTTCCAGTGTAATTCAGAAGTTCCGTCTTGTTTTGTTTTGTCAACAAAATACACAGAAATAAAACTCTCAGTTTTGTACGCATTCCAAGGGATAAAGACCTCCCGACTACAGCTGCAATTTGTTCTTCTCTGACAAGTTTTTGCTTCCACTAAAACTTTCTGGCACTTACGTCCTCATATATACCTAATTTTAGACAACTTATATATCTCGCTTTTTTTGCATATCTATTTCTAAATTAGCTTAGTTTTCAGGTTTGTAGGGGGAACCTAATCAGAGAAAAATTATTGAAAAACGTGCAGTAACTAGTGTAAGTCATAAGAAGTCGCGATATTGTGACAGATTCCTCGAGACCGAAGTTGGGTTGGTTGGTTGGTTGGTTGGTAGACATATATATTCAGGTTTGTGTGCTTGGTCAGCGACCCGCTTATAAACCTTCGTCAAGTAAGACAGACACAACAGACAACACACACACATAAGTGGATCCATCTAATTTTTAGAGACAGAGGCCAACTAGAGGATCCCCAGAATTGGCTTGTCACCCCAGAGGTATTGATTTGGTATGGGAACTTAGAGGACTTTCGGACCCAACAGATTTAACGAGCACGTACTCCGCATATACTCGGTAGGTCTTCAGTGGTACCGGGACTCGATCGCAGGACCTTCCGATCCCGAGACCGAGACGTTGACCACTAGGCTCACTACGGCCCCCGAAGTTTTTATTTGACATTGTAAATATTTCGTACCACCATTCAAAAATAAATGTTTTCTTTACATATGCATTCATTTCGTCTTCTTCAAGATACTTCCAAAATTTAAATTATCTATAATAATAAAAGAGTCTGTCTGTGGATCGTAAAAGACCTACTTATACTTCCCTCCGAAATTCGAAATTTTAAAGATAGATCCCCTTTATTAATACCAACGTGTGCCCCTGAGGCTTAGTTTTTTCATATTTGTTCCATTTTTAGAGAATTTTAATTTTCTGAAAAAAATACACCACTTTCACTCAAATCCGATAATTTTTTTCTCTTTCGTGTTGTCCTTCGACAGAAGAAATTAAAATGAACACAAAAATTAATTAAAATTGAAATTGCTTTTATTTTCTTGCCATTACCTTCAGAAACTAAATTAATGATTTGAAAAATAATTGAACGTGCCAATGAGCTAAATGTTTTTTTAAACCCAGAATGGAGGTTTTGACGTGAAATAACATTGTTATACAATTATGGTTAATTTTGAATTTATCAGGAAAATTGCGATGACAGTAAGTTCATATTGACGAAGATTTTTGTGATATGAGGATGAGCATTTTATAGTGATGTATTTTATTTTGGAATTTTAAAGCAATATACGTAACGGGATTTTATTCTTTATAATGAACGGGAACAAAGGCAAAGCTTATTATCTTATAGCAAATTAAATGACACATATACTTGGATCAGTTTGATATTCATTTAGTCCGTGCGAAGAACGGGTATTTATTTGCTAGTAGTTCATATACATAGTGGTATAACGATATTCCCGAAACATAGCATTTTACACAACCAGATGATTTTTTGTGTAAAAACTATATATTTCTCTTTAATGATAAACATGCTACAAAAATGTCGCCCTTTCTATAAGTAAACCAAGTTATTTTCACAATTCAAAACATAGTTCATATATTTAAAATTAATTTTCATCAATCAATTCACATAAAGTTATTTGTAGTATAGTGACATTCCCGAAACACAGCATTCCACAAAACCGGAGATTTATTTGATTTGGTAAAAAATATATCTTACTGGATAATAATGTTATATTCACACTTACATAAATGTTGTCGTTTCTATAAATAAACCAGGATATTTTCACTTTTTAAAACTTAATTCACATACATTGGTGGCATTCTCGATACATAGCATTCCACAAAACTGAAGTTTTTATTTTATTTTGTAAAATGTTATATACCACTGTCCTAAGACATTACTAAACTAAACTCCTCGGCGCAACAGCCCATTACTGGGCCAAGGCCTGCCGTGCCCATTTCAGCTAGCGTGACCTAGGGCTCTGGGGTGCTATGTCCCGGTAAGGTGGTCAGCCTCACGCGGAACCCCCAGTGTTTAGTTCCCAAGCATGCTTGGTATCCATTTTATCGACCCACTCAAGGGATGAAAGGATGGGTCAACCGCGCCCAATCCGGGATTCGATCCCCGGACCTGTGGCGTTGTAATGCGAAGCACTACCACTAAGCCACTGGGCCTCCCTAAGACATTACTACTACACTAAAAATATATGTTTTATTTCAAATGCCTAAATTTTATCCTTCGTATAAGTAAATAAGAATATTTTGCTATTTAAAACAAAATTATCATCCATTGTGGTATATATGACATTTCCAAAACCATAACATTCCACAAAACCGATATTATTTATTTCATTTTGAAAAAACTATTTATTACTGTTTAACAATAAATATATTTTATTCACATAAACATAAACTTCGTCCTTTCTATAAGTCAATCAGTGTACTTTCGCTATTAGGACCTCCCGTTGTACAAGTTTGGAAAATGCAATTTAACCCAGAAATTCCTACACAAAATATCTTGGTAAGTGAATGAACCCCTGTCGAGGTCACTTTCTTAGTTCGAAACGAGATATTGTTTACCGAATGTTATGGAAATTAAAGTTTGTATGTAAATAAATGCTTGATTCATTCATCTTCAATTATGAAATCCCAATTTAATAGCATATCATTTTATGCTCTTGATATCTGAAAGTGAATCCTTGACGTGGTTACTTTCTCGATTCGAAACGAAATATTGTCACAAACCACATTTTAGCTTCCACACTACGTTTATAACGTAAAAAGTGGAAGGTATTATAATCGTTCTGTCCGTCACCCGCTTTCATAGCATAAACTGCAAATGCTACGGACAAGTGTGATACGTCAAAAAATTCAGCGCATCGAAATTAGAATACATCGAAAATTTCAGAAAAAAATATTCGAATTCGAAGTACTTCAATTGTTTAAAAAACTCATTTAAAAAGCATAGGAAGCCATTTTTATTAGAATTAAATCACCATTGCCATTCGCAACAATCGCTCAAGGAACTTTAATTCTTTTAGACAATAAATTGGAATAAATTTATTTTTGCGACATCGATCAGTTCGTAATGACGTTAAATATATTTCACTACGAGATTCTTTGTACGTTGATATGAAATGTTTTAATTCTATTTAAAAGCGAGGAATATTACATATTTATTCTTCGAAATATAAATTAATTTTTGCAAACGATAAGTAATAATTATTGAATTTTCGAAATAAAATAAATGATACTAGCCAAATTTAGCATGTAAATATAGAAGAGATATATAGATATATAGAATATTAATGCTGTGTTTGGCGCCTTTTTACCTGTTAAACACAACTTTTGTGTGGAAGCGGGTTAAGTGACAGATTCTGTTACAAACCTACTTGTTTAATGAATGTTATGGAGATTAAAAGTTGGATGCAAATAGGTAAATTTTAACTTTATGCCAATCGATCAAACTTCTCACATGGTTATCAAACCATCAGGATATTAAAACCCTTCCACACTAATATGAGCATTTTTTTAAAAAGTTGGATGTCCGACTGGATCCCGGCCCTTTTTATGAAGTACAAACTCCACATTTTTGCACAAATATTCCTCAATATTTCCATTTATTTTCATTTGTAAAAGCAAAATTTAACAGTGATCTAATATTAAATCTAACTCGAAAATATTATTAGAATTGAGTAAAGAAAATTTTACTAAGAATTAAAAACAAAAAAGTTTTTAAATAAATGAAAAATTCAAAACATAACTTTAAAATTGGGTTGTTTTACGTCGTGAATGGCAATAGCTCCAGCGGTCTTGTTTTCATATTTTGTCGGGAATTTTGTTTTAGTATTCGAAAATGAGTTTTCTAAGAATATTTTACTCAATAATTTTTTTTAACCTGCTAATATCTTGCTGTGCTGTTGGTTGTTCAAAACATTTGTTAAAGAAAAGTTTCTTTTCATCTATGACGGTCCTTTTGAGAACGAAACAGAAACAACCAATGAAACCGCAGGATACGGAAAAATGAAAACAAGAGCCTTGCATCAGGATCTGTAACCAGATAAAACATAAATAATTTTTTTTTTAAAAACACTTGTATATGGAGTTATAAACAGTAGTGGCAAAAAAAAAATCGAACTTCGATTTTTATTTATTCTGCTATTAACGGAACTCTGGTTTGGTGGCTTTAAACTTCGTTTGGAGTAGGTATAGTTCACCTGTCACTTCTTAGCATCTCAAGGATTTTGATTGTGAAAGAGTCCACTTTGGAAAAGGGTAAGGAAGATTTTAGTTTATAGGCAAGAGTTTTACTATATTTAACGATTCATTGCTTTTATGGGCGTATATTTCTTTAAGGTTTAGAAACAGTTTACCAACTGAAGGGCAGTTCGAACTTGCATCGGGTTCACTATTATTGCATAGCTATATTTTAACTTAAAGCGTTCAACGAGGTGATATTGAATGCTTAAAATAATACATACTACAGATACAAATCCATTGACGATCAAGTCAAGATAGAAAAGTAATGCCAGTGCAATTGATGACGGCCATCAGCAATTAACTATAATACTCCCTTCACCAATAAGCCATGTGTAGTTTTAGTGTGACACATTATTTCCTTCCAAACTAACACAACAATCTCCTATGCTCGCCAAACACCATGGGATTGGCAACCATGCCTCCTATAGGTTCTCTACATTGAACTGAAACTCTGGAAGGATCATCCCATGACAAGCTGGTGAAGCCTATTTTTGGGTCACTTGGCGACAGCTTTAGGGAGAATATCAGGGCTGGGCCGTTACTTGTTTAAATGTAACTCATTACAATTACTTTTCGTAAAAAGTAACTAATTACCTGTAAAATTACTAATTTCCAAAAGTAACAAATTACAATTACAATTACTTTTAAGATTACTTTTTACGACAAAATTTCATATTTACAAATGATTTGAAAAATAAAGTATAAATGAATAAATGATTTTTTTTCTAAAATCGACTTTATTAAACAGTTAGCAGAAAATCTACTTATAGGGGTACAACAAAAGCTGCATCTACACAGCTACGATTGGGTCGGAGACATGAACCACCAGAACTAACCTTTCAACAGCCGTACTGGCTGATAAGGGGGCATTATATTTTATGAACATGCTTTTAATTGTTAGTAGGGTACAGAATACAGTCATCTTATACTCGTTACTTTGGAAAGATGTAGACTGTAGACAACTCAAAATCGGCTTCGGCGGAAGGATGTCTAGTTTTAGATTCTCAAAAAAAAATCATCATCACTGCTAGATGAATGTACTCTGCGCAAAAATTCTGCTGTCGACGTGCGCTCTCTATCAATGGAGGTATGAAATTTCTCCATGGTAGATAATCCCTAGGAGTAGTGCTACTGTTGTCGAAGAATGACAGTGGACACAATGAGGGCGTGACCCTTTGAGAAGGGTGTGCTTCTCCCCTTTCTTGTCACACTTGACTTGGGGGGGGGGGGGGGGGGTAAATTGTTGGTTTCTAGGAAATTCGCAGCGGCATACTCATATTCGAGTATTCTTGTTTGGTTCTTCAGTTGCAACGACAGATAATAAATTATTATCTCTATGAGTTAACAGAAAAGCCATTGAACTCAACTTAATTATTCAAAGTGTGGAGGGATTATGTTCAATGGGAGTACGGAATATAGCCATTGCAAAAATCTTAAGCTTGTTTACTAATTTTAGCTATATGTATTGGTAATAAATTACCTGCACCCGAAATGACACAAAAGTGTTTCACAAAAAAAAGCTTTGATTATTTGATAGAAAAATTTTTGGGCTTAAGTTTATTTAGCATAAAACTGTACTTGCTTAAAGAAATATTAGAAAAATTAGATATATTTTTAAAAAAATTTCAGTCAAATATATCAATGCGTCCAAATAAAATATCAACCATGTCATTGTTGTACTTCAAATAAAGGTCTTTGAAAGTCACTTTAAAAAAATAATTATTAACTTATTTTACTGTGATATCTATTCTATTTTATTTCTGCACCCCCCCCCCCTATTTTCAAATATATATCATGAATAAAAATTTCTCCTCTTGTCTCAATTATATTATTATCACTTTTTAAAGTTATGAAAATGAAACATAAACTGCAAATTAAAAAATATACCGTTTTAGAAAGTGAAATTATGAACAAATTTAACGATTACATACATTGCATATTTTAGCTTAAGAATCATTAAATTATACCACTTATATTATAAATTAGAAAAATATGCATTATTGAGAAATTGCAAATCAAAACAATTCATTTTTGAATAGTATTTAAGAAATAAATGTATATATTCATAAACACTTAACATCAATTAAAAATGGTCCCACTTCATCCCATTTTGAAACCAAATTGTCGATCTCCAACTGACTTAAAAACCGCTTTCGCTTAGGCATTTCAAAAAAAAAAATTATCAATTAAATATTATAGTAATTTAAAAAAGTATAATATAAAATATTAAGTATTTAATTTAAGCATTCATAAGTAATAATGTTGAGTCGATAAAATATTGAAGGTTATAAAAACATTAGTTTTCCCACAAGAATAAGTTTTAAACTTAGCCAGAGTTCTGGGTCAGAGCGAATGCCTTTTATATGAACATAACAATACTTCATATGACTGTCCTTAACCAGTGGCAGGAATAACGACTTTCTTAACAAAGAACCCATTCAACCCTTCACCGTTCTACTGGTAGCCTGCAATTATCTGTTTTCCCGATGACAGGTAAGCCAGACCCACATGTGGGGAGAATGGCATTGCCCTGGGACAAGGGAACACATATGTCCCGCACGTTTCTAAAGGTACCGCACTGCAATCAGTAGGGAACGTTTAATTTTTGTGTTAACAATATTTCTCCTCTTAGCAAAGAGCATGTGAAAGTTTTTTATTTCGTTTTTTAAAGCATTTTTTTTTGTTTTGGACATTTATTAGAGTGTTAATGATAAAATTAATGAAAATAACGCGTTACTGTAACAAAGATTACTTTTTCGTAAATTATGTAACGAATTACCTGTAAAATTACTGGGTTCTCAAATGTAACGAATTACTTATAAGATTACTGTAAAAAGTAATTATTACAAGTAACGCGTTACCGCCCAGCCCTGGAGAATATGTGCCACAGCCCACATTTGGCATGAATTCGCCGATCACAATTGACACTTGACTTGACAGTTTGCATTGGATGACAGTTTGCATCGCCAAGAATAGTACTCCAAGGAATTTAAGTTTTAAAGATTGTTCCTGCAATTCTATTTTTTTTTAAAGTATATGTTTCCGAAACTTCTATAGTAATATATTATAGTTCCTAATAAGTACTTTTTCCTGAGGGCTTTTTTGAATTTTTTTAGTTTGATGTTTTCTTTTTTAAAGTTTTGGTTTTCAAAAATTTGGCAGGCGCCCATCTCCGGGCCTTCCTCTTTCGCTTTACTCAGCTTTACTTTTATTTCACACAAAGCTTAATAAAAGCTTTTCGGAATATATTACGAGTTAATAGTTATTCCGATTAAATAATTCACTAGCAGTAGGTGATGAAAAGCACTGCCGTGTTCATTTCACGCTCTCATTTACAGTCACGGGTTCATTTTACAGTCTTATGCGGCTGCAAAATGCTTTGATTCCCCAAAAGTATTTGCCTTATGTCGTAAAAACGTCATACAAACCAAAAACTGTTCGACGCAATTCAAAATTAAGCTGTGTTAAAGCTAAGTTGATACATCAGAAGTTGGCAGCGTTTCAAAACCAAATCCCAAACAAACTAAGTTCGTACCAAAAACGTTCGTACGATATATTTTTAAAAATAAGGATGTTTGAATAAAAACAAAACACTTGATGTATGTAAAAATTTAAGTATGCACAGAATTAAACTTTTTCGATCTTCTACAGGAACATTGGTATCTGAAGTTCGTTCAAATCACTTACGGTTTAAAACTTCAGGTAAAACGACAATACCCTATATTGTAAACTATTGTAATTTCTGGCTAACCGCTAGCCAAATTTCAAATGCTATTTTCTATTACTTGAGTATTATTAAATCAAAAACAAATTAATTTGCTCATAAAAGCGAGAAACAGGTTATTGTGGATAAATTAACCTGGTACAACGTGTAAGGGGGTGTTTTCACACTGAAAAGAGTGAACTCCCGAATTTCCCAACTTCCATTTTTTTTCAATTGGCTCAAACCCAGTATAGTTGCATCCAAGGTGACCTTCTTATAAGGGAAATGGGTAGAGATTTACTGTATGGTCTCCCTTGGTGAACTTTCCAAAATCACGCCAAAAGTCCGTATTTTGGCGACTTTTTTTTAAAAACCACTATTCAAAGTAAAGATCGTATAGGAATATTTCTTATGAAAACTCAACCAACGTTCCGATAATGTTGCAGGAGAACATCCTCGGTGCAAAGTCATAGAATTCGAATCTTCAGTTGAAGTCCGACAGGTTGCCAGAAAAAATTATTTATCGCCAAATCCGAAAAAATCGCCAAGGGGGACCGTACAGTAAATCTGATCCGGGAAATGCTTAAATGTCACAATCCTTCTTAGTTCTTGTACAACTTATGTTCTGAGGGGTACAACACTCCATAAACGTTTTCGTACATTTTTTCCCTTCTACTAGAATGTCTGCTATATAACATATAAGGGGGAAATTCAATTCTTAGAAGCTCTGCTGATTGAGATTTCTAATTATATATTAACTTAATAAAACCCACATCATAGCATTCTACAATTTGGCAAAAGGAGCAATATTAGACATTCGTGATGACATTGCTTCTGCCTATTCTACAACAAAAATAGAATGAATCGTAGATAGTTAATTTTTTTTGTCCTTCTAAACACAATGGGGCTGGGGAGCCCAGTTGGTTAGGCATTCGCCTAGCATACGGAAGGTCCCAGGTTCGGGTCCGGGCATCGCAAAAATAACTGCCGACCTATAAACGGCCCGTGAAGCCAAAAATGTCCGACGAATAATACCCCGTGTGGTGGGAGTGCACGTTAAATATCCTTTAAAGTCCTAACGCTGCTTACGATGCCATTCACATCGCCCTTAACGGTTGTGTTGGGTGCCTACTCAGGTGTCGGCTCGTCACTTGACTGTGGTTCTAAAATATGACCCCCGTCTCCAATAGCCCTCGTGTAGCTCTAGTGCGACGATAATTCAAACTAACCTAACCATAACAGGGCAATTTTTTCTCCCGTGAAAAGCACTTTAAATAAATAGCTAAATGCCTGCTTAATTTAAATGCCTGAAATTTTCAACTCTTTATGTTATGTTACTTCTATGGCAGTGAAATCAAATACTGGGGTGCAAAACATCCCATGCATGCTTCTGTGTTTGTTTGGGAATCGTGTGTCCGCCTGTGTTAAAAAATATTTTTTTATCAGATTAATTTTTTAAAGCTAAGGCTACTAATTTGAATTTGACATCTTTTCAAATATTAAATTAAGGGGGATTGTCAGTCCCATAGAGCTAATTGCATTAGTTTTGGAATAGCAACTTCCGAAGAAGTATTGCTTTGCCATGTTGGCCCTTTATCCCCAGGTATAGGAATAAACATAACATCGAAATGAAACAAATTTGAAACTAAAATGTTATCTAGCTATTTAATTATATATTTTGAAGTTTTAAAATGCCAAAAATATACTGCAGATGGCGACAATATTTTAAAACTTTATCAATTAATAATTAAATAACCGGATGTTATTTTCTTTTCAATTTTGATTTAAATTGATGTTATGATGATTCCCATACCTGGTGAAAATGGGATAACATGGCAAAGCAATTCTTTTGCAAATGTTGTGATTTCAAAACTAATGCATTAGCTCTATGGGACTGACAATCCCTCTTAACTCATGTCAGTTAATATAGCATTATATGTAGTACATAGACATGGTTTTTTTTAAACACAATCTATCGAATGTCGAGGCAAATTTTTGTACTAAGTGTTATAATTCTTCATTGTATTGAATGAAGGGACTTAAACTCTAACACCTTGTTAATACTGACTGCTTCACATAAAACTTAAAAACAAATGTTTGCCTGGTGTTAAAAATAAAAATAAATATTGGTTCAATAATTTCTTCTGTACCTAATGCTTATTACAATACATTTTGCAATTTAGGTAGTGGTCAAAAGAAATACGATTTACTGGTTATTGGAGGAGGATCTGGAGGCTTGGCATGTGCCAAAGAAGGTAAGTATTAAGTTGCTAGTAAGCCATTGGGCTACACTAGAAATAGTATTTCTTCCAGGTCTGCAGACAACTTTCTTGCCTTAGCATTGGAGTAATTCCTCCTCTGGAATAAGGGCTGGCAAGCCCAGTTGGTAAAGTGCTTTTCTGCAAACAAAAAGGCAATGCTAAACATAACTGCTGACTTATAAACGACTTGTGCAGCGAAAAAAATCCACCAAGTACTACTGGGTGAGGAGGTAGTGCAGGTTAAATATACTCCAAAATCCTTATCCTGCCTACGATTAGTTTGAAAAATATGAAATGCTTCTATTTTTTTTAAAGGTAATAACAAAAAATAAGAATTATTTGTCATTCATTATCTCAATTACAACAAATAAAACATATCTAATTTTGCCTTCAGTAGGTATTGGATTCTAAATATTTTCTATATAATTATTGTTTGAATATTTTGCAGCCAAAAAATGTCAGACGATTAGTACCCCGTGTAGAGGGTCCTGATGCCAAAATACGATGCTGCTCCTAAAAGCTGTGTTGGGTGCCCACTCGGGTGTCGGCTTGTCATTTGACTGTGAATTCCGAAGCCTTTTGCTAATAGTTTGAGTGGGACGATTCAACCTTACTCTCCCCTGGAATATGCCTACAGTTGTGTTGTCTGTATCTACAAAAAGGCATAGAATGTGATTTAAAAAAGGTGCAACTCACCTAAATATAATAAAATGGCTGATTGTTTTTGGAGAACAACTAATCATGATAAATAGTAGTTAAATATGTTCACATTGGAAAAGAGAAGAACAAGTGGGGATTTGATTCAGATTTTAAAATTTGTTAAGTCATTGGACACTGATAGTGTTCTTTTATTTTCTGTCAACCAGGTCTCAGTTTAAAATTCAGAAAATCCCATTTGAATAGTAAACTAAGAAAACACTTTTTTAATATTAAAGTTATCAACAAATAAAGTGGTCTGCTAGAAGATATTGTAGCTGCTAATAATGGACTGATTTTTAAGAAAAATCTAGGCAGATAATTGAGATGTAGTCATAGAACTAAACACAGGAAGATTTTTTTTAACAGCATCGAGCATGTCTGACACTTAGTTTTTTATTTGTAAGATTAGACAATTTTAAAATTGGCTTTTTTCACGGGTTGTAAAATCATTCCTGCTTTCATTCATGGATTTCATCTGTGATTTCAGTGATTGGTGGTATGACACAATAAGCTTCATCTACTATATTAATTAAATATTCAAGACCTTAATTTAATTCCTGTGGAGCCATTTCCACTCGAGACGTGACACATAGCCATTGTAATGTGCATGATTTCTTGCCAAAGTATGTTGTAATGTTTTTGTTATAATGCTGTTTCAGCCTCTTCCTTGGGAAAAAAAGTTGCTGTGCTTGACTATGTGGATCCTTCTTTGAGGGGTGAGTTTTGTTGAAGATATCTTTAAGTGTCAAAAGGGATTGAGTCTATACAAACCAAAAACTGTTTCACACAATTCAAAATTAGGCTGTGTTAAAGCTAAGTTGGTACATCAGAAGTTGGCAGCGTTTCAAAACAAAACCCCAAACAAACAAAGTTTGTACCAAAAACGTTCGTACAATATATTTTTAAAAATAAGGATGTTTGAATAAACATAAGGGTTTTTCTATGCACTTTTTCCTTCACTAAAATAATGAAAAGAAGCATAGTAGAAAATTCTCCAATGAACTTGTTCTCAATCTTTTTGTATTTAATGATTACTTTAAATGCTACTATAAAGCTTGTTAGGCCTAAACTAAATCCAAGCCAGGACCTTAAATTTTAGTTTCTGTTATGCTAAATGCTGTGGCCCCCAAAATTTCAGTAAATTAAAAAAAATTCTGATGCTACTTTGCTTTTAGCTTGACCTTGACTTCGGCATTTATTGGTTTTATCAATGTTATAAAGAAATAATAAAATGGTAGCAAACAATATATTACATCCGCCATATAGCACCATCATTACAGGCAATCATACATTACATTTTATGCAAAGGGCCTACCAAAATTTGTTAGGCCTATAGTCTGAATTTTCCTATATCAAGCTCTGAATACAATAGAACAAACCTGTTCTTATTAAAATTTTTTTGCAGATTATTTTCTTAATTATCTCTTCATTTTCAAAAGGAACAACTTGGGGTCTTGGAGGAACCTGTGTTAACGTGGGATGCATCCCTAAGAAGCTATTCCACCATGCTGCATTGTATGGTAAAGCCGTGGGACATGCCAAGAAGTATGGCTGGAATGTTGAAGATAATGTTACACATGATTGGGATACTTTGCAGACCTCCATTGCTAGCTACATAAGATCCTTAAACTGGGGTCACAGGGTGCAGTTAAAACAAAAGTAACTAGAAAAGTTTGTTATATCAATAATTATCTGACATTTTTACTTTTACTTACCTAATATGAAATATACAGCAATGAAAATATTGTGATGGGGGTCAAAAATCTGAGATGGAGATTTGTTATAACTTAATATTGGTTGTTGAGAATGGACTATTGTGCTTTTTTTTTGTTAAATCACAGGGTTCGTACGCCTCCTGAAAAACTCCTGCATTTCATTTTTATTTTTTAAGGGTCCTTATAACTCCTGAAATT